>CAWUFW010005608.1:0-1303443 GCA_963921515.1 Calotriton arnoldi | reverse complement strand
AATATTAGCAAAGAGGCCCACCCAGAGACAGGAGTTAATGATTCCTATTCGAAGGTGATTGGAGCACCCATTGTCAACACCAATCCCACAATCGAAGGAAGATTGTACTACCAAACCTCTGATCGCCATTACTCCCTTGGGCCATTGGAGGAGTATGTTAGTGACAGAAATGGAGTACTCTCCATCGTTGACTTTTTTAACATCTGTCCAGCCTTAAATCATTTGAACGGACCTTCAGTATGGCCAAGAGGGTACTCCATCCCCATTGTGATGGAGTACCCTCTCCACCAAACTCTATTCATGCACTTAGTTCCTATGATGCTCTGCTGAAACTGTTGTGTGGCCTTAGAATTCTTGGATTTTGTGTAAAAATGCTCTGTGAATGGGTCTAGCATCATCTTGGCATTTTTAATTTTTTTTTCTCCTGCTTTGTTGCCTTCTTGCCTCAATAGTGAGCTTCCTTGCCCAATACTTTTGAGTGTGTATTGAAGTGATAGTTGATTCCTATGGAAGGTAAGGCCAGATTTGAGCAATCCTCATGGCCTTGAACCAGGGTTTTCATTTCTCCCAGGAGACTTAATAAAGCCAGAAGTCAAGTCATGTTTAAAACTCCCTTTCCCAAACTTATGTTTTTTATAAAATTGTGCTATTTCTTATCCTTTTCTAGGATTCTTCATTGTAGCATTTCTGTTTTGGAGCTGTTGATAATCAGCCTCCCATTTCCCTTCTTTTTTCCAGGTTTACAATAGGAAAAACCTCTTCTGTGTTGTTTGCCCCTTGGTTATGGAGATCAATCTCGGCCCTACCAATGGAATCACTGGTTGAAGTTTTGCCAAAATTACTACAGGATCTATGGAATTATACATTTTGAAAACATGGCTGAAATTTGTGGTGTAAATGTTGTCACTCATGCTTTGGTCCCTGTTCAATGGGCTGGTGGTAGCAGGGAAAATGATGGAATAGATGTGACACTTGTGTCACTAGAAATGGCGTTCAAAGATACAAGTGCCTGCAGGTGAGGTTTGACTTAAGCATGTAGGATTTTAATTGAAGTTGTTATAGAAGGATCGTGAGCTGCCAACTGCTTTGTTAGTAGTTTAACCATTGTTTCCAGAGAAACTTAGATCAAGTTCATCATGGGTGAAATTGAGTGCTATAACAATAGAGGAAGATAAAAATCGCTTTATTAAGAAGCATGTATGGATTCAAGCCTAAACTAGTGAGGCATGCAATGTGATAGTGAATGGTCAAACTCATTTGGCTACTTACTACTGAACTACACTGTCAAGAATAAAAGAGTTTTCAGTGGGAATCGTAGTTGACTTTTTCGGGAACTGCAGTGGGTAGAAGGAAGAAACATCTGGCAGAAAAAAATGAAGCATAGTCTCTGTGAAGCATTGTCACTTGCTGGCTCCACGTTTTCTGATAATAGTGATTTTGTTAAATGTCTGTGAATGGGGGAAGATGATTTCAAATGGTTTATAGCATTGTATTGGAATTTGGGGCAGTCATCTGTGCCTTCATGTAAACCATTAGACGTCTGCGCATTTGTGAGTTTCTCGTCCGCTCCCATCACCCCAGGGTTTCTGGAATAGCACTGTTTTGTAGTTTTGTCAAGTGGGTATTAAAATAATCATTGATGGTGCCCATCTCCATACATGCAGGGCTTGTTAGCAATACTGGGGGTAGGGTAATCGACTTTAGACTGTAATGGAGTCTGCTGCGCTCCTGGCGGATCATGGTACACATGACAGTACAGTAACAAAGGAAGGTTTGACCTTTATTTCTGGATAACTTGCACCAATTGCCAAGCTCATGTTGAACATTGACTATATATTAAATATGAATGTCTTACCAGGATTCCACGCCCAGGAGAAGGCATGGTGTGGTGCAGCATATATCCCACAGAGGTGGTAGATAAAGTCTACATCATCTGTTGTATGGCTTTTATGCCTTGTGTAACATCTGTTATTCAGCAGAAAGCTACCCTTGGGTGAACTTGCGCTTTCCACATACACATGTTGTGTATGATTGCACCAGTTGGTAAATGGATAGCCAATGGATTAGTGACATAGTAGGTCTCGACAGGTCACTAAGCATTCTCTATAGGTTACTAAGAGTCACATTTTACCAGCCATCAGAAAAATACTGTCTAAGGCAATGTTGCAGGTGATGGTCATACTAGGGGGCGAACTGTGTGAAGAAGAAACAAAGTCCAGCCACCTGGAGAAATAAGCCTTGCAGGGCCTCGAATGCATGTACTCCTCTGTACTGCATAGATGTGCTGATTGTATTGCACTGGTGATATTCTATTATGTAATACTAACATGTGATAACAGTTATGACTTCCTCTTCCTTACAAAAAAATATATAATAAATTAACTGTGTTGAGCCAGTGACCTACTGCACCAAGAACGAGCACTGCATCCACCAACCATCAGTCAAAAAATCCTACGCTGGCGCAGGCCCAACTATCACTCTTGTGATCACCTGATGTTACTCCTAGTGCTTGCTATTCCAAGCGCTACTTCCTGCGCTATTCCAAGCTCTATGTGTCAATGTGGTCTGCAGCGGCCCCAGTACAGAAGAGCTCAAACAGATAATACCAGTGAAATGTTGTCACTTTCTCGATGCCTATTGAGGATATTTACCCTCATGGATTCAGTTGCTTTAGTTATCTTTTATTGATACTCATTTTGCATCCACCATTGGTATCTCACCTGTCTTCCAAGAAAGAGCAGAACCCACATGTGCCCTAGCTGATACTCCCTTGTGTTCAGGAGACATGCTAAAATAAAGTCAGCCTCTTGTTCTAGCAGCTCTTATTAGGAATGTTGAAGGCATCACCTTTGATGTTATCAATGCCTCAGTCTTCTCTGTCATATTGGGAACCACCTAGTTAAGGAAGCATAATCCGGTAATTGACTGGGCTGAACTAAAAAAAATTCCCCTCAAGATATTGTCAACTGAATTGTTCTCCTGTGGTACCTGAATCCAACAAAACAGTTGCAGCTAGTACTGAACCATATATTGATAAAGGACATGTAGATTCCAGCATGATATCAAGACTTCCATGATTGGTTTTCTGAAAGCGACTTATAAGTTACCACTACAGTAACTTATTATTGTTAAATCAACTTGGGCATGGAGTGAGAATTCTGCATAGAAGAATGTATGATCGAACACAGCAGGAAGAAGAGGAGCAGCAGAAATACTCCTTGGGCACTCAGCCTCTTCAGCAAGTCATCCAATCTTTTTGGTACCCGAACCACATGGTGAGCTGATACCCTGCACTGACTGTCAAAATATAACTGCTGCAGAATTCAGGGATTCTAAATCCTTTGGGGATGTGATAAATCACTCCTATTTCTCAGATGAGGAAATTTCGAAGATTGATTGCCATGACCCACCTGAAGCTGGCTGTCCCATTTCTCCAGTGTCCTTCAGGAGAAATCATCCTACCCCCCTTTCCCTGGCCCCCTCAGCTAGCAATATTTCTCTTGTTTCCTCCAAGAATAATTGTAACTCCCTTGTCTCCTCTATTGATGTCTGTGATGGAAAACTAGCTATGTACGGTTTCCATTTGGGATTCAGTACGAGATATATGTGTGTTTTGTGTTTGGTGTATTGTTTGTCCATGTTTTTCATCCTATTTTATCACACTTCACAGCGTGATCATGATTTTTTGAGAAAAATATATCACTACCCACCGTAAGCACGCGTGCCGAACAAAACTTTTATGAGGCCCGGGGGCCGTGCTTATTTTTTATGATCTTTCTATGTCTCTCCAACCTCTACAGTGGCTTGACAAACTGAGAACAGACTAATTTGGTGCTGTATATATTTTTCCTTAATTTCATTCTTTATTGTGCATCCTTCATTTTGCTATCAGTTAGAAGTAAAGTGACTATAGGAGTGGGCACAATGCCCTACGGTCCAGAAGAAAAGCCGTGGGGTAGGGCTTGAAACTAGTTGACCAGGGAAACAGTGGGTCATATACCCTAGTGGTTTCCCAACATCCCCAATTTTTAATCATATCAGCCAGGGGAGCGCATAAAATTACCTTTCTCCCACTGGTTAGATATTTTTAAATCTTTTTATGCACTACATAACCTACTCCATTACCATCTCAACCAGCATAGGTGTATAGGAATATCACTAATCAGTGCTTCCGTGTAGTCGCTGGTCGTAGCACGCCCCTTTCGGTACCAGGTCTGGGATGGACCCTATGATGAAGCATGCCACCAAGGGTTAACACTGGTGGGTGTGGGTTACTTTAAAGGAAAACTTTTTCCTTCCATGATGAGGTTGGAGTCGTTACCTTTTTCCCTTTTGGAGGAACTCTTTTTGGTTATTTATATATAGTTTGGAGGACGAGTATGCTCCTTTAGCCTCTACCTCCCCCTTTGTTTATGATGTGACGGAACACTAGCCACTTTAACCCCTTGGCCGCAGCGGTAATTCCACCGCGGCGTGGGGGGGTGGGGGGTGAGCGCGGCGCCGCCATGCTCGTGACGGAACCACGCCGTCATGAGTCACGGGCGAGCTGTGCTCATGACGGCGTGGTTCCGTCACGACCCCGCCCACTCACTAATTCGCCCGCACAGGCGGGGAATCAGTCCCGCGTGGGTGGAGCGGCCGCAGCATGACGGAACCACGCCGTCATGAGCACAAGCCGCCCGTGGCTCATGACGGCATGGTTCCGTCATGCGCAGGGAAGGGGTTAAAGAGTACCCCTGGTAAGACACCGGGTCCAGATTAGTTGATGTTTTTGGGCAAAACGTAACTTTCTGGGTTCACTTGCTGACGAATGTGTTTTGAGCCGCCCTCTTAGCCGAAATACCAAATTCCTGGAGGAAATCCACCATAGTTCCCATTTTTAAGAAAAGTGACGGTGGGAATCCCACATGCTATCGTTCAATTTTGCTGCTGAACTCCTCTGTCAAAATCCTTGGTAGGGTGGTTCTTCAGAAACTGGAAGGCTGGGCAGAATATAAAGGTTTCCTATCCAATGTGCAGTTCAGTTTTTGACCCGGCCGTGGGCACAGTGGCGCAGTACCTTAGCCTGCTCCTGCTCACAGGGATGTACATCAAGGCCAAGTGAGGCTCATTACATCTCACTTTCATGGACCTTTCCAGCACATTCGACCTCATGGATGGGTCAGGTTGTGGGACCTGATGAGTGGTGGTGGGGTAGATAGTGCCTTGATTGATCTCACAAGCACCTGTACTGGAACACCCTGGCTCAGGTTCGGTACGGCACCAAAGGAGAATGTATGTCCCCTTTTAAGGTCCATAAGGGGGTTAGATAGTGGTGCATGTTAGCTCCCTTTCTGTTCTGCTTTACATCAGCACTTTTGACCAAGTTCTGTTGAACAAAGGGAGACCTGCCTAGGATAGGGGACAAGCCAGTGCCTGTACTCCTCTACGTAGACGATGCTGCAATGCTGTGTTATTGTTGCCTACTGCAAATGGGCTGCAGCTCCTCCTGGACTCCTTTAACAAGTTTATGGGGGACTTGAAGCTAAGGGTCAATCACAAAAAGACATTCATTATGACCTTTGGCCCTAGAAACACTCGTTCTTGCAGGTTTACCATGAATAAGATTCCCATCACCAAAGTTACAAATTTTAATTATCTTGGAATCATACTAGATTGCCATTTTAAATGGGAAAACCTTCTGGCCCAGAGATAGCTCAAAATGGAAAACGCAGTTGTCACTATTTTCAAATTTCGCAAGAAACTCGAACAAAAACTTATTAATGAGATGATTTCCCTCTATAAAGTGAAATGTTTATCACTGGGCACCTACAGGACTGTAGTCTGGGGATACGCCTACTGCGGCCATTTTCAAACAAATGAAAATAAATTTCTCGCCAGCCTGCTGGCAGTCCCTAGAAGTAATGCCAACATTATCACCCACACTAAGGTTGATCTTCCCTACATTGAGGATGGCACCAATATGACACCACTATTATTGTGGGTAAAAATCTGGAGTTCTCATTTTACAAAATGTTCTTGCAAGTCCTCGCTGACTGCATTAAAGTAGATCACGGTGATAAGATTGTATGGCTAGCATGCTTCAGAAACTCCTTTGAAGCCCTTGGCGTTCCACATTTATT
Organism: Calotriton arnoldi; assembly: GCA_963921515.1. Classification (NCBI taxonomy): domain Eukaryota; kingdom Metazoa; phylum Chordata; class Amphibia; order Caudata; family Salamandridae; genus Calotriton; species Calotriton arnoldi. Next base: position 1,297,321 of record CAWUFW010005608.1, on the reverse strand, counting down.
CTACTTACCTAGTGAAATTGATGGTAATTCGAGGTCTCTCATACACTCTCTTTTTCTAACCAGCAGGGATTTAAAAAGGGCTGATAAGTCTCAGGTTATGGACACTCTATGCCACTATTTGGAAATTACTTCCATTGAAAGTCCTGAACCATAATTAGCCTGGATTCCCAACCAGAAGCACAGATTTTATTTAACTAATTACAGGTTGAGTACAGTTCACTTTTAGGCAGCTTTCCCACGCCAGTGTTCCTGGTTTTCTTCCCTGCCGTGTTGTCCTTACGACAACACCTGCCACCAATCCCTTATCCATTTTATGTTTTTTTTGCAGTTTTCAATTACCCCCCAGAGTTCAATTTGTATGCCCCATGTTACATATCAATGAAGCTAGATCGGCTAGCCTGTGCCTTAAATTACTGCAGTGTTTTAACGCTGAATTAATTTTTCATGCTGTAATTAGTTATATATCGCGCTACATTAGGAGAGACTTAAGGGTTTTAGTAAATGGCTAGCACTGGCCTTCATTTATTGCGCCTTTTTACACCATTGATGTACTGTTGCACTGCTCGTAATTAAATTGTATGTTTTTACGTGTTTTTACTGCACTTTTGTCTTATTTTATTGAAGCGATATTTGCACTGCCCGTATTTTAACTGCATGTTTTTATTGTGTTGTTGTCTTTTATGGCTTTGTTAGCCCAATAAAGGGGCAGATTTACAAGGCCCTTGCGCCACTTTTGCGCCACCGTTGCGTCACTTCTGTGACGCAGCGGTGGCGTAAACCATGCGCCACGTTGCGCCTTATTTACAACGTGACGCATCTAGGGAGATGCGTCACGTTGTAGAGCCCTGCGCCACATGAAACCTGCGTCAGGTCTCATGTGGGCGTTCCGTCGCAGGGTGGGCGTTCCGTCGCAGGAAAGCCTCGTAAAAGTGACGCCGTGAAATCTACAAGATTTCACTGAGTCAGTTTTACGACACCGCTGCAACAAATCCTTACGCCTGCTTGAAGCAGGCGTAAGGAGTGGCGCGCCACGTTAGGTATGGGCGCCCCTGAGCATTGCTGGAGTTGCGGCGCGCTTGCGACACGACTCCAGCAATGCGCCGCCCTTACGCCATCAGATGCGACACGCATCTGCCTATCCCTGCGCCACGGTGCGCCGCATTGTAAATGCGACGCATCCGTGGTGGCGCACGGGTAGACTTGCGTGTCGCACCTCTTCTGGCGCATCCCTGCGGATTTGCAGGGATGCGCCAGTCGTTGTAAATCTGCCCCTAAGTATATTGACGGACTGACTGACTGCAGATATCATTAAAAATTGATACTCATTACCATTCATCACTGTTATCTAGGATCAATAGGAATCAGCTCAGTTATTTACTAAGTTAGGTCTTAGATGAGCTTGTAACTTAGTTGGGATAAATGAAGGTGATGAGTAGACGATGGCATTCATCATAATATATACATTGTGAATATCAAATAATGCTTCCTGGATTCTATAAAGTCACAATAACCACTGAGCATCCAAAAAACAGCATCTTCCAAGATCCTGGATGTATAGGTTTTCACTTCTGTAAACGACATACTCATCTTCTCTAAGCCTTTAACAAAACGTTGTCATCATGTTAGGGAAATTCTCTCTCATTTAAGGAAACATTCTCTCAATGGCAAGTTGGAAAACTTTACCTTTGAGCTCAATGAAATCAGTATTTTAGGATATTCAATTTCATATGAAATGGTAAGTATGGCCCACTCTTAAAACTATTGGAGACATTTAGCACTTCATAGGTTTTGTCACCTTTTGCAAGCAATTTATGTAGCCATTTACTTTATCATATCATAGCTGTCTATTTGGCAGCTAGCAAAGAAAAAAAGATCATTTTCACTGTAGTCCACAACTAGAACAATACATTAAAAATGTAATGGCAGAAACCACAATAATCCGTATTTTACAATATCCAAAATCAAAATTACCTTTCTTAGTGGAAATGGACACTTCCGCAAATGCAATTGGGGCCAGATACAGAAGTTATGCATCCCATTTCTGTCTACTCACACACACTGACAGTAAGAGAGCAGTACTATTTGATTTTTTGATCGGGAATTACTGGTCATTAAAGACTCATTAACTTGAACGTGCTGCTCATGATATAACTGGCTGGACCAATCATAGGAACCTTGGGTTTTTAAGCTCAATGAGATGTGAAAATCATTGTCATGTGAGAATGATATTATTCTTTTTTCTCCTTTTCAGGTTCATTTCTAACTGGGCCATAGAAATGGTAAGGCAGAGGCCATGTCCAGACAAGATGAAGCCAAGCTTTTATGCATACCAGTTTTTGGTTCTTATCTATGCCTATCTTTATTCAGCCAGTGGTGGATACCTTACTGAACCAAGTAATGGAGGCTCAAGAATCATGCAACAAGAAACATTGGGTTGAATTTGAGCACACCCTACAACAAGAAATTCAATGTCTTCTTTGTGGAAATAGGAAGTTGTACATACCAACTACAGATTTGCAAGCCAAGATTTGGTAATGGTGTCATCAATCATCAGTAGCATGGCACCCTGGTATAAGGAAGGCAGTAGACTTGCTATTTAGAATGTCTTGGTTGCCCTGTTTGCAAAAATACATAATATCTTATATCAAATTCTATGCACGTGCATACAATCCAAATAATTGCACACAAAATATATGAGGGTTGTAACAACCATTTCCTAGACCTACACAACCAAGGTCTATAATTTCCATGAATTCTGTAGTGAATCTACCTCTATTTCAATCCTTTTCGCTCATCCTTGTGGTGGTAGAATAGTTTACTAAGATGGACCATTTCATTGCATGTCCTAGCCTACCCAAAGCTGCTAACTTGATAATGTTTCTTTGAAAGAAATAATAAAGTTACATGCCTCGAGCAATAATCACTTATAGAGGTTACCAATTCACCTCCAAATATTGGTCCACATTTCTAACTTTTGGACACTGCAGGCAAATAATACAGTAGTTATCACCCACAGTCTGATGGGCAAATGGAATGGGGAAAGCAGGCAGTAGAATGATACTTATTATTTTCTCTATTTTCTCATACAGCACCCTGAGGGCTGAGTGTATTGGTTGCACATTGCACAGTTTGCATATACTGATTACTTGATTTCTTCCTTCCATTGCTCTCCATTTTTATATTCTTATGGCTTCCACCCTCATATGCTACTGATGTTTTTCCCATCCTGTATGGTACCATCAGTTCCGGCCCTCATGCATTCTCTTCATCTGATACATAAGCAGGTTGTCTCACACCTCATGGCAGCAAAGGTGTGAGACATACATTTTACCGACGCTTGCCACATCTGAGCTCCATCTTACATGGTGGACAATTCATTCTGGCTTTTGGCTCATTTCCTTTCCCTTCTAAGCACACATTCAAAAATGTTGAAATGTTCAAACTGCTTAGTAGGTCACTGTTTGATTTCACCCTTTGTTAATTCTGTGGCGGTCCTTCAATTCTATTGTGTGTGCCAATGCCTCCTCCCGTTGTTGTTGGGGATGTGCCTGTGTATGAATCGAGGCTATCCTTGGTTCACATTTTTTTTTGCAACAAGGTTCAGTATCTAATTGACTGGATGGGCTACGGTCCTGTGGATCGCTCTTGGGAGCAAGCCTCATTTGTTCATGCCCCTCAGTTAGCTTCTGAGTTCCACACTAGGTTTCTTTCCAAATTGGTATCATGTTTGAGGTGGGGGTCATGCAGGACTTACACTAACCCTGCATGACTTATATTCATACTGCACGTCAGCATTCAGAAAGGTGTCATTCGGTTCAACATCACTTTCGGTTTTGTGACGAAGGACAGTGAATTCAGGTAGGAGGGTTAAGGAGTTTGAGAATCTGGCACACAGTTCTGGGACAGTAGTGGAGCAGAGCTTTGGGTTGAACTCATCTTAAACCCATTCCAAGATAGCAACCTTCTTTTTCTAATACAAAGTCAGAACGTAGAAGGATCCTAATCCAATATTGCACCCACTAAGAGGGGTCTCACCTTCTCCTTCCTGTTCTCGGTAATGAGTGGCAGAGACAGTTTAAGAGGTCAGGGGTAGAGGAGGACATTCACTAGCAAAATTGCAAGTTGGTGGGTTTTTCATTCTTCAGGGCAGTTGCTACCCTTCTCCTCCCTTGCTCATGTTTCTTGTTTTCCTTGCATCACTTCACTGAGTTAGTCTTGAGTAGGATTAGTCCTTGTTTTTAAAGTTTGTGCTTTATCCCATTTTTCAGATGTTTCCACTGAGACCAGTATCCTTCACATAATTGGGTCAGCAGTCCACAGGTCTTGTCGGAGAAGAGTAATATTCTAATGACCTTATCTGTGATACTTACTTAGGTTTGATTACTGTACTATGTTCACTTTTTCTTACTATCTCCTGAACGTGTTCCTAGGTCCTCAGCCCTGTTATATTTCCCCATTTTCTCCCTGTTTTGTTACCCTTTGTCCCCATGGCTATCTTCTTCCTAATGCATTGTATATACATATTCATTCCTGAAGGACCTGTAGCTACAGGGGGTTATATGTTGTGCTCTCTTTACATTTTCCTGATTTATGACATTATCGTGGTGGTCAAGTGGAGAATGTACAACTTAGATCTTGGCAGCCATGTCTATATTCAAATATCTACAACTTATGTCGTGGACTATTTCAGTCCAACTTATCTCTGATTCACAAGGAAAGGATAACTTTGGGTAGGAAATCAAGAACCTGGATCTGAAAAAGAAAGAAGTATCCAAATGGCACAACTATTTTAGAGATGCAGATGAACAGATATTAGTGCCTGCAGAGAAAGTGTGGGCCAGATGATTGCCAAAGTGTCAATGAATATCCTTTATAAAATTGCTCAGTTAGCCACTTCAGAAAGAACCATTTTTTTCAAGTTCTACATGTTGTATTGGACATCTCTAAATGCTGGAAGAGAAATGAGGTTGTATGCCCACATGGTGATGTATCATGTCAACGATTTGAACGTGTTCATCTCCTGTTGAGATTTTTGGATGTATATGAGCATTTATAAAGTCTAATATTATGGGCCAAGAAATCAAGGTAAGCAATGCCTTTGATATCCTCGGATTTATGGTAAAATGTACACTATTTTAGAAGAATGTCTTTTCTTTTATAGGTTATTTTGGCACAATGCAAAACCTGTAAAAACTGGACAACTAAAAAGACCCACGAGTCGCTGAATGTCTCTAGTCTGTGAAGGGCACATTTAGGATGTAATGTAATAGTCAAACTCGGCCAGTTTTCGACTCCTTATATGCTATCAGCATAAAGAGTGGCAGTCTGACACTGGGGGAAAGGAACTAGACAGGTGCATGATAGGAGTGGAGGTACTGACTGATGGGGATGTAGCAGGATGGATATAAATGGAAGTAAAGGTCGTGACCTATGAACATGATTTGATGGACTCATTGGGGGACTGCCACTGCACGATATTGCCGGAAAGTCCAGACAACAGCAGAAACGGAGAAATCAGTAAACAGCTATACATTTTAGACAGTGGCCAATAAGCCCAATCAGTTTTAGGATGCAAAAAAATCTTGGGGAAGATATGTTAGTGCATGGGGTCAGCTTTATCCCAAGTGGATATTGCTCCGTATTTGAGTTTTCAAGGTTTGAATGGGACTAACATGCAGTTGTGGTTTTGCTGTATGTTAAGACTGCATGCTCTACTGCTTTCTGAGCTATTTTCTCAGCACAAATTCCTGCAAGTAATACTTGAAGGGGTCTGTGGGGGGGGGCGGTGGGGGGGCGGGGAGAGGGGAAAATACCCAGGGTCAATGAGCACCTTTTGCTATACTCAGATTCCAGCACAAACCCTTTTGTGGCCCATTCTGGATTTTGGGCTGGATTCAGAATTAGAATGCAAGAGTAGGTCTTTGCTATTCTACTGCTGAACAGCTTCCCTTTCACTACCATTGACATCTCTTTGTGAAATTAAAATTCCCCCAGAGTTTAATATTTCGATCGGAGTACAGAAATGGGACTCCAAGATTATAATTTATTGCCAATCTCCCTATTTTTTCCTTTTAAGTTCCTACAAAATGTTTGGAAGCCGAAGCATTTGTCATTTAAATTCATTAGGAAGGCCCCCGTGGTTGGCAGGCAAGTGAAGCAGTTTAAAGCTATTTAAACTTTCAAATAAGTATATTAACCTTACTTAATTTAAGTAGCTCCATTAGAAAGCTACTACTGCTGGCACTGATTCCTACTGCCTGGAGTTGTAATCTTGTTTTGCCTTGCGGCACAAAGTTAGCCCTTGCTAGATAGCTGTTTACAATAAGTGTTTGCTCAATTACTTAGTTGGCAGCCTTCTTGCCTGGCAATAGCTGGCTCCTGGTTAACGGTATTAGAGTGGTACTACAGGCAACTACAAGTTGGGAATAATAAGTGTGAATTACTATTCAGGACCTGGAAACTTGCTGTTCAGTATGTGTGAGACATCCACATACCCTTTCCTCTTTTGTGTGCACAAGAATGAAACAGAGGTTTGGCTGGTGAAAGGATTAACTACTAAAAGCTTAAAAAATATCAAATAAGTTTAGTGATATTGCTGTAAGAAATGCCCCTGCACTCTAGAGTGAATTAGGGCAAACCCTGCATCCCTTGCCCCATGTTTAATGTCTTAGACCGACCTTTAGATCTAGTCAGATGCCAGGCAAAATACAGGTACACAGTGCACACCACATTTCAGGAACACTGTCAATTGAAGGATGCAGAAGGCGGTATGGGTGGGGGGAGGCGGATACACTGATGGTGTCAGTCAACCAGTCAGTTATGTTCATTGGTTGATGTATTTTCCAAAAGATTTGACCCTTGAGTATTTACTGAACATTTGTCCTTGTGATTTTAGGTCAAAACGAAAATGTCTGCACGCTACTTTTTTACACGTTTTACAGATCTATGACACCCTACCTAGTACTTTTGTTGAGTTCCAGTGAATTTACAAGTTGTAGACCTGTTTTGGTGTTTTTACAGATGCTGTTTAGTGCTATGATCAGTTCTGCTCTATGCTGTTTTATGTAATGCCGTTAAAATTAGGTCCCCTTAGTTCTCGGAAGTACTAAGGCTGGAAACTCCGAACGTCATTGGAGGCGCAATTACGATAGTACTATGAAAACACGATATAAGGAAGCCCTATCCAAATACAAACATCTTCTAATCGCAGAAAAAAGTAAATACTACCTTAATCAAATTGAAACAGCGCAAGATTCCGTGAAACAGCTTTTCAAGGTAGTTACTAAGCTTTCAGGACCAGACACTAGCTCCCGTATACCCCCTACACAATATTTCTGTAATTCTCTCGCTACGTTCTTCCAAGAAAAAGTCACTGATATCTACTCCAACTTCTCTACCCTTTCTTCCGCAAACCTCCAAAACATCACTACTAATGATGACTCTTATACTTCTAACATTGCACTTACTCACATCTCCAATCTTGCTTCTTTCTCAGAATTTAATCAGGTCACAACAGAACACATCACTGACCTTATATCCTCTACTAAATCTGGTTCCCCTGACGACCCATGCCCCCTTCCATAATAAAACTTATGCCGGAGACCATAGGCCCCGAACTTGCCAACATCTGCAACTCAATGTTCATAACAGGAATATATCCTTCCATATGGAAGGAAACCATCATCAAACCACTGCTAAAAAAATCTAATCTTGATCCTACAGACATTAAGAACTATAGACCTATTGCAGGCCTCCCCCTCCCTGCAAAGATCATCGAAAAAGTAATGAATACCCAGCTGGCCAGCTATGTTGAAAACAATAACTTCCTGGATGACACCCAATTCGGCTTCAGGAAGTGCCACAGCACTGAAACCGCCCTCATCAAGACATCCGACGAAATTAGGATGATTCTTGACGAGGGAGGTGCCGCAGTCCTGGTACTGCTGGATTTCTCGGCTGCGTTTGACACGGTCGATCACTCCACTCTACTCGACCGTGTCACAGCCATAGGCATTAAAGACAAGGCTAAGACCCTTCTTACATCCTTTCTGTACAACCGGACACAACGTGTAAAGTTTGGCAATTTTAACTCCCCTCCCTTCTCTTTGCCTTGCGGGGTCCCTCAGGGATCCTCGCTAAGCCCGACCCTGTTCAATATATATGTGTCGGACTTAGCTAGAATCATCAAGTCCCACAATCTACGTCTGACGTCCTATGCAGATGACACTCAGATTGTGTTGGAGATCCATAATAATGGCAAATCAGTCTCGGATAACTTTAAAAAAGGAATGTGCGCCATCAGCTCCTGGATGGCGCACAATTGCTTAAAACTGAATTCCGAAAAGACGGAGGTGATTATCTTCGGAAAACTCTCCCCCAGCTGGTCTCCTTCCTGGTGGCCTTCAGAGTTGGGCCCACCTCCACCCCCTGTCTCTAAGGTCAGAAATCTGGGAGTTATGTTTGATGACAAACTTTCTTTCAAACAACACGTCAATTCGGTTGTTTCTTCTTCCTTTTTTATCATCAGGATGATAAAGAAACTTGTGCCCTACCTTCCTTCCAATGCAGGCAAAACTCTTGTTAGCACACTCGTCATGTCTAAGAAAGACTATTGCAATGGCTTACTATTCAATGCCCAGGAAGGTGTCCTACATAAATTGCAGATGGTACAAAACGCGGCAGCAAGAATTCTTACAGGCACTCCTAAGTTTAAACCTATCGCCAAGGAACTCCGTCAGTTACACTGGCTGCCCATCAAAAGTAGAACAAAGTTCAAGGCCCTCTGCATTGCCTACAAGGCTATCCATAATACAGGACCTAAATTTCTCAGACAAAATCTTTGCCCTTACAGACCCATAAGATCATTACGATCTTCAGCATCCTATTTGCTGACTGTACCTAGAACAAAAAAGGCCACCTGGGGGACAGAAGATTTACGGTCGCTACTGCCAAACTCTGGAACACGCTCCTCTACATCTCAAAACCATACCTACTTTGCTATCCTTCCGTAAACAACTAAAAACTTGGTTATTCAATCAATAAACATCTCCCCTTTGCCTTCGCCACTCAGCAATCCTCAGCGCCGAGACACCTAAGGGTATTTGCGCGCTTAATAAATTGCCTAAATAAATAAATTGATTAACTGATTGATTTTTGTGGTTGAATGAGACGCTGTTTTTACAGTTTTTTATGGTTATGCTTTAACTGCAATAAACATAATTGACTGACTAATATTAATGGAAGTATTCAAAGGTTGTCCCAGGGTGTAAAGAATAATGGTACACGTGTTGAAAGTGTTTTTTTGCGCATTTAACACAATTTTTATATTTGGAACAAAGTTGTGCTACCATGTCAAAAATGTGGTAGAACATTTTTGGTGTCCATTAGAGCCAAAAGCTAATGCTAATTTCACACCAGTAAATGTGGAAATGTATAAAAACACTATAAACACAGATTACTCTCCATTTCTTTCTAAACAAAATTTACTATCATGATTATTGTTTGCAGTAAAATTACTTTTGAATTTGGGGTCTAATCAAGAAGGTATAACATTTTATAAATAAGGCCCTCAGTATAGAACTGGTCTCGAAATATTTCATAAAGTAATATTTAAGTAAGTGGAATAGGTGTAGATGTAGTGGGTACCACTTAGAGATGCTTACAGTTCATTAATGTTGGGCTACAAGGTTGGAGAAGTGGGAATGTAAGGTTCTAGTGAAGAACGCCAGGTAAGTAGATAAACGTTTTTGAAGAGATTGGAGAGTTGATGTTTGTGCTGAATTAAATATTTGTTGAAGAGGAACAGTAGCATATCTTGGTAGTACTACTGAATATCAACACAAGCAATATCATGGTACAAGAGAGCTGTCAGTGTCGACAACCAGACCCCAGGCCTTCCAGGGGCCTCTGACCTCTGTGGTTTCTCAGAGTGGGGGACAACTGCCCCAGGTGTTAGGCACACTTCTTCCACTCGCCTCCCCGCCAGTCCAGGGGTGGTAGCCTGAGACTGGTCATTCAGCCCTGGATCTGTACCCTGAGGCTGAACAGGAGTCAGGGGTGAGTTCTTCCTCCCCTGCCCCTTTCATCTGGGACTCTGTACCCTCTGTTTGGGAGTGGTATGCCCAGATGACTAGGCCTTCAATACATCCTGGACCACAGCCACTCCTAGCTCTTCCATCACCTGTGGCAACTCATTTCCCACAATACATTCAGTGGGCATCTGGGGACTAACTATGGGCCAGATGTATCAACATTGTATTTTGCGAGTCCTTAATAGCGAATTTTACCGCTATTATGGACTCACAAAATGCAATGTATGTAGGTTTCGCAAGTAAAAGTGCCATTCCTACGCATTCCTTATTTGCGACTCGCAAATTGCGAGTCACAAATAAGGAATGGCTTACCATTCATTCCTATGGGCCTAGAATGGGAATGCAGTATAACTTATGCGAGTACCCAATAGGTACTCGCAAATTGCGCATGTACTTCAAGGGTGCCAAATGGACACCCTGTTGCACCCCTGAAATATGCATGTGTGCACATGTGGCGCACATACATGCCCTAAGGGCATGTATGTACGCCACATGGCACCTAGAAAAATGCAAAAGGTGCATTTTCTCGGAATTAGAAATTACCACCAACTAGAAGTTAGTGGTAATTTGTGATTCCTTACAGCCAGGGCGCAATTTATTTTTGCTTCCTGCATTGCATTTAAGGAATCGCAAATTGCGATTCCTTAAATGCATTCGCAAAATAGGTAATCGCAAAAATTGCAATTCCCTATTTTGCAATTGCCTTTTGGGATGATACATCCCAAAAGGCTTTTTTCCCGTTCGCAAACAGGCCGATTCTGTGAATCGGCCCGTTTGCGAACGGGAAAATGCTTGATACATCTGCCCCTATGACCCTTCTCTGGGCCACCTCCCAACCCCATTCCGGGGATACCAGGGCAATTGGGCGGAGAAATTCCTACTTTATGGCTTGACCAGTGTACTGCGCTGGGAAAACCAGCCTCTTCACTACTATGATCTGGCTGGCCCTGGTGTCCATCAGAGCAGTGACAGGGACCCCATTCTCCTTGACCTGGTGGAAGTGATGACTCTCACCCTCAGGGATCGCCAGCCTACCCTCTGAGATCCCTCCAACTAAGAAAGAATAGGGCAAGCTGTACCTCCTGCCCCTGGTGACTACCTACCCCTAAGACCATGTTGGCCACCCCTGTAGAGGTCTCACCAGTGGGTGCTTTCTTAGGACAGACAGAGTACCCCTGCCTGTGTCCTAGCTGAGAACAATCAAAGTAGCAGGGTTGGAAATGGGGCGCCCTGGGCCACTGCCCTCCAGAATCTCTCTCCTACTACTCAGAAGGGGCATGGGAACACTTTCCTTCCCATTTAGACTGAGACTTGTCTGTGTCTCCCTTGCCCCCCCCTCACTTTGCTTGTTGGATTCCCAGGTAGACACTCTGGTGCTGACCCCAGAAGTCTGCTCCTCAGCAAGCTTCCTGAGATCAGTAAGACTGCTATCCACTTGGTGTTTGTGCAGCTCTGTAAAAGAACTATTGAGCATGTGCTCCCTCAGAATTGGTTGTATAGCACAGTAAAACGATCCACTTTGCTGCCCCTTAACCAGCTCGTCAATGCCTTGCTGGCATAATCTAGGAAATCCACCCAGGATGGGTTTGGGAGGTTATGGCTGTTTCTGAACCTCTAACTGTACTTCTCAGGGGTCAGCCCAAACTTAGCAACAAGTTTTGCTTTCATGGGAGCATATCTTGCCTGATCCTCTGCATCTAGTGTGAGAAGTGCATCCCTCCCCACTGTGGGCATGTGTTTCCATGGACTACTCCCCTGTATACCTCTGGGAGCTTGTGTACCCTGAGTGCAACTTCATAAGGAGCAAACCACTTGTCTAGATCAGCTCCCACCACATAATTAGGCCCCAAATCCTGAGGTATGTGGACTCTCACCTCTCCAGCAGACACTGTTGATACGCTGCCACCATCACTGTTGGGTCCTGAAGGTTGCCTTGCCTTTAGCTCCAGCTCCCACATGTTTTTTTCATGCTCCAACATTAGTTTTTTCTCAGTAAGGCCCTCTCAGCCTTCTCCTTCTCCAGTTATAGCTTGGCAAGTTCCAGCTCCAGCTGGAGTTTCCTCTCCTCTCTTCTGTCTTCCTAATCCACATGTGACAGGACCCTGGAGGATAAACTGCGCCAAGCCCCATCTTGTGTATCCTGGTTTCTCGCTGTGGGGCAGTTGAGCTTTCCCCATGGCCAGGGTCCCTGTCCTGGGTATGCGCCTCATCCTCAATTAAGTCTAAGTCCTCATCATCTTCACCATTATCGTCTCGTGAGGCAGATTACCACTTCTGCACCTCCTGAAAGGCTCTGAGGGCTACCTGGAGATCCAGCTTGGTAGCCCTCCTGTCTGCTTTTAGCCCTCTCTGTTTGCAGAGTTTCAGCAGTTCAGGCCTGCTGAGGCCATCAAAGTTGCACAGCTCTATTTCCATTCTGAAGGAAATGAGAGGTAGGATAGTTACATTTAGAAAAGGGAGGAAAACAGCCAATGAAAAACTAAGAAAGAATTTAAAAAGGGGTCCCTCTGATGTCAAATTATGTATATGGTATTTTTGTGTAACACAGATCACTCTATGGTACTGCACAAACACAGGTCCTGATCCATACCACTGAACACCAATGTTAGAAATTGGGTTGTTTGTTGACTGGGGTGAGAGCCCTGGTTAAGCAACAGCCACAATCCCTTGCAGGTGAACCACAAAAAGTCATAAATTAAACTGTGCTTAACCCCTGGCAGCTTGGCATAAAAAGCAGTCATGCTTAACTTGGAGGCAATGTGTAAAGTTTTTGTTCAGCACGCAAACAGTAACATAGTGAAAACACAACACAAGAAAAACCCCACACCAATTTAAAAAATAGAGTAAATGTTAATAAATTATTCAACACCAAAATAACAAAAATTCGTAGAACCTGAGTTATGAACTTTTAAAGTAGTTAAGTAAAAATTAATTCCTAAAAGCTCAAAGCGCCAACCGCAGACATCTAATCATGCAAGACCGGATCAGAGTCAAAGAATATGGCCGACCATGATGGAGCATGGTTCGGATACACAAATTGGATTGGGCCCAGTCAGTGTTTACCTTCAAACTTAGAAGAAATTCTGAGAAAAAGTGCCTGAGAAGGTAAAGTTCAGCAGGGCAAGGCTGCAAGAGATTTCCGAGGAGGGAGCATCGTCGTTGTATAGCCTTGAGTTAAAGCTGTGGTGAAGATTTCTACCTTCAGACTTAGGGGCATATGTACAAAGAAGTGGCAGAGTGAAGCGTTAGCCATCATGGCTTAACGCCTCACTCCGCCACTTCAGAAACGCAAGGCTGCCCCTTAGTCTCTGAAATGTAAGTCAAAAATCTCCAGCAGGACGAGGCAGAGGGCTGTAGCCGAAGACAGTTCCATGAGGCAGGATACCCCTTTGGTGAAGGACAGCTTAAAAGGATTTGCTGGGGCGAAGAAGACCGTAGCGGGAGAAGCCGCAAAGTCAATCCAAATGGAGATGCACCTTGGGTGGATAGGCGAGCAGGTTGGTCTTGGTCTCCTCTTGTTTCTCAGAGCACTTTTTAGCCAAAAACATTCTATTGTCCCACTTTTGGATTGTGGCTATATGGGCACCTTTAACACCTCTTTCAAGGGTCTAGGACTCCAGTGGCCCCACTTGGTCATAACTCACTCAGGCTGGGCCCAGATGAAGGTCCAAAATGGAGGAAGGCTTTTGTGTCCCTGTGGCTCTGAATAGGAGGCCAGCAAACTAGCCCTTGTGAGTGGCTCTGAACAGGAGGCCAGCAAACTTGCCCTTGTGAGTCACTCTGGCGGTCTCGGGATAGATGAAGATCCAGTCCTTGAACTCAAGCAGAAAGCAGCAGAGCAGCTTGGCAACAGAGCAGCAATCCAGCAGGGCAGCAGTCCTTCGGAATAGCAGCCCAGCAGAGTGGCTGTCCTTCCAACAGCACAGCAGTCCTTTTTCTTGGCAGAGTAGTCACAGGTCCAGAAGTGTACTGAACAGTTGGTGTCTAAGGTCCCCTTTTTATATCCTAGTGCCCTCCTTCTGGAAGGTGGGAGAAGTTTCTAGACAGTGACTTTGAAGGGCATGGAATTTTCTGTCTCCCCTGCCCTGGCTCCAAGTTGGCTGCAGTGACAATATGGGGTGATTCGGTCCTTTATGTGAAGGCAGAGCACAGGCTATTCAGTTGCAAGTGGAGCTGTGCTCAGCTCTGCCCCCTCATGCTGCCAGCAGGTGGCCCATTCAGGCACACCTAATCCCTCTATTGTGCAACTTCCTGGGAGGAATTCACATAGTCTAGCTCTTAGTTACACCCAGTCATGTGACACAGGCCAGTCTGTAGGCACACAAGGGCTAAGGGCAGAAAATGGCAACTTTCTAAAAGTGGCACTTTTAAAATTGTGATAAAAACCCCGACCATTAAATAGGCCTTTTCACCACTATTCCACCGACACCAAACATGACATAGCTATTAGCTCCCAATTGGAAATGACAGTTTGTTAAATGTAATAAGGGATCTCCAATGCTATCCTTATATGTAATGAATGGGGAGTTTAAGGCTTGGTAAAGGGGTTTTAATGTCAAGTCGACATGGCAGTTTAAAACTGAATTCAGGTTGCTATGGCAGACCTGGGGTATGTTTCAAGGTGCTACTTAAAGGGGTGGCACAATAAGTGCTTCAGGCCCACTGATGGCATTTAATTTACAAGCCCTGGGTATATGGTATGCCACTCCACAAGGGACTTATAAGTAAATTAAATAGGCCAATTAAGTATAAGCCAATGTAACCATGTTTTAGGGGAGAAAGCACAAGCACTTTAGCACCGGGAAGCAATGGTAAAGTGCACAGAGTCCTAATGCCAACAAAAATGAATTCAGCAAAAAAGTGGAGGGTAAAGGCAAAATGCATGGGGGTGACCCTGCAGAGAGGGCCAGGTTCAACAATCCAGAGTAGACATTGTCTGTAATTTGAGAGTATAAGAATCTCTAGGCATAAATATGATCTAGAAGAGTTAATTATATTTTTGATTGGATAATGTGATGAAGAGATATTAAAAAACTAATATATGTATACATTGAAGTGCTTGTAATGTTCCCTGATGAACAAGAAGTGAAGTATTTTATGTTATGTACCAATAAAAATATATACCAAAATAGGTAGGGTATTATAAAGAGCAACAAAAACAAAGATAAATTGTGTACACAAAACAGGATGGTGTTCTTCATAATCTTAGTTTATGTACTTGGTAGTGCACGAGTCCCATATTGCAAACAAAACTCAATGACATTGCATGAACAGAGGATGGTTAAAACTTACACAAGTTGATGAAGGCCATGATTGCATACAAACATTTCGAACAATGAACCTATGTTACAAAGTGTTTAAAGCTCTTATTAAACCATTCTCTGGTGTAAAATTATACTGTGCAGTCAATGTACATGTACGTAGATGAATTTCATCACCAAAATAAATATTGCATTTCACTGTGTATATTTGTTGCTGTTTTGTCTGATTTTAATTTGGAAATCTACAAGACTACATTACATAGACCTTAACATTAAGGTTTTTGAAATGTTATGATTGACATTGTGATGAATGGCCAAAGAGTATTTGATACCATTGTGACTTATGGCAGGTAAATTTCCCATGATCCTATATTTTAGCATAAGTGTGGTGCTCCCCACAAAATGTAATTGCAATAGCATATTAAGACATATATTCCACATTGAGTCTAACAATTAATGAATTGCTTAATCAGGTAGGTGGTTTCAGTGTTGTCTTTAAAGAACTTACATTCACTGACTACATTTCTGCATTAGTGTACCCTTACCACAGTTATCAAATCAAGTGTTGTGATAGCCAAAACTATGATGTTCTGGGGGTATACGATATCTCAGACCAGAAAGGTTTCTAATAGTAATCCCCCTTCAATAGACAATTCTTCGTCCGATCAAAGCCACATGCGCCACTGGTCTAGCCTCATAGAGGATGTGCCAATGCTTAATCATGTGTTAAAAAATAGGGGAATGTCCAATGATCACTGCATAACAAATAGGTGAGAGCAGGAAAGTGTTAAGTTGGCATTCTCTTTCTAGAACCTCCCACCTTTCTAGAACCTTCCCACCTTTCCCTCCCAGGCCCCCGTGCCCTCCTCGCACATTTACTTCTATTGTGATGTAATTAGCTGGCGTTCTAGAATTCCAGCTGAACATTGGTGAGTTGAAGGAATGTCGTTGGGGTGTTAACATGTTGTGTTTTACTGCGGTGTCCTCCCATTCTGGCGTGCTACTGTTTCTACAAATAAACCTTTCTTCGATGATACTGTGTCTTCGTCTTAATTATTATGGCACAGATCGCAGCACACCAGCGGACCATCGCATGCTTATGCCTCTGACCGCATCCGGCTCAAGCTTCGCCTTAAAGGTTATAGAGAGGTCTTCGTGGAGGTCCTAGAGCGTTTCCTGGCTGGCGGCTGTCAAGGGTGATCGAGTCTTCGGCGTCCTAGCCAGCGGTCACCAAGCTGCGTGGTGGTAGCAGTGCCTTTCACCCTGTTTCGGCAACACTTCCATTGCTTTGGATTCCGCCCTCAACTTCAAAGGATTCCTCTGAGGTACACTTCCTGCGTTTCTGCCGGTGCTGCGTCTGTGGAGATCACATGAGTTGGAAACCCCAGGCATTTTTCCTTGGATACCCCCTGCGCTCCGGGAAGTGGCCACAAGCATCCAGGTGACGTCAATGGAGCACACATGTTGCGTTTCAGCTTACGTAACGCTTACGTGCCGCCATCTTAGGGCATTTCTTTTTTATCCTTCGGACGCTCTGCTTCCAAGTTCAAAGTCGAGCTCTACCGTTTTTTTATTCGTGTGCGCATCTATTAGGCTCAAGACTCTTGAGGGCAGTCTCTTTTTCACACGCTTGGAGCGAGAGGGGAATTCTAGACAAGTTAAACCTCCTAAGGTAACCTTGCCTGGTGTGTACATTTTTTTTTCTGGCTCTTATTCACATGTCCAACTGTTAGGGCAGTTTGCCCTTTTCACTAATTCGCCACAAACTAATCCGCCAAAAGTAATTTTGCTGTATTTGTGCATTTAGGGTGCTACAGTAAACTCAATATTTTTTTTTAGACTATGCTACTTCTGCACCTGCTCTTTTTATTAGGCAGCAGTACTAATTGTTTCTCCTCAACATACGTAAGGCCATTTTCAATCAAACATTTGTGCATCTCTGTTTTCAACTATTTCACCTTCGTCATGGCTTCATAATTTAACCCCACCAAAGCATTTTGCCAGCTGCTGGGGAGCCAGCATTAAAGTGGGAGGTTTGGCGTGAATATTCCACTAATTACATATCCACATTTGATGACGAAGATGACGACTTATCCCCTGAAAAGAAAAAGAAAATTCTATTGCATTGTTTAGAAGCGGGTGCCTTAAAGTATATAATCATATTAATAAAAAGGCCCGTGCTAGTGGGCAAGGTGATGTGTACACTAATGCGTTGGAGGATTTAAACATTACTACAAACCTACAGTGTGCGTTGTGGTGGATAGGTTTGAATTCTTCCACCGTAAAAAAGGTAAGGAGGTGTCTATAGAGGATTATGTGGCGGTTCTGAGGAATTTAGCACTAACCTGTCGCTTTGGTGAGCTGCACAACGAACTCATAAGAGATCAGATTGTCATGGGGCGTGGCTATGTGGGCAAAGATGGCGGACGCCAGCTACTAGACCTCACCCATTTATCCCCCATCATCCATAAATTTATCCTTCTCGGAGCATACCAGGAGGCACGGAAGATAGCTCCACAGCAGCGAGAGGTGCCTGGGATCAAGGAGCAAACCTTGAAAAAGCCTCGACCTCCGCAGGAAATGGGAGCAACCGATCTGTGGTGCCTCGGACCAGGCTCAAGGGAAGGAGGGCGCGGTCTGACGGAGCTGCGCGAGGATGGGGCCACGCGCCGGGCCCAGCGGGCCTAAATCAACTGCCACGCGATGAGGGTGTCATTATCCCCCCCAGGAGCCCTCCCAGCACTGGCAAAATGCGGAGGTGAGCGGCAGTCCAGTGTGTGCAGCGAAGGGGAAGCGCCGCCCAGAATGAATCCCCATGTGATGAGAAACGCCATGACGCGCCCCGGGCACCGCATTTCCTTTGTAGGGCGCAGATAAGATGTCGGAAGACCGGGAAGCTCTGGGATCAGGCTGGCCCAGTAAATTTGCAGAACACCGACACGGATACAGGGTCGGAGTGACCCCACAAACAAGGAAGGAAGCCAAAAAGGGGAGGCCCAACACTTGCAGTCCCGATCTGCCCGAGGGCGACAGGGCCTGGTCAGACTGTGGTGGCCTGTGGACCGTGCGGGTTGCGGAGGAGCCGGACAGTGCTGTGCTGTTGCATGGGAAGATCCCCGGAAGCCCTCTATATGGTGGGACGCAGGGAGGACGACCTGTGAAGTCGGAGGCGACCGACCAAAGAGGAACTGAGGCAGCTGGCAGAAACAGCAGAAGTAGGTCCCAGGAGCACTGGGTGAGGTTGAGGCCTGTGCAGTACAGGCAGGGGTGACGCTGCAGGACTAACGGGGGCCGGAATAAGAGGCCACCTAAGCAGCGACCTGTTGCAGATCAGAGGAGTGCAGAATACCAAAAATAAAAATTAAACACCAGTAACACAGAGGTGAGCAGCTCCACACCATAGCAAGGCAGAAGATTACTGGTAATTATGATGCAGCCCCAGTAAACCCGTATAAATAAAAGCAGCCTGACGCCGGGGAAGGGACGTGTTCTTCTAGTGGCGCACGCGCGGGACCAACACTAGAGCCATACTGAGAGCAAAAATAACACATGTGAGGCGCAGGAATCCATTAATACACTTACTGATGCCATATGTCGGACATGGACGACTTCGCTAGGGCGCAGGGGGCCTGGATGGCCAAACACTACCACCCAGATCCCAATCAGATAAACCATCAGGTGAGCCACCCACAGACCCTATTTCCAGTAAATTGGATGCAGGATTGGCAGCGGTGGAGAAGCTGGGGACCACAATGGAACAAACACGAACCTCGCTTGAAAATAAGATCGATAAAGTGGTACTAGATCTAAACCTCCTACATGCAAATCATCGGAAACTTGCAGAAAGAACACACACACTAGAGGTGTCCATGGCAGAGCTCTCCCCCGTGGTTCAAGATGCTGAAAAACGATTGAAAGAACTGTTGGACAAGGTGAAACTACTTGAACGCAGAGCGGAAGACTGTGAAGGCCACTCTAGATGAAATAATGTACGTGTCATTGGCCTTCCAGAAAAAGAAGAAGGAATAGACGCTACCACCTACATTGAAAACTGGATACTTGGCTTGCTCCCAGCAGGAACATTATCACAGCACTTCGCTATAGAAAAGGCGCACAGAGTGCGGGCCCCACCTCCCCCGCCGGGGACGGGACCCAGACCATTACTATTCCGAGTCCTAAACTATAAAGACAGAGACTCGATACTGAAAGAGGCAAGGAAACTACAGAATAAACAAGTTGCAAGTAGTACAGTGATGTTATTTCCAGACTATACAGCATCAGTGTAAAAGCAGAGGCACTCCTTCGTGGAGGTAAAATGGCGACTTCGCAAATTAGACCTTAAATACTCGCTTCTGTTTCCTGCGAGTACGTAGCGAGTGGTAGCGAAAGACAAGTCCTATTTTTTTGACACTCCTACTGCTGCCTGGGAGTGGATAGATGCCACAAACCCAGGGGAAACTAGCCATGTCAACGAGACAAACACACGATCGCAGCTGACCACTGATCCAGGACAGTGTAAAGGAAGAAGACGCAAGCGGCAAGCATCACTGAAGCATCATGGCCCCAACCTGGAACAAATGAGGCAGGATCAACGCAAAGCAGCTGAAATCGGAAGCAACATAGGCGATTAGCAGTCTGACGAAAGCATGCAAGACCGAACCAGCGATGCAGAATCAATAGATGAGATTCCAAATTTGCAGGACTCAGGAATACTGCCAGAAGTTACGCCCCAAACTGCAGATGACATTATATAGCAAATAAACCGCTGCTTAAACGAACTGGACATGGCAGCTGCAGCAACGCTCATGCAAGTACCATATGACCTGATACAGTCAGTATTAGTCAATTTATTGTTTAATTGTAATACTCGCATTGTCCCCCCTCAGTCACTATGCGCACATGGTAAAGAACACCAAGTGCGGACAAAACTCCTGCACACGCTTGCTGTTGGTTTCTCTCTTTACACTTCCACCACCAGATGGATAAGTCTGATCACTCCTAACTACTAGGCCAAAGTGGGACATTAAGTCTATCTACCCTCTCTGAAACACAATACCCGTGTAGCTTGACCCACTAGTCAATGTAGACATGTTCTTTTGTTTGATGGTTTGGACGACTGCATGTTGCAATCTTGCCCTACTTTTATTTTATATTATTGTTCATATTAGTTTAGTTAGTCAAAGCACGCCGATTCAGCCAAATATTATCAACGATATGGGAGTGATGTGTCGTGTGTCACCTCCGCGCACAGTATGCGTTCGCCTTGGGGCCTCATGTCCCCCTTTAGTCCGCTGCACTCCCCACAATATGGCAGTCACTAAAATATGCACTTGGAATGTCACGGGTATACACTCTCCCTCCCATAGATACCTGATATATTCCTACCTCACACGACACCAGATTCAACTAGCTTTCCTGCAGGAAACACCTCACGGCACCAGAGACACTAACTCTGCAAAGGAGATGAAGGGGGCAACTATACGCAACTGGTTATTCAGCTTTTGTTATGGGTGCGCTAATATGGATTAGACCAGGCACTCCCTTTCAAGCAGAGGAATCAATTGTAGACACAGAAGGACGCTAATTCCTGGTAAAAGGACGTCTAGATGGCAGACCAATTGTTCTGGGCTCTCTATATACTCCCAATACTGACCAGACAACCTTCCGGGACGCTTTATCTGGCACACTGTCAACCTGGCATGGAGTGCCTTGGCTGATCGGGGGAGACTTCAATTGTGTTCTAGATGTATCTCTTGACTGTTCCTTCCCTCACCTACTAGGGGCACCCACAACAGCTGCCATGAAGGCGCTAAACACCTGGGTCATGCAATGGTGCCTAGCAGACGTATGTAGACACAGAAATCCCGTAGAATTGGTCTATTCCTACTACTCAGGGTCACATGATCTATACGTCCAGCTAGACAGAATTTTAGCCACGGAAGATCTACTACCCGCAGTACTCACGTCTGAGTATTTAGGGAGGACACGGTCTGATCACAATCCGCACACACTGCAAATGACATGGGACAATGGCACAACACCAATCCCCAGATGGCGAATACAACCTGAGATACTAGAGGACAAATTATTCTGTGAGTCTCTAAGCACAGCCATAATAAACTACTTTGGCGAGAACCCAAACACTGCAACATCTGCCCTCACTGAGTGGGACGCCTTCAAAACAGTAATACGGGGGCATTGTCTGGGCAGACAAATTGCCATTCGCAGAACCCTCGAGGCAGACATCACAAAGCTGGAAAACAGGTTAGCGCACCTCGAACAATATGCACAAGCTGGCCCGCTAAACAAAATGAGACTGCAAGAGAACAGGACAGAACACACTCGACTGTTAGAAAGATTAAGGTGCCTCAACTACAAAGCGCACTCGGCATGTACCCATAGCACTGGGGACAAGGCTGGCCGGCTACTTGCATGGCTCATCAGACAGGAAGATGCCAGGTCCCCCATCACATCAATCTGCTCCCCACAGGGCACAATACTATACACACAAAAGGAAATACACCGCGAGTTCACACAGCACTACAGTACTTTATATAAATCCACAGACGTGACAGACCCAGACGCGATTCACCAATTTCTCGCAGAAATCACCCTTCCCAAAATAACCCCAGAACAAAGATTAGAACTCGTTGACCCACTTAATCAAGATGAAATCCTTGCAAGCATACATACTCTAGCTACAAGGAAAACTCCTGGACCAGATGGGCTGCCAACTGAATTCTTTAAGGCTTATGCCGCACTCCTAGCACCTCAGTTACAAAAGGTATATGATAGCGCACTAACGACTGGCACGCTTACAGGCACGCAATGAGAAGCGCTATTAATCTTGCTCCCCAAGCCGGATAGAGACCGGACCCAACTGGGTTCATATAGACCGTTGGCCCTCCTCAACACGGACTATAAAATTCTGGCTTCCGCACTGGCGGCACGGTTGGTGCCACTAGTGAAGTCCCTGGTACACCCTGACCAAAATGGACTTGTGCCGACCCGAAACACTTCCTTAAATATCCGAAGATTCTTTAGGATCCAAGAATACGCTGCCCTCAGCTGGCCCAATTCTGGATGGATGGTCCTTGGTCTAGAGAAGGCTTTCGATTCTCTTGAGTGGCCTTATCTTTTTGAAGTCCTACGCCAATATGGTTTCGAGGACAACTTTCTCAATCTGATCGAGCTTCTCTACGCGCAGCCTCTTATTTAAGTGCACATGGGTAACTCCACGTCAGAGAAGGTAGCCATAAACAGGGGCACCAGACAGGGATGCCCCCTATACCCTCTGTTGTTCGCGTTGGCCATGGAACCATTGGCAATGCACATGGACGGGGGAGGAGAGCAGTGGGGCATACCACTGGGGGATGCAATGCATGTGATTTCTTTATATGCAGATGATCTCCTATTATACCTCAGAGATGCACAACGTACCAGAAACCATAGCAGAAATCTTGCGGCAATTTGCAGCATTGTCGGGCCTAAAGGTAAACTGGAAGAAGTCTTGACTATACCCTTTCAGGGCTGAGACCCAGAATCCCGACCTTCGGGTCAACGACGCACCCCTCTGTTGGCAACCCACTTCCTTTCGATATCTGGGCATCTACATATACCATAACCCAGTTGATATATTAGAAGGTAATTTGATCAGAGCCATTTCCTCAATTCGAACAGAAATTAAATTTTGGAAAACTATGCCCCTAAACGTAATGGGTAGAATAGCATTGACCAAAATGCTAATACTACCCAGATTACTGTATTACTTTGCAAATCTCCCCGTTTATGTACGGGCCAAAACGTTCCGCGAGCTGGAGCAAATGACCCATTATTTCATTTGGAACAAAGGCCGACACAGAATAGCGCTCTGGAAACTGTATGCACCCACGAACAGGGGGGGATTAACTGTTCCAAACATGGAGAGCTATTATTTAGCCGCGCAGCTGCAATGGGCAGCGAAGTAGCTTGCTGGACTAAACCTAGCAGAAACAGACACGGCACAGCCAGTATGGACACTAGCCCAGATCTGTCATCTGTTTCACCCGGCAGGAAGGCCTCCTACCCCATCAACCGCATGTTTGGCGCTAGCCTACCAATGTCATAGATGTAATTTATACCTCACTAGGCGCACAACCCCATATGCACCAGCACTCCCACTTCTCAGCACCCAGAGAAACAAGAGGGGCACCTCAAGCGGGGCACTTGCTCCCTGGCATTCTGCTGAGATACACACCCTGGGCGACTTAAACAAGGACAGTGTTCTGCTACCCTTTGACAGACTGACCTGCCGGCAAGACAATTCATGCTACATAATTCACTTGTTAGAGCTCTTACTGCAGCCTGGGGAGACATGAATGTTGAACCCCAGTTACATTTGGTGATTCAATACCTACATGTAATGGGAGCCACATCATAGACTGGCTGTCAGAAGCATTACTAATACACAGGTTGCAGCCCCTGACGTCCCTGTGTGTAAAATGGGAAGAGGATAGGGGAGGCCCGTGGACGGAGAAGGAGTGGGACACAATCCTAGCTAGCGCGGTACAGAATCCACGCAATGCCAAATTCCGAATTAAATAGACATATATTATGCACAGGGCATATCTGTCACCTTACAAGATAAACAAACACTTCCAACTTACCAACTCGGCATGTCCCTGCTGCAGTCAAATAGGAGCAGACTTCCTCCGCATGTTGTGGTCCTGCCCTTCGATGCAACTGTATTGGCAGGGAGTGACAGCGAGCCTGTCGGAATATACGGATCGCCCACAAATGCATACATGGGAGGAATGCATATTGGGAATATTCCCCAGGTCGAACAAACTCAAAGCCACCTCCAGATTCATAGACTTAGGACTCATAGATGCAAAGAGGCTGGTCACCAGGCGATGGAAAAGTAAGCATCCCCCTACCCTTGACAACTGGAAACTCTCGCTAGAGGTGTGGGCTCAAGCGGAAAGTACCACATTGCACATAGACGATAGCTGGCCTGCGTAAGTATCCAATCACCCAATACTGGGACACAATCAGGGCGGCAATGCAACATACAGGCAGGTATCAGAGGACAACACCTCACAAAGTGGGGAGGAGGCCAGAGGTGACGTTGACCCCTAACCTGTCCATACCCCAGACACTGGATGCAGCTAGGGGAACCCGCCAATTAGGTGACGCAGGTATTCATGGTCCTGAGTCATCAACTCGTGCACAATCCGCATCAGCTAACTTATAGCCTGAGAAGCGGGGCGGGAATTGGATTTCCCACACGACGGAAAAAACGACACTGAAATGAACATGTATATATATGATGTGCTGGTTTGCCGAATTAAGTTTATATATATGTTAGCGATGCATTGTTCCAATCCATGAAGCGAGAGCTATACAGACTCAGTGCAACTCAATGACACCTGCTGCTAGGTAGGCGTGAAGCGCTACAATGATACTGTAAATATGTGAAGTACTGTATCGCGCCATGTGGTGAACCTAATTGAAACATGCATTTACCATTATCTTGCATTGCCAACATACTGTATCTGTTGAGCCTCTACAATGTACAGCAGAAAACACAAGTCAAGCAATGATATGCACGTTATAAAATATATCTTGTGTATGTTATGACTGTTTATTCCGAAAAGGCAAATAACGAAATTTAAATAAAAAAAAATAAGAGATCAGATTGTCATGCGCACAGCTAACCCCTCCATTCAGGACTCTCTATGGGCAAAGGGTGAAAAACCCCTACAAGATGTGATTGACATTGTAAAAAGAGCTGAGTTGACGGGTAGATGTGCTTTCCGAAAACAAATCGAAGCATGAAGAACCAGCTGTAGTAGCCAAAATAAGTGGTGGGAAATCACGTCCGCAAACTACATTCCACAATAAAAACAAGGATATGTTTGAGACAGAGCAGAAAAACAGCAGTAAACGTTATTCACAAAGGAAGTGCTACAGGTGTGGAAGCATGAAACATTTGGCCAGTGACAAGAGGTGTCCTGCTCACACACAGAAGTGCTCTAAATGTGGCATTGTAGGACATTTTCAGAAGATTTGTCAAAGAAAACCAGGCAATAGAGTTAGGTTGGTGGAGCAAGCTGAAGAATGCACTACTGAATCGTTAGAGGACTTTGACATTAACATGTGTGTACTTAATGTGAATGATTTGCAGGTGCTTGACATAGATACAGATGATAAGGCAAAAACAAAGAAACCAAGGTGTGATATGACTATTGGGGGTGTCAACATTTCTATTGTGGCCGATTCTGAATCCCCTTACACAATTATTAATAAGGAGGTGTGGGACAGTAAATTTGTTCATACGTTAGGACAAGAGTTAGCCCAACCTGATATTTCTTTGAAAACATTCAGGCGAACCTATTGAACTGGTGGGTTACAGGAAGTTGAAATTTGGTTTTAAAAGTAGAGAAACTATGAGCAATTTATATGTTTCCGTTACAGGTCCCTCTGTGTTGGGTTGGAAAGACCAGGGCAAGTTAGGCATTAACCTCAATCCGAACAGCCCTGAACCAGTTTTATTAATGCAAGCAGAGGAGGAATTGAGTACAGCTAATTCAAAAAATTCCCTAAGGTATTCAATGGCAGCATTGGCAAGTTGAGGGTTTCCAACACAGAATCCAACTCAAATCTAATTCCAAACCTTGTGTACACAAAGTGAAAAACATTCCTTTCTCTTTTAAAGAGGAAGTAAGGGTACAACTAGAAACTTTACCCAAGGCTGGGGTCATAGAACCAACTGAGTCATCTGAGTGGGTTGCGCCCTTGATCGTAGCTAGGAAAGCTAATGGAATGTTGAGTCTGTGCATCGACTTGCGTGACTTAAATCAAAACATCCTGGTGGACCAGTATCCCCTGCCCAAGATTAACGAAATGCTGGCGCTCACTAAAAACATGAGGTGGTTTTCAACCATTGACCTCACTACGGCCTACCATCAGGTATCCCTGCATCCAGACAGTGGAAAGTTTACAATGTTTATTTCACAGTTTGGACGTTTTAGATTTAAAAGAGTCCCTTTCGGATTAGCGTCTGAGGCCGCAATGTTCCAAAGACTAATGCATGTGATATTCAAAGGATTTGAGAACTTGCTCATCTTCCAAGATGACCGCTTGGTGATGGGTAGAAATAAAGATGAACACGACCGAAATTTGTTTAAAGTGTTAAGCACATTGCAAGATAAAGGTATGACTGCTGAATACAAAAAGTGTAAATTTGCTATGAAACAGGTGACGTATTTGGGACACGAAATTACACAGGAAGGCATTAAACCGAAAAAAGAATTGTTGATGGCCATAAGGGAGGCTCCTGTGCCCAAAAACAAAGATGAAGTGCAAGCATTCTTGGTGTTGGTGGAATTCTATTCCAAATTTGTGAAGGATTTCTCATCCAAAACATACGATATCAGACAACAGTTAAAACTTAAAAATAAGTTCAAATGGACACCAAACTGTCATAAAGCTTTTGTTTCTCTGAAAGAGGACATTTGTAAAGCTCCTCCTTTACAAGGGTTTGATCCAAATTTAGAAAGTATTGTCATGACTGATGCTAGTAGAAGGGGCATAGGTGCTGTTCTCACTCAAAAGAACAAATTTGGTACTGAGGATACCATTGCTTTTGCCTCGCGCTCCTTAACGCCTCCGAGGAGAAATATTCTGTAATAGAGCGTGAGGCTCTAGTGTGTGTATGGGGACTGGCGCACTTCCGCAAGTTTGTTTTGGGTAAGAAAGTGTTACTACGGTGTGATCATAAATCATTCACAAGATTATTAACCACTAAGGGGTTGTACACTGCTTCACCCAGGCTAGCTCGCATGTCAGTGAGACTGTTAGATTTTGACTATGATGTGCTGTACATATTTGATGCGAAGAATGTTGTTGCTGACTTCCTCAGTCGATTGCCTCTTCCTATGAGTGATATTGTTGAGGACACGGGGGAGGAGTTTTGCGTTGCAAATATCAATGAGGAATTCCCCGGCATTACAAAGGAGAAGTGGAAAAGGGCACTGGAACAGGACGAAAGTCTGCAAGATGTAAGCTAAATGATAAGGGGAGGTTGGTCTGGAAAGAAAGACATACATAAGGAACTAAAAACTTTTTGGGAATTGAGACACAAGTTGTACTTAGGAGGGGGTCTAGTGTGAAGACAGGGGAAAGTGGTACCCCCGGAAGTATTGAGAAGTAAAATTTAAGAGATTTGTCATGAGGGACACTTAGGTATCAATAAAACCAAGGGCAGAGTTAAGCATTGGTATTGGTGGCCTGGTTGTGACTTAGCCATTGAAAGGAAAGTAAGAAATTATGTACAGTGCAAAATCACAAATTACGTTCAGGCCAATGTTACACCCTGTGCCCAGTCCAGGTATGCCCTGGGAGAGAGTAGGTATTGATTTGATGGGACCCGAATGGGAGCATGACAAAGATTTTACTAGAGAAGGTTTACCCAAGTACATTTTGAGCGACAATGGTCCACAGTTCACCTCGAAAAGTACCTTGAAAGGAATTGTATTATATATAAGATGACGTCTGTGTACCATCCTGCCGGAAATGGGGCAGTGGAACGTTTTAATCGGGTGATTTAAGGTATTGTACAGGTAGCTAGCAATAATGGATTGGCCTGGAGAAATGAATTATATAAAATAGTATGGGCGTATAGAGTAACTCCCAGTGAGAGCACAGCTTCCAGTCCCTTTGAATTGATGAGAAGAAGGACTCCCATGTCGAAAGACAACATTGGATGGATGGAATCAGCAAAGAGAGTTGAGTGGTCTCCTGAAAGGGTTAAGGAGAATTTGTTACACGTCCAGAGGATCTGCAAGGAATGACATGATTTGAAATACAAGTTTAAGCCAATCAACCTCATTGTTGGTGATTTGGTAAGAGTGAAGCGTAGTGGGTTCATTGAGAAAGGGCACAGCCGTAATACCCAGCCTCTGGTTGTGAAGAAAATTCTTTGCCATTCTGCTTTACTTAGCGATGGCAAGGTGTGGCATGTGTCAGCGCTTTCTGTGTGTAAGAACAAGGATTGTGAAGCAATTCACAAGGATGAGTTATGCACCTCTTAGGAACAAGATCAGCGTGTGCCAGTTGAAGTTGTACACAATAAACAGTGTACTGAGTGGATGTATGAAGATGAGTCCGACATAGACAAAGTTAGTGGGGACATACAGCCACATGACTATGACATAGCCTCTCCCCAAACCCAAGAGGTTGAGCAACAAGAGAGTTCAGCCAACCGTGCCAGCGAGCCGGTGGTGGTACAGGTTGATGATTCGTCAAGTCAACCTGTAAGGCGGGAGAGTCCGTCTAGGGGTCACGACACAGAAGAAAACAGTATGAGCAGTCGAGGTCGTGTGATTGTTAGACCATGTTGGTTTAAGGATTTTGAGTACTACTAGATGTTTTATATTGTGTCCACATGTTTCTTTCTATGATTTCTATTGTTATTGCCTAGGGTAGCTTTTATGCACTCTGCACTCACGTGTTGGAATTTTATACTCTTCTCCCTCCTTCTTTTCCCTTGCCCTTTCCCTTCCTTTCACTCATTCCTTCCTCCCTCCTTTCCTTGAGGGAGGAGATGTGTTAATTTGGCATTCTCTTTCTAGAACCTTCCACCTTTCTAGAACTTTCCCATCTTTCCTTCCCCGGCCCCGGTACCCTCATCGCGCACTTACCTCCATTGTGATGTAATCAACTGGCATTCAAGAACGCCAGCTGAATGTTGATCAGTTGAAGGAAAGTCGTTGGGGAGTTGACACGTTGTGTTTTACTGCGGTGTGCTCCCATTCTGGTGTGCTGCTGTTTCTACAAATAAACCTTTCTTCAAGGATACTGTGTCTTCGTCTTTATAGAAATATACTTAACAAAATGCAAAATTAGCTAAACAAATGCAATTTGTTGGAAAAGCCAACTAAATTAATTATGGCAAAATGAATTAAAATAAAACTGATGAAACCATATATTTTTTCAGCCCGGTCGTAGGCGATGTTTATTTTCACTTTTTTTTAAATTTCTTTATACATAATGCGTTCAAGAGTATCAAAATAAAATACAAAAAAATACACATTTACAAACATCACAAATATGTACACACAACTTTTTAACAAAAAACTCAGTTCAGGTCCATCTTGGCCTCTCCCAACCACATCTTTTGAAAATAATGATAATTGATGGTTACAATATTCCTTCACAAAAATTCATAATCCACCGAAGGGTAGCCTGTGGGGACAATAAGAAGTAAATAGGCTGATATCTGTTGGCGTTGCAAAAAAAAAAAACGCTGTTAACAAACAGATGTATGATTTATAAAAAACAAAGCAAACAAAGTGAAGAATATTATTCTTCGCAATTGGCATTTGTTAAAACAATTTCACATTGCTAAATCTTTAGTGGCATTCAAAAGATGAAAGAATCCTATAGATTGGTTGGTGCACGCTAAAAGAGTTGATAAATGTACAACTGATTTAACCCAATTGTTAGTGTTACCGCCTATCATCAGTCATTTTAAATGCCAACAATGCATGGCCTGTAAATTCACCATAGACTCCAAAAGTCTTACACTGAATGGTATAGATATCAGTCAATTGGCATTCTCTAATTGTAATACAAAAAATTTAATATATTGTATTACTTGTCCATGTAAGAAAACATACATTGAACAAACCATCCAGATTGTAAAATCCTGCATTCTACAACATTGGTCTAGGATCCGGTGCAGCACACATGGGGCCCCAAAGGTGCAACACTACATCACAATGAATCACACAGAAGATGCTGTAGCTTCGTCAGTGCTGTTTGTGGTCAAACAGGGATAAAATAGAGAATTGACAGCTAGGATCTTGAACACACAAGAAGCCAGGCTGATAGAAAGGTTTAAAACAGCAATTACAGGTTGACATGTGTGTGGCTTATAAACGCGTAAAGCCTTAGCGTCAGGTTCCGATACCTGCTTTGCGGCCACGCTGGCACTGAGGGAGGAGGTCCCCTTCGTAACTGTGGAAATTGGACACCGTTTTGTCTTTTAAGAAAGTACTAACAGCATTTTCTGAGTGTATAGACTTAGCGGGTTTTTTGAAATCATACATGTGTGTGTTAACAGTGCTTTTTTGCAATACCAACAGATATCATGTGTGTTTACTTCGCACAGTCCTGAAGGTTGACATGGCAATTCACATGGGTAAGATTCATGTAATACCAAAGGCTTGGGCACTTTATGAACATTTTTATTTGGGGCAATGTTTACAAACATCAGGCATTGGTATTGATTTGTTGTTACAGACTACAAATCATATAGAAAAGAGAGGGCCTCCCGTTTTGCCTGGCTGTCTGGTTACTAATTATAATTACTAAGAGTCGAGGACTTACAAGATATATTGTAAGCCATGAAGTAGAGCATCGAGAACTATTTGGTCACCCATCTACCCCCGGTCCTGATGAAGCCTTGAACATACCAAAGACTGAAGCTCATCGACCAATGAGAAGCCAATTAAAGACGAAAATTGTTAACGCACAAATTGATACAAATAAATATACCGTTGTCCCCACAGCCTAACCCTCGGTGGATTACGAACTTTTGTGAAGGAATATTGTAACCGTTGATTATCATTTTTTTCGAAAGATGTGGTTGGAAGAGGCCAAGCTGGACCTTAATTGTGTTTTTTGTTAAAAATGTATGTGTGTATATATTTGTGATGTTTGTAAATGTGTATGTTTTTTGTATTTTATTTTTAAGCTCTTGAACACATGATATATAAAGAAATTAAAAAAACAAAAGTTGAAATAAACAGTGCCTATAATGAGCTGAATGGTATATGGTTTCATCAGTTTTCTTTGAATTCATTTGCCATAATTCATTTAGTTGGCTCTCCGATCAAATTGCATTGGTTGGGCTCATTTTAAGAATTTTGTTAAGTATCTTTCCTGCACTCACTTCTTTTTTATGGACGTTTTGTTAGCCGGAGAGTTAATATATATTCCAGATTAATGAAGAGTAGCATGTTGTGAACCCTGACTATTGCAGGATCTGGATTTGTGAAACAAGAATATGGGGTGTGACGTGAATATGAGTTTAAGAGAGTTGCATATGGTCAGGGTTCGGTCAACTGTGTTTTGTCTGCAACTTATTATTCTTTTGAAGGGATCAAAGAGAGCTTCTAGCAGGGTATTGGTGGGGTGTGACTAAAGTCACAGTTGTGATAAAGTATTTTATAAACCTCAGCACAAGTTCATCCAGGGTTGGTATTGAAGAAGAAATGGCACATGTTGCTAAATTTAAGGTGGTTTTGCTTTTGTGGATGATGTTCGTATAGGCAATGTTGGCAGCATGAAACTGTGGTAGGAGCATTAATGATATTAAAGGGAAGGAGTAAAGAAAGGCTTAGCTGGTTTGATGACAGATGAGGATTTGTTCTTGCGTGGAATGTGGGTGAAAGTGGTGCTAAAGGGTTATGTGAAATGGGTCATCTGAGGGTTCTGTAGCATGCTCATGTGTTAGGATGGAAATGGGTGGGTGAGGGAGACACTGGGTTTATGCACATGGTGTCTGAATTATTATGCTTGAATGAGGAGCACTGGGATTGTTTCATGTCCCAACCAGGTAGTGCCCTTTTGCTATATGCACTGATGCATAGCACCTGGCCTGACAAATAACAGTAACCAACTACATAATGCTTGCAAGGGGCATGCGACTAGGACCAGCCTATCAGGTGCAGTAAGATGGCTTTCAGTTTCTAAAGTGATTAAAGTCAGTTTTCTACACAGCAAATTAAAGGAACATATGTGTGTTTCTGGACAGGTAAGTACTCACAAACATAATATGTGACCTCTAAAAAAAGGAGCAAGTAAAACCTCCATGAGTGTGTGTTTGTACTTTCATGTGGGTTTCAAACTCTTATAGAGTGACAGTCACCTGCTACTGAGCTCCTGTGTCCAAGTACCACACATCCTTTTTAAGGAGAGGAAAGGTTTTATGTCCTGCTCGTGCGGGGCTGAAGTCAGGTGCAACACTTACAATCAAAGGTACCCTCAGATCCTCTGTCTTTCTGGTAGAGGGTGGTGAATGCTGGTGTGCACACCCACACAGAAGGATCACTGCAGAATTGCCTAAATTTGTGCCATGTTTGCCTTCTACTTCTTTAGTTAGGAGCCCTTTGTCACGTCATATCACAATGCTACTGCAAAATATCACTGAAACACCTTTAAGGCCTACCTAGTCTGTAGGACTCTGGCCACACCTATAAGCTTACCACTGAGAAGGGATGTAAATTGTAGACCGCCCATATATAGGCCTACAATGTTACTTAACAGTGGACACTCCTTAATGCAGCATGCACTGAGGGTGACAGATATTCAGTTAGTAGTACGTTCAGTGACCCCTACGCAAACGATGAACCTCTCCTGAGAGAATGCTCCAGTGGAAGTTCTCTAGTAGCACATCCAATATCAGCAGTTGATGGAGCATGATTATTTGAGAATGATTTTGATGGCGAATCAAGCCATCACAGTCATTGGTCTCTTTCCGGAATACTACTCTGACTACTTTGCATAGTGCACATATGTAGCAAATATAGCCCAAACCCATGAATATTTCTGATTTTGGACAGATTTTTTACTAACACTCCTGTACTGGATAATAAACCTCCCACTTTCTCAAAAAATGAGAATGAGATTGTAGTCTGACTAAGAGGCAGCGGTGTGGGTATGTTATCATATTGAATAAAATCCATTTAGTGCTAACAGATTAATCATCAATTTTAACAAGGAGTAGCAGCAGAAATGAAACACTTTTTAGTGGAAAATCATTATTGAGTCAATAGACAGGTGAAAAGAGGTTGTGTCTTGTCATTCAATGCCAGGCGTGTGGTAATAAGCGCATACCTAAAGAGGCATGACCATAGCTTTCAAATTTCATTAGCGATGAAGCAGGAGCAATCTATTTTATAGATGTGCACAGACACACACAAAAGCACACACTCATGTCATACACAAACATGCTCCAAAAATATGACACAGCAACAATAACAATTTATGGGGCAAGCCTGTATTCCTCAGAAC
Source organism: Calotriton arnoldi (assembly GCA_963921515.1). Taxonomy (NCBI): domain Eukaryota; kingdom Metazoa; phylum Chordata; class Amphibia; order Caudata; family Salamandridae; genus Calotriton; species Calotriton arnoldi. The sequence continues at coordinate 1,263,909 of CAWUFW010005608.1, read as the reverse complement.
CTGTGTAGATTATATGGCAAGAACAACAATGGTTCTTAAGAACTTATTCATATTACATTCCATTCAACTCTGTTGGGGAGGCTAAGCCAGTCCTCTCAGTGGATTAAAATCCATATAATATCAAACTCACAGTCCAACATGTAATAAATCATCAACATCTTTGTAGCCTAATCCCTTAGCATATAAGGTGCTCCATGAAGAAAAAGTGAAACGGTTCTGTGCAAGTGAGTTGTAACAAAAGTGACAAAAGTAGGAAGGACAACAACTCAAGATTACATCAATCTAGGCTGCAATCTGCAAATTAATCTTGCAGGGACAATGGTATCAATCCTCCTGTTTGTCCTCAGTGTACAATGTGTAGGATTAGCCGTCCAAGAACGGTACTATTTTTGAGGTTTCAACCCAGAAAGAATTATTTCAGTAGGGTCTTCATCAGGACACATTAGGAGGTACTCTCCATCTCAGTTGAAATATATTGTGCTAACAAAGAGGTATATTGAAGACGGTAAGAACTTGCTACCAATTTAAAAGCAACCTGGATTCAACTGATCCCCAAAAAATGTTGATTCCAATTTCAAAGCAACCTGGGATCCATTCATCCCCAAAGGCTCTTGTGCTGTTCTGCATGAAAGGTAGTCCAGGATGCAATTTGAGTTGTTGTCCTTCGCGTCAAATATGCTGATGTTTATTACTAGAAAATGCACGGAATTTGCCCCAAGTAGATTTTGGTGCACCATAATCGAAATGTTATCCCCCCCCCACAAAAAAAGGAATTGTGTGGTATTTATCCCACCCAATAAATTCGCACAAAGTGGAGTTGGATTTTGCGAGGGGCAATAAATATCACACCAATTACCGGGAAATGTATATTGAAAGCATTAGAGTCTGCCATGGCAATGGCTGCCTGAGGAATATTCCACACTAATTGATCAGAGAGCCAGACTGGGTAGCCCTGGTGACCACTTGGAATGGAATGATTCCTTTTGTTCTCAATGCCACAACTACATTCCACAGGCGCCACCGGGAACTCGGGCACGCTGCGCATATGGCGGTTGTGCCGGTCCCCGAGACACGTCTCCTGTGGGGGGCGGGGTCAGCCAAGGCTGATGACGCACCCGGTGCCCGCCCCCCGCGGGCTGTAATTGGACGAGCGGGTGAATGCCCCGGAAGTGTAAAAAGCACTTCCAACCAGATTTTGGGGCAAAAGCCCCTTTAAAAAGGAGCGCGGAGCGGCGGCAAGGTCTTTTCCTCACCACTACGCCTTAGGGAAGATCTGCACACCTCCGTCCATGCGGCGGAGGTCACCATAATTGCACCTTTTGTTTCTCTTCCCCTACAGGTTATTTCTTGAAGATTTCTTTTCTGGATTCCAGCGCGAGGAGCAGCAATCAGGACCAACAGCTTTGGGCACTCTCCCTTTCCTCCCTGGTTGACCTGCACTGCACCACAGCTGGGAGCCACGCGGGTTAGAGTGCATACTCACCTGCCCCACTTGATTGTACCTGTGGGAGTGGCTCTGGCTGTGGGAGTGCTTGCGGTCAATCAGGTTTTTTGGACTGTCGCTTGTTCTGGAAGGGAGGTAAGGGTTTGGGCAGCGACCAAAGGGCCCAAGGTAGTTAGACCCCAGGTTACATTTAGGGCTGGGGGTTTTGTAGGGCCACGCCAGTGTGGGGAGTGGTGCTGTTGGCTTGCAGACGTAAATTTGTGGTTTGTTGGTAGTGTAAAAGTCTAAGCCGGCTTTCTATGAGGATTGTGACTCCTGCATAAACACAGTGTCTGGTTTTTGGGGCAGCTAGGGGTACTTGTAGGCTAGCAGCTATTTATCTTACTAGGCCCTCTTTTTGTGTGTAATTTGGGAATGGCAGCCAAGGCAAAGAGGGGTCAGGGTCCTACGCGGATGGAGGAGTGGATGGAGGCAATGATGCGCACAATGAATGATATGGGGCAGTCCTTAGCAGAGTTGCATAGGAAAGTAGATGGGCAGGAGGAGACTGAGGAAAGGTCTAGGCGTTCAGGGGTGGCCCCCAGGGCAGCATTCCCTCAGGTACCCCGGAGGTCCAATGCCAAGTGCGGGAGCGGGGGGCTGCGCCGCCAGGGTTGCCAAGCCCAGAGATCCCAGGGCCTTCAGCCCCGGCAGGGGGATCCCAGCCAGAGGGGGGGAATGAGCCTGCTCCATTGGTAGTAACCCTTCTAGCGAATGGGCCAGAGCCATTAGTAGTAATCACTCCAGGGGGGATGGGGGCCCCAGCCAGGCGCACCAGGGGGTCCCAGTTTAGAGGGGGCCCTTACCCATCCAGTAGCACCCACCTGTGGGCCCCCGGCAGTTGGTGTGCCTGGACAACTAGATTTGGTAGCCAGTCTAGCGGCAGTGCTCCCATGGTTAGCCAAAGCAGGGACCGTGATTCCCTCTGCAGGCAGTGGTGTCTTGCTAGCCGAGGGGGATGCAGTGGAAAGGGCCACGAAATTGGTGGCGCAAGTGGAAGGGGCTAAGCAGGGGGTGCCACAATCAGTTGAGATGGGCCCACCGGCGGCAGTTGTTGGGGTTACGAGCGGGGCTGGGCAGAACAGCGCAGTGAGCGACAAGAGCGGCCCTCAGCCTTCCAAAGCTGGCACATCTACAGGGACTTTGCACACCAAGACGCAAGCTGGCACGACTGCAGGTACAGTGCAATTGTTACCAAGTTTAGGTTTGGAAGAGCTGCGCTCATCCCGAGAGCGTCTAGGGAGACACATCTCACAGGCGGTGAAAGAGCAAATCTGGAAGGGGGAATATGTGAACATGTTTTCGTTATTGGTTGATAAGGATGAGAAAGAGGAGGCTAAAAAGATGAGGGAATGGTCTCATCCAAGGGATTGGGGCAATTGGCCCACCAGGAAAAAGATTGATGAAACTTTGGTTAATTGCTTAAAGGCATTTTCCAACTTTCATGCGATAATGGTGGAAAGGTTCCCCGGCCTGGGATGCACACGATGAATACGCAGGGGTGGGTTGGAAGGAGTATGACAAAGATTTCCGGAGGGCAAAGGCTTCTGACCCGGGCTTAACCTGGGATCAGATGGATGTCATCTTGTGGTTGCAGCACATGAGAACCCCGAGCCAGAGACAGGACACACCAAGAGGGCAGTCCTTTCGGTCTGGTACACCCCCTAGCGGGGGAGGGAGTGGCAAGGAAGGGGCTTGTTGGGATTTCTACAAACGAACCTGCACTAGGCCCGCTGGTTCATGCAAGTTCAGGCATGCCTGTTCTTTCTGTGGTTTTTCTTCCCACCCACAATCCAAATGTTTCAAGAAATCAAAAGATAAGGGAGGTAAAAAACAGGAATAAGGGCTTGTTGCTTAGCAAAGCACACTCACCCATAAATATAATGGCTTTGATACCCTTGTTAAATAAATACTGTTGCCCAAACACAGCCCAGACTTTGTTAGAAGGTTTCAGGGATGGCTTTAGGATTCCTGCACCGGCTACTCTGGGGTCTCTTACTGCCGCAATCAGCAATCAGTGAGGGACAACAAGTCGGTGGCAATAGCTAAAGTTTTGAAGGAATTGCATTTGGGGAGACTGGCAGGTCCTTTCGATGCAATACCGGTTGATGATTTTGTCTGCTCACCGCTGGGGGTGGTGCCCAAAAAGGAGCCTGGGGAATTCCGCTTGATCCATAACTTAACCGCCCCCAGGGGTCAATCACAGAACGATGCTATCGATGGGGCCCTGTGCACTGTGAGATACGCGTCATTGGATCAGGCGATTGCCATGTTGCAGTCGCTTGGCCCAGGCACGTTGTTGACGAAATCTGACATAGAATCCGCCTTCCGTTTACTGCCAGTTCATCCACAAGATTTCCATCTTTTGGGGTTCTAGTTAGAGGGGAAGTTCTACATGGACAAGTGCATGCCAATGGGGTGCTCGGTCTCTTGCTCATATTTTGAGAAATTCAGCGCTTTTCTAGAGTGGGTTTTCAGGCAGGTTATTGGGCACCACTGGGTATTGCACTACTTGGATGACTTCCTGTTGTTAGGGGCCCCAGGGTCACCGGAGTGTGACAAGGCTTTAGAAGCATTCTGTGCGCTCATGCGCGAGTTCAGGGTCCCCCTGGCGCCAGGAAAGACAGTGGGGCCGGCCACACAAATTGAGTTTCTGGGCATAGAGGTGGATTAAGTGGAGGGTGTATCACGCCTGCCACTGAGTAAGGTAAAAGGTTTCACGCTAGCCTTGGAAAATTGCCTGAGTAGGGAAAAGGTCACTTTACATCAACTGCAGAAGGCAGTGGAAATGCTTAATTTTGCGTTACGAATCATTCCAATGGCCGGCCCTTTTTCACGTTCTATTGCACAAGCAATGTCTGGTTTGAAGGAAAGGCATCACCACACTCGGTTGTCCAGTGAGGTTAAGCAGGACATGCGGATTTGGATGACATTCCTGCGTGATTTCAATGGCACTGTAGTGTGGCCCAGCCCCGCTAGGTCCAGCCCAGACCTCAGCCTCATGACGGACGCCGCTGGGAGTGAGGGTTTTGGTGCCATTTTGGGCCCACAGTGGGTAGCACAATGTTGGCCAACTTGGTGGGTTGACGCTGGTATAACAGGTAACATTGGATTCTTGGAACTGTTTCCCATTTTGGTGGCCCTGACCATTTGGCCTCACCAGTTTCGCAATCAATCAGTGGTTTTCTGGTCTAATAATATGGCAGTGGTAGAATGCATTAATCAGCAGTCCGCTAATTGTAAGGTGATGCTTCGCTTGTTAAAGGAGATAGTGCTCCAATGCATGAGATTAAACGTGATGTGTAAGGCTAGGCATGTCCCGGGAGTACTCAATCACGCTGCTGATGCATTGTCTCGTTTCAAGATGCAGGTTTTCAGGTCCTACCACCCAGGAGCAGCGGACAGCCCAACGCCTTTTCCAGAGCATCTGTGGCAACTTGGTGCCCCAACCTATCGGATCTCGTGGCAGCTAGCCTAGCACCCAGGACTAGCCGGGCCTATGAGGGGGCTTTTAACACTTACTGCAATTTTCTAGTAGATAACTGGGAGGGGGCATGGCACGAGCCAACGTCTGTAATATCATTTGTGAAGGAATTGAGGGATGGGGGGCGTTCGGTGGCCTGCGCCCGACGCCACATGGCGGCAATAGGATTCTTTGCAAAGATGCAAGGCCATAGGGATCCCACAGGCTCTTTTGTAGTACAGAGGGCACTGAAAGGGTGGCAACGCCTGCAAGGTCCCCAGCCGGACATCTGGCACCCGATTAGCATGGAGGTATTGTCAGCCCTCATGGAGACAGTGAAAACAGTATGTAGATCCACTGAGGATGTCCAGCTTTCCAGGTCTGCTTTTTCCCTCGCCTTCTATGGTGCCTTTAGGGTGGGGGAACTGGTGGCGCGTAACAAGCACGATTGGCAGCGTGGGATGCAATTTGCACATGTCCACCTGCAGGGAGGGTCGGTATCCTTATCAATTCCCAAGTCCAAGACGGACCAGAACGGCAGGGGGGATCATGTTATTCTGCACAAAGCTCAAGGGAGCGCATGCTGTCCGGTAAGCAACCTAGAGGCTTATCTGGCCTCCAGGCCACCAGGCGCAGGAGGGCCACTATTCATCCACCAGGATGGGACCCCCCTCACGAAATTTCAGTTTGGCAGGATATTGACATTGGCGATGGGGGCGGCAGGTCTGGATACAGCCAAATTTGGTACCCATTCTTTTAGGATTGGGGCAGCCACTGAGGCCATGGCTCGGGGACTACAGGTTCATGAAGTTCAAAGAATAGGGCGTTGGTCTTCTGATATGTGCGTTTGCACCTGCTTTAAGTGTAATTTGCTAATAGTCGGTTTTGTTTCAATTTCCCGCAGTTTCCACGTCCTGTGCCACAGGAGGGGAGCTAGCCGTCGTCCGCCAGTCATCGGAGCCTCGCCCACTCCAGGTCTCTGCCTGGGGGCCAGGCCAAAAAGAAGTCTGGATTGTAGGTCATTCATATACGTGAGCAGGCTGAAACAACATTTTTTCACAGGAGACTTCGCGGACAGGGCCCGCCAGGCCGGTTTCAGGGTGTCCCTGCATGGACAAGGGGGATTGCGTTTATGCCAGTTTCGTAATTTTTTTGGTGCTTAGTTAGCCAGGACTCCGGCGTCGCCCGCTGTGGTAATAGTGCACTTGGGAGGTAATGACCTGGTACACCTGGGTAGGAAAGGCGTGGTGGAGGCCCTGATCACGGAAATGGGATTGTTGGCCAAGAGGTGCCCACAGGCAGTGCTGGTGTGGTCCCACAAGATCCCGAGGTTTCAATGGTGGGGGGCGAGTGAGCGTGGGCCCTGAATCACTCCGTGAAGAGAATTAACAACAGGATTGATAAGCTTTTTAGGTCTCCAAAGTTGCAGACGGTGGCACATGGGTGCATCCGGGGGGAGTGTTTTTTTCTTCAGGACGGGGTTCACCTCTCTAAACTGGGCAATGAGTATTTCATTGAGAACGTACTAGCCTGGATGTTAGGGGCCAAGGACAGGGCATGACCTTTGTCAGCAGGCGGAGGTGGGGGCCAGATAGTCGGTCAACTGTACTGGCCTGTGGCGGTAAGGTCATGATTCGTCGGTCAAATATTCCATCTCTTAGTAGGCATCCCATTATTTAATGGGTATGCTTGGGGAGGGACAGTGGTCTCTCATCACACTCCAGGGGGTATTTACGGCTGGTAGGCTGAAGGGTGCGGGGTAGGAAGTTCCGCTTCGGGCAGGCCCTTGGGACAATCCCGCACAGGCGCATGGGTGCCAAGTTGGCATAACATCAGTCCCTGGGAGGTAGTATTGGAGGGCGTAAGGGGTGCCTGAGTGAACTAATCTGATGGGCAACCGGGCCTCCTGCGCAAGGTCACTCCGGTAAGAAGGGGGACCTAGCAAGTAGTTAGGACCAGTCATGACCTTGCAAGTAGGCTCATCCGTGATATGCAGAAAACAAATTGTACATATTTCTGTTTAGGTTAGGTATGGCTATGTATTAGACATCTGTTAAGGTTAGCCATAAAATGTGTGAGTACATTGTATATGAAATGTATAAAGTTATTGAATATGTGTGGGTTTTCTGCGTATTGAAATGTTATTAAAAATGTTATTATGATTTTTAATTTTAATAAAATATGGCCGGGATTCTACGACCCCTAATCCATGATCTGTGTTGAATGATTTATTATATGTGCCTCGGGGGATGGGGGGGACGGGAAGTACCCCCGGGTCTCTGGAGGGAAGGTTGGGGTCAACCTGCTGGGAGGGGACTCGGCAATACCTGGCCATATCCACAGGCGCCACTGGGAACTCGGGCACACCGCACAAATGGCGGTTGTGCCGGTCCCCGGGATGCGTATCCTGCAGGGGGCGAGGTCAGCCAAGGCTGATGACGTGGCCGGGGCCCGCCCCCCCCCGGGCTGTGTTTGGGCGAGCGGGTGAATGCCCCGGAAGTGTAAAAAGCACTTCCGGGGCAAAATAGGAAGAACAGGTCCCGGATCCTGCCGGGACCTGTTCCAACCGGATTTTGGGGCAAAAGCCCCTTTAAAAAGGAGCGCGGAGCGGCAGCAAGGTCTTTTCCTCGCCGCTCTGCCTTAGGAAAGATCTGCACGCCTCCGTCCACGTGGCAGAGGTCACCATAATTGCACCTTTTGTTTCCCCACCCACCATCCCCTGAGGCAGCAGTTTTTAGGAAATGTTTCATGTGGAGGCTTTGTGTAACGATTTCTCTTGCAGGTGTGAATTTGTTGGTTTTCTTTTCAGATATTGCGATGTTGTGCTAAGTTTGTCATATTGATACGTTTTGTATTACAGGACGATGTCATTTTGCTTCTCGTATTTTATGTTTGAGTATCCTTGGTCTGCGGTAAGGTCATGATTGGTCGGTCAAATTTTCCATCTCTTAGTATACATCCCATTATTTAATGGGGACGCCTGGGGGGGGGGACAGTGGTCTCTCATCACACTCCAGGGGGCGTTTACGACCGGTAGGCTGAAGAGTGCGGGGGTAGGAAGTTCCGCTTCCGGCAGGCCCTTGGGCCAATCCCCGCACAAGCGCATGGGCGCCAAGTTGGCATAACATCAGTCCCTGGGAGGTAGTATTGTAGGGTGTAGGGGGTGCCCGAGTGAAGGAATCTGATGGGCAACCGCGCCTCCTGCGCAAGGTCACTCCGGTAAGAAGGGGGACCTAGCAAGTAGTTGGGACCAGTCATGACCTTGCACGTAGGCTCATCCGGGATACGCAGAAAACAAATTGTACATATTTCAGTTTAGGTTAGGTATGGCTATGTATTAGACATCTGTTGAGGTTAGCCATAAAATGTGTGAATACATTGTATATGAAATGTATAAAGTTATTGAATATGTGTGGGTTTTCTGCGTATTGAATGTGTTATTAAAAATTTTATTATGATTTTTAATTTTAATAAAATATGGCTGGGGTTCTACGACCCCTAATCCAAGATCTGTGTTGAATGATTTATTATCTGTGCCTTGGGGGAAAGGGGGGGGGAGTACCCCCCCGGTCCCTGGAGGGATGGTTGGGGTCAACCTGCTGGGAGGGGACTCGGCAATACCTGGCCATATGGCAAAGTCCCATTTCAGAACTGTAATCGTATTAAGCGCCTGGATACCCTATTTGGTGATTATCCGTGCTTTATAAATCCTGACTGATTGATTGCTTATCACTCTGTCATAAAATCACTAGTTTTGTGCATTGTCGGTATCGCAGCAAAATGTCGGTAACACAGCAAAATTAAAGGGTTACCTTCAACTGCACAGGCAGACAAAGTTCATCATTAGAAAAATCACATATGAATCCAAATTATTGGGTGCAGTGAGAGGGAGAGAGAGAAGTGGGTGGTCTGGTGAAATGTATATTTTTTTCTTAAGAAAGTTTCCATAAATGTTTTTGGTTTGTGTAGGCTGAAATGGAACTCTCACCACCTGGTAGCTTTCTGTGTCTCTTGTCACTCCAAACTGTATCTTACTACTACCCAAGATGTAGAACCAAGGCTTTGTTTTTATTTTTATTGTACGTTAAAAATCAATAAAGTTGATTATCAAAAAAAAAAAGAAAGTGAGTTAATTCTCCTCAAAAATGCGAATTCAGATTCAAATCCTCATATCACCTCTATGCAACAAAAATTCCTGAAATGCAAGATAAAAATCTTCGGGACTGAAGATATGCCAGCGAACATGTATGTTTTCATCCCTCAAGAGCTGTCGGCGCACGGTTACCTCGCGGATTGCTAATTTGTATTATGTCGGCCACATCGCCCCGCAGATGTCAAATTTGTTTCACTTAGCACACTAAAGCCTGGCGGAAGAGTGCTGAGTGGCGCGCATTATGCAGACAGAATACCGCCACACCGGGGCCCGGTATGTGAATTAGTTCTCCGCAGAACTACTTAATGCATCTTTTCTGGAATTAAATGTGCATGGAGAGCCGCCATAGGGCAAGCCACAAGGCGGTTTAATTTCTTTTCTAGAACGCATTAGCAGAACTCGATAAAGGGTCAAGTAATTTCATCCAACTTGCCACGAGTTAGTTAAGGGTACATGACAGTGCTCGAGTCTGACATTGTTACTTTTCCACACACACATTGCCTAAAATAGAATCTTGATTTTTTATTTCCGATTTTTTTTACAGAAAAGAGTGATTGCCTGTGGAATGCGCCTGAGCCCTAAAAGATTACCTAGCCTGTAGCTAAACAGGTGCCTTTGATTAATATTTGCTATTTTGTGAGTCGGCCGAGGCCTGCGATGAGATGGTCGCTTTTTAGTCAGGAGTGACTTGGGTTCCAAGGCTCGCTTAGTTTTCAGGGAGGCAGCGGTGGGAGTAATTTCAACGAATTGTAAGCGGACAGTAACTCCTCCGGGAGCTCTGGCAATCACGGCGGAAACAATGTTTGCATCGATCACCTGTCACCGTGATTTATGGCTTCATTTTGCTGTAATGGAGAATTAGTGGAAAGATTATCGGGGTCTCAACACTATGGCTTGTTACCCCGTGTCCAGACGAGCAATCTGTCTCCCCGAAGCTGCGAAATACTTGTGACAGCGCCAACACTTGTCCTAATTCAATCACGGGAAAATGTTGGAATTAATTTGTTACAAGGAAATTTAAATATGTTCAGCAAACAGTAACCGCGGAGCAGTCGGCTGATTTATTGTGCTCGGCCAGATATCGATCCGCTTCGATCTGAACCATGTCGAGGTTTTAATGTGTAATAATTTCCAATTTAAAGCTCTTTTTTCTCGGGATCATGGGTTTAAAGAGAGGCCAGGTTGGGGTCTCAAGACCTGATTAGGGCCCTGTTGCGATGGCTTTGTCAAAAGCCCCGTTTGAATGTAAATTCATAGTTATCGTTTGCACTATCTTTAATATTCTTGACATGGCTTTTATTGTGTGTCAAACCCCAGGCCAGCTGCCTGCCAAAACCATTAATGAAACATCCGAGGAAATAAATCTCCGTCTTTATACAATATTTCTTTGAACCTGGAACATCAGATGTCACCTGAGGAGGTTTAGCTGTTCCTTCTCAGCCACCAACCACCAGAGTCGCCACAAAGTAATAGCTTGCCTGCACAATTACACTGAAATATTGTGTTAATGTAATAAGCTTCTCTTCCTGAGAGCTTGCATGAATATTTTCAGGTGCACATAAAATCTGTTATTTTCTTTGAAGCCCTGGGATCATTGCCTCCTGGGCTCTTTTTTGCAATGTATTTCTTTTGCAGATATTATGGTGTGCATCTGTGTTTTTTCTGTTCATTTTAGACTGTCATTACTTCAATATCATCTTGCTAGTCACTTTTGATCTATGGCCTTTAGCTGGTGTATGTTAAAACGTGGCACGGTGAAGAATATAAGTGATAGGTCCATGGCTCACAACCAGCACGCGCATCGATTAAACGCTGATAGAGAATGGTTCTTAATTCCTTTAACACGATTCTGTGATTGGGGCGCACGCAGAATTGAAGACCTGTTGCTTCTCTCTGCTTTATACCTTTTTCTGTAGTCAGTGATTAAAGTAGAAATGCTATCTGGAAAGGTCAAGGCAGGTAATTGCTTTTTGTTGTGCTTCTGTGTGTCTCTTCTGGGCCTCAGCCGGTTACCCCTAAACCCTGGATTTTTCCCAAATCTTGTTTTATCTCCTAAATTCACAACTATTGTGTGGGATTAAAAGATGTGTGTATTTTATTCAGGGCACAAGACATATACTTCAAAAATCTACTTTTTGAAGATGCTTCGCTGTTTGATGATGCTAGGTCTGCCAGGCTGATGCAAAGTATGTTTACCCAGGATATAGATTCCTACAGTAAATTTAGGTGGTTGGAATCTTCTAACTAGCAAAAGGCTTAGAAACATAAAAACAATCCAAGAGTTCAGTCCATCACAACAAGTCAACACAACCACACAAGCCAAAGCAAAATCACCACTTGGATGCCTTATTACCACCTCATGCTTCTTTCTTATCACAATCCTTAGTAAGTGTAACACCACTCTGAAGTTAGGCACCCTTCTTCCATTAACCTTACTCATCTTTATCTTCATTTATCTTTATTTTTTAAACCCTCTTTCTGCCTTTCAGCGTGTCCTATAAAAATGTCCAACAACGACGCCTGAGCATCTTAGTTTTCTGTCCCCTATGAGAGGCAAGTGCTTTGTAGACCTCTTTGCTGATTGGGGGGTTCGCTTCTCACTTTTCTTATGAGGAACCTTTTCAGGACAAAGGACTTTCTGTAGCTCACTTATGCCCTGGGACAGTTCCTTCATAGGTATAGTTGTTTTTGCGTATTTGGGTAATTTTCAAGTTTTATTCGGCTACTTGCTGGGCGTGCAGCTAAAGTTGAACATGCTCATTGGGGGCTCCCTTTCTTGGAGGCCCTTTCAATTCAGTTATAACTAGCTGGTATTTACTTCAGGTGGGCTATACCATGTGGAAGTGTATTGGAGCCTCCTTGTATGTTGTGTGCAGGAGTACCATTGATTGGTGCCGTCATGGCTTTCAGTGCCATGCTCACCATGATAGATCTTACCACGTTATGTTTGTTCTTGGCACAAGACCCTAAGGCACATTTCTTCCCTCGTGGAAGCTCCACTATGTGATTGCCTGGCAATGGGATAAAAGCAAGTTAATTACCAATCAGCCAGTAGAGAACTATTTGCTGGATCACCTGGTCTGTGCTTTTAGCTTCAGGCGGTCAAGCCTAGTTAAGACATATGCTGGGAGGGATGGTACCAGAATATCATACCCAAAATATTGTCTAACAGAAATATTTTTCCTAAATATTGTTTATAAAAATATCACCCCATGTGAATTAATAATAGAAAACCTACCCCAAAGGAAAATATTTTGTGACTGATATTTAGGACACAAAATGTCAGGCGCCCAATATTGTTGCTGACAATATTCTGACCTACAACCACACTCAGTCACCATTCACACTGAATGGTGCCTAGTTTGTTCTAAATATCACTCTCAATCCTATGCTGGTTCCTCACATGCATAATGGAAATACAAACAGGTATTTAGAGTCAGGGGAAAGTGCCAGACTATATGATGGGCGATGAAACATTGGACATTACATCAGTCCCAAATGCTGTAAATCACTGACAGGAAGCACAATTTTTTAACTAAGAAAGGGCAAAGTTTTAATTTTACTCTAAGAGTTGCTCAGAATTGATACTGTGGCCTGAATGGCAAAGTAGATGACAACACTGTGATGAGGCTCACAGCCTGACCACTACCAACGTGCACCATCTGTCAACATCTTGTACCTACTGTCAGGTAAAGCAGCCCTGAATGGGTTACAGGGATGATTGATCAGGACGAGTGATGGTGATCTTGATCCCAGGCCAGTGCAGGTGAGTGTGAAGGTACACCCTTGGGGCATTTGACTTTTGGACCATGAGGAGTCTCCAGACTCCAGAGAGCTAGGCCATGCTACACGACTGCACTGTGAAGTTGGCACACCTGAGGGGGCAGCGAAAGACAGTGGCAGTGAGGGAGAATAACCTGCTTGTAGAGAGCTATGTCTGGCAATGAAGGGGTGCGCTGCTGTGACTGAGGAGGACTGGCAGGCTGTGAACGGGAGGCCCACCACCAAAGGAGTCAGTGAGGCCATTCCTGGGCGTTGAAAGCCCACAGAGCCTTGTGGTGAAGCAGATGCAAAGACCAAAGAAAAGCTACCTATAGTTTAAAGGCATGGGACTGTAGGTAACAAGAAAGGGTTATGGTGGGACTTGTATTGAAGATAAAGTTCTGATCCTGGGTGATGATCTCCCTTGATGTGGAGGCTGATGGCAAGACTCCTCAATCAGCTGCAAATTGGAGCGAGGCAATACGATGGTGACTGTGGGTGTATGAACAGGCCTGCACTCCATGCATACACAGTGTGGCTGGATAAATTATGATTAAGGGTGATGGTAGAGTCATGACAGACTTTAGGAATCACTGGAGGGCCTAGAGGGCTAGACCTATGAAAAAAGAGAAGTGTGTACCTGGTGCCTGTGCCAGATGATGGCACATACATTGGTGGTTCTCTTAGGACAATCTTTGGATGGAACAACTATGGCCTGGTTCCCTGAAGGGCGACATGTCTGACTGGATGCTGCAGCTGTAAGACTGAGAAGTGGTTGACTAGAAGCTCAAAGTGAAAAGTGCTGAGATCATGCATTTGCTGGTAGTCTGGTGAAGTTCCAAGTCCATGAGCGATAATAGGTTGAGGCTGGGCCATAAGAGCTCATCAATAAAATTAATTAGACCAGTATGCTATTCTGTAGCATGGCATTCTGCAGTATGGCAGTGACAAGAAAATACCGGTGGAAGCTCCAAGAAGGCAAGCAGTGGAGGAAGATTGTGAGAAGCCCACAATAAGAGATGTAATAAAAGTCATGAGAGACTTACACACCATTCTGGAACACAAGAGAGACACAACGGCAGTGGATGCGATGCTTAGAAAAAATTCATGAGATGGTCATCAACCTGGCAAAAAAGACTGAAACAACAACGCCCGAAATAAAAGGCTTGAAGGATGCCCACTCAGATCTGCAGATGGTCTCTATCCAACTGACGATGAAGAAGGTAGAGGATGCAGGCTGACATTTTTGCTGGAACAATCTACTTATAGTGGGGTCCCCGAGCTGGTAGGGTGTCTGCAGAAAGTCTAATTGTAGAAGAATTTAAAGGACATGATTACAAATATACTATGCCTATGTAGCCTCCCATCCTTCTTTGCATTAGGGAAAGAGTGGATAAAGCTCCTTTTTGTTGCATCGACCAAAGTCCCCCAGATCCATCACCGACAGGACCTTCAATAAAGAGACAATATTCTACAGATGACCAGGACCTTGGGGCCACTACTTGTTGACATCACAAGGATTCTGATTTTCATGTCTTCACACAAACCATTCAGGAAAAATGTATACCTTCATTGCAGACAAGAGAGCACCTGGGAAGCGCAAACTTAATGATGCTCTTCCCAACCAAACTATGCATTATTGAAGAGACATGATCATGGCTCATTCTGAGCCCTAATGATGCCTGTGAATTGGCTGATGTTTGGTGACTGGCATGGAATACTGGACGAGACATAAAACATCCAACTCAAAATGGCAAGGAGGTGCCAATTTCGGACACACCAGGGAATATCTGGGTGAACCTTATGTTTGGACATGATGGCCAGGGTTACTCAATTGTATATTTATTTAATTGCTACTTGGTTTTATTTTCAGGTAGATTTCATTATGTGGCCAGATAGTTAAGCCTTACAAGTCATGAGTTTGGGGAAGGGTACCAGAAAATCCTAAATAAAATATTGTCTGCCACAAATATTGTGTTAAGTTAATATTAGAACATCTACACGCAAAGGTACAATATTTTTGTAAATGATATTTAGAACACAATATTTCTTTCAGGCAATATTATTGATAATGATATTGTGACATACTGTCCTGCCCAGCCTCTGTCCCTAGCAGTAGGCCCGGGCGGAATATTTAATTCAGCTCGCCGAATTGGAGGAATTCTGCAACTCTGTGCTATTCTTTTAACATGGAGATCCGGCCAAATTTCACCAATCGCTGCATGGCAGAAATGTTTTCACATTCGAGCAACGAGATGACAATGGGAAGCAGGCGAGTCTTCAGTAAGCGGGCTGGTGAGCGAGATTTAGGGTCCCCTAGCGCAATTTCCAGTCGTTAGGAGGCCAGTGCAATTTTCTAACGTAAGCAGTCGCGGTCAGAAGGCTGCTTCTTGAGTAGGTTTTCTAGTGGAGTGGCAGCAAAATCAACTCAAATGGCTGCGTGGTCTCGTGCACCGCGTGCTACCATTCACACTGATTTTTCAGCGTGGAATGCACTACCAGCGCTAAATCGCAGTGCAGGCAACGTGACAGGTATTTGTACCGCCCATTGGCGGAACTCCGCAGACTCTCGCTGAGTTTTTATGTAACTCCATGGAATTCCACGGAGTGAAATTCCACGAGTTCCGCCCACCCCGACCTAGCAGCAACACTTTTGATCCAAGGCCACTACTAGTGAGTTTGGGCATGATGTCAAGGTTACCGACTTGGTTATCTACTTGGCTAGGGATTTTATGAGGATGGCTAGATACCCAAATATGTGACATGAATACGGGGTCGGATGCAGAGGAAGTGGCTGCACTTCAGTGATATAAATACCACTCTGAGGATCATCCCATTGGTCTACAAAACAAATGTAAGACATTGCAGTTGCTACTACTAAATTTCAACTTGGCTATACGAAAGACGTTGCCCCGCAAGCTCCTGCATCATGTTCCCAAGGAGTTCTACTGGGAAAAGTTGAGTACTTCATGTAGTACAACCTCAGCTCCTCTGTGCAGAGAGCCATTTATGCAAACCCTTAAATCTTTGTGCATGTAACTACAGAAATTGCCACATTTGACCTAACACACACTCCTCCCTGACAGTGAAGAAGAGATGTGGGGTCCTTAGGCACTTGAGGGCAAATAGGGCATTAAGGCTGTAGGGCACTTGAAAGGAAGAAGAAGGTGTGATCATCTATTAAAACCAATGCGTTTGACTGACTAAGAGAGGCTTTCTTAGCAACGCATCTGATGTGCACACACCACCCTTGGGCCAGCAGCGTTTAGAATGGGTGCTGAGCACATTGCTTCCTTGTGTCTTTTGACAGCTCTCTGTCCAGTTTACCTTTTCTGGTTGCTTCTTGGAGGTCAGCTCTGTGAGGGGTGTCACAATGGTACCATAGCCCTTCACAAAAAACTCCTGTGGTAGCCAGTCAAGCCAAGGAATGCCCTGACTTGAGTCTGGGTTGTTGGAGCTACCCAGTCTACAGTTGTTTTGATCTTGGGCTGTAAGGGTTGAACTTGGCCTCCACCTACAAGGTGGCCCAAGTATACCACAGATCTCAGCCCTATCTGGCACTTGTTAGCCTTGATAGTGAGGCCTGCACACGGTAGAGCCACAAGGACTTTGTCAGGGTGGATCAGGTGATCCTCCCAAGTGGAGCTATAGACAGCAATATCATCCAGATATGCAACAGGAAAAGTCTCCAACCCAGCAAGAACTTTGTTCACCAACCTTTGGAAGGTGGAAGGCGGCAGGGGCATTCTTCAATCCAAATGGCATTACAGTGAACTGGTAATGTCCATCTGGGGTCGGGAATGCTGACTTTTCTTTTGCTCCTGGGGTCAGAGCAATCTGCCAGTACCCTGATGTCAAATAAAAGGCACTGAGATATTTAGCAATCCCTAACCTGTCAATTAACTAATCAGCTCTTGGGATAGGGTGAGCATCTGTCTTGGTGATAGCATCGAGACCTCTATAGTCCACACAAAACCTTAGCTCTGGTTTACCACCCTTGGAATGAGGCTTGGGGACTAAGAACATTGGGCTAGCCCATGAACTTTCAGAGGTTGCTCATTCACTCCTAACTCCAGCATCTTGCTGAATTCAGCTCTGATGCTTTCCTTCAGACTGTATATTTTGCTTTTGACAAGTGGGCTGTCTTCAGTGTCCTCGTATTGGGTACATCAAGTTGTCTAACCAGGGGTTAGGGAGAAGAGCCCAGCATACTGCCTCAGAACCTGTTTGCAGTCAGCTTGCTGTTGGGCAGAGAGAGTGTCTGGGAAGACTTTTTCTTCAACTGACCCATCTTTAGGACTGTGGGAGAGGAGATCAAGGAGAGGTGTACTTTCTTCTTCTTGCCATCAACATGGCCACATGAGCCCTGTCATAGAAAGGCTTCAGGTGGTTTACATGGATGCCCCTGTATGGGTTCCTGCAAGTGCCTAGTTCAACCAGGTAGGTGACCTTACCTTTCCTCTCAAGGATAGGGTAGGGACCATTCCATTTGTCCTGCAGAGCCATAGGTGCCACAGGCTCCAACACCCGTGCCTTCTGCCCTGGCTGGAACTCCACAAGTACAGCCTTTTGGTCATATCAGGGCTTCTGGAGCTCTTGGCTGGCCTTGAGGTTTTTGGTTGCTTTACCCATGTACTCAGCCATCCTTGAATGTAGTCCAAGCACATAGTCTACAATATCTTGCTTAGGCTCTTTGAAAGATCTCTCCCAGCATTCCTTCACTAGACATAGTGGTCCCCTTACAGGATGACCAAACAGAAGTTCAAAGGGACTAAAGCCCACTCCCTTCTTTGGCACTTCTCTGTAGGTGAAAAGCAGGCATGGCAAAAGGACATCCCATCTCCTTCTGAGTTAATCAGGGGGAGTCCCATGATCATACCATTAATGGTCTTGTTGAATCTCTCAACTGGACCATTGGTTTGTGGGTGATATGGAGTGGTAAACTTGTATGCCACACCACACTGAGCCCACATGTCTTTACCACAGCCAGGCTTGAAGTTGATACCTCTGTCTGACCCCACCTCCTTGGAAAGTCCACTCTGGCAAAGATACTGATGTGTGGCCTGACAACTGCAGGAGTAGTGACAGTCCTAAGGGGAATTGCTTCAGGGTACCTGGTGGCATGATTTACTACCACCAGTATAAATCTGTTCCCTGATGCTGCTGGAGGGTCAAGGGGACCGACTATGTCAATCCCTGCCCTTTTCAAAGGGAACCCCAACCACTGGAAGTGGAATTAAGGGAGCATTTGGGAGGTTACCTGTCTTGTCACTGGCTTGACAGGTAATAAAGGAGTTACAAATCTCCTTCACCTTTTGGGACATGTTTGGCCAGTAGAAGTGGGCGACTAGCCTACTCCAAGTCTTGACCTGACCAAAATGCCCAGCTAGGGGATGTCATGGGCCAATGGGAGTAAGAACTCTCTGTATTGCTGAGGCACTACCACTCTCCTAGTGGCACTAGGTTTGGGATCTCTGGCCTCAGTGTACAGGACCTTCTCCTCTCAATAGGTTCTGGGGGAGCCACTGACATCTCCCTTTTTCCTGTGTAGCAGCTTGCTGTCTCAGGCTCTCAAGAGTGGGACAGGTTTTCTGTCCCTGGCGCAGCTCTACCCGGGGAGTCCCCCTGGTCCTAGGAGCTCTGCCTGGTAAGGCCCAAATTCCTGGGGCTCATTTCCCTCTGGGGATGACAGGTTGTCTCCCTGAGGAGAGGGGACCTAAGCTTGTTGCTGCTCAGAAGTTGGTTTCATGGACTTCTTACCCTTTTTCTTAGAGGATTGGGCCATTATTCCAGGCTCCAATTCCTCTTTTTCACACTGAGATTTGCTTTGTGCTCTAGTTTTTATGCACACCCATTCAGGTATTCCTAGCATGGCTGCAAGGGATCTTAGCTCTACCTCAGCCAATGGTGAGGTCTCCAGATCATTCCCTAGCAGACATTCAACAGCAATTGCAGAGGACACGACCACCTTCTTTTGGCCAGTAATTCCTTCCCACTCTAAGGACACCATAGTCATTGGATGAACCTTAGTATTTGTATCAGCACTGGTGACTGGATAAGTTTGTCCAGCCAAATACTGCTCTGGGGATATCAGTTTTTCAGTCACCATGGTGACACTTGCAGCTTTATGCCTCAGTGCTTCGTCTCTAACCCCATTGATATGTAACTGTTGTCTGTATTTCTTCAGGTTACTGGGCCAGACAGCCAGGGCAGCTACATCCAGCCCACCCTCTGAGATTAAGGTATCTTCAGTGTTCTCTCTGACCTGGTCAGAGCACACCAAAGATCCCATCTGGAGACACATGACCCCTGTGATAACGGGGGATGCACTAATGGCAGCATTTTTGGGGTAGGAAGAATCCCCAGTTCGATGTCCATTAGCTTTACAATTGAAACACCAAGCATTTTTGGCATCCCAGTTCTTACCCTGGTACCCACTCTTGGATTGTGAAGTGTCTCTGGGCCTACCCTCCTGAACAGGTTTTTGGGGGCCTTTAGCAGACTCTTTACATTTTTCTTTAGACTGTCCCATATCTTTCCATTGGGGGGAGTAGCAACCCCTTTCTTTTGGTGACCCCTCCATGAGACTTTTTGGACACTCTAGTTTTGACTCAATGGTCATCCTTCTTCCCCAACTGCTGAGGAGAGATTAAACCTAGGTCCGCCAAGTAATGATGCAATTTTTCAGAAGTACAGTTACTTAACAGATGCTCTTTCATAAATAAATTAAGGGGGCGTGGCCAAGATGGCGGAGTGAGCGGACGTGCCTTCCCTGAGCTCCGCTCCCGCCAGGCCTGCAGCATTTACTACGGCACACCAGTGCTCCAGATCCCCGGTCGGAAGCTCTGTTCCTGCCCAGCACATGAAACGGAGATCGGCGAGCCGCATTGCCCGCCCATGACGGCCCTCTCTGCGTGACACCTGCTTAGCCCGTGGCTCCGGTGTCTGAGGACGGAGGGGCCGGCCCGGCTGCCCGACTCTCTGGGGCACATTGGAGTCGTACGACGGCCGCGCTGCCCTGATTACCGGGCCAGCAGAGATTGCCTCGCTGTGTGTGCTGCTGGGGGACTCACGGACTGCTCCTGCACCCGCGCTCTGTCTCCGGCGCCGCACTGAGGTGGTAGCAGGTGCCCCGCCCCGGACTTGAGCGAGACCGCGCCAGCCGGAAATCTAAGCGAGCCCGCAGGCTCGCGTAAAAAAAAAAACTGTGACAAAGCCAATGGACATGAACAAAAAAATCAGGAAAAAGACCAACCAAATATATGTCCAGGGAGGAACCAAAAAATTGTCTCTGAACCAGGATACAAACAGGCTGAATTTGGACGGGATTAGTGATGAGGTGGAATCCGAGTCAAAGGAATAACGTCTTGGGCTAAGTGGCATAGTTGGTGCGTGAGCCACCGACTCGTTGGCTGGGTATGGATACTCAGTCTCCTCTTCGCAGGGGGAAGCCGGGAAGTCGAGTAAGCGATCAGGCAACGCTACCATCTCGATAGCAACATCTGTGACCGTTCGGGCAAGAGGGCCACGAACATATGTCCGGGAAATGACTGGACAAGAGACCGCTGGTGTTACACTATTCAGGATCGGCCAGATGTTGTAGCTTGACATTGGCCACTGAGATGAATCTGTTGTCCTTTCGACCAGGAAGCGGTGGTAAGATGACTGTACGAGTACCCTTCAAGCAAAGGACTGGAAATGGTGCACGATAAGATGGGCCAAATTCTTTTTTGTTCTCCACTTTCTCTCGAACCAGATCTCCAATTTTCGGAAGCCAGCCGGCAACCGGAATCTGCAACGCAGCGTCTGTGGCTGAAGGTAAATGTTCATTTGCAAGTTTGTCTCGGTCTTCTTGTAAGCCCTGTAACAAAGTAGAATGGTTATCTACATCAAAGATGGCGGACTGCGCCGCCATGTCTAGACCATCAAGGTCGGGCACAAACATTCGTATGCCAAAGAGCATTTCATATGGGGTCCGCCCACCCAGAGGTTTTCTAGGGAGATTATTAAGTGCACGTTGTACGGTATACAAGTGGGCCAGCCAGTTCCTGCCAGTACCTAAGACTCTAGCAGTCAAGGATTGCTTTAAGTCACGGTTCATTCGTTCAACAATCGAATTGCCCTCAGGCCGATATGGAGACGAAAATTTCACCCGCACCCCCAGGGAACCCATTGCGTCCTTGTAAGCCTTAGAGGCAAACGCTGGACCTTGGTCCGAATGGAAGGTGCCACATGCGAAAACTCCCACAAAGACACGCAAATCCCTTATGACATTTCGAGCGTCAGCACTCCGTTGTGGCCAGACCCAGAGGAACCGTGTGCATGAGTCCACTGCAACCAAGATGAATTTATATGCAGTGTCTGAAGAGAATGGACCGCAGTGATCCAGGTAAACACATGCAAAAGGTCTGTTTGAAATGCAGAGCGGTGTTTGTGGTGGACGTGTAACCGTGGAAGGCTTAATCTGCTGACAAACGTCACAAGAAAGCACATAAGTACGGGTTTGTTTGTATAAACCACGCCACCAGTAACGCTGCTGCAAGATGGAAACAGTCGCAGACACGCCTGCATGAGCCGAAGCCATGCCTTCGTGTGCGGCCGTTATCAAGGAAAGCCTGCGGTCCGCGTTGGGAATCAGCCGGGTCTGAGGATGGGCAAGATGGCGGCCGGTCAGTCGGCCGAGTGAGCTGATCACCTACCCTCTCCTGCTAAGACCCGTTCTGAAAGCGATTCTGGACACCGCAGCGTAGAAGGCAATGGCGGAATAGACACCCTGTTTTTCTGACAAAATTTACTCTCTGGATTGAGCGGATGCTCTGGAGATTGCGGTTCTGTCTGTGGGGGGTTCCGTTCCCCTGTCGATTGGCGTCCCGAGCTCTTCTCTGTCCGGCTGCTTTACCTCTCTTGCCGGTACTCACAGAGAGAGCAGCAGCGATGCCACCGAAAACTGCCAGCAAAGCAATTAGGGGGCGCGGCATGACTACCGGCCCGGACAACTCTGCAAAATTGGCTCCTGATGGCCCCGTTGATGGAAGAGGCTCTGTTGCTGCTAGCCGCCGATCTAGTATCGAGATGTTGGGCTCAGGTGAGCAGCAGAAACCGGCCAAGGACGGAGCTGCTACACGCGGTAAGCAAACAGTACCTGCGTTGTTTAAGGCTCAGTCGGCAAGAAACAAAGTGACGAGCAGTCCCACTGGTGGTGCCGAGTTACCTCCCACAGGGAAAATCAGGCGCTTGAATGTCTTAGCGCAGAGGGAATCGGCGGCACAGGTTGCTCTGACCCAGGATACTACCTTGAATCATGGGGGGCCGAACAGGGGATAACAGGTCTCTCTGATGCTATCTCGGGCTCAATTGATGCTAATTCTGGCGAGATGGGGGACAGTGAGAAGCCTCTCCCTTTGGTAATAACAGACTGCTATACTTTAACACAGCAAACACAGCAATCCCAATGTATTCTGGGAAATGGAGTCCACACATGTGATGGCCTGGAAACAGGGAGTATGGATACAGCTCTATCTAGCAAGCCGGCTATCCAGAAAGAAGGCAACGAATTCATTTGCAGAGAGGAGGATGTCACTGATAAATTCTTTTCTTTGTCAGATCATTCAAGCTCCTCGGAAGAGGATGGCCAGGATAAAGATTGGGCAGTGGAAGGGAGTGACACTAGTAGTGTACACTGGGAGGAAGAGGGTGACAGATCTTTGTTTAATCCTGGAACGGTTAAGAAACTTCCCGCTCTTACAGTACTAGCTAATAGGGCCGAGGCGACTACCGGCAGTATGGTCTGGGATTACTCCTACTCGTCAAACCTGGGAGAGACAGCTAATGAAGGAAAGGGAGAGGTATCCGCAGAGACTGGTAGCATATCCAACGGCACTGAGGAAATCACGCTCTCCACGATATACCAAGTGATTATGGCCCATCGGGAGGAAACAAGGGCTGAGAGTTCCCGGACACAGGGGGCATGTAGAAAATTGCAAAATTCCATCCGGAAAATAGCCAAGACCTATGCAGAATTCGCAACCAGAATCGGAGAGGCGGAAACCAGGATCTCCCAATTGGAAGACGAGTTAAATTCGCAGAAGATGAAGACCGAATCTCTGCAATCTTTAAGAGACGATACTTTGCTGAAACTGACCGACTTGGAAAATCACGCCAGACGGAACAACTTGCGAGTTTTAGGCATTCCCGAGGGAAAGGAGGGGTCGGATGTCCGTCAGTTCGTGATCGATCTTTTTGAGGAGGCCTTTCCTGACTTACTGCAATGGGACTGGAAGACTCAAACCCAAAGGGCCCATTGCTTTCCTTTTAATCAGCGGAGAGCAGGAGGGCAATCTGGTAATTATCCACGCGCTATTTTGATCTCCTTGAACAATTTTTTGGCCAGGGAGTTTTTATATGATCTTGCCAGACCGGACCGGAAAAGAGCAGGGAAAGGCTGCGACTTCTTTGTCCGTCCTGACTTCTGTCAAAAGACTGTTGAAAAGCGCTGGCTTCTGCGGCAATTAATTCCGGAATTCCAGGCAAAGGGGGCGCAGGCCTTTCTCATTAATCCTGCGAAATTGAAGGTGGTCTCTCAAGGGCGCACGCAGTATTTTCAGTCAGAAATTCAGGCCAAAGAACTTCTAATGTCACTAAAAACTCCTTAGATTTCCCAGGTGTCTATACCCAGTTTGGTACATAGATGGTAATCGTCTTCTTTAAGCCTCGAACTCTAATGACTTCATGGACCTTTTATGCTAGGGCTTTTTCAGGGGAGGTGGGGCTGGTTCCTGATCTGTCCTTTTTTTTTTGTTTCTTAGATTCTATTCTTTGGTTGCCCATAATCGCTTTTTTTCTTTCTTATGTAGAATACACAGATTGAGCTTAAAGGTCTAGCAGTATGGAGGGGCGGGTGTGTTAGCTCAGCATCACCAGGGACAGTTGGTCCCCATGCCTCGTATGGTGGAGGGTAGGTGGGGGGGGTGTAGGGGGAGGGTCCCAATAGGGGGGGGCAGAGGGGTGGGGGGGCAGTTGGGGGGGAGGGTGGGGTGTAGGTGTGGGGGATGCGTGGACGGGGGTATAATGTTGTTGTTAATATTTTTTTACGATCTACGGTGTTTAAGGAAACGGGTAAATACTGGTACCGCTGGGAATTGCTCTCAGCTTTATTTGTTCAAGCTTATTGAAGAAACTGGCTCTTTCAAAGATGACTGGTAGAAGGCCCGGAATTTCTGTATGTTCATGGAATATCTGTGGTTTAAATGACAGGAAAAAAAGGGGTTATTGGCCAAGTGTGTACATTTTATGAGGATTGATATACTATGCTTACAGGAAACTCATATCCCTAGTAGTAAAAGTGGTTGGTTGAAGGAAATCGGTTTGGATCTGTTGGCATATACACGGCAAAGTACCACTATTAGGGGGGTGGCCATCTAAGCACGACGGGGTTTAGGGGTATGTCAAAGAGTTAAGGAGGATCAATTTGGGCGCTGGGTGATCATCGAATTTAGAATCAATGGTGCCCCCTCACAATTTGTTCTATTTATGGATCAAATTTGGATGATCCGGAAGTCTTGAATTATTTAAGTATTGAACTTGCCACATGGCCATATCCGCTAATTCTCTGCGGAGATTTTAATATTCATTTGGAGGGTAATTTCGATCTGTCTAGTGATTCTCTATATCATGGGCGGAAAATCAGGACTTTTAAGGCTTTACGGGGATTAGTCAGGGAGCATGGGCTGGCTGATTTATGGCACAGACATAAACGGATGGATTTGATTTGGGATATACTTTCTATTCCGCCCCTCATAATAAGCTGGTCCGCCTTGACTATTTCTTTGTGTCACGCCAGATGGCAGAAGGAACCAGTATTAACATAGCCCCTAGGGTTATTTCAGACCACAACCCTATAGTGGTGGAACTTCCATTAAATGGATTTGTCGAGGTACCGAGGTCATGGACCTGTGAACGTAAATTATTGTTGGATCAGCTGTATTGTGAACATATGGCCAAGTGGCTGGCAGAATTTTTTGATTTTAATAGAAACTCGGCTTCAGACATGATAGTCTGGGATGCTTTCAAGGCAGCTGTTCGTGGAGAGACTCTTAATTATTCCTGCTACTGCCGAAGGGTGCTTAAGGACAAATTGAGGGATTGGGTGGAACAACTTAGGCTGGCAGAGGTGCAGATGATGCAGAAAATCTGTGGTGGTCAAAATATTGAAGATATTGAAGAATGTCAGCAGTTAATTGCCGTTATTAAGGCTAAGATACACCAGCATTTTAGTGAAGAACTTGCTATTAAATATGCACAATATAGAACTGAAGCGTATGATCTCTGAGAAAATAGTGGTAGGGTTCTGGCCAAGCGATTACAACGGAGGGAGGTCTCAAATAGAATTAATAGAATCCAAGACCAGTCTGGCCAAATTCAGGACTCTCCGACAGGGGTCCTGAAGGTATTTCAGAACTTTTATCAACAGCTCTATACTGAGAGAGAAAAATGAAGGGGCTGATGGATGTGGGGTTGATCCTCTAGAGGAATTTTTGAAGATCTTCAAACCACTAAAGTCACATCAGATCAAAATTCGATTCTTGCAGCCCCAATTACTTGGGAAGAGATAGTAACAGCTATAACTTCCCTAGCCCCTGGTAAGGCTGTTGGCCCGGATGGGATCCCTCTTGAATTTTTTAGAAAATTTCGGAACTTATTAAAATCAGATTTAATATCTCTATTTCAGACAGCACAGCGGGGTCGTATTCCTGATTCTTGGAGGAGGACCACTATCGTTGTATTAAAAAAGAAAGGCAAACCAGAATTAAATCCATCATCGTATAGACCCATCTCGCTCATTAACGCCGATAACAAGATCTATTCAAAAATTTTAGCATCTAGATTAGGTGATATCATTAATCCCTTGGTCTCCCTACGACAGCACGGGTTCATTCCTGGGCGGGACATGACTGATCATGTCAGGAGGGCTATCTCCCTTCTTGATTGGGCACGGACCATGGGGTATCCGCTTGGGATGATCCTGTTGGACGCCGAGAAAGCGTTCGACAGGGTCTCCTGGCGGTTCCTGTGGTCCGTCCTACGATGGAAGGGGATAGCTAACAAATTTATTCAGGCAATCCAGGCTCTGTACCTATCACCGGTGGCCGGGATTCGTATTTCAGGGCAGGAGTCTAATTCGTTTAATATAAGCAGGGGTACTAGGCAAGGGTGCCCTTGTTCCCCTCTTGTTCTCATTGTATATTGATACTTTTCTGCAGAAACTAGAACAATGTAGTAACATCCGGCCAGTAAAGGTAAATGATATCGAATATAAGATACTGGCCTATGCCGACGATATCGCAATATTAACATCTGATATTATTTTGGCATATCCGGCAGTTAAAGATCAGGCTGAGCGTTATGGTATTCATTCAGGGTATAAATTAAATACTGACAAGACTCAGATTCTCTATTCTGGAATGGAGTCTTTTCCGGACTTGCCAATTGTGCCAGTAGCAACATATCTCGGGGTAAAGCTTACTGTAGAGGTTGATCAAATACCTGATATAAATATTGGCCCCATGATCGATACAACTAATCAGACACTGGAAAGGCTAGACCATCTTCATTTGTCCATGTATGGGCGAAGAAATGTTATCAAAATGACGGTATTTCCAAAAATTTTGTACTTGTTCAGGACTATTCCCTTAGAATTTCCCACTTCATGGTTTAAAAAGATTGAAAGGATGTGCTGCAGGTTTTTGTGGAGGTATCATAGATCCAGGAGAGCGGCCAAGTGGTCAACCCTCCCAAGACTGCGAGGCGGTTGGGCCATTCCAAATTTTCTGCTTTATTATTGGGCATGTATGTTGCAACATATGGGGGTACTTTTAGTCGGAGACAGGTCCCAATGCTCAGAGGCTGCCAGACCAACTATTTATGAAATAGCTATGGGGGATAATGGTAAACAATGTCTGGTTAAGGTTTTAGAACCTAGTTATTATAAAAAGACTAGATTTAAGATAATCAAGGCCGCCTATCTGATCTGGAGAAAGATACGTCGCAGATTTCAAATCTCCAATATCAATAGATACACGCCATTTTCGGCCACTGGGATCTTACCGGCAATCTTTCAAGATCCAACCGCATATAGATGGGGTAATTTTGGGATTAGTACGGTGGGGGATTTGAGCCATGAAGACCAATTAGCCTCCTTTTCCTTTCTTCAAGGAAAATGTGGCTTGGATAAACGAGATTTCTTCAAATTTTTACAGATTTGTAGCTTTTTAGATAGTAGAATACAAGGCATGGTTCTAAAATATGGGAAGGTACCAATAATCGAATCAATTCAAAAGAAATCTCGGATAGGTGGAATTTATCAGACTCTGTTGGAGACTCTCCCTGATGATCTATTAATCCAGAATGATAAATGGGACCGGAAATTTGGGAAGGAGGGTATTAATATTGAGGATTCACTTGTATTAGCCAGTCAGACTCTTCTAGCCGGAAGTCATCGGAGTCAACATTATATGTCTATTTTCGATCTTTATTATACACCGGCAAAAATTGCTAAATGGGGAATGAATACGGGCGGGTCATGTAGTAGGTGTGGTCTGCTATCAGCAGATACTGTTCATATGTTTTTTTCTTGCCCTATGTTAGCGACATTTCTACAGAATGTCGAACATTTCTTTACAAAAGTCTTAGGACTTCCAATTTCTATCACTCCAGATTTGGTTATTTTGGGAGTAGCGGGCAATATGAGCTGGTCGCGGGCTACCACTGGGTTTGTTTTTATATCAATGGCCATAGTCCGACTGTGTATTACTTCCCATTGGATCAGTCCTGACCCCCACTTTTTGTAACTGGCGTTCCCGGCTTCTTGCAGTATGTAATCTTGAAATGTCAGCCTATCGGCTGAAAGAGGCGAAGGAGACGGAAAAAGGGACAAAAGATGTGGGCCCCTATAACAGATTGGTTACAGTAACATGCGTAGTAACTAAATATCAATTTGTAGGTATCTCTCCACTCGCCAATATGTAAATATGTTACCATCTTTAGTCTGGTGTTTCAAGTTTTCATGATTATAACTATGATTTCGATTTTCTGGCTTGTAAACAGTTAAAAATTTGTAAAGGGGATCAATGTGTAAATATTTGTGTAAATATGCATATCCATAATGTGCCAGTATGAAATGTGGATCTATGTTCTTTTGTTCTGTTTCCTTTTTCTCCTTCTGTGGCTTTTTTCTTTTTTTTGTTAACAACAATAAAATATTTAAAAAGTAAAAAAAAAAAAAAAGGAATCAGCCGATCACCAACGTCGGGAATACTTACGAAAGGAGCCTGTTCGGGACCTAATTGATAAGTATATTTGGAAGGGAAACCCCAGGGATATTTGGTACCTTCCTTTGTTGCAGCAATAGCTGCCAAGATATCAGTATCTATTTTAGTCATGGATCTTGTAACTGCTGCGACTGAACACGTGGCTACTGCTGATTTGGCAGCTTCGTCTGCCAAACCGTTACCAACAGCGTGTGCGCCCACACGCTGGTGGCCAAGGGTGTGAACCACCTGTGTGAGAGGCAGACGTTGTTTCAAATCTGCCACTCGAACCCAAAGCATTTTATGCTTCATTGTGCTACCTTTGGCGTCTCTGTAGTCGATTCGCGACCAAAAGAACAGATTGTCATTGAAAGACTGAACACAGTAGTAAGAATCGCATACAATTAGAGTGGTCACATCCGGAGTAGCGAACTCAAGTGCGAGCACCAATGCACGCAGCTCGGCCAATTGTGCAGTACTGTCCCCGAGTGCCTGAGTATGCACAACAGTAGACTTGAACTTACCGTTCACAAAAGTGCCTGCAACAATAGCACATGCGGCTGAATAGGCATGCTTGGAACCCGTGGCCGGTTGTGCCGAACCATCGGTATAGATAATACATTCGTATTCCTCAAGCGGTAGCAAGGACAGAGGAGGAGGATGAACGAATTCATACTGTAAAAACTCCTGAGTCTGAAGAGAAGAATGAAAGATAAAAGTGACATCCGGAGACGTCAAAGATGTTGCCCATTGAATCCAACGGGGTGCAAAGCTTTAGAGTTCGGAACACTTGCCTTTGTCACTGCCTCTAGGGCAGGATATGGTGTTACCACCAGAATGCGTTTTCCCTGTGACAGTGCGCGTTCCTTCAGAATCGCCATCTGCACTGCAGTCAGAACTTTCTCCACAGATGAAAAGCGCATTTCCGCGGAAGTGTAAAGATGTGACTTGTATGCGATGGGTACTGTGTCACCTTCGTTAAAGGTTAAATACGTGAAACCCACTGCCCCTGGAATTATTCTAATCACCAGGTTTGTGCGGTTATCACGAGTCAACAAGTATTTAGACTCAAGAAGGTCTGTCTGCAAAGACTGCAAAATGGAGGAATGCCGCGGAAGCCAGCATGACTTCGAAAAGTTAGGTTGTATCAAGGCATACAGTGGCTTGATACGCTGGGCATATTCGGGAATGTAAGTACGCCCGAAGTTCAGAAAACTCAGTAAAGACTGAAGTTTCTTCAGAGTAGTAGGAGGGCACAAAAGTGCACATTTCTCTAGGAAATGGGGGGCCAAGCCCTTACCTTCATTGTTGAGCTCATAGCCCATAAACAAAACGGTAAATTCAGCAATGTGAGATTTGGCAAAGTTAAACTTATAACCTAAAACCGCAAATTCTAAAATAATGCGGTCCACTCGGGAAAGATGCGGAAATAATTCATCGTCTGTCAGATAGATATCATCGACGTACGAACATGCATCTGGGTCTATGCCGTCTAACAAAGAGACAACACGGGCAGCGAATACGCCTGGACTATTCTTGTAGCCCATAGGTAAACGCCAGAATTTGAATAATTTACCACCGGAGGTAAAAGCGCTCCATTGGCTACACTCCGGGGCTAAGTTGTGCGTGTAGAATCCATTGGATAGGTCAAGTGTCGTTTTATATTTTTTATGAACAAGACTGTCTACAAGCGCAGAACTGTGTGTGTTTTGCACCGCAAAGGTCCGACAATGAGAGTTCAAATGTCGGTAATCCAAAACTAAGCGGTACGATCCATCGGGTTTAGAAACCGCGAAAAGGGGATTGTTCATAGGTGACACGCAGGTTTCAATCACTCCCTGATATTCTAACTGAGTCAGAATTTCGGAAACGGGACCTTTAGCTTCCCGTTTGATAGGATATTGGGGTTGTGGCTGTGGCAGCGACCGCAAAGGTATTTCATGGGGCGGAGAATCCTCATCCCATCCCACGTGGTTGCGGTATAACGCTGGAGCCAGGGACACAGCCCACTCAGCTGCTAGAGCCTCCGCTTTGTCCTTTGGGACATGACGAGAAAAGCTCGGAAGGATTACCTCCTCCCTTTACGCGCAGCAAGTACGAATGGGGCGGCCAATCCGCCTCTGGTAACAAAATGTCATACGAAGAGGTCAGATTTTCCCAAAAATCCCTTTTATAACACGCTGTATATCACCTTCGATCTGAATTACAATATTATATAATCTGTCAGGGGTGCCACTCGGGTGTCTGCTGTCTCAACAGTAATGAATGTATCAGTTGCTGTCGCCTCCACATGAGGACGTAGCGCCTCCCGCACTATGGTAACTTCCGCGGCGCTGTCTAGGAGTGTCACTGCCCACGTCCAATTCAGGAGTCTCGTTCTCACCGTCTGTGGCATATCTCGCTGTAACACCGGCAACTTTCTTCTTCTGAAATTGTGGGCGAGAACGCGGAAATTCGTCTGCTTTCCCTCTGACCTGTTGTCAAGGTTGGTCTCGTCCCTGGGGAGCCTCTCGACCCTTTCCTCTATCCTGGCGATCTCCTCCACTGGCCTGCGAAGTTGTCGGTGCCTGTGAAGAACGAGGAGAACGCGTATCAGGGACCTGAAACCTATCTGGAGATTTAATTCTCGCCCTATCTCGCAAATCATAAGTGCGTTCAGAAGAGACGGAAACCGGGGATGCGCCTCGCGACCCCGGCTTCTTCTGTTGCTTACCCTGTTTTTTCAACCTCCAGCTCTTTTTAGTAAAGACTGGTTTCTCATCTTTCTCAGATTGAGTTTTTGGTTGTTGTTGTTGCGATTGTGTCTGCGATTTAGCAAAGGCTTAACTCCCAGGCTATTTCGGCCAATTGTTTTGTAAGCCTGGGCAATAATTTTCGCTAATTCGCGGCTTGTCCGGATCTGGGACCAAAGCCAAAGCATTAGCTACTTGAAAGTTCACTGCATCGCCCTTGACATTCGCAAGGATCAAATCAGCTACTACGTCGAACACTCCCACCAGTCTCATCCCTAATTCCACAGCCGCTTCAGGGCCATGTTCATCCTGTACACGTTTAATTACAGAGAGGAGAACCGTCATGGAAGGAGTGCCGAAACACTTTGCATATACTGCTGCGAATACCCTACCCCAGTTGTTGCATTCTGCCAACTCGGGGACTAAGTCTTTTGCAAACTAATCGTTAAAATCCTGTGTTTATCCACGGGAGAGGTGTTAGGAAAAACTACCTCCAGCTGGTCAAATTTTTCTGCAAGCCAATAAGGAAAATCACCCTTATTTTGTGGGCGCTTGCCCATCACCGAATTAACCATGACAGGACTTATGGTCACACCGCCTGCACCAGCTGGATGGGCCGCAACTCCAGGAGGGGCTCCCTGGATGTTGCCTGTAACATACTGTACTAAAGCTCGATGCACTCGTATCAAAGACGAATGCATATCACGCAATTCAGCGACTACTACCATCATATATCGCGAATGTGGGGTATACCTGGCCAAAACAGGCCAAGTGGCCCCGTCAATGGATAAGGGGCCTAAACGAACCGTGGTAGTCGGTTGGGGGAGGGCGCCATCAAACCAAACACGGTGTTGCCAAGCCGTGAGCGGTACTTCAAGGTTCCTATACGGTCTATAGTGATTAGGAACTACGGTGGCTTCATATTCATGGAACAAATTATCGTTCGCATCCACCGCCGGAAAGATGACCCAAGAGTAAAACACCTCAAAGTGGTAAGCCGGATCTGCTTGTACCACAAAGATCAAATCGACACCCGCGTCAGGCACTCCATACACTGTCAAGTGAGCCCGGAGCGCTGCACGGCTATGTGCCGCTATTTGAATAGCCATTCTAGGCTAAAAGTTTTCGACAACCTAATATAAGGCAGCACAATACAGGGTATGATCTAAAGAACCTTTTAACAACTTCAAGCTTGAAAGAACCTATAAAAACGTCAATATAGGAGGTATCACCGTCACACACGCTTCCGGAAGCGTCTGCGAGGGGAGTTGTGGACAAGCATAAAATACTACTCAAGCGTCTTGCAGATAAGCAGCCCACTCGTTGGTTGCGCCATGTTATAGGGATTCTGCACATACACAGAGCTATGCACAGGATATTAGGACCTTGGAATATAGTGGTGAGCCAACCATAAGCCATAGCACCTAAAACCCCAACCCGACTAGCTGTAGCGTCTCATTAGCAACAATACTACCAATGATTAGACAACCCAGAACACGGTATCTCTCTCAGGACTCGCAGGAGCAAGAACACCCTTTCATCACTCACTCATACCTGTCCACAACGCGCGTAATAAGAGACACAGTATAGTTTAAATATTTATTTCAACTATCGTGCTCTAAGATACAGTACACGAGCCAGTACTATCAGCATAATGCATAATGATAATATAATCAGCATAGTTACAATTCCATAGAATACAAATGGGGAAAGCATTTCATAAAGCAGTGGATATAGGGCTAAATTACTATACCACCCTCCCCGTGCTATTAGCTAGTTTATTATATAAACAGAAAACCTCTGGGCATTGTTGGGCGGACCCTCATACCTCAATCTCTAGATGCAGGTTTTACATCAGTAGACAAAAACAGCTCTTCTCTCTGGAAAGGTTTTTCTCCAAGTGCCTCTAACAGTGTAATCACCATATTAAAAGCACACGAATTTCTCCAGTGCAGCTGCACATAGTGTTATGTCTAGGTGCGAGGGACAGGCCAGATCAGCAAGAACAAGGGACGTAGTTTTTCGACCTTGCAGAAGCAACCCACAGGGGACAAGAGAAAAGGTGAAAGACAGAAATGCAGACAGTCCTAATATAGCCGGGCACAAGCAGAGGCTTGAAAAACAAAGTCACAAAGTAACGTGTGCAGAAAAGGCATCATGGCAGCCAGGCCGCAGCCAACTTAGCAGGGCAGGCCATGAGGCCACAAACCACATGACAGCCCGTAGCGTGTGTCAACTCTGGCCAGCGGCAGCGGAGGGTGCCCATCTGCGTATTCCAGGAGCCAGGCAAGTGCCCCGTATAGGCCCCCACAACACTCAACCCTATACGCAGCCTACTTGAGGCCTAGAGCGTGGAGAGGTGCCCCTTGTGCCTCATTCCCCTCGGGGGGCGCTGCCGCATCTGTGGGGGCTAATACCGTTTGTGGCGGTCTTGGGGGGCCCCCGGGCAGCATGGATACTGAGTCTGTGAAAAGTGTCTGATTCAGAGTGCAGCTATTAGGGGAGCCACGTGGGATCTGACGGTGGAGGAGGCCTGCTGCACAGAAGAGCCACTGATCCCTTCTGCCCTTGACCGGCCCCCTTCCTATTCACCGTGGGTTGATCCAGTGCGGGCTCGGGCCGATCGGTCAATTCCTCTGGGTGCTGGGGTCAACTTGGTGGTTCTACACGCCCACAGCATAGCAGGGCAGCACAGCCTGGACTGGGTCATACTCTTGGTATTCTTCTTGTGTGCAGGCCGCCCTTGGGTACTGCGAGGAGCCTGACGACTGCAGCCGCCACGTGTGGCGTGAGCTGTTGACCGGAGAGTGACTGTGCCTGGGGCACGGCACGGTCTATCCACTGCTACAACTTAAAAGCTTTCAACTTGGGGTCGGGCGTGACTGCCTATCTCACCCATTGCCCGCTGGCTTCAAGATGGCTGCCTCCAAAGGTAAAAAAGACAGATCTGTGTGAGACCTCCTACTGAAGGCGACGGGAGACGCCTCAGTCTCGGGCGCAACGCCAGCAGGGCACAGTCCAGATGGCGCTGTCACCAGGGAATTTCTGGAGTCCCTATTTGCCTTACAAAGGGAAGACATCTTGGCCATTAAGACTGACCTACAGGCGGATCTTCGTGAGGTCAGGAGAGATGTGGATGCGGTGGGAGAGCGTGTAGCTGCCCTGGAGGACTCCGCGACTGCGAGAGATGAGGAGATCGCTGCGCCCCAGCAGGAAGTCCTGAGGTTGCAGGATCAGCAGTTGGATCTTCAAACACACTCAGAAGACTTGGAGAATAGGTCTCGGAGAAACAATATTTGCATCCGGGCGGTCCCCAAGGGGTCAGAGGGGGAGGACCTCATGGGCTATGTGCAAGACCTCTTCCGCACGATCTTGGGCTCCTCGCCGGAATCCTCCGTCAAGATAGACCGCTGCCATCAAGTTGGCCCCCCTCGCCAGTCGAATCGTCCACCTGTGGACATCCTGATATGCGTCCATAACTACACAGTGAAGGAGGAGATTTTTCAGAGCAGCTCGTACCAGTCAACCTCTCCACTTCAGGGACCATACCCCACAGCTTTTCCAGGACTTGGCGGCTAGTACGCTCCAGAAGAGAAGAGTCTTCTGCCCCATAACTACCCATCTTCGTTCACAGAACATCTCCTACACCTGGTGCCACCCCTTTTGCCTCATCTTTTGTCTCGACGGGAAGCTGCATCAGGTCCCTTCCTTATCCGAAGCCTGCAAGGTGCTGAAGCTGTCCCTTGATGACTTGTCCTCTCCTTCAGATGCTGCGGAGCAGGGTTCACAGAGATCTCAGGGACGCAGCCCTCGGAGCGCCCGGACTCTGGATCGCCTTCACCCTGATCCGGCCACCTTTCTCAAGGAGCGGTCTGCTGTTCTCCAAACCCTGACAGGCGCGGAGGGGGGATCGCTGGACACTAATCACTGAGGGTAATGTGCCTTTGGGTTCATATCACTTCTGGTGGGCTTGGTGGGGGCAGACGGGGTGCTTTGTTTCCTGTTGGGGATGCCCCTCACTCTCTTGGCAGTCCCCTTTGAGTACTGCCCAACCTTCACGTTGGACTTTGTGTTGCTTTATTGTTATAGGGTTTTTTTTTTTGTAGTTCTAGGGTGGGGTGGGTTCTCCCTCTGCTGAGCTTTTTAGCCATGATCTCTGTGATAAGTTTTACCTTGCAGCACATACATACTCAGTCCTTGGTGAGCTCCACTCTTTACTCGGGCTCCTGGGCCTTAGCTATGGCACTTAGCGGTCTTTCTCCCACTGATGGCAGTCCAGGTTGTTAGTTATAATGTCAAAGGCCTTAATAATCCCACTAAAAGGAAGGCTGTGCTGTCTGTGCTTGAAAACACACAGGGGGACGTGTGCCTACTCCAAGAAACACACCTCCTCCTCGGTGACACCCACCGCATGCAACACAGAGCGTTTCCTGTGCAATTTTGGTCTTCGGGGAAACGTAAAACAGGGGGGGGTCTGTTTGGCGTGGGTCTCCCTTCCATTTTTCGCTGTTGTCTCCTCTGTTTTTGCTGGTGTTAGATGCTCTGGGCGCTGTGCCACTGCCATTCAGTACCACAGCGCGAATGCTCCCTGTGTAAATATGACATGTGAATTGGTATATCCGTGATTGGCTTATTTGGTTTACCTGTTAGTCCCTAGTAGTGTGGCCTGTGTGTGCCCAGGGCTGGTAAACCAAATGCTGCTGGTGGGCCTGCAGCGCTGGTTTGCGCCACCCACAGAAGCAGCTTGTAAAGTGTGTCTCAGACCTGCCACTGCAGAGTCTGTGTGCAGTCCAGAACTGAAGTGCACCCACTTCCCAGCCCCTGAACCTTCCCTTGGCATCATGTAAGTCACCCCTATGGTAGGGTGCATTGTATGTGCAAGGTAGGACATGCCTTGGTGTGTGTAGCATGTCCTGGTAGTGAATTACACCCAATTTCGTTTTTCACTACTGTAAGGCTACCTGTTCCTCATAGGCCAGAATGGGCAGTTTGACTATTACATGCTATAGTCCTAACTGACCCCAGGAACATGGTAGAAAAACGAATTTAGTATGCCTGAGCTCAGAATATTAAAATACATCTTTTAGTGAAGTTTATTTTTATATTCTGTGTTTGAAAATACCACTTTTAGAAAGTAGGTATTTTCTTGCCTAAGCCTTCCAGTGTGCTCTGCTGTTATGTGTATTGGCTGTCTGGTTTTGGAGGGACAGGGCAGGCTGAGTCAGACCTGGGTTGAATAGAGAGAACTGCATTTAGAGTATGGGGAGGGGTAGTTCCTTGACCTGAATAGGGCTGTGCCTGGCAAGGTGAATGCTGGCTCCACCTCCTACTGTGCGTCTGATGGCAGACCCCTCTTTCTGAAAGGAAGGATGCAGCCTGGTAAACAAAGTGCTCCAGGACTGAGCAGAACTGGTTCTGGCTGGGTTCAGTGACTTGTAGCTTCTGAGAACAAAGACTTTTGGGGTATAAATATCTGTGCTCAAACCCCTACAATTTGTATTGCTCCTGGATGTCAAGACGAACCTCTGTCCGTGTAACTGAAGGAATCTGCAGGAGGTGACTGTCCTTGTGTGCTGTTTCTTGGATTGGCCTGCAGTAGTTACCATTGGACTTGGAAGAAGAGGGAAAAGGACTTTTGAGAGAACTTTTATTAATCTTGCTAAAGCAATCACCCAAGGGCTAGGAGAAGAGCTAGCCTCCTGCTGAAGTCACAGGCACATCAGACTTCACCACCAGCCTCCTGATTCCTCCCAGCGAGGATTTCTATCTGCAGGTGAGGCTCCTGTGAGTTCCAGGGCCTCTAGTTCTACTACATAGAAGAGAGTGCTGAAATCGTCGCTAACGCACGTTTGCGAGCCGCCGCAGCCGAGAGCGCCCGAAAAATCATCGCGCTGATGCTGCTGAGTACTCGCAACCAAAGATCATCGCAACCGCACGTTTGCGAGCCGCCGCAGCTGAGAGCGCCCGAAAAATCATCGCGCTGCTGCCGCGAGGGCTCGCAACAAAAGAGATCATCGCTTCACGACATCGCATTGCGGACGCCGGGCGTCCGCCATTTTTATCGCATCGCATCGTGATCGTAGCTCCCTCGCGGAGCGCCATCGCATCGCAATCTGATCGCACACGCAACAGGATCGTCGCATCGCCTCCTCCCTCGCGGCAAGGAGTCATCGCATCGGCGGCCTAGCGTGCAGAAGTTGGTCGCATCGTCTCCGCACGCATCAGCAGATCGGCGCATCATCCTCCCTGCGGCAAGGATTTAACGCATCGCCGGCCTCGCGTGAGGAAAATCATCGCTACCACTTCTTTGCGACATTTTGTTGGTTTTGCTACGAAATTCAGGTACTTTGTGAGTAAAAGGGTCGCAGAGACCACTGCTTTGAACTGAACTCCTCTTTGCACACTTTGAACTATTTTTACAGCATTTCAAGAATAATCCTATTTTACAGTATTGTGGCTTTTTGATTGTTATTGGTCTTGTGTTAAGTCTATATATAAAGATACTTATTTTTTATAACTACGTGTGTGGTGTCCCTTTGTAGTGTTCCTCACTGTGTTACTGTGTATGGTCATAAATGCTTCACACACTGCCTCTGAGATAGGCCTAGCTGCTTGTGCTACGTTACCACAGGGTTGAGCAGGGGCTATCAAAGGTTGTGGCTCGCTTACCCTGACTTAGGAAGAAGGGTCCCTACTTGGACAGTGGCCAGCCATTGGCAACTAGAGACCCCCATTTCTAACAGGGTCCATTTTACTTTCCACACACTTTAGAGGCTCGGTGGTGGGAACAGTGGCGGAGATTCCGGGGCACCTGCTTGCGTTGCGACTACGTATAGGGCCTACCACTATCACAATAGCTTCCCTCTATTCCCCCAATGACCATCAAGAGAAATTCCTGCTGCATGCTCTGACCGAAGTGCTGCGTACGCCTGATCCCCTAGTGGTGGTGGGGGGGACCTGAATTTGGTTATGGACGCAGGGGTAGATCGATCTTGCCCGAGAACAGGTGGCACAGGCGCCATATCAGGGACCGGGAGGGCATGGCTTGATGATTGTGGGGTTAGGGATGCATGGCGCAGTTTGCACCCTGACGAAAGGGACTACACCTTTTACTCTGCGGCTCACAAGACATACGCCCGTCTAGATCACTTCCTTGTAACCCGGGCGGCATGGGCCTGTACCCAGGCCTCTTCCATAGTGGGCCGCTCCCTCTCGGACCATGCACACATCACTCTAACGCTGCGCCTCCCAACCGCGCACTTGTCCTCCCCTCAATGGCGTCTACAAGACTTACTCCTACAGTCGCCGCCTGTGGTGGAGGGTCTCCGTGGCACCCTGACTACCTAGCGCTCAATGACGATGGTACCACACCTCTGGCCTCTGTTTGGGAGGCGCTTAAGTTAGTCGCGCGAGGGGCTCTTATTTCTAGGGCGGCCTAGGACAATAAAATTAGACGTGAGAAGCGCCAAGACCTCGAAGGCCGAGTGAGGGAACTAGAGGCCATTCACAAGCATACGGGCACGCCCCGCATTTGGCGCCAGTTGGAGAAAGAACAGTTACAATTGAAACGATTGGACCTTGACAGAGCCGAATACGCGGTGCTACGGTTGAAGCATAAGTATTACGTAGGCTCTAACAGGGGAGGTCGCATGTTGGCGCATTGTCTCCGCTGCCAGCAGCAGGCCCAAGCAGTGAAAGTGATCCGGGAAACCCGGGGGTCGGAGGTGACAGACGATCTTACTGTCGCTGCGGACTTTCGGGCTTTCTATGCGGGACTATATTCCGCCGAGTCCTCAGACCTGATAGACCCTCTCGAGTACTTACGCGGTGCAGAGGTAACTCCTCTCCCAGCTTTTGAGGCGGAAGGGCTGGAGGCCCCCATTCGAATTGAAGAGGTGATCTCTGCCATTGCCCGGCTGAAACCTTTGAAAGCGCCCGGTCCAGATGGGTTTAGCGCCCTCTTTTATAAGACATTCTGCACAGAGCTGGCACCGGTATTCACCCCAATTTTCAACTCCTTTCTAGACACAGGCACCCTCACGACCTCTATGCTCCAGGCCACGATCTCTGCCATTCCCAAGCCCGGGAAGGATCCGGCACTTTGTAGTTCATACCGCCCAATTCCTTGCTTAATATCGATGCGAAGTTGTTCTCCAGCATCCTGACCCATAGGTTAAACCCTCTTATGCCCGGATTGATCGACCCGGATCAGTCGGGCTTCATCCCCGGGAGGCAATGCGGGGACAACACGAAGAGGATTTGCCATTTAATTGATAAGGTGCACAGGTCGGGGGAAGAGGCGCTACTGCTGGCAGTGGACGCCGAGAAAGCCTTCGATCGCGTGCACTGGCCATACCTGTTTGCCACACTGGAGCGCTTCGGTATAGGACCTAAATTCTGCAAATGGGTGGCAAGCATCTATAATGCGCCTACTGCACAGGTCAGGGTCAATGGCGTACTTTCGGAAAACTTCGCGGTGGAGGGAGGTACCAGGCAGCTGTCCTCTCTCCCCACTGCTTTTTGCCTTATATATGGAGCCTTTTGCCCAACGGCTTCGGGATAATCCACAGGCGCAGGGGATCCCATTTGGTGGCGATCGCCATCTTATCAGCCTATACGCTGACGATGTCATTTTCTCGATAGCACACCCCCAAACATCCATGCCAGCCATCGTGGCAGACTTGCAGACCTTTAGCCAGGTCTCTGGATTTAAAATAAACTTGAAAAAATCACAGGTATTGAATCTCACTGCGGAGCCCACTACTGTGGAAGCCCTGCAGGCCCAATTTGATTTTGACTGGGTGGCAGGGGGCATTACGTATTTGGGATTGGTCATGCATAATAGCTTGGTTAAAACTGCGGAAGCGAACTACTCCTCCTTACTCTCTCGCATCAGGAAAGACCTCGCCCACTGGAGGCGTCTACCCCTGTCTTGGCTTGGTAGACTACCTGCGATAAAAATGAACGTCTTACCCCAGGCTCTATATATATTCCAGACTCTTCCCTTGCTACCCCCGCCGCATGCGCTCCCGCAGATCCAAATGGCGATTGAACGCTTCATTTGGGGTCCTATTTCGCCTAGACTGCAGAAGACTCTGTTACAGCGCCCCAAGAAAGATGGTGGGTTGGCCTTACCAAATCTCACTCGTTACTACCAGGCCTCGCTTCTGCATTATCTGGTGGAATGGAACCGTCCCATGACGGAGA
This sequence comes from Calotriton arnoldi, assembly GCA_963921515.1. Classification (NCBI taxonomy): domain Eukaryota; kingdom Metazoa; phylum Chordata; class Amphibia; order Caudata; family Salamandridae; genus Calotriton; species Calotriton arnoldi. Next base: position 1,223,804 of record CAWUFW010005608.1, on the reverse strand, counting down.
AGCACTGGGTATTCATGGACCAGACAGTAACTGGTCGCCATATCTGGAGGGAGTGTTGGCTGCCTAGGTCAGCGTGTGCATGTGGTCTCTACTCCTCGCCAGTCACCCACCCCACCATGCTTGCTTGGGACAAGGTGTCTAAATGTGCAAATCTTACCACTTACCCCTCCCCCATGTCTCCCATTTTCTTGAACCCTGATTTCCCTCCTGGGATGGACAAGGGTGCAGGAGCCTGCTGGGTGGAGGGTGGGTGTAAACGACTGGGGCAGTTGTTTGACCTGAGGGGCCATATTCCTTTTAAGGAACTCCGAGAGGCTTACAATCTAGTGGGCACGGACCTCTTTCTCCACACACAAATGCTGCACTGGACATCTAGCCCCCTTGTGCGCCCTCTGGTCAGTAGACCAATGCTACCATTCGAGAAGTGGCTTTTCCTGAAAAAGGACGACCGCAGGCTCATCTCCGAACTCTACGCCTTTCTTACACCTGGAGCGAAAGGGAATCGCTCTGCGGGACAAAAACAGTGGGAGGCAGAGATAGGTCGCACCCTGTCTGACAAAGAGTGGGAGGACATTTTTTATAGATCACATCATTTTGCACACTCCATGGGTCACACAGAAACCGCATTTAAAATTGTATCCTATTGGTACTATACCCCGGCCCGACTGGCTAAGTGGAACTCTCGGAACGATGGACTCTGCTGGCGTGGCTGTGAGAGTCCGGGAACCCTTCCTTACTTGTAATGGAATTGTCCCAAATTAACACGATACTGGGACACAATCCTCGACGAGATTGACAGGGCCTTTGATACCGCTATTCCGAGGTTCCCCGCTTACACTATTGTAGGACTTCCCAACGCTTTGACCTTCCCTTTGTGCTCACTCAAGGGCAAACAGATCGCCCTAGCCCTGAACGCTGCTCACCGGGTTATTTTGGCGGGCTGGAAGACTGACAGAATCCCAAACCACTCCCACTGGCTGCTCCAATTGTGGTCCCTTCTGGGCATGGAGCGATTGTCCATGGTCACTCTGGGGGACAAAATTGAATACCACAAAGTATGGGCTCCCTTCATCTCAATTTTATCTTCAGACTTCCGGGAACTAACTTGTCCTGCCTACTTGCGGCTCCTGAAGTTGATCCCCGAGAGCCTGGTAGTGGATCAGGGCAAGCGCCCCTAATGTTGTTGCCTTTACTCCCAAGGGACTGGTATCATTACTGTAGGCATGCAGGTGTAGGCTTAAGTCCGCGGGTGGCTCACCAAGAGGGAGGAGAGGGTGGGGGCGGAGGGCATCGGGGTTTATATGTTTAGGAATTTGGTTAGTTCTCTTTCTCTTTTCCCTGTTTTGATCTCTAAAAAGCAGACGTATTTGCTCTCCATGAGCTACGGTGTGCCCGGGTAGCACTGTCATATAGCCACGAGTGGTGTCTTAGAACTTGCTTTTGTTCTATCCTTATAATGTAACGTTTATCTTTTAATTCAAGACGTTGTACGCGGCCAGCCCGAGATGGGTTGTAGGCGACATGCTGTGTTCCTCAACGGTCTGGTTGCTCCATGAACCATAAACTCCGCTTTTTTTGTCTTGTTCGTGAACTCGCCGGCCCACAGGGTTGTAGGCAATAACGCACTGTATTCTTTTGTCATGTGTTCTGCCAATAAAAAACCGATTTAATTCTAAATAAATTAAAAAGTCCATCATAGTCTTGCACCTTACTCCCTTTTAACCAACCACCTAGTGGTTTGACTGAAACATCTACAAAATCAACCCAGGGCTGACGTGAGGTTTTGTGAGTCTCCCTGCACTTAATTCTATACTCCTCAATGGTGAGCCCAAAGCCCTCAATCAGGGTATCCTTCATGAGGTAATAGGACTCAGCATATTCCTCATTAAGGGGTCGATTCCGATCTCGGTCGGTAGGGCTCCGAATCGGATTCGGCTTTACCTGATCTGAGTCGGAGGCTTTGTTTCCGACCGATTCGTACAGTCGTCCGAGCGAGCAAGTACGATGCGAGTGAACGCGAAATCGCCGACCGACTCGTTTCCGGGTCCGAACCGCTCGTGGCGCGCAATGGAGACGGTTTACGACCGAGCCAGTACGATGGACGCGTCGGACAGCTGGATCGAGTCGGAGCGTCCGGCTCAAAAAAGCTCCCGGAGCCGGACCCCCCTGCACCCGTAGCCGTACGAGTCGAACAGTCCCCCCTAAACATGCATGTACTGTGCAAGTTGCACTGACGCGTACACACTGTAGGGGGCGCACTTGTTTGCGACGTACCCATTGAGTCACTGGGAGCCCATGTACGCGTCGTACGACCGGCTCCCATTGACTTCAATGGGAGTCCGACTGAATCGAGTCCGGCAGCATGCGGCCGCATCGTACTCGCTCGGTCGGACAGCAGGAGTCCGGCTCGGTCGGAAATCTCTCCGGATCCGGCTCGGTCGGAGAGTTTTCCGACCCAGATCGGAATCAGCCCCTAAGTGTCAAGGGTCTATCCCTGCACTTGCTTGAGAAAAGCTCTCAGAGCAGAGAGCCCCAATACTTTTGGTTAAGCTTTCTCATTTTACTAGCCATCTCAAAGGCTGTAAACAGTTTTGTGATATAATTACCCCCAACATATTTAAGGACAATCCCTTCGGGGATTTGGAGATGAAATGTTTCCTCTCTATCCTTTGTTGCTGCCACCATTCATGGATGCTAGACTCATCTCATCCCTTTCTTTCTCAATAGCCAGGATTTTGGCTTCCAGGCCTGCTCTTTTGGCTAGTCTCTCCAGCTCATGGTATGGATTCTCTAGTTCTTCTTGGGGCCTGGAGTGGCCTGGCCTACCTCCAGGTACAGTTTTAAGTAAGAGGTGTCTACTGTTAACCTCTTCCTCTGGGGCATTGTAAGGGGAATAATCCCCATGAATACTATTAGCAATCTAACTCTTCACTGGCATGGTCATCATCAATGCTTTCATTGTCTTTTTCTCTTTCCTGGGCTCTATCAAACTCAGCAAGTAACTCCTGGAGTTGTGCTTTGGTTAATCTAGACCCAGTTACAGTTTGTAATCCTTGCAGAGGTCCTTTAGTTGCTTCAAACTAAGTTGCAGGTAAGGGATCAGATTGAGTTCCTCTACTCTATCCTCTGAGGTTAGCATGTTTACTGTAGTTGGGATCTTTTAGAAAATCTAGAAAAATTCTAAAACAGACATTTTAAGGCCTAATGACTAGTATACCGTTTTAGAATTTTACACAAAAGGACTGGAGGACTTAGCACAAGGCCTAACAGTTCAGATTAGAAATATTCGGGAAAAACGAAAATTGGAAAAATGTCAAAAATAATTTTTTACTAAAGTCAATTGTGGGTTTCTTCATGGAATCACCCCGAGACCAAGTGGTATTAGAAAATGCAAAAGTCTTGTATTCCTCCGCTGATCCACCAATGTAGGAATCTGGCTTTTTATGCAGTATACCAAAACAAGGTATAGTATGTAGAAAGTACAAACGACCCATATTGGCTTACCAGGCTTAAATTACTAATCCCAAATGCTCTCTTTCTGGTAGTGTGGACGACCAGTTTAGGCTTATCGGAGGGTAGTGCTAATGCATTTGTTGAACACACACACAGCCAATAAATGAGACACCCACTCAAGAAAAAACTAGAGACCAATTTAGAAAAATAGCAAGTATTTTTATATTTATATTAACATCAGGAAAATACTTTTGGTAATAGCAATTTTTGCACGTAAGTACAAATGTCACCAAGTTCCTGGTGTCAGGGGGCCACCTAAATACTAAATTGAGGATGTTAAGGGGAGTGAAGGGTAGTAGACAATGGGCTACTTAACCTTGGGGTCACTACTACCCCCTATATGACCACTTACTGTGTGGAGTGGGCATAACCCTGTCCCAGAATTCCTTTTTCCATCAAAATGGTAGTACCCTTCTTTCATGGGGCACATTTGGCAGACCACCTTAGAGGTGTGACTGGCTTGGTAGTGCACCACGCCTTCTAGCATAGCTAATTTCCCCCCTGTCCTGATGCCAAATGGGCCTTAGGGCAGGTGGTGGCATTACCCAGGTGTGGGGGAAGCCGAGGTTGCAAAAAAAATGCAGCAGGGGCTTTGAAGTCGCCTGGCTTTGGTATGCAGATTCACTAGCCATCCTGCTGGAGGAGGTGTGAACACCTTCCTCCCGAGAAGGGCTGGCATTGCTTCTGGCTTCAGAGAACGCAGGCTCTCACCTGCAGGGAGTCAGAAACATGTCTGTGGTAGCAGGCTGGATGACACCAGTCAGCTAGCACACCAAGAGGCTGGTAGGTTTTTAGGGGGCACCTTAGAGGTGCCCTCTGGGTGCATGTTTTAATAAATCCATTTCTGGCATCAGTATGGACGTATTAAGACCAGGTGTTTGATACCATACACCATAGATTTCAGTGAAGCCATCATGTAGCTGGGGAACTCGTAATGACCTGCCCCTAGAACATATACTTAAGATGGCTTCCCTGTTCACTTGTACTATTTAGCAATTGAACTAGACAGCCAGGGAAATACCATCTCATGCAGATATGTCCTCACATTTAATATAATGCACCCTGCCTTTGGGCTGTAAGGCCTGCTGTAGGGGTGACTTACATATATTGCATGCAGTGTCTGTGGGCATGGCACACAAGGGGTGTGCCATGTTGAGTTTTCACTTTTGTCTGCAGAATTTCACGCAGCCTGCAATGGCAGTCTGCATGAGTTTGGTGTTGGGTCCCTTAGGGTGGCACAATTCATGCTGCAGTCCTTAGGAACCCTCTTTAGTACCCATGATCTAGGTACCAGGTGTACCATTTACTAAGGACTTACAGGGGTGCTAAAGTTCTTGCCAATTGGGGAACAATTGCACTGTTACCTTGATTTGGGGAAAGAACACTGGCACTGGGGACACGGTTAGCAGGAATGCACTTCAGTCAAAACTGCATCAAATACTAGGCAAAAAGTGGTGGTGACCATGTCAAAAAGGCTCACTTTCCTACAAATTTGACAAACCATAACTCCAGTTTCCTTTGATAGCTTTTTGTGGTTTTGAGGTTGATTTTAGGATAAAAAATAAAAATACAACCTAGTTTTATAAATTGTTGTCTGATTTTTATTCTGTCGTGTTTCTTACTTATTAACTGTTTTGGTACTTCTAATTGCTTTACACTTGTTCCTTTGATTAAGCATGACTGTTCTGTGCCACAGCCACCCGAGGACTGAGCTAAGAGTTTTATTTAAGAAACCTAATTGGACCTGATAAAGAGTGTAGCATTATTACATAGTAAGGTCTCCTGACCACAACGCCTAAAAATCCACTTTTCTACAGTAATCATTTACTGAGGATCATCTTCAGGGAAGGAGGCCCAAAGAGGAGATTAGATTTGAAGGACTTAATTGTGAGGGACAACTTAAGGGAAGGAGGCTTGAAGAGGAGATTCAATTTGAAGGTACAAATCTATAGATCCCACCTCAGTTTACTGTAGTTGGCATGGAGAGTACAGACATTCAAAATCGTGGACTGCCACTTGGTCTTTCCTCAGCGAAATGCGGATTCTGCAAGCTAATAAAGTCAGTGGTGGCGCTCTTAAAAAAGTGAGGGGTCAGACTGATAATTGATTTAGACAACATCTTACTGATGGTGCATGATCATCTGACCCTCCCATCTCACCTGAGCATGATGGTTGATTTGGGGTTCATCATCAATTCAGGTCTTATTTGATGCGAGCAGACTGCCGTATTGCCAGCTATTGCGGACTATCCTACCTCAGGGGTACACTCTTACCACGGATTAGTACCTACAATTTTGATCATCATTGGGAGGCACATACCCATTTGAGTTTTCTACTCGATACGCATATATAGAGGCTCCATGCCTTCTATGAGAACGAGACCATTCCGGCATTGAACGGGAGCACTTAATACCCGTTAGTCACCTACTATATGAATCTATACTTGAATATAGTTTACTGAGATCATCGGTTACTGTATATGACAATCGCAAGGATACTTTACACGCAGTCTGAGGCACCGTTGTGCCTTTTCGAAGTTGGAATCAACTGTTATTACATTCCCAAACTGCCTTGAAAAAGTCTGAGTACAGACAAAACACCTGTCGGCTAGATCGTGTGCTGGGAATCTTTTATATAAAAAAAGAATCAATAAAGACAAGGATCTGAAAATTGACCAAATTGTTTTTGGACTGTCTGTTGGATACACACAACACTGATTGTTCTTTGCTTGTCAGAATGTATTGTATTAATTAGTCTATCTTCCTTGGACTTTGAATTCTTCCTATACTAGAGTTGAACTGATCAACAGACATAAGGGTGTGCTGATTAAGCTTTTAAGAGTTGATGTATGTGCATGTTAGTGTCTAATGTGCCGATAACATCTTTAGGTAGTAGATTTTACAAGCTATCCTGGCACCCCGCTCTAATTTTTGGAAAATTACGTCACACGCTCTAGATTACAAGACATATATACTAAGAAAGTATTTGATGTGCGGTTTCTCCCTTTAGGGAACACTACTACCTTTTTCTTGTATTTGTCGATCAATTCAGACAAGTCCAACTTCTTTCCAAACCAGACATTGATTTTTCTGGGGTTCAAATTAAATTCAGTGGCAGCCGTGTTCAGTTTACCCTAGATCAAGATGTTGAGCAGCAGGAAGGAGCTCAGGCCAGTGCTGCAAAAGTACAATTTTTCCTTTCAGCTGCTGGAGAGGATATTGGGACTCTTGGCTTTCTTGATCTAGGCTAACTCTACTGAGATTGAAGACTGTCAACCCAAGAAAGGGAATCTCCTACGTGGAAGGGATCTCTTTTACTCAGGTGGGCATCAAAAGTGATTCAGTGGTGGAACGATAACATGGAGGCATAAAATGGATGGGCATGTTTTGAAGGAGCCATCGATGTGGTGATCAAATCGGATGCTGACAGTCTGCATTGGAGTGCAGAGCATAGTGAAATTGCTCCAAGGGAAATTAGTCAGATAAATAATTGAACCTTCACATGAATGGCCTGGAGCTTGTAGCATGAACCTATGCTATTCAGAGGCTAGATTGGTGCAAAGTAAATTGCTGCATCCTTCTGAAAATAGACAGAGGGCCTGATTAGATCTCGGCGGACTGGTTACTCCGTCACAACGGTGACGGATAACCCATCCGCTAAAATACAAATCCCATTACATCCTATGGGATTTATATTTCGGTAGACAGATTATCCAACACCGTTGTGATGGAGTATCCCATACGCCGAAATCTAAAACAGGCCCTAAGGGTCCACAGTGCATTACATCAAAGTACAAATTCCATTTGAGGTGACCAAAGAGCAGGCATCCTTTCTAGACCAGGGAGATTTCAGTATGGGTGGATTACTTTTCCAGCAAGCAGAATTTGGATGCTGTCTGAAATTCCCAGTACTTCCAGAATTCTAGCGATTGGATGTTAGACAGAGAGTGTTTGAGGCCTTGATGAGCAAATGAGGTGGACTGTTTTTTCAACCAGATAAATTCCAAGCTTTCAAAGTTCTTTAGTTGTAGACCCAATCTGGAGATGTTAGCATGGGCACCTTTCTCATAGATTTGCGGGAGCTCAATCAACTCTGCCACTCCCTCATTCATCAGAAAAATGACAGCACAGCAAGACAGGAGCCAAATCTGATTGTAATCACACTGCTGTAGCTATGTCAAATGTGGTTTCTAGTACATCTTCCCGTATTTTGGACTTCTCCAACTGCATCTATTCCCAATGATCTTGACTATCTCATGGAGCATCTCGATCCAAAGGTTTTGGACAACTCTCTATGTCTGGTGATGGAGGATTAGTGGAAAAGAAGGCAAATTCTGGGCCTTTCAGAACAGGTTGCACCCCCTTTATGAAAAAGCCTGTTGTCCAGAATTGTTAACTGTAGATCAGTTTGAGAATGCTATTTATGCTGGTACACAGAAAGGGGTCTCTTGATTCTATGGGTTCCAATTTAGTGTACGTGTTAAACGTATTGTATGGCCTGTAGGATGCTAAAGCCTTTCCACTCTGCTATTTCTGCTGGTATTTGAATAGTGTACTGTGAGGGAATTCGTCATTTGGTTTCATGTTACTGAAAGAAAGCAACTGAGTAATCCCTTGGAGCCTAAGACAATCTAAGGAATGAGAACATGGGGCCAGGTGTGCAAACATTGGGAATACCGATTTTCTAATTGCAATTCTTTCTGAATCGCAGTTAGGAAATCTGTATTGCTAATGTATGAAACTTATTGAGTTTCATTTAGGGATTGGTTGTGGGTCGCAAATTGAGTTACCTCATGAATATTAATGAGGTAGGTCGCAGCTTGTGCCCCAGCAGGAATCACAGCCATCACAGGGATCGTGAAATTCTGAGGTCAGCATGTCTGTGATTGCTTTTTAATAATGCAGCCCGTTTTCCATAAAGGAAAATGGAAAGCGTTTAAAAAGAAAAAATTAAACCTTGAAATTTCCCTTTTTACTGCCTGCTCTTAAAAATATTATTATTTACATTCTCATCCCTTGGGGACTCCTTCCCCTTTGAGAATGAGTTACCACCAGTTTTAAACTGGTGATAAAGTATTAATGTTTTGCGACTGGAATTCGGTTGCAAAACAGTAATATATACCATACTGATTTGGTATTTGGAATGGATGCCCTAAACACGCCCCTTCCAAATTCAAAAAATTGCAAATGCAAAATATGATTCGGTAACAAGATACCGAATTACATTTTGCATTTTGTACATTTAAGAAAGCATTTTTCTGGTTGCAAGCGGCCTGTTTCCATGAGTCAGGCCGTTTGCGACAGGAAAAATGCTTTGTACATCTGGCCCATGGTTCTGAGATTTTTATCCCACTAGCCAGACCTTTGAGGCACAAGCTCTCTGCCAAGTTGTCCATTTATCTCTGTTTCAGTTCTTGTAGGACAGTGTTGGATTTGCAGTCATTGGATTTGTTGGACAAGATGTTTGCCGCAACTGGATGACTTTTACTATTGCCAGAAAGGCAAAGTTCAACACCAGCTGCATTTCATACCAGCTTTCCCGGACAATCAGAAGCTTTGTGTGGTATGATTCCTGAGGGTATAGGAAGATTAGACAAGAAAGTTAAGACTCAACAGTTCTAGATAACAGCTTGTTGCTTTCAGGAAACATTTTGCCCCAGTTTTGACGCCTGGTCTAGCTAGATGAGTAAGATAGCCTAGGCAGGCAGAGTGTACAAACACACTCTGTGATGAGGGCAAGGGATTCCAATGCTTTCCTAGTGAGTAGTAGACTGATCTAAAAAGTTTTACTTTAAGGCTGTGGTGAGGTAGCATCATTGGTCATGAGTAAGATTTGAAATAACTTGAACCTTCCAACCCGCCTCCCGGTCATGACATAGAATGATAAATACTAGCAATAGAGAATGAAGATTTAGCTTCTGTTTGGACCACAGAGGTGTTATTCCCCCTGATAAAAATAATTATGTGCTTCTGCTATATCTTCTATATGTTTTGCATATTTGCAGTTGTGTAGTAGGTTTAAAACAGATGTGATAAGGGAGTACTATTTGCATTTTTGGAACCCAACTGGTGGCGGAGTAAGTTTGGGAGACTAATAAGAGTTGGTGGATGTCTATATGTGCATTTTTGCACTGAAGAACGGTTTCAGAAAATGTGAGTGTTATTGTGGAGAAAGTCGTATAGGATTGGCCATGTTTGGTCATGTGACTATGATATAGCGTTGCCTTTTCCCGCATTTCTACAAAAAAAATGGTAAATATAGTCTTCTGAAGTTCCTGTTTTAGCTGGTGAGAAATTAAAGTGGAGAAAGTTAGCATGATCCTTGCGTCCTTGGCCTTAATAATCTAAACTTTCCTTCTCGGTAGCTAGAAATTTTTCCATTCTCACTCCTGCCAGAACTGCCTATTTTATATCAGAGCTGAACTCTATACTGCTTCAAGTTTAATTTATGAGTAAAAATTAAATGCTTTAATGATCGTGGAGGGCATTCATCAATATCAGCTTCTCATATAAACTTTTCAATTCATCCAAATGCCCAAGTCTTTAACTTTTCACTTCCGTATGTAGTCCCAGGTGAGATTCGGGGCTAAAAGTAGGCTTAAAATATGTTTTATTTCCATTCCCATATTGCACCGAGGTTGCACGTATAGCTCTTGGGTACAGCCATTTTTTGCTACACTCCATACTGTTAGTATAAGCAATCAGTTTTTTCTAATCAATTCCCTGCATGAAATGGCATTACATTTCTCATAACATAACCTGGACCTTTTTATTTGCCAAATGTGCATATGATGAATATTGTTGCATGACAGAGAATGTCTGAAAAACATTTAATAAAGTTTGCATCACAATGTGACCCAAATCATGAGAAACAGGGAGCTGTGTGCCATGCTGTCCAGTTGTCTACATTTGGCATGATTGAACTTGCTTGCCTTACCTGCCTTACTTGCAGTTCTTACTATCTGTTGGGGCCAAATGCAAGCCATGTGGAGATGCTCTGAAGGACAGATATTTACAGTTTGTGTGGCACATGCATGCTTTTTGAATAGTTGAGTGATGACCGACTGAGTTCCCCCTTCTATATATAAGGTTTAAGCCACAAGAGTAAGTACACTCACGACACAAAGATTTCCACTACAATCGAAAGAGACATTTTCATTAACATGTGCAACATGCATGCCTCAGCAATTCCCAAGCTTAGTTGATATTCAAACACTTCCGGTGCCACTTTGACAGGGCAAAGGTTTCCTATTATAAAACGCCTAACCGAGGCCCTGCTCTGCATCACTTCAGGTTTGCTAGTCAATAATTCCAGTGTTCACTATTTTTGCTATTGTCCTGAACTGAGGCTGTGATATCCTTGCCACTCAAGCATGTATTTTTTGCATCTCCATTTTTGTGTACTTGTTGCTTTATTTTGGAAGAAGTTTTTGCAGATGTCAACTACTTGTAGCTGAAGGAATTAACTAGGGGTGTGCAAAGTTCAATGGAAAATATTTGCAACGTTCTGAAGTTGTGAAGTTTTGTGCTTTGTCACTGTCACGTAAAACTTGTGAAATTGTGACAATGTATCCTGTCTACATTCTTATTGGAAACAAAAATAGTTCAGAGCACAATATATATTTAACAGAAAACAGATAGTTCGATTAAAGGGAAACATATCTCGCCATGTAGCAATAATTATGTTGCAATGCACAGAAAAACCTAGCAATGAAGAAGGCAGCAGTGGCCCCTCATTAGGGTGGAGTAGCGTCGCCCCCCTGTTGCAAACCCAGCAAAGGTGAAAAGTATAATGCTAATAAAATGAATTTATTACCATTTTATTTTTCACTGCTCCCAGCCTCAGCTTACTTGCTGCAAGGGAGTGTTGATCGCTCCAATTTAGAGTGTGCATGTAAGTTTGTCCAGCTGCCTTGAGATGGGCAGCCTGAACTGCGCACTTTAACTTCTGCAACCCGAGCTGTCGTAGATAGGTGAGTGGAGAGAAGGCCTGAGGGAGCGTTGAGCCAGCCTGCTCCAGCCAATCCTGGCGCTTCTCTCATGGTGCTAAACATTATCACCAGCATGAGGGGAGCTTCTGGATTGGTTAGTGGAATTGGTTCAGACTAGTTTCGACAGACTGGAAGCATGAGGACCAGAGGAGGCGAGCCAGTGCATTGCAGTGGGTAAGTACATATTTTATTTTTATAATTGTGACAGACTGACAAGCAGTGTAAGAAACTCACACTGCCTTCAGAATCAAAGCCAGAGCTCTCAGCCATGGTTTATTTTAAACACTGTTATAGTGGGCAATGATTGAAAACTTTGGCGTTGACCTTAAAAGCATTGATGGTGATGGAGCCAGGTTCCACGTTCTAGACTTACACTGGAACCACTGGCCGATGTCTCTTTTTGTCTGCTTGGAAGTGTGGAGGGGAGAAATTATCATTAGCCAATTATGCATTACAATTCCAATGAACTATGACCCCCAAGAATCACATACTCCCAGATCAGTTTAGTTAGTTTATTACAAAGCCAAGAACAACTGGAAATTCAAACACCTCAAGACGAGGGTATAGAAATACATTGGAACTAATACAAAGCCAAACCTACAGGTGAAGTTAAGACAGTGCAGCATAGACAGAATAACCAATTCAAGAATAAGGACACAGAATATTAAAGTGCCTACATCCAGAGTCCCCTTCATCGGAGGTTCGTAGGTAAAAAGCAGTAGTCCGTCCCTACACTACCACTAACGTGACATCCCTACTTAGCATTCCCCAAAGGCAAATTTTGAAAAGGTGTCATCTCGTGAAGGCTTCCTAAGAAGACCATTCACGTTGAATGGGTCAAGTAGCCTAAAGCTACAGAGCTCATTCTAAGATGCTCTCTTCTCTCAAGGCAAGGCAGAAGTCCCCAGACTCTGTCCCTAACTCCAGTTCAAGAACGGGAACAAGCTTCCCATCAGGCAATGCGGTATCACCCCATCCACGCAAGACACCTTTTAGGTAACTTTCCATGCAGCAATGATGCTCCCAGGCCTTGGCTTGTTGGCCTTGATTCCCAGGCTCTCTCCGGTGAGAAAGGACACCATCCCACATTATCAGTATCGCTGTTCAATGTATCTTCTCCTCCCTAAGCCTATCTCCTAAAACAAAGACATTATTCTAACTAACAAAGATGCATTTCTCCACCTGCAATGGAAAACGTGAGAAAGAGCAAGTTGTGCCTACACATGAATTCTACTAGCAAACTTAACTCAAGAGCAACAGGGAAAAATACACGTTAGGCCTACAGAATTCAGTGAACATAAGAAACAGCACATAAATTCATAGAACACACATATATTTAAACATTGTCACTGGGTTCATTTAAATCAATGTGTTACATAAGCTTACAAATTATAACGTTCATTAGTCACGAGTACAATTCATTACATTAAGGTTTTCACCTAGTCACATGTGATTAAAATGATGAATTCTCCAGGTTATATGAAATGTCTCTGTCACCTCACTTTACACCTTATTACAGTACACGATCTAATAGCACAAATGTTAACACGATAAAAGATTATATGCGAGAGCGGACTATCCATGATTATGATGCACCCCTACAAATGCCAGAGCAAAATTGTGCTCTATCAATGGTCAGGGTGTAAAATAACTGAAGCGCTTCCCCATCAATTATTTATGGTACCAACCGCCACTGGAAGAAGGTAAACCAGAAGACAACACATTTTGTGAATGGAGAAAATGAAAAGCTGCAGAAAACTTTGAAAGTGAAAAATAAATGCATATCCCTGAATGTAACTAGGGTGCTGTTTGTCTAGTAGCTCTAAACCTCTCCAACACCAGGAGATGGAAGGTTACAAGGTCTTGCAGTGAATGTGTAAGAAATTGGGTTATTGGCTCAGGGGTGGAAAGCCCAACTCAAGCAACAACCACAATCCTTGCCAGGGTGAACTACAAAAGTCACTAAATTAACCTGTGCTTCGCCATCGGGAAGCTTGGCACAAAGGCAGTCAGGTGAATTTAGAGCCAAAGTGTAAAGTATTTATATGGCACACAAACAGTAATAAAGTGAAATCTCAAACCAATATAGAAAAATATAAAAAGATTTTCATAAATAAAATTACACCAAAATTAGTTAAATCCTATCAGTAGAACCGTTAGTTAAAAAAAGTTATGAGTTTTAAAGGTTTTTGCTGAAATCAAGCACCAAAAAAATGAAATCACGAACCACACGTATCTGGTCACGTGAGCCTGAGGCAAACTCAAAAGTTAGAGCTCCATGGACCGTGGGTCACATACATGGAGTGGATTGGGCCTGGACTCAGTTTACCTTCAGAACTGGAAACATTTCTGAAGAAAAGTCCAGGAGAATGTAGTGTTCACTTGGGCAAAGTGGTAGGCGGTAGGTTGTGCCCGAGGTGGAGTCATCATCTCTGAGGAGCTGTTGTGCACAGTCTCGGTAAAGCTGTCAATAATCTGAGAAAAAGCTCAGAGCGGGAAAAGCAGGATTACAAGGCTGAGGAGTTTGTTCTCAACATTGATGGGAAGTCCATTGCAGCCGAGCTCGGTGAAGATTTTCACCTTCCGACTTAGACAAGTTTTGAAGTCGAAAACCTCCAGCAGGACAATGCTATAGGCTGTAGCCAAGGAGGGCTCCATGAGGCTGGATACCATCACTGAGATGTCCTGCTGAAAGGGATTTGCTGCTCAGAGAAGAACGTACCAGGAGCTAAAGTGAAGTCAGGCCAAATGGTAATGCTCCTTGGGTGGAGCAGATGACAGGTAGGTCCCCATTTTCTGTTGGTTCTCAAGGAAGTATTTGGTGGAAAGGTTTTAGAGATAGGCAGGAACAGTACAATCAACAGCACTTCCAATGGTCCAGGATCTGGGGGCATGACTTGGATACTTGGATGGTTACTTGGATGGTTAAGACTCACTCCAGTAGTGGCCAGGTTCAATATCAAAGGTCTCAGGAGCTTGTTATGGCCCTGCAGCTTACACAGGACAGCCAACTAGCAGTCATATCTGGTGGTACTAGTAACAAGGCAGTGAGTCAAGCAGCAGGCAGTCCCCTGCTAGCAGCAGAACAGTTACTCTGGTGACAAGGCAGTCCTTCAGAGGTTTTACACAGGTCTAGGAGTGTACTGAAGATATGTTCTCAGGGTCCAATATTTATGCCGGTTGCCAGCCTTTGTGTGTGGCGCTACACCCTGTCCTACCCCCTCATATGGTTCTGGAAAGTTCTTTATTTCCCCTGCCAAGGCTCCAAGATATCTAGGGTGACCAAATACTAGTTTCAGGGTACTTTGTGCGTGCTGGAAGTAAGCCCTTTGAAGTGTAAGTGGGGCAGGGAACAGCTCCCACCCCCCAGATATCCTGGCATGATGGCCCATCCTGCCCACATCTAGTCCCCTTTTGTCTCTCTGTCTGGGAGGAATACACAATGCCCAACAGCAGAGCCATTCACAGTCATGTGACCCAGAACACTGGCAGAAGGCACAAATGGTGAGAATAAGAAAATGGCAAATTTCTGAAAGAGGCATTTTCAGAATTGTGACTTAAAATCCAATTTTATCATTAAAGATGATATTAGGGAAGGCGTTCAATGGAATCGAATGGGGGTGCATTTCGCCAATTTGCGGGGATTTTGACTCAGAGATCAGTTCTTTGCATAGGACCACTGGTCATACAACTGCTGCATGGCTCAGGTCAACTGTGGCTGCTTCTTGTCGGAACCTTTTCCAATTCGGAGGGTAACATGCCAGGGCTGCCCGCTCTCGCAACTTTTATTCATGCTGTTGATGGAATCCTTTACATTCACCATCCGTCAATCGCCTCTCCTTGCAGGGATACCCCTTCAGGAAGAGAGGTCAAATGTTTATTTATATGCAGAGGATGTACTCCTCACCCTATCGGACCTCCATCACACCCTACCGGCCCTGTTGGTAATCATTGATGACTTTGCGGCCTTATCAGGCTACTGTGTGAACTGGGATAAGAGTGAGGTTCTACCCCCCTCGAACATAACTACAAAAGCGGCAATTCACTGCTATCCTTTCCGATGGTTGGTCATCAAGTCTCAAGTACATAGGGATCTTGGTCAACCTCAGCCTGGATCGAATGGCAGTGGACAATCTTGATCCTCTTATTGCTCACATGAGATTGGACTTTGAGAAATGGTCGCACCTGGGGCTCTTCATGTGGGGAAGATTACAGGAGGTACGGATGGTTACGCTCCCACGGTTTACGTACACACTACGTATGCTTCCTCTCCTGGTATCCTTAGCAACCCTGCGCCTTGTGGATGCGGGGATTCGTGCTTTTGTGTTGGGATTCTCCCGCCCCGCTTGGCATACGCTAAGCTCCTGGCCTGGGCCTCCCATCAGTAGAACACAATGCCCTGGCTCTACACCTCTCTCAAATGGCGTATATGCTCCCCGAGATGTGGAACATGGAACGTTCGCTACTTTTCAGCCATCACAGACTTGAACCTCTGTACAGGGATCACGTCCCCAGCCTAGCCCTGCCAATCTGATACTACAAGCTATAAAAGAGCCTGGCACCAGGCGCATCGCCTCTTTGGTGCGGACACCCGCGTACATGAACACGCACCCCTATGAGACAGTAACTGTCTGCGTGTTTGGTGGAAAGATTCCCCATTGGGAACAGTGGCATATGGCGGGTATTCACAGCCTAGATCAGGTCATAGAAAATGGGAAACTCAAGTTCCTTGGACAACTGCCCAAAGGTTCGGCCTCCTGCACCAACATGTGTGGCGGCACCTTCAGCTGAAGCAATGCCTCCGACGCAGCCTGGGGGTCTGGCCTTGGACTCTACAGACCTCGCCTGTGGTGTCCCACCTTAAGACTCAGGGCTGCTTCCAAAGAGTGATGTTGGGGTTCTACGAACTCATTACCTGCCACCTATTTTCGCACCCTCTCCTCACCAATCTCCGCAACAAATGATAATTCCCAATTACAGGTAGACGTTGAGGAGGAGGACTAGGCAGACATCCTGGAGACATTGACAGGGGTACATGAGAGGCCTGTCTGAAATACTGCCTCTTCAAGACATTGCGGGAGGGGCATTGGACTCTAGTGAGGCTGCACAGGGCAGATATACCACCTTATGCAAATTGTTGGTGGTGCCCGGCCACCCGCTGTAACTTTGTGCACATTCTCTGCGAATGCCCCTCAATCCATCCCTTTTGGGTGGCAGTTTAGACCGTGCTGGGGACTCCCTGACACTGAGAACCCCTCTCCCCATTCTCGGATTCTCCTGCATGACATGGAGGACTCCCGGACCTCTTCCAAACCCCAGCAATGCCTCCTCAACATTGCCCTGATGACAGCCAAAATTGGTATCCTCCACCAATGGCGCTCCCCCATACCTCCTTCACAAGAGGACTGACTAGTGCCAATGATTCAGGCAGCCGCCCACTAGCACCTCAATTATATAATCTTCAAGACCAGACTGAGATATTTATGCAGAAGGTAAGCCCATCTGCGCCTGGACTGCGCTCAGCGCCAGGGACCCTGGTTCTAGGAACTTCCACCGCTCCGACGCCAGCACCCTCCTCGCCCTCAACCCAGAACACCACACCACCTGCCACCTCGCATCACCAAAGGAGACCCAAGGACCCTTCTCCTGCTGGAACAGCAGCCACACCTACACCCATGCCAACACGCCAGATCCTCTTGCCACATAACCGACCAACAGCGCACCCGACCGGCTCAACTGCATCCTCCTCAACGTACGATCGCCCCACAAACACATCACTGAAAACTGGGACCTCCTCGACGATGCCTCGTCCGACATCAGAAACCTGGACCAACCTCTGCTCCGGCCTGGACATCGTTATCGCCATCCCCGACGGCTACAAAATCACCCACAAGGACCGCACCGACCGACTGGGAGGAGGCATCGCAATCGTCCATAAGGACACCCTCCGTCTGACCACCCACTATAACGACCCTATGACAACCATGGAACACCTCCAGTTCCAGATCCAGACCAACCCCAACACCACCCTCTGCAGCACCCTCGTCGACAGCCAACCCGGACCCCACCTGCCCTTCAACTACACCATCATAGACAACATCACGCCCCAGGCTCTCACATCCACCTACTGCATCCTACTTGCCGACCTCAACTTCCACCTGGACAACCCCAGCGACCAGAACACCATGTCCCTGCTGGACAACCTCGCCAACATCGGACTCAAGCAACTAGTCACCACCCGACCCACGCAGCTGGACACATGTTCGATCCTGTCTTCACTGCCAGCAGAAACATCACCCACAGCCACACCACCGGACTCTTCTGAACAGACCACCACTATGAGCACTTCACCTTCGCCACCCCCCACGGTCCGCCACCGCCCTCCTGCCTCCCCCGTCGCAGCTGGAACAAGGTCACCGAGGAACACCTCACAGACTTCCTCAGCACTACCACACTGCCAACATCAAAAGACGCCAATACGTTAGCACGTAACCTCCACTGATGGATCTCCAACTGCGCCGACTATCTGGCACCCCTCAAGAGGGCCCCTAGCAGGCAACACTCCGAGAAAGCTAGCTAGTTCACTCCCGACCTCCAGGAGTCCAGACGCACTTGCAGACAACTCGAGAAGAGACGGAGGAACAACAAAACCCCGAAACCCACCCAGCCTTAAAAATCTCCATCAACGCACACCACCACCTCCTCAAAGCCACAAAGAAAATGGCCCTCCAAGACAGAATCAATGCCAATGCAATCAACACCAAGGAACTCTTCGCTATCGTCAAGGAGTTCGCCAGGACCAACAGCGAGACCACAGACGTCCCACCCTCCCAAGACCTTTGCAAAAAACTTGGCACCTTCTTCCATCACAAGATCAGGCTGATCTATGACAGCTTTGATACCCAAGACCCGGCCTCAACACCCGTCAGCACCGCACACAGCCACGCCGCACTCCAACAGATCCGACTCAACTGGACCCCGCTTACCACAGAAGACACACTCAAGGCCATGAAGAGTATCCACTCCGGAGCCCCATCTGACAAGGTATCACATCTTCCATAGAGCAGCCACCACCATTGCCCCAGAGCTTCGCTGCACCATCAACTGTTCCATTGAAACCGCCACCTTCCCCGACGACTGGAAACATGCAGGGATCATCCCCCTGCTGAAGAAGCCATCCCGACAGACTTCAAGAACTTCAGACCCATCTCCCTCCTCCCCTTTTCAGCCAAGGTCATAGAGAAGACCAGCAACACCCAGGTCTCGGAGTTCATCGAGGAAAACCACGCCCTGGACAACTCTCAATCCGGCTTTGAAGCAAACACAGCACCTAAACCGCTCTCCTCGCTGCCACCGAAGACATCCAATCCCTTCTCGACCATGGCAAAGCCGCAGCCCTCATCCTACTGTTCCTCTCAACCGCCTATGATACCGTCTCCCACCGCACCATAATCATGAGACTACATGACGCTGGCATCCACGACAAGGGCCTGGACTGGATCCACTCATTCCTTACCGGCTGAATACAGCGAGTCAGACTACATCCATTCCTCTCAGAACCTTCAGAGATCAGCTGCAGAGTGCCCAAAGGCTCCTCCCTGAGCCCCACCCTCTTCAACCTCTACATGGCCCCTCTCGCAGCCATCGTCAGAAACAATGGACTCAACATCATCCCCTATGCTGAGTACACCCAGCAGATCCTTTCCCTCACCAATGAACCTACAGCCGCCAGAACCACCTTCCACAGCTGGATGAAGGCTGTGGCCACCTGGATGAAAGATAGCTGCCTCAAGCTCAACTCGGACAAGATCAAAGTACTCATCCTAGGACCATCCCCCTCAGCCTGGGACACAACTTGGTGGCCCACCACTCTGGGAAACCCTCCCGCCCCCATGGAGCACGCACGTAACCTCGGCATTGTACTGGACTCCTCACTCTCAATGAAGCGCCAGATCAATGCCGTATCCTCATCCTGCTTCCACACGCTCTGCCTGTTCCGAAAGACATTTAGATGGAGCGCCACAGAATCCAGAAAGACGGTCACCCACACACTCATCACTAGCAGACTAGATTACAGCAACCCCCTCTACGCCGGCATCACCCAGAAACAGCTCAGGAAACTACAGAACATCAACAGTGCTGCAGCCAGACTGGTCCTCAAAATCCCCCACCGCAGCCACATCACTCAACACCTCCGTCAACTCCACTGGCTCCCAATCAATAAGAGAATCACCTTCAGGCTCCTCACACATGCCTACAACACTCTCCGCGACGCAGGACCAGCATATCTAAACCACTGCCTCTCTTTATACGCACCCACCAGACAGCTTCGCTCTGCCCAACTTGCCCTGGCCACCGTCCCACGGATCCACAAGACCAGAACCGGAGGAGGATCCTTCTCCTACCTTGCCCCCAAGACCTGGAACACCCTGCCCCTCCACCTCTCACAATCACCCTTGCTGACCCAATTCAGGAAGGATCTCAAGACCTGGCTCTTCGACTGAACCTCCATGCCCAGATGGATCAGCAGCCTTCCCCTCTCAGTGCCTTGAGGCCCTTATAGGTGCGCAGCCGCGCTCTATAAATTCCTGATTGATTGATTGATTGAAGTGGGCGCCTTCCCTCCACGATGCTTCATAATGCATCTGGCAGCTTGGCTCATTGAACCCATGCGACTGCACTGGAGGGGTCCCAGGTCCCCCCACCACCCCACCGATTCCTCAAATGGTGCATACTGTCCCTTCTTTCTGGTACCCCACTTCCCTGCCTTCCCCTTTCCCCTCCTCCTCCCCATTTTCTTTTTCTTTTCTTCTCACCCCTTTTTTTCTTTACATCCCTCCTCATGACTCTCACTCTTACTCTCCCTGACTCTTTCTCATTCCCTCATTCTCTTATTCCCCCCCCCCGGACACCGCTTGTTACGACATAGGCCCATCCTGTTCTGGGGATCAACACGCCACCTCCTCCTTCTTCTAAGACTGCTTTTTGCTGATGCCATGGTACATCTTCCCCCCTCCCTGCCATGCCCCCCCACTCAACTCCTCCCCGACCTTGCGACGCACCTCCTAGCGAGATGGTCAGGCTCGCTCCTTTTCATTACTGATGTTTGCCATCCCTAAGGCTACTGACTGAATTGTATTCAATGTGAGATTCCCCCCCTCAGCTTACCTTCTCGCCCCCACCTTATTCTGCAGTTTGTACTCTATATTGTACCCATTACTCATTGTCCCGAAAGAATTACAGCACAAAAAATAAAGATACTATTAAATTAGAACTAATTTGACTGTAAACATGACCTCTCTACCTGTTCCCAATCAAAAGGTAGCACTGTCGGAAATTGCATTTTTTGCAGGGTTACCCCAAACTTTTTGCTTTTCTCCTCCTATTTTTCTGACCTTCTTTTTGTTGGCCTTAGTACTCTAACCACTTTACCACTGCTAACCAGTATTAAAGTGCATGTGCTTCTCCCCTAAATATTGTGACATTGGTGTATACCTGATTGGCAAATTTAGTTTACCAGTTGCTCCCTTGTAAAGTGGTATACCATATACCCAGGGTCTTTAATCTAAATGCTACTAGTGAGCCTGCAGCACTGATTGTGCCACCCACACAAGTAGCCTTTCAAATCTGTCTCAGGCCTGTCATTGCAGGGCCTTTGTGTGCAGTTTAATGCCACTTTAACTTGGCATTTAAAACCACTTGCTAAGCTTTAAACGCCCCTTTTATTACACATAGGTCACCCCTAAGGTAGGCCCTAGGTAGCCCTATGGACAGGGAGCTGTGTAAGTTTGACATATCCTGGCAGTGACAAACAGCTAAATTAGTTTTTCACTACGGTGAGGATTACTCCTCTCATAGGCTAGCATTGGGAATTCCTCAAAACACTTTTAAGCTGTAATTCCTGATTAGAAAGGAGTAGCTAAATCATGTTTCATATCTTTGGACTGGTGATGATAAATCCTCTTTAGTGGTAACGTTGGATTTGACATTGCTATTTTAGAAATGCAACTTTTAGAAGGTGGACATTTCTCTGCTTTTAACTTTGCTCTGTGTGCCTGCAGCCTGTCTCCAATACACGTCTGGGCTGGGTGACAGCTACACTTTCTGCATTCCTTCTAGACAGCCACAAACACAGGATAGGTGGGTGTGACAGGGGACTCATCTGCATTCATTTGCATTCTGATAGCCTACCATGGCAGGAAGGGGGTCGAAGGAGCTCACACTTACATCTGAATAGATTGTGTCCTGTCCTCACACAAAGGACTGATTACCCCCCACAGACAGCCTGGTAGACAGGGCTAGGATAAAAGGGGACCTGTGCACTTCGCGGAGCTGCTTTGAAGTTACCACCCACTTCAAAGGCACATTTGAGTATAAGTACTGGGGTTCTGACCCTGTCAAATCAGTACACTACTGGACCTGGGAAGAGCTGTGCTGGAGTAAAGACTGCTGTGTTGTAAGGATTGCCACTTTGCCTGCACTGGCTGTTCTGAGGAACTGCTTCTCTGCTTTGCTGAGCTGCCCTGCTGCCTGCTGATCTCTGTCCTGCTGAGGACAAGGACTGGATCCATCTCACTTGAACCCAGTGTGACTCCATGCGCTTGTTGGCTTGCTTCCTGTTTTCTGAAGTCATAGGGGCACAAAGACTCCCTACAATCCTGCTGGTGCTGCTGGATCCTGCCATCTGGGAGTCCTACCCTTGCCTGATGTGTACCCTCCTCCTGGGCCTTAAAAGTGGGTTCTGCAGCTGTTTTTCTACAAACCGAATCATCGTCACCTCTGTGGCAGTCGGAACTGATGCATCGCACTCCGACGCTGACTCAGAGGCTGTTCGATGACCGCAGGTCTACAGCCTGCTCGGCCCGACAACGAAGCTCTGTGCAGCTAAATGATGATGCATTGCCTTCATCTCAATGGAGCTTGATAACGATGTCGTGGCCCGTCTGCGTGGAAAAGATCGACACATCGTTCCCTAAGCATCAACGCTTTGCTATATCCAAGGTACTTTTTCAGTGGGACCTGCATGAGTCTCATAGCCAGCCTGCGCTCCATCTCAATCAGCCTGAACTTTGGATTCTCACCAGTCCCTCGCAATCTCAAGTAACCTTTTAGCGCTATTGACCTCTAAGCACTGTTTTTGCATTTGTTCTTTAAAAATTCATTTTTAGACTTCTACTGATTGGATTTTTGTCGTTTTGGCCTTGTTTTACTGAGATAAATATATTCTATTTTCCTAAACCTCTGTGGAGTATTTTTGTGGTGTTTTCGTTGTGTTACTGTGTGTATGTGTTATTTTACATATTGCCTCTTAAGTTAAAACTGCCTGCTTTCTGCCAAGCAACAAGAGGATGAACACAGGTTAATTTAAAGTGTGTATCTAGCTTGCCCTGACTAGGATTATGATCACTACTTGGACAGGGTGCAAACCTCTGCCAACTAGAGACCCAATTTCTAACAATTACTTATTAAATATCATAAGGCAACCCAATGTAAGTAAATGGGAGAGGTAGGCCGTTCAGTAGTGAAAAATGATTTTAGGATAGTTTCACTACCAGGACATGTAAAACCTAAACCCACATGTCCTATGTTTTAAATACAATGCACCCTGCCCTATTGGCCTGTAGGGTTTACCTTAGGGGTGACATATGCATGAAAAAGGAAGGTTTAGGCATGGCGTAATGTTTATTTTGATAAGACTTGTGGTGGTACTGTGAACTCTTACACTGATTCGATTCAAAATAGTCAGAGTAAACAATGAGCGTGTGCTGCCTAGGAGCGTAACCTGCCTATTTCCATAAAAACATGAATTGAACTAAAAACCCTGTGGTTAACTAGAGCAAAGTGCATAATAAAAAGGCCCATAGGCTAACCTTAACACTTTCGTATTCCAAAATCAGTAAATTAAGCAAAGGTCAAATTACTAACATATGCTTTTATTAATAACATGATGCAGAATTGTAATTCATAATTCTTCAACTTGAAGTGACATACAAATGTTGGTTCACATTCGATGCGCTTTCAATATACAACCAGATGTAGATCAACGCTGCCAAGGCAGTTTCATTTTAAAAACCTAATGTAGTTTTGGTAATTATACCCTTCCTCAGGGGTAACTATAAGCTCAATAGACAAAACAATGCTCTATCAGATTTTATACTGCTACTATAGGTTCTTAGTTAAACAAGAAGATGGAACAGCTGAAACAAAAGGAAAAAGCACTCCCCTTAGTTCTTCCGTTGTACCACATTAAATGATACAACTTGGTATTATCCAGTATATTAGCATGAAAAGGGTATGCTTGGTGTAAGGTATTAAAATTTAGCCTGATATGAAGTGAAATCAAGCAACACAACCTCCGTTCAGACCCATTCTTTCTGGCTGTGGGTCTTTGCATGAACTCCTGGGGAAATACTTGGACAATTTTCTTCAACTATTGGTACAGTCATGGCGCTCATACATTCAGGCTACATCTGATTTTTTTAACCATCTCCCTAGTTTGCCTGATATCGATATGGAGTCTCACTGGTTATGTAGGATTGATGTTACAGTTCTGTGTACTTCCATCCCAGACGAGGAAGGTATTGAAGCAGTAGAGTGGGCTGTACTACAACACAATGGCATTCGAACAATCAAAGTAATTATCCTTGAATTGTTAAATTCTGCTTGTTCCACAGTTATTTCACTTGGAAAGATTATTTTTTCTTACAACATACAGGAACATCGATGGGATTTTTTGGGGCCCCCTGTTATGCCAATATTTTTATGGCTAAATTTGAACACCAGTTTATTTTTTAAACTGCAAGTTGGAGTGACGAAGGGTATACTTACCAGAAATGCTTTGGGTTTCTACAATGAAACTGCCTGACAGAATTGGTCTACATTTGGTTGTATATTGTAATCGTGGGTGGAACTCACGGAGTTTCATTCCGTGGAATTACGTGGAGTGACTTAAAGACTCTGTGAAAGTCTGCTGAGTTCTAAGAGTGGGTGGAGTTCACTGTACTTAATAGAAAGTTCAAGTTGAACCAGGACTGCATGGGCAGGGAACCTGGATATCAACGGGACAAGTTGAGAACTCTAGGTATGCACCCCCCACCCCCATAGTTGCCCGCCTACCCCCACATGTATACCGCCACCCCAAAACAAAAGTAGGGCCGCATGTGCATGGTACTTATGTGGGTGATGTCTGTGCACCAGAAGTAGCATGCGCAGCAGGGGTCCCTGTAACCGTGCCAGCACCTTGCGGTGTCCCATCCTGCACATCCCAGGCAGAGCACAGTCCAGCCCTGCTAACTGGCACCCAGAGAGGGAAGAAACTCGGAAGAAATCAAAGTCCTCTTCTGGCAGCCCGGGTCCGGCGGTGTCCTCCGGAGCTCTGCATGCTCCACAGCACTGCTTTTCTCACCCTAGTAGTGCTCCACAATGCAGGCCCAGCTACTTCCAATCACTTTCCTCAGCTGGTTGGGTGGGCAGCAAAGGGGGGAAGGCAGGCTGTTTATAAATCCAGGCTGCAGACAGCCCTGACTGAATCCCTACGGCTTGGCAGCACAGACTCAGAAAGGAAG
This sequence comes from Calotriton arnoldi, assembly GCA_963921515.1. Classification (NCBI taxonomy): domain Eukaryota; kingdom Metazoa; phylum Chordata; class Amphibia; order Caudata; family Salamandridae; genus Calotriton; species Calotriton arnoldi. The sequence continues at coordinate 1,198,736 of CAWUFW010005608.1, read as the reverse complement.
GCCAGACCTGGAGGGAGCCACCCCTTCCAGGGGTCAGGTCAGGAGGGGTTACAAGCAAATATCAGAGTGGGCAATCTTCGTGAAATCCGCTGGCGGAGCGAAGCTCACCGCCCACCCTTAGTATATTGATCGTGCATTGCATTGATTTTGAAATATGAACGTATTAAGGTTAGCCTACGGGTTTTTTTGTTGTGCGCTTTGGCTCTAGTCAACCGCAGGGTTTTCTAGTTCAATTCAAAAGGTCAAAATGGCAGTTTAAAATTGTACCAGTGGTTGAAATGGAAGGTCTGAGATGTTCTAAAGGACTACTTTAGTGGGTGGCATAATGAGTGCTGCATGCCCAGTACTAGCATTTAATTTACAGGCCCTGGGTACATGTGGTACCATATACTTGGGACCTATATGTAAATTAAATGTGCCAAACAAGTGTAGGCTTAACACTGCGCTCCGCCACTTCTGAAACGCAAGGCTGCACCATATTTACAAAAATGTGGTGCAGACTTGCGATTCCCCTTGCGATGGTGCTAAGTTTAGCAACTTAGCACCAACGCAGACACCCTTGCACCATAGTGCAATGGTATCTGCGTGCAGGGGAGGATTGTTTATGTGTAGGAAGGTGTCCCTTCCTGCACATAAACAATCCTAAAATGCCATTCTGTCACTTTCATACGTGCTGCTTCATGCAGCACACATGAAATTGACAAAATGGCATTTTTTAAAGGTTTGTTTATGTACAGGAAGGGACACCTTCCTGTACATAAACAAAGCATGGCATTTAGCTTTTTCCATGTGTGCTGCACAAGGCAGCACACATGGAAAAACAAAAATGAGGAGAAATAATGAATTTCTCCTCGTTTCGCCAACTTAAGAGCAGGATTTACCTGGTCTTAATTTTGGCGCTGCCTCCTATGTACGCCACCCTTGTACATAGGGGCAGCGTCAAAATGAATGGGTGTTGCGGTGGAACACCCACGGCAACACCCACTGCCCACCCCTTTCACGCTAACCATAGCGTGAAAGGGAGCCTTATGTACAAGGCATTAATTGGCTTAACACTGCCTTGTACATAAGTCGCAGCGCCTATCGCCACCACAACGTCGGTAAAAGTGACATTGTGGTGGCGATAGGGGCTTGTACATATGCCCCACAGAGTCCTGATGTGAGTCCAAAACATTTGTTCTCTTCATTCTGATGATGGGTGAGATTCTCATCTCTGTCCTGTAAAACCTCAAAGTCTAATCCCCAGTACTAACTTCCTCATTATACAAGGCAAGCATTCCATATAGCATCAAATCCAAAAGCCTCATTTATGCTATCTATCCATGATGTGCCCCTGTTTGTAATAATGACATAGCTACTATATCGAGCTCAATGCTCCATGTCCAGACCACATCTATGGCTCTTGCATGTGGCACCTAAACAATGATGTCTGCTTTAGCCCACTTCATTACATCTTCCTAATCACTCTTCTCACCTTATGTCAAGCTAATGGTACTGTAATACAACCAGAGCATGGCTATGGTTCGGACATACATCTCCCAGTTATGTATCTCAGTCACATCAACCAGCACTTTTGCAATCCACACATGAATGCTCCTGTATGCTTTTCTCAGATGAGAAAAAAGTGCTCTAATGCAAATGCTATGGAAAAGGATATCCATATATGTTGGAAAATGGTTTATTGGTTGAGGGGAGTGAAACCCTACTGAAGCAGCAACAACAATTTCTGTTAGGGTGAAGTCACTGCAAGCCCCTAACTAACCCATGCTTAACCCTCTGGTAGGTTGGCACAAAGCAGTCAGGCCTACCTTAGAGGCAATGTGCAAGGTGCTTATGCTGCACTTTAAAAAGCAATAAAGTGGAAACACAACACAAGAAAAATCCCACACCAGTTTAGCTACATTCATAAAAATTAAATAACTTATTTGACACCAAAACAACAAAAAAAAATCAGTAGAACCGGAGCTACGCAATTTCAAAGATTTAAGTAAAAAAAGTGCCTAGAAGCATAAATCGCCAACTCTGGTTATCTGGTTGCGGCGGACCAGGACAAAGTCACAAGCTCCGGCTGACCGCGATGGAGTGTGGACCAGATACTGGGACCAGCTGAACAAAAGTACCTTAAATCCTGGTTTGTGGAGAGTAGAGAGATCCTGCATCAAGGATGCATCGCACTGCAGCGGTTCCAATGAGCTGCGGGTCTTCAATGTGGAGTCCTGCATCAATGTTGAGGATGCCATTGACAAGGGGCTTGCAATTCACAGTCCTGCATCTGGGATGTGTCGCGCAGTTGGCAGTTCCGAATCTGAGCTGCATGGAGATGCATTGCGCTCCATAGGTTCTGCCAATAGGAACACAGCTGGGCTGGCAGAGCACCTTCAGACCCACTTCCAAGGTTCCAGGACTGGGGTGAAACCACTTGGGGAGCCAGGCTCACAGCAGATGGAGTCCAATTGCTGGCTTCAAGGTTGTTGGAGTATTTTCTGTCCCTGAGACTCTGACCAGGAGGCTGGCCAACTAGTAGCCCTTGGAGGTACTCTGGTGATCTTAGGATCAAGTTGCAGGTCCAGCCCTTTCACTGAGGCAGTAGGCAGCAGGACAACAGAGTAGATGTCCTGTATGCACAGCAGCACAGCAGTCCTTCTGAGTCTTCCACAAGACCAGAGGTGTACTGAAGAGTTGGGTCTGAGGGTCCAATATTTATACCTGGTGCCCACTTTGAAGTAGGAGAAGGTTCTGGACGTTTCCACCCCCAGAGGTTTTTGGAAGTTCCTGCCTCTCTGCCCTGGTCCCAGCTTTTCTGGGGTTAAAATAGACTAGTGTCAAACCTTTTGTGAGTGTGAACAGGCAGAGCCTTTGTGATGGGCAAGTGTGGTAGGAGACAACTACCCCATTGAGTCAGAGATATAGGCTGTAGGCACCAAATGGTTGGGAGAAGAAAATCGCAACTTTCTAAATGGGACATTTTCAAAATTGTGACTTAAAATCTGATTTTACCAATAAAGAGGGTTTTAAATTACAATTCTTTAGACACCAAACTCAATATTTCTACCAGTTTCCAACGTAAGTTATTACTTATTAAATGTGATAAGTTAAACCAATGTTATCCTGTAGGATATGCAGACCATTTAGTAGTGAAAAAAAAATGTAAGACTTTTTCACTACCAGGACATGTAAAAGTTAAAAGTACACATCTTAAATACACTGAACCCTGCCCAATGGGTAGTTTAGGGCCACCCCAGGGGTGAAATATCTATTAAAAAGGAAGGTTTAGGTCTGGCAAAATGGTTATTTTGCCAGGTCGAAATTGAAGTTTAAAATGCATACACAGGCTGCAATGCCAGGCCTGAGACATGTTAACAGGCTATATAAGTTGGTGGCACAATGAGTGCTGCAGGCCCACTAGTAGCATTTAATTTACAGGCCCTGGGTACATGTAGTACCACTGTACTAGGGACTTACAAGTAAACTGAATGTTCCAATTGGGTGTAAGCCAAATTTACCATGTTTCAGGGAGAGAGCACAACTACTTTACACTGGTTAGCACTGGTAAAGTGTGAGAGTCCTAAAAGCCAACAAAACGTGGTTCAGAAAACAGAAGGATGAAGAGAAAATGTTTGGAGATGACCTTGCGAAAAGGGCCAAGTCCAACAATAAAGATTCATTGTAAATACATTTGTGTCTTGTGGATATAATCAAAATCTGGGGATTGACCACGTCTCTCATGAACCAACGTACGCGTAGGACTGCACTAGATATTCTAAATTGATGAAATGTCAAACAGATAATTCTTCTTCAGAGTTGTTGCAACATCCATAATTATCTATAACTTTGATTGCAAAGGTGGTTCAACTCTTTACAGGGTCACAGTAGCACTAGGAAGTGTTCAGTGCAGAGGCCCCCAAACAATTATGTTTCAGTTCTGTTTTTGGTGCTTTGTATCCATGAGCATTCCAACTCTTGATGTATTTGAAGAAAGTAACTTTTGTTCTAAATCTAAAGCAACAGTTGAAATTGAAGGTGTCCTTAAACCTCTCTACATTGGTAGGATGTTTGTGTGTGTAATAAATGCATGTTCCTTGGTGTTTCACACTGAAATCTCTAGGGACTGCACTTGCCCAAGCAGAGGAATGAATATCATAGTTCTGGGCAGCATATGAATATTTTTTGAATTACACTCTGCTCAGAGGAATAACTGAAGTAGAAAGAACTCCATGAAATCAAAGTGCTGTTATCCTCATTTCAAAGAGTGTGACCCTAGGAGGCAAGCTCCCTTGCTACCATCAAACTCAGAAGCAGCATCTGCACCCAACCCTGCTGCAAAAATTCAGACAGGTTTGAGTATGTTCTTTTTTATTAGCTAGATCCTGTAGGAACTTCTCAAAAGAAGAGAAAGGCAGAAAGAACTGGGCAAGTCCACAAAGTAAACCAAGTTGGTACTTAGTTCATACAGGAGCTCCCACTCACCAGCACAATGAATCAGTTGTCACCCTCTCATATGGCCTGGTCTCTCCAAAATGGCCTGAGGGTTGACAAGCTGTTCAAATTTAAATAAACTGCATAATAAGCAAGAGGCAGAAACGTAAGTGCAATCCAAGTTAGTCCCTTGGTGAAAACATATGGCAGCCTAGCAAGCTTTGCTTTAAGGACAGTGAGCCGTGAGTCTACTGCATACTTATTTCAAGTATGGCATCTAGACATGACAACACACTCACCCCCTCTCCACCCACTGCTCAATTTTGGCTGAGCAAGAAATGAGCAATCCCTGATTAGGTATGAACAGCCAACTCCGTGGAGTTAGTATTATGTATGATGCCTTTCAAGTACAAAATATAACAGTCCAATATATACTTGACTTCATAACCCTCTTTCTATAGTACAATTATCAATGGGCACGTGGATCTAACATTATATGGAGAAGGAAAGACCAGTTTTATGAATCATGTTTTGCCAGCCTATCTTTTGTGTACCGAAAATATTAATTATAATAGCAGAACAAAACAGGGGCCACTAAATAAATAGTTAAAAATTCTCAAAGGCTAAAAACCTCTTAGAGTGCAGCCTCCAAAATGGATGTAAAGTCTAAACCAATAACCCCAAGAATAAATAACACCCCAGTGATAAAGTTTTCAATGAAGGAAAGTACTAATCTAGGGACTTTGTAGTTATGACCTCGAATTAATACACAGGACTACCAACTTGGGTGCATTCTAGAAGCATACTCCACAAGGAATTTCAAAAGCTAGATCTTTCCACGATATCAAATAGTGACATGGGGAGCCTACATGCCCATGGCCATATTGTGGACTATGGTTGTATTATTAAAACCAAGTGTGCCTGAAAGAAACTTTAGCGGGAAGGCACATTTCTTGTTGTTGTCTTTCAAAGTTATGCTCTAACATGGAGAACCAAAGGGTCTTTGTGATAAATCTGGGCCCAGAGTGATCTCGGATAAGCAAAATCTCATGAGATTTTGGCACGCTAAAATCCCAGCTGACATTTTGGACCAGGTGGTTATATAAAGAGCCACAATCCTTATATCTCGCCGGTTAGTCTATTGTTATTTTACTTGCAATGAGGTTCATCACACTGTATGAAGTGGATATGAGAAAAGGCATGTATGGTTGCAGTATCACAGTGACTGGTAACTACTCTTTGTAGATAATTGGGTTTATTTGTGTTAAGACTTCAAAATATGCTATGAAAATATAACTCAGGCTTGTAGGTCATTAGGGAACAATGCTCCTGGTTGAAAGGCAGACTCTGTCACGTGTGGGGCACAGCATCAGAAAGCCTTTTTTGCCTGACTCTCTCATGTAGACCACTATTGTAGCCTGCAAATTCAGGGTATTCTGTAGCTGAACCTGTCAGTGTGTCAAAGTGTATCCTTCAGGACAGGACTATGTTGAGTAACTGGGGGATCCCGTTTTGTGTGGAGGGGCAGCCAGCAGCCAGGTCCACAAGCCCCAGCAGCCTTTGCGGCCGTTGCCACCTTCTTCCTGTGCCCGGAGGCGCATAAAGCAGTGATCGGGCCCCCGCAGAGCGGGAGCCCGTTTTGTGTGGAGGGGGCAGCCAGCAGCCAGGACTACAAGCCCCAGCAGCCTACGCGGCCATTGCCGCCTTCTTCCTGCGCCCGGAGGCGCATAAAGCAGTGATCGGGCCCCCACAGCGCGGGAGCCCGTTTTGTGTGGAGGGAGCAGCCAGCAGCCAGGACCACAAGCCCCAGCAGCCTTCGCTGCCGTCTTCTTCCTGCGCCCGGAGGCGCATAAAGCAGTGATCAGGCCCCCGCAGTGCGGGACGCGCCGAGCAAAGTTCGGCCCAAGGGTGGGTCCGCCTGCTCCCGTCAGCACGAGGAAGAGACAGGGCAGGGCCACCCCCCTTGGCTTTGGCGCCCTAACCATCTTCAGCCTTCGGTAAGACCTCCAAGCCTACCAGCAGTTCCATTTCATAATAGCAGTATCAAAAGAGACTATTGTACTCTCACTTTTAACCAAATACTGGGTGTATACTTGAATTTTGACACTTATACTACAGAGGAGCGGCCCTCACAAAGACACAAAAACTTGTTATTCAGCTATTACGCTTAAGGAGCGAACTGTGTACTGCGGACCACCAGACTTTCCTTTCTCCTCCCCTCTGTATCCAGTTGTTAATTGCTTCTCCCTTATTTAGCAGCGATTTGTATCAGCTTAGTACCAGCAACAAGGAAGAGGTGAATTCACAAGGGAACTTTGTGTTGGCGTACTTTTGGAAAAGGACTCTCCCCCTAGCCCTAGAACACATAAAAATCTTTTGTTGGTACAATGGGCAAACGGAAGGCCCTCGATGGCCTAGCTAAAGGTAAATCCTCAAAAATAAGAAAGAGCACAGCTGGAAATTGCTCTATTGAAGAAATAGACAATTTTATTGAGGAGGTGGAATCAATGCTAAATACCAAATGTAAATCAATTAGCAAAAGCAAAGCAAAAATCACCGCCTTCTATACCAAATGTCCACCAAGCTCTCAAGGTGAGAGCCTTACACCAAAGGGCCTGACAACAGTAATAATTGAACCCCCGCGATGCACACCAGATATTGGCTCGCCCCAACACATGCCCCATAATCAAAATGACGACGATGCCCGTCAGGAGCCGAAGTGTTCTGCACCAGAAGTGCTAAATAGAGCCGAGAGAGGCAGAGAGACCCTGACACTGATTTTCTGTTCCAACAGGTATTCCCCGCTAGCTGTAGAAATAATGCCAGACATTGACACCATGGAAATACCCACACAGGTATCTAATATAACTATGCAGGCACAACAACATGCCAATACACGAGGAAAAGCTAGCGAAACACATGCTCCGCCAATAACGTCAACATTGCAGGACAATAGTTTACGAACCAATGAAACCATCCAATTGATAGTCGACCTTGTCCAGGAATTAGGCATACTAACAAAAGAGGTCGCTAACCTAAAGGTAATAATAGGCAACCTAACCATTCACAACGGGACATTTAGGGAATCTTCCCCAAATGAACACTGTGCATGCCATAAGAGGAACAAGATAGACCCTCAAGATCCTGTAAGTAACAATCTGAGATTACAAGACCTAGTGAAAGGAGATAAAAAATTGGAGGTCCCAAGAACTGATACACAACGAGAGGGCTCAAGACCTGAATTATCACGTAAAAACTTTGAGGATAGGTACGGTTGGGAAAATAGAATGAACCATAGTCAGGGAAGAACAAGACCTGAGAGTGGGAATGAGTGGACAGAGAGAGCACAGAGGATTAGTACCTACACAAATATCCAATCTAATATAAATAGAGGGGGTCATACCAGCTGGCATAGAATAGGCAGGAAAGTACAGCATGGGTGCAGGATCAGCATGCTATACAGTACATGAGACACCAACCCATTAGTCATACAGACAACAGATTTTTACCACACATAGGAAAACTGGTACCCCCAAACAAATGGGTTGGAAAGTAGTTATGACAACCATCCCCAATCGTAGTCTCTCTTCATACAGTGAGGACGAAGAGTCGCTGAAAAACAAAGTAATACACTGGATCCGACACAAGCGCAACTGTTTATCTGTAATACGCTCTGATCTATTGGAGGCGGAGCGTTTAACTACTAACAATTCAGCCTTTGATACCATACTTCTTACATTAAAAACAAAAAATATAGCTGATGGATTAGCAGCCCTTGATCTGAGGACAGGACCGCTTTCCAGCAGTTCTGTGATATTTAGACTATTTAATCCCTGTAGTATAACAGAAGGGAACCATCAAGAATCTGCCAACCCCAGTTCACTACCTAACCCTGATCCTTCAAATAATAACTTTGAGGCAGTTGATTGACAGCCAATGCTGCCTCCCACACTTGACCGAAGCATGGGGCCCCTTATCTTACTCAATGAGGAATCATACCCTCCTGATCTCACTATTAATCATCACGAGATCCAAGAAGCTAAGGAAGAAATAGGGGCAGATCATGTCTCAGATAGCCCACATATTCGAAGTGCACCAACTCAGCAATAAGAAATGCGTTTGACATCATGGAACATAGCAGGGCTGAAATGAAAACTAATAGATGGTGAATGGCAGGAATACATACAGCGAAATCTGCCTGCTGCAAGAAACTTGGGCACTGAAAACCCCTCACAAGCTTGGGTATAAAACATTTAGCATTAGTGCCACCCCCTCAGTAAGAGGTAGACCGTCGGGTGGTCTTGTTTTATGGGTAAAAATCACCCTAAGTGTTGATATAACTCAACTGGAATTTCCAACACAAGACATACTGGGGATAAAGATATTAACACACGACAAAGTTGAAATCTATATAGTAAACATTTACAATAGACCAAGTCCATCCAGTAAGGAATTTCCAGTCATAGAGTTGTTAGATACGTTTTTAAGCACAATTGACTCTAGGGCAATTGCAATTGTGGGGGAGATTTTAACTGTAAATTTGAACCGGTAGTGGGATTGGAAAATATCTTTGAAGAGGAGGATATAGCAAATAATATTTCTTCTCTGGAAACCGGCCCTGCAGTGCCCTGCACAGTTGCAGCCTCACAACTTATTCAACTAGTTTCAGGGCAGGGACTTAGGGCTTGTAATGGCCGACTGTCGTCAGATAGACTGAGTGCCCCTACATTTAGCAGGGGAACTACTAAGAGCAGCATTGATTACATAATGGTATCTACTAACTTCTGGGCTAACATCTACAATCTAAAAGTTGAAATCAGAGATGATAGCGATCATTCCCCTTTGTGTTTAACACTAGCAGGTTCCCTCTTTCAACCTATGAATTGGAGAAACAATGATAACCCAATTCCAACCCATAGTTAGTAACAACCGTAGAGCCCTGAAATGGCCATCAATAGTGGGTAAAGACGAGGTTATGACAAGGATTTACAACACCTTTACAGATGTCATCTCTCAGTACATTGATCTTCCTGTTGCAGAGATCCCTATAGTGCAGATCCATCACAAAATGGTAGGTAAATTATAACTGATCTTGAGTAAGATCCCTAGGGAGAATGAGGTAGGGAATGCAGCTACTTACACCTCAGCTAATCAGTGGTACAATAGCGAGTGCCGCAAAGCTAAGAGTGAGCTTATAATGGCAGCAAAATCAAGTGATGTCAAGGCACTAAAAGATAAAAGGTCCAAGTATAAAGATTACTAACACAAACAAAGAGATTGCGACGATAGTGTCTGGATGAAATTGATTATTGCAGCCAAAACTAAGGATTACGCGGGCTTCTGGAGATTGATAGTCAAGGGTAACAAATTGGGGAGAAGTAGTATGGATCTCTTTTTGGACTCAGGTACTTGGATCAACCATTTTTCAAAACTGTATTCAAAGATCACCACCGATCCAATAAATAATCAGCAAAGATACACAACAAACCCTGCAATAATTACTAATAGGGAACAAACTCATACCCCATTCTTTAGTATAGAGGACACCCTGGCAGCTATTGACGCAGTTAAGCCCGGGAAAGCCCCAGGCCCAGATAAATTACCAGGCGACCTGTTGAGACATGATAAAGCTGTTTGGGGGCCATATATCAATCTTCTCTGTAATGCTGTGGCAGCAGGCGCCCCATTACCAGAGTCATGGAAAGGGGCAGAAATTATTACTATTTTTAAAAAAGGAGACCGCCAAGATCCTGCAAATTACTGGCCTATAAGTTTAATCGATACCATACAAAAGATTTATGCTAAGCAGATTTTATCAACATTAAATGACTGGATAGAGGGAAACAATATCTTATCACAGTAACAGGCTGGGTTTAGAGCCAGAACCAGTACAATTGATCAGGCCTTCAGACTCCTTTGCATGGGTTGGAAATATACGATTTTAAAGAAAGGCCACTTGTATATAGCTTTTATAGATTTGAAGGCCGCCTTCGACCTTATCCATAGAGATTTGCTTTGGAGTTCCCTAAAAAACCAAGGTGTACCTGAGGCACCCAAAAACAGCTGTGGGCTGCTTTTTTGAGCAGCCTGGGGGGGCCGATTTTGGCGGTTTCTGCGTTGTTCAATGCCGCCAGCGGCCCAGTGGGTGCCTGAGGGGCCTTTATGGAGGTAGATGGGCGTCCATTAACTCCCTTTTATCAACGGCAGAGGTGTCACTCCCCTTCTCTCGCTGGGCCGGCCCATTAATATATGCATATTGAGCAGGGCAGGGGGCCTGAGCCAAAGTGGCCTCACTTGTTTTCAGGTGTGTTTCACCAGTGTAAACTAATCAGTGTTTTGCGGAAAGGCAATATGCAAATGTGGGCCACTTTTTTTTAGCGTGCCCGGGGCGATTTCTAATCCCAATCCAACCCTGTGGTTATGTCACGATTTAGATTCTGTCTTTCTTGCAATTTAAGTGTATTTCGAAGATTCAAGCTTTTTGCGATGTCCTCGCTCGCTATCGCCCATTTGTTTTAAGCCCTTACAGGTAGAGCACGTGCATGCAAATACACCAGTGACTGCGTAATCGCTTCCTGTATGAATAATCGCCCTACTGAGCCTTCGCAACAAACAGCTGATTGGCTCATATTTTCCCGTCGTTCTTTTCACCTAATCAGTCTTTTATTTCATTCAAAGTGTCGGATTAATATATCCAAAACCTGGGTCCACTTCACACACAGCAAAGTAAATGTTTTTTTATATATATTTCCATTATTTTTGACTCGTTGTCAAGCACCCACAGATAAGTGCATTTCTATATCACCCCATTCTACGTGTTTGCCGTTGACAAATTCTGCCATTATAAGTAGGAAATCGCTCATGTTTTCAGTATCTACCCAAATAACGGTAAAACAAAAATACAGCGTTTAAATCACTTATCTCTACAGCTGCCTTGGTTTAAAATTAGGGGCCTTTGCTTTCAGACCCGACATCACCCACACTGGGGAAATCAGAGGGCCCTGGCCCTTCTCTCCCTTTTATTAGCGAGGGCTGTGACACCAGGGGTTGTCCCAGCCAATCTTGCAGTTCAGACATTCCGGATGGCTTGCCTGGGACTCCTAAATGCTGCTGCGACTGAAAGTTAGCGCCAGACTAATTTGTCTCCTATGGCGAATGAAAAACGTTCCTCCAGCACGCGCTCCGGCTCAGAGGCAGCGTCTTCGGCTGAGAACGAGAGCGTCAGGACAAACAAAGAAAGAGGTCACGAAAGCTAAATGGTTATTACGAAGAAAATCTCTTTCCCTTGTCAGGTGCTCTTACTTTGATAATGGAACAGAGAAACCAAACACTTCTGGAAAAAAAAGAAGCTGTGATAGTTTTCAGACTGAATGTACAAGAATTACAAGTTTCAAAAGGGATTTTCTTAAAATGAATAGGTGAAAAAAAGAGTCTGTCGGGTGTCTTCCACTCCATTTATTTTTCAGGTAGACAAATGTTGCGTTATAAATTTCAACATATAAATTACAGCCTATGGAATGCAGTAATATATTTTAGGGATAAACTTTATTTTCTTTTTTGCCGTGTTTATAGTTTTATTTCACATGTACAGTCCCTTTAGTTTAAAAAAAAAAAATCATATTGCAAAATATTTTTTCCCAAAATTTTCAAGCAAACATATTTTTTAGAAACAATTGGCTTAGCCCCCTTGATGTTCCCTAGGTGGTATAGGAAGAATCATCGAAGAGAGAATACAACAAACTACTAGACGTGCAGAGAAGCAGAATTTGTTTCACATTATATGAATGAGATGTGTACTCGTGTTTGACCTCTTAATGTGCATATTGTAATAGAGCACCATAGTAGGATCTTAGAAGAAGATCCTGAACAAAAATATTTGTAGGAGTCCTAGTGGGGATTGTAGAGGTAAAACAGGTCAATCGATCACCTCATTAGGTATAGGAAACAAAATAATTAGGAACTTGCTCAAAACCAACAACCAAATTATCACCTCTCTTCTCAGGTTCAAGATTAGTTTTACATCTTTTCAAGATATGCAGCATATAAGTATATATCAAGATATCCCTCAGGAACAGAAGCTGCAGTGGCGTAACGCAAAATGATGTGGCCCCCCTGCACAATGTGAGGAGGGACCTGAGTCTCCCATATATCACAGATATTTTTTGACCTTAGACTGAATGGAGCCCCTGTGAAGGGATACTGGTCGACCTGCAGGGCAGGGGCCTCCCTTAGGCCCCTGAGCAGCTAATTTGTTTATGGTTTCTATACCACAAGCAGAGTCAATGATCAGTGTGTACATCTACGCTGATAATATTGTTCTAGATGAAACTGGAAGGCAATGTAGGGTTAACATCTGTTAGCCACCGGGGTTGAGGAGAGTTGGAATTTATGTGTTTTGGCTTTTAAAATTGTTTGATGGAGCCTTCAGGATATGAGGAAACCCAATTCTAATGATGGTTCCAGAGACTAACTGGATCTGGACAAATTATAAAAGAATCTGAGGAAGATTGCCTTAAAAATGGTGCAAGACTCATAATTGCAGTGGTGCAGTTCACAGAGGCAAAATCCCATTGCTTGTGAGGCACCACAGTCAACCAAAAATGATTTCATTTCAAGGTCTTACCTACTGATCACAGGTACACTTTGATGAGGAAGTTGCCCGATTATGATTGGTACTATAGCTGGCCAAGAATCAGTGGCAATGTTACCACAATGGCCCTGAGTACGACCTATTAAGAACTGTATGAGGACATTTTGGGTGGTCTGAATTTCTTATACCAGCTGGTATCTCCATACACAATTTTTGGAATTCTGATTTAAACTGCTGAGAAAGTGGGATAAGTGTTTTGACTTGCAAGCAGCAGGCAGAATTCTGCATGGATTCCATATTCTGTGAAGTTTAAAACAGTCATTTAGGAACTGCTCTAAGCAGGTGGTGAATGTCTGCATGAGTCCTATCCAGGGTGTGGTGACAAGAGAGAAGGGTCGTGAGGGCAGCTGAAGGAAGCGCAGAATGTCGCCTTGAAGGGGGGAGCATTAAATGCTTCCCATATCCTAGGCCGAGGGTCGGTTGAGGCTGCTGAACGGGTGTTGGCTGCAATGCACCCCATTTTCAAAGCAATTCCACTGGGTGCGGGAACACGGGCACGCTTATAATTTTGCGGAGCAGAATTCCACGCAGGAATTCCATTCCACACAACTCATATTCAGGGACAATGCAAGCTATTCCTAGTATTCCTGGGTATTCAATAGAACTCAAAGTTATGAAGCAACATTTAAATACAGGCACACTTTTGTTCTTGCTTTTGCCTGTGCTTGCATGCTTAACATAGATTTATTAATATGCCAATTACATCAGTGCATTTTAAATTAAATAAATGTGGATTTGGAGCTACAAGTACAGAGCAGATTTTGTAAGGTCTCTGAAATCATCTTTCCAAAATATCCTTTTTCTGTATTCAGTGAGAGGAAATTGCAGTATCATCTACATATCTCTAGGGGTGCTTTGAAGTTTGATTGCTAAGCAGTAGCTTTTTTTTCCTAACATGCACTGTTTAAAGGTATAGAGGTATAATAATGAAATACTGACAGGTGCTATAGCCCTACTACATTTCACAGTTTTTGCAAGAGACAGACCTTCAACTATACCACCTGGAATAAACAGTGAGGTACACACACAAAAACGAAATGGTGGGTGGGTGGCTGAGTGGCTGTGTCAGTGCAATTTGTCAGACACTAAACTATTCTCAGGTTATCAAATGAACTGGATTATTGAGAGTAGGCCATCAATTGAATTCTTCATATTAGACTCTAGTTACTGAAAACACATCCAAAATACAGTTTTTAGGTCTCGCCTAGCGATGCAGCGCAAAGCGCTGCTCGCTATGCGAGATCTATTGTTGCCGACTTTTGGTCGGAAGCGGGACAGGAGATGTGCACACGCATGGTGCGAGCAGGAGTTGTAATAACGCCGCAAGCCGTACGCGTGCACATCAACTGTCTGTGCCGAAGCTTAACAGACAGGAGATGTGCACGCGTACGGCTCGTGGCGTTATCACAACTCCTGCTCGCACCATACGCGTGCACATCTCCTGTCCAGGCGCGACAGGGCCGCGCCCTCCCGGTGTGTCAGGCGTCTTGGCACACACCGGCCGGCTCTGCAGTGCTCGGGTCGGGCGCTGTTCCGGTCTGAGAAGCCCACAGAAAGGTAACAGGGCGTCTCCATGACCACAGCGAACTCCATGTGCGGCGCAGCCCCCCAGGCCTTCAGCGTAGCGTCTGCAGCCCTGGGCTCCAAGGCACGCGCTCTTTTCTTGTTATTCGTGTGATCTTCATATTGTCACTGTTTTCCTGTCATTCTCACCCTCCTTTCACCCTTTTCCGACAGACTGGCTCTCTCTTGCTCTCACCGAGCATGACAAATGGCGGTCCCCAAAACTGAGTGCAAATGCCCGCCACCTGCAACCACCAACACACAGCACCGAAACTCGACTCACTTACTTCAAAATTTAACGCCCGTTCCCGAATGAAACCTCGAGGTACAGGCAAGCAGTGCCTCCATGGCCAGCACCACAGCTTCCAGTCACATGGCGAGGGCGGGGTCGAGAGCTTGGCCTTCCAGCGCGGGGCCTCCAAACCCAGACAGATAGAGAACAGAGAACCAGGCGCTCTACTCACACAAATATAAGGGTTGCGACGGTTCCTGTCAGGTCGAACCCACGCCTCTGGCTTCAAAGCAGTGATCACGTCAAAGAGCGAAGAACAAGGAACTCAAAAGGTGCGTTGAAAGACAGCCGCGCGTTCCGTCAAAGCCGCTCTCATCCAGCCCCCCTGCCCCTGGCAACGTACAGCTGAATAACCGCCACAGAAGAGTAACGCGGGCCCCAACCCTTCGGGGGTGAAGGGCATTCAGCCGAAAACCAATCAATATATTTGAGATATGGGAGACTCTGGGGCTTCTTGCCACGTTCTTCAGGCGGGCACCATCGTTTTGCCTTCTCCGACTAAGCCACCAATGTTTCTCAAATGATTTAATTTCCCGTTGCCCTTTCGCCCCTCCTTTGTGCTGCTTTAAGAGTAGAGAGCAGCAAAGTCAAACCCCTCCCTCCCCAACCCTCGGCCATCTCACCTCTTCCTGTGCGGAGGCTCCGCCGAGCGACTCTCTTCCTTCCTGTCAGGTTGTGCTGCTGTTAGACCCCTGAGCCGGAGAGGTCTGAGGCCTGTGGAGAAGCTACAGGTGAAACCCGCGTCCCAACAACTCTGCTCTGTGGTGCTGTGTATTGGTGTTTATAGGTCGTCAAAGTCACTAGCTTAGCACTCCGATGCGGGAATGCGACCTGGACAGCATTTTACAATCGGCGTTCTATAGTATAGTAAAAAAAACAAGCATTTGCAATGCAATAGGTCTCGCATTTATGCAAGTTTGAGCTATTGACATTGCAAATAACAATGCCTTTTATTTTTGTTTTAAAAACATAAATAAAAGGCATTGTCATTTACAATGCCATTAGCTTAAACTCGGGTAACTGCGAGACCTATTGCATTGCAAATGCTTGTTTCAAAGTGCTGTCAGTATGGGAACAGGGGAGTCAGATTGGAGCTTGGCATGGGGTAACAGCACAGACACATCCTCTTTCTGATATTGCTATTTAACCTGGAGGTGGTCAATAATTGCCATGTTATCTTTAGGCCGTGGCAAAATTTATATTATACAGGAGCAATTTGCGTGATTTTGGGAATTTGCTATTATGCAAAATTCCCGAACATACATCATTATTGCATGTTGTATAGTTATATGACATTCGCAGAAAAATGTTACTGTGAGTGCGTGAGAATAATGCAAATGGACAGGATGAGAGCAGCAGGTTCCGGCGCCACATGTGTCTTTCATTCCATTTTTTTTACCTCAAAATGTGTCCTCATGTACAAAAATTGACAAGAGGTTTCATATCTTCCAAAAGTATATAAGGATAAATGATGGATTCGCATTTCATGTAATTTATATATTAGTTCACATGATTCTTCTAAACTTTCACATAATTACAAGAAAGCACATTAGAAATTCTTGTGAACTTGGGTAGGATCTTTGTATTTTTATTCTTTTACTTCATTGCTTGATGATGACTTAAGTATATATGACTCATCTTGAGAGAATGGCTTTACCCCACGTAATAAATGAGTAACAGGTAAGACAAGGATATTTTAATGAATGTTTGGATTGACTCTGCTCGCGATTGTTTTGTGAAGTTAGCCCTAAAAGGCTCTGATTATGAGTGTAGACGCTGACAAATAACAATACCATGGGGTACGTTATTTGTCAGGTGCGGTAAATAGGATCTATCACGAGTTTATGGGGAATAACAGGCAGATTTTGGTGTGTGACACACCAAAATCCACATGATGCCTTAAATTCTGTATGTTTTTCTCCTGTTAAATTTCGGCGGGTTTGACCTTCCGAAATGTAATGAGCTTTGAGGTATTTAGCACGTCCAATAATTCTCGGATATGTTAAATACCTTTAAACTTGTAATTCCAAACCATTGTTAAACAGGGGTTTATGCACAGGTTGGAATACACCTACCACATCATAATCAGGCCCTAAGTCTTTGACTACTCGAGGTCCTTATCCTGCCAGGAGGATTACATACACTTATAGATTCACCATCGCCGTTTCCTGGAGGTCATCCTAAATCCTAAAGGATTTTTGAGATTTACTGTTTCTAGTGCACCCCACTTCTCCAGATAAAAACTCTCATTTATCAAGCCAAGTCGAGAGAGGCTAGAAAATAGTTGCAAAGGGATAGCCCATACAAACAAACAACAGACACAACGTGATAGCCAACACCCACCAGACGATATCCTGCTTAAGAGAATATATGATGTATTTTTTTAAGTACCCTGTGTTGTACATCAGCGTGGTATTTTTGGGAGTACCGTTTTTGTTAAATATTTTTTGTTGTTCATCCGTGCAGCACAGTATTTTCAAAATTAATTCTCGGGTATTTTTTTAGAGCATCCCGTTTTGCACTAAATATTTTGTGCTTAAATTGGCACAGTAACGTCATTATGCGTAGTAAGTGCATGGTAAGTAATGGAACATGCGTAGTAAATGTATGCTAAGTAATGTCATCTGCGAACTAAAATATGCATAGTAATGGTAATACGAGTAATGACCGCGTAGTAAAGGTAGAATACCATAGCAAACACCTTCTTGTTCACATTTTGCGCTTCATTGTTTTTCATGGCAAATCTGTGAGCTCATGAATGGTTCTTGGGTGTGAAAACATTTGTTTTCACCCAAGTGAATGGTCACCTCTCCTATATGTCAAAAAAGGTTGAAAAGCGAAGCAAACCAGCTTGTATTTTAACAGGGACATCTTAAGGATTTTGGAGCCCCTGTTTGGAACAATTTTCAATTTCTGATCCAATTTCTGCTCTTTCATGCCCTCTTTGGCCAGGTAACTGACAGTCCATAGGCACACTCATCCAAATTATAAATGTATTTACATCTAATTTTCAGGGATAGTGATGTGTGTTTTCAATACTGTAACGCAGCAGCTCACTAATATTACTGCAAATAATCTCTGTGACACCCTCCCATTTCTCATATGCGAGGTCTGTTTTGATTTCAAAGACATTTGATTTATGGAGTTTGCGTTAAACAAAACATTTCTCTGAAAAATGTCTGTAATAGACTTTCACACATCACCCATATCAAAAATAAATTACAGGGAACCGTTATTTAAAACAATTTGTTTAAGAATTATTCAAGGTCACCAAGGCAAGATGCTTTGCAGAAACATGCTGGCCCCATCAGGGGACCCCCTGAAAGGCTAGGGCTCTGGGCCAGAGCCCACTTTGCCCATGCCATAAAATGCCTTTGTATGTTAATCGCAATACAAATACCACAAATATTGGCTTAAGGGAGGGAGATTATAAATTGGTTAAAATTGTACCTGTGCAGTTTGAAAGACAAAATGTGATTGCAGTGATTCGCCGAGTACTAAAAATTAGCAACATATACTTTTTTTTAAATGATAAACAATATCAGATAATATTTTACAAAGCTTCCTGCTTCTCCAGGGCAACTTCAGCACAGACAAAAGACAATGATAATTCACAAAATATTTAGTTATTTTTGTAACAGTTCTATGTCAAAATACCAGTTTTCTAGGCTAAAAAAAGTCTTCATTATTCTTGGTTGAAAACCCAGAATGACCCTTTTAAACATATAATAACAGTCTTAGTTAATCCATAAAACATAGTTTGTAGATTAATGAAGCATATGTTCCTAATAAACTCATAATGTTAACAAGATGTTAACAACAAAGGCTCCAGATACTTCAAACAATCTAATGAATTAATTAAGTACAGAGTGGGACTCATCATGTTTTTTAAGAAGTAATGTTTAGGGTCGGTCAAGGTAATTAGATTGAACAGTTTATCTATATGTTATGAACCAAAAATATTAAAATAAACCAGAACGTTTATCGTGAGTGGACCACCCAAAAATATTATCTTTGAAAAAAGGAAAACAAAGGCCTCTGAAGATGGCTGTGACTCGTGTTTTTGCAGATTATCTTGCTTCATCAGGGCATGTTCATTGTCCATGAAGGTATTTCAATAGAATGATTCATCCACTGTGCACGTCAACCACCGTGGTACATGTTCATTGGTTAAGGGAGTACGTCCTATTGAGACTCTGCGGTCATCGCCATCTTCATTCTGTATATATCACATTATCAGTTAATTATATTGGTCAAAGGCCTGTCAAACTTTCTAAAGTTTGGTGAGCCGTGTTCATAATGGCTTATTTTTTCTTTTCTTTTTTTTAAAATACCCTTTGCTGAAGGCCATATCTCCAAAGGACCATGTGGGAATTTTTAACATGTGATGTGGGGAAGTCAGGCCAGCTAAACATTTTCTCTCCTTCGATCTGAGGTACTGTTTCACCACTATCACAGCCTATTGCCACTAGCCTGAATGCACACCACATAATAGGTGGACTACCTTGTGCTATACACCAGATTATCTTACTTTTATGTCTATGACACCATGGTCGTAACATAATTGCTATTTTTTTGTATCAGAGAAGATAGCTTTTCGATTACATTTATAGTTCTGAAGAAATGCTCAAAATACTGTCTTCCTTAATGTATATTTTTATAACATCTAGAATGTACAATAATAGATACCATAGCTGCTATTTTACAGTGCAAAAGGATCACTGACACAATATCTAAAACAACATCATGAAACAAAAATATTGTGTCAAAAATATTGTTTACAAAATATTGTGCCGGTATACTTACAATGGTAAAGTACAAAAATATAAAAATTGTTTCACTCTAATATCGTTAAGAAACATACAAAACTATCATTTTTCTAATGAATATATAGTTTAAAATAGTAAATCTTATATCTCATTTATAAAATGTAAATTAAATAAATTAAAATAATATTTAATACTATATATAAATATATACTTATATAAACACACATATATGTGTGTTTTTATATTTATATGCACATATATATATAATGTAACACTTATTAAAACTATATATTTTACATTTTATAAAATTTAGCGGGTTACTTTCTAAATTTGCTACTTTAAAAAGCATATATATATAATATGTATATAAATATATATATGTTTATTTATACCACACTCCGTTGTCTCCTTTGTAATCTCCTCCAAAACCACTGAAACGGACCACAGAGTGAGTGATGGATCTTTTGCTTTATTTCGATGCCGCCATTACGCGTTTCGGCTCCTCAAGAGCATTGATCACATGACATAACGTTGCGGTACAGTTTTTTTGCATATATACACATATATACAAATATATAGATAGATAGAGATATATATATAGATAGATATAGATACATTTCGAAGGCAGGTGGCTCTTCGCAGAATCATCTGTTCTGCTAATACATCACCATGGCCCCTATGTATGACCATTTTGCGGGTGCAAAATCGCTCGAAAATTGATTTGTGTATGCAAAATCGGCCGTATACAATGTATGACAGTCACTCACAAAACCATTTTTTGCGATGCGACTGAATACCAACTTGCAACTCTAATCAGAGTGTGCAGACCAGTCGAAATTTGCGATCATGCGCAAATTGGCTCCTTTGCGCATGCAATTTTCCAAGAATCCAAAACAGGTGGTAACAGGGCCCAACCTATAAAAACAGCCCCAGAATGCATCAGAAACCTTTCAACAATGGCTGCCCTGTACTTGATAGCAAGGAGGATGCGGATACTGGCTGCTCAGCAGAGGAGGCGGAGACAGGAGAGGATATTCAGAGTCAAGCTAACCTTGTTTGAGAAGACAGAGGAAGAGATATATGAGCAGTACAGGCTGAGTAGCACTGTGATCCTAGATCTAATAGACACCTTGAAGCCACAACTAGAAAGCAGAACCCAGCAGAGCAATGCAATCTCCACACATGTCCAGGTGTTGTGCTCCCTCCACCTATTGGCCACTGGTAGTTACCAAGATGTTGTTGCAGTGGCTGGAGGGGTGTCGCAGATTGCTTTTTTGCGTTTCTTCCACATTTTCTTAGATGCCATGCTCCACCACACACACCAACACATCTACCTGACTAGGGATGATGTAGAACTAGAAAATACCAAAATGCAATTCTACACAATAGCAAGGTTTCCACAGGTCATTGGGTGCATAGATGGTACCCATGTGCCTATATGTCCCCACATCTCGCATCAAATACATATTCCCGAATCGGAAAAGCACACATTCCGGCAAAATCCAAGTTGTCTACAATGCATACATCATCACGGACCTGGATATTTGTGGCCAAATATCCAGGGAGCACCCATGGCTCATACATCTTCAGGCACAGTGGCATAAACCAGAAATTAGAAAGAGGGACATTGATGAAGGATACCTACTAGGTACTGCAATTTCATGTCCACAGTGAGATGTAGTGGCACTTTAATGTCTGTCCGATGTTGTCTCACCATCATATATCTGTCACCAGGTGACAGTGCGTCTGAACCGGGCGGATATGGATACTCAAACCCAACAACCCACATGGAAGGCGGTACAACATGGCACATAGGCGCACCAGGTCCGTGATTGAGCGCACATTTGGCATCCTAAAATCGTGCTTCCGGTGCCTTCACAAGAGTGGCGGAGACTTGCAGTATGTGCCTGAGACTGTCTTCAAAACAGTGGCAACCTGTGCCATACTCCACAACATTGCCTGCAGGGATGGCTTGCCCATGGAGGTGTCTGATTCTGACTCGGAGGATGATGAACCTGTCCCACCTGCCCAACAGCCAAGCGAGGGAAGCAAAGCAGCAGAGGGGACGAGGCGCAGGGACCACACAGCCAGACATTATTTTTCAAGGTACGTCCTACCCATTGACAATCTACCCTCAAAAAATGACAATACAAACTGTGATTTTCACAGTGTCAAATTCCCTTTATGTCCATCTGCATCCACATAACCAAAAGAAAAATATAACTGTCCTGTGGTTACTGCACCACCAAAGAAAATTAAGTTGGGCACACTATACGGCACATTGGTGCAAACATGTAATTTCTTGCCCCTATTTCCAGCATGGGGGATCTGGCAGGTGGGATTACAGGCTGGAGGCTGCTGCTTCTACGCAGCATTGGTGTTTCTGCAGCAGAGGTACTACTGCGGCTGGACACCTCACTGTCTGCTGCCCCTGTTGCTCCTCCACTAGTAAACATGTTTGTTTGAATAGCCTCCACTGTAGCTGTTATCTGTTGCAGCCCTCGTGCAATGTCACCACTGTAGTGGCCCATCTCGATCTGCAGACCCAGGGTGCGCTTGGTGTGTTATGCGGTTGCCTGCGCCAGCCTCCCGATTTCCCTGGTCATAGAGTCCATTCTGTTTGCCCGGCTGTGCTCTATTCTCCTTTGCTGCCCTCTCTCCTCAGACAACTCTGTGCACAGCTGCCCAATAGCCCCTGCAAGGGCATCACTTTTCCGTCAATGCGGGCCTCGTTCTCAGCCATCTGTTGTGCGATGTTCAAAAATCCCTTGCTTAGCTTGGTGTTGATTAGTCTAATCTGTTTTTGTTGCAGGCACTGAACCTTCAGCATAGCTTATTACAGGCCACCAAACACCGCCTGAGTGGCTGCTCCAGTATGGGAGGGTGTGTGCAGCCTAGCTTGCAGCCGCCTACCTGACTGATGTGTCGGACACTGCAGCTGGATCCTGGTGACCGGAGTGCATTGGGATGGTGCTGGCTAATGGGATTGTTGTATTCCGCTTTCGGTGTCCGTATATAGGTTTTCCTGAATCATGTCCTTATATAGGCACAATTCGCATTGCCCTTATATAGGCATAGAATCCCTGTCCTTATTTAGGCATTAACCGTGCACTCCAAATACAGGCATGGTCACCGACATCTGTCCACCCTAACGTCACAACGAGTTCTTAGAAACCAGACCCTTAAGCTTCGGGAGTTCCCCTAGCACAGGACTATTGATTTCTCCAAGAACTCATCTATTATGTATGAACCGTTATACCTTAAGCGTTCATTCCTGACGTCTTCCTCTGTCCGACTTCACGTCAATGCTAACATTCCAAGACACCTACCAGGTATAAATATACCTTCCCTTGCCCAAGCAAGTTAGAGGAGACCTCGACTTCAGAGGAGCCCGTATCCCAGCCTGACGCACTGAGAAGACGCTGTCATTCCTGCATGCAGACGAATCCAGCTTCCACTGTTCTGACTCCCTTCACGGGGTGTTAGAGTTACAGATCCGGCAAGAGATTCCCACCTCTCTCATTCTCAAAGTATGGAGCTGACTAGAACCTAGAGGGACTCTTGGCATACTTGGTGTACTATACTTAACATACTCTTAGTATACCATACTAGAGAATACTTCGCCTACTTCTTACCTTTCCCTACACCTAGACCAGGTTAGGTACATTGGGGTAGAACTAGCTTAGAGACGCATCGTATGAGTACTCGCATTTTTAGCTCATGTTATTTATGTACGTGAATATATGCTAAAAGATAATGCTAGCGCAGTATTATTTATTTCTACTGCTTACGCTGTACATTATTTATCTTGCATACTGTCTTGTGATCGTAACAGCACGTATCTCTTACACGAGAAACAAGACTGTTCAATAAAACCCTTTTATTGAAACGCCCATCTTTCCTTTCTGTGTAACTCTGCGGAAACTAAGCATGCACGATTGACTGAGTGAAACTGTTATCTATTGTTTCCACGATTCTGAGACGTGTTCCGATTCTAAAGGGAAACAAAGATGTCATGTTTTTCGGTTGCCAGAAACTACTCCCTTCTTGTTCTCAAGGAGTTTCTAGTGGCCTCTGACCTAGCTGGCACAAGTAATTAAGTTTAATATACTCGATAGGGCCATACCGACCGTAGTCATATGTCAAGCCTATAGGTTATATTATTCCAATGCGCAGAGCCTATTAGGGAAATAGGAACTACACTACATGGCGCCCAAACGTTTGGTAAGGCAGTAATTTAATGCTAGATACTGAGTAACTCAGTCGTGCTTTTCTCAGAGACCCCTACTCACATACTCCATAAGACATCTGGAATGGGTAGGGTTAAATATCCGCCATAACTAATTAGGACAAAAAACCCTATATATTAGTTGTTTGGTTTGTTCAACGTTGAAGGATACAGTGTTCCAAAATATTGTGCACCTTATCTTTTGTTTCCTTGAAACTTGTTCTACATTTTTCAAAAAAACAAATGTCCACACGGGACAATGCCACCAAAAACGGTGGAGCTGCGGCTGACCCAGTCGTAACAGTTTTTAGCTTTACAGGTTTAAATGAACCTGAGGAGGGTGTTATAGACATCCATCCAAACTTAAGAAGAGCCATCGCTCTAAAACTTATAAAACATGGCCTACCACCAAGAGGCGGTAGAGCAGTTTTCGTGATAGAGGCACACAAATCTTTTCAGACAGAGGTATTCTATTCATGGATAATATTCCCTGAATCAAATTCAGTAACAAGACTGTTTCACTTCTACAAAGAAGATGAACCACCAGAGGAATATATTCCTTTCGAGGATATTGAAATTCCACTAACATACCAGGAGCATCAGCTTTGGTTTAAAGGCGCCCTAAAACATCACAAAAACATTATCAGGCTTGGTCCACTAGGTAGACCAGGAGCAACATGGCCGATTCTAGCCGGCTACACTCCTCATCCTGACCTCGAAATAATGTCAGACGAAGAATTACTTACTCAACTTACAGAGTTAATAAAAATTTACAGACAACTAGTCCAATATGTCATGCAGACTTTCACAGTCCAACCACCATTGACACTTCCAAATCAAACCCCTCAACAGGGGAATACACTAAAAATTACTCCACAGACTTTATACGCAGTCATGGGTAAAATGCCCACAAAACGTGAGCAAATTCCATTCTGGATAGCTCAAAAAATTAGTCAAATAGAAGCAGTATTTCCAAATACTAGCCCTTATGAGAAACACAGAATCCTAACAATCTGTTTACCAATGGGGATCACACCACAACTGGAAGACTGCACCACTTGGGGCTCAGTCTTTGCTGCCATCTATACTAAAACACATGGTATTCCGTCAATTGCAGTAATACCTGATGTCCTGAAACAAATTCAAAACGAATACGGGGCAGAGCCTGCTCTGAATTTAGGTATGAAATTACTGAAAAATTTCGACCAGGTCTCAACAATAATATTATCTAATATTAAAGGGGAGGCAGCAGCAGTGGCGATCCGCCAACGATTAAGGGAATTCGATGTTACAGAACATAAAACAGAACTACCCAGAATAATAGAACAATCTTATGCAGAGATCCCCCTGGGGATGATTCGTGCGCCTTATAAATGAGTTAAATAAATAAATTAGGCAGAGATAGTTTGGGTGGAAGACCATTGAAGCCAAAACTATCTGAAAGTCCTGAGAAGGACTCTATTAAACAAACTCCTACATCTTCTAAAAAGAAGTGGGAAACTAATAAACAAAATTCAAACGAGAAACGTTCTCAATACCGAGGTAGGTCTCCTCAAAAGGAGCCCTCTGAAAGGAGGTATAACCTCAGGAATAGGGATAATTTAAAAAGCCTGACAGGTATCAAGATACTGATACACGTTCCTCTCGTACCTTTCAGATCTCGTCACAGACATCGGAAAGAAGAGGACGGTCAGAACATAGAGAAGAACGCGTGAAATCGAAAGACGACAAACACGTTCAGAAAAGTAAATCTAAACCTCAATTCTCAAAAAGAAGGTAGCAGGTCTGAAGGTCAGACATGCCGAGGATACTGAGAACACAACTCAAGAACGGAGAATGGGCTCAGACAATGCTGGACAGTGCAGCAGAAGTCACAATAGCTCGCCAGAACCTGAAGGAACTTTTGGAGATAGTGGACTTGAATGAGTACATCACAGTTGAGACTGTAGACACCAGGGTTAGTACTCCACAAAAGTTATATGAAATAACACTCCGGATGGAGGGAGACATACCTAGACAGGTGAAAGCACTCTTTTGGGAAAAACTTTCAAGGGGCTATGACATACTTCTAGCAGAAAAAGACTGGCCACCACAATTTGTCAGGAGTGCCCACATGGTGAGGACATTATTATGCCTGCCTTCTCCAACCATATTCCAATTCATCTAAAATATACTTATGCCAGGAAATGGGCAGTTGCCCAGGCCCCAGCATTATACAAAAATCATGTAGGATGGGATGAGGACTCACCTCACCATAAAATACATTTGAAAAATGAACCTACTGCACAGAGGCAGTACCCAATAAAGCAAGAAGCTAAAAAACAGGTCAGGGAGATCTTAGATCAACTTGAATACCAAGGGGTGATTGAAACATGCACCTCTTCAATGAACAATCCTTTGTTTCCTGTCTCCAAACCAGACAATACATATCGTCTAGTTTTGGATTACAGACACTTAAACACTTGTTCTAAAACATTTGCAGTGCAAAATGCACATAGTACAGCAATAATGAATAACATTGTGCGTAAAAAATATAAAACCACATTGGACATCTCAAATGGTTTCTTTTGTCAAAACATAGCACCTGAAAGCAGGTACTTGACAGCTTTCTCAATAATGGGGACCCAGCGTCAATTTTGTCGACTCCCACAAGGGTTCAAGAACAGCCCGGGGTTATTCTCAGCGACGGTAATGGAGTTACTACAAATTTATGATAATGAGGCATTGTCATATGTCGATGACATTTATCTGACAGACGATGACCTAGATAGACACTTGAACAGGGTGAGCACCATTATATTGGGCTTCGCCTCTGAGGGCTATAAATTCAACTTTAAAAAATCCAGAATTGCCCATCTCAATGTCCTTTTTCTAGGATATGAGCTTTCAAGTGAAGGCAAGAGCTTGGCAGCCAACTTTTTAGAAAGGTGCTCCAACCTCCAAAGACGCTGAAAAATTTACAATCCATCCTGGGTTTCCTAAATTTTGGAAGAACTTACATTCTAAATTACGCAGAAAGGGTTAAACCTCTCTACGCACTAATCAAACCTGATTTTTCAATCAAAAATTGGACACAGGAACAAACAGAAATCTTGCGTTCACTCCAAGCAAACATGTTAGCAACAAATCACTTACAAACACGCGTAAGTCAACGCAATTTGGTGATCCGAATAATTTCGGGTCAATGCGGATTCACCTACTTAACATTTAATGGGGGTGAAAAAGTACCAATAGCATACAAATCACATTTGTATACACAAGCAGAAATGTGCTTCACTTCAACTGAAAAAATACTGACAGCAGTTCAAACTGCAGTAGCAAAAGAAAGAGCTCTAGCCCAAGGGAAACGCATTATTGTCGTAACCCCAGTACCGGCTTTAGAGGCGGTCACAAAAGCGAGCATTCCAAATACAAAAGCATTACATCCTAGATGGATACAATGAGTTAATTCTCTTGCTGCAAGAGATGTTGAATATGTTTTTGATCCTGATCTAAAAACACAAGCGTTCCTGCAATATGAACATGAATGTCCACTGCCCACTGAGATTCTGCCTCTCGATCAGTACGAATTCATAATTTACACTGACGGATCCGCACAACCCGCTACAGGGAGTAAGCAAGCTTACAGTGCAGCGTGCGCAATCGTTAAAGGTCGCATGCGCGATGGTAACTTCAGACCTATGGTCACAAAAACGCAATCTTTAGGAGATTGTACAGCTCAGCGAGCTGAACTACAAGCATTCAAACTGGCACTTGAAAGTACAGATTGCGAATTCCCCACACTAATAGTGTGCGATTCTTTCTACTGTGTGGAGTCGTATAATGAATATATACAAACTTGGCTTGAAAATGGGTTCAAAGATGCAAAAGGTGGCACAATAAAGCATAAAACGTTTTGGGAACAAGTAGTTCAGTTAAAAAGCGAACTACCAAAGGCTCACGTGATACACACACTGAGTCATCAACGTGATGGCGTTCACGTTGCAGGGAATTCATTGGCTGATGAAACCGCAAAGGGGGCTGTTCAGACGGCTTCCGTAGCTGCGATCACTCGTTCAAAAACGAGAATAGACAGTGAGATAATGTTGGCTGTCAATGCTACGAGCAAAGGCAGTGGTGCAGCGTTACCAAAAAAGTTTCCACTCAAGTACTCTTATGTAATTGATGCGAACAACGTTCCTTTTGCTCGAATCCCTGGAGTGGGGGATAGGGTAATTCCAAACAAGGAACGCAGATTAGGACTGATCCTAATCCACTTGAAGGGATAGCCTCTGACCATGCAGGTATTTCTGCAACAGTATCTTTACTGAAACAAAGATATTGGTGGCCTGGCATTAGGAAACAGACCAAGAACTATGTTCTGGAATGTGAAATATGCCAACAGATGAAAGTCTCCACAGTGAAACGTCCTGCGCAGACACCCCTGTTAATTTTAGACAAACCATTAGCTTGTGTTTATCAGGACCACTGCGGTCCCTTGCAAAGGGACGGTAACTATAAATATATCATGGTCGCAGTGGATTCGTGCTCAAGGTTCCTATGGATATGGCCTCAGCGCTCGGCTGACGCTCGAACTGTTATAAAAGATTTGCGAGTCTTTATCAGCACATACGCAATAGGCACACTACATTCTGACCAGGGTCCTGCGTTTAGCTCTCGGGATTACAAGAAGCCATGGCCAGTCTGGGCGTTGCATTGCGGTACGCCTCTCCGTTTCATCCTGAGGAAAATTCTGTTGTGGAAAGGAAAAACCGGGACATAAAGCAGTCTATAACAGCTAGGGTATTAGGTTCGGGTGATGGGTGGGTCAAACATCTTTATGGGGTCCAATGCTCATTAAATAATTTGCCAAGAAGTTCTCTAGGGGGGGTCACTCCATATGAGGTCCTATTTGGGACAAGAATGTGGGTGCCTGATCTGGAATGTAAAGGCACAGTGGTGGAAAATAAACCCTTTGATATCAAAGATCGTTTGGCTGTTTTACAGGATCTAAATGAACTAAGATCGAAACAAAGCAACGTATTCCTGCGGCCATCAACCACTGGGGAAAAACCGGCGGTCCCAGCAAGGCCTTTCTGGATTCCAAAAGTTGGGGATCTAGTCAGAGAGAAAATTGCGGACAAGAAGGAATTTGGACCTTCTTACAGACAACCAGTACCTGTCCTAGCCATACACGGAACAAGAACAATACTCTGCGCCCTTGCTGGAAAAAAGGAGAAAAGATTTGTGTCAATCGACCTCATCAAACCACAGTATGTGGCCAATACTAAATAGTAGGCCTCGTGGACTCTGACCTAGTAGCAGACGCACTCCTCTCGCTACTATCCAAGAGGTTCAGACTGAAAGACTGATAACCATCAAGAATTCAGCAGTAACAGATGAAGGACTGAGCAACAATGCTATGGAACTCATCCCTCTTGAAACTCAAGTAACAGTTCGTCCAAATACACCTGTCTACACCAATGTAACAAGTGATCAACTGGTTCCAGCGATTTCTACAAATCCTGATGCAATTCCAACAATTGACAGAACTGCTTCTGGCTATTTCATTAACTTTGATACGTTTTCTGAGGATCTGAGTGAGCCTGAGACGTCGCCAGCATCAAAAACTTTTAAACAGCAAGTACAAGACTTTTTTCATTTTCTGAGAAAGACTTATCTGGTTTCACCATGGATTGAACTATGGATTATTTCTGGAATATTTTTCTTTCTGCTGTGGCTAGCTTTGGTTATGACTATGAGCGTGCTTATAAATGGCAGATACATCCATTTGGACATTGAAAGTAGAGATGTGAACTTACTTTTGAAACCACACAAATCATCCCATCGTGAAACAAGAGACTTGTCTGCAGTAAACATCACAGCCGTTCCTATACAGGATGGTATAGTGTGGGACAAAACTGATTTCGATATATTCGGCCCTACGGAACATTTGAACATTCCACATTTATTTAAGATTTCACTAAGTGATTTTGTTTCATCCAGTACCTATTCTGATGATTGGGACTATGAAACTATAAATTACATGATGTTTGACCTAGAAAAGTCTGCTGCATTTTCTAATAATGAATATTTAGAGGGTTCATTAGACTATGAACAGCTGTATTGCTATAACCACTATGGTCATCATTTTTTGCATAAATCTGCAACACCTAGAAATGTGTTTATGTTTAACCAATGGGAGCATTGTCCTACGCCACCAAAAGGTAGTTCAAAAACATTTGCAAAAAAGTTTCCATATTTTTCAGGATACAATACATCTGATCCAGAAACATTTTACTATAAAAATCTAAACAAAACAGGACTGAAAATGATGTTGACTAATACAAAACAGATTTACTCTGCAGCATTTATTGCCCAACTGTCTAGACATGGTTTCGACTTATGGAAAGACACAATAGACACAAAATCTGTCTGGAGTACTAAAGATTGGCAAGTGCAGGGGATAGAAGCTTTGTTTAGAGCCTGTATCATCCCTCAGCAAATAATGTTTTTGAACGACACTGTGCAACAAACGTCTTGCCTTGGTTTAGCCAAGATCAAAGACATGAAATCTCCTTCCTTACCAACACCTGCCAGTAATAACAATACACAGGCAGCGGTTACAGTTGACACAATACTAGAACTCAACAGAATAAATCCTGATTGGAGAAAATGGTTGATCTGGCCCACAGACACAAACAACTGTCAAGAGAGATTCCTGAATAAAACACAGGGGTTTACTATTCATAGGCCAGACACACGATACGTCCAAAGACAACATCCGGGGATAGTAACAACATACAGTGTAGGAAAATTATGCCTCGATTGGCTGCAGAAATCTACACTTAAGGATGTGAAACAACACTTATCTTTACTTAAAGAAGACGCAGACCTTAGGGAATTCTTGCTTGGACGAAGAAAACTGCGTCAAAAACATTTCATATATGCCGGCATCTATGCTGCTTATAATGAAGCATGGAAGGTGTCACAGATGGAGGCCGCAGAACGGATATGTGAACTTGATCGTATTAATTTAGAGAAAACTCTCTCTGTGGTCGACAATGGGTTAACAACTTTGTCCTCCAGAATTTATTCATTGGACAGTATTGTATCCTCTGCTATCGACATACTGGAACAAGATTTAGCCATGTTACAACAAGGCCAATCTCAGTTATGTTCTATTGTGTTATTAAGCTGGACGCTGCAATCTTTGCGTGCGGGCTATGTGCCTTGGCGTTTTATCAACACGTCGGCTCTGTTTTCAGAATACAATCTAACTGATAAACAGATCGAACTGGCACAAAGAGGAGCAAAGTATACAGTGCTGAGCATTGAAAAACTGGAAAAACTACCATTCACGGTGGCAGAAAAACCAGCTACAGAATGGCTTATTCATGGCAAAATCACTCTGCCTGTGACTACTTTTCAGTTTCAGTATTGCCTCAAACAAATGCAAGCAGGCAAATATGAAAGGTTGGTTAAAGAATACATTAAGACATCCTGGAATTTACCTTACACATATAGATGTTGGAGTGGGGATCGTGAAGTGTTTCTAAGCGGTACACACTGTGAAAGTTCACTGAGCGGTTCACTGATTTGTCAGGACATTTCTTTACACGGGGCTTGTAATGGTTCTGTGGCAAATTTGTCCTGCCACCAGCAGGGTACACCGGCTACTGTGATTAATCCAGCGTTTGGCCAACTTTCTAATTGGAGTTACCTCATGTTGAATGATCAGAGTTGCTGTGGCATGTTGCCAGGCATCCCATATCTAGTAACGGTCAACTCCAGGGTCACTTGCTGTATGCAAGTATTGTTTGCGCCAATAGACACAGTTAGGGAGTCGCCTTTATGGCCTTCATTGAATGTCTCTTTTATACGATTTGATACTTTAAGCAGAATGAAAGCCATGCTTATACAACAAACAGTGCCTCTGCCCTCGGCCAAAGAAATCTATGATTTACAAGTTGCAAGGACTTCGGCTGAGATACAGGCTTTAATGCGTACAAACTGCCCTATACATTTTGTAGAAATGATAGGACATATCTTTAACATGTCTGATACAAGCGGAATTGTACATGTATTTAAGACCATCTGTTCCGGACTATTAGCACCTTTTCAGGCTGTCCTCGGAATCATCCCAAACTTCGCACATTCGGTGTTTGGTGGTGTGCCGTTAATTCTAGCACTTGTTGCAGGAATTCTGTTTCTATTCCTCCTACTACGCTATGGCAAGCCTATTCGCCAACATCACTCCGACCGATGTGGAGAAAGCTCTCCTTGAACGGAAATGCCGTGAGCGAATAGTACTGCTTTTGGGCATGCCTCGTCTACGGGAACTTAATACAACGTGGTTCATGTCATTCAGACCAATCTGGCAAGATTGCATCTTACCTGTTCTACGCTGCCTGTTTTGCGGTGAAGAATGCGTGCTAGACACCTGTCTAACACTCCCATCAGTCATGCCAACGGATGTCGATGCTCTGCTGGACCCGATAACGGCCCATGCTTTGTGTTGTCCCCAGAGGCTACCAATCCTGATGACGGCATTCATTGAGATCTCACAGATGCTTCCGGCAGCTGCTAAGGTACAAGATGGATCAACAGGCACACAGGTAACAACGGATGCGAACATTGCATCTTCTGCTGAAGGCGATGTTTCTCATCTCTGTGCAATTAACCTTCTGAACGAGGTGTTACAAATGTCACCAACTTCGGTGGACGATATTTTGGCTGCGGAAATAGATGATCTCATGTTTACGCCAGACCCATACACTGACTTTGATTCGGCTCACAGTGTACCAGGGCAACAATGAAATTTGGCCTTCATATTTTCAAAACTTGGAACTTTTCCCAGAAATTGAACTTTTTCTTTTTAATTTTTGAAATGACATGGCAAAGAACAATCTGCTTACAGTAGAACTAGTCTTATAAAACGGACTTCTTTGAATACTTCCAGGGACACATTGTCACCTTACTTGTCTAACATTTCATTTAATACCATGATATGCAATGGCTTTGCTTTTTAAAAACTTATCGACCATTTCATCATATGTATATATTTCTGTTTCATTCACGTTGCATTTTACTTCCATTATATGCTTAGAATGAAAACAATGCTTTAAATGTACAGTACCTATTGCATTTCAACAGTTTATTTTAAAACTTCTTTTAATATGCTTTTAGAAATGTTTTTAGCAACATGTGGTACTCAATTTTAAGTTTAGCATTTAAATGTTTAGCATTTAGTATTATCGTTCATTCGAAAGTGGAGTGGGTGTTGTATTCCGCTTTAGATGTCCGTATATAGGTTTTCCTGAATCATGTCCTTATATAGGCACAATTCGCATTGCCCTTATATAGGCATAGAATCCCTGTCCTTATTTAGGCATTAACCGTGCACTCCAAATACCGGCATGGTCACCGACATCCGTCCACCCTAACGTCACAACGAGTTCTTAGAAACCAGACCCTTAAGCTTCAGGAGTTCCCCTAGCACAGGACTATTGATTTCTCCAAGAACTCATCTATTATGTATGAACCGTTATACCTTAAGGGTTCATTCCTGACGTCTTCCTCTGTCCGACTTCACGTCAATGCTAACATTCCAAGACACCTACCAGGTATAAATATACCTTCCCTTGCCCAAGCAAGTTAGAGGAGACCTCGACTTCAGAGGAGCCCGTATCCCGGACTGACGCACTGAGAAGACGCTGTCATTCCTGCACGCAGACGAATCCAGCTTCCAGTGTTCTGACTCCCTTCGCGGGGTGTTAGAGTTCGAGAACCGGCAAGAGATTCCCACCTCTCTCATTCTCAAGGTATGGAGCTGACTAGAACCTAGAGGGACTTTTGGCATACTTGGCGTACTATACTTAACATACTCTTAGTATACCATACTAGAGAATACTTCGCCTACTTCTTACCTTTCCCTACACCTAGACCAGGTTAGGTACATTGGGGTAGAACTAGCTTAGAGACGCATCGTATGAGTACTCGCATTTTTAGCTCATGTTATTTATGTACGTGAATATATGCTAAAAGATAATGCTAGCGCAGTATTATTTATTTCTACTGCTTACGCTGTACATTATTTATCTTGCATACTGTCTTGTGATCGTAACAGCACATATCTCTTACACGAGAAACAAGACTGTTCAATAAAACCCTTTTATTGAAACGCCCGTCTTTCCTTTCTGTGTAACTCTGCGGAAACTAAGCATGCACGATTGACTGAGTGAAACTGTTATCTATTGTTTCCACGATTCTGAGACGTGTTCCGATTCTAAAGGGAAACAAAGTTGTCATGTTTTTCGGTTGCCAGAAACTACTCCCTTCTTGTTCTCAAGGAGTTTCTAGTGGCCTCTGAGCTAGCTGGCACAAGTAATTAAGTTTAATATACTCGATAGGGACATACCGACCGTAGTCCTATGTCAAGCCTATAGGTTATATTTAGGGCTCCCGGTTTTATGGTATTTATTTTTTTGCCATTTCCGTCTGTATTTATCCATATTTATTTTTTGGGCATTTTTTCTGTATTTATCCACATTTATTTTTGCCACAAGCAAAAGACGACGCTAAAGCTAGTATTTTTCCACATTTATTTAAATTGACAATGCACACATGCGCTCGGTTGTTATTGGTCAACACTATACATTCATCTGAAGACTTTGCCATTTGCAGAATGTCCCAAATATGCTTAAAAGTGCTATGACAAGCCATTTGTCTCAGAGCCTTGCAGTTTCTGTCATCCGCAGGGTGCCACATCCTCTTCCCCACTGAACACCATACTGCCCCACTGAGAGAAACTCACACTGCCTTCAGCTACACCCCAATTGTGCCCCGCTATAAACACCTGGAAGCAATTCAATTCAAAGTATGTACTAGACTACAGTAATATGCTGCCTGAAAAAAAAGGAACAACATACTGGAAAAAAGCAAACACTCATAGGGAATACAACTTAACGCTTTTACACTCATTATTCAGAAATCAATGAGTGTTTTTGCTTGAAAAGCAAACGACATGAAAAGAAAAGTAGCGCTTCACTGGCAAACTCTGTAAGGTGGCGCTAATGTGTTGAGTGTAAATAAAACCAATCTGGCCACTTTGCGACCACTCTGTCTTGCTTTATTTAGTTATGTATTTATTGTTTGTATTTTTGGGGTGGGGGGCTAATAAAAATTTCGGGGGGGGCTTATTCTTCAGCAAACTGGCATGTTTTTCCCCTGTCAGCTCGGGACACTTTTCTCTTAGTTCCGTTCAGCAAACCAGGCTCGTTATTGCACATGGGAGAGTTTTGGGAGGGCGTGTATTTTAAAGTTCTTGAAAGTTTGCAAGTTTGCAGTCCTTATGGAAATTCGATCTCTCACTGGAACTGAATTGTTAATCCTGTTCCCGATCTGTTTGCTTCGACTTCTTGCCACCTGTGTCTGGCGGAGATGGTTCATGTGTTCCTGCTTTGCAAGGATGCTCTGCTAAGACATACATAACGACTGTCTCAACCTCTATTTTGCATTAGGTTGTGTGTGGTGTGCCCCCAGGGCGCCTCAGGCCCTCGTTATAAGGTTGGCAGGCTTTCGTGCGGGGATACCTGGGGCCAGACTCTCGGATTCCGGCTGGTGTTCTCCATCTAAAACTATCAATTATGAATTTGTCTGTGTAATAGAGAAAATCGAAATGGACACGGAACGCCATGTCCAATTCCTTATGTTATCCGATTCTGAGGAGAAATATGCGACGTTTCCTCCTGTTCACAGCAGGTTGAACATGTCCGTGAATGGTCCAGCGGTGGTCGGGCAATCGGCAGAGTGAAGAGGCAGGGGCTCTAAGAAGGGGCGAAAGAACAACAAAGCCTCATTAACAAGTAAATGGTCTTTCAAAGACCTGTGAAGTACTCGGGTGCGGCTGTGTGTGTGCACGGGAAGCCCGGGCTGACACCTCTTAACCATCTAAGGAGAGGGAGACACCAGATGGTTGGGGGTGTGATTCTATTGATGTCAATGAAGACCTCACTCGAGGGGCGGAGCGGAGCTGGGGCATCAACAAAAGCGTATTGTGTTACTGTAGGCTGGTCTGCTGGAGCACGGCAGCGCGGCAAAATGTACTAGTATTTTCCCGTTTTTATATATAAATACAGATAAAGGAAAACTTGTTTTCCGTCTGTATTTATATGTAAAAATCCGTTTAAACGGAAAACCGGGAGCCCTAGTTATATTATTCCAATGCGCAGAGCCTATTAGGGAAATAGGAACTACACTACAGGATGCTGGGGTGTCAATCACTGGAGCCTGCGGGGACCTGGATGTAGCAGTAGCATGGACATTAGAGCAACTTGGCTCACTTGCTGTTTCCTCATCCTGCCATTCATCCATCTGGCCCTGATCCTGGGCTTCATCAGTGTCAGGCGTCCCTATATTCTGAAAAGAGGACAATTACCTCACCCTGGACCGAGTGTCTATTAAGATGTATGCCTATATAGTATAAATGAAGCTATTCACTAAAAAAAGACAGTTGTCTAGCTGAAAAACAGTTATCAATCTATATCCTTATACAGTATAATGCACAGAAATTTCTTTGTTAAAAACACAAAAACTGGTTAAAAAAGGTTTATTAAAAATAATTTGTCACATATTCATACAATTAAACAATAAAACCATTACTATTCCTCCCACTATAGGTTACAATCTCATTTCATTACACATATAGATAAAAACTCTAAAAACAGTCGACGCAGCGTTTCGGTGACACCTCAATGTTTTCACCTTCCTCAGGACTACACAAGTTTTCATCAGATCTAAATAATAAAAATGCATTGTTTAGCGATATATATATACACTCACCATAAATTTATCATACTAAACATTCCTTTTTCCTAATGATGTTTTCAGCATATCACTAATAAAGCTTCAATTTTTATTGTTACCTATTTGCCAATTTTTATTCTATACATCAACTACTATTTCTTAACACTCGGTCCCCCAAGGTCATGCTAAAAATTGTAACATACTTTATGTATCACTTTTCTTTACTGTTGCGCCTTTGTGTTTATACAACCTTAACGTCAACAACCCTTCTATTTCTTAAAATAAGAATTAAAATAAGAATAATGTGAATACCTCGGTATTTCTAAGGTACCCTTGGTGACGTAATAGTACACTCATATATACTTTAGAGTTCTTCCTTTGCTCTGTTACCATGTTCAATATAGACAAGCATAAAGAATATCTTCCTAAATTTGGTCATACAAGCTTGTTTTAATTGTATGGTGAGTGGGGGAAAACACTCACCAATAAAAATGAACAAGAAAAAAATCATTCATTGTCTTTATTTGTCCTCCCAATGAAACACGATTACTAGCAACCTCTTGTAACAACTATTACTTTTTCGGGGTATAAATCTATTATTTTTTTAAGTAATTATTATTCTTAAAAACTAATCGCATACCTTTTGATATCAGTTGTAAATTCTTTCTAACTGTCCGTTAGAGCCACCATACTATTCGGGGTAAGAGAGTTGAAGATAAAAACTCGACACTGTCTCCGTCTGTGAATACGAGACATAATTATCACATATTGCTATATTTATTAAACTTACTATATTCAAATTTTTTCATTTTGAAACGCGCTTACCTATTCAGATCAGACAATGTGCCATCCCATGTAAGTCACTTTAATTTAGAAAAACAGGAATCGACGTTTTAAACATTGACGATGCCTTGTTATATTTATTGAGGTTCATTTGTTGACCTTAAGCACTTTAGGCAATCTATAGGGGAAACAATGTACATGAAGATTTCTTTTAGAATGGATCAATACCATAAAATCGACGTCTGCATCTAAACACTGATTGTTATGGGGTAATTTGATTGTCACAGCCGTATGCGGCATACATTATGGGCTCACTACAATCTCCATAAGAGCCTACAGGCATTTCTGTTTAATCGTAAATTCAGAAAGTCTATATAACGCTCCTCAATAGTGTCCACTAAGTCCATGTGTTAATCACACCTCTACTCTAATTAGTATCGGTACAATATCTCACGTTCACAAAATAGACCAGGTTAATCCCCAAAATTATAATGTCCCACACTACAGATGGGGACGGTCAGAGTAAAAAATACGATAAACCGCCTCATCCATTGTCTAAGTTCTAGTGGGAACAGATCGCATGTGGGAGTATATATACTCAAACTAATATTTAAAATGGAAGAAATATCTTCCTTGAAACGCTAGAATAAGGTATATTCCAGATTATAAACAAACTCCATCACCTCCTACTCACCGAATCGGGGAATAGCGGCCTCCTTGCTCTAACGGACTTCCGTAATCAGGATGTGTTCCGCTTCCGGGTTCCCGACCTATTTATGTTCCTCGTCGGTGCTCACGTGCCGCGGCCGGATGAGGCAGGGCAGGGCCATTCCCCTTGGACGTACAGCAGAAGAAATAGCAAACCCTGGTAAGAAAAACTTACACTAAGTCCCCTTGTTGTTGATTATTTCTACACTGACTAAGCATGGGGAAAAGGAAATTACCATTAAAGGGTAAAGCGCCTCTAAAGAACGCACCTATTACCAAATATTTGAAAAACGCTGTGGGCCTCATAAATAGTGAAATTGTCCATGTTGAAGAGCAATTAGCAGCTACAAAAACAGCACTTGATGCCGCCTTAAAGGAGTCTGTACAAGAATGCGGGAAGGATTCTGTCCCAACAATGCCTAATAGGGGAGATACGGGGGAGGAGATAGAGTCATCAGTAGTCAAATCCATTGTACACGAAAATAGGCCTAATTCATCCAACCCATGTGTATTATTAACATCTTTGGAGATATCAGTACTAACAGAGGACACGCTTCCAATATACCCCCCAGCCAAAAAAAAGAAACAAGTCTTACGAGTAGCAAATAGCCCTGTAGAGAAGTTATCTACAAAGCCCAAAACCAAACTCAATCACAAACAAAAAAAGGGCGAAAATAACCCAGGGGCGAGAAAAGGGGATAATACTATCATTAATTCAAAGCCGCAAGATCTTGAGGTTCTTTTTAAAAAATTACATGGCAAATTGGATGGCATAGAAAGACGACTAATGTCCGAAATTAAATTGATACAGAAAGACATGGCTTTTCTTACAGATATGGTTATTGAATCTTTACCGACTAAACCTACGAATAAAATAACTTGTACCACCAACTCATCTCCTAATCGAATAGAATGTAACAGGGAAAAAGAGGTCAAACAATTAACAGTTCTATTATCCAAAGAGAGGCCACCACTGTTGTGAACGTAAAGGAGGCCCCGACATTACAAACCATACCAGGAGTAATGCGACACAAAGACGATATTATATCCCCTACAAGGGTGCTGCAAAATGTATCTTCGCTGAGGACTAATAGAACTCCAGAAGAGCATAATAATCACCAAGGGACATTAAATCTCCCTCCACAGGCGACGCCATATGTTATCATTTTAAATAATGTTCCCAATTTAGGAGCAAATCAGAGGGAAACATATGAGTCGTCGAAAAATCAAGTAGTACATTGGCTGTCTGTAAATACTAATGTTGGGGCTAATATATTGCATCAAGCCATTATCATGTTAAGGAGAGTGAATTGGGTGGGCAAATCCAGAAAATTATGCCAGGGAGATTGTATAATTATAAACTTTCAAAATAGTGTTTTGGTGGGTAATCTGTTGGATGCTTTAGTGAAGGACGACATTGGGTATTGCTCAAATAATGTTAATCGTATAATGTCGGTCCCGCTGGGATATTTTTATAGGCCAAGTTACAGCAATACCTTTGCAAATGTGAGCCATTGCCCACCACAATCTATTCCACTGCAAAATAGATATACAGCACTGAGAAGTTGTAGTGAAATAGACTGACTTAGAAAGGATATGGTTGGGCTAGCTGTTTTGAAAAAGGACTAAACTACTAATAATCGTGTGTTAAATGTTGAGAAGAGATCACAAACGGTAGTAAATTTGAGCAATGACCCTATGTATAGTAACGAGGTTGATACTGGCATTTGTAATTTGGCGTCGAATTTAGATTTTGACGATCCAACTGCACC
The DNA here is from genome assembly GCA_963921515.1 of Calotriton arnoldi. Lineage (NCBI taxonomy): Eukaryota > Metazoa > Chordata > Amphibia > Caudata > Salamandridae > Calotriton > Calotriton arnoldi. The sequence goes on along the minus strand of CAWUFW010005608.1, from coordinate 1,158,769 downwards.
GCTTCAGGAAGGTGTTTTAGATAAACTAATGACCAGCAATATTGAACACATTCCTATTAATAACTTGAGGAAAGATGGCCCTAGTACACACTCAAGTGAACTAGTAAACCTTATGACATGGAATATTGCTGGGATTAAAGGTAAAATTAATGATGAGGATTGGCTGAAAACGCTAGATGGTCATGCGTTAGTTTTTCTGCAAGAAACTTGGTGTACCGAATGCTTTTTTATAAATGGCTACAAAGTCGTCTGTACTAACGCTAGCCCATCTAGGATGGGAAGAGCTAAAGGCGGCTTAGCCACATTAATTCCTATTACTTCGCCTTTGACTTTAAAAAAGATGTTTACCTCATCTGAATATTACCAGTTATTGCACCTACATTCAAACGGAAAGCAGGTGATCATTGCTATTAACTTCTATAATAATGTCTTTGATAAATCAAAGTGCAAAGTTTTAAGCTGCTAGAAAATGATTTGGACTCTTTTCTGGAGGGTGTAGATGGGGATTATGTATTAATATGGGCAGGGGATTTTAATTGTGTCAAATGTGCTTTTGAAGTGGGAGAACCCTGTGGCTATTGTGATCATCTAGGAGACAGGATCCCTCATTTTTTGCATGATTTGTACGGGGAATCCATCAACTATGCAGTGCATTAATATGATTTAATAATTCTAGAACCCACCACTGAGGAAGGGAAACTAATATACAAACCTTTATAGGAGCAAGGTCATCTTCAAATATAGATCATTTTATCGTATCAGCAAATTGTAGAGAGCAGGTGGTAAAAGTACTGATAAATATCAGTATATTTAGTGACCATCATCCCCTAATAGTGTCATTGAGATGAAACTTGACACAAAAAGAACAGGGAAAGAGAGTGGAAAATGATATCATAACACAGGGGAACAATGGAGTTTCAATAAAATGGTCAGGAGTGAACCCGGTTACATTCATGGCAAATCTTAGAGAAAAAAAACAAGGAGACATCGAAACTTGTTTGAATAGCTCTGTTTCAAATCCGGCTATAATAACTGCCTTTCATAACATTACAACTGAAATTGCCGGTGATTTAACTAGTAAAAAACAGAAGAAGGTATGTGACTGTAACCCTCGATGGTTCAATCATGAGTGCTCAAAGCTGAACGGGGAATTGAAATTGGCCCTAAAGCAAAAACCGAGAGATAGCGTACGGATTTGTAACCTGAGGAAAAACTACAAAAACATTTTGATAGAAAGGAAAAGGGAAATCCGTGAAGGGGCATGGGAGAAACTAACCCAGGCCGCAGAGTTAAAAGACTCAGCCCTATTTTGGAAAACAATTAATTACCCTTTTTTCAAGGAGAATACAGTTGTAAAAATTGACACCGTGGTACCCCCAGAAGACTGGGTTGTTTATTTTGAGAGTATTTTCAACCCAGATGGCGTAAAAGTAAGCGAGAACAGAAAGGAGTTTTTATATTGGTAGAACCCGTCAATTTCTTGCCCATAAGGCCAGAAGAGATTAAATTAGCGCTGGAAAAAAGTGCGAACGGTAAAGCGGCAGGGCCGGACGGGGTACCCATTGATGTTTTTAAGCATAAAATGGATTTCTGGATACCAATTTTAATGAATGTTTTTAATGCAACCCTCAGGGTCTTTTTACCTGTAACTTGGGTGGAAAGTATAATTGTACCGATCTTTAAAAAAGGGGATCGAAGTAAGGCTAACTGCTACCGCCCAATATCTCTTCTTGATACCACGTTCAAATTGATGGGCCGAATAATGCTGGAAAGACTCGAAAATTGGGCCAATCAGAATAATATTCTAACTGATGCGCAGTATGGATTCAGAAGAGGTATTGGGACGGTGGAGCAATGCCTAAACTTAGAGTTACTTATAGGGAAGTACACATTGGCTAAGGAAGGGACGCTACATTTATGTTTCTTTGATCTTACTAGCGCCTTTGACTTAGTTAATCACTGTAAATTGTGGCAAACATTGAAGGAGTTAGGGGCACCAATTGATACAATAATATATCTATCCCAGATATATACCTTTTTAACATCCAGGGTACGGTTTGGTAAAATGGGGGAATGCACACCAGACTTCAGGGTATTGCGTGGCATTAGACAGGGCTGCGTATTAGCGCCACTTCTGTTTTCCCTCTATGTTAACAACATAGACCCCTTTCTACAAAATTTGAGTGTAGACGCCCCGAAAGTTGGGACTCGCCCTACGCCAGTCCTACTCTATGCAGACGATGCTGTCCTAATGTCAAGGACAGCTAATGGATTGCAAAGCCTTATAGAAAATGTTGCTTTGTATATGACTAATAAAGATCTTAAATTAAATAAAAAAAAAACTTTTGTCATGTCATGCGGGAGTAGTAGGTCAAAAGATAAACAACATCATGTAGGCGGGGCCGCTATTAACAGAGTCTCATCCTTTTCCTATCTGGGGATGCTTTTTAATAAGAGCGGTACATGGAATACCCATATTGAATCCTGTAAGATGACATTTTTAAGATCTACAGAGAGCATTTTTAGATTTTCTGCGAAAATAGGCAACAAACCCATCCGAGAAATATTAACACTATATCAGAGCAAATGCATCTCAGGGGTCTGTTATGGGGCTGCAATCTGGGGTAGAACGAATATTGCCGATCTACAGATTCAAGAAAACACATTTTTGAAAAGATTATTGGCAGTCCCCAGTGCGACAGCGAACTACATAACCCATAAAGAATTATCGGTTCCGTATATAAGTGATTCAATACAAGTTGCTGGCCTTATCCTTTGGCATGGGGTCTGGTCTAAAGATGAAACTAAACTCACAAAGGAATTAATAATGGATTGTTTATCCCTCGATTTTAGCAGGAAAATTCCATGGTTGGAGCATATCTTCAACCTATTTAAATTTTGTAAAGTTGAGTTTGAGGGGAAAGACCCTCTATCTATACAGGAGTTCAGAAAAAAGGAACTCAAGTTGAGATACTTCAATTCAAAGGAAAATGAAAGAGAAAGGTCGGCAAGCCAAAAACATAGTGTTATTTTATAATGTGAACGTCCACTCATGAGGGGCACACAGCCATATTTAATGCTGGTGAGAAATGTACAACAGAGATTTTATTTAACGAGGCTAAGGATGGGTACCCTACATTATCTAGTTGCATTTCCTAGACTGAATAAGTGGTATTATAAATTGCCGAATTGCCCATGTGATGGAAAATCAATACAATCCACGATGCATCTTATTCTTTTTTGTAAATTTTATAAGGATATCCGGAAATCAGTTTTAAAACCTATATTTTTAACTAATATGCTTTTTAATCACAAATATGCTTTTAATTTCGTATGTAGTTTAGAAAACGTGAAAATTATTAATACTGTAACCCGTTTTATACAACTTGCAATCAGGAAAAGAAAAGATTACTCATACCTGGATGCATTGCCATATGAACAATTTGATTATTACTCCTAGTACTGTTCCTAACTATGTATTTTCGCTAAAACTTGGCGCTTTGCACTTTAGGTATCACTACTGCACTTTCATGTACCAGCACTTTATTGTCTAAGTATAGATGTAATGCTTCGTGAATAGCTAAAATTGCATTATTGTCTCTAATCCTCTAAACATGTTTAATAACAGCTCCTCGTATTCTATATATTTTATGAATGAATTTAAAAATGTTAAATGATGTCTTGCAGATATGTTTTTTTTTTTTTAATAGTATGCTTTTATGGTGAGATTGTTGCACCGAATAAAGCTGATTTTGATTTGATTTGAGTCACTATCTCAGTGGTGGTACTATGTTATTCAGCTCATGTCAGTCCTTACTGCATTTTTTTATGTCACTGACTACATTTCCCATAATGCACCAACTGTGACTTTTGGTTCATGTAGATGGAGCATCTAGATGTAGTTGGGTGTGGATGTGTAGCATGCATGTGGGGAGCAGGATATTGACTGAAATGCTGATATGGTACACATTTTACACTTACCAGGGGGTGGTGGAGGTAGAGATGTGTCGAGGGTCCCAAATCCCACCACTGCTCTCTCTCCAGGGTACTCTCCACCATAGCCTCTGCTACAGAAGGTTCTGAAACATTGTCCCTTGGACTTCACGCAGCCATGCTGCCACCCTCATCTTGGTCCTGGAGCGCAGGTCGAACCACCTTTTCTTTAAATCATCCAGGGACCTGTCAGCCACACCGAAGGCATTAATGCGCAGCTGCATTTCTCTCCATATTTTTCTTTTGTCTGACTCTGGGACAGTGTGAGATGCCCTCCCAAACAGCTGCTCGTGGTTGTTGCAGCATTCCTCTATCAGAATGTCCAGTTCCTTTTCGGAGAATTTCAGTTTGCTCAGACGCTCCTTGCCTCCCTTCTCACTGGACTTGCTAGATATTTTAGGATTATTTTGGGAGCCTGCCTGCATTGTTGGACCGTGGTGCTGCACCTTACCATATGCTACAATTCTGTTCAGGATCCTCCAGGGACACCACTTCCTGTTTTGGGGTCCTTCTGTTCTCCCAGGAAGTGTTTCAGCTTTTTTTTTATTGTGGTCGCTATTTACGACCGCAAAATACCCCTTTCTGCCACATTTGCTATTTGCGAACGCTAAACAGGCTTTTTAGCTGTGGACGCTATCTGCGAGCGCTTAGCGACTCACATTTAGCCTCCTCGCTAAATTGCAATGAGAATCATTTGCGACTCGCAATTTGGGGACCAGTTGGGTACGTACATTGTGATTTGTGACTCGCAAATTGCGACTCGCAATTTGGCGCGAATTGCGAGTCGCAAATTATAGAGGTCGTACATCTGGCCCAATATTCCTTCCCCCGTATTCCACAGAAGGGAGCTGCATCAACAAGGTATTTTCATAATCAAGTGTTTATTGGCTCTACTGCTTGACGCGTTTCAGCCTCTCCGCAGCCTTGTTCACCACAAAGGGTGCCATTTTCACCAAACCTATATAAAGTGCATACGTGTTTCCTAGTGATAGACATAAATGACATACTTTCACTTTAGTGCCACATTAGTCTTTTTTCTCCTTAATACAAAACATTTTCTGTAAAACATATTGTTCATTTTGGTACAATATTCTAATCATTATATTTCTCTCCCATACTACTCCATTTATAATTTTTTCTCATTGGAAATCACAGTAATGGCAGCTGCTTGTTTCTTATATGTCACCCGATCACTGCTCTCATCAGGTCACATTTCTCTATGGTCTAAACACTGTCAGTTTCGTGCTTCAATGCGCCCATTACACTTACATTAACTTCCAGCGCTGATCAGTTGTACCACATTCTCAATTGTTTAAATAACATTACCGTAAGTACAGCTTGTTAAAAAAATAGAATAATCAGCCGTTTAAATATTCACCGCTAAAAATCTCTAAAAGCTGTACTAGCGCATAAACCTCATCTCATTATCTGTAGCATTTATCAGTGTTTAAGCCCAATCCTCTTTGCTCTCTTTATGGGAAATATCACATTTTGCCCCTGAGGGCCAACTATCAGTTTAGGAGAGAATAACACCTGCTATTTGAAATAGTTTACTCAAACACACCACATATCATATATACTCATGCGACAATTTCATATGTACATTTCATTAACACATATTACTGTTTCCAACCATGATTTCATTGAACAATATAACATAGATAACATGTATTTCAGTTTTCAAATTTTTTGTGCTCCTATATAAAGTGCTGATATAAAGTGCTCATGCTAAAGTGTTGTATTTAAGTGTCTTGTGCTTAAAATCCTGTGCAAGCATGTTAAAAACACTTCATTCTTCACCCTAACATAACTACTTTTTCAGGGAGGGAATTACCTAGTGGCCTTATCATAGATGTGTATGTAAGTTTTCTGCATTGAGTCCAGTCGGTGTCTTTGTGTTCAGTTCTATAATATATTTTGACTTGAGGCATCTTAGAGCTTTCTCCCTGTCTCCACCCCTTCTGCTCCTGGGAATTGCATCAATCACATAATATAGCAGCAGGTCAGCATTGCTAGCATGGCACTCTTCAAAGTGCCTGGCCATAGGGAAATTCTTGTCTTTGTTTTTAATTTCTCGAACATGCTGGAAGATTCTTTTGTGTACCTGTAATATTGTACTCCCTACATAAAGTAGGGTACATGGATACAAGAGTACCTATACTGCATGATCAGTCTTGCATGTGTATTGTCCTCTAATCTTCCTCTGCCTTTTTTGAAGTGATAACTCATGCTCTGTGGTGTTCTTGCCATGAAGAAAGGCCTTGTCTTTACTGCATTTCCTGAACCCCTTATTCTGCCCTAACCAGGTTGACTTCTTTATGTCTTCTGGACTACTCTTCACTATATAGTCCCTCATCAACTTAGCTCTCCTAAACGTGAGACCCGGTTTCTTAGGGGCCAGTTTTCCTATCACCGGGTCATGCCTAATGAGGTGTCGATTTTTCTGGAGGATCTTCCGTATCGCACCTTCTTGCCTGCTATATGTAGTAATCATCCTGAACCTAGGACTTTTTAAAGGTTGTTTAGGTTTATACAGCAGATGTTCTCTAGAATATTGGTTAGCTTTTCTTTTTGCCTGCTCTATAGTCTCTTTTGAAAACCCTCTTTCTCTGAAACTCTCTGCAAGCTGAACTAATACTGTTTCTGATTCTTCTTTATTACCGCAGTTCCTTCTCATTAATATACTTTCCCTATAGGGGATACTAGATACCAATTTTCGGGGGTGGAAGCTACTTGCATGGAGGAGGGAGTTGCCAACGGTTGGCTTCCTGAAAATCTTAGTTTCCAGCGATTGTCCTTCATGTAATCTGTCTGATTTAAACATTTGACCTGCTGTTTGCTTATCTCACTTGTGAATCTTAGGTTGAGGTAGTTCTAATTTATTCTTTCAGTAAATCCTTTCGCACACTCAACAGACCCTCTCCAAATTACAAAACATCATCAATGAATCTACACCAAAGAACAATTTGACTGTGCCATTCCTCTGGGTATTGTGTTTGGAGCACCTGCTCCTCCCACCAGCCCATATGCAGATTTGCATAGCTGGGGGTGAAGCAGGTGCCATAGCCATTCCTCTTACTTGCCTAAAGAGTTTGCCATTGAAGAGGAAACAACTGTTCTTGAGGCACATATTGATAATCTATATTAACATTTGTGTATGACTCCATAAATTCAGGGGTCTAGTGCTTAGAAAGTGCACTCATTTCATCAGTGTATTCAATGCTGGTATATAAAGACTTTACATCTATAGTGATCAAAGTATAGTTATTTTCCCAAGGAATGTCAAAGATCTTTTTTTTAAAATCACTGGTGTCTTGAATGTGGGATGGCAAACACTTCACAAAATCTCTCAGAAAGTAGTCTACTTATTTACATGTATTTTTGAACATACTTCCTATTGTCAAAATTAAACGTCGGCCGGGGGGGTTCGTTTTGTTTTTATAAATTTTTTGGAATAAGGTATAGTGCTGGAGCTCTAGGGTGGTCTACTCCTAAATACTGGTACTCTTCAGGATTGAGCAGTCCTACATCATACCATTCCTTCAGCTGCTCATTCAATTCAACTTTTATTGAGGACAAAACATTATTGAGAATTCTCTCATAACATGAGGTATCATTCAATTGTTTATAGGCTTCAGTTATATACATTTGCCACAAAACAATGTTCCAGCCCATTTCTGAATTTTGGACCGTGCACTTGGTGTTTGCATTAAGTTTAGCCATCAAGTCATGAAAGTTCTAAGTTTTGTAGCTTTCCTTTTTTGTTCTCTTCCTGCTGGCTGTCCCCTTCAAATCCATCAATTCCTGGGTTACCAGATCATTAAAGAATATCAATTGAGTCCCTCGGCATCATGGGCATGAATGTGGAGTTAGGTATGAATTTTGTACTTGCTTCTCCATCTACTTCCAAGTTCATTTGATCAACATTTTCCAGTTCTTGTAGCTCTTTCATGAGTTTGACATCAGTCACCAATAGTTGTTCTACATATTCTATATTCCTAGTCATTTGTTTACTTTTCTGCTTTGGTTGCATCTCAAAATGTTTCTTTATTTTTATTGACCTGATGAATTTAAATAAATCTATTCTTCTCTGCGTATAATCTATTCCTGTTTCAGGACAATATGAGGGTCCTAATGAAGATCTTCATTTCCTTTTCTGTTAATCTCATGTCAGTTAGATTAATTATAGTCTGGGCACCAAGGGTTATTGATTCTTGTTCCACTTCTGTTGCCTGGTAAACGGTGATTTTTTTTTTCTCTGCCCGCCCCGTCTGTTTCTCCTTTTTCTCCTTGTTGCTTTTGTTCCTGTTGCATTGGTCATAAGTTCAACCACATGTCCTGTCTCAAAAAATGGAGTTCACCAAAGGTTACAGGGATGTTATAGTTAGACTCAGATTTCAGACGCACAAAACCATAGACATACAGCTGTTATAGTGACCTGAGCTAAATATAACTTGCGCTCCCACAATGCACTGCTTATGACCTCACATATTATATCACTCATAAAATGATCAGTGACATTACTGATGACATCAGTGATTACATCTCAAATGACAGACCTTTGGTTTTTTCACGGAATTTGTAAGGTGTTTTTTGATTCTATTTCCTAATTGTAAAGTGCCTATAACATCTGATTTTTTCATTGAATTTCTATAATTTTTTTATGTTATTTCCTAGTGTGTGGGTGTGCGAGTGAGTGTGTGAGTGGTTTGTGGGTGTGTGAGTGGGTGTGTGACTGGCTATATGGGTCTATGAGTGAGTGTGTTAGTGGTTATGCGGGTGTGTGAGTGGGCATGTGAGTGTATGGGTCTGTGAGTGGGTGTGTGAGTAGTTTTGTGGGTGTGGAATTGGGTGTGTAAGTGACAGTATGGGTGTGTGAGGAGGTGTGTGAGCGGCTGTGTTTCTATAAGTAGATGTGCGAGTGACTGAATAGGTGTGTGAGTGGGTGTCTTTGTTTCTGTGTCAGTAGCTGTGTGAGTGACTAGGCCAGAACGGAACCTCACCTGCCCCTTTATCCAACAAGAAAGAATCCACAGTTTTTCACAAAATGTCTACCCAACTGGAGTACTTTCTACGGGTTAATTATTAAGTGCTAAATCATTGGGTAAATGTCTAGTGCATATTCTACACTACAGCTTCGTAATGGACGAGGAGAAAATGTTTCCACTGACCTTTTGTGCATTTAATTTCGGAAATGTGATTGTTCTACATGCGTCTTCTTCCAGAAATCTGTGATAACACAAATTCTCCTGTAGAGAAGATGACAAGACTACAAAGAGGTGAATCTCCAACAAACAAGAGTACTTCCTCTTAACTATATAATGTAAGTGCTTCTTTGTTTGGTGTAGATGTCTTCATATTCATCACATTAAGAAGGATTCACCATAATCAGCGAGAAATGCGGTGGGGACCATTTGATAAGTTGTCCATCATACTGGCAATAAGGCAGGAAGACCTTTGCATACTACTAAGGAGGACGGGCGTGGCCAAACGGGCGAGGCTTCCAGGTGAATATGCACATTTGGATACTGGTAGTAATTTAAAGGGAGATCTACAGACTTTGCTCTCACCAGGAAAGGACAAGAAAGAACCCACACGTCACAGTCACTACAGATTGTGTTCCGATAGATCAACAATGCATTCACCTCCACCAAGGATTTCAAATAATTTTTCAATGTGGAATTGTGAGAAAACATGCTTGCTTTGCTTTTGCAATGCCCAAGAAGCTAGGAATATTTCTTCTTTACAGAAGGGGAGGGGAGCCTTGTGCCTCCCCATCCCGGGCCTTTTTTGGGTCCAGGGGCCCCATCTCCCGGGGCATGGCCAATTGATGCTTGGTGACCTAGAGCCCACCCAGGGTGCCCGGTGTGCACTGTTGGGGACCATAGGGGGAGTCCCAATGCCGCGTGGTCCCTGCTGACTCTCCACCTCCAGTGGGAACCGTCAATGCTCCCACACATAGGTAGCAACCAAAAATGCTGCTCTCTGCATGCATGAGCAATTCTTTTATATGTTTTCTGGCCTGCTTGATAAGAGGCAGGAAAACAGATGGAAAGTCTGCTCCCAGTGGGCAGACTGTTTTCCTGCTCCCTCCCACTGGGTGAGAACTTACTGTTTGCTCTTGCTTGGCAGGAACTGTCCTAGCTCCTGCCAAGCAACAGCAAACAACTATATCCTGAGGGTGGGCACCTCGGGAAATAGGGAGCCAGCCCTGCTGGGTGGCAGACCTCAGGGCCATTGATGGCTCCAGGAGGGGGGACCGTGAGTCTCTTTTCTTATTGCAGGGCCTGCCCTGGGGATGTGGTGGTCCTTGGGGCTGAAAACGGCCCGGAGCAGGGTTGCATGTCCCCCCTCCCCATTAACAATGTGGCCATGCCCCGGGGAGGTGGTGGTCCCTGGGTCCAAAAATGGCCCAGGAGGAGGGCTCGTATGGCCCCCCTCTCCCTTTTTGTAATTGGGGCTGACCCCAGGGAGGTGGTGGTCCCCGGGCTGTGATAGGCCCAGGAGGGGATCCGCATGGCCCACCTCCTCTATATTGTTATGGCCTTCCCCGGGGAGGTGGCTGTCCCAGGGATGTAAATGGCCTTTGGATGGGGGTCGCATGCGGGCCTCTCCTCAAAAGACATATTTATATATGCCACCGGGAATCGGCTCACCCAGGGACTTGGGAGACCGTGCTTGATTTGTTTTCCAATTTTGGCGCTAATTTATAGATCCACTGTGAAGTTGACATAAAAAAATAAATAAAATATATATATATATATATATATGCTTTTGGCAGTGGCAGGGTACCTGGGGACCCCATCAACAGGCCTAAGGGGTTAGGATATTCCTACCCTGCCCCTTTTGTTTTTTTAAAACTTTTTTTTGGGACTCGGCTGAGTCCGAATCCCAACGTGGCTGCCAACACTACTTGGTTGAAGTGTTGGCAGGCAATCAGATCTCAGTATGAGATCTCTTGGATCCACGGATGGTCCGCATCCCTAGATATACTTTCCTGTTTTTTCCTTTAACAACTCCGCAACTACTGATCGGATTTACACCAAAATATATATATATATATATTACCTACTGGCGGTCTCCAGTAGGTGGTTATAGTTAGGACCTCGTTTCTATTCAAAAAGCGTTTTTTATTTTGCCAATATTTTTGGCGCCATTAGACGAATCTTCGCGAAATTTTCAAAACTAATGGTTCGCTCAGGTTAGCTCCTGTCTTGAAAGTTTCTGGGGGGTTCGTTGAGCGGCGGCCGAGAAAAAAAGGTGGTCCCAAAACGCATTTTCTCCATGTTAATTTCCTTAGGAAACTTTAGACAAAGCTACAGCCCGAACTGCTGAACGGAATTACACCAAATTTGGCAAAAAGGTAGCTCTTGGTTCAGAAAGCGACCTTTTTTTAAATGGTGCAAATCCGGTCAGTAGTTCCTGAGAAATTCAAAAATAAAAAATATCAATATCTGTCGACCGAGGTCGATTCGCGAACCCTCCCGAGCACGAGCTTCATTCTAATTGGCTGCCAACACTCCAAACCAAAAAGTGTTGGCAGCCATTTTGTGACTCGGTTGAACCAAGTCACAAGAAAAAGGTTAAAAAAAGGTTAAAAATTAAGGAAAAGGGGCAGGGTTGTTACACCCTGACCCCCTAGGCCTGGTCAGGGGCCAAAAAAAGCATGGGTTTGCGAATCCCGCTGAAAAAAAAAAAAAAAAAGATGCGCGGTTGTTGTAATTTGGCAGCACTTAAGTTAAGCATTAGCCGAAGACATCCGGTATTCAGAGGCTAAATTGTCCGCTTTGTGGAATCCATTTTGTATTTCTGGCAGCCATTTTGGTTGCCATGTGCTGCCATGTGCTCGCCATGTGCTCTGTCCTACCTTCCTGTTAACTGCTCTTGAAATCTGCCTAGAGACGAGTTATATTTAGTTTCTTTTGCTTTGCACATGCTCAGTTGAGCTCGCAGCTGTCCATGCAGCTGTTCCGAGTTTATAAATGTCAGGATGTGTCTACTAGAAGTAGAAACTGTTAGCTCCACCCACTTGTCGACTGTGCATTTCTTGTATGACCTTATATGTACCTAAAACCAGCATTTGTGTTTGTACTGCCTTCATTTGAGCCCCTGTGTGGGTATAAAAGGACCAAGGTCCTTCCATTCAGTGTGCTACTTCATGCATTACCGAAGGGTGCTGTGTGAATGTAGCTCCACCTCATGAGGTTTAATAAACTCTGTTTTTCTATTCCAGTTTCTGTGCCAACTTCTTCCTATTGGTCTGAGGACTCTGTGCAGAAAGGGAGAACCCCTAAGCACTGGTAGGCCTTGTTGAGGCTCACCACCACAAATTGGCGCTTCCAACGTGGGGCTCATCGGCGACTCGGATGCCCGAAGGATTGGTCGAGACGAAGGATTGGAATCTCGCTTCTGGACGCGATCGCTGCCTGAGGAGACCCGAGTCTTGGCACCCATGGCGTTTTCCTTTCTTTCTGATCTGACCATCTCGGCGGCGCCGGTCCTCGACTGAGATCTCTTCTGTTGATTCGCTGTGCAGTGACCATTTGGTCGATTTGAGACCTTGGCAGTTGGAACCTGGACACCATTTGATTGGTAAGAGCCGTTTTGCGGCACTTGCTGTTGGTTTGATGCCTTTGATTGGTAAGGTAGTTTAGTAACACTTACTGCGGCTTTGTTTGTATGATTGGCCAATTTTGGAATCTGTTTTGTAATTATATATGTATTGCAATACATATAGGCAGGTAATGAGGAGAATTTTCTCTATTTAAAATTGTTTGAACAGCGCAACGTACTGAAGAGTACCTTAAGCGCTACTTTGATTATAATACTGCATATTTTGCACTATTTTTTGGCATGCCTGTTTTCAGCACACTTCGTAGGATGTGTTGCTTTTATAGTGGTACCAATTTGAGACTTGATCGAAGCACAACCAGCCCCCCGGAGGGGACGCCTAATAGGGATATGTATATTAAGTATGGTATTTCTTCTATAATGTACTGCACGTTATGGAACAAATATACTAGTAAAGATCCTGAGTTGCGTTGGCCGATGTATGGGTCATTTGATTTGCGAAAGATTCAGTATGTGGAACAATGTATGTTTAAACGAAAGACTAGGCAAGATATGTTTGATTGTGTGCGAATGTGGGAGAAAGAAGTGTGTGAGCGAATGAAGCGTGAGCAAGCCTTGATTGACAAAGAACAGCGAAAGACCATTTATGCGAAAGCATTAGAGTTAAAAAACAAGGAGATGAAAGAAATTAAAGAGAGGGAAGATAGGGAACGCCATTTACAGGTAACTGGCCAATACGCTGTTAGGCAGCCCCTTTATCCTATCCTTAATAAACCGCAAGATGATTTTTTGTTATTAGATCGTTCTCCACCTCCGTATATTTTTTCTTCCACTCCTCATGAGTCAGATGAGGACTCTTTTTCAGACCAGGACAAAGCTCGAGAAACTCGCTCAATGTTATCTGCTGGGCGTGCATCTGACATTAGATCTGCTGCGCGTAAAGCCGTTTGTAGTACTACCACTGCTTCAGAACTTTTAGATAGTATAAAAGGATGGCAGGAAAGGGAGCAAATATATTTTACCGATACATTTGCTGCAGAGGTTATTGAACGATTTAGGAAGCATTCGGTAGATATGGAGCCCAATGATGTAGCAGCTGATTGTAAACAATTACGTGACGGTCTTTTTGTCTTCTCCCAGGTGGCTGACACGATCAGACGCTTGGTTAAACTGCGTGTTGAAGCAGCCCGTTTGTGAGAGGAGAAAAAGGCAGCAGAAGCAGCTGCACTAGCATCTCAGATCAGCATGGCACGACCTCCTACTCCTGAAACAGATAAGAATGTTGTAATTCATGTGAAACCCATGCGGGAAGCCGCGCCTTTATATGTTCCTCCTAACGGAACGGGTACAGAGGATGATAAGACTTCTACTAATGCAAAAGGGTACTTTTTTTATAATTGGGTTTACACTCCTTGGAATAGGGCAGATGTTATGGCCCTTAAAAATGCATTGCCTGACCCGCGAAAGAATCCGGCAGCCTTTTATGAGGAAGTTGAGGGTGCAATTAGCTCTTGTACTATGACTTTGTCTGATATTGATTTGTTTTTGGATTAATATTACCGCCTGATATGTGGAGAACTGTGCGTAAAATTGATGATAATGCGACATTTGGAGCATTGTGGAAAGATTTAGAGCGGTTAGATGAAGATAGAGAACCTGCACAGAAACCGTGTCAGTTAATTTTAAATCTTCCGGCAGCTATATTAGTTAAGTTAAAGACGATCATTACCCCTAAAAAGATAGATTGGACAGTGTTAGCGTCTTGCAAGCAAAAGGTAGATGAATCAGTTTCTGACTTTTTCACACGCTTTGAAGAGGCATTCCACGATTTTAGTGGCCAGTCATTGATAGATGACACGGGTAGGCATCTGTTTGTTGATAAATATGTCGCAAACCTTTTGCCAGGGATAGCTAGTCGCTTAAAGGCCAGTGAGAGTTCATGGACTACCTCTTCTCCGGTTTCTCTTTTAACTATGGCTCAGTATTATGAGCGACAAGAATTAGAAACTAAAGGTAATGAGGACAAAAAGTCTAAAGAGTTGAAAACAAAGGTTATGTTGGCTCAAGCTTATGGTCCGCCTTCTAGAGGTCATGATAGAGGTGGACGTGGATCTTATGGTTCGTCCTTTCCTTCCTATACTCGTTCAAATTTGTCTGTTGATCAGTGTGCGTACTGCAAAAAATTTGGACATTGGCTTTCTGATTGTCCAGTACTGCGTGCTCAGCAGAATCTACGTGGTCGGGGACAAATGAGAAATCGTTCAGGATATCCAGGGCCTAGAGGAAGCGCGAATGATCGTGCTCGGTTTGATGCTAATACACGTGGGCAGGATGGGTTTAACACTTTTGATAGAAGGAACCAATATCAAATGTCTGACTATGTGCCCTCTGATTTTCAAGATTCTGCTTATGCATAGGATTGCCTAGGATGGGGTAAGGAATCAGTTGAAGTTCCAGTAGATCAGAGGGGTCCCTATGTTACAGCACATGTTTTGGGCTCTACTGATCAGTTTCTGGTTGATACAGGAGCTACTCGTAGCGCCTTGTCTAAACAGTTGGTTCCAAGGGCTCCCTGTCTGGCTTAACCATTACATCGATAGGTTTCGATGGAACACCTTCTCTTAGCCCATTGTCACAACCACTTGCATTCGATGTTGATAAGTTTACTGCTCCATGTCCGTTTTTGCTTTCTCCAAACACACCAGACAATATTGTGGGTCTTGATATGCTTAAATATTTCAGGGCTACGATACGGTGTTCTCCGGAAGGAGTACGGGTTATTTTGAATGACAACTACCCTGTGATTGAGAGATCTTGTATTATTAAAGAGGACATTGCACTAGCCTCACTCCCTAGTACTTTGTGGGCTACTTCGGACACTGATGTAGGACAAATGGTTATTCCACCAGTACATATTAGTGTTAAGGAGGGCGCTTTATTGCCAAGACTGCCTCAGTATAAAATTTCTCGAGAAGGAGAAGAAGCACTCACACGTATTGTACATGATTTAATTAAGGTGGGGGTTGTGGAAGAAGTTCCTTACAATGTTTGCAATAGTCCGATTCTTCCCATTTTGAAAAAAGATACTGACACTAGGATCTATAGATTTATCATTGATTTGAGAGAAGTTAACAAGATTGTAGTATCACAGTACCCTGTAGTATCTGACATAACGACATTGCTTACCCTGGTCCCTCCAACAGCAACTACATTTTCTGTAATTGATCTGAAGAATGCTTTCTTCTCGATTCCTATTCATCCTGATAGCCGATATTTGTTCGGTTTCACTTTGAATAATAGATCATATAGATTTTGTAGAGTTCCTCAAGGCTATACTGAGAGTCCTAGTATTTACAGTCAAGCATTGAAGAGACAGCTTGATTCCTTTACCCTGCCTAAAGGAGTGGCTCTCATACAATATGTCGATGACATCTTGTTGGCAGCTGATACACCTGAGCAGTGTGAGAAATGCACTTTGTCCTTGCTTTCTTTTCTTGCTACACACCACCATAAAGTATCACGGAAGAAATTGCAATATTGTAGACCGAAGGTGACCTATTTAGGACACCTTCTGTCTAAGGAGGGCCGTGCACTGACACCAGATCGCATTCAAGCAATTTTAGACACCCCAGTACCTTCCACGCAGAAAGATGTCCGTGCATTCATTGGTCTGACTTCGTTTTGCAGGCAATGGATATTGGGTTTTTCACACATTGTTAAACCCTTGCTAGCACTTTTAACTAAAAACACTCCGATCCCCCTTCCATGGACAGATGAATGTCAAAATGCTTTTTGTCAGTTGAGACAAGCTCTTTGCTCTGCACCAGTGTTAGGCACACCAGATTACACGAAGGCTTTTACACTCTATGTACATGAGAAAGAAGGATGTGCATTGTCAGTTTTAGTACAGACACACGGGGACAAACAGCGTCCTTGTGCATACCTTTTTTTTGTGCAGTTCTTGATCCTGTTGCTCGTGCATTACCTGGGTGCTTCCGTTCAGTTGCAGCGGCGGCTGTATCCATACGTCAGAGTGAAGGGATAGTTTTGTCACACAAACTGTTGGTGCTAGTACCCCATGCAGTAGATGCCCTTTTGAATCAGACTAAGACTCAGCACTTAACTAGTGCTCGTTTGACAGGATACGAATTGACACTGCTAGCACCTCATATTACCTTGAAGAGATGTGCGACACTGAACCCAGCCACTTTGTTGCCATATCCTGCGACTCAGTCTCAGTCAAAGGAGCCTCACGATTGCATATTCCTTACTGAGGAGCAGACAAAGGGTCGCATCGATTTGCAAGATACGCCCCTTCCAGATTTAGATGGGGAACTGTGGGTTGATGGGTCCTGTCTGAAGTTACCAGATGGCACGACTTCAGCTGCTTATGCAATTACCACGCTTGAGACAGTAGTGGAAACAGCTCGCATACCTCAGAAGTCAGCTCAAGCAGCTGAACTAATAGCTTTGACACGAGCGTGTGAGCTTAGCACTGACTTGTGTGTGAACATTTACACGGATAGCCGCTATGCTTTTGGAGTGGTTCATGATTTCGGCCTACTCTGGAAGGAAAGAGGCTTTCTTACATCCCATGGGATGCAGATAATGCACGGAGAGTTAGTGCATAATCTCTTGACTGCACTTACATACCCAAAGAGAGTTGCTATTATGAAGTGTAGCGCACACAAGAAAGTGACTGACAAAATAGGACAAGGCAATGCCTTTGCAGACCGCGTAGCCCGTGAAACTGCGATGCAGCGAAGCACTACATCCATGTACGTAGTGAAATCACAAGCTGAGCGTTGGCATGATGCTAGAGAGGAAGTATTGGATATACAGAGATCTGCTTCTGTGGAAGAGTTTGAGCAATGGTCTAAAGAAGGAATGTTAGATGATGAGGGTTGTTGGCGTAACAAAGAAATGAATAAGTGGAAATTGCCTGCAGCCTATTTACAACCTATGGTTCAAATGGCACATGGGCTGGCACATGTTGGAACTCTAGCAATAACTAAATTACTTACACAAGTTTGGGAGCATCCTGAAATTGCTAGCACAGCCAAAAGAGTAGTACAGTCCTGTTTGATCTGTTGGCAGTATAATCCTGGAAAAGGGACACGAACTCCTACAGGAGGGTTTGCTACACCAACCGCACCTTTTGAAGTTTTGCAGATGGATTACATCCAACTCGAACGCTGCAATAATCTGAAATATGTCCTAGTGGTGGTATGTGCCTTCAGTAAGTGGATAGAGGCATACCCTACAAAGGATAATACTGCTCTCACCACAGCAAAGGTGCTTCTAAAGGAGTTTTCCCTAGATACGGTGTTTGCAAACTTTTGTGGAGTGACAATGGACCTCATTTTATTGGGCAAGTTGTTGAGCATGTACTGAAAGGATTAGGGATCAAACAGAAATTCCATACAGTTTTCCACCCGCAACCAGCAGGATTGGTGGAAAGGTATAACGCTACTTTAAAATCAAAATTGGCGAAAATACTGGCTTTCACGTCTCTAAAGTGGCCAGATGCACTACCATTGGCATTGTTGTCCATAAGATCGGTGCCACATTCACGATCAGGTCTTACCCCTATGAGGTGGTGTTTGGGAGACCGATGAACATTTGGGGAATTCCTAAGCCACGCCCCATACATGATGTTCCTTGTGTTCTGATGAATGATTATTTAGCACAGTTAACCCGACAGTTTGGTTTCTATTCATCAACAGGTTCGAGAAGCTCTTCCTGACAGATCTACAGGTGAGGCCCACGAACTCCGTCCTGGTGATCACGTAATGGTCAAGGTCTTCGACAGATCAAACAGCTTGGAGCCGAGGTGGCGAGGACCAGAGCAGGTGCTCCTTGCGACAAGGACAGCAGTTCGAGTGACAAACAGAAAGAATTGGATCCACAGCACACACTGCAAACGCGTGTCGCCTGCCTTGGTGGAACCTGCTGTGTTGACCGACCGTCGAGAGATTCTGGAGACGGAGAAAGGCCAAGCTATCTCACCTGACGAATCTGCGGAAGTCTTCCCGGACCACACGATCACTGGAGCATCCAGATATCAATTGAGACCGAGGAAAGAATCTGCAGTTTTGAAAAAGACTGGTTGAGCTACTGCCCTGGGTTAGTGAAACGGAGAGCCGATGTGGCAAGGGGAGGGGGATCAGCCCTGCATTAGTGTAGTGACACCCGCCTTGGCCCATGGTGAAGAAATCAACGGCTGCCCAGGGACAAGAGCTCCAACGATTGTTTTCAACAAGTTTTTAGAAAGATTAATCATTATTGTTGCTGAAATGAATAACAAAAGAATCATTTGTGCTGTAGGGTTTGTTGTTGCTATGGTGGCTATGGCAGCAATTACGTGGTACATCGAGAAGGTGGCTCCTGTTCGACAGCTTTTTGTTGCCACTACGCCAGTACCAGTGGAACACTACTACTTCACTCTTCCCTACCATGAGCAGAAGCATCGACAATCCTATCTAAACAATACCTTTATTCAGATGTTGCATGTTAGAAATGGGATCTCTGGTTGGCTAAGGCTTGCGCCAAAGCCAGGCAGAGACCACCACTCTAGTCAGGGCAAGGGAGTTACACATCCCAGATAACCCCTGCTCACCCCCTTGGTAGCTTGGCACGAGCAGTCAGGCTTATCCCGGAGGCAATGTGTAAAGCGTTTGCGCAACACACCCACAGCAACAACATACTAGGCACACCACAAAAAGGAACTCCACACAAGGTTATATCAAAAATAGCCTTTGTATTATCATAACACATTAGAATAGTACTCACATAATATACATGGTGCCACCTGGCACTAGGTCATCTTTACAAGGGATTATTTACACCTGACAGGGCCAACTGGACCACTGTCAGAACCAGCACAAAGCGAACTTAGTACATGTAGAACTTATAATAAATGTAGAACATCATAAACGTACAACCAGTACTCACTGGTAGTTACTGTAATTAGCATCAGCCTGTAACATAAACCACATTATGCACAGCATCACATTAGGCGCAAATTACATTCTGCGCCAACCTCACCAGCATAAATACATTATGCAATACTCTCATAAGTCTAAACACATTAGACCCTAACCTCCTAAGTATAACTCACACTAGGGCGTAAATCACAGTAGAGAATAACTCACAACCTAAACGCATTAGGTAATAATAAAATCACAAGCATAAACATATTATGCAAAACCTCATAATCATGAAACACATTTAGAGGTATAACCCAGGGTGCGTAAA
This sequence comes from Calotriton arnoldi, assembly GCA_963921515.1. NCBI lineage: Eukaryota > Metazoa > Chordata > Amphibia > Caudata > Salamandridae > Calotriton > Calotriton arnoldi. The sequence goes on along the minus strand of CAWUFW010005608.1, from coordinate 1,138,948 downwards.
CCACAATATAGGAATCACATTTCCTAGCACCCATAATCACATTAGCACCTAACTCAGATTAGGGCCTGGCGCCCTATAAACCTAACTGTCCCCCTGGCCAACTGGCCATCTCTAAAGGGCTCAAATGCCCTATGTCCACAGAGTCAGGGCGCGCTGCCAACGCAGCGAAAGTCAAGGGTGCGCAACTGCGCAAACCTAAACGTAGCAGCTGCCCACTACTTGCTGGGCAGCTGGGAGAGTCAGGGGCCAAGGAGTGCATCTCACTCCTAGCGCAAAACATGTGTCCCCCTAAGGAAGAATAACCTACACGGTGCAGCTGACGCTAATTGCCGTGCAGCTGTGAATCCAAACGTGGGCCTGGACACTCACTGTGCCCTCCAGTCCCACTCAGGGGCTCTAGCTCATATGGGCCATATGTTGCAGTTGCCCGCTACGGCGGCGCAACTGAGCCAACATAGCCAAACTGGGGAAAGCACGGGCCCCTCTGGGCCCTCTAACAACAAATATGCCCCCAAGATGCAAAGAGGGCACTGGCACTACGCGTGCCGTCTGAGCCCCACTCCGGGACTCTTATCAACCAAAAGTGCCCCGGTGATGCAGCTGCCCTCTAGCAGGCGGGGCAGCTGTACAAGGAGCCAAAACGGAAGAGTCACGGTCCCCCTAGACCCCCCCGGGGGCCCCAACAACAATGTAGCCCACGTCAGAGCGGCCCGCTCTCCTGCGGGTCCGCTCAGGACAGGTAAGCACCGGCAAGGGGCCTCGAGAGGCACCACAACAAGGGAGAAGCCCCCCACTCACCGGGGCTGCGAGGCAGGCCTCCTCCAGTCTCCTCTTCTCCTCGGGATCGGCACCACTTCTCCCGGGCGGCAGGGGCAGGCACCGACAATGTGCCTCGAGCCCCCTCCACCTCAATCTCCATGGGCTGCTGGATGCAGGGCTCTCCTTCCTCTGCTGGACTCCCCCGGTCAGCGCGGCAACACGCGGGGCTCTCCCTTCACCACGGGAGCCCCGCCGAACCATGCACCATGCTTCACCCGGTCCCCCTCCTCGGGACCGGGACTTCAAGATGGAGCCCGCGAGGCTCCTTCACTTCCCGTTTCGGCCGCGCTGCCATTGGTCAGCCGGCCGCTAGGCCCGCCCACAACCAGGCAACGGTGCCTGTCTTCCGGGTCGCATTTGGCAGCGGCCCGGAGATTTCCCTCTGCACTCGGGCCGCGGCGGTGATTTCTTTTCGGCGGCAACACGGGGTAGGCTCCCGTTTTGAAATTAAGATAGTGGCGGGGTAGGCACCCGCAATGGCATTAAAAATAAGCGGGGTAGGCACCCGCGAAGAGCAGGCAAAACGCGGGGTGGGCACCCGCTCTTCCCCCGCACTGTGAGGGAATCCCCACGTCGGGATTCCCTCGGAAATGATCGCAGCCCAGCGCTGCAAGCCCACGCACTCCTGGGGAAATAAAAGTAAAGCGCCCACAGGGCGCTAAAGATGCAGCGAGGTCCTGGGGGATGTCAAGAACAGCAGAAGGGACCCAAAAGAGAGTCCTTAAGGCATCAAGGGGGCAATGGAGGGCCCAGGGAGGCAAGCCCTCCTGGCAGCCCCCCCCTGGGCCCCACCAGCAGCACGCCCCGTAGGAACAGCAACCAGGAACTGCACACCAAGAGTGAACACTGAACATTTTCATGGGGTCACAGCCCCTTCTTTTATACACATTTCCTTTGTGTCACAGCACAGGGCTGAGGAAAAACCAGACGCAACTGGTTTGGGGGAGCTTTGGAGCACTTTGTTTTGCTCAGCTCCTCTCTCCTTTCACAGGACAGGCTAGGGACATCAGACGCACCACAGGGGGTGGAGCCAGCATTGTGGAGGGAAGGCACAGCCCTATTCAGGTCCCAGGTGCAACTCCTCCCTCCCATCTAGATGCAGATCTCCCTATTCACCACTGCGCTGACTCACCCTGCCCCTGTCACTCACAAGCCAGACATGCAATTCACATCAGGCAGGCAGACACAGAGCACACATAAATGCCAACTTCTAAAAGTGGCACTTCCACACCAGCCATAATAAATCTGCGCACACCATTGCGCAGCATTTATTCTCACGAGATCGCACATACTAAACTCGCCCCTGCACTCCTCTCACACCAGGAATTACCATGGACACACATATCCCCCATGCATTCCTATGGGAGGGCAGGACAATCTCACCACACGCACTCAGCGTGCACGCACTTTACACTGGCCCACAGGGCTAAAGTGCCCAGAGACTTAAAACTACTGACATACAAGGCAAAAAGTTTAGGGGTGAACCTGCCAAAAAGGGCCAAGTCCAACACAACCCCCTTCCAGCCAAAACGCAGGGCAGACCAATCACCACCGTGATGGGCTTCCCTGCTTGGGGCGATAGAACACGGACGCGGGCCCGCACTGCAGGGACACCCTCCGGTTCTACGCCACTTGGAACCCATCGTATCCATCTAAGAGAAAAAAAAACTCAGGACCAACTAGGCTACCCCACCGGTACTCCTTAGTTGTCCACGGCCAGGACCAGGCCCTAGGCCACCCAGATGCCACTGGTCCTTGCCAATCCAGAGTGGGGGGCAGTAACCCCTGGCATACAATAGCCATTCTCCACTCTCCCTCAGTGTAGTTCCAAACTACCACTGATCCTTCAAACTAGGGTCCGCACCCTCAGGCTGACCAGAGGTCACGGGCGAAGCATCTCCTCCCCCTACCTCTATTTCTGACGTTTCGCGCTCTCCCAGGAGAAGCACCTACCAGAACACAACTCTCCCACCAGTTTAGGACCTCTCTCCATCACTGGTCTACCACCTGGGAAATAAATTCACCGGCTGCACCGGGGTCAGAGGCGAGGACTCCCTCCCTCTGCACCCCCTTCCAGAGTCCGATACCCTCCCAACTGGAGTGGTACCCCCTAAAAGGAAAACCGGCCAGGACACTGATTACAGCTGCCCTGCCGTCCAGATCCGGAAACACCGGCTACTGGCTCCCCAACCCAGGGACGTACCCTTTGGTCAGATGCCCGGCGAACCAGGACTTCACAAGGGTGACACATAACTAATGGGTCGTGTGACAGTCTGCCCGGCGCAAACCCAGGGCAGAAGTGGCATCACCATGGTCACTCATTGGCGACTCAGCCCTGCTGGCTGGCCCCTGACCCACTGGCTCTTCCACTGGGTACTTTTTCCCCCCTCACCCCTCACTCTGGACTTTTGCACCCTCCCAAGGGGAGTGGTACTGCCAGACACTAGGACTGCTGGAGCTCTGATTACAGACGCTCCACGTCCTCTAGACACTGGGAGATCCTCCTCAAATGGCCTACAAGTACAGCCTAGGCCCCCAACCTGATGTTCCCTTTAAGAAACAATCCAGGTCCTGAGACTGGGTTTCGGGCACTTTGGGACAGAACCACTCACTCTTTCTCCTCTTGAGACAAGATGTGAGCCCCTACACCGGGACCTAGCTGGGCTACACTGAACCTCCTCCACCACGGAAGACACCTGAGCCACTCTTATTGGAATTACTTCCAGCTCACCTACCACGGGGAGGTCCCCATACAGAACAGTCCAACAGGACAGACTAGGTTCCTTTCCTGGTGTTCCTTCTAAGAACCATCCAGTACCGGAGACTTGAGATTGAGGCTCGGAATACGGCCCAGTCTCACACCTTCCTCGCAGGACATGATGTGAGGCCTTGCAACCTCCTCACTATAACGGTTCCTAGTTGGGTTCCTCTGAACCATCTCCGCCACACGGGTTGGGAGACACCTGCACCATCCCTCAAGGTTACTCCCCAATGCAAGTTCCTTATTTCACAGAACTCACACCCAAGTATTCAGCAAGCTCCTTATTTCAGAGAACTCACACCCAAGTATTCAGCAAGCTCCTTATTTCAGAGAACTCACACTCACTCGTCCAGTGCAACACACCATTTATCCACACACACCCCCAGACCGGTGAGACAGTATCTACTGCCCCTGAATCTCAACCTGCACCCCTCTTACTGAGCACCAGGTACCATACTCTGGGAACGGGACGGGGAATTCATGCACTGGACACACTTCTGCTGCCACCACTGGATCCCACCCTTACTGGGGAATCCAGAAAACTCACACTGCACTTAGGGGATAATCTACCCTCCCGAGCTAGTGACCATACCAATTAAGTCCCCACTGTAGGCCAACCCAAGAACCAGCGCAATGGCTCAAGGGCAGTCTCTCCTCCAGATTCTCTGGTTTCTGTCCTTGGCAGGACACCCAACTCATAGTGCACAAGAAACACATTTCAAAAAGAAATGACACTTAAAACAAACTCAGAAGCAATAATCCCTTTCCATGTGACTATCTAAAAATGCAGAGTTTTGTAATGCAGCCAGTTGTCGCTGTGGTATTGCGCAAACGCAAGTCCAAATCCCACCGCTGCCACCAATGTTAGAAATGGGATCTCTGGTTGGCTAAGGCTTGCGCCAAAGCCAGGCAGAGACCACCACTCTAGTCAGGGCAAGGGAGTTACACATCCCAGATAACCCCTGCTCACCCCTTGGTAGCTTGGCACGAGCAGTCAGGCTTATCCCGGAGGCAATGTGTAAAGCGTTTGCGCAACACACCCACAGCAACAACATACTAGGCACACCACAAAAGGAACTCCACACAAGGTTATATCAAAAATAGCCTTTGTATTATCATAACACATTAGAATAGTACTCACATAATATACATGGTGCCACCTGGCACTAGGTCATCTTTACAAGGGATTATTTACACCTGACAGGGCCAACTGGACCACTGTCAGAACCAGCACAAAGCGAACTTAGTACATGTAGAACTTATAATAAATGTAGAACATCATAAACGTACAACCAGTACTCACTGGTAGTTACTGTAATTAGCATCAGCCTGTAACATAAACCACATTATGCACAGCATCACATTAGGCGCGAATTACATTCTGCGCCAACCTCACCAGCATAAATACATTATGCAATACTCTCATAAGTCTAAACACATTAGACCCTAACCTCCTAAGTATAACTCACACTAGGGGCGTAAATCACAGTAGAGAATAACTCACAACCTAAACGCATTAGGTAATAATAAAATCACAAGCATAAACATATTATGCAAAACCTCATAATCATGAAACACATTTAGAGGTATAACCCAGGGTGCGTAAACCACAATATAGGAATCACATTTCCTAGCACCCATAATCACATTAGCACCTAACTCAGATTAGGGCCTGGCGCCCTATAAACCTAACTGTCCCCCTGGCCAACTGGCCATCTCTAAAGGGCTCAAATGCCCTATGTCCACAGAGTCAGGGCGCGCTGCCAACGCAGCGAAAGTCAAGGGTGCGCAACTGCGCAAACCTAAACGTAGCAGCTGCCCACTACTTGCTGGGCAGCTGGGAGAGTCAGGGGCCAAGGAGTGCATCTCACTCCTAGCGCAAAACATGTGTCCCCCTAAGGAAGAATAACCTACACGGTGCAGCTGACGCTAATTGCCGTGCAGCTGTGAATCCAAACGTGGGCCTGGACACTCACTGTGCCCTCCAGTCCCACTCAGGGGCTCTAGCTCATATGGGCCATATGTTGCAGTTGCCCGCTACGGCGGTGCAACTGAGCCAACATAGCCAAACTGGGGAAAGCACGGGCCCCTCTGGGCCCTCTAACAACAAATATGCCCCCAAGATGCAAAGAGGGCACTGGCACTACGCGTGCCGTCTGAGCCCCACTCCGGGACTCTTATCAACCAAAAGTGCCCCGGTGATGCAGCTGCCCTCTAGCAGGCGGGGCAGCTGTACAAGGAGCCAAAACGGAAGAGGCACAGGCCCCCTGGACCCCCCCGGGGGCCCCAACAACAATGTAGCCCACGTCGGAGCGGCCCGCTCTCCTGCGGGTCCGCTCAGGACAGGTAAGCACCGGCAAGGGGCCTCGAGAGGCACCACAACAAGAAAGAAGCCCCCCACTCACCGGGGCTGCGAGGCAGGCCTCCTCCAGTCTCCTCTTCTCCTCGGGATCAGCACCACTTCTCCCGGGCGGCAGGGGCAGGCACCGACAATGTGCCTCGAGCCCCCTCCGCCTCAATCTCCACGGGCTGCTGGATGCAGGGCTCTCCTTCCTCTGCTGGACTCCCCCGGTCAGCGCGGCAACACGCGGGGCTCTCCCTTCACCACGGGAGCCCCGCCGAACCATGCACCATGCTTCACCCGGTCCCCCTCCTCGGGACCGGGACTTCAAGATGGAGCCCGCGAGGCTCTTTCACTTCCCGTTTCGGCCGCGCTGCCATTGGTCAGCCGGCCGCTAGGCCCCGCCCACAACCAGGCAACGGTGCCTGTCTTCCGGGTCGCATTTGGCAGCGGCCCGGAGATTTCCCTCTGCACTCGGGCCGCGGCGGTGATTTCTTTTCGGCGGCAACACGGGGTAGGCTCCGTTTTGAAATTAAGATAGTGGCGGGGTAGGCACCCGCAATGGCATTAAAAATAAGCGGGGTAGGCACCCGCGAAGAGCAGGCAAAACGCGGGGTGGGCACCCGCTCTTCCCACGCACTGTGAGGGAATCCCCACGTCGGGATTCCCTCGGAAATGATCGCAGCCCAGCGCTGCAAGCCCACGCACTCCTGGGGAAATAAAAGTAAAGCGCCCACAGGGCGCTAAAGATGCAGCGAGGTCCTGGGGGATGCCAAGAACAGCAGAAGAGACCCAAAAGAGAGTCCTTAAGGCATCAAGGGGGCAATGCAGGGCCCAGGGAGGCAAGCCCTCCTGGCAGCCCCCCCCTGGGCCCCACCAGCAGCACGCCCCGTAGGAACAGCAACCAGGAACTGCACACCAAGAGTGAACACTGAACATTTTCATGGGGTCACAGCCCCTTCTTTTATACACATTTCCCTTTGTGTCACAGCACAGGGCTGGGGAAAAACCAGACGCAACTGGTTTGGGGAGCTTTGGAGCACTTTGTTTTGCTCAGCTCCTCTCTCCTTTCACAGGACAGGCTAGGGACATCAGACGCACCACAGGGGGTGGAGCCAGCATTGTGGAGGGAAGGCACAGCCCTATTCAGGTCCCAGGTGCAACTCCTCCCTCCCATCTAGATGCAGATCTCCCTATTCACCACTGCGCTGACTCACCCTGCCCCTGTCACTCACAAGCCAGACATGCAATTCACATCAGGCAGGCAGACACAGAGCACACATAAATTCCAACTTCTAAAGTGGCCCTTCCACACCAGCCATAATAAATCTGCGCACACCATTGCGCAGCATTTATTCTCACGAGTTCGCACATACTAAACTCGCCCCTGCACTCCTCTCACACCAGGAATTACCATGGACACACATATCCCCCATGCATTCCTATGGGAGGGCAGGACAATCTCACCACACGCACTCAGCGCGCACGCACTTTACACTGGCCCACAGGGCTAAAGTGCCCAGAGACTTAAAACTACTGACATACAAGGCAAAAAGTTTAGGGGTGAACCTGCCAAAAAGGGCCAAGTCCAACATTGCACCATACTCGCAATGCTACAAATACTACCAACTGTTGGGTGTGTGGGATGATGCCTGCACATCAAAAGAAAGGAGGAACACCTTTTATTCCTCTTCCATTTTCTCACAATGGTTCTTGTCAAGCTTGGTATGCGCTCTTGTTTGCATATGGAAAGCCTTCAGTAGGTGGGATTATTTTTCAACTTAATAAAGTGTGTTATCAAAATAAAGAAGGTTATCCACAAGCCAAAGGGACTAAATGGGAATGGGAAGAGTATCAACCGGACAATATTTCAACACCACATGCCTTCACAAATGTCAGAATAATAAAGAACATTGGACCTTTTGTGATTTCTGTGACAAAAACTAAAGCAGATTTGTGTATCTGTAGTGTTGGAAGAATTCCAGTGGGGAGGAGCGAGTGTACTGTAATCCTGACCATTGAAGGTGCCAATAAGAGCACTTTCACAGCCTCGCATAATACGTATTTTGTGTGTGGAAATAACGGATATTATCAATTACCTGTTGGGTGGTCAGGAATCTGCTATGTATCTTTTCTGTTGCCCCCTGTGTTTCTGGCACCTGCATTATATCACCGTGATTTTAAACTGTACAATGATATTTCCAAAAACAGAAATAAGAGGACAATAAGTATGGATGAAGTTGACCAAACCGACACTACCCTACAACAATATGTTGATTTCAACTTGGGCTTATTTTCTTTGTGGGTGCTGCATTAAACAGCAGAAAGATCAGGCGATTAACTCGTGTTGTGGAAGCTGTTACCAATCAGACAGCTATGGCACTTGGGAACATTACAGAGGAACTACAGATTGCAAGGATTGTAGCACTCCAGAATAGGATGGTGTTAGACGTGATTTTGGCTGATCGAGGTGGTGCATGTCGCATCATCGGTAGCAGCTGTTGCGTATTCATACCGGATCACTCACCTTCAGTATATGACGCAATATCAAAACTGCATAAGATTGCTGCAGAAATTCATTCAGAGACTGGTACTTGGACTTTTGCTGGATGGTTTTGGAGTCTTGTTTCTGCTTGGGGCTGGAAGCCACTGACTATCCTGTGTGTAATAATTATGATACTTTTTACATGCTGTGTATGTATCCAATGTGGTCCAATGCTTTGCTCCATTTGCATCTCTGCTTGCATACCTGCCAAAAGGAACGTTGCTGAAACAAAAGCCCAACAAATGTTGAATAAAGAGGTGGCCGAAAATAATGTCAATAGATGTACGGGATGAATATTTAGATTACCCCAGATAAACGAATGTCTTCAGCTAATGCTGAAAGGGTCGTCTGTTGTAATTTGGCAGCACTTAAGTTAAGCATTAGCCGAAGACATCCGGTATTCAGAGGCTAAATTGTCCGCTTTGTGGAATCCATTTTGTATTTCTGGCAGCCATTTGGGTTGCCATGTGCTGCCATGTGCTCGCCATGTGCTCTGTCCTACCTTCCTGTTAACTGCTCTTGAAATCTGCCTAGAGACGAGTTATATTTAGTTTCTTTTGCTTTGCACATGCTCAGTTGAGCTCGCAGCTGTCCATGCAGCTGTTCCGAGTTTATAAATGTCAGGATGTGTCTACTAGAAGTAGAAACTGTTAGCTCCACCCACTTGTCGACTGTGCATTTCTTGTATGACCTTATATGTACCTAAAACCAGCATTTGTGTTTGTACCGCCTTCATTTGAGCCCCTGTGTGGGTATAAAAGGACCAAGGTCCTTCCATTCAGTGTGCTACTTCATGCATTACCGAAGGGTGCTGTGTGAATGTAGCTCTACCTCATGAGGTTTAATAAACTCTGTTTTTTCTATTCCAGTTTCTGTGCCAACTTCTTCCTATTGGTCTGAGGACTCTGTGCAGAAAGGGAGAACCCCTAAGCACTGGTAGGCCTTGTTGAGGCTCACCACCACACGGTGTCCCGCGTTCATTTTAATGAGCCCCTGGGTGGGCCAGGTCCCGGGGACAATCTCCCTGGGCTTTTTAAATAATATGCGGGGGCACGCAGCCCCCCCCCGGACCCGGGGACTGCCACCTCCCCGGGGCTTCTTCATAAGATGCAGGGGGGCTGCTGCCCCCCCATGCTGCCCCGGGGATCGCCATCTCCCCGGGGCATTACTGATCGGCACTTCCCCGGGGCTTAAATTTAAATAAGAAAGTGTGGAGGGGACTCCTGCCCCTCTCCACACTGCCCCGGGGACCACCACCTCCCCGGGGCAATTTTAAATTAAGGGTTTGGGTCCGCTGCGGACCCCCGGCCCCTGGGACCACCACCTCCCCAGGGCTTTACATCAGTTGGGAGGGGGGCCCCCTTCCAGGAGCCTTCGATGGCCCTGGGGACCGCCACCCCCCAGGGCCGGCTCCAGCAATGTCCCGGGGTGTGAAGTGTACTCCATCACTTCTATAGATGTCATCCATATCAAAACGTAGATTGCTGTTATAGATGGAGCCCATCCTATGGTATCTGAGGTAAGCAGAAACAGCTTTATTGACATTCTTTCTAGCTTTCTCACTCTGTGGACAGAATTGATTTGACCACTTCCATTTCTGTTTTTGGCATATATTAGAGTATACAAAGACAGTTTGGGGGAAAAGCAACATCAACTGTGCAAAGGTATCCTTCATGAGCATTTCCAGTCCTACTCCAGTCAATGTGCCTAGGACATTGCCACCACAGTGCAAAATCATGAGGTCAGGGGGTTGGAGATGCAAAAAGGTTTTAACCAAAGGCATCAATTGGTGCCACTTTAATCCTCTCTGTGCAATCCATTTAATATCCACATTTTGCAAAGCTAGGTCTTTGTCAATACCTCTGTGTTCAGCATACTTTTTGCACCAGAAAACATAGCTGTTCCCTACAATCCATACTGTAAGCATCTTGATGGAATGTCTGGAAGTTATGAGAACATGTCTGTAGCTGAGGTAGTCACTTGGCAGAATGAGAGGTATCTAAAATGGTGGACAAGATGCTGTTTTTTAAAAGCAGATAACTGATTGGCTGTTCATGAACATTGTACTCTCAAAAATAGGATGCATTTTACTTACTTAAAAAAGCATGTTTCTTATTGGTTATTTAAAATGTTTGAAAGCTACAGTAGATAGGATTAGGTAGTATTTTGCAAAAGTCAACCACACCTGCTATTTGCATTTGTAAGTTTGTGTGCTGATCTTGAAAATATGGTGAACTTGTGACCTGCCAGTTCAGTTGAATGCTGCAGAAAGTGTTACTATGGAAACTGGGATTGAACAGAATGGGGGAAGGGTAGAAAGTTAACTGTGCTTTTAAAATATGAAATTGTAAGTTAAAAATAAGTGATAAGTTATTAAAGTAAGATTTCCAAAATCAGTAGTATGTTTAGAAGTGGTGTGTTCATAAAAAATAATACTAGTATTAGTAGTAATAGGTTTTTGAACTCCCGTATGGATTCGAGGCTCCATCGCGATGGTACACGGTGGAGTCGTGACTCCAGAAAATCAGTTTAGGCATTTTAGAAGCCAGTTTGTAAGGGTTAATATGTGTAACCAATAGAAATGTGTTTCACAATTTGAATTAATGTAGGAAGGAATTGATTTGTTGCTTACATTTATTTGTGTGGATAAAGAGAGGGAGAGTTTGCCATTACTGGTTTTACCTTGTTGAGAGTGGTGCATTACATTGATTGTGTGCAAAAGAAAATCTTTTATGAGTTTCTGATATTTCATATTCTACAATACTATTTGAAAGGTGAGTTATTAATTTGTGAGGTGTATTATGTATTAGCTTAATTTTCTAACTTTAGAAATTATTGAAGAACTGTGATGTTTGAAATATGTTATTAAATGTAGACATGTGTATTGTAGTTTGTTAGTATTTAGAGAGGTCTGCATGGTCTTGTGTCTGAAGTATGTCTACTTACACATGTATTCTGATATGTGTTATCCATCTGAAGATGCTAGACGTGTAAAATACAGGTATGCATGTACTTGTATGCTTCTTTTATATATATTGTCACTGGTAAAAGGTACACACACATGCATGCATGCTTTTAGAAATATGGGGAGACTTCCAACAGAGACATGTGAAGGGTTGCTGCTTTGTATTTGGCTATGCTCAATACCTGAATAGTAGTAGAATGGTGAAGCATCAGCAGCAGAAAAGTGAAGTTTAAGATATGTTGCTGAGGAATTAGTGATTATGCTACTTTGTGTGCGCTTGTGGAAAAGTTTACTTGAAGTACGACGCATAAATGTAGGTGTCTGTTTGAAATGTGAAGTGCAGTCTGTAAAGTTTTAAGGTCTTCATGGTCTTGTGACTGAGGTATATGTCTACTTACACATGTATTGTGATATGTGTTATGCATCTGAAGATGCTAGACGTATAAAACAGAGGTGTACATCTATTTGTATGTTTCTTTGATATATGATGCTATTATCAAATGGTACAGACATATGTATGCATGCTTTCAGGAAGATGGTGAGACTTACAGCAGAAACATGTGAAGGGTTGCTGCTTTATTTTTGGGTAGGTCCAATACCCTAAGTAGTCGTAGAATGGTGAAGGAGCAGCAGAAAAGTTAGGTTTAAGACATGTTTGCAGATGGATAAGTGATTATGGGGCATATTAGCAAGACCCACGTTAAAATTATCGCCGTTTTAGCGGCAGGAAACTGCCGCTAAAACGGCGATAATGGGCTTGCTAATATGCGTTATGGAATTCCAATAGAAGCCCAGGTTTGATGTCCTGCACATCTAACCTGGGCTTCTATTGGAATTCCATAACGCATATTAGCAAGCCCATTATCGCAGTTTTAGTGGCAGTTTCCTGCCGCTAAAACGGCGATCATTTTAACGTGGGTCTTGCTAATATGCCCCTAGGTTACTTTGTATGAGTCTGTGGAAAGGTACACTTCAAATATACCGCATAATTTTCAGTGTCAGCTTGAAATGTGAAGTGCAGTCTATCAATTTTTAAGCGGTGGATGGTCTTGTGACTGAGGTATGTCTCTACTTGCACATGTATTCTGATATGTGTTATGCAGCTGAAGATGCTACACGTATAAAACACAGGTATTCATCTATTTGTATATTTCTTTTATATATGATGCTGCTAGCAAAAGGTACAGACATATGCATGCATGCTTTTAGGAATAAGGTGAGACTTACAGCTGAGACATGTGATGGGTTGCTGCTTTATATTTGCTAGGCCTAAAACTTTAAGTAGTCGCAGAATAGTGAGGTCCAGCACAAAAGTTAGGTTTAAGTCATGATAGGAGAGGGATTAGTGATTAGGCTACTTTGTATGAGTCTGTGGAAAGGTACACTTTAAATATACCAGGTAATTTTCAATGTGTGCTTGAAATGTGAAGGGCAGTCTGTCAAGTTGTAAGGCCTTTATGGTATTGTGACTGAGGTATGTCTCTACTTGCACATTTATTCCGATATGTGTTATGCATCTGAAGATGCTAGACGTATAAAACACAGGTATACATCTATTTGTATATTTGTTTTATATACGATGGTGCTAGCAAAACGTACAGACATATGCATGCATGGTTTCAGGAATATGGTGAGACTTATAGTTGAGACATATGATGTGTTGCTGCTTTATATTTGGCTAGGCCCAACACTCTAAGTAGTTGCATAATGATGAGGTGCAGTGCAAAAGTTAGGTTTAAGTCATGTTAGGAGAGGGATTAGTGATTAGGCTACTTTGTATGAGTCTATGGAAAGGTACACTTTAAATATACCGCATAATTTTCAGTGTCTGTTTGTAATGTGAAGTGCAGTCTGTCATGTTTTAAGGCCTTCCTGGTCTTGTGACTGAGGTATGTCTCTACTTGCAGATGTATTCTGATATGTGTTATGCATCTGAAGATGCTAGTCGTTTAAAAGACAGGTATACATCTATTTGTATATTTCTTTTATATATAACGCTGCTAGCAAAAGCTACAGACATATGCATGCATGCTTTTAGGAATATGGTGAGACTTACAGCTGAGACATGTGATGGGTTGCTGCTTTATATTTGGCTAGGCCCAACACTCTAAGTAGTTGCAGAATGGTGAGGTGCAGTGCAAAAGTGAGGTTTAAGACATGTTAAGAGAGGGATTAGTGATTAGGCTATTTTGTACGAGTCTGTGGAAAGGTACACTTTAAATATACCGTATCATTTTCAGTGTCTGTTTGAAATGTGAAGTACAGTCTGTCAAGTTTTAAGGCCTTTATGGTATTGTGACTGAGGTATGTCTCTACTTCCAGATGTATTCTGATATGTGTTGTGCATCTGAAGATGCTAGTTGTATAAAACACAGGTATACATCTATTTCTATATTTCTTTTGTATACGATGCTGCTAGCAAATGTACAGGAAAATGCATGCATGGTTTCAGGAATATGGTGAGACTTACAGTTGAGACATATGATGTGTTGCTGCTTTATATTTGGTTAGGCCCAACACTCTAAGTAGTTGCAGATTGGTGAGGTGCAGCACAAAAGTGAGGTTTAAGACATGTTAGGAGAGGCATTAGTGATTAGGCTACTTTGTATGAGTGTGTGGAAAGGTACACTTTAAATATACCGCATAATTTTCAGTGTCTGTTTGTAATGTGAAGTGCAGTCTGTCATGTTTTAAGGCCTTCCTGGTCTTGTGACTGAGGTATGTCTCTACTTGCAGATGTATTCTGATATGTGTTATGCATCTGAAGATGCTAGTCGTTTAAAAGACAGGTATACATCTATTTGTATATTTCTTTTATATATAACGCTGCTAGCAAAAGCTACAGACATATGCATGCATGCTTTTAGGAATATGGTGAGACTTACAGCTGAGACATGTGATGGGTTGCTGCTTTATATTTGGCTAGGCCCAACACTCTAAGTAGTTGCAGAATGGTGAGGTGCAGTGCAAAAGTGAGGTTTAAGACATGTTAAGAGAGGGATAGTGATTAGGCTATTTTGTACGAGTCTGTGGAAAGGTACACTTTAAATATACCGTATCATTTTCAGTGTCTGTTTGAAATGTGAAGTGCAGTCTGTCAAGTTTTAAGGCCTTTATGGTATTGTGACTGAGGTATGTCTCTACTTCCAGATGTATTCTGATATGTGTTGTGCATCTGAAGATGCTAGTTGTATAAAACACAGGTATACATCTATTTCTATATTTCTTTTGTATACGATGCTGCTAGCAAAAGGTACAGGAAAATGCATGCATGGTTTCAGGAATATGGTGAGACTTACAGTTGAGACATATGATGTGTTGCTGCTTTATATTTGGTTAGGCCCAACACTCTAAGTAGTTGCAGATTGGTGAGGTGCAGCACAAAAGTGAGGTTTAAGACATGTTAGGAGAGGCATTAGTGATTAGGCTACTTTGTATGAGTGTGTGGAAAGGTACACTTTAAATATACCGCATAATTTTCAGTGTGTGCTTGAAATGTGAAGTGCAGTCTGTCACGTTTTAAGGCCTTCCTGGTCTTGTGACTGAGGTATGTCTCTACTTGCACATGTATTCTAATATGTATTATGCATGTGAAGTTGATAGACGTATAAAACACAGGTATACATCTATTTGTATACCTGTTATATACGATTTCTTTTATATACGATTTTGCTAGCAAAAGGAACAGACATATGTATACATGCTTTCAGGAATATGGTGAGACTTACAGCTGAAACATGAGATGGGTTGCTGCTTTATATTTGACTAGGCCCAACATCCTGAATAGTTGCAGAATAGTTGAATTGCAGCACAAAAGTGAGGTTTACGACATGGTGTACACTTTTCTGCTACAGCTTCACCATTCTGCGACTACTCAGAGCATTGGGCCTACCCAAATATAAAGCACCAAACCTTCACATGACTCTGTTATAAAGGTTGGCGGGGGTATGCCCAGACGTGGGTCCCTTGCTCACTTTGCCACTGGATTCAAGCAAGCCTGGCTGATGATGGCTGAAATGCCAGAAACCGGTCCTAGGATGCTTGTTTCCGGTCCAGGGAAGACATGGCTTGGCAGTTCGGGCTGGACTGTTCCCATGAGGCACAGGATCGGACTGATTTGCATATGGCCATGTCTGAACTGGGGTGGTGGAGTGAGCTAAAGAATGATGATGGATTAAACCCAGATCAGTTGACTGGGGGTGAGTGTTTGATTGGCTCAAACGTTCCGTCCATCATCCCCTTTTGTATCGCTTTGGTCGCCCTAAGTTGGCGGGGGTATGCCCAGACGTGGGTCCCTTGCTCACTTTGCCACTGGATTCAAGCAAGCCTGGCTGATGACGGCTGAAATGCCAGAAACCGGTCCTAGGATGCTTGTTTCCGGTCCAGGGAAGACATGGCTTGGCAGTTCGGGCTGGACTGTTCCCATGAGGCACAGGGTCGGACTGATTTGCATATGGCCATGTCTGAACTGGGGTGGTGGAGTGAGCTAAAGAATGATGATGGATTAAACCCAGATCAGTTGACTGGGGGTGAGTGTTTGATTGGCTCAAACGTTCCGTCCATCATCCCCTTTTGTATCGCTTATATTTGACTAGGCCCAACATCCTGAGTAGTCGTAGAATGGTGAAGCAGCAGCACAAAAGTGAGGTTTAAGAGATCTTGGCAGACGGATTAGTAATTAGGCTACTTTCTATGAATCTGCGGAAATGTACACTTGAAGTACAGCACATAAATGTAGGTGTCTCTTTCAAATGTAAAGTACAGTCATTCAAGTTTTAAGTTTAAGGTCTGCATGGTCTTGTGATTGATGTATGTCTCTACTTGCATATGTATTCTCATATGTGTTATCTATCTGAAGATGCTAGACGTGTAAAACACAGATATATCTCTATTTGTATGTTTCTTTTATATATGATAGTACTAGTAAAGGGTACAGACATATGCATACATAGTTTCAGGAATATTGTGAGATTTACAACAGACTCGTGTGAAGGTTTGCTGCTTTATAAGCTGCAGAACAAAAGTAAGGTTAAAGACATGTTGACAGATGGTTTAGTGATTAGGGTACTTTGTATGAGTCTGTGAAAAAATACAGGTATAGAACTATTTGTATATTTGTTTTATCTATGGTGTCGCTAGCAAAAGGTACAGACACATGTATGGATGCTTTCAGGAATATGGTGAGACTTACAATAGAGACATGTGAAGGGTTGCTGCTTTATATTTGGGTAAGCTCCACACTTTAGGTGTTATTTTGAATTGGGAACACCAGTCTGTGAAGTTTAAGGGACTTTATGGTGTTGTGAATGACATATGTGTCTATTTATACATTTATTGTCTGATGTATTATACATGTGAACCTGATTGTTTTGGGTAGTAGTAGTGCTCTCTCATTCTGTTGCAGAAGTTGTGATGTCTTCTAAATGAAGGAATTGTGTAGTGTCTAACATAGCTTTGCAATTGAGTTGAAAGCATTTCTTTATTTATAGATGAGAATATTTGTATATAATTATTTTAATAATATAAAATAATTTTAGAAACTTTTAAACTTTTCTTTTTAGATATTCACCATTATTAGTAAGAAAGATTGACTATGACAAGAAAAGTTCAAAAGAAAAGACAAGAAAAAACAGTACTATTTAAAGGAGAGAGAAAAGCAGAAATTAGATGAAGTTCAAAATGTGACATTGAAGAAAAAATCTTCTGGTAAGAGAACTAAAGAATTTGTTAAAAAACTTTTAAAGAATGTAATGAATTTTCAAAATGTGGAGAAGAGAAAGAAAAGGTGTACAACCAATCAGAAGGAAACGAAAAAAGGACATATTAAAGGCAAATCAAGTTATGGGAAAACAATCCATGTTGAAAGAAGGAGGAAAGAATATAAAGACATTAGGGAGAGAATGTATAAAAGTAGAGTACTACAAAATTTATTGAAAGATTGTAAAAAATATAAAAGAAGATCAGCGGTTTACAAGAAAAAGCAACCGATTGAAAGTGTAGTAGAAAAAGCTTTTGAATTGAAACGAAAATTATTTATATTGGTAATGAAGAGAATGAAAACATTGGATAAAAAAATGCAGCTTTATGAAGGAGAAAAGAAAAAGAAAAAGACTAGTTAATAGAAGTAGCTTTTGCAAAACCTTTTCTGGTGAATGGAAGCACACTTCTAGTACTGAGCCTTTTTTTTATGAAGAAAGCTATTTTCAACAAAATACATTAGTTCATGCAGTTGATACCAGTGGTCGTTGTTATGAGATAAAAGATGGTTGTCCAATTGAAAAAGAAAAGATGGTTCCTAGAAATGTGGAAGAAGTAATAACTGAAGAAGTTCAAGGGAGACGTACACAAGCTCCAGTGTATAAGTGGGAATGTAGTAGTATTTGTAGTATTCAACAGGAATCTATGGATATATTACGAATTTTCTTACGAGATTATGCAAAAAAAAGTGTTAAACAGATGATTAAGATGTTGCAAGGACTAGATCCTTGTAAAGTGAGAAAATATACTAAGTTGCAGGGTCATTCTCTGGCATGTCTTTCTAGAAAAGTATGTCAAAGTACTTTTCATCATTTAAGAATGTTAGCAGTACATCACTCAGAAATGCGGAAGTTAGTAAGGAGATTGTACTACGTAAAAAGTCCTGCATTATCTTTAAGTGAAATGAACACAGCTCTTTTGCATGGTTCAGTATCGGATGTAAAAAAAGTTTGTGATGATATACAGTTTTGTTTCTTTGGTTCACAAGAGGAGTGTAGAGAAAGTGAGAGCTTGATAACTGTAGGTGTTGAAGAACATGGGAAAGACATTAGTATTGATGCGCTTGCAGAAGAAATTATAAAGCTTAAGACAGTTTCATGTGAAAAACCAAACTATGGGCCCTATTCACAAAAGTATTTTGAGACAAAATCCAAACTTTACGACTTTCGGTATTCACAGAATGCATTTAGGAGTACTAAAGTTAGGATTTTGTCTCAGTCAATCTTAAGTTTTGGTCTTAAGTTAAACTTAAGACAAACTTAAGTTTAACTGAGACAAAATCCTAACTTTACGACTAGGATTTTCTCTCAGTTAAACTTAAGTTTGTCTTAAGTTAAACTTAAGACAAACTTAAGTTTAACTGAGACAAAATCCTAACTTTACGACTAGGATTTTCTCTCAGTTAAACTTAAGTTTGTCTTAAGTTTAACTTAAGACCAAAACTTAAGTTTAACTGAGACAAAATCCTAACTTTAGTACTCCTAAATGCCTTCTGTGAATACCGAAAGTCGAAAAGTTAGGATTTTGTCTCAGATTACTTTTGTGAATCAGGCCCTATGTTTGTATTTGTTGTCAGCGTACTCACTATAGAAGTCAAACTAGGAATGTTGATGTGTATTTAAAAAGTGAGAAGGAAAACAATGATAAGTGGGAGCAATTTGGTACTTATTTGTTGGTGGAAAGTCGTTTATGAGTTGGGTACTGATCAACGTATTTGTAAATATTGTTACAACAAATTAGAAGAGAACAAAATTCCAGCTAGAGCAGTATATAACAACTTAGAGTTGGTAGCTATTCCTCCGGAACTGGCAGATTTAAATACATATGAGTCCATTCTTATTCAATCTGTGCACCCGTTTCACGCTATATTTCGTATGGAGCCTAAAACAGCTAAGCTGCCTCCAACAGATTTACAAAGAGGTCTGAAAGGAAGAGTTGTGTACTTACCTTTAAATTTTAAGAAAAATATTGAAACTGTTGGTATAGAGAGAGAGGAAAGTGAGCTTGTAGTTATTCTAGTTAATGGTGTACCAACAAAGAGTCG
This sequence comes from Calotriton arnoldi, assembly GCA_963921515.1. Classification (NCBI taxonomy): domain Eukaryota; kingdom Metazoa; phylum Chordata; class Amphibia; order Caudata; family Salamandridae; genus Calotriton; species Calotriton arnoldi. Next base: position 1,119,716 of record CAWUFW010005608.1, on the reverse strand, counting down.
GAAAATATGGCAAGTCTACATTATATCTTGTACAAAACAATATTTATTATAAAACTGTAAATGTGGAAGAGCCGGAAATATATTTAGAAGATGAAACAGAAATTTCAACTGGCCAAATAGAAAAAGTGGACAAGTCCAGGAGTGAAGAAATTTACGAACATTACAGTATACATCCTCTACATTCAAAAGAAGTGATAGGAAACACTATTGAATTATTTCAAATGAAGAAAGGAACTCCCATGAGTGTATGGGAAAAATGTTTAGAAGCTCGTTGTTTTCCACAGCTCTTCCCCACTGGAGAAGATGGACGATATGATTCGAGCAGTACAGATTCCAGCTTCAGAATACCGCTCAACAAGATTGTACTCAGAAGATCCAAGATTTCGACAGTGTATTCCATATATATTTCACCTTCTGTTTGAAAGTGACTTATCTGGACTTTCATATGCAGTGAACCACATATTAAAAACAGGAGTTCATCTTACACATGTTTTTGCAAAGGAATTCATGGACAAAGTTCATCAAAGAGACGATCATTTAGAATCTCAGTTAATTAATTTGATGGCGTGTCAATGTGGTACCAATGAGTATTGGTATTGTCGTCACAGAGAACTTAAATATATGTTAAGAAACTTAGGTACGAAACCAAAGGGGATGATGGACGGAGCGTTAGATCAAATCAAACACTCACCCCCAGTCAACTGATCTGGGTTTAATCCATCATCATTCTTTAGCTCACTCCACCACCCCAGTTCAGACATGGCCATATGCAAATCAGTCTGACCCTGTGCCTCATGGGAACAGTCCAGCCCGAACTGCCAAGCCTTGTCTTCCCTGGACCGGAAACAAGCATCCTGGGACCGGTTTCGGGTTCATAACCCTCATCAGCCAGGCTATCTTGAATCCAGTGGCAAAGTGAGCAAGGGACCCACGTCTGGGCATACCCTGCCAACTTAGGGCGAACAAAGCGAAACCAAAGGGGATGATGGACGGAGCGTTAGGAGCAAATCAAACACTCACCCCCAGTCAACTGATCTGGGTTTAATCCATCATCATTCTTTAGCTCACTCCACCACCCCAGTTCAGACATGGCCATATGCAAATCAGTCTGACCCTGTGCCTCATGGGAACAGTCCAGCCCGAACTGCCAAGCCTTGTCTTCCCTGGACCGGAAACAAGCATCCTGGGACCGGTTTCGGGTTCATAACCCTCATCAGCCAGGCTATCTTGAATCCAGTGGCAAAGTGAGCAAGGGACCCACGTCTGGGCATACCCTGCCAACTTAGGGCGAACAAAGCGAAACCAAAGGGGATGATGGACGGAGCGTTAGAGCAAATCAAACACTCACCCCCAGTCAACTGATCTGGGTTTAATCCATCATCATTCTTTAGCTCACTCCACCACCCCAGTTCAGACATGGCCATATGCAAATCAGTCTGACCCTGTGCCTCATGGGAACTTAGGTACCCCTACGTGGTTTGTTACACTTAGCTGTGCTGAATATGCGTGGGACAATTTACTTGAATTTCTACGACAAGCAAATTCAAATGTAAAAAACATTGAATTGAAGACAGCTGGAGAACTGTGGGGCCGATTCACAGAACTAATCTGAGATAAAATCCTAAACTTACTACTTTTAGTATTCACAGAAGGCATTTAGTAGTAGTAAAGTTAGGACTCCTAACTTTACTACTACTAAACTGAGATAAAATCCTAAACTTACTACTTTTGGTATTCACAGAAGGCATTTAGTAGTAGTAAATTTAGGACTCCTAACTTTACTACTACTAAATGCCTTTTGTGAATACCAAAAGTCGTAAAGTTAGGATTTTGTCTCAGTTTAGTAGTAGTAAGTTAGGAGTCCTAACTTTACTACTACTAAATGCCTTCTGTGAATACCAAAAGTAGTAAGTTTAGGATTTTATCTCAGATTAGTTCTGTGAATCGGCCCCTGTGTTCCTTGGATCCTGTAAATGTGTGCAGATATTTTAATCCTAGGTTTCAAGCTATGATGCCTTTTGTCTGCAATAAAAATAATCTACCTCTTGGAGAAGTTACTGATTTCTTTTGGAGAAAGGAGTACCAAGCCAGAGGTGCTCCTCATATACACATGCTATTATGGATCAAGAATGCACCTACATTTGTAACCGATACTGATGAAACTGTTTTGTCTTTCATCGAAGCATATGTTACCTGTGCCATTCCAAAAAAAGGAGGGAAAAACAGCTTGAGACAACAAGTTTTACGGTTTCAAAGTCATCAATGTGGAAAATATTGTCGACGAAAACACAAGACAAAGGAAAAGTTTTATACAAAATGTTTTGGATTCCCACAGCCAATAATTTCAAAACTAAGAGTCAATAGTTTTATGTCAGCAGTAAGGCATACTATAACTCGAAAATCTCTGAAGAATACATACAACTTAAAAAGAACTGAAGATTCAAAGTATATTAATGACTACAATCCAGTGATTTTGACAATGTGGAATGCAAACATGGATATTCAATATGTTGCAGATAGTTCAATTGCTGTTGCTCGCTATGTTACGTCATATATAACTAACCCTGGGCGGTGAACTCCGCTCCGCTCGTGGAGTTTGCGGAGTTTTCTGCACTCCGCGTTACGCGGAGATCGCGGAGTTCCGAAAGACTCCGCTTCGCGTTGCGGAGCGGAGTTTTTTTCCTCGCTTGCGTTCGTCAACGTCAAGTTGGCGAGCGCGAGCGTGGAAAATTAAGATCCCGGCGAGATTTTTCCTCGTTCGTGATCGTCAACATCAAGTTGGAGAGCGCGAGTGTGGAAAATCAACATCCCAGCGAGATTTCTCAACGAGGGGGGTCAGGTTTCTCATTGCGAGTGGTCGCGCATGCTTCCGACCACTCGCGTTGAGAAACTGCCCGTTCGCGTTGAGAAAGCTGCCGCTCGATTAAAAATCTACTCGAGTGGCAGAAAAGGAAAGCTTGCGCTGTGCATGGTGCCGTTCGCAATGATTGCACAGTGCGGACAAGCATCCGGCACTGTGCAATCACCGCGAACGGCATTTTTCTATTATACTCCGCCGCTCGCGGAGCTCTGCGTAGTGCGACAGAGTTTGTTTTGCACTTCGCGGTGTTCCACGTAGTGCAACTCCGCGAACTCCGCCCAGGGTTACATATAACCAAATCTGAAAAGACAGAGTTGAAAGAAATGTGGAAAGAAATTTCACAGGAAAAGAGTCTTAGCAAGAAATTGTACAGCTATAGCTTGAAAATGCTTTCCCACCAAGAGATTGGATCCTATGAATGTTCGGATCGGTTGAGCTCTGCCAGTTTATATTCAAAGTCAAGAGGAATCATTTGGGTAAGTCTAGGTCTTGCTGCCACATTAAATAGAGTATTGAAATTTGTACAAGAGATCGAATACTTAGCATTAAATGAACCAGAAAGTACAGATATTGTTAAAACTAATATGTTGGATAGGTACTATCCCAAAAGGAGTCCACATTTGGAAAACCTATGTCTCAATGAAGTACTGCAACATTACAGCTTTAAGAGAAATGTTACACAAAATATAAATGAAGAAAAATATGCAGTAATTGGATGTAACGGATGTTTGGTAAAACATACCAAAGGAAATCCTATTAACGACAGAAAACTCAGTTGCGAAACTCCAGATAAAAGGGAATTTTTCTATTTAGCACTTCTGCAAATGTTTAAGCCTTGGAGTAGTGAAATGGAATTACTTGGAGATTTTGACTGCTATGAAGATTCTTTTAATGCATGTAAAGATACCATTCAATGCACAATTTTTCCAACTTATCTACAAATGTTAAATGATGAGATTGAACAAGAAACTACTGTTGCAGCTGAAATAGCTATAGACAGTTCTCAAGATAGTCAAAGTTCTGGTCCACTAAGTCAAGATCCATTAGGACAACCAATTATTGAAAATGAAGCAGCAATAGCCATGAATGAAGTAGAAACGGCAATGCAACAAGCACAACAGGATATTATCCAGTTGGGAAAGTTGGAAGAAGAACTAAATATTGAACAAAAAGAAATATATCAGCAAGTGAAAGCACAGATACAGCATGGTTTGCTGCATGAAAAAAAGAATGCCTATGCACATCATTTAAACCTATTCTAATGTACATCAGTGGTCAAGCTGGTACAGGAAAAAGTTTCTTAATTAAAGTTTTGACCAGTTATCTATATAAACCTACTGAATCACATTTATCTTGTGTTGTAAGAGTTCCAACAGGATTAGCAGCACACAACATTAAAGGGATTACTTTACATCGATTACTTATGCTACCAGTTGAACATGAAAATAAATTGGAATATCAGAAACTATCTGGAGAAGCTTGTTATGAAGTTTCAAGAGTACTGAAGAAAATGAAACTTCTAATCATTGATGAGGTGAGCATGGTCTCAAACTTAATGCTTGCTTTTGTACATTTAAGAATGCAACAGATCTTAAAAACCGATTATGATGTTCTGTTTGGAGGAAAACATGTAATTGTTTTCGGCGATTTACTGCAACTTACTCTTGTAAAAGGGCAACCGGTTTTTAAAACACTTGTCCATGATGACACTGGGAAATCTTTGGGTAGTATTGGAAATGTGAATATTTGGTTACATTTTGAATATAAAGAACTTATTAAGAATATGCGACAAGCAAGTGATGAAGATTATGGGAATATTCTTAAAGATATAAGAATTGGTGTTTTGATGAAACATGGTAAACAAGCTTTACAAAGTCGGCTACTAAGGAACTTGTTTACAACCAAAAACACAGCACCTGAAATAATGTACCAAAAAATTGGAGAAAAGAAGTCTATAGTTTGCTTAATGCCAACACTGCAAGAGTGTTCTACATTCAATCAAGATCTTTTGAAACTGGAAAAACAACCAATAGTGAAAATGGAAGCTATTGATAGAATGGAACACCAAGGAGTGACTATTCTTCTCTCAGAGAAATTATAGTCAAAATTGGATTCTTTGGAAAAGTCTGTATCTAAGACTGCAGGTTTAAAAAAGACTTTACATGTATGTATAAGCTGTCAGGTAATTTTACGGCGTAATTTGGATGTAGAAAAAGGTTTAGTAAATGGAGCAATGGAAAAAGTTGTTGATTTTGTAAATTTTCAGAACAGAGAAGGAATTGAATTTTTGAAGATTAAATTTGATCAGATTGAAGAGGTAAAACAGATTGGGCATTGTGCTGTACGTTTTTTGCTTGTAAAAGTCTTGTATGTTCATAGAAAACAGTTTCCTCTGTCTTTAGCATATGCAGTAACTATTCATAAGTCTCAAGGTTTAAGTGTAGGCAGTGCTTTGGTAAATATTGGAAGTACAGTGTTTAAAGAGGGAATGGCATATGTTGCATTGTCTCGAGTAAGAACATTATCTGGTTTGTATTTGATTGAATTTGATGAGAAAAAGATTAGCGCGGATGCAAATTGTGTAAGAGAGTATAATCGGTTAAGAAGACTTTAAGCTCCTAACTTAGGTGAATATCCCATATATGAGAAACGTGTAGTGTGTCCAAAACAGAAATATGACAAGCATTCTACTGAGATGCAAATAAAGAAAACAATTGAAGAGAATCATGAAGGTGCAAAGAAAAAGAAAATGGGACACTGTTCATGATATTGTAGGAACCAGTTAGAAAATAGTTCAGGTATCAACTGCTATGCTAATGTAATTGTGAATGTTGTGTTTTATCTACAAAATGTTCACAATGAAATTATGGAAATTCATGAAAAAAGATTCTGTTCTTTACTACATTATGTATTTCAAAAGTTGGTAACTGACAGAAGTAAAATCCATACTGCTTCTGGCATTCGGCATCTTCTGGATATATGTACTGGTTCTTTGCAATTTACACTCAATATACAACAAGAGGCACAAGAATTTCTAATCCTTATGCTTGGTGTATTGGAAGATGAAGGAATAGAAATTGAAAATGTATTTGGACTAAGTTATAGATGAGATGGGATCATAAATGTGAAGAGTGTTCATTTTCTTCTACCACTGAAATAGACCCTGAAAGATTCATATACGTGACGATACCAGATTCCAAAACAGTATCTTTTAACAAATTAGTAAAAACAGCTAATCAAGAGATGAAATGTTCTCATTGTAAATCAGAAATGTTGTCAACATTATATATAGAAAGATTTGGAAAATTCGTCATTTTAATGCTACAACGTTGTAGAGCAAATGGAAGAAAATTGGAAACCAAAATAAAATTTTTTGTGGCAAGTCAACTATTAATTTCAGGAAGAACTTTTAAAGCAGTGGCTATTATTTTCCATGATGGACCTACTACAACATCTGGACACTATACTGTGTATTTAAAGTGCAATAAAGGATGGGCACATTGCAATGATGCCGATTTGAAATTCAAATCTAGGTTGCCTTACGAATTACCAAATTCATATCTGAAATTTTTGATGCGAAAGTTTTGAATGCATCACTCGGCCTATTGGGAAGATTGAACACAAATTAACGAGTTTATTTTGGATATTTTCAATGCAAAAGTTTCGGAAACATTATTCGGCCTATTGGGAAGATGTGTACAATTAGTGTATGGATTATTATTTGTGCTAATTCATATTGCATTTGGAAAATTGTGTTTAGAAACAAATAGTTTACATATTTGTTGTCTATATTATATGAGATATAAATGAGAGTGTACATTTTACAAAATGTACTTGAGAGAAATAAAATACTTAATGTAGTTGAAGAATCTAATTAAGAAACTGTAGATAGGTAAAGACATAGCTACACATGTTGTAATAATGCTCAATGCTGATTTGTTTTTGTTTTACAATCTCGTTGATTGTTTTTTTTCCCCGCTGTTGTATGATGATTCTACATTGTAATCACTGTGTATGGTGAAATTCAGTAGAATCTCAGATCAGCAAAACAGGGAAACTGAAAATGTTATGTAATTATAAAATTATGTTGTATTCTTAAAAGTATAATATTATATTCAATAACAGTTTTTCTTCTTCTTTTTTACAGACGGTAATGGTGAAGTTTGAAAAGATTTTAAATTCAGTTTACAACAAAACTAGTCTAAAACAGTTCCACTGAGTTTTATATCTACATTAGTAAAAAAGGTAAGAACAAATAATGTAATATGCATGATAATGTGAAATAATATTTAGAGTCACTTTTACTGCACTCATCCATTCCCTCAAACACTACCCATGCACTCATCTATGCACTCATGCACTACTCCCACACTCATTCAATTTAGCCAGGCACTACTCATGTACTGGTACAATCACCCAGGCACTACCCATGCACTCATGCAATCACTCACACACTATCCATATACTTATCCATGCACACAGGCACTCACTTTGCACTCATGCAATCACCCAGGCACTACTCATGCATGTACTCAGGCACTACCTGTGCACTTCTCCAATCACCTAGGCACTACCCATGCACTCATCCATGCACTCAGGCACTACCCGTGCACTTCTCCAATCACGCGGGCACTACCCATGCACTCATAAAATCACTCAGGCACTTCTCATGCACTCATCCATGCACTCAGGCACTATACTTGCACTCAGTCAATTACCCAAGCAGTACACATTCACTCCTCCAATCACCTAGACACTACCCATGTAGTCATGCAATCACACAGGCAGTACCCATGTACTGATCCATGCACTCAGGCAGTATGCATGCACTAATGTAATGTCACAAGCAGTACCCATGCACTCCTCCAATCACTCAGGCAGTACACATGCACTCCTCCAATCACCTTGACACTACCCATGCACTTATAAAATCACTCAGACACTCCTCATGCACTCATCCATGCACTCAGGCACTACCCCTGCACTCTTGCATTCACTCAGGCAGTACACATGCACTCCTCCAATCACCCACGCAGTAGCTATGCACTCATGCAATCACCCAGGTACTACCCATGCACTCATCCATTCTGTCAAATACTATGCATGCACTCATCCATGCCCTCAGGTGCTATCCCTGTACTCATGCAATCAAAAAGGCACTACCCATGCACTCCTTCAATCACTCAGGCACTACCCATGCACTCATGCAATCACCCAGGCAATACCCATGCAGTCATCCATTCTGTAAAAATAGTACCCATGCACTCATCCATGCACTCAGACACTACCCATGCACACTTACATTCACTCAGGTAGTACACATGCACTCCTCCAATCACACAGGCACTACCCATGCACTCCTTCAATCACCCAGACACTCCCCATAGACTCCTCCAATCACCGAAGCACTACCCATGCATTCATGAAATTACTTAGGCACTGCCCATGCCCTCATCCATGCACTCAGGTACTATCCCTGCACTCATGCAATCACCCAAGCAGTACACTTGCACTCCTCCAATCACACAGGCACTACCCATGCACTCCTTCAATCACCCAGACACTCCCCATAGACTCCTCCAATCACCGAAGCACTACCCATGCATTCATGAAATTACTTAGGCAGTACCCATGCACTGATCCATGCACACAGGAACTACCCCTGCACTCATGCAATCTCACAGGCACTACCCATGCACTCCTCCAATCACTCAGACAGTACACATGCACTCCTCCAATCACTGAGGCACTACCCATGCACTCATAAAATCACTCAGGCACTTCTCATGCACTAATTTCATGCACTCAGGCACTATCCCTGCACTCATGCAATTACCCAAGCAGTACACATGCACTTCTCCAATCACCTAGACACTACCCATGCACTCATGCAATCACTCAGGCAGTATGCATGCACCAATCCATGCACTCAGGCACTATGCATGCAGTCATGCAATCTCACAAGCACTACTCATACACTTGTCCAATCACTCAGGCAGTACACATGCACTCCTCCAATCACCAAGGCACTACCCATGCACTCATAAAATCACTCAGGCAGTTCTCATGCACTCATCCATGCACTCAGGCACTATCCCTGTACTCATGCAATCACCCAAGCAGTACACATGCACTCCTCCAATCACCTAGACACTACCCATGCACTCATGCAATCACCCAGGCAGTACCCATGCACTCATCCATTCTGTGAAATACTACCCATGCACTCATCCATGCCCTGAGGTGCTCTCCCTGCACTTATGCAATCACACAGGCACTAGCCATGCACTCCTTCAATCATTTAGGCACTACCCATGTACTCATGCAATCACCCAGGCACTACCCATGCACTCATCCATGTACTCAGGCACTACCTGTGCACTCTTGCATTCACTCAGGTACTAGACATACACTCCTCCAATCACCCAGGCAGTAGCCATGCACTCATGCAATTACCCAGGCACTACCCATGCACTCATTCATTCTGTCAAATACTACCCATGCACACATCCATGCCCTCAGGTGCTATCCCTGCACTCATGCAATCACACAGGCACTACCCATGTACTCATCTGTGCACTCAGGCACTACCCGTGCACTCTTGCGATCACTCAGGCACTACACATGCACTCCTCCAATCACCCAGGCAGTAGCCATGCACTCATGCAATCACCCATGCACTACCCATGCACTCATCTATTCACCCAGGTACTACCTCTGTACTCATGCAATCACTCATGCACTCATAATATCACTCAGGAACTTCTCATGCACTCATTCATGCACTCAGGCACTATCCCTGCACTCATGCAATCACCCAAACAGTACACATGCACTCCTCCAATCACCTAGACACTACCCATGCACTCATGCAAACACCCAGGCAGTACGCATGCACTGATCCATGCACTCAGGCACTAAGCATGCACTCATGCAATGTCACAGGCACTACACATGCACTGCTCCAATCACTCCGGCAGTACACATGCACTCCTCCAATCACAAAGGCACTACCCATGCACTCATAAAATCACTCAGGCACTTTCTATGCACTCATCCATGCACTCAGGCACTATCCCTGTACTCATGCAATCACACAAGCAGTACACATGCACTCCTCCAATCACCTAGACACTACCCATGCACTTATGAAATCACCCAGGCAGTACCCATGCACTCATCCATGCACTCATGCACAATCCCTGCACCCTTGGATTCACTCAGGCAGTACACATGCACTCCTCCAATCACCCACGCAGTAGCCATGCACTCATGCAATCACCCAGGCACTACCCATGCACTCAACCATTCTGTCAAATACTACGCATGCACTCATCCATGCCCTCAGGCACTATCCCTGCACTCATGCAATCACACAGGCACTACCCATGCACCCCATCAATTACTCAGGCACTACCCACACACTCATGCAATCACCCAGGCAATACCCATGCACTCATCAATGCACTCAGACACTACCCATGCACTCCTACATTCACTCAGGCAGTACACATGCACTCCTCCAATCACCCAGGCACTACCCATGCACTCATGCAATCACCCAGGCACTACCCATGCAGTCATCCATTCTGTCAAATACTACCCATGCACTCATCCATGCCCTCAGTTACTACCCCTGCACTCATGCAATCACACAGGTACTACCCATGTACTCCTTCAATCACCCAGGCACTATCCATGCACTACTCCAATCACTCAAGCACTACCTATGCATTCATGCAATCACTTAGGCACTACCCATGCACTTATCGATGCACTCACACACTACCTCTGCAGTTATGCAATCACCCAAACAGTACAGATGCACTCCTCCATTCACCTAGGCACAACGCATGCACTTATGCAATCACCCAAGCAGTACCCAAGCACTCATCCATGCACCCAGGCACTACGTATGCACTCATGCAATCTCACAGGCACTACCTATGCACTCCTCCAATCACTCAGGCAGTACACATGTACTCCTCCAAACACCGAGGCACTACCCATGCACTCATAAAATCACTGAGGCACTTCTTATGCACTCATCAATGCACTCAGGCACTAACCCTGCACTCATGCAATGACCCAAGCAGTACACATTCACTCCTCCAATCACCTAGACACCACCCATGCACTCATGCAATCACCCAGGCAGTACCCATGCACTGAACCATGCACTCAGGCAGTACACATGCACTCTTCCAATACCTGAGACACTACCCATGCACTTATAAAATCACTCAGGTACTTTTTATGCACTCAGGCACTACCCCTGCACTCTTGCATTGACTCAGGCAGTACACATGCACTCCTCCAATCATCCAGCCAGTAGCCATGCACTCATGCAATCACCCAGGCACTACCCATGCACTCATCCATTCTGTCAAATACTAACCATGCACTAATCCATGCCCTCAGGTGCTATCCCTGCACTCATGCAATCACATAGGCACTACCCATGTACTCCTTCAATCACTCAGGAACTACCCATACACTCCTCCAATCACCCAGACACTACCCATGCACTCATCCATTCACCCAGGTACTACCCCTGCACTCATGTAATCACACAGGAACTACCCATGCACTCCTTCAATCACCCAGACAATACCCATAGACTCCTCCAATCACCGAAGCACTACCCATGCATTCATGAAATTACTTAGGCAGTACCCATGCACTGATCCATGCACACAGGAACTACCCCTGCACTCATGCAATCTCACAGGCACTACCCATGCACTCCTCCAATCACTCAGACAGTACACATGCACTCCTCCAATCACCCACGCACTACCCATGCACTCATGCATGTATTCAGGCACTACCTGTGCACTCCTCCAATCACCCAGACACTACCCATGCACTCATCGATTCACCCAGGTACTACCCCTGCACTCATGTAATCACACAGGAACTACCCATGCACTCCTTCAATCACCCAGACAATACCCATGGACTCCTTCAATCACCCAAGCACTACCCATGCATTTATGAAATTACTTAGGCACTACCCATGCCCTCATCCATTCACTCAGGTACTATCCCTGCACTCATGCAATCACCCAAGCAGTACACATGCACTCCTCCAATCACCCAGATATTACCCATGAACTCATGCAATCACCCAGGCAGTACCCATGCACTGATCCATGCACTCAGGAACTACCCCTGCACTCATGCAATCTCACAGGCACTACCCATGCACTCCTCCAATCACTCAGGCAGTACACATTCACTCCTCCAATCACCGAGGCACTAACCATGCACTCATAAAATCACTCAGGCACTTCTCATGCACTCATTAATGCACTCAGGCACTATCCCTGTACTCATGCAATCACCGAAGCAGTATACATGCACTCCTCCAATCACCTAGACACTACCCATGCACTCATGCAATCACTCAGGCAGTACACATGCACTAATCCATGTACTCAGGCACTACGCATGCACTCATGCAATCTCACAAGCACTACTCATGTACTCATCCAATCATTCAGGCAGTACACATGCACTCCTCTAATCACCAAGGCACTACCCATGCACTCATAAAATCAATCAGGCAGTTCTCATGCACTCATCCATGCACTCAGGCACTATCCCTGTACTCATGCAATAACCCAAGCAGTACACATGCACTCCTCCAATCACCTAGACACTACCCATGCACTCATGCAATCACCCAGGCAGTACCCATGCACTCATCCATTCTGTGAAATACTATCCATGCACTCATCCATGCCCTCAGGCGCTATCCCTGCACTCATGCAATCACACAGGCACTGCCCATGCACTCCTTCAATCACTCAGGCACTACCCAGGCACTTATGACATCACCCAGGCACTACCCATGCACTCATCTGTGCACTCAGGCACTACCCGAGCACTCTTGCATTCACTCAGGCACTAGACATGCACTCCTCCAATCACCCAGGCAGTAGCCATGCACTCATGGAATCACCCAGGCACTACCCATGCACTCATCCATTCTGTCAAATACTACCCATGCATACATCCATGCCCTCAGGCGCTATCCCTACACTCATGCAATCACACAGGCACTACCCATGCACTCCTTCAATTACTCAGGCACTACCCAGGCACTCATGCAATCACCCAGGCACTACCCATGCACTCATCTGTGCACTCATGCACTGCCCGTGCACTCTTGCATTCACTCAGGCACTACACATGCACTCCTCCAATCACCCAGGCAGTAGCATTGGTTGACATGCAATCACCCAGGCACTTCCCATGCACTCATCTATTCACCCAGGTACTACCTCTGCACTCATGCAATCACTCATGCACTACCCATGCACTCCTACATATATTACACTGGCCGCAATTCATACAACAGATAGAAGTTTGTCTATTTTTTACCAAATAGGCGGTTCTAACAAGAACGATTCTTTTTCTTCTTTTTTTGTGTTTTTTGACTCTTTTTTGTTTTTTTTTAGAACAAAATGAAAAAATCAACAGAATGAACTGAGAAAACTTTCTCAAACATTGTGCAATTAAAAAATCATTGCAAAAAAAAAAAAATTAACAACGGTGGTTTCTTGCTGCAACAACAATAGCATCCACAGATTGCTCTACATAACAAATAACTTTTTTGCATTTATGCATTTAATTCACCGCTGCTCAAGTCCAGCAAACTCTGGTATAATGTCGGGTGCTTGGGTCGATGCAGAAGAACCTGCTTCTTCAGTGGTGTCATTTGAGATGTCATCAGTGATGTCTTCAGTGATGTCACTGACCATGTCATGAGTGATGTAATATGTGACATCATCAGCAGTGCATTGCGGGGGCGCGAGTTATAGTTAGCTGAACTAACTATAACGGGGGAATTTCTATGGTTTTGTACGAGTGAAATGTCCAACTAACTATAACGTCCCTAAAACCTACGGTTTTTTCAGTGAATATATATATATATATATATATAAAGAAAAGAGTTGCCCCCAGATGGAAGTGCACTCCAGGTAGGTAAACGCTCAAACTCACAAGCAGCTTTCATAGACACGGCCCCTTCAATTTCCGCTGCCTACGCGTTTCGGGCCAACCGCCCTGCTTCATGGGCAGCATGTGTTCAAATAACGGCAAGCAGAGACACCACCAGTAAATTCCCTCATTAATTTCCATGACAAGCACAGCATTATGGGACTGGTAGTGCAAGTATAGCCCAAGTGGGTCGCCGCTGTTATGAACATGACAAGTTCTTTTCAGGGAAACAAAGTGTCTCTTTTCCAGCTGCTTGCACAACTACAACAAAGCACCTCCTGCTCCGATCACACTGCTCCAATGAAACAGCAACGGACCTGCTCGGGTCACGCAGTGGTGCTCTTCCGTGGCCGGGCCGGCCACCATAATTGCAAAAATAAAAGAGTTGCCCCCAGATGGAAGTGCACTCTAGGTAGGTAAACGCTCAAACTCACAAGCAGCTTTCATAGACACGGCCCCTTCAATTTCCGCTGCCTACGCGTTTCGGGCCAACCGCCCTTCTTCATGGGCAGCATGTGTTCAAATAACGGCAAGCAGAGACACCACCAGTAAATTCCCTCATTTATTTCCATGACAAGCACAGCATTATGGGACTGGTAGTGCAAGTATAGCCCAAGTGGGTCGCCGCCGTTATGAACATGGCAAGTTCTTTTCAGGGAAACAAAGTGTCTCTTTTCCAGCCGCTTGCACAAGTACTACAAAGCACCTCCTGCTCTGATCACACTGCTCCAATGAAACAGCAACGGACCCACTTGGGTCACGCAGTGGTGCTCTTCCGTGGCCGGGTAGGCCACCATAATTGCAAAAAGAAAAGTGTTGCCCCCAGATGGAAGTGCACTCCAGGTAGGTAAACGCTCAAACTCACAAGCAGCTTTCATAGACACGGCTTATTGCATGTTAGCAGCTCCCCTTGTCCAAAAGCAATGCCGGCTCCCGCAGGAGGCGGGGAGCCGACTGGGACCGTGGGGGCATTGGGGCTCCCCCCACGGTCCCCAACATGAGGCCAGGCCCCGGGGATGGGGTTCCTGGGGCCAGAAGTGGCCCAGGAGGGGGGCCACACGGCCCCCTCTCTTAATTACATTTTTTTTAAAAAGAGGCCATGCCCCGGGGGATGGGGTCCCTGGGGCCAATAGTGGCCCAGGGGAGGGGGTCCACGCGCCCCCCTCCCTTTATTTTTAAGAAAAGAATGGCTGGGCCCCGGGGGATGGGGTTACCCGGGGCAATATTGGCCTGAGGAGGGGGGCCATGCGGCCAAGGTCTTTTTAAAACAAAAAAAAAATAGTGGCAGGCCCCGGGGGATGGGGTCCCTGGGGCCATTAATGGCCTGAGGAGGGGGACCACGCGGTCCCCCTCCTTATTTTTTAATATGTTGGCAGGCTCCGGGGGATGGGATCCACGGGGCGAATACTGAATAATGGATTTCGGGCGTTTTTTTTTCTTTCGAGTTTGGAGTCGCGACTCCAACGCGGCTCTCAGCACGGCCCCAGTGTAACGTCGCATTAGATTCGCGAATTCACCTTAAATAAATAATTAAATAGTATATATTTTAGAAAGTAGTGTTGTATTTGTGAAGTTGTTTTAAAGAGGTACTGTGATTGAAGTTAATGACAAGATTACAATTGATAGAGTTGTTAAAAATATATAAAATTAAAAATTAATAGTTAAACTAGAAAAGTGTGTTGCGTTGTAGTACATTGAATTCATGCTTTTGCGGATTTGCGTCAGGTGCGCGAATCCATAAAAAAATAAAAAAAAATATGTATGTGTAAAAAAAAATTAGATTCAGTATTATGTTATAGGGTGGCTCTAAAAAGAGCCCTTGTTTTCATTTTGAGTTTGTTGTAGCTACATGTAAGTGTGGATGCAGAGCTTTAGGTTGAGAAAGACTCTGTTCCCTTGATCTGTGAAGTGTACTCCATCACTTCGGTAGATGCCATCCATATCAAAACGTAGATTGTTGTTATAGATGGAGCCCATCCTATGGTCTCTGAGGTAAGCAGAAACAGCTTTATTGACATTCTTTCTAGCTTTCTCAATCTGTGGACAGAATTGAGTTGACAGAATTGAGTTGACCACTTCCATTTCTGTCTTTGGCATATATTAGAGTATACAAAGACTGTTTGAGGCAAAAGCAACATCAATTGTGCAAAGGTGTACTTCATTAGCATTTCCAGACCTACCCCAGTCAATGTGCCTAGGTCATTTCCACCACAGTGCACAATCATGAGGTCAGGGGGTTGGAGATGCAAAAAGGTTTTAACCAAAGGCATCAATTGGTGCCACTTTAATCCTCTCTGTGCAATTCATTTAATATCCACATTTTGCAAAGCTAGGTCTTTGTCAATACCTTTGCGTTCAGCATACCTTTTGCACCAGAAAACATAGCTGTGTCCAACAATTCACACTGTAAGCATCTTGAAGGGATGTCTGGAAGTAATGAAAAGATGTCTGTAGCTGAGGTAGTCAGTTGGTAGAATGAGAGGTATGTAAAATGGTAGACAAAATGCTTTTTTTTTTAAAGTAGAGAATTGATTGGCTGTTTAAGAACATTGTACATTCAAAAATAGGGTGCATTTTACTTTCTTTAAAAAGCATGTTTCTTATTGGTTAGTAAAATTTTTTTGAAAGGTACAGTAGAAAGGGTAAGGTCATATTTTGGAAAGTCAACCACACCTGCTGTTTGCATTTGCAACATTGTGTGGTGAACTTGAAAATATGGTGAACTTGTGACCTGTCAGTTAAGTTGAATGTTCCATGAACTGTTACTATGGAAACTGGCATTAAGCAGAATGGGGGTAGGGTTGAAACTTAACTGTGGACTTAACATGTGAAATTGTAATTTAAATATAAGTGATATGTTATTAAAGTGACATTTCCCAAGTCAGTAGTATCTTTAGAAGTGGTGTGTTCTGAAAAAATAGTGGTATTTTTATTTGTAATATATTTTTGAACTCCCGTATGGATTCGCAGCTCCATCGCGTTGGTGCACAGTGGAGCCGCAACTTCAAAAAATTCCAGAACTAGTTTGGTCACTTTTAGAAGTCAGTTGGTAAGGGTTAATATGTGTAACCAATAGAAATGTGTTTTACAATTTGAAATAATGTAGGAACCAATGTGATTTGTTACTTACATTTATTTGTGTGGAGAAAGAGAGGGAAACTTTGCCATTACTGGTTTTGCCTTGCTGAGAGCAGTACATTACATTTATTGTGTGCATAAGAAAATCTTTTATGAGTTTCTGATATTTCATATTCTACAAATCAATTTGGAAGGTGAGTTATAAATTTGTGAGGTGTATTATGTGTTAGCTTTATTTTTAAAGTTAAATAATTAATCAAGAACTTTGATGTTTGAAATATATTATTAAATGTAGAGATGTTTATTGTAGTTTGTTTTATTGTAGTTAAATGTTGTTTGAAATAGATTCTGTATAGTATTATGTGTATATTGGAATATGGATTAGTGATTATGGTAGTTTGTTTTAGTGTGTGGATATGTACATTTGTAGTATACCGCATAATTTTAGTTGTTGCTTTAAATTTGGAGGTGGAGTCTGTCAAGTTTTAAGGTGTGCATGGACTTGTGTCTCAAGTATGTTTCTACTTTTATATGTATTTTCATATGTCTTATACATTTGAAGGTGCATGATGTATAACAAAGAGGTGTTGTTGCTTTTTATGTGGTAGGCTCAAGACTGTGAGTACTAGTAGAATGGTGAAGATGCAGTACAAAAGTGTGGTGTAAAAGATGCTGACATAAGGTGTCATTAATTAGGCTTCTTTTTTAAGTTTCTAGAGAGGTACAGTTGAAGTATGCCGCATAATTTTTGATGTTTGCTTGAAATTGGAAGTTTGTTCTGTGAATGTTTAAGGTTTGAATAGTGTTATGGTACAGACATATTCATGTATGGTTCTAGTAATATGGTGAGACTTTTACTAAAGATATGGGAAGGTTTCCTACTTTGTATTTGGGTATGTGTAATATTATAAGTAGTTGTAGAATGGTTAAGCAGTAGCCTGAAAGTGAGGTTTAAGATGTTTGTAGAGATGTTATTTATTAGAGTAATTTGTATGATGTGAATAAAGTTATATTTCATATACACTGCATAATTTTCAGTGTTTGTTTGAAAATTGAAGTGTAGTCTGTGAAGTTTTGAGCTGTGCATGGTGTTGTGACTGAGATATGTGTCTACTTGCTCATACACTTATAAAATCACCCAGGCACTACCTTTGCACTTCTGTAATCACTCAGGCAGTACCTTAGTACTTCTGTAATCACCCAGGCAGTACGCATGCTCTTTTAAAACCACTCACTCACTTTTTATGTATTCCAGAAAATGCTCTAGATATTACCCCTGCGAGAATGCAATCACACAGGCACTAGTTATGTACTACCCCTACAGTGATGCAATCATGCAGGCTGTACCTATGCAGTCATGTAATAACCCACACACTATCCTTGCAGTCATAGAATCACCCAGGCCCTTCTGTTGCATTCATCTATTCACCTAGGCACTACTCAATGACTCATCTATGCCTTCAGGTGCTATTTATACACTTATCCATGCACTCAACGTGTATGTTTGCACTCATGCAATTAGCCAGTCGCTATCCATCTTTTCCTGCAATTATCCAGTGACTACCCTTGCACTCATACAATCACCCAAGCACTACCCATAGAGTTTTGGAATCACTCTGGCAGATCTATTACATGCCTCAGTTTCTAGGTTTCACTATATTCCAGAAATATTGTATACCTATTTGTTTTAGATTTGAAAAGGTAGAGACATATGTATGCACGCTTTTAACAATATGGAAAGATTTATGGTTGAATCATGTAACAGTGTGGTACTTTATATTTCTCTAGGCCCAACACTCATGCAGTTATAAAAACACCCAAGTACTACCTATGCAGTTTTCGAATGATCCAGGCACTACATATTTACTACTGTAATCACTAAGGCATTACTGCTGCAGTCATGCAATCATCTAGGCATTACCTATGCACTCATGCAATAACGAAGGTATTACCCATGCACTCTTTCAATCATGTAGCCACTACTCATGCACTTATATAATCACCCAGGTACTCCTTCAATCATGGAGACACTACCCTTGTACTTATGTAATCACTCAGTCAGTAGTCATGCTGTTATGAAATCACCCAGGCACTACCTTTGCACTACTTTATTCACTCAGGCACTACCTCAGTAGTCCTGCAATCACCCAAGAAGCACCCATGCACTTATAAAATCACCCAGTCACTTCCTATATAGTCATGTAAATCCTGAGATATTATCCCTGTAGTCATGCAATCATGCAGGTGTTAGCTATGTACTCTTTTAATCCCCCAGACGTTACTGCTGTACTCATGCAATCACCAATGCATTAGGTATACAGTGCTTCAATCAGCCAGGCACTATCCTTGCACTCTTTCAATCACGCACACACTACTCTTGTACTTATGTAATCACTCAGCTAGTACTCATGCAATTATAAAAGCCCTCAGGCACTATCTTTGCAGTCATGTAATCACTCAGGCTGTACCTTAGTACTTCTGCAATCACTCAAGAAGTACCTATGCACTTATAAAATCACCCACTCACTTTTTATGTATTCCAGTAATCTCCCAGATATTACACCTGCAGTCATGCAATCACCCAGGCACTAGTTATGTACTACCCGTACAGTCATGCAGTCATGCAGGCTGTACCTATGCAGTCATGTAATAACCCACACTCTACCCTTGCAGTCATAGAATCACCCAGGCCCTACTGTTGCACTCAAATATTCACGTAGGTACTACTCCATGACTCATCTATGCCTTCAGGTGCTATTTTTACTCTTATCCATGCCCTTAATGTTTATGTGTGCACTCATGCAATTAGCTAGTCACTATCCATCTTCATCGTAAAGTTACCCAGTGACTACCCTTGCACTCATACAATCACCCAAGCACTACCCATGGAGTTATGCAATCACTGAGGCAGAGCTATTACATGTCTCAGTTTCTAGGTTTCACTATATTCCAGAAATATTGTATACATAATTCTTTTAGATTTGATAATGATTTGAAAAGGTAGAGACGTATGTGTGCACGCTTTTAACAATATGGAGAGACTTATGGTTGAATCATGTAATAGTGTGCTGCTTTATATTTGGCTAGGCCCAACACTAATGCCGTTATAAAAACACCCAAGTACTACCCATGCAGTCTTCCAATGATCCAGGCACTACATATGCACTGCTGTAATCACTCAGGCATTACTGCTGCAGTCATGCAAGCATCTAGGCACTACGTATGCACTCAATTCAATTCAATTCATAATGCTTTATTCGACTGTTACAAATTTACAATCATAAAAGCACAAATTAAAAAAAAAAAACATTAAAAGCAGCTATCATAATGGGCAAAACACGATCATAAAAAATGGATAAAAATAATTTCATAGAAAAAATTAAAACCATTCAGCTCAATTTTATGATTCAACAGTCGTAATTAAACTTTTCCTGAAATATAAAAAAAAAAAAAAAAAAATAACTCTCTGAAAACATAACCAATCTCCATACAACAAGATCATTGTCCAGTAACTGAAGTTTTTGAAAAAGCAGGACGACATTGTCTAAGGCCATAAGTTTTTAAGAAGGGGACCAGCCAAACTTGTCTTAATTCAGAATAAAATTTACAAAAAGAACGGTATGGATTGTAGACTGGCATAAGTGGTTATCACATGGACACAATGCAAGTTGTCAAAATTTCATAGAGCAATGGATTTACGACATTTAAGTAAATTTTTTAAAAAGCGGACACTGCAGCAATAACAAACACAACATCTAAGAGTTGCAAAGCTAATAGCGCTGGACGACATTGTTTTAAACCAAACTTCTGTAAAACAGGAATAATCCATCTTTTCCTGGGTTTACTGTAATGTTTACAGAAGAACATAATGTGTATTGTAGATTGTGCGGAAGTCTCATCACAGGGGCATTTAATCAATTCTTTAGACCAGTCATTCATGTCTGGGAAAGTGACTAAACGATGTAAAATATTTAATTTAAATCGAGTCAGTAAAAAACGCTCATAGTCACTCATAATTAAATTCAAATATGGTTGCATTCCCACACTAGATAGTGTAAGTTGATGTGCTGATACAGTAGATTTCTTAATCTCATTTAAAGCTCTCTTCTCGTGCAAAAAATTTAAACATTTAATTTTAAAATCATTCCTTGACTCACCGCACATAGTTGAAGGATCATTAAAATATTCTGGGTGACCAATACTACTTAAAAACGTTTTAACATATTGAATCCATCTAAAGCGGCTAACCCCATCTAATCTCAGAGCATCGTTTAAAATAGAGCGATTAAATGTAATTTCGTCAACCGTCCAGATTTTGAACCATAATAAAACTGGCTGTAACCTAATCAAATCCTCTAAGTATGGTATGCCTAACTCAACATGGCATATATAATTTGCCGTACTATCCGGGACAGCCAGTATAAACTTAAGGAAATGGTTCTCTATAATCTGTAAAGCACTTACATCAGAATATCCCCATATGCCTGCACCATAAATGGCCACAGATGTACATTTAGCCCTATAAATTTGCAGAAGTTCACATGGTGGGCGTTTCCCAGCTTTTGGCTAAAATTGATCAAGGCCTTTATTGATTTGGAGAACAAAAGCCGTCTTGTGCAAATAGCCTGGGTCCAAAATCCAGAATCGCTAAAAAGAATCCCCAAATATGAGAAATCTTTAACACTAATAATAGGTTTTGTGTATATAAAAATGGGGCCCGCCCTGTTTTTGGTGCCATTACCACAGCACATAGAAAAAGTTTTTGAGCAATTGACATTCAGCCCCAAATTAAACATAAATTCTGAAAAAATATTAACAACCTTTTGGAGCGCAAGCGGGTTCGGGCCATTAAAACCGCATCGTCCGCATATAAGAGTGCGGGAATAGGTCGCCCCCCTACGAGAGGTAAATCATTACAGTTCTCAACCAGTATCGCCTCTAATTTATTAATGTACAATGTAAAGAGGAAAGGGGCAAGGACACATCCCTGTCTCACTCCTCTTTGTACACGGAAAGGTTTAGTGCATTCACCACCCCTTCCGTATCGGACCTTTGCGCTAGCCCCTAAATATAGCTGTCTCAGGAAGTTAATAATTAGAATATCTATTCCTAGGTTCTCTAAAATTTCCCATAACTTATAATGAACAACACAATCAAAAGCCGCGGTTAAATCAACAAAAACCAGAAAAATTCTTCCCCCTTAGCTCTCGTATATTTTTCCAAAATAATGTGTAAATTTAACCCCTGCTCAATAGTACCCATACCCTTCCTGAAACCATATTGGAGATCGCTTAAAATTTTATGCTCGTCTGCCCACACCTGCAATCTATCCAATAAAACTCGTCCCATAATCTTAATTGTAGAGTCCAGGAGTGAGATGGGACGGTAGCAAGCTGGGTCACC
This sequence comes from Calotriton arnoldi, assembly GCA_963921515.1. Taxonomy (NCBI): domain Eukaryota; kingdom Metazoa; phylum Chordata; class Amphibia; order Caudata; family Salamandridae; genus Calotriton; species Calotriton arnoldi. Next base: position 1,097,368 of record CAWUFW010005608.1, on the reverse strand, counting down.
TCTGTTGCCTTTTTTAAAAATGGGCACTATTACCGATTCGGCCCCTGTAATTAGAAATGTCCCTTCTCTCATGCAAGCATTAAATACTTGTGTCAGCAGGGGTCCCCATAAATCTAAATTAGCTTTAAAAAGATCCACAGGGATCCCGTCTGGTCCTGCTGCTTTTCCTCCAGCACTCATCTCTATGGCCTTAGTAACTTCACATAGTTTAAAAACAAGATATGATTTGGTCATGGTCGTCGGGAGTGTAGTAGGGGTCAAATCTTGAGTTATTACAGGGGAATCTAATATGTTTTCGTACAATTTAGAATAGTGTGTTATCCATTCTGGTTCTGTAATGGCAATTTCTATTGATGCTTTAGTGTCGTCTGAAAGGAAAGGTGAATTAACCGCTTTCCAAAAAGCTGCCGAATCGCGCATTTCTGAAGCCTCCATTAGGTTCAGCCAAGTTTCCCTTTTCAGAACCATCTTTCTCCTTCTAAGAGCTGCTTTATATTCGTTCCTAGCCACTCTAATCAACCCCATATTCTTAATAGGTGCATGTAACTGTTTCTTTAATTTCTTATGAGCCATAGTGCAGCTTGAGTCGAACCATCCTTCCTTATGGGTAATTTTTTTAATTTTTTTATTATCAACCATAAGAGACTCCTTTATAAATTTACAAATTTCTAGGAAATTCGTTATTATATCATGATTAGGGGCACTATCTCCTAAACAGTTATTAATCGATGTCTTGCAATTCAACCCCAGTTGTTTAATAAATGCACCGGTATCGATGTTTCTCCATCTTAGGGTATATCCATTTTGTCTATTCAAATTGATATTCTCAGCTATGTCAGGAGAAGCATGGTTACTACTATAAATTTGTGTAAAAAGTATCAAATCAAGACTCAGCGGAAAATGATCACTTAGAGCTATCTCATGTGTTAAAAAATTCGTGACATGAGGTGCATGCCGCGATGTTATTAATATAAAATCAATGATTGAAAACAAGCCTCTCCCATTAAACGTAGGTTTGAAAGGCAGCACAGGTGAGCATAAATCATTAGCGAAACCCAGGTCCTGAGAGAATATAGCATCATTCAACATACTCCCGGTCTTATTATGCACAAAATGCGGAAAACTAGGCCCTTTTTCATAACCAAATCCACAAATCCCCTTATCTGATAACTGGCATAATGTAGAGTTAAAATCCCCCCCAGATAATTAATTCATCATAGGTCTGTAAATTACTGATTCTTTGTAGAATCAAACGCAATAAGCCCTCAAACATCGTGGGTTTTATGCTGTTATAGAAGTTTATAATGACTGTACGTGGGCCCTTAGATGGATATAAAATTAAAATTTGATAAAATTGTTCGTTCACATCTAAATTAACTTTGTCAAAATTAAGTTTATTCGACAGATAGATACATAAACCTCCCTTTGCACGCCCATGCAATGAAGGGCAAGCAGGCGAATGAAAGGTTTTATAGCCGTTGATGTGAACAGGGTTGACAGCCCAAGTTTCCTGTAAATTGATAATATCGTAGTTGTTAACAAAATCCACCCAGATAGGATTAATTGCTTTAGACTTGATACCCGCCGTATTCCAGAACAACAATTTACAAACTTGTTGTGGGCCCCCGGAACATCCTCTACCCCTTGCACTACTACGGACTACCCCATCTGAGGAAGTTGAGGCTTCATGGAGTAAAACATCATTTCCTATTAAGTGTGAAGAGGCCGTTGTATCGTCAAGGTTCACCTCATCATGGCCATCAGCTATATTATTGAATAAGGATGTATTTTCTGCTGGGCCACTAGATCTATTTATCCATTGTATCACAGTACCCGGTCGTGGTCAATCCACGTGCTCGAGGCTACTTAGAGGCTCAAACCGATTTTTTGTTGGCACCTTAAATACAAGGGGTTAGTTAATGTAGAGGTCATCCCATATGAGACGTCACTGTTATAATCTAGTGGCTGGTAGAAGAAACCTAACGGCAATGGTTTAATATCGTGACTGGTCACAGTGATATAACGTAAACTATCTAGGATCCATTTTACCAGCTGAGGAGTTTTGAATGTTAGGATAACACAATCGCCATTTATAGTTTTGTTCTGCCTACCCACCCAATTGACCCGTCTTACCATCTTGAACTCACTAAATAATCTATCGGCATAGCCAATTCTGGCACTTATCCAGTACAATGATTTATTTTTTAAGGACTCCAGGGACTCATTACCCTCATCCTTCAATCTTGGAACATCTGAAAGAATGACCACATAAGGAGTGGCTTCAGGCGGTAATTCAAGATTTATCCTTCGATTTACATCCCTACCTTCTGCTTTTACCGGCCCCCGAAAAACAGACGAGGAATTATTCCTATCAAGTCTCCCCTTGTTTGATGATATGGCGTCAGGTATTTCTAAAGTATTAACTACTGGAGCTGGCTTAATTCTATTCTCTCCATGCTTAATATGATAGTCCCACTCAGTACTAGGATGCACAATATTCTGAGTTTGCATAGGATTAGAAAGTGGCCTAAGTTTATCGTTATTCCGCGTCCCTTCAGCCCAATCACCCATACTACTATGTTCCTTCTCTTTTTGAATTATACGACCTACGGACTTTGATAAGGCTTCTTCTAGATCCCCCATTCTGTTCAATAAGCTGCTAAATGAGTCTTTTAGAAAAACTTCTAGTGAAACCAATTTGTCCTTCAATGCGGCCACGTCCTTCTGAATGCGGTCATTCGTACATGGGGCAGATCTATTTCGACCCCCACCACTTTTCCTAGACTGTTTCTTATCTATCAGAGGAATCTTTCTCTGATTTAACTTGGGACTAATTCTACTCAATTGCCTCTTTATGATCGTATTACAAGGCATGGGATCAGGTAAGCTATTAGGATTTCTGGATCTCTTATGGGGAGGCTGAGCATCACTCTCTCTGTCGCTATCAGACAAATGGTCAGTTAAGTTAATTACGCAACCATTCCTATTAAGTGAAATCCCCTGTGTGTCTGACTGTAGATCTCGATTGTTTAGGGTAATATCCTCCGTGCGCCCCTCTATAAGACCCTCCCCAGTTTCTTTGTTCATGGAGCTGGCTGTATTTATAGATTCTTCTACAGTAATGATTTCTTTTTCGATAGCTCCCATGGCACCTGTCAGATAACTCAACAGGGACTTACATGCTTGACCCTCGGTTTTGGGTTTCTTTTTGGTTTGCGCACTCAAGATTTTCCTCTTACCCATTACTCAAATTTGCCAAAACAACAAAACAATCCCCTCTTTTTACACTATAACTATCTATCATAAGCAACACACAAATCTCACAATGACACGTGGACTAAAACATATGATTGATGACTAGTTCACTATGATTTAACAGTTGAACATGATTGACCTATGAGTTAAAAACATACATCAAAATGATTGTGAATATCGCACCCTCTTGAGACAACTGGCTGTATTCAGCATCAAGGGTTTTAAATCTACATAATGCAGTACCTCTTTTACAATCAGTTATCCTCGAGCTAAAAGTTAAATAACCAGGCCCAGCCCAGCCTTGTCCGACCTATAACGTGCTAGATGGACCCGTGCACGTCCCACGTGCTGGAGTCACGGGCACCTTTTCAATACCTCCAGGGGTCTAGTAGAGATTGCTGCGTGCGATTAAAGTCCAGTCCCACCAGGGACAGGGCTATTAGATTGCGAATAAAGCCTACTAATAGACCACCAGTAGGTCTGTACTAGGTGGAAAGACAGTACCTTAGGACTAGGAGTAACTATTCGTACAGATGTCAAGGGGGTAACCCAGCCCAGCCTCTTCCGGGCGATGACGAGCGTAGACGAGCCCGCCCTTAGTCCGGGCTTTGTCCGCGCGCGCGTCCCGCGTTGCGGGAGTCTAGCAGTGATTTTATAGCGCCTCCAGGCGCTGTTTGAAGCGGTAGCAGCTGTGCGCCTCCCACGTGAGGCAGGCTGGATGTTGTGGTCCTCCGGGACCGGTCGCCACCAACCTGGAGCAAGCAAGAAGGAACGCGCGCTGCGGAAGTCTAGCAGTGATTTTATAGCGCCTCCAGGCGCTGTTTGAAGCGGTAGCAGCTGTGCGCCTCCCACGTGAGGCAGGCTGGATGTTGTGGTCCTCCGGGACCGGTCGCCACCAACCTGGAGCAAGCAAGAAGGAACCCGCGCTGCGGGAGTCTAGCAGTGATTTTATAGCGCCTCCAGGCGCTGTTTGAAGCGGTAGCAGCTGTGCGCCTCCCACGTGAGGCAGGCTGGATGTTGTGGTCCTCCGGGACCGGTCGCCACCAACCTGGAGCAAGCAAGAAGGAACCCGCGCTGCGGGAGTCTAGCAGTGATTTTATAGCGCCTCCAGGCGCTGTTTGAAGCGGTAGCAGCTGTGCGCCTCCCACGTGAGGCAGGCTGGATGTTGTGGTCCTCCGGGACCGGTCGCCACCAACCTGGAGCAAGCAAGAAGGAACTCTGCAATCACCAAGGTATTACCCATGCACTCTTTCTATCATGTAGCCAGTACTCATGCACTTATATAATCACCCAGCTACTACTGTTGCACTACTTCAATTACAGAGCTACTACCCTTGTACTTATGTAATCACTCAGCCAATAGTCATGTTGTTAAGAAATCACCCAGGCACTACCTTTGCACTCCTTTATTCACGCAGGCACTACCTCAGTAGTCCTGCAATCACCCAAAAAGTACCCATGGACTTATAAAATCATCCAGTAACTTCCTATGTAGTCATGTAAATCCCCAGATATTACCCCTGTTGTCATGAAATCACCAATGCATTAGGTATACAGTGCTTCATTCAGCCAGCCACTATCTTTCCACTCTTTCAATCACGCAGGTACTACTCTTGTACTTATGTAATCACTCAGCCACTACTTGTGCACTTGTAAAATCACCCAGGCACTACCTTTGCACTCCTGTAATCACTCAGGTAGTATCTTAGTACTTTTGTAATCATCCAGGCAGTACTCATGGACTTATAAAATCACCCATTCACTTTCTATGTATTCCAGTAATCCTCCAGATATTACCCCTGCAGTCATGCAATCACCCCAGCACTAGTTATGTACTATCCCTGCTGTTATACAATCATGCAGGCTGTACCTATGTTGATAAAAATTCAACTAGGCAGTATGTTTGCACTCCTTTATTAACTTAGGCACTAACTCTGTAGTCCTGCAATCTCCCAAGAAGTACTCATGCAGTTATAAAATCACCCAGGCACTAACTTTGCACTCCTGTAATCACTCAGGTAGTACTTTAGTACTTCTGTAATCACCCAGGCTGTACTCATGGACTTATGAAATATTGTATACATATTTTTTTTACATATGATGTTTGTTTGAAAACGTAGAGACATATATATACATGCTTCTAACAATATGGAGAGACTTGTATTTGAGTGATGTTATAGTCTGCTGCTTAATATTTTGCTAGGCACCAACACTTGTGCAGTTATAAAAACACCCAAGTACTATCCATGCAGTCTCCCAATGATCCAAGCACTACATTTGTACTTTTGTAATCACTCAGGCATTACTGCTACACTCATGCAATCACCTAGGCACTACCTATGCACTCATGCAATCACCAAGGTATTACCCATGCACTGTTTCAATCATGTAGCCACTAGTCATGCACTTATATAATCACTGAGCCACTATCGGTGCACTACTTCAATCACGGACACACTACCCTTGTACTTATGTAATCACTCAGCCAGTAGTCATCCTGTTAAGAAATCACCCAGGCACTACCTTTGCACTCCTTTATTCACTCAGGCACTACCTCAGTAGTCCTGCAATCACCCAAAAAGTAGCCACGGAGTTATAAAATCACCCAGTCACTTCTTATGTTGTCATGTAAATCCCCAGATATTACCCCTGTAGTCGTGCAATCACCCAGGTATTACCTATGTACTCCTTTAATCCCCCAGACATTACCCCTGTACTCATGCAATTACCAATGCATTAGGTATACAGTGCTTTATTCAGCCTTCCACTATCTTTCCACTCTTTCAATCACATAGGCACTACTCTTGTACTTATGTAATCACTCAGCCAGTACTCATGCACTTATAAAATCACCCAGGCACTACCTTTGCGCTCATGTAATCATTTAGGTAGTATCTTTGTACTTCTGTAATCACCCAGGTAGTACTCATGGAGTTATAAAATATTGTATACATATTTCTTTTAGATATGATGTGGTTTGAAAACGTAGAGACATATGTATGCATGCTTCTAAAAATATGCAGAGACTTGTATTTGAGTGATATAATAGTCTGCTGCTTTATATTTTGCTAGGCCCAACACGTATGCAGTAATAAAAACACCTAAGTACTATCCATGCAGTCTTTTAGTGTTCCAGCCACTGCATATGCAGTTTTGTAATCACTCAGGCATTACTGCTACACTCATGTAATCTCCCAGGCACTAGCTATGCACTCATGCAATCACCAAGGTATTACCCATGTACTGTTTCAATCATGTAGCCACTACTCATGCAGGGAAGAGAGGTGTAAAAAGAGGCAAGAGAGTTGCACAAATAGGGAAGAGGGGTGCAGAAAGAGGCAGAAGGGGTGCAGAAAAAAGCAAGAGAAGTGCAGAAAGAGGCAAGTGAGGTTCAGAAAGAAGCAAGAGCAGTGCAGAAAGAACCAACAGAGGTGCAAAAAGAGGCAAGAGAGGTGCAGAAAGAGTTAGGAGAGGTGCAGAAAGAGGCAAGAGAGGTACAGAAAGAGGCAGGAAAGGTGCAAAAAGAAGGATGAGAAGTGCAGAAAGAGGCAAGAGAAATGCTGAAAGAAGCAACAGAGGTGTAGAAAGAAGCAAGAGAAGTGCAAAAGGAGGCATGAGGGGTGCAGAAAGAAGGAAGAGAGGTGTAGAAAGAGGCAAGAGAGTTGCACAAATAGGGAAGAGGGGTACAGAAAGAGGCAGGAGGGATGCAGAAAGATTAAACAGAGGTGCCGAAAGAGGTAAGAGAGGTGCAGAAAGAAGCAAGTGAAGTGGAGAAGGAGGCAACAGAGGTGCAGAAAGACACAAGAGAGGTGCAGAAACAAGCAAGAGAAGTACAGAAAGAGCTAAGAGAATTGCTGAAAGAAGCAACAGAGGTTTAGAAAGAAGCAAGAGAAGTACAGAAAGAGGCAAGTGAGTAGGGTAGGAACGCCCACTTTGCATCTCATTAGAGATGCAGAGCTGGGCGATAGGGAAAGTGCGATGTAGCATGGATTCACGCGTTAGCGTGTCCTTGCTAATAGGGCGTTAAAATTATCGCCGCTTTTCGTCCGCTAACGGACGCTAAAGCGGCGATAATTTTATCGCCAGCCCTTGTAGATATGCCCCATAGTGTTTAAAGAGGGTATGGCATATGTTGCATTGCCTCGAGTAAGAACATTATCTAGATTGTATTTGATTGATTTTGATGAGAAAAAGGTTAGTGCAGATGAAAATTGTGTAAGAGAGTATAATCGGTTAAGACTGTATACTCCTAACTTAGGTGATTATCCCATATATGAAAAATGTGTAGTACGTTCAAAACAATAATATGACAAACATTCTAGTGAGGTTGGAAAAAAGAAAACAATTCAAAAGAATGATGAGGCTGCAAAGAAAATGAAAATGGACAATGTTGATGATATTGTAGGATACCAGTTAGAAAATAGTACAGGTATCAATTGCTATGCTAATGTAATTCTAAATGTTGTCTTTTTTCTAGAAGATCTTCATCATGAAATTATGGAAAATCGAGAAAAAAGATTCTGTTCTTTATTACATCATATTTTTGAAAAGTTGGTAACTGATAGAACAAAAATCCATACTGCTTCTGGCATTCGGCATCTTTTGGATATATGTACTGGTTCTTCGCAATTTACACTTAATATACAACAAGATGCACAAGAGTTTCTTATGTTTACGCTTGCAGTATTGGAAGATGAAGGGATTGAAATTGAAAATTTGTTTGGACTAAGTTAAAGATGGGATCATAAATGTGAAGAGTGCTCATTTTCTTCTACCACTGAAATAGACACTGAACGATTCATATATTTGACAATTCCAGAGTGTAAATCAGTGTCTTTTAACAAATTAGTGAAAACAGCTAATCATTCAGGATATGAATGTTCTCATTGCAAATCAGAAATGTTGTCAACATTATTTATAGAAAGATTTGGACAATATGTCATTTTAATGCTACAACGTTGTAGAGCAGATGGAAGAAAATTGGAAACCAAAATAAAAAATTTTGTGGCAAGTCAAGTGTCAATTTCAGGAAGAACTTTTAAAGCAGTGGCTATTATTTTCCATGATGGACCTACTACAACATCTGGACACTATACTGTGTATTTAAGATGCAATAAAGGATGGACACATTGTAATGATACCCATTTGGAATTGAAATGTCGGTTGCCTTACGAATTACCAAATTCATATCTGATATTTTTGATGCCAAAGTTTTGAAAACATCATTCGGCCTATTGGGAAGATGTGAACATGAATTAATGAGTTTATTTTGGATATTTTCAATGCAAATGAATTCAGAAACATAATTCGGCCTACTGGGAAGGTGTGAACAATTAGTGTTTGGATTATCGTTTGTGTTAATTGATATTGCATTTGGAAAATTGTGTTTGAAAGAAGTAGTTCATATATTTGATCTTTATATTATATGCAATGTAAATGAGAGTGTATATTTTTGAAAATGTAAACAGATAGTTGAACTTGTAAATATTTTGAACACAGATTTGTTTTTTTTTACAATCGTATTGATTGTATTTTTTTGCTTGCTGTTATATGATGATCAACATTGAAATCACTGTGTATGGTGGAATTCAATAGAATCTGAAAACAGCAAAAAAGAGGAACTGAATATGCTATGTAATTCTAAAATTATGTTGTTAAACTCTTCTTAAAACTATAATATTATAAGCAATAACAGTATTTTCTTCTCTTTTACAGAAAGTAATACTAAAGTTTGAAAATATTTTAAATTTAGTTTACAATGAAACAACTGTAAAATAGTTTCAATGAGTTTGATATCTACTTCAATAAAGAAGGTAAGATGAAATAATGTAATAAGTATAATAATATGAATTAATGTTTACAGTCACTTTTATTGCAGTTATTCATTTTTTCGAACTCAATCATCTCACTCCTCAAATCACCTCAGCAGTACCCATGCACTCCTTCAAACACTGAAGCATAACCTATGTACTTACAAAATCACCCAGGCATTACTAATCCACATCTTTAATCACTCTGGCAGTACCCATACACTCCTGCAATCACCCAGACATTACTTCTACAGTCTTGCAATCACCCAAGTATTACCTATGCACTCCTTCAATCATCCACACATTACTCTTCCACTGATGGAATCACCCAAGCAGTAACCATGCACTCATGCAATCACCCAGGCATTACCTATGCACTTACAAAATCATCCAAACAATACCTATGCACTTACAAAATCACCCAGGCACTACCGATGCACTTCTGCAATCACTCATGCAATAACCCAGGCACTACCCATGCACTGCTCCAATCACCCGTGCACTACCCGTGCACTCCTCCAATCACCCAGCCAGTACCCATGCACTTATCCAATCACTCCGCCAATACCCAAGCACTTATAAAATCACCACGCACTACCCTTGTACTCTTACAATCACCCAGGCATTACCCATAAACTCATGCAATCACCCAGGCATTACCCATGCACTTACAAAATCACCCAAGCAATACCCATGCACTTACAAAATCACACAGGCATTACAAATGCACCCCTGCAATCACCCAGGCACTACTCATCCACTGATGCAATAACCCAGGCACTACCCATGCACTCTTCCAATCTTCCATGCACTACCCATGCACTCCTCCAATCACCCAGCCAGTAGCCATGCACTTATCCAATCACTCCACCGATACCCAAGCACTTATAAAATCACCACACACTACCCTTGCACTCTTACAATCACCCAGGCACTACTGATGCACTCATGCAATCATCTAGGCATTACCCATAAACTAATGTAATCAGTCAAGCATTACCCATGCACTCTTCCAATCACCCATACATTACCTGTGCACTCTTGCAATCACCCAGGCAGTAACCAAGCACTTACAATATAACCCAGGCACTACCCATGCACTCCTCCAATCACCCAGGCACTACTCATCCACTCATGCAGTAACCCAGGCACTGCACATGCACTGCTCCAATCACCCATGCACTCCTCTAATCACCAGACACTACTCATTCACTCATTTGATTACCAAGTCAGTAGCCATGCACTCCTCCAATCACCCAGTCACTACCCATGCACTTATAAAATCACCATGCACTATCCTTGCACTCTTCCAATTACCCAGGCAATACCCATGCACTCATGAAATCACCAAAGCACTAACCATGCACTCATGCAATCATCCAGGCATTACCTATAAACTCATGCAATCACCCAGGCATTACCCATGCAGTTACAACATCACCCAAGCAATACCCATGCACTTACAAAATCACCCAGGCACTACCCATGTACTCCTCCAATCACCCAGACACTACTCATCCACTCATGCAATAACCCAGGCACTACCCATGCACTGCTCAAATCACCTATGCACTACCCATGCATTCCTCTAATCACCCAGACACTACTCATTCACTCCTTTGATTACCCAGCCAGTAGCCATGCACTCCTCAAATCACCCAGTCACTACCCATGCACTTATGAAATCACCATGCACTATCCTTGCACTCTTCCAATCACCCAGGCAGTACCCATGCACTCATGCAATCACCAAGGCACTAACCATGCACTCCTGCAATCATCCAGGCATTACCTATAAACTCATGCAATCACCCAGGCATTACCCATGCACTTACAAAATCACCCAAGCAATACCCATGCACTTACAAAATCACCCAGGCACTACCCATGTACTCCTCCAATCACCTAGGCACTACTCATCCACTCATGCAATAACCCAGGCACTACCCATGCACTGCTCCAATCACCCGTGCACTACCCATGCACTCCTCTAATCACCCAGACGCTACTCATTCACTCCTTCAATTACCCAGCCAGTAGCCATGCACTCCTCCAATCACCCAGTCACTACCCATGCACTTATAAAATCACCATGCAGTATCCTTGCACTCCTGCAATCACCCATACATTACCTCTGCACTCATGCAATCACCCAGGCATTAACCAAGCACTTACAAAATCAGCAAGGCACTACCCATGAACTCATTCAATCACCGGTGCACTACCCATGCACTCCTCTAATCACCCAGATGCTACTCATTCACTCCTTCAATTACCCAGCCAGTAGCCATGCACTCTTCTAATCACTCAGCCACTATCCATGCTTTTATAAAATCAACATGGACTATTTTTGCATTCCTCCAATCACCCATGCAGTACCCAAGCACTCATGCAATCACCCAGGCACTAACCATGCACTCATGCAATCATCCAGGCATTACCTATAAACTCATGCAATCAACCAGGCATTACACAGGAACTTACAAAATCGGCAAAGCAATACCCATGCACTTACAAAATCACCCAGGTACTACCCATGTACTCCTCCAATCACCCAGGCACTACTCATCCACTCATGCAATAACCCAGGCACTACCCATGCACTGCTCCAATCACCCGTGCACTACCCATGCACTCCTCTAATCACCCAGGCGCTACTCATTCACTCCTTTGATTACCCAGCCAGTAGCCATGCACTCCTCCAATCACCCAGGCAGTACTCATCCACTCATGTAATAACCCAGGCACTACCCATGCACTCATCCAATCACCCGTGCACTGCCTATGCACTCCTCTAATCACCCAGACGCTACTCACCCACTCATGCAATAACCCAGGCACTACCCATGAACTGCTCGAATCACCCATGCACTACCCATGCACTCCTCTAATCACCCAGACACTACTCATTCACTCCTTCGATTACCCAGCCAGTAGCCATGCACTCCTCCAATCACCCAGTCACTGCCCATGCCCTTATAAAATCACCATGCAGTACCCTTGCACTCCTCCAATCACCCAGGCACTACCCATGCAATCATCCAGGCATTACCCATAAACTCATGCAATCACCCAGGCATTACCCATGCACTTACAAAATCACCCAAGCAATACCCAAGCTCTTACAAAATCACACAGGCATTACAAATGCACTCCTGCAATCACCCAGGCACTACTCATCCACTGATGCAATAACCCAGGCACTACCCATGCACTGTTCCAATCACCCGTGCACTACCCATGCACTCATCCAATCACCCAGCCAGTAGCCATGCACTTATCCAATCACTCCGCCAATACCCAAGCACTTATAAATGCACCACGCACTACCCTTGCACTCTTACAATCACCCAGGCACTACCGATGCACTCATGCAATCATCCAGGCGTTACCCATAAACTAATGTAATTAGTCAAGCATTACCCATGCACTCTTCCAATCACCCATACATTACCTGTGCACTCTTGCAATCACCCAAGCAGTAACCAAGCACTTACAAAATCACCCAGGCACTACCCATGCACTCCTCCAATCACCCAGGCACTACTCACCCACTCATGCAATAACCCAGGCACTACCAATGCACTGCTCCAATCACCCATGCACTACCCATGCACTCCACTAATCACCCAGACACTACTCATTCACTCCTTTGATTACCAAGCCAGTAGCCATGCACTCCTCCAATCACCCAGTCACTACCCATGCACTTATAAAATCACCATGCACTATCCTTGCACTCCTCCAATCACCCAGGCATTACCCATGCACTTCTTCAATCACCCACACATTACCTCTGCACTCATGCAATTACCCAGGCGTAACCTATGCACTTACAAAGTCACAATGCACTACCCTTTTACTACTCCAATCACCCAGGCACTACTGTTGCACTCATGTAATCACTCAGGCATTACTCATGCACTCCTCCAATCACCCACAGATTATGTCAGCAGTAAGGAAATCACGCAGGAATAACCCATGCATTTAGAAAATCACCATACACTACCCTTGCACTACTCCAATCACCCAGACACTACTCTTACAATCATACAATCGCATTACTCATGCACTCCTCCAATCATGCACACTTTACCTCTCCACTAACGCAAACACTCAGGCAGTGGCTATACACACCTGCGATCACCCAGACATTAGTTCTGCACTCTTGCAATCACCCAGGCATTACCCATGCACTCCTTCAATCATATATACACTACCTGTACACTTATCCATATATTCCACTTACCACAATTCATACAACACTTACAAATTTTTCTTTTTTAAACCAAGTGGGCGGTTCTGACAAGAACCATTTTTTTTCTTCTTTTTTTCTTTTATATGTTTTTTTTTGTTTTTTGAACTCTTTTTTTACTTTTTTTGGGTTGTTTTTTTTCAAAAAAAAGAAAAACTAAATAGAACCAACAGCAAAAATGATCAAACAATTATGCAATTAGGATGTCATTGCAGTAGAAAAAGAAAAAAAAAATTAACAATGGTGGCTCCTAACAGCAAAGAGGATGGCATCCACCGATTGTTCACCAAAACATAGAGTTTTGCAACATTTCACGCAACGCTGCTCCTGCCTAGCAAAATCAGGAAGGATGTTGGGAATGCTAGATGTGGTAGAACCAGATGATGTGCTTGGTCCAGCAGTGTTGTCTTCAGTTCAACGCTTTTCTTCATCTCGTCGACGCTGTTCTCTTGCAAGTTGTCGAGGATGAATAGTTTGCAAGTGTTTTAGCATCAATGATGTGCCGCAAGAGTATTTTTTTCTGAACCACGTGACAGAATGTTTTTGCAAATGGTGCAGGTAACTTTTCGGGCATTGACCTTTTTTCTCCTTCAGGAATTGAGAAAAATGCCCACACGATACTCTCATATCTTTTTTCTGTGGTTCCTCCAGCTCTTCTTCTTCCTCTTCAGGTGGAATTTGCAGCTGCCATTTTTCAATTAGGAAAATAAACACCAAAAAAAGGTAAAAAAGAGGATCAGAAAACAGTAGGTCTATCTTCTGAGATGCTCTGGAAGGAAGAAAAGAAATGGGTGGGGTCCTTCAAGTTCTAGAATGAAAAGGTTCTTAACCAATCAAATTGTTTCTTTTAAAGTCACATGGAATTCGCGCACCTGGCACGCAACCAGCGCGCACCCGGCGCGACTTCCGAAAAATATATTTATCAATAATTTATCATTATTTCAGTTACAAATATATGATTTTTATAATTAGTTTAAATAATCTCTTGCTATAATATACATATTAAACTTATATAAATATACTTTTAAAACTTAAAGATTTGCAATGGATTCGCGCACTCAGCGCGACCTCTGAAACTACGTACGTTACGTTACGCGGGGCAGAAATTCACGCACCCGTCGCTTACGAAACACGCATCCTACACGACTTAACCAATATGGCGGCTTGGATTCACGCACCCACTGAGATAGGTACACGATTGGTACGCGAATCCACTTTTTTTAATAAAAAAATATATATAGATATATATATATATATTGGAAAAGAGAAAACATTATATTATTTTTAAAACAATTAAAAAACTAAAAAAACTATTTTTTGAACATTATACTTAAAAATTAGCATTTATAAAACCTTTGAAATTCACTGAAAAAACCATAGGTTTCAGGGACGTTATAGTTAGAAATTAGCATTTAAAAAACCTTTGAAATTCACTGAAAAAACCATAGGTTTCAGGGATGCTACAGTTAGAATTTAGCATTTAAAAAACCATAGAAATTCACTGAAAAAGCCACAGGTTTCAGGGACGTTATAGTTAGTTGGACATTTCACTCGTACAAAACCAGAGAAATTCGGGCGTTATAGTTAGTTGAGCTATAACTCGCGCCCCCGCAATGCACTGCTGATGACATCACATATTACATCACTCATGACATGGTCAGTGACATCACTGATGACATCACTGATGACATCTCAAATGACATCACTGATGACATCATCCAGTGACTGTGTGTTTCAGTAAACTTTACATATGTTTTATATATATATAGGCCAAGGTGTATTGAAGAAAAGGGCACGGCTATGGGCTCCAGGTTTGCTCCATCCTATGTAAACCTATTCATGGGTTTGTATGAGGTGGAGCATGCCTGGGGTCCAGGAACTCAGTTGTGGAGTGACAGTATAATATTCTATGCTCGTTACATTGACTATATCATTATGATATGGAATGGTACAGTTGAGAGCCTGATGGATTTTTACACCTATTTAAACAACAACAGGTTCAATGTAAAATTGACCATCAAATACTCCAAAAGTGAGATGGAGTTTCTGGACTTGCGACTCTTTGTACATGACTGTACTATACATAGTGATGTATATAAGAAAAAGACTTCCCGCAATAGTGTCCTGCACGCCACTAGCTCGCATCCAAGCTCCACCATAAAAGCAATCCCCTATGGGGAGATGGTGCGTGCGAGAAGAAATTGTAGTTAGGATACGGACTTTCTTAGAAACATTGAACAAATCAAAGAAAATTTTGAAAAAGGGGTTATGATACAGGTTGCTTAAATAAAGCTGAAGGGAGGGCACTGCGTTTGGACAGGAGACATGTATTAAGGCCAACTGCAAAAAGGAACAAGAACAGTGAACAGTTGATGTCTGGAATCCTATTTGTTACAGAATATAACTCGTACAGCAGTCACATATATAACATATTAAGGAAAAATTGGCACCTGCTGGGATCTGACAGCATACCCAAAGGTGCAGTATCTAAGAAACCAAAAGTGGTGTATCAGAAGGGGAAAACCCTAAGAGACACCCTATGCCCCAGTTACATCAAGAATTACCAAAGAATATGCAAGACATGGCTTCCAGATAAACCAAATGGTTTTTATACATGTGGTTGTTGTTGTATATGTAAATTTGGAGAGAACAAAATTGCTAGATATAGCTATAACAAATCCAAAGAATATACTATAGGCAGTTTCATGAATTGTAACACCACGTTCACTGTATATGTAATCATATGCTCTTGTGAGAAGATATATATTGGCAGCAGTGTACGCAGTTTAAAACTGCGTATCCAGGAACATGTGAGAGCCATAAAGAATAATGATGTCAAATATCAGGTCGCAAATCACATATGCAGTGATCATCCCAATAACAAAACCATTAAGTTCCATGCCATCGATAATGTATCAATAAATGAAAGGGGCGGCAGCAGAGAATTAACGTTGAGACAACTTGAGGCAAAATGGATCTGCCGCTTACGCAGTGTTAAGTTTGGACTCAATGTTAACAATGAATTTCATTATTTTCTGTGAATGGGAAATGTAAAAAGATTGATAATCAATGTGCTTCTCTCACTTCCATCTGCGGTTTAATGATCTTTGTTTGTGCATCCAAACGCAACAAAATGAGATTTTTGTCTGTCCACTGATGCTGTTGGATCTGACTACTACCAGCTCAGAACTATTCTGATGTATATTCGGGGTGTTCGACAACTGAGTTTAATCATGACTTGATGTTGATAAATCACTTATGAATGGGTAGTGCTGTAAAGGTAAAAAATTCAATGGGCAAAATTATCTCAAATACCTAGTATGAGAAAAATTGTCCACAGAATTAGATATTAATTGAAGGACTTGTACTGTCTAATATGGCACTCATCTTTTCTGTCTCTCAACACTGTCTAACTATACATATTTATGTTCACTGTTTGTGAACATCAGATTTGATGCTGTGTACGAAACCTTCTCGTGTTCTGTTTACTTTCGATCAGTGTAGTGTTTCAGGAAACATCATTATGACACTTATGTTTTTCCGAGCTGTGGCGAGGGTCTGATGTGAAGAATGGTGCTCGCTTTTTCCTAGCTACAGCGAGGATTTGGTATACCCATTATACTGTTGTGTGTTTTCCTTGTAACGTTTTTCAGTTTTGATGAGCAACATTTTTGTGCTTTTTGCTGTCAGCATATCTAGTCGTCTTAGTGAATTGGCTTGGCTCTTGTTCATTTACATGTAATGACGGTCCCACATAGCTTTAAAATGGCATACAAGTTTTTGTGGGACGTAATGAGTATTCAGAATATACACCGTATTTTAAACGGTTTTTTCACAATTGTCATTAATATGGGCTTGTGACGAATAATATACGCATTTTTGATCGAATTTTGCTCACTCAGGAAGTAATGAAGGTCTCATGTTACGTTAAAATGGCGCTCATATTTTCAGAGTTTTAGTGAGGGCCTGATACACAAAATGGCGCTCATGGTTTTCGAAGCTACAGCGTAAGATTTATACATATATCGCAGTATCTGCGTTTACTCGCCATTTTTATCAATATGTATTTAAGAGCTACCATATATTGCTTATTATGGTAGTGTTCATTAATCACAAATACGAATTTGCATAACACATAGACTACAATTAACATATCACTCGCTTTTTAAAAATGGCACCCATGAAGTAGAAGAATTGTGTGCACGTCCTGCACCAAAATGGCGACCATGGTTACTCACTCAAAACCGTTTTCGGTTTCAACTTACACATGTGTCTTTCATTATGCCTTCATTGTATAAAAACGGGTCCAGGATAGCTGTCTGTTACAACGTATTTGAAGCAGACGCTAGGACGTTCCCGACTGGCCACCATGCCATTTCTTTGGTAGGTACACTGCTCCCGTTGTTTATGTATGGATGGTCACTATATATCTTGTATTTTAAATTTTCGGGTTATATATATTTTCTTGAACATTTATTTTTTGAACATACGTTTGAACTAATATGTAGTTTAGATGGTGGATCCATTCTGATCCTGGCCGCGTTTTTAAGACTTTCCTTCACTGATGAATATAATGTGCACTCTTTCAAGATGGTGTCCCTTTGACACGTTAATTAAATACGAGTGGTGTTTGTTTTTTGTATAATTAGTCTACATATGCCCGACCACCTTTGCAGACATTAGCGCTGTCACCTCTAGCTATCAAAACATGGTATCACGCATAAGAGCAGAGTATAACAATACTATGGAAATATTGTAGACTCAGACCCTTTCTTAGTTTCTCTCTCTCAATACTTCTTATTAATCTAAGATAGTGTGTCCTCCTTACTTCAATGAAATCTTTGCTAGTTTTATTCTGAGATAATACATCGTTTTATCCCTTATACCTCTGATCTTTTAAAGATGGCGTCCTCTTTTTTACTCTAATAAAACTGTTTCAGTTTGTTCTTTGAAGTCATGTATTTAACACATGAGATATTCACACGCTAGTAAAATTCAGTTTCTGTTTGTTGTTCGTGTAGGCTTAACATAAATGCCTGATGATTACACCGTTAAATCATTGAATTTGTGGGCCATAGACATATTGATGCACCTGTTTATTATGGTGACGTGACTGCCTAAGATGGCGCCAGTTTTTCTACTATGGCTGAGCTTTAACTGATGTTTGTACAGCTAGTGTTTTCCATTACATGTAAGAATAGTAGCCCTTTACAAAACTGCTACTATCCTTTATCTGTTTATCTCACGCTGTCTTTTGATCTTAATGCATTATCTTGTAAACAGATTGTACAACTTAATGCACATGAACGATGTACATACACACTTTCTTATTGTTTTTGGTGACTGAACTGTTATTTTTTATGGATTGTGTCTCAAGAGCTTAACTGCTAACATAGAGTTCCTAAAGTGAATAAACACCTTGAACTCAATTTGGAGGTATGTTATTATGAAAACATGTTGTGAACATTGAAAATGTATGGTTATGGCCCCTCTAGTTTTTAAACTTTGTGATCATGTTAATATGTTGTGAACATTGCAAATAGTATAGGCAGTGGCCCCTTTAGTTCATAAATTCTGTGATCATATGAGAGGATGTTTTGACAAATGAATGTATTAGCCTCACATGGAGGAGATTAACAATTATTCTAAAACAGCTAACCCTTGAACAACTTATTATCTTTGTAAATAGTTCACCAATACATGTTCATGCTTCTGCCCTTGTATATATGTATATATTTTAAATGTCTTTGTATATATGTTTTTCTATAGCCTTGAAGAAGTCCCTATGGGGACAAAATGCGTCGGCTAATGGATTATGAATGTTGGATTTTATCAGTTTGATGTATTTCGCCATTTTCAATAAAGAATAAATATCATAAGAAAATAAGAACACAACAACTTGGAAATTCCTTCAGAACATTACCAATAATTTGTGTTAAACTGATTTTGAATGGACATATAACCTTTTGTGTGCGGAATCAATATCTTTTGTCATGTTTGCATAACCCTATTAATTTAGAAGAAATATAAAACTCTTAATATTAACATTATTAATTACCCCCAAAATCTATATATATATATATAGAAAATAAAATATAATTAAACAATTTACATGATTATTAAGCAATTTAAAAATGAATGATCAAATATATTTGTATAATTTATGTATTACTTAATTAGCTTCCCAAGCTATACCTCTACAAACCTATCAGCCCACACTTCAAAAATAACAAAAATAAATAAGCATAAAACTATTTAAATAATTGATAATCAATTAACTAAATAATCACAATTAATAATTATTTGTTCAATAATTATTACTTAATTAACATCACACCATATACCCCTACAAATCTAGTAACTCACAACTAATTTATACCTAAAATAAATCAGTATTACATAATGTACATAACTAATTATCAATTAAATAATTACTAATACATAAGTAGTAGTTAATCAATTATTACTTAATTAACTTCTCACCCTATAGCCCTACAAGCCCACACCTAAAATATAAATAAAATATAAAGTTTTACATAATTTACATGAGTAATCAACTATTTAATAATAAATTAATAACGAATTGTTAATTAAATATTACGTAACTAACTTCCCACCCTTTACCCCTACAAACCCAACTGCCCGCACCAAAAATATAACAAAAGAATATAATTAATATACAATTTACATAATTAATAATCAGTGAAATTATGAATAATAAATTAATAATGAATTGTTAAATAATTTTTACTCAATTAACTTCCCAAACGTACACCCCTACAACCCAAGCACCCTGCACCCAAAATATAACAAAAGTAAAAATCTAATTATTGCATAATTTACATAATTAATAATACATTAAATAATTTGTAATAGATGATACATTTATTAATTAATATGGACCTAATTAAGTTCAGACCCTACAGCCCTACAAATGTAGCAACCCGCACCTAAACTATAAGTACAATAAATCAAGATTACATAATATAAAAATTAAATAAAAATCACATACCTACTTAAAAAATGATTCATTAATTACTACTTAATTAATTTTCCACCCTGTCCCCCTACAAACCCAACAACCCATTACAACATTATAAATTACTATTACCAATTAAATAAAAAATTACTAAATCACATAAAATTAAAAACTATATTAAAAAAATGAATAACAATTTTACAATCAATATTAACACTTAAAATTGATATATAAAGTAAAACACATTAAATTAATTTAAAAAACGATATTCTTTACAACTATATTATTGAAAACGATATTTACAACAATATTCGTAATAACGATATTACTTACCCGAAAAAATGATGTTCTAGACAATTATATTTTTGTATCACAATATTTTTTTCCAATATTTCTTACTCCTGTTTTTGTCCAAATACCGTGCAAAAGATAATGCTTCTATTAGGTCCACTCTTCACTGTGTTCAACCACCCTGCCACAAGTGCAGCCCAAGGCTGACAGACCTGTTTACTGAGCCTCTATAGGACCCACCATGGGTGTGTCATGTATCAGTTTTGTGGCCACAGAAATACCACCATCATTTTCAGCAGCATAAGAATACCTCCAGAACATGGAATTGTAGTAGAATGGTCTTCGAAACATCTCTGACAGGCTGGGGGAAACTTCTAGAATGTCAATGAAACCTGGTGATATGTGATGGGAAAAGTGCTTAGAATTAATGAAAAATGCGGGACTGGGTGTGCATATGCTGATTCAGTATCAATAATTCTGGCAAGTGTTATTACCAATACAATCTTCCCACAAAAGTGGTAATGAGCACTACAGTATATAAATGAAGAAGTAAATCAGCAACACTTTGGAAAATGAAATTGAAGCTCAGCGTTCTTCAGCCTTAATAAATGTGGTCAAACAAAAGAAGGCACCTGACCACATTAAGGGCAAATTTATTAAGAATCCATGCAATGCAGTGTGGCAAACAATGGTGAAATGGAGGGAGCCAAATAGTGCCATATCTACTAAAATATGGCTCACTTTAGACTGCCTTGTGCCAACACACATATCTTTGTATCATGGTGCAAGGGTGTGTGAGTTATTTCAAGAACACGTTTTTTCTGGAAGGGTACCTTTCCAGTACAAAATGCTATGCTTTGAAACAGTTTAACACTTTTATAAATTTGTATGAGTGCTGCTGTACAGTGCAGCACACATGCAAAGTTAAAAAAAGTTTGGAGGAAAGAAACTTTTTTTTTGACGTTACACTTGCCCCGAAGAGAAACCACATTTTTGACACAAATCCCTGTCTATCAGTGTTAGCACATAAATATTTGCATCTAAATCCCTGGGTGGATGCATGGCAACACCCATATACCAACCATGGCATACCCCTTGTGCAAGCTTTACTTTGCATTACGTTCTAGTGCAAATCATGTTTTCCATTGTAAAGTAAAATTTGCCTCTGGATGTTTCCCAAGTAAAATGTCAGCAGATCTATTATAACACAGCATTACCAGTACTGAGAATAGTAAAATCATACGTGTTAGAAATTGGGTTTCTGGTTGACAGAGGTATGCACCCTGTCCAAGACGAACCACAATCCTAGTCAGGGTAAGCCAGCTACAGACCATAAATTAACCTGTGCTCATCTTCTGATAGATTGCCACAGAGCAGGCAGGCTTAACTTAAGAGGCAATGTGTAAATTATTTGTTCAACTCTTCAAACAGTAACACAGTAAAAACACCACAAAAAGACTCCATGCCAGTTAAAAAAATAGATTATGATATTATAAATAAAGCAAGACCAAAACAAAAAAATCTAATACGTAGAAGTCAAGATATACATTTTGCGATGTGCTGGTGTTTCTCCATGCAGTCGAGGGGGTGTGTCGATCGTCTCTCACTGCAGTGGCGGCGATGCGGTGGTTCCGATGAGTCAGTTCTAATGACAATGACAGAGGGCAGTTGGCAGCAGGGCAGCCCAGCACAAAAGCTGTTTTTCCAGACCAGCAGAGTGGCAGTTCTTGTAGCAGCACAGCAGTCCTTCCTCCTGGCAGAGTTTTTTCACAGCTACAGTAGCGTATGATTTGGTGGGCTCAGAGACATAGTACTTATACCCAGCTGTACCTTTGAAGTGTGGGTGACTTCAAAGAGGGTCTTTGAAGTACACAGAGGTCCTCCCTCCCAGCTCTGGCTTCAGACTCGTTCAAGGGGGGTATGCAGCCCTTTGTGTGGGGACAGGACACAGCCTATTCAGGTGTAAGTGTCAGCTCCTCCCTCCCATCCTGCCTAGGATTGCCCATCAGGATGTGGATGGCCACTCAGTCATACATAAGCTCCCTTTGTGTGTGGCTGTCCAGAGGCTGGGCACAAAGTCCAGCTGTCACTCACCCCAGACGTGCATTGGAGACAGGTTGCAGGAATATCGTTAAAAGCAGAAAAATTTCATCTTTCTAAAATTGGCATTTTTAAAAGGGCAATGATAAATTTATCTTTACCAGTATAGAGGTTTTACATTACCATTCAAGTGATATGAAACATGACAGATCTACTTCTTCTCAATCAGTAGGAATTACAGCTTATAATTGTAATAAGGAATTCCCAATGTTAGCCTATGAGTGGGCATTGGTGCCCGACACAGATAAGGAGTGGTGGGGCGGGTGGAGGGGGCCGGGGGAGTGCCGGGGGGGGGGGTAAAAATGTAAAAAAAGACTTACCTGGTACTTCGAGCTGCCTTGCTCTCCTCTGTTCCTGGTCCCAGCAGTCCCTGGGACAGCATCACGGACTCCCCGTCCAATCCAAGCACTGCTCTCAAGTATGAGAGCGACATGGGGATTGGCCTGAAAGTGCTGGAATAACACTCGCTCAGGTACTGGGAGTCTGTGCTGTGTCTCCAGTCCGGCTGTGAAATAAAGCTGGGTTGAAGAAACCTAAGTGCGCATGTCAGTTGTACCGGCCTGAGACGGCCGGGCAAACTGACATGCACACTTGAAAGTGCACCTACCTCTCCTCCTCTCCCCTCCCATGCCCGGCTCTGCCCCTCCCTGCACATGTTGGCTCAGCCAGCAGCTGAAAAATAAAACAATAGTAAATTGTCATTATATTTTTCAGCTGCTCGCTCTGAGCCAGTGGGGCTCTGCCATTACGGTGGAGCCACCGCTCTGAGAGGGGTAGGTCTCACAGTAGTGAAAAATGAATTCAGATGTTTTTCACTACCATGACATGCAAAACTTAAAAGTGCATGCCCTTCCTTTTGATTACACAGGACCCTGCCCCATGGGTTACCTAAGGCCTACCTTAGGGATGACTTACATGTTATAAAAGGAGAGTTTAAGGCTTGGCAAAGGGTTTTAAATGCCAAGTCAACATGGCAGTGTAAACTGCACACACAGGCTCTGCAATGGCAGGTCTGAGGCATGCTTAAAGGGCTACTTGAGCATGAGACACTATCAGTGCTGCAGGCCCACTAGTAGCATTTAATTTGCAAGCCATGGCACCTGTAGTGTACTTTACTAGAGACATATGGAAATGAAATATGCCAATTGTGGATAAGCCAACGTTACCATGTTTTAGGGAGAGAGCACATACACTTTAGCTCTGGTAGCGATGTTAAAGTTCCCAGAGTCCTAACGCCAACAAAAACGAGGTCAGAAAAAGAGGAGGAGGAAGGCAAAAAGTTTGGAGTGACCCTTCAGAGAGGGCCATTTCCAACAATATGAAACACTGATATAAGGTTAATAATGTGCAACTCAATAACATCAGCAACCGTGAATAACTCCACTCTCCAATTGTTGTTGATAAATCATAACAATGACTTTAAAACTGCTACAAATTTGCATTTAGGATGTTTGTGATGACATAAAGCCTCATTTAGAGTTTGGCCGACAGGGTACTTATCCACAAACAAGGCGAAGTATACTGAACATCAAACTAACAGTCCACCTGCTCTATCAGGATCCACTGCGAGAAACCTTACACCGATGGACTTGGGGCTGTTGGCGTAAGTACGTCAGACAGTCTGCCCTTTTCATTGGGCATGTCTGATATACTTTGGGGCCGATTCCGATCTCGGCCGGTAGGGCTCCGAATAGGATTCGGCTTTACCGGATCCGATTCGGAGCCCTGTTTCCCGACTGAATCGTACGCGGGTCCGGCCGAGCGAGTACGATGCGAGTCGCCGACCGACTCGTCCGGGCGACCCGACCGCTCCGACCGACTCGTACCCGGATCGTACCGCTCCGACCGACTCGCTCGGACCCGATTCGCACCGCGCAATGGAGACGTTTTCCGGCCGGGTAAGTACGATGCGCACCTCGACCGCTCCGACCGACTCGCGCCGTCCGACTCGAACTCGCTGTCGGAGCCGTACTTTGGGGGTCCGTGTCGGACCCCCTGTACGCGTACCCGTGCGAGGCGCACACAGGGGGACCCATGGGTCCCCCTACCTGTGCGTGTACGCCGCGAGCGCTCGCGGCGTACTCGCTGTAGGGGCGCCCTTGTCCGCCTCGCACCCATTGAGGCAATGGGAGCCCGCGTACGCGTTGTACGACCGGCTCCCATTGAGTTCAATGGGAGTCCGACCGACTCGTGTCCGGTGGCATACAAATGCATCGGACTCGTTCGGTCAGACTGCACGGGTCCGATTCGGTCGGAAATCTCTCCGGGTCCGGCTCGGTCGGAGAGATTTCCGGCCCGAATCGGATTCGACCCCTTTATTTCTGTTTGGGACTGCCAAGGAAGGTCTGGAGGTTTTGAACAGAAAAATAAAAGAATGTCTCAAACCCAAAAACCTTGGGAGAAAACACCCATGGTGCTGTGGGCATTCGTTTTTTTGTTTTACAAAAAGAGACTCTCGCTTTTGGAGTCTGTTTTTGTATAACAAAAAGTTTGCTGAGCGAATGCATGAAACATGGTGGCTTCAGTGCTTTCAGAGGAGGCAGGTTGGCAGATGGTCCTTTAAAGATCTCCACCAGGCCGGCAGAGCTCTCCAAATATGGTGGGCAGTAGTCTTCAAGGGTGCCAGAGGTTTTGACCTCTGCCATCCTGGTGGATGGTGGCCTCCCGCATACATTATATGAGGCATTTAGTCTGGTGATCAAGACTCATACTATATATTTTAACAGCTGTTCTAAGCATTTGATCTGAATTTTTACAGTTATTTTCTTCCAAATAGAAACAAAAGTCAATCAAAATGTTAGTTTTGAAGGAATACTCAGTGTAAAGCATACAAATTGCAGAGACCATTTCTCTCCAGCTTGTTCTATACTCTAGAAGGTTTGAAACCAACTTGAGCAACAGTTTAAGGTTGCTATGTCACTGCACCTTTTTAAAAACCAATGTGCCAGTTTGCCAGAGGGGTTTCAATTTGGGTAGTACTGATATTGTTCTATCCACATTAGGGCTATACTACACCTTCCCTCCTGGAGCCATTTCCTGTGCATCACTTTTATCATGTGCACCACTGCTCCAAAACAACCCTCAGAGTGACAAGGGAATGCACACTTCCCATAAACAATCAGGGCTCAGTATCCCCATCATGTACTGGGAGGAAATACCCAATGCATGGGGTGCTAAATGTTTTATTGTTATCAATTCTAATTCAATATTAGCACCCTCTATGGAATCAGCCAATCAGAAAACTTAGAATGGTGGAACGTTTTAGAGTTGTTTGTCTGCCTTCTAATTTTATTGTGACTTTTCATGCAGGAAAAAAGGGCAGAAAGGGACAGTTGGCTAGCCATTGCAGGTTGGATAAGTAGCAGTGGTTCACTCTCTCTGCAGGGAGCTTTACCAACTGGTAACTCCCTGAGCACTGGAAAATAGCACCTAAGTGTACATAATAATACCATTAATAAATCTATGTTTAATGTGATCCACTCTGTCTCCCACTGTGGTACCATTGTAGAGGAATAAACAAAATGTTATAGCATAACCAAGATCTGAGATAAGAAAATTTGATTATGTTCTTTGGTTTTCATATCCTGGTAAGGATTTTAAGTGCCTTCAGCGTCAGATGTACAAAGCCATTTAGCATTTCTTAACGAGCTGAATTGCTATTTCGGCCAGTTAATAAATGCTAAATTACATTTTCAGATGTACAAAGGCCCATTTACGGTTGCAATTTGCGATTTCTACCCGGTGTTCCCAATTTGTGATTCCTAAAGCACATGTACATAGCATTTCCTAAATGTGAATTGGGCATTTAGGAAATTATATTACCATCGACTTGAAGCCGATGGCAACCATGTGCAAAATTAAAAAATGCATTTAAAATGCATTTTTTAATGTGACATTAAGCGCACATATGCCAGGCATATGTGCACTTACATATGCACAGCGCATTTCGGGGTGTCTCCAGGAGGGCCTTAAGGCCAGAGGTACCCATGGGTTTGGATTTCCTGAATTGCGATATCCCATTAGGAAATTACAATTTAAGAAATACAAACCATTTCCTATTTTACCCATAGGTTGGAATGCAATGTCATTTCCTATCTGCGATTCCTTAATAGCGACTCCTACTTTGTAGGGAATCGCTATTAGGAAATCGCAAAATTAGTACATATCTTTTTGCATTTTCTAACTTGCGATTCCTATGGAATCGGTGTTTAGTAAATGCAAAATACCATCTTCGTACATCTGACCCTTAGTATTTTATCCAGTCTGTTTTCGGTGGGGCACATAGACTAACATTCCTTCTCACATATTTTCTGGTGAGGCACATCTGTCCCAACCTTTTCCCCACACGTTCGGGGCAGGGCCGGACTGGCCGTAGCGGGCAACGGGCATTTCCCCAGTGGGCCGGAGGGGTGGGGGCGGTTTTGTGCCCGTTGGGGCCGGTTTTGTCACTGGGGGCCATTTTTTTGCAATATCGGCTCCCTGTAACAAAACCGGTACCAAAGTCTTTTCTTCCAAACCAAGCAAAGCCCCAATGCATTTGTCTAGGCACAAAATTCCATTTCGTATATTTTGGTTTCAGAGCCGAACACATGTTTAATGTATATAATGTAGATGTTACTAACCGAAAGAAAGTAAAGTGATTTTATGAACATGAGTGATGCTAATGTTCACAACTTGCTCAATGACTCAGGTGTTTCCGAGAAAAATAAGTCAAATGTCAATTTTCTTTTAATGATCACTCTCCAAATTCACGCAGTGATCTACCATGATCTCACTATGTTTACATTAAGTTATGGTCATTGGAGATGGCTAATGGAATTGCCAGTATTTTAATATAAGAATATGTCTGTAAATAAGTAATGAAGTATTCCATTTATAAACTGCACTTCTAAAACAAAAGGAAACACTCTCATATCAGAGTTCTTATAATAGAATAGGTCCACTTATTGAAACGCACAAAGTCACTGCTGCAGGGTCAACAACAAGCGCCCATCACGACACATGTACAATTCTTCACACAAAGAATTCCACGTGTCCTCAGGGCAGAAAGCAGAGCGCGTTTCAGAATCTCATAGAAAAATATTGTTTTTTGACAGGAAAGCAATGGATTGGTACCAATAAGCTGCTGTCAGAGATGGTAACTAAATAAAAAAAACAAGAGGTCAAAGGTTGACGTTGAGAACTGAGCTGCCTCTATAAGCCAATAAAAATGCAATTTACTCAAAGGGTAGCTGAAAGTTACTAAAACTCGCCTAAGGGATTGTTAAACGAAACTATATAAATCAGATTAACAGGAACCAAGCATAATTTTAGAGAATAACGTGTGCCACTGCAAGTTACAAATCACAAAGAATGATGTGGCGGGAAGTGGTGAAAACTAGTTTGTCCAACAAACTAAAACTTCGTTTTTTAATTTCAATTTTTTTTCCCTACCTCTATTCATCAAAGATCATAGGGGCACATGTATCAACATAAGGAATTGCTATTCCTTAATAGCGATTATTAAGGAATCGCTATTAAGGAATCGCAATTCCTTATGCATGTAGGAATCGCTAAATAAATTGCGATTCCTACACATTCTCTATTAGCGAATCGCAAATTGCGATTCGCTAATAGGAATGCCTTCCCATTCATTCCTATGGGCCTAGAGGCCCATAGGAATGAATGGAAACCATTTGTAATTTGCGATTACCAAAAGGTAATCGCAAATTGTGCATGCAATTTCAAGGGTACTAGGGGCCAAAAGGCCACCCTGATGCACCCCAAAATTGGCATGTGTGCACATGTGGCACACACACATGCCCCAAGGGCATGTGTGTGCGCCACATGGCACTTAGAAAAATGCAATTTTGTGCATTTTTCTAAGGAATTGAAAAGTACCATCAACTTGAAGTTGATGATAATTTGCGATTCCTTACTGCAAAGTCGCATTCTTTGAATGCTTCTTGCATTGCATTTAGGGAATCGCAAATTGCAATTCCTAACTGCATTCGCAAAATAGGTAATTGCAAATTTTGCGATTACCTATTTTGCGAATGGCTTTGGGCTTGATGCATCCCAAAAGGCTAATTACTGGTCGCAAAGGGGCCGATTCTGCGAATCGGCCCGTCTGCGACCGGTAATTAGCTTGATGCATGTGCCCCTTAGACCCTTACGATTAAGTGCATTAAAAAGATGAGTAGTCAACCGAAATAATTTATTGACCTAGGCCACCCTGCAATCATCACCTTTTCATTCACAAAACACAATACATTGCTTTGCTACCTACATTCTTTCTATTGTATATACTGTCTCTTTATGATCCATATCTATTAATAAAACATATAAACCATAGAGGCATAGTTTAACAAGTGTCAATGGTTCATCGTGTGGTGCATGAACAATTGCATCTTCACCACATTGAAATTCACTATAAAATATTAAGCTGTGCCCCATCAAATATCTTATCACCATATTATTCTCCGTATTCATATTCCTCCTTCCTGAATTCCGTGTACTAACTAGAACCTCAGGTCTACACCACCAACCCCACTGCCCACCACTACAGATTATCAGCAGCCACACACAATTTCTACACACATAATACCTTTTAAAACAACGGTAAGCCACCTTATATATGAATAGAGACTAAACCTCAAACAAACGAAAGAGTTCTCTCAGAATACCTCTAATGACCTCTCAGTCTCATTTTGCCTATTGAGTGCTTGCTCAGCCTGCCACAAAAATTTTCTCATCACTGATTCTCACATTACTCCATTCCACAAAACGGCAAACACAGAGACCTAGATTGACCCCAAGGACAAAGCTACACAGTGCTAAATTTGATCTGGTGGTTTCTGGTGCTTAGCACCGGCACTTAATCATCAACTCTGGTGCTTTACATGAGCACCAGTTAAGGACACATTCATTTATGGTAGACACAGGGAGATTAAGGGATTTGCCCAGAATCACAGGATGTTGAGCTGACACTGAGACTTGAATCTGGTTCCCCAGCTCAGAAGCCAGCAGCTTTGGCCATTACGCCACATCCTCTCCCCACTTTCATGGTTAGTAGTTGGTTCTGTTTTAGGCGGCGCTAACAGCAGAATTTAATTCACTTATGAGCTGTGTCCTAATGAGAGCCCCGGCACTTATTATTTTACAAATTAACCACTACGGCTACACCGGCAACCCTCCACTCTGACTTTGCCACACCTATCTTGTAGCAATTGCAAAGGAGGGGGAGAGGACATTTTTTTAAACAAATCTCTCAAGTGATCCCTTTCTCTCATACACTGTGCATTTGTTCATGACCCCTTCAAAGCATGCATATGTCTTTCTATTGACACCTTGAAGCCATTCTCACTTTTTCGATGAGTTTTATTCTATCCTTGGCTCACTTAAGCCCTCCATTCCTTTCATCCTTTGTGGTGATTTCAAGGTAACACTGAAAAATAATTTTTTCTGATCTCTTGTTATTCAAGGCACACCTCATAACACTATCTTGCCATGGGACACCCTTAGTTAGCCCTCAAAATTATATTTAACACAGTATCACGCTCAAAACCAAATGTCTAACCGTCCCCTTTTATCATGACTTCACCTGCTTGAGAGTCAACAATCTCCCACTGGTCCCTTCCCCCAACTAGCCCCTGCAATTTCCCAATGGAAATTCTCTTTGATTCTCACTCATCATTCCTATATCAGACTCACAATGACCTCACCCCACTCCTACACAACATGTCTTTTGACTTGTTTAAAAATATCTTGAACCAAGATTTCATTACACACTATCCATACTGCACTTTATCACACTCTTAACTCTGGATATCATGCAACAATCAGTCTCAAAACCAAATGAGAGCACGTCTATGAAGATGGTACAAGAACAATATCACTAAAACTCTTGAAGATTACAAGCAATCCCCATGAACACTACTGAACACCATTGAAAATGCTACTGCCTCTTACATTCTAAACCTAAACACCTACATTCTAATACTGCAAATCCGCCTCAAGACTTGTGCACATAAACACATAGGTTCTTTCCCCTTTCTTCAGTGTCTATAACCCATCCTTAAAAAGCAATGATTTTGAGTCATATTTCTCCATGAAAATCACTACAACAGATACACCATGCGTACATTACTTACCACCAATATCGACCAGCCCCACTACATCCCAATCACACTCAACTATATTCACACTTTACCATACAACCCCCAAGCCATTTCTTTCCAATAATTAAATTTGACTACTAATCCTGTACACCATCAGACCGTTGAGCCCCCTGATCATCAACTGTGTCATCATCACATCCACTGCTGCTGGCCCCTCCTTTCCCTTTATCACTGGGTATCTCAAATTCTCTTTTCCTCCTAGATTCTTGAAAGATTAATCTTCAATCGTCTCATACTATATCTTTCCTCAAACAACCTCCTTAATTTCCTCAAATCTGGTTCCTGCTCCAACCACTGCACAGAAATCGACCTCTCACATTTATTTAACTTTATCAACACTGCCCACTGCAGTTTTCCTTCTTCCATTCTAAAACTCTTGGACCTACATGTCTCCATGAGTATTGTTGATTATCTTATTTTACTCTACTTTCCAGATTCTTTTGGCAATACAGGATTAGAAGACAAATCATTCACTTTACCTCTCTGGACACAGCTTCACAGTCACCCGTAATCAAAGACATTGGTGCCAACCCCCCTTCCAGTGGGTGTCTCACGAAGCTCCATCCCTGGCCCAATACACTGGTCCCTCTATACAACTTCTCTTGGCAATGTTATCATTTCATATGGATTCTTACATAATGTTTAAGCTGATGACATCCAAACTATCTCATTCCAGCACCTCCGATCCAATCAAGCATATTTCACTTCCTTCCAGCATCATATGGCATTTAGATCACTTGAGCTGAACTCTTCTAAAACTAAGGTTTTGCACTTCCCCTCTTCAACTGCACCCACCTTACTTAATGACTCTATTTGTCTTCCATAGGACTCTTCAAAATGTGTTTCTTCAGCCAGAAACCTGAAGTTCTTTAGCCCTTCAATAAAAACTGCACACCTTCATTACCAGCACACTTAGCACTGCATGATTTCAATTCATGAACATATGTAAAATAGTCACACATACCATACCATTCAAAATAGCCAAAATACTTTGGAATTCTTTGGCATTCAGTCGAGTAGACTACTGAAGTATCCTTCTAGTGGTCATCCCCATTTACTTATTTGCCTTACTTGACAAGATCATATACTTTGCTACCCAAATGCCGTACAGTCTAGCCAGACACATGCCTACCTCAGCAGACAATAGCCAAGCCAGATGGCTCAATGCTCAATGGCCATATGCAAACTATTGACACAA
Organism: Calotriton arnoldi; assembly: GCA_963921515.1. Taxonomy (NCBI): domain Eukaryota; kingdom Metazoa; phylum Chordata; class Amphibia; order Caudata; family Salamandridae; genus Calotriton; species Calotriton arnoldi. Next base: position 1,065,321 of record CAWUFW010005608.1, on the reverse strand, counting down.
GTATGTAAGGCAATAAAAGGTTTGCCCACTAACCACTTCTTTTGCACTTTATTTCAGTGCACACTGACAAATATGTAAGATCTACCTACTATAATTTGATGTCTTGCTTTGCTCCCAAGTGCTGATCTTTGGTCCACTTGAGTCCCCTTGTTAGAAATGGGATTTCTGGTTGGCTAGGGCGTGCGCCTAAGCCAGGCAGAAACCACCACTCTAGTCAGGGCAAGGGAGTACACACTGAAGATAACCGCTGCTCACCCCCTTGGTAGCTTGGCACGAGCAGTCAGGCTTATCCCAGAGGCAATGTGCAAAGCGTTTGTGCAACACACACACACAGCAGCAACACATTAGGCACACCACAAAAGGAACTCCACACAAGGTTATATAAAAAAATAGCCTTTGTATTATCCAAATCACATTAGATCATAATCACACAATGTACACTGTGCCAACTGGCACTGGGCAATATTCACAGGGGATTATATACAGGACCAGGCCACACGGGCCATGGTCAGAACCATCAGAATGCAGGTAGTAAACATAAAACACAACCAGTAACTACTGGTACAATAATGACCTCAGCATTATCACATTAGGCATAAAACACATTACGCAATAGGCCTTACCAACAAAAAAACATTATGCAATAATCAGGGTGCATCAATCACATTTGGCAACCATCAGCATAAACACATTATGTCTGCATCACAATTAGGCATAAAACACATTGTGCATAAACTTCCTAGGCATAAACACATTACGCAATAGGCATCATAAGCCTAAACAGTGCACCACAGTAACACTGGAAAAGTGCACACAGCACCTTAGGGCCTTGCGCCCTATCACCATCAAGAAAATGACCCCCATGCCAACTGGCCTTTCACTGGGGCTCAAAATGCCCTATGTCCATAAATGTCAGGGCTTGAAGATAGGGCTACTCAATTAGACCTCTGGCTGCCAAAGCAGCATAGCCAAGGTGCGCAATGTGCAGGGGAGCGGGGGAGTGTATCTCACTCCTTTCTTCTTATTAAAAACAAAATGCCCCCAAAGGATAAATTACACTGGCACTACTGTGCCCTGAGAGCCCCACTGGGACTCTATCAATAATTGACCCCCACGTTGCAGCTGCCCACGCTGGTGCGGTGCAGCTGTTTCAAAATTAGCCCGGGCAACACTGCGCCCTTGGAGCCCCACTCCGGGACGCCTAATTGCCTCACGCTGCAGCGGTCTGCAACGGCGGTACAGCTGAGGGCAACAAATAAGCACTGCCACTCTCAGTGCCGCTGGAGCACCAACAATGCTCTCCTACCTGCAGGGGGAGTAGGCACCGACAATGTGCCCCGGCAGTCCCCCTCCCGCAGGCTCACCCTAGGCACCGACAATGTGCCTCGAGGAACGCCAGCCCGGCTTTGTATTCGGCCCCCCTCACTCACCGGGGGCTCACTGGCAGACTCCACACGAAGGCGGGGTAGGCTCCCAGCTCTTCTCTCTTGGAGCGGCGTCTCCGTTTCTTCCTGGCCAGCACCGGTCTCCAGACAGGTCCTCAGGCACCGGCAATGTGCCTCAGCTGGATCCGCCCTCGGCTCTTCTTCGCCTACACCGCGGGGCTCTCCCCAACTCACGGGAGCCCCGCTTCAGGCGTGCCCAGACTTCCGGACTACCCGGGGCTCTCTCACCACTTCCAGCGCAGGGTAGGCTCCCGCCGGGATTCTCCTATTGGCCACGCCCCCAACCAGGCAGCTTGCCTGTCTTCCGGGCCGGCTGCGAGTCTCCTCCCGAATGCAGGGTGGGCTCCCGCTCGAAGGAGCAATAACCAGCGGGGTAGGCACCCGCTTGAGGAGCACAGACGCGGGGTGGGCTCCCGCTATAAAAAACAAGCATAAATGCGGGGTGGGCTCCTGGGAAAAGCCAGCAATGTGGGGGAATCCCCACATCGGGATTCCCTCGAAACAGGTGATGGCTCCGCGCTGCGAAGCTCCAGCGCTCCTCCAGGAGCAGAATTTCAGCGCTCACGAGGCGCTAGAGTCCTCAGCTCCAGCAAGCAAAGTTCTAGGGGCACAAGGCTGGGCCCAGGCAGGCCAGCTCACAGAGCCCTCCAGCAGGGAGGTAGACCCTTGTGGCGGTTCCTCCTGGGGCCCTGCAGCAGCAAGTCCCCAATCCCAAGGAAGCACCAAAGCACAACATTTCATGGGGTCACAGCCCCAATATTTATACACCATATTTGCTTTGTCTGCCCTGGCACAGGGCTTGGGGGAACCAGCCTAAACTGGTTCTGGGGGGGTTTGGAGCACTTTGGTGACAAGGCTCCTCTTCCCCTTTGTCAGGTGGGGGCTCGTCATCAGACACACCACAGGGGGGCGGAGCCAGCATTCACATAGGCAGGCACAGACCTATTCAGGGTTAGGGGATTACTCCTCCCACTACTCCAAATGCAGATGCCCTATTTAGCCTAGCGCTGACTCACCCTGCCCTCCCTGGAGCCACACACACCTCACCAGCCCCTGTCACTCCAAAGCCAGACATGCAATCCACATCAGGCAGGCAGACACATAGCACACAGAAATGGCAACTTCTAAACGTGGCATTTCTAAAATAGTTATAATAAATCTGCGCACACCATTGTGTAGCATTTATTATTACTATTCCAAACATACCAAACTTGACCACGCTGCTCCTCTCATATCAGGAATTACCACTGAAACACTTATCAGGGAATCCCCAATGCATTCCTATGGGAGGGCAGCCTCACAGCAGTGAGAAACCAAAAATGGCTGTTTGTCACTACCAGGACATGTCACGCACTTAAGGTACATGTCCTACCTTTTACCTACAATGCACCCTGCCCGTAGGGCTAGCTAGGGCCTACCTTAGGGGTGACTGACATGCAGTAAAAGGGGGGTCACAGACATGGCACACACTTTAGGTGCCACGTCACAGCGCCAGTAACACTGCGCGCACAGGCCCTGCAATGGCAGAGGCCTGGGACAGGTTTGAAAGGCTACTTTGGTGGGTGGCGCAATCAGTGCTGCAGTTCGGGCTGGACTGTTCCCATGAGGCACAGGGTCAAGCCTGATTTGGATATAGCTGAGTCCAAACTGGGGTGGCGTGGTGAGCAAAAGAATGATGGATTAAACCCAGATCCTTGTGACTGGGGGTGAATGTTTGCATTGTTCAGCATTCCATCCAGCAATTGTTTCTTTTCCATTTGTCGCCCTAAGTGGGAAGGGTATGCCCAGACGTGGGTCCCGTGCTCACTGAGCCACTGGATTCAAGCTAGCCTGGCTGATGAAGGGTGATGCCCTGAAACCGTTCCCAGGATGCTTGTTTCCGGTCCAGGGAGGACCTGGCTTGGCAGTTCGGGCTGGACTGTTCCCATGAGGCACAGGGTCAAGCTTGATTTGCATATAGCTGGGTCCAAACTGGGGTGGCGTGGTGAGCAAAAGAATGATGGATTAAACCCAGATCCTTGTGACTGGGGTTGAATGTTTGCATTGTTCAGCATTCCGTCCATCAATTGTTTCTTTTGCACAAGCCCACCAGTAGCATTTAATTTACCAGCCCTGGGTACATGAGATACCACTTTACAAGGGACTGACAGGTAAATTAAATATGCCAAACAGGTGTAGACCAATCTTACCATGTTTATCACAGAGAGCACACGCACTTTACACTGAACAACAGTGCTAAAGTGCCCAGAGTCCTAAAACCACCAACACCATGTCAGAAAAAAAAGGCTAGGAGAAAGGCAAAAAGTTTAGGGATGACCCTGCAAAAAGGGCCAAGTCCAACACCCCTGTATTGGAACTTTCTACCACCAGGTATTTGCACAACCCCCCTTCCGAGTGGATGTGTTTCTACTCAATTTTACATCATCTTGTGTCCCTTTTTACTTACACACTTTGAGTCTATCATCAGCCATAAGTCTTTTTTCCTCTAGCACCTGAAGTTGTAGCCTTTGTTCTATGGTCACACATTCCACCAGCCCAGCAGTCTCTTCCATAGCCTTGTAATACCCTTTCCTCCCAACTCTTTCCTCATCAGTTGTATAGTATCAGTCCTTAATCTTGCTTCCCTGCTTATGAAACAAACACCAACTGGAGAACTTTTGTCAAAGATAATCATTTCAGTTTCACACATACCAATGAAGAACATGGCCTTTCCTCTTCACCGCCATGTAATCTTCACTGTGAGTCTTTGATTTGTACACTGAGGAATCAACTCCAGTCCTTGCATGCAGAATCAAAAAAATTGGCATACAGCAGTACCAAAATCTCTCCTTTGTTCTGATGCAGAGTGGTTCCTTTCCTGTTGACACCATATCACTTCAATACTACTGTAGATATAATGAGGCTGTATGCTGACTTCTTGTTGAACTTGCATGCACCACACAATCAAATGTTCACACAACACAGAGATGAACGCTCATGGTGAATTAGCGACCCAGCACAACATTAACAAAACCGCATGAGCTCACCTGAGTGCACCCAAAAAAATGTTCTCTGCTTCTGACATACCCAGTCTGAACCTCCTACCATGAGCCAGCTATACCTCGATTAAATGTTTGCTTTTCCTCTTAAACAACAGGCAGCATTTACACAGTGAAATGATGTCTAGGAGACAGATCATTAGGATAATGGTGTTAGGCTGCTCTCTGTACATCTGGATCCACGTTGATAGTGAAAAGATGTGGATTTCAGATGACAGACAATAGCTATTTATTCAATTTTTACTAACAAACAGAAACACCTTCTGATATGAAACTCTTCTTCAGTGACTAAATACAGAACAAATAAGAGCACGTGAAGTGCAACAAAACTGTTTCTCCTCTGACAACCATCCCATCGCATTGCATCCCGCAATGGTCACCCTTCAACCCCTTGTTTCTCGCAGATCTTTCTGACATTCTCAGTTCTCTCAAGGCTCCTTCATTTGCAAGTGATGTTGCGCCCTCATCCTTCATCAAAGAATTTTCCAGAGTAGCTTTCTCTCTCATTCATACTGACTATCATCAATCCCTCACTGACTTAAGGCATCAATCCCTCACTGGCTCTTCTTAGGACCATCCTACACACCACAGCACACCATCAAGGGCCTCAAGAAATATGTCTGAATTACCCATACCATGATGGCACTACAAGGGCTCCAATTTCTGCTCCTCCCTTCCCCCCAGTGCCTTGAGGCCCTCACGTGTTAGTAGCCATGCTTAACAAGCATTGATTGATTGATTGATTGAAACACACAGCTCACTACAATACTCCAATACCCATTTTCCAGATATCGGCTCAGTTTAAATAACACTGCAGGAAAAACTGGTGCCCATTTTCTATTATCTGCAGTCTCGGCTAAGAAAAATCCAAAGAGCGCCTGTCTCCTTGCTGGGGCATAGATTTGTGTGCTTGAGCCCCCAAATGGACCCAGATGTTATTTGGACTTTTCTTAGCCTAAGAAAAAATACAGCATCACCTATCTCCTCGCTGGTGCACAAATGTGTGTGTCTGTACCCCAGCAAGGAGCCAGCCACTGTTAGCCTTTTTTCTAAGGGTGCCCCTGCACGGAAAAAAGAAGCAGGTGAATCACTGTTCTGTGTTTAAGTGCTTCCACTGTCTGCAGCCCATGCACTACCTCTCCATGTAATGGCTTGTTCTACAGAAAGATCATATTGAGGTCATATTAAGAACTGGCTACCATCAGTGTTAACTGTCAGAACATCTCGTATCATCAGTTCCTAAAAGAAATAGCACATGAAATGCTGAAAGAGAATGAGGGCTTTGGCTCAGCTCCTTTCAGCTATCAGCTTTCTTTGCTTTCATGGAATGCCATTGTTTAGATGGATTGCCCACCATGGCCATTCTTCCAATTGTGTTCCCATCAGGTTTTGTGGGTGGGTATCAGGTCAAATTTTGTTATACATTTTAGTTCCTTGTTTTTGGCTTTTTTTGTTTGGGAAGTGCCTGCTATTTGGGTGACTGGACCTGTCATAAATACACAGTACTATTCACCAACAACTATTGTGCACTCATTAGTTTTACTCTACTGTTATGATAATATGTTGGAATTACTGGCTTTTGGTTCACACACTAAAAACGGGTATGCTTTCTTAAGATGCAATGAAAATATTGGGCCTTTCTCAAAATGATCTTCTATATAATACTTTGCTTGCCATGCCTTTTAGGGTCAAACAAATTTCACCTTCTACCTTCTTTTCATAATGCTCTTTTTTGAGGGTGCTGAGTAACTCTGCTAATGCAGTTTGTTCATCAAAGGCGTCCTACTTCCAGCTTCTGTATTGTGACCCAATATGTTGCTTTATTAAATGATTTTCTTTTTAGGACAGATGGTGCAGTGCACACAAAATCGCTCAACTTTCACCAAAAGATCCCCTAAGAAAAAGCCAGACCTATTAGCTTTGGCAGTATATAATTTGTATTTGAGTGCATGGCCATGGTATCACCCCTACCAGAATCTGTAATTTGTAAGGCACATTAACCTTTGGGCTCATTGATACAAAGCAAAATAAAAAATAGACAATGACATAGAAAACACTGTTAAAATAGAACAAAAAAGTTGCATGAAATGTGTTGTTGCTCGCAAACAGAATTGCACTCATTTTCACCTAGGCATTACAAATTTACTACAAGAATGAATCAGTCATTCAGAAATCTTTATTATTTAGACATTCGTCTATTAAACAATAAATACACATCCAGTGGCGGCCAACACTGATCTAGGGTGGTGAGGCGGGGCGGGGCGGGGCGGGATGGGATGGGGAGGCGGGGAAAGTGGGAAGGAGGTAAATAAAAAATTAAAAACGTACCTCCTGTCCACGTTGCTGCAATGCAGCGTTGTGATTGGTCTGAGCGCCGTGGTTGGGTGCTCAGACAGGGAATGGGGGTTTGGGCATGCTCTCCACCCAGGCTGTAATGCAGCCTGGGTGGAGAGCATGTTATGCGCGCATGTATGTTTTGGCCAGACCGAGACGGCTGGCCAAACATTCATGCGCATGTAGGGAGTGAAAACCACTCCTCCCCTCCCCTGTTCCTTCAGCACAGCAACCTCGCCCCGCTTCCACACAAGAAAAAATAAAATGATAATAACATTGAGTTATTATCATTTTATTTTTTTCTTACCCTGCTGAATAACAGTGGGGCGACGCCCCTCCGCCTTAGCGGAGGAGCCGCCACTGTACACATCGTATACAATGTTAAAACCCAATGACCCCAACCTTCCACATCCTGTTCAACACATTCTTAAAAACACAACTCTCTACCCATAACAACTCAGAAACACCTTAACTAAGAGCGGAAACCCACATTACTACATCTTCCTACCTAACTAAAAAAACGAAAACCACTTTTACCACTGTACTAGAGCAAGCATACTACTGAAATGGCGATCAATAGACTTTAACATAATCATTAAAATCAAAAACCTTTCTGCCCCAAACCTATTTTTTATAATGTTGCCAAAGCACATTTCACGTCTAAAAACTCCATGTCCGAAAGTAGGGAGAATCATTATGATGGTAAAAGTTGTATTTTAAAAGGAGAGGTTTAAGAATCTGACATCTAATTCTGTGAAAATGCAGACAATCAAGTAATAGATGAACGTTAAAGTTATTACTACAGCATAACTCACAAGTACAGGCATTTTCCATATCTAAAATGTGGCAAGATTTCTCGAACTGAAAATGGTTTAAACCTACCCAGAATTTTGATCGCAGCAAGCGTAAGTGGGGATTCAGCAACACAAATATATATGGGTATACCTGCTGATTTACCCAGGACTCCACCATATAACAGGCTGAGGGTTTTGTAGTTTAAAAGCGTAAGTCTGCAAACCTCGATTCCCTCTTACAAGCAACTTTCAAGTTCTCCTTTGAAAGATGAGGTGGCTCCATGACATTAAAATTACCAATATTCAATTTAGCAATAGCTTCTAATCTGTTTTTAATCCTCGTCGCCCATTTTAATTAGAGGGTAACTACTTCTTTGGCACAGAGGACTGAAATGTTTTATTCTTCCATGACCCAAGGTTTATCCCAGAAGCGTATAGTAGATTTATAAGCACGAAAGTTACAAACCTGTAGGTCCTCTTGTAGTCTTATCATCAGACCCACTGTTCTTTTAGGTAGCCCCAACAATTTTTTCTAACATTTACCTTCACATTTATCTTACTTTACATCGGAGCTAAGATACAGTAATTCTGCTCCATACAGACACTGTGTAGGCTATATTGCTTTATACACAGTAAATACATGGGTCATAGACGGTCATAGACGGCCCTTCTAAATGCATTTTTAAATTTTACTAGCCCTCCGATTGTGGATAGTGCCTGAGCATTAACAATTTCTCCATGAAGGGCCCAATTTTGTTTATTATTAATTGTCATCCCCAAATACTTATGGGAGATTACCACTTCCACAACTTTGTCTCCTAATAATCACTTATACGATTTTGCCTTCTTCCCAAAATGTATTATTTTTGTCTTATCCAAATTGATCTTAAGTTTATTTGCCACACAGTACTTACTGAATGTTTCCAATTTCCTTTACAGGTTCCCCTGTGTAGTGACCTGGGTCAGAGGGCACTAGGACCCTGCACCCGAATTGTGGGAGGGGGCATGGACCGGACACCACTTCCGGTCAGGGAGTGGGGAGGGCATTCCTAGGGACAAGAGGGCACGGAGACAGACGTGCATGTGGGCACCAGACCAAAGAAGAGAAATAAAGTACAATAAACCACTTACCGGTCTCCGCGTGCTTACTGGCAAGGACACGACAACTGGCAACGAGGAGGTGGGATTAGAAGTGACCAGTAGAAGCGCGTGCCCCCCTGCGACATCGAAACGAAGACAGGAGTCCACCCTGGTCCGCTGACTACACGGAGCGGAAACGCGACGTCGGGAGTCCACCCCTGTCGCGAGGAAACGAAACCAGGAGCCTACCCTGGTCCGTCGTGCCCCAAAGAAGACGCGAAGTGGGGAGCCCACCCCGATCGCGAGGAGAGCGGAGCCAGGAGCCCACCCTGGACCATGTGCGGGGACTACAGCGACTTCGGGAGCCCACCCCGGCCGCATCGAGGAAAGAAGGTAAGCGAAGAAGAAGCGGTGCACCCGGCCGTGACCACAGCCGACCGCCGACTGAACAGACAGCCCCGAGCCTCCCGTGTGAAATCTCGTGAGAGCTCGGCGGCCATCTTGAAGTCAGGCGGGAAAGCCAATGGGATGCTGAGAAAGACCCAGCGGCCATCTTAAGGTCAGGCCATTGAAAGTATAGCAGAGCAGAAACCTCTGCAGCCATCTTGGGGTCAGGCGGGAGAGCCAATAAGGAGCTGGGAAAGGCCAGGCTGCCATTTTGAAGTCAGGCAACACAGTAAAAGGGCCCAAAAGAAGGCAAAAGGAAATAACTACAACGGAAGGTGAAAGAAAGGAAATTAAGGAGAAATAAAAAGAATAACAAGAAAGAAAGGTGAAAGAAAGGAAAGTTAGTACAGAAAAATAAAATAAAAGAAGAAACTGCGCACAGAGTAAGAAGAAGAAGGTCTGCACAACAACAAAATGACAGAAGACGTAAGCGACAAGAATAGCGCGAACGCAATTTTCCGCAGACCACTACTGTTCAGCATGTCAGAACCACAAACAGGCATTCGATGGGAAAGATGGATAAGGCAATTTGAACTATACATGCGTGCCAACTGCAAGGCATACACAGATGACCAGAACATAGACTTATTCCTAAACTTTGTAGGTGATGAGGTTGAGGACCTGCCAATTACATTTCCCCAAGATCAAACAACAACATACAAGGGACTGATAAAGTGTCTCACAGACAAATTTGACCCGCAAAGAAACGTAGACTTCGAGAGGTACACGTTCAACACCACGTGTCAACTAGCAGAGGAGTCCCTCGACGATTTCGCAACTAGACTGCGGAAACTAGTAACGTATTGCGAATTCAACAAGTTTGACAATGAACAAGCGATACGACAGCGCATCATTGAAGGATGTTAGTCAGTGGAATTCCACACACGAATTCTGAAGGAACCGTCCTCGCTCGAGAAAATACTGACCATGGCCCGAGCGGAGGCCAGAGCAACAACGCATGCAAGACAGATGGAACTGGGAAAGGCAAGAAGGGTGGAACAAGCGAACCGCGTAACTGGAAGTGTCAAGAAGAGAGACAACACACCGCCACCAAGAAAGAAGCAAGAAAGAACGTGCTATCGTGCGGACTTAAATTTCCACATACCGGCGCGTGCCCGGCAATGGGCCACAGATGCAGAAAATGCAACAGAGAAAATCACTTCGCAAGCGCCTGCATGAGTGGACAATTTAAAAGTGAGCGTGGAAGACCAGCAAGACCACGGACAGTGACGAGCAGATATGCAAGGCACATGGAAACAGAAAATCGCAGTCCTTCAGCTGAATCGGATGGAGCAACCGCGCCAGAAGCTGCGGAACGACTGTATCTGATGTCGGATGAAGCAGTGGAGGACCACACGCCAGAACACATTCATCTCGTACAAAAACATCAGATCCAAAAAACAGCGACAGTGAACATTGAAGTAGGAGAACACAGCACAAGCTTCGTATTAGATAGTGGAGCTACATGCAACATCATGTGCATGTCAGAATATGAGAAGATGAGGGTGAAACCGCCACTGTCACCGTCCACTGTTGATGTATTCACCTGGGGCTCGAGGAAACCAGTAGTGAACATGGGGAAATTCACAGAGACATTAACTTACAAAGAAAGGTCAAGCAAAGAAGAAATACATGTACTACAAGGGGACATTCCAGCACCCTGTCTGCTAAGCAATGTCACCGCACAGGTGATGGGGCTCCTAGCAATGACATACAACATGTCAGAAAGACAGAACATTCTGAGGGAATATCCGGCCATACTACAAGGGCTGGGCAAACTAAAAGAAAAACAAATAACTCTGCATATCAATGAAGCGATAAAACCTGTGGCTCAACATCACCGAAGAGTGCCCATACATCTGCAACCACAGGTAGAAGAAGAGATACAAAGCCTGCTGGAACAGGATATCATAGAGCCTCCTCCCTGGGTGTCTCCAATAGTAGCAGTCCCAAAGAAGAACACCTCAAAGATTCGCATATGCGTTGACATGAGAGTGCCAAACACGGCCATTGAGAGGGAAAGGCACCCTGGACCTCACTTAATGACATGATCAGCTGTCTCATTGGCGCATGCCGATTTTCAAAACTAGACTTGTGCAAAGGATACCATCAACTGGAGCTTGACCGGCAATCAAGTTACATCACTACCTTCTCCACGCACATGGGCCTGTTTCGTTACAAACGGCTAAGTTTTGGAATATCATCAGCAGCAGAGATATTTCAAGAGATCATAAGGCAAGTAATAAGGCCGGTAAAAAACAGTTTGAACTACAGTGATGACATCCAGTTCATCTGCATAGAGAAGGCAAGAAATGTGTTTTCTCCCCCATTTTCAGCCAGAAGGATTTAGGATCAGAGAGAACTTGTGGCAAATCTGCAAGAAGTAGAGAATACAACATAGGAGCAAGAACACAGCCCTGTCTCAGCCCAAATTTAAGCAAGATTCTTTTTCATAAGGCCCTGCTTGAATCTAACTCCACTGGAGCCTAATTCTCTCGATGTAGTTCTTGTAGGATATGGGGAATATTCATATTCCGCAGCTTATCCCACAAGATACTACGATTCATTAAGGTAGAAGGTGAAGCTAAAATCCATTTCCATTGCCTTCTGACCCAAGGCCCACAGGCAAAAGCAGTGGTCATTTGTATATTGATCCTGCTTGAAGCCTCTTTGTTCCATGGGCACAAGATTGTTGGCCTCTATCCAATCCCTTATGGACAGTAAAATTACTTTGGAATATAATTTTGATCCCACATCGAGCAGGCTTATCAGGCGAAAGTTCCTGTGATTGTCTGGCTCCTTTTTATGTATGGACTTGATTTTTGCACCCGTTTTCCCCTTTCCATCTGTGTTATAAAAACGAAGACTTTAGAGAAGAAGCTAGCCCACCATTTGGGATTAGATTTCAAAATAATTGCCGGAAGATTGTCTGGGCTGGCTGCCTTTGTTAACTGAAGGGTATATATTAGTTTACCTAAGGACTGTTCAGAGAATAAAACCAATAACTCCTCTCCTGGGGAAATCCATCTCTGTTATCTCCTGGGCCATATAAATGTTAATTAAATATACAACCCAAACATCTTCCAGAACCGTACACTGAAGGGGTTCTTTTACCTTGTTGCACAAAGTTTGATGCCTTTGGCAAGGAGGGTGCTAACCGTCACTTCCCAAATTTCTTTGTAAAAATCTTGTTTCTTTGTTTTAATTGGGATTACATATTCCTTCTTTACGGTGTTATAACTATCTCTTACCCTCGTACCCACAGGAAAACACTTTTTGTATTAGGAGAATCTTTGTTTGTAACTTGTGTTCATAGGTCCAAATTTTCTCTCTAACCAAATGAATACTAAAGGCACAATTTAGAGTTCTGACATGTGACTGCCATTTGCCAGGAGAACGAGGTCATATTTAGAGATATTTAGAGATCTTTGCCTGCCTGCTAGCAATCTCTATACAATCAGAGATGCCAATGCCACAGTCGCTCATCTGAAGGCATTGACAGGTTATTTATTGAGCAGCCACAATAATTCATGGGCAGCTCAGCAAACGTTTTTTATTTTTCAAAAACAAACTCCTAAAGCAGAGACACCCGGAGAGTTCCCCCCAAGGCGCGGGTGCCATTTTTCTTTTTTTTCTATGCGCATTTCCTGGTGGTCCTAAACAGAAAAAAGTACATCAGAACGTCTACCCAACATAGGGTGGCTAGTCGGATGTACTTATACTGAATGTTCCAAGTCATTTGGGCTGTCAGTGTAGGGTTTCCATGGACGGAGTTAACACAGTGTGTTCCTATGGTGGAAACATGACTCTTAATAGAATGGGAAGACAGTCTGTTTGGCTGATAGGGCACCCTGCTATATTTGTGGTGGAGTTCCCTCTCTGCCAAACTCTAAATGAGGCCCTAGGGACCTTTTTATAGGGTTTGGTGGAGAGGGAGGAATTCTATAAACCAATGGTCCTCCCACCCAGTCAAACCTGCGTTTTACCTACTCTTTATAGAGTCATCGAAACCACTTGGCAGTAACCCCTGACCGAGCAGTCTGTCTGCCACAGGAAAAATTTCATTGTGATATTTGTCCCATCCTGTGGAGGACGAGAGGACCTACAATCATTTTCTTTGCCCCTGTTCACCATGAGAGGCATGGCAGATACAGGTTGGGAAAATGTTAGCTGGCCCCCAAGCATTGAGAAAAAGCTCCCTGCACATCAAGAGCATTTACATTTTGTTCAGAAAAAAATAAAAAATTCTTGCTTTGGGAGTTTCATGCTTGGTGGGGAGATAGCTAGAGACTTCAGGTGGTCCGCAACCAGGATGGTGAAGTTCAGGACATCTGCACCACTGGCAGGACCAGTGGCAACCTGCCCTGGCCTAGGTATGGCCATAAGTCAGTTGGTGACAATATTGATTCAGTTTCATAGCCATTAAGGAGAAATTAAAGAGAATATTTAGAAAAGAAGACATTTTTCAAAGACAAAATGAGCATAAACTTTACTCTGGCTACCAGCACTGCAGTCAGATACACCCTCACTAAATTTAACATGTATAATTTCAACAATGCAGGAGCCACTTTATTATTGCCAGAGCGGCTTACTCCGGAGCGCGGGGCTAGCGATTTGATCGCCGGCGGGAGCTCAGCTCAGCATCATGTGACTCTGGGCAATAGCTCACTGAATCTCCTCGATGGCCCCCAGTGCCTGGATACCCTTAGAGGTGATAAGTTTGTGCTTTAAAAATGTGGAATTTAATTTAATTGTGTTTATAAAGTAGCGAATCACTGCTCAAAAGTATAAGAACCTTTGGTATCAATAAGCAACTTTTTATATCTTGACTTTGATCAACATGTATGTAGTAAACCTAAAATGTATTCTAACTCAGATGATGGCATAGTACTCCTAATGGCATGTTTACGTTTCTTTAATTTAATTGCATCCAGTCCCACTCTTCCTCATTGCAGTCATAAAATTGGGAATGATGAGACAAGTACGTGGAACAAGGTTTGAGCAGGCTTTAAATCAAAATTCAACAAAGATCTTTCCAAATCAAAGTATATGCGGTGCAAAGATAGATGAGTGAATGCCACAAAAAATATTTTTTTGTGTGCTTAACTAAGCTGGTCCACCTGCCACAAACCTGTAAAGTTGGAGCTATGAAAAACGTGAATTGCAATTCTGTCAAACTAGAAACACCCTTTGTATGTAATGGAAAAAGGCAACATACATTAGATCATCTATTGCTTACATGTGTGACTTGCTTACTGCACTCAGCACCATACATCATAGAAAATAAACACAGCTGAGTGAAAATGCGGTTTATAATGTTACAAAATACACGACAACAGCATGCTATGAAATATCTAGACAAACGATGGAGGCTCTATTTATCTGATTTACAAACGAAGTCAATTACTTAAGATGAGTGCTGGAGATGTTTTTAATTCTTCAGCGCTTTACTTATTATTTTGTGTTTAAAATAAAAGTCTTATATTCAATGCAGTGGCTCAGGGAATACAGTCAGCTGGGGCCGCCGGCTCCTCTTCCTCCGCCACCCAGGGCCCTACCACCCTCGCCATATTTCCCACTATCCCTCCAGGGGAAGGCTGGACCCAGCAGGTAGCCTGCAGGTATTTCATGAATGGAGTTTGCATAGAAGGTTACAACTGCGGCTCAGTGGCGTGGTTAGACTTACTGTCGCCCGGGTCGGCCCGTAAGTTTGCCTCCCGGTGCAGATAAGAGCGGGGGTGGCGGCCAACAGACGACTTGTTTCGGGGAGGGTGGGGGGTTGGGGGGAGGGTGGGGGTTGGTGGCCGACAGACAACTTGTTCGCGGGGTGGTGGTAGTCAACAGACCCAACTTTCTCGCCTCCACCGGCCCAAAAAACAGTGCCTCTGGGGGCAGACGCCCCCCCCCCAGCCTCGCCACTGCTGAAGCTACTCCCACGATCTCTATAGCAGTCATCCTACAATGGCCTGCAGGTACTACCAGCGAGGGTGCTGCGCCTAAGGGGACCAGTGAAGATATGAACATGTAAAGGACCAGGAGCTGGTACTTGATGGAAGGACTTTGTGAATTCGTCTGTCCCAGTATTGAGCCCGGTCTCATGTATTAAAGTGAGCACAACTGTGACTGAAGTGGAAAAGTCCCAACACACTGTGTCAGTGCCATGCATTGAAGACTGGGTTAACGCAGTAGAGTTTGTACCCAGGCAACCCAACTGTGGACATGCCCCAGTCACAACATCTGATCCAGAAGCTCCTGAGCAAGCAAAAGTAACGGAGGATGAGCATGACAATCTGGAAAGCAGCCCAGAGTTGAAGAAACAGCTATGCCCCTATGCAGCAGTAGGAGAATGCTGATATGGCATGAACTGTGCATTATGCATGGCGACATATGTGATATGTGTGGGCTGCAGGTGCTCCATCCAGTTGACACTGCTCAGAGGTCGGAGCACATAAAGTCCTGCATCGAGGCACATGAGAAGGACTTGGACCTCTCTTTTTCTGTACAGTGGAGTAAGGACATGGTGTGCAGGGTTTGCATGGAAGTGGTTTATGAAAAGGTTAAACCCAGCGAGCGGCGATTTGGGATTCTCTCTAACTGCAACCACACATACTGCCTCAAGTGCATCCGCAAGTGGAGGAGTGCCAAGCAGTTTGAGGGCAAGATCATTAAGTCATGTCCCGGATGCAGAATCACATCAAATTTTGTAGTTCCAAGTGAATATTGGATAGAGGAAAAGGAGGAAAAACAGAAACTCATCCAGAAATACAAGGAGGCTATGAGCAACAAGTCATGCCGTTATTTAATGAGTGTAGAGGGAGTTGTCCATTTGGAGGGAATTGTTTTTACAAGCATGCTCATCCAGATGGACGTATCGGAGAGGCATAGCCACGGCCCAAAGGGAGTTCTTTCAAGCAGGTATCAGGCCAAGCAGAGGAGCCTCATTTGGGAGTTCATCCAAGAGCGAGAGGGCAATGATCCGTTCAAGAGTGATGAAGATGAGGAGGTGGCTTTTGAACTCAGAGAGATGCTCTTGATGCTCATGGCTGCAGGGGCAGACGATGACCTAACAGACTATAAAGATGAATGGGACTTCTTCTATGAGGATCTTGATGATAATTATTGTGATTCGGATCCATAGTGTGGTGTCCCTGTAGTTTGGACTGTATGTGCAGCCTGCGACAGTCACAATTTCTTGTGGTGTTGTGGCAGTGCCAGTGTCTCTCCTAGGCAGGCCTATCAATTCCAGCTGCTCAAGTAACAATTTTAACCCAGGGTCCACCTTCCCTCATCTTTTAAACAGACTCTTCCTACCCCAATATGAATGTTTCTTTGTTTCAGAAAGAATAACAAATACATCTTTAAACTATAAACTAGTATTGTGCAAAGTTTGTTTCAGTGATTTGAACATAGTGTGCATTTTTTTGTTCACCTGGTGGGGGTGTGAGTTGTGGCTTGCCCAGCTGAAAATAACTGGCGAATTTCAGGGCAATTTTGGTTTTGTTCAGTACCCATAACTTCACTTCAGCAGTGGTTTATATAACTCTATTCTTGTGTTCTTCAAAACATATTCTACTGTCTAATGGACAGAAGAACCCTTAATTAACATTAACAAAGATTTTCAGTAAATTTTAGTTTTTTTGACACTACACTTCATCCAGCTCCTGTATTTTTATATTCCACTATGTACTCCTGTTAGACCTGATAGCCTTGGTGAGGTCTTCCCCCAAACATTTTGCCTCCTTGTAGCTGAATTTGTTTTTGTTGACTTTATGACTCTGTGCACTTTACCATTGCTAATCCGTGCTAAAGTGCTGGCGCTCTTTCCTTTAAACTTGGTAATATTAGTGTACACCTAAATGTACCCTTTAATTTACTTGTAAGTACCTAGTATAATGTACTCCAGGTACCCAAGACCTGTAAATTAAATACTACTAGTGACACTGCATCACTCCGTGTGCCACCCACTAAAGTAGCCTTTTAAAACATGTCTCAGGCCTACCACTGCAGCATATAGTGCATTTTTAAACTACAATTTCGACCTGCCAAAATAAACCTTTTGTAACAACACAAAAAAGCACCCCTGGGTCTAGAGTGAAAAAAGAGTGCGGGGAATCCCTTTTAAAGGATGGTTTCCCTCACCCACCCGTGGGTGGCATGCTTCATCATTGGGTAACCTCCTCGCACTGCGAACCTAGTCGCAGTGCGGGCTACAACCCCTTCACTGAGAGGGAGGAGCTCAGGGATGTTTTATGATGTAATCCAGAGGTATTCTAAAACCTTCCGATGAGCCGGGCGTGGGGGGAAGTGCAGAAGGAGGGTGTAAGTGAGATTAAAACTAACTCCCTGGTATGTCTGGACAAACTTTAATAGGACATCCAGAGGTCAGGATTAAAACAAGTGGCTATGGCAGGAGGATTCAACCTGTCATAGACTCTAACTGGTCGATATGTTTCAGCCACTGTGCCCTCCGTAGAGGTGACGTGGCTTTCTTCAGGACCAAAAAAGTGCAGATTAAGGTGAGTCAACCACGCACACCAAATTCTGTTGGTGGTTAAAGAGCATACAACCAGCTAGTAGGTATTTGAACCGTTCAAGAGTTCTGCTGGTCAATGTCTCCCCCCCGTAGTCGGGTGAGCTCGTGGCGCCTTTCTTTATCAAATAGTGGCCTGAGACCCGACAGAACACCAGGGCCTACTTGCCACCAGATCCGCCTAAGGTACATAGATGGTTGGCCTGACTCTGTGAAAGCTCCCGCTACATTATTTTCCAAAACAGCAAATCCTGTTCAGCAGGACCTCTCTGCTGAGGTATCCAGCTTGTGGACCCCTCGTCAACTACAGCCTCCAGCTTCAACCCAGTGGAGATTTTTGACTTCCAAAAAAATGACAAAGTCCAAAGGTAGAAATCTTCACCTCGAATCTGTCCTGCGGCTCCCCAATGAAGAGGCCTCCTCCTTGGACACTGCCAGCTGCCTTTTCCCGCTGAACTTTACCCTCTCAGGAACTTTTCTTCGAAATTTCTTCTAAATCCGAAGTTAAGCCGAGAGGGTCCCACTGCCCCTCATGTATCCAATCCTTGCTCCATTGCGCTCTGCCTTAACTTTTGACTTTACCGCAGTCTTGTGCGACAAGATACCAGAGTTTGACGCTTTGATCTTTTAAGTGCTAGATTTCACTAAAAACTTAAAAAATTCATAACTAAGGTTCTTCTGATTGGATTTAATTCATTTTAGAATCATTTTGTTTATTAAAATTCATACTATTTTTCTAAATTGGTTTGGGATTTTTTTGTGGTTTGTTCTCATTGTATTACTGTTTGTGTGCTGCATAAATAAATAATACAGTGCCTCTAAGTTAAGCATGACCGCTTTCGTACTGGCTACTAGAGGGTTAAGCACAGGTTAATTTACTGACTTTTGTGATTCACCCTAACAAGGATTGTGGTTGTTGCTTGAGTAGTGTTTCCACTTTCCACCCCTCCTCTACCAGTAACTCAATTTCTTACATTGGTGTTCAGTGGTGGGATCCAGTACTTTTTGCAGTGCCATTCAGTGATTTTGTTTAGCACTAAAATCCCATATAAACAATCTGACATCAGATTCCATTGGTTTCTAAAGTCTCCTTAGTTTTGTCTATTTTTTACTTTTTCCAAATTTAGGTTTGTCTCACATTTTTTTTGCTAAATTGGAGATGGAGCTGACATATGGGATTAATATCCTCTTCCAGGTTCCGTGAAATGAGGTTTGGTTTCTCCTGTTCTAAAGCCAACAGCGAAGCTTCCGGCAATGACCAGCAGGTGCTGGCACTTCCCACGGTGCCCCGGAGTGTAACCCGTGCCGATGGTCACCGCTCCTTCCCAAGCCCGACATCTGCATCTCTCCAGAAGGCTAAGCTGCCCTGTACCTGCGAATATCCTCCATGGGGTCCGCTGCTAGCATTTGTCTCCCAAGGGTATCACGGGCCTGCACTCAAGGAGAGCTCCCGACCGGCTGCACTAGCAGGCCGCCATGTCCCCTCCTCTTTTTTTCCAAATTTAAGTTTGACTCACATTCTTTTTGCTACAATAGAGCTGGAGCTGATCAGCGTGGATTACCTCAGAAAGGTGGGGAGTCAGAAGCTTTTCAAGGAGAAGGGGCTGAATGTAGGGAAGAAAGCCACAAAGGTAGAGCTCCAGGTAGCCCTCTCAGGAAGGCAGAAGGATGAAGACCACCCCAGAGGAGCAGGAAGAGGATGGTGCTGAGGATGAGGATGTGGACTTAGAGGAGAAGGAGGAGGATGGGGTCCTGGCCACAATCCCTGAGCTGCAGCAGCTAGAGGAGGAAGAGAACAACTTGCCCACATGAGTGGAGCCTCCTGCTATGGCAGGGAGCAGTGTGTCCTCTCACAACCTGTCCCATGAGGAACTGGAGGACAGGTAGGCTGAGAGACAGTTCAGGCTGGAGCTGGCCAAGCTTACAATGGAGGAGAAATGACTGGCTCTAGAGGAGAACAACATTTTGCTGACTCATGATGAGTAAACAAGAGCATGGGATAAAAGGCAAGCAGCTCTCAGAGATCAGCAGCAATGGTGGCAGCATTACCTCAGTGCCACGTAGAGACAGGAAGGTCCACATCCCCAAGGAACTAGTGCTCAAATTTGTTACTGGGATGATATTGGCAAGTGGTTTGAGGCTTATAAGGTTGCCTTGGATATGTACAGAGTCCCTAAGGAGGACTGGGGAGACAGTCTCTGGAGGCACATTCCTAGTGAAGGGAGGGATGCAGTACTGGCTCTAGGAAAGTGGGACAGATGAGGTATCCCCTCATGAAGGACACCATTGTCAGGAAGTATGGGCTCACCCTTGAGAGGTATAGGCAGATGTTTTGGACCATCCAGAAGCTGCCCCAACAGTCCCAAGTGGATTTTGTGGATCACTTTTGCAAGGCACTGGATGGTTGGGTGAGTGATGTGAGCAATTGCATGGAGCTGTAGAATCAGATTGCCAGAGAGCACATGTTCAGCAATTGTTTTACAAAGTTCACCAACACCTACTAGATAGTGAGCTTACTGACCCCAGAGAGCTTGCTAAGGATCTGGGCTGCTGGCTCAGCACCAGGGTCCACAAGAAGGTATGTGAGGGGTATCCCCAAAAGGGTGGGCAGGGTATCTATCAGAAGAAAGAGGGAGAGAAACAAAAATTAAAACAAGGAGTTCTCTCTGGCCCCCAAAACATTTCTTCGGGGAAGTATTCCCAGTCCCAACTTGACCACAAGAAGAATTGGTTCCCTAAAAAGAAGTCAGGGAATTTCATTCAAAATGTTATGAGTGCTAAATATCTGAAGATGGTGCAGCCCCCAACTGGTGGGCAGACACCAAGGTTGGCTAGTGTGGCGCTTGTGGAGGAGGTCGTCCCAGTTAGCATGTGGGGTAGGTCAGAGGTTACCCTGGTGTCCCTGGGTGACAAGAAGATAGTGCCAGAAGCCCCCATGCCTACTTCCAAATATAAGCAGTGGGTCACCTTCAATGGACAGTGGATGGAGGCAGTGAGAGACACAGGAGCCAGGATGACTACTCTCAGTGCCATCTGGTGTCCCCAGAGCAGGTAATCCCTAATGTGTTCCACCAGGTTGAAGTAGTAGACAACCGTGAGAGTCCCAATCCTGTGTCTCTGGTTCCCTGTGAGTGGGTGGTATCTCAGGTTTCTTGAGGGTAGCTGTGAACCCTGCCATGCCTGTGGATTGTTTGCTTTGCAGTGGCTTGGAGTACATCATTCGGAAAGAGGTGGAGCTCCAATCTCACCTGGAGATATTAGGGTTGCCTGAGTGGGTGTGCCTGAGCACAAGGTCCATGGCAGTCCAAGAGGGCATTTAATGAGGACTGGAAAAATGGCCTAGGTAGCTCTCAAAAAGAGAAAGGGCAAGTATTGTGGGACTTGAGAAACTCCCACGGTCAAGGAGAAGGCTGAGCCTGAGGGTGATGCCCCAGAACCTACAGGGTAGGACATTGCTGGCCTGGGAGACCTGCCTGCACTGGCTGATTGGCAAGCTGAGTACAGCCTTCAAGAGAGGTGTTCTGTAGAGCTCAAAAGGAGTTCCCTACGCTTGAGGTGGCAAACTAAGGCCAAGGCAACTGGTGACACCTCTGGAGATCACCTGGTATATTTTAGAATTACCTTCTATATAGTGAGCCTAGGTTTTCTGAGTCTGGGGCAACCTGTGTGTTGGTGTCCCCCCAGTGCTACAGGACCTTCCTACTGGGTCTGGCTCATGATATACCCCAGGCAGGGCATCTGAGGCCAGACAAGACATTTGCCAGGCTTGTCACCCACTTTTACTGGCCCTGGGTGAGAGTGACCTTAGATGCATTCTGCAGATCATGTCCTACATGCCGGGCCAGTGAGAAATCAGGGAGATAGCTAACAGCTCCATGGTTCCCTTACCTGTCATTAGCATCCCCTTTGAAAGGGCGGGCATCAACATCATTGGACCCCCTGGGCCCCAAGACTTCCTTAGGCATCAGGCTCATACTGGTGGACAATGTCACTAGGTACCCAGAGGCCATACCTCTGAGGACTGTGACTGCACTTGCAGAGGCCATTGCCCTAATGGGGATTTTTACATGGGTGAGGTTCCCCAAAGAAGCTGTGTCTGACAGGAGTGCAAACTTCGTTTCAGGATATTTGAAGTCAATGTGGGATGAATGTGGAGTAACTTACACGTTTTCCGCACCTTAGCACCCCCATACCAATGGGCTTGTTGAAAGGTTCAACAAGACCTTTAAAGGCATGATTATTGGCCTGTTAGAGCAATTGAGGCAGAAGTGTGATGTCCTCTTACCGTGCCTTCTTTTTGCCTATAGGGAAGTGACACAGAAAGGAGTCAGGTTCAGTCCTTTTGAATTCCTGTATAGCCACCCTTTTAAGGGACCTTACAGTCTTGTCAAGGAGTAGTGTGAGCAAGCTCCCAAGAATCCCCCAGAACATAGTCAGCTACATGTTAGCTCTCAAAACTCAGATGCAGCCTTTCCGGAAGAAGGCTTCTGAAAACCTAGTAGCCAGCCAGGAGGTGAGGAAGTTCTGGCATGACCAGAAGACCACTCTGGTCGAGTTTCAACCTGGCCAAAAAGTGTGAGTCATGGAGCCAGTGGAGACCAGGGGTCTAAAAGACCTCCGGTCAGGGCCTTATGAGGTGAAAGAGGAGGTCACCTACTTGGTGGAACTCAAGTCGCATAGGAACCCCTAAACGGTCTTTCATATTAATCACCGTAAGCCCCACTTGGAGAGGTCTGAAGTCGCCATACTCTTGCTGACAGACAATTGGGTGGAAGAGGAAAGTGAACCTCTCCCAGACCTCCTATCTTCTAAGGAGCAGGATGGGGCAGTGAAAGCTGTCAACCTGCCCCCTACCTTGACCCCAGAAGAGCAGAGGGACTGTTGCCAATTACTTAGGCAGTTTGCCTCTTTATTCTCCCAAACCCCTAGGCTCACTGATCTGTGAAACCATGAAATTGATACTGGGGACAGCATGCTTGTGAAAAACAAAATGCACAGACTCTCTGACAAGGTGAGAGTTGGCATCATGGAGGAAGTGTGCACAATGTTGGAGTTAGAGGTGAATGAGCACTCCAACAGCCCATGGTCCAGCCCAGTAGTGTTGGTCCCCAAAGCCTCCCTACCAAGCGCCCCCCAGAACTCAGGTTCTTTCTGGACTATAGGGGGCTCAATATCACTCACAAAGACTGATGGTCACCCCATCACCTGAGCTGATGAGCTCATAAATAGGTTGGAAGCTACCAAGTCCCTAAGTACATCTGAGTTGACATCTGGGTCTTGGCAGATTTCCTTAAGTGAAGGGTTTAAGAATGGCCTTGCCACTTTGCAGAGGCTGGTTAACAGGGTCCTGACTGAGATGGAGGCTTTTAGTGCCACTTACTTGGCTAAAATTGCAGTTTTCAGCTCCAGCTAGGAGGACCACCTGTTCCGCCTCCAGGAGGTGCTTCAGTCAAAGCAGCAGACAGGCCTGACTATCAAGGCCAGCAAGTGCCAGCTAGAGAAGGGATCTGTGGTCTATCTGGGACAAGCTACAGCCCCTCCAAGCCAATATTCAGACTATCCTGACCTGGGAACCCCCCCCAAGACTCAGACTGAGGTGAGGGCCTTCCTAGGCCTCATTGGATATCACATGAGGTTTGTCAAGGCCTATAGCACCATTGTTGCCCCCATGAGTGAGCTGACTCCAAAAAGCAGCCGGAGAAGGTGATCTGGACAGAGGCTTGCCAGAAAACCTTTAACACCCTGAAGGATGCATGTGTTCAGCACCAGTACTTAAGGCCCCGGACTCAGAATATGTCATAGGGGCTGTGATCTCACAGCTAAATAAAGAGGGCCTAGACCAACCTGTAGCCTTCATCAGTAGGAGGATACTGCCCTAGTAACATAAGTGGAGTGCAATTGAAAGGGAAACCTTTGCTGTGGTCTGGGCACTAAACAAGCTGAGACCATACCTGTTTGGGACTCACTTCTGGCTTCAGACAGACCACAGGCCCCTCAGATAGCTTATGCAGATGAGGGGTGAGAATCCCAAACTGTTGAGTTGGCCATCTCCCTACAGGGAATGAACTTTATGAGGGAACACCATCCTAGGACTAACTACTCCAATGCAGCTGGTCTTTCCAGGTTTGTTAGTGTGGGCATGGGGCAAAGAAGTCATTGAGAGGCACAAAGATTGTGCACCACATTGAATGAATAGCATAATTAGGGTATTTGTAGAAAGGATACATAGGAGTCTCGGAGACAAACACTGTACCCCCCTTCTAGGGTCCATGAGCGCTCTTGAAAATGAGGCCAGGTCTGCAAGCAGTGAAAGTTGGCTTCATTGTATCAAAGTGATGCAGCACGAAAAATGCAACTTTTTCACGTAATTGGGTGCAGTGTCCTGGTCTGCACTGGATACATCCAATTAAGAGTGCTCCATGGCACAGATCAGGACAGTGTGCCTAATAGTTAATATGGCTTCCAGTGTGTGGAAAACTTCTGCTGCCCATTGCCTGTGGTAATGCATTTTGTTAGTAAACTTTTGTGAGTGATTTGATGTCATTGGCTGTCCTAAATTTGTGAGAGGTGGGCTCTGAAGCCAAAATCCATTCCCTGCAATCACAGCTAGTCACACAGGGATGAACGCTGCATGCAACAGGGTCTGGGAGAATATAAATTAGGTACAGAAAAAGCAGCCGGGATGCTGTAAACAAATGAAATCATGCTCATCAGGCTTTGCGGCCAGGGGGATTGGGTGCATGTTTTGGCTGCAGCCAATGACAATGAATAGTAAAATGTGAAGGTGAATGGAGTTGCAGAGCAATGAGGACAAAGGTTGTGCAAAGAGATTGTGGTCAGGGTGCATGGGTGACCTGTATCTCCGCAGGCCACACCCTGTAAACAGAGCCTTATTATCTTTGGTCAAGCCATGTAAAGGAGGCTCTTTGTGTACCTGGAGTGGGGGCAGGACTGCACCCAAGTCTCCTGCTGCACATGACCAGATGCCATGTGCAGCAGTTTCTGTGTTCAAGGTAAGTTGCAGGTGAGCTAGTGCAGCTTGGTTGGAAGCATGCCAAAGATGCCTTTGTGATAATGAAGTACATCATTACAAAATAATTCCTGAGAAAATGTATAAATCGGTTAATTTTTAAGATTAGAAATATTTTTCGTTTAAAATAGAATGGCATGCCCCTGAAGGAGTGTTGATCGGAAAGGAGGTTATTGTTGCCGCAGAAGACCTTTCTGAAAAATGTCAGTTGTTTTAAGCATGAGACCATAACTTCCACTGCTGCTGCTTATGACCTCACACTGGCTGTCAGAGATAGCATAAAAAATGACATTAGTTATATCAATGATGCTAGAGCTGGGGCACTCAGAATATAATTACAGGGGCAGACTAAAGGCCCAATTCTACACCCACAGAACACTGGGCAAATCGAAAGGCAATGCCATTTCACCTATAAACAGGCAGGGCGTGGAAAAAGCCAGGCTGGGCAACCAACGGAAATTCAGATTTGAAGTGCTGGGCATCAATGGTGCCTGCTCGGTCAGGCAGCGGGGAGGGAATACATAAAAAGCAAAGACAAAAAAAATGTATGAAAATATACAATTTAACTTACCTGCTGCCACAGTCGCCGCATTGCTCCTCTCCTCAGCCTTGACTCCTGGACTAGTTCATACTGCGCAGGCTCCCAGATGCCAATCCTGATGCTGCTCTCATCCTGGGAATATTGCATGGCCCCACCCTGCGCTATGACGCAGCTCGCTGGCAGCCCGCAGGAGGTAAGAAGAAAAATAAAATGATTATAAAATTGGTTTATTATAATTTTATTTTTCATATGTTTAAATCTGCTGCCACCTAGTGAGGCGATGCTCCTCTGCCATAATGGAGGAGACGCCCCTGCTGGGCATGAGCAAAAGCCCGGCCTCCTGCACACAGTACACTGGACATGACTGAAGGCCATACCCATTCACCACTTGTAATAGTGTTTAACACACACAACCTCTGCCCATAGCTTATATTGCACCTTTGTTCCCATCAAAGTTGCCTTTGAGCTCAGCAAGCATTCAACGTGAGATCCTGAGAAGTGCCTTGGGGAACACAGACCCTATTTCCCCATTACATCTCTACCTGGAAGCTAGTGTAGAAAAGTGAAGGGTCAAGTGACAAGCTGGTGCTGTGTGAACTAAATTTAACACAGTATGTTAGACGTATTTATGTGATGGATTAGAACAATTTTTAGAATTTTCAGAAAATGCCCCACATTTCAGCTTTCTGTGCCGCTATCCATAATTTCCATGAAAATGTCATGAGAGAAACCTGCTTTCTTTGAAAATGGTACATGGAATTCCATAAGGTAAACCATTTTCGCACCCAGTTGCGACCGATACTTAACAGGGTTGGAGGGGCAGGGGGGAGAATGTCGGGTGGGTAAATGAAAAAAAAAATACTTAGTGGCAGACCGTCCGGCCAGCCGCCGCCACTCGGTCCTCTTCGGCTCCTCGATCAACAGCAGAAAGCAGGAACCAGGAAGCACACAGTCTCCCAGACTCCCCTAGCCAATCACGACGCTGCTTTACAGCAGCGTTGTGATTGGTCTGAGCGCCGTGGTTCGGCGCTCAGAGAGGGAGTGGGAGCCTGTTCATGTTCTCCACCCAGGCTGTGCATTACAGCCGGTGGAGAACATGCAAAATGCGTATGAGTGTTTGACTGGCCCAAGACGACCGACCAAACCGTCTTAGGCACTTTAGAGTGTGTTCACCACTCCTCCCCCTGGCCGCTGCTCTGGCCAGCCCAGCCCCACCCCGCCTGCACCTAAGCAGGAACTGAAAACTAAAATGGGAATAATATTGGTTATTATAATTTTAGTTTTCCTTTTTAAACTGCCCGCAGAGCAGTATGGCGACACTCCTCCGCCTGAGCGGAGGAGCCGCCGCTGTTAGCACCACCAATAAATTGAATTGTGTATAAATGCTATCATAATCTTTTTTTAAACATCCTCCTTTGTTAATTTGCTATGACTTTCGACCATCCACGCTAGTACACTTCAATAAAAAATGCCTTATGTCACAGGAAGAAGCAAAAAAGTATCCAAGAATCAAGAATAATTCTGAACTATCCTTCGTGTAACCTTACACCTTTAAAATACTAGGAAGAAGCACAAAATCTTACAAACATTCTGTGAATGACGCCCAGCCTTCCAAGGGTGTGCTATCGAATACCAATACTTCCCAAGGGGGTGGGGGCACTACCAATTAATTTCTGACTGGGGAGTGGGTTGGGACCTCAAATTTTCCTACGACCCTCTGACTCCACCTCAGTCAATAACAACCTGGGAATGCCCTCCACTTTAGATAACATTGCAGAGGTAAAATATGTCTAAAAACACATTTCTACAATTACATTCATTAAACCACGTCTAACTGAAATAGATGGTGTTCACTATGCCAAAGGAAAAGGACCTTAGTGGAAAGACAAATCGGTAGCATTTGTTTCAGAGTATACTGAAAATCTCACAATTTATTTCAAAGGTGGGCCTTGGGTTATGCCACCAGCTGCCATGTTCTGCTTTAAAACACATTCTCCGCAATTGTGGTCTGAAGCATTAGCATTAAATAAAGAATGTTTATTCTGCTGGTTACATTCTCACGAAAGAAGAATCCATATTGTTGAATAAAAGATGACAAACAGCTGTTTAGTTTCCCTAAGACTGCCCTCTCCCCTTTTGCACAGTAGGGAAACTCGTGCTGTGCATATAAATGCACAGCTCCATTTCCAGTGTGCTGAAACATTTAATGATAATACATTTTTAATATCCATATAAAAGTCTCTTAATTAAGATTTAATACGAAGATATTATGTTTTCATTATGTTTGACAAGACTGGAAAGTCAAAGACGACCGGAAAGGTTCACCTCCACTGATGTTAGCTCAGCATGTAATGGATTACTGAAAGCTAACATTGATGGCGAAATCCTGTACGTCTTGTTAAACACTGAATAATTTGCACAGACCACAGAACGATTACATGCCATTCAAGGCAGCGGTATCTGTTTCAGACAGCATTTTCAGGATTAGGCACTCGAAGACTTAGATTCCACAGTGTCTTCCTGCGATGTTCAAGATTAATGACTTTGATGAAAGATTGCTCGTATCGGGTTATCTTGGACAGCTGTGCTTCTCTTTGTCTTTTAAACTCGCGTTACAGGAAGGGTGATCAGACTACAAAATTTTCCAGCATTCGCGACAAGAATTTTTGATTCTATTAAGGACACGGAGGCGAGGATTATGCTTTCTCTTTCTTTTACTTACTCCAAACAGCAGCCAATGAAAGTACAGAAAAGTATAAAAAACATTTCAACACACTACATATCCCATGATGCTTTGAACCTCGCCCCTTATCACAACCAATGAACTCAGTCCAAAGTCTACAAATTACCAAGGCACCAACTCGACTGCCTCTTTCTTTGCCAAACGCAGCAGAAAAATGTCTAAAGTTGAATATATAGATGCAAAACCATCTTGGCTCTCAACGGAGAGCTTGAATCTTCGTTTCCAACGGGAAACTTCCATCTCCGACGTCGATCCAGCGACACCAACCACTCGCAGAATCAAATCTGCTTCGAGTCCGTTCCTGCAATCAGAAACAAAAGTAAAATACCAAATACTCAAACCCTAGAAACTTAGGGAGGGAAAGTACAGGTAAGTCATCACATCAACTTTACCAGTTGTAATCTTACCTGTCCCACCAGGTGGGATAATCCTCGCCTCCGTGTCCTTAATAGAATCAAAAATTCTTGTCGCGAATGCTGGAATTTTTTTTATTCTTTGGCAGGACCGGAGGCTCAGATTATGCTGGTTCAAAGCTGACCAACAACCACAGAAGAAACATGAGATATAGGCTTATAATAATACGTTTTAAAAACAGAATCAGAAGACCAATCAGCGGCTCTCAGAATATCTTCCAGACGAGACCCCATTATATATGCCTTAGATGCCATAGCACCCCTCGCCGAATGTGCCCCAAACACAGAGATGTCAATCCCAGCTTCTGACATGACCCAGCGCACCCACCTAGCCAAGGTGGCCGCTGACACGGGCCTAAAAGGCTTTTGGATTGCTAATAATAAGGGTCCAAGAAGGTCACTCCTGTGACTCAACGTACGCTCTTCATATACCTTCAGACATTTCATTACACACAATTTCTCATTAAGCGGAAAAGCAGGATAATCCACTGAATGTGACATTGTCTTGGTCCTCCTGAAAATAACAAACAAAACACCCAGAGGAGAAAAAATTCTACCTGCTAAATCTAAAGCATGCACATCAGAAACTCTACGGCATGAAATGAGACATAATAACATCGTCAGTTTTGCTGATAATTGCTTCAATGAAAGATCCTTGTTATCTGGCCATGCTTCTAACAGATGCAACACCTTGGAGACATCCCACAACACAGAATATCTAGGTTTGGGAGGTCGACACACTCTAATACCTTTTAATAACTTACAGACCAGAGGATGAACACCCAGCGGCTTACCATCGATATGATTATGTCCAGCGGACAAAGCAGATCTGAAGTTATTTACTGTCCTGTAAGATAAACCTTGACTTGCACATTCGGACAGGAAATTAAGCACATGTTTTAATTCTGATCCCACGGGATCCACCTGCCGTTGAAGGCACCAACCCACCCATCGTTTCCAGGATACAGAATATCGCTTACGGGTGGATGGAGCCCATGCTTGCTGAATAAAATCGGCAGCCGCCGTTGAAAGTCCCTCAATGCGATCATGTCTCCCGATATCGTCCATACCATGAGAGGAAGTTGGTTCTGCAGAACCAATGGGTGCGGGGAGCCTATTGGGTCCTGCAGAAGCAACGGGAAAGACGGCAACATTATTGGAAGATCCACTGACAGCTCCAACAGTGTTGGAAACCACGACTGCGTTCTCCACACCGGGGTCACCAAGACTACCGAAGTTCTCTGCCTCCTCACCTGAGCCGCTACCCTGGGAATTAACGCAAACGGGGGGAACGCGTAATCCCTCAGGGGACCCCACTGGTGAAGGAAGGCGTCTGTGCCCTTCGCCAGCGGGTCCGGTCTCCAGCTGTAGAACATTGGGAGATGAGCGTTGAGGTGAGATGCAAAGAGGTCCATCTGACACGGGCCTCGCATAGTCATGATCTGTAAAAACACTGAACGGTGTAATTTCCAATCGCTGAAGTCCGTGAGGAACCTGGAGTTCCAATCTGCCACCAAGTTGTTCTTGCCCGGAATGTACTCCGCCACTACACTGATCTTTTGTGACAGGCAGAAATGCCAAAACTCTCTGGCAATGTTGGCTAGCATTCGTGACTTCGTCCCCCCCAGATGGTTTATGTATCGGACCGCCGATACATTGTCCATCCGAAGAAGGATACAACAATTGCTCTTTTGAGGTGAGATCGATCGTATCGCAAACGATCCTGCAAGTAACTCTAGACAATTTATATGCAGCTGTAACTCGCCTGCAGACCACCGTCCTCCGGTGGCAAACTCTCCACACCTGGCCCCCAGCCCCACTGACTGGCGTCGGATTCTATGATAATATCTGGTGACGCCCGAAAATGGCTCTGCCATTCCAAGCTTCCATGTGCTCTAGCCACCATTGAAGTTCTCCCTGAGCGTCTACGGAGAGTGCGATCACGTGATCGTAAGAAAACCTTTTCTGTAGATAGTACCTCTTTAGGCGCTGCAACGCTCTGTAATGCAGAGGGCCCGGAAAAATGGCCTGAATTGAAGCCGCCAAAAGACCTACTATCCTCGCAAGCGACCTTAGCGATATCTTTTGCTTGGTTAGAGTAGCACGGATCTCTCTCTTGATAGTTTTCATCTTGGCCAAGGGCAGAAGTAATTGCGTTGCCACCGAGTCGATCTGAAAACCCAAGAAGTCCACTTTTTGGGCTGACGAAATCATATACTTCTTTAGATTTATGATGAAACCCAAGCTTTGCAATAGCGAAATTGCCCACTGAAGATGTAGTAGAAGCACCGAAGGATCTTGGGCCATGAGAAGCATGTCGTCTAGATAGATGATCATGCGAACTCCCCTTTCCCTTAGCTGTGTGGTCACTGGTTTCAACAGCTTTGTGAAGACCCAAGGGGCTGAGGACAGACCAAAGGGAAGGGACGTGTATCGGAACCATTGCGCCTTCCATTGAAATTGGAGAAATTTCTGATGGGAGGGGCAGATGGGTACCGAGAGATAAGCGTCTTTCAGGCCCAGTCGGACCATCCAGTCGTTCGCCAGAAGCAAATCCCGGAGGAAATGGATGCCTTCCATTTTGAAGTGTCTGTAAACCACGTAAGGGTTGAATTCTTTGAGATTTAAAACCAACCGTTGCCCTCCACCTTTCTTTTCCACCAGGAACACGTTGCTGCAAAAAACCCTCTGTTAAGAGGGGTCCCGCAGCAATGGCGTGCTTGGTTAAAAGATCTTGCAGCTCTAATTCGATAAAAGTTTGCTCTTGTTGGGAAAAATGGAGAGGGGGAGGAGGCGCAACCTGATTGGGCATCTCGGTCAATTCTATTTGATATCCCAGAAAAGTGTTCAACACCCATGCATCCGAGGTGATCTTGAGCCAATTGTGATGGAAAAAAGCCAACCTGCCCCCCAGAGGAATCGAGGGTAGAGGGTTTGGACCTACCTGAGGCTTGAGAGTCGTTGTTCCGAAAACCTCTGTTGACTCCCCTGTTGTATCTGCCTCTAAAGCCGCAGGATCTGGCAGGATAGAAGCCGGCCTGTTCCGGTTCCTGCGTGTATCCCCTGAACCTAGGTGCATATCCTCGGCGAGGACCTTGTGAGGTGAAGCGGCCGGTCGAGCGTCCTCTACCACGACCGGCCCTGCCAGAAAGGGGTTGAAGAGCCCTCTTTAGGGATGATTGGGATTTTTCCAGTGACGTAAAAGTGTTCACAAATTTGGCTATATCTTTTACAAAACGATCTCCAAATAGTTGGCCCTCAGCTAAGGGGCCTGGCTCAGCAGGCGCAAGCTCCGCCAGCTGCGGATCAATACGTAAGAGGACAGACTTGCGCCGTTCAGAAGATAAAGCACAGTTAGCGTTTCCCAGCATGCAAATAGCACGTTGAGTCCACCCCGCCAGAACCTCCGGGTGGATCACTGCGCCAGTCTCTTTTGCTTGCAAAGCCAGTTCCAAAATTTTGGCCAAAGGACCCGAAATATCTAACAATTTGTCCTGGCATGCACGGAGAGCTCTGTCAATGCCCTTTTTTGGATCCTTTTTATATTTCTTAAGGAATGTCTGCATCGATGTGTCAATCTCTGGGGTGAGGGCTATTTTGTTTGCAAGATCAGGGCGAGGGCATTCAGAGCGGAGGCGGGCTCGAACCTCCTTGTCAAAACTTTTTCGCAGATTTGTCTGCATGTATTCTGCGACAGCAGGGGCTGGCACCCAATCTGAGGAACGTGGATGGACTATGGCCGAAGGGTCAAAGGTAAAGGGGGAGGGTTGGACGGGGGACATAGAATGTTTGCCTTTCTTTGCTCTCTTGCGTGGACGGGATTCTTGAGAGGTGTCTGTGCCCGTGTCCGTGTCTGTGAGGGAGATGGGCACTGAGGGGCTTTGATCGGGTGCGGGTTGGGCAGGTTCGGGGGCAGCAG
Organism: Calotriton arnoldi; assembly: GCA_963921515.1. Lineage (NCBI taxonomy): Eukaryota > Metazoa > Chordata > Amphibia > Caudata > Salamandridae > Calotriton > Calotriton arnoldi. The sequence continues at coordinate 1,033,007 of CAWUFW010005608.1, read as the reverse complement.
GGTCCGCTCGTACTTTTTTGAGCTTCGAGCATATCTGGACGTGTGGCCAAGGGAGGCCTGGAGGCTCACTAGGAGGGAGGGGAGACGGGGCAGGGGTCCCAGATGGGGGGCCAACAGGGGGACCTAAAATCTTATCCAGACGTTGGGAAATGGGAAGCAAGGCCGAGGACAATACCTTATCCAGCTTTTTATCTAAGGATTTATCAATTAAAGACTCCAGAGAGTCGTCATAGTAGTAGTCCTCATCCTCATCTGGACCATAGGCAGCTAGCTCATCAACAGGGACCTCAGAGTCCGACATCTTCAAAGAATATGTAAATATTCTGTCCAAAAATTATTCTCAGCGAGAATTGCCTGTAATTATCCAACCCCAACTGTCTACAAGCAAGGGTGTCGGTCGGGAGCAAGCTGGCGCAGAGAGGTTGTTTATTGGCACCCACAAGCACCTGCTCTAGGACTAACGGAGGGGGTTAACCCTGCCTGCCAAGGTGCAGGGCTTCCAAAAATTGCTAGAGGTATATAATGCCTTCAGGCTTTAAAAAGGTTTTGCCAGACTGTCATTGCCAGAATTGCAGAGAAAATTGTAGTCCCCCGGTACCGGCCAACCTCCTGCAGCTGCCACGCCCTGTTATCCAAGCCCGGGCTGAGGCGTCGATGCCAGCGTCTTTCTCCGGGAGCCTGAACACGCGGTACAGGCTGCATGCAGACTCCCGAGATGTAGGCGTCCGCCCAGCCGGGCTAGACGCGTACGCCTCGCTCCCTCAACGCTGGAAGGGGGCGGGCGTCCCTCAAACAACTCGCACCAGCGCTGCTGCCACGAAGTGGATCCGCGAGACGCGCGGTCCGGTTCCCAGCCTGGGGAGACTCCCGCTAGCGAAGTCAGAAGCGTGGCATGAACGGAGACAACTCCGGGGAGCAATTGGAAAAAAAACAAAAAACGGAGCCTACGGCGTGCGCAGCGCTACACGCACTGCGCGCGACCGGGAAGGCAAAATCTAAATCACGGGGTAAGCGCTGCGCCACAGAGCCAAGCGCATAAAAACACTCAATAATACCACATTCACCAAATTGCAACCAATCTTAAGCAATAGATAATCACAACGATAGACTGTAATCAAGAATATAAATTAACAAGGCACTTATCTCGGCTGCGGAGCAGCAAAGAAAGAGGCAGTCGAGTTGGTGCATTGATAATTTGTAGACTTTGGACTGAGTTCATTGGTTGTGATAAGGGGTGTGGTTCAAAGCCTCATGGGATATGTAGTGTGTTGAAATGTTTTTTATACTTTTCTGTACTTTCATTGGCTGCTGTTTGGAGTAAGTAAAAGAAAGAGAAAGCATAATCTGAGCCTCCGGTCCTGCCATAGAATTTAAAAACCATACACAGTAGCATGCTATAGATATGGAAGAAGGACTATAATTTGTCAGTGACCAATGACTGCTTAAGTAACAATTTTCATCAAGGTAGAGATAGAAAACGGGCTACATTGAGGTGCTGAGGTTTCAGGATCGGTATTTCTGTGGTAATAACACAGAAAAAGAACATCAATTTTTAAATACAAAATCATGTTAGTAAAATTAAATGCAAAGTAATGGGGGTTCTTAATCAATGTGCTGAGCAGACACAATTCTAAACCCCTTCCAGACATGCGAGTGACCCCCCCCTCCACCTACGGCCTTGCTCAGGCACCAGTACCTACCCACTTTTGGGTAATCAGAGTGGGGAGCTGCCTGCGGGCGGGAAACAACAGGCAGCAGTCCTGCCAAGTATCACGCATCAGGAGTTAGACTAACGCTTTTCAGGGTGGTGCTCCGCATCACCGCACTGAAATGCATTGTCACGCATGATGCAGTAGTGTCAGCTGTCACAGAAAGCACGCTGCAAACAACTGTGTGTGGCAGCGCGCTCCAGTGCCTGCACAGGCTGCTCCCGTAGGCTTGGGGCACTTTCAGCAGCTGAGCAGGCTCACTCAGCCTCACAGTGGCAGCCAGTCAGTGCTGCTACAATGTGTCCAAAGTGTGATTTCCGCAACGCCGCAGGGCTGAGTAGCACAGTCTCAGACTGCCCGTAGCGCCGCAGGAGGACGTGACGTCACGTCCTGCTAACAGCGCGGGGACTTATTACATTTTGTGAGGACTCTGCTGCGAACTGGCTCACCTGCTTGCTCAGCCTCACTGGTTTGCGGGTCCGGCCGCTGGCTCGTACCACACTGCTGTTCGCACCTCAGACCTGTCCTGGCCTGCAGGGCCGCCAGCACTGGGGCACGACAGGCCCAGGAGATAAATTATTGGCCACGCCGACTGCCGGCAAATTATTTCAGAGCAGCCCGGGCCGACCGATTCGAGGCCACTGGGTGAGGGAGTGCACTGCTGTATCATGCATGCAGGAGACCACGGTGAGAGGGCCGGGCCTCACCGGTGGAGAGTCACGCTGCTTCAGTCAGCCTGGGGGCAGAAGAGAAACAGAACAAACCCAGTGGATTGTGGCGGGCTTCCAGGAGTTGTGCTTCAAGGGATTCTAGGAGGAGAGACCATAAGTACGTCATCATGTAACGGGACAGGACTGCATTTTCCAGTAAGGGGACATCAGTGCCACACGCGGTGAAATGCTGTTGCTGTATTTGTGGCAACAGTTGCAGAAGGGTCACCTTCACCACTAGTGAGGGTTTTGTCTGTGGTAGAACCAGTGGTATATGACTGTCGGCTGCTGCATCGGGGTGTTGCCCTCAGCGATGTCTGCTGTCTGTGCCGCCCCTGGTCGTTACGTGACCATTAGAGTTATCCCTGCCAGACCGGGTGGCTTTTGATTGTTAGGAACTCGTCGGTAATCTGTGTCAAAATTGATACCTTCATAGTGTGACCATCTGTACAAATTGAGAAAGTTGTTACGATCAGTGTCAACACTAGGATGCTGTCACAATTGGAGGTTGTGTGCTCACACAAGCAACCCAAAGTTTTTGTGTTCATCGGTTTTAGCTGTGTGCTGATGTCCTCGGTGTTTGTGACTACAGGTGCAAACACTGGGGAAAGAAGGGCCTAGTACTGGTTACATCGGTGTCTGACCTCCATTGAATGTTATAGGGATTAGGGGGTTGTTGGTGTCTGCTGTGAAGGTATGTGGCGTCAGTGCCAGGATGAGGAAGGTGCGCAGAGTACATAGCTGCCAAGGTTTCAGATTGCTATGTATGACATTTTCATAATTTCAGTGTAATTATGAGCGACATTTGAACAATTATGAGTGACACTTTCTCGCAAGCAAAATCAAACAATGAAGACGAGGTAAACATATAACTGTCAGAAATTACACCCATTTGAGCAACGAGAAACTCTAAGATCTTAAAACATCTACAAAGCACCAGAAATGGAAGGGCACAACCCTAGTCCCCCTGTAATGGGTCGGGGGTAACGTTTTTTCTACTTATTCACTGACTAGCCTTGGTCTGGTTTTTTCCTTTCTGCATTTTGGTAAGATTAATGACAACAAACATCAGAATGCAAAGAATATTCCAAGCCTGGGTGAAACACTCATACCTGACAATAAACATATAGCGGTCTCTTGTGCACCGTTTCTCCCACTACAGACATCCGATGAATTAACTATATTTTATTGGAGAGCTGCACATCATTTCTGGCTACCACTGTTTGAATTAACAGCTCAGTTTATAAAGCTAACAGGCATGTCAAACGTCCATTGCAAACGAAAAAGACCACTGGGTCTGCGAATGTCACATGTCCCTACTTATGTAGCACAAACAGACCCTCATTAGTCTCCGTCTTTACACAGACTACCCCACCTCATATTGCTTTTTAAGAGTTTAATACCTTACAAAATTCCGTTTTTTTTACCCATCACTTTTTACGTTTGTACATTTCGAAACTCATTGCCGGCAGCGTCTGGCGCCGTCACTATGCACTGACCGTGTCTATGCACTGACCCTGTCTGCACTCACACCAGCATGGATTGCCCTCCCTCCTGCACGCATGGCCTAGACCTCCCATTCCTCGCCTGTCACGCTTCCCCACCCCTAGACTGGATGTCCGTCCTCCTGTACTATCCCAGTCTGGTCGACCTTCATGTGCCCTCCCCTGTATGGATTTCCGGGATACCTCCTCCTCTTGGGCAATGCCCGGTCTGCGGCTCCTCCGACACCACTCTCCTCCCAGCCTGTGTAGGTGCCACCAAAGGAGGGAAGTTCCACAACCTGCTGATCAGCTAATTAAAGCTGCCATCACTCCTTTGTTTCACACCCTCTCACTCTCTATTCGCCCCTCTCTGGCACCTCGAGAGCCCATCCTTTATATGGCCCTCCTTCGCTGTGGAAAGGTTTTCCGGGTCAGTGAAGAGCTGTGCACAGTGCCCTCTATCTTTCGAGAACCCTCTTGGTGCAGGTTCTGTTCTGTGGGAGCTGCTGTGTACACAGGACGCACCTTCTGTAGTAGAGGTGCTTTGCACACAGTGCCCTGGCTGTAGAGAGGCTGTGTACACAGTATGCTCAACTGCAGATGGAACTCGTTAGCAGGAGGATGCTCCTCACTTTCCCTTTGCAGAGAGTGCCAAAACACTGCCACATCTCCCTGCACCTGCGCGCACTCCACTGGCTCCCCGTCGAGGCGAGAATCACCTTCAAGATGCTCACCCACGCACACAAGGCCCTCCACGGCACCGGACCAGCATACCTGAACAGCCGACTCAAATTCCACGCACCCCAAAGGACCCTACGATCAGCCCAGCTCTCCTACGCCGTGGTCCCCCACACCAGAAAGACCAGATCGGGAGGCCGCTCCTTCTCCTTCCTCACGGCCAAAGCATGGAACGCCCTTCCGCTCCACCTCAGACAGACAACATCGCTCCCCATCTTCGCAAGAAACCTCAAAACCTGGCTCTTCGACAGACCCCCTCCTTGATGGAATGGAACCTGCACCCCCCCCCACCCCAAGCGCCTTGAGACCCTTACGGGTGAGTAGTCGCGCTTTAACAAACCCCTGATTGATTGATGGATATTTGTGGCAACAGTTGCAGAAGGGTCACCTTCACCACTAGTGAGGGTTTTGTCTGTGGTAGAACCAGTGGTATATGACTGTCGGCTGCTGCATCGGGGTTTTGCCCTCAGTGATGTCTGCTGTCTGTGCCACCCCTGGTCGTTACGTGACCATTAGAGTTATCCCTGCCAGACCGGGTGGCTTTTGATTGTTAGGAGCTCGTCGGTAATCTGTGTCAAAATTGATACCTTCATAGTGTGACCATCTGTACAAATTGAGAAAGTTGTTATGATCAGTGTCAACACTAGGATGCTGTCACAATTGGAGGTTGTGTGCTCACACATGCAACCCAAAGTTTTTGTGTTCATCGGTTTTAGCTGTGTGCTGATGTCCTCGGTGTTTGTGACTACAGGTGCAAACACTGGGGAAAGAAGGGCCTAGTACTGGTTACATCGGTGTCTGACCTCCATTGAATGTTATAGGGATTAGGGGGTTGTTGGTGTCTGCTGTGAAGGTATGTGGCATCAGTGCCAGGTGGAGGAAGGTGCGCTGGGTACACCAGGAAAGGTCGGTTCACTAATCTTTGGCGGATACGGATCAATTGTGCATCGCCTTTACGTCTTTCTGTAGGGTTTCCTCTTCCCTAGTGCGACCGGTCACTGACAGCACCAGACTGGCTCTGGTCCTCCCGTGTGCCAGAAAGCAACTAGTGTGCGCATCGCCCTTTTCAGGGCCACATCTGCACGCCTCCTATACATGAACGATTTAAATAGCACCTCTACAGATGGGGCACCGTGTCTATGGGGTACCTTTCTGCAGATGTGCTCCCTATATAAATAGCATGCGCCCCATACACGGTGGCGAACACCATGGGTCATACTGTCTTCGGATTATCGCCCTATGTATAGAGCATCCTTCCTCAGCTGCACACCCTGTGCACATGATGCCAATATTCACATATTTACTGTCAAATGCGGACTGGCAGTAAAACTGTCCGAAACATAATTCGGATAGCCTGTAACTCACATTATGCTTTATTTGAGGTGACCTGGCCAAGCAGACACCTACCGAGGTTCTCTCTAATGGCGCTCTGAGTATATGGCCCTATTTCCTGGTAGGGGTGAGCTGTGCGTGTCATGTGATCATGCACTTATCTGCAGGTGGGCATTATGTATCCAAAGGTGGCGCGTGTGCACCTTTGGAGGTGAGCCTCTGTATACATGGGTTGTTTTCAGGTTGACACCTTGTGTATAGAGAATGCTCCTCTGTTGATGGACACTGTGAAGGAGGGCCATATAAAGGATGGGCTCTCGAGGTGCCAGAGAGGGGCGAATAGAGAGTGAGAGGAAGTGAAACAAGGGAGTGATGGCAGCTTTAATTAGCTGATCAGCAGGTTGTGGGACTTCCCTCCTTTGGTGGCACCTACACAGGCTGGGAGGAGAGTGGTGCCGGAGGAGCGGCAGACCGGGCATTGCCCAAGAGGAGGAGGTATCCCGGAAATCCATACAGGGGAGGGCACATGAAGGTCGTTCAGACTGGGATAGTACAGGAGGACGTACATCCAGTCTAGGGGTGGGGAAGCGTGACAGGCGAGGAATGGGAGGTCTAGGCCATGCGTGCAGGAGGAAGGGCAATCCATGCTCGTGTGAGTGCAGACAGGGTTAGTGCATAGTGACGGCGCCAGACGCTGCCGGCAATGAGTTTCGAAATGTACAAACGTAAAAAGTGATGGGTAAAAAAACCGGAATTTTGTAAGGTATTAAACTCTTAAAAAGCAATATGAGGTGGGGTAGTCTGTCTAATGAGGGTCTATTTGTGCTACATAAGTAGGGACATGTGACATTCGCAGACCCGGTGGTCTTTTTCGTTTGCAATGGACGTTTGACATGCCTGTTAGCTTTATAAACTGAGCTGTTAATTCAAACAGTGGTAGCCAGAAATGATGTGCAGCTCTCCAATAAAATATAGTTAATTCATCGGATGTCTGTAGTGGGAGAAACGGTGCACAAGAGACCGCTATATGTTCATTGTCAGGTATGAGTGTTTCACCCAGGCTTGGAATTTTCTTTGCATTCTGATGTTTGTTGTCATTAATCTTACCAAAATGCAGAAAGGAAAAAAAAACAGACCAAGGCTAGACAGTGAATAAGTAGAAAAAACTTTACCCCCGACCCATTACAAGGGCACTAGGGTTGTGCCCTTCCATTTCTGGTGCTTTGTAGATGTTTTAAGATCTTAGAGTTTCTCGTTGCTCAAATGGGTGTAATTTCTGAAAGTTATATGTTTACCTCGTCTTCATTGTTTGATTTTGCTCGTGAGAAAGTGTCACTCAAAGTTGTTGAAATGTCACTCATAATTACACTGAAATTATGAAAATGTCACACATAGCAATCTGAAACCTTGGCAGCTATGAGGCAGCATGGTGGAGACAGCACACTTAGATAGCCAAGAAAGCACCATAGCCTAGGAAGAGGAGACGCTCAAACAGTGTCCTTGGGATGCTTTACGGCAGGGGCACTGGGAGCAGGCAAAAGGCCAGCAGCAGGCGGACATGGCTCCTGCAGCCCGGGCACGGCCTGACGCGCCACCCACTCAGATCTCTGTAGCAAGGGAAGCCTAGAGGCCGCGAATGCTGGTTGCCTGCTATTGGTTCCCGCGTCGCTGAGCTTTCTCCCTCCTTACCTTGGGTGCTTGCAGGGCTGTTACCCAGGGGTGTTGCCTCTATAGCTGACCCCAGAGCCCTGCTCGTTTCACCACTGCCAGTCTTAGGCTGAGGATGGGGCTTGGGTACTGCCCCGCTCCCACTTGCCCCTCCCCAGCCACTTTGCTGCTTGCGACTCCTTCCATGTCCTTCCCTGGGCCCTGGCTTTGCCATGGGAACAAGCTAGACCAGCAGAAGCCTGGGTAGCCCGGGGGGAAGGGGCCTCCGGCCCGTGGCCATGGCCACCATGGTGTGCCCTTGCATGGGCCCATGGGTGGAGCTTCGCAGCCCGCCTGTGCCCCACTGACTGTTAGCCCCGTTGAACTTCCTGCCCCTCCTGGACCGCTGTGGTTTGGGGCCCCTGTGGGATTGACACTGCCTGTGCTTGGTCCTTCCAGTTGGCCCCCTGTGCCCTGTATTGCGGCATTCAACACACCCACTTATGTCCCATAATTTGGAATGCCTGTCACCCCCGTGGCCCTGCTGCATTGCATGCCCCAGTCTTGTTGACGCCTGTGTCGTTCTTCGCGCCTGCTCACTTATAGCTCTCTCTCTGTCAGTCCTGGTTGCCCCTCCTCAATCACCATGCAGACTTCCGTGCGACCTTCCGTCCTTTCCATCACTCTCCTCAGTGTTGTCCTCCTAGGTGCCGTACATCACCGTTGATGAGCCCTTTGTCACCTTGCGTCCTCTGCTCCCTGGTCCTGTGTTTGCGGGCCCTTCTTTCCCATTTTTTTCTTGCCTTATTAACTCCTGCATTTTGGAAGCCTGCCGTTCTGGCTGCGGGCATCCCCTTCCTTGGTCCCCGTTTTTTGTCTGAACCTGCTGATAAGGGGGGCTCAGCTGTCCTAGGCCTCTTTGTGTGCCCTTCCCCCATCTCCTCATGTGCTAATTGACTCAATTGCGCCCCCGGCTTGACACCAGCCGGCGTGCTCTTTCCAGCAGCACTTCTAAATCGTCATCCATCTCCAAGTCCCCACCTGCCCGGCTTGGCACCTTCGTGGGCAGAGTGGGGACTCTTTCTTGCTCCCTCTCCAGCCGATCCGTAAATTGGGCGGGACGTCGGCGTTCCCGCGGCTCCCTACCCCGCACTGCTTACGCTTTATCTGGCTCGTCAGGTGGCACATGCTGCATCTTCCGGTGCTGCCGATATGCTACTCTCCAACCACCAAAGCTGGCTGGGATTGCACCGTGCCTTCCGGTGCTTCACACGCGTCAGGGTCATGCCCTCCTGGGCGCGCTCAGCAGCCCTCTGTGTCTGCCTTGCCTCTAGCCGGGGCCGCCTGCTGAACTTTGTGTGGGGGAGGGAGGCCTTCAAGCCCACGGCACAGGACCCACGGGTCCACTTGGTTGCGTCCCCCACCATGGGTTCGCCACCGCCAGTACCTCCACTCCTCGATGTCCCTCGACGCTACAGATGACCGCCGCTCCCTTCTTTGCCCGCTCCTGCTGCAGTTTGCCAAAGTTCCCCGGGCTTCCTGGTTCCGGATGGGGTCAGCAGCAGATCGGGTGATGGTCCCACACGAGGGTCGGGTGCCCAGCAACGAGGTACTGGTGTCCTGCAGCGATGAGGGTCCCGACAATGAGGGCTCAGCGTCCGCCAACGATATAAGGGCAAGGTATGGCCTCCCTTCCCTTGCCCCCTTTCTTTATCCTGGCTCCCCCCCAGGTGCTTCACTCTCATTGGGGGGTTAAATCCTGCCAACCAATAGCTGCCCTTTTTCACCGGCTCCAGGCTCACTTTCGCGGGCTTTGCTTCCATGCTCCGGCAGGCCCCACCCTCGGGAGGTGTTCTTCGTGGGCCCTCCATGATCAGGCCTTGCCTTCCTGGCCCACGCCATATTCCTTCAGATTGCTTTTGCTCAACACACCAACTCCTGAGGTGATGTCTCGAAGCATCAGAGTTTAACTCTGTTTTAAGATGATCCTTTGACTGCTGCAGGGATGTTCAGTGTATTCAATACTGTTGGTAACCTTCCCTCCACACATTGAGCAATCTATCTTGATGCCATACATTTGCAGATTAGCAAATAATAAAAACACCACCTAAATGCATTCTAAGCAAGAACTTCAAGTATGGCTTATGCGCCCTAAACCTTATGTCCTGACGATGACCCTTCATATCATTGCAGGTCGAAACGCTGTTGACACTTGGGGCAGTTGGACTTATACTTCAATAATTCTCTGTGCTTTATTGATATCAAGGACATAGATAGATAAAACAGTAACAAATAATTTATGCTCCATTGCCTTTCTGTATTATACACTCTTGTCTGTCATTTTTAATGTTCGCACACTGTGTGATCACGTGAGGACTGAGCATGGTTAAGATGTATTAAATATTATGTATGTATAGAAACTGGTTATGGCTGATGTCACCGTTTTCCTTAATTAATCTGACGTTCTTTGATGAGCAACGTCTAATGTTTTATGTATTATTGACTATCCCACAAGGAACCGCTGTTTCATCAGTGGTGGTTGCCCCTGGTTTCAGGGGATTAACGGGAAGCCCCTATTGCATCTTACTGTGCGTTGCAACAAGACACATGTCAGAGAGAGTGGAGCACAGCCTCACGTTTGTCCTAAGTAACCTAAGTATTGCTCCTTTTTCTGGTTGTACCGATAATGAGAGGGAGCAGGACAAATAGAAGACTGCTTTTTGAATATATTCAAATTCTTATGCGATCCTCTCTCAAAACTGATAAATGTACAACAGTTAAATGAATTTGCTGTGACATATGCACAATAAACTAGGACTGCTCCGGCAAATGAGAGACACACATCACCCTAATTTCAGGGTTGAATGTGAGAGTGTACCATGACATTTTTACTGACGCCATGAAAGACATTGGATTGGAAGATCTTGAGTAACAGTTGTGAACAATTCCTCTTATGCGCACCGTTGCAGTCATCTGGCAAGAGAACAATGTAAAGTTCAGCAAAAGGCCTCTTTCTCTGTGACTTGCATAGCAGCCAAATTCACTTTTTTTACCAATCTAGTCTGTTTGTACCACTTTGTTTGCTCTGAAATTACAAATGTTGATCTTGGTACACTAAGATTTTCTCCTGGTTTAAGACTGTCTTTGATGCTCCCACACATAGAGGCATTCTTTGAACACTGATCTGGAATACAGCATGTTTGTAATGGCATGGAATAATTAATTTTCACTGCACATGTTCAAGTCATTTTTAACTCTAACAACTACATGTTGTTAATTGTTGGTTTATAAAGGACGGGCCAGGCCCCCAGAGGCACAAGTTCGATGAATGGAGGATGAAAATGTTAAGTAACAATGATCTACCTTTATACACATACATATCTTCAAAAAACATCTGTTGCATAATAGTAAGAATTTACACTATATCACTACAAACCATCAAAGAATATAAACATGTTGAAGCAAATTTATACAGACGGGTGGTATTATGTTAACTGTGGACCCTTGGCAGTTTGGTGTGCAGGCAGGCACTGTTTGGTATCAAAGAATAGACCTCATGCATGTGCACAACCATATCTGTGATATGGAACGAGTTAAAGATGATACAGGAAAGCATAGTTTTAAAGCTGCATTATATCATTTGTAAGGGTGGTGTCCCACTTTGTTCAAGACATTCCCTTTAATCCCCCTTTGATCTCACAATAGAGGGATACACAGGTGCAGTAAACAGACCAGCAATGGATATTCGACCTGCTTGCCATTGTTAAAAGTGAGGATATTTAGCATTCCTCTTGTGTGAGAGCTTGGCAAGGAGACATTAGGGGCCTGGCACTCTGCATTCTTCCCCAATTGTCATGACTCCTTCCAAAGAGATTGGCTGTAGGTGCACGTGCCACATTTTGTGAGTGTGGTCAAGACCTTGCTCTCAGAATACAACATTTACACCGAGTCAATGGCCTTCATTTGGACACAGACGCCCACCTGGTCAGAGAGACCAGTAGAACATGCTCACAAAGGGGCAAGTGGACCAGCCACTTCATGGCTGTCAGCTTCTCCCTTACCCATGCATAGAGAAACATAGGTGGCATGCAAAGGCATGGCAGACTGTGCTTTCTTACTGAAGTGACTTGCAGAAGCTTCAGATATCCCTGCATTTGTTCACCCTCACATATTTGCCGTCAACCCTTCAGTGTTAACACAACCTAAAAGATACATTCCTTTTGGCAATGAGGCTTCACATCTTGCTTACAAGAGCTTCTCAAGCGCACCATTTATTTCATCAGATGTTTTCCTGTAAGTATTACATCTTTCAAACTTTAAGCATTTTGATCCTTTGGCAGCTAGTCACATTCAATTTTCTCCTTTACTGACATAAATAATCACAAAGCGAAGCATGGAAATGTATTTTCCGTGATTGATCTGTGCCCAAACAAGTTATGATTCTAAATTGTTACTGATAAAAAATGTTTTCCTATTTCATTTCTGGTGAATAGACTGAGATGTTCTACCACAATCTAAAAAGTTTAATAAAATCCTTCACCATTTTTGGAGTTTTCAACCAGACTCAATTCCTTGGTCAAATGGCTAGAGTGAAATGCCCCCACCAACAACTAGATCAATTACATAGAGACTGATGTGTTCCTCCTTCCAATTGCGAGTAAAGGCTTCACTTATCTTGGGTCATTATTTCCTATCTCCACTGACTTTACAATTACATGAGTAATCAGATAACTCACGGAGGAAGGCGGCGGAACTCATTTGTTTGGTCATGTGTGGATCCAGAAGAAGTCAACTAGCAAGTCAAGGGCCTTAGAAGGGCGGTCTGTTGGACAACAAATATCTATAGCCGACCCTTCTGCTTCTCTACACTCACCTACCTGTTGATTCCTGTTGTTTAGTACTAGTAGAAAGCTTGTGTTTCTGTTAATAGCAAACTATTCCCAGTTCTTCAATGAAGGCCATCCTCTTGTTTCTACTCACTATTCCAAATCCATGAATGAATAAGCCATTAATATCAGTCGCGGCCGGTGCAGGTAAGCGCCGTGGGGCGGTGGAGCGGGGCGGGGCATGGGGGAAGTCGACAGACGATGGAATAGGTTTTATTTATTTATTTAATTTGACCTATTCCGTCGTCTGTCGACTTCCCCCCTCCCACCCCTCCTGCCCCACCGCGCTTATCTGCACCAGCCGACGCTGATTAATATATACACCTTGGGTAAAATTCTTGGAATATCATGATTGAGCGAGAGTGGAACTGATTAAAATAGAGTAAGTATAAAATGGTAATGCTACAGAGAGTAATAAACATCTGTGCTGTGCGTGTTGATGCACTGGTAGTGGGGGACACAGGCCAGAAGGCTATTTTATATAATGAGGAGGTGTATGTCAACAATGTAGTTAAATGACCATTTGTTGCACACTTGCACCGTGAGAGAGGCAAGGAAGGATGTGTCTTTGTGGCAGCAAACCTCTTCCTTCCATCTCCATTTCTATCTGAGCAGAACCACTGACTATAACACAATCAATTAAAGGTGCAGGTGGCATGGTAGCTGTGTCAATCACAAAAGGGTCACAGTGACCCTGGTTTTAAAACCTGACCCTGAACAATCATAGGTCATGTACGTAGTGCACTCACTTGATAAACAGACATTTGTCATTACAGATATATTGCCAAAGAGGTAGCAGTAGTAAAATGAATGCTTTTTTTGAAATTGTTGATCATGTTTTATACACGTTTTTACTTTGCATTTATTGCTTATGACATTAACAACTTTAATTTTCTGTATCTGTAGGGGCCAGAACTTCCATTTAAGATATTTTTGCGATGGTTTTAGTGAACGACAATACATTTTCTTTGACTTCGACATTTGTCATTACAGATATGCTTTAATTATCATAACCACATCCACCTACTTAAGCAAATTGATTTAAATGTGCGTTAAATCTTCTGCAATGAAGAAAAATGGATTGAGGGCAAAATGACTGTGTGAAATTTGGCTTTGGAGGTTCGCCCTCAGTGTTTAAGCAACTTCAAATGAAACATGGTCAATTGATTTTTTTTGTTTATTTATTTTGTGGTTTTCTAAAACATTGGATATCACTTCAAAGTATCACCTCAGAGTGTCTTCTCAGAGTGCTAGATTACTTTAGTGCAGATTTGTGTGAGCAATTGGGGGTCTAGAAGGTAAATTTCAATTGGGGGAAGAAATTTGGGGCATATTATCAAGAAACGGCGTTAAATTATCGCCGCTTTAGCGGTAGAAAACTGCCGCTAAAGCGGCGATAATGGGCTTGATAATATGCCCTTGAGAATTCCAATAGAAGCCCATGTTCTGGTGTCAACATGGGCTTCTATTGGAATTCTCAAGGGCATATTATCAAGCCCATTATCGCCGCTTTAGCGTGCAGTTTTCTGCCGCTAAAGCGGCGATAATTTTAACGCCGTTCTTGATAATATGCCCCTTGGTGCGGTGCTGGAAGGCCCTATCCAGTGTTTCTCAGTCTCAACATTTAATTGGAGAAGAGTTCAGTGTTCTATTTGCCATGAGGGCCCATTTGACAGGTTCATTTTTCAGTCAGTTTCTGAACTGTAAGTGGTGGGATGAGGAACAGAAACATATTCAGAGTTCGGCAAATGAAAAACAAAATAAATTGTGGAATCAAATGCCAATAAATGTATGTACAAATGTGGACCACATCTTTTGCATGGTAACACTTGAATAATACATAGGATTTTGGGTTTGGCAGGCAGGGTACTCTGTTGCTACTGCACCAAAGTACCCTGCCCACTAGATACTCCTTCCACCTGCCTCATGTACAGATGGACGGAACCAAGGTGGGGTACATCTGGGAAATACTACCTCTGAGCACCCAATGGAGTTTGGGCCATTGGAGGAAGGCCATTTTACTGGCTGCTCTACTTAGGTTGGACAGTGTACTGTCTTTTTTTCCTGTCACCACCAGGAAAAACCTGGCCACGAGGGACAGAAAGAAAACTATAATGAGCCCCACACTCTGGGAGCAAACTCTCAGGATGTGAGGGTCATTAGTTTTTTGTTTTTCAATAACGAACTTCTGCCTTAGGAGTTTGGTATTAAAAACTAAAAAAGTGAAAATATTTGGTGAATGGCCGCCAAAACTGATGGTGGCTATCCCCCTAACTTTTAGTACACTGAAAGAAACCACCATGACGGTTCTTCCCTTCAATGTACGTTGATGACTACTGGTCCGTATTTGGTGAAGATAAAGTCCTCAGCCACTCTGATGGACTTTACTTCGTCAGCCAAACCCTACATCAGACCCATAGTTCTGGCACAAGACTGTTCTGAAAATTGTGCATTTATACTCCACATATTGAAATCCCTTCTAAGTTCAGCTATCCTTATGCTATCAACTTAGTCAGACATGAATGTTTTCACCGAGTTCGAAAAAACTGGCTCTGTGTATGCAGCACGTCAGCACCATTCAGATTCCTGACCAATATCTGGCATGCTGGTCAACTTCAAAGAAGCCTATCTCCAATGACCTCTCTCAACCACTCTTGCAATACTTTGCTTGAAGATATATGTTCCCCGGGGCTACATTTTATTATAAATACAGCTCTTGAGCCTTTACAGTCACAACAAAATGTGTCCAAATCATGTCCCAGAAAGTAGAAAACATGTTATTTGATGTTACTGCTCCTCCTCAAAATTCAGTCACACCATTAACATAATTATTATTCAAATAAATGCTCATGAGGAGGCAAAAACGTGATGGGATGAGTGCTTGAATTATTCTTAGCCTCTGGCAATTACTCTCCATTGCATTCCAGTCCATCAAACTACACTTAGTCCTACTCAAAAAAGAAATAGTCCAGTCTCAACTGCTTAGGCATGTATCCTCTGAGTGGGAACGCAAACAACCTCAAACTAGTTTCAGGCTTTTGGGGCCTCATCAGTAAGGCTCTGCTTAAGTCCTCAGGCAGAGATTGGTTTAATGTTTATGGGCCTCATAAGTGAGGTGTAGCTTGATTTCTTTGACAGAAGTGAAGTATGGGAATCATACCTAAGTACCCTCACCCACAGGCATCTCATTGATAAAAACAAAAATTTAATTGGTGAAATGCCTGAATTAATCTCCTCCACTGGTACTTACTGTGTGCCACATTCCAGTACATACTTTATTTGCTCACTGTACCTATACGAACAGGGATCAAACCCATGCAAATCTCCCTTAGCCCTTCTCTAGTAGGTGCTGTCCACCCTAGATTGCTAGGCTTTGTTTGTATCTCTACTTATCTGGGAAACTAGAAACGAATCAGTGAGGTCTCCTTGAGTCCTAGAGCACAGTGAGCTACAGGAGGCAGGTCAGGGTATACCTGTTGTTCCTAAGGCATGTTCCTGAGAAAGACGAAAATGTGGTAGGGTGAATGCATGCATTAATCTTAGCCACTGGTAACTAGTGGAGGCCATATTCCAGTCCATCATTTTATCTGCTCACTAAGCAGCTAAAGATAGGTGCCAACCAAATGCTTTTCAGTTGTGGGGTTGATCCAGTAGTAATAGTCCAGCCCAAACTGCTAGGTCAAAACCACTCTGAAAGGTAATACAAGCAACCCCAGAATGGTTGCAGCCTTGTTGGGCCTTATCAGTGAGTTGCAGATCAGTCATATGGCACAGTGAGGTACGGGATACACAGGAGCCACTGTTTATATTTGTGTCTTTGTGTGTTTATGGAGCACGCAACTCCCACTGGTTCACGTCTTGTCGCGCCCGATCTGGAGAACCAATGATCAAAGGACTGCAACCTAGCTGAACAACTAGTTTTAACACTTATTTGCATTCCATGACCCAAGTGTTGGATTGAAGGATTTTCCAAAGCTGTATTGACAGTAAAGAGAATGCTCTGCCTCCTTCTTTGACTTTTCAAACAGACAGAAGAGAAACCAGTTGATGGATCAGATAATGGATCAAAGGTAGCCTTTGACTTTTCAAACAGACAGAAGAGAAACCAGTTGATGGATCAGATAATGGATCAAAGGTAGCCTTGTTTGATGTAGTGGCTCTGTTTAGAAACATGAATGGGGAACCCACCGTTTTTCAATATAATTTGCCTAACAATTGTGAACAAAGTTACAAAAGAGGGGGAATTATTATCTTTTCTCTTCAACCTAATGTAATGATGCGACAAAGCATTTTGAACTTACATAAATGTTTCAGTAAGAACTCTTACGTACGGTGTTAAAGGCCATTCCCCACAGGGCCGGCTTTCACGCTGGTGGTGCTTGGTGCAAAATCTTTTTTGGGGCCCCTTCCAATGACCTTCTCCATGGATTCCCTTACTACCACCCTTCAACAGTGCCCCTCATCTCTCCATAGCTCCTCTCTTACATGCATTTCATTTGTTTTGTAGCGGAACACATAGTAGTGTAGTGTGTCAGAGCACTTTACATTGCACACATTATACATAGATCATCAATCATGTGTGTGTAAATCAGTCTATAGGAAATCTTACATAATATTATGAGGATTACAAGGTGTAGGAATCACATGCCATCCATGCTAGTAAGCAGTATATTTGAAGAGTGTGTGATCTGGAGAAGCATAAACTCAGGATTTAAAACGTACCATAGTGTTTGGGGTTATCTTTATTAATAAGGATGTATGTCTACCTAAGTGAACCAGTTTTAGCAACATTGAAGTAATAAAAGACTGGTGGGAAAAACATAATGTTCTAACCTATACCATGTAGATGGCATGCAGAACTTTGATGACAGTTTGTAGCTCACTGTGTATATTAGGATCAGGGGCGTTTTCTCTTCGTGGGCAGTCGAGCATCACCCCACTTGCTGCGACCGCTGCGGTAAACACAGAATAATAAAACGGTCATTAGCATTTTAATTCTGTGTGTTGCTGGCCATAGCGAATAGATGGTGGGGCAGATTCCTGCAGATTGTAGGATGACGTTGCAGATGCTCAATTACGCATGTCAGATTAGCCGGTTGTCTACAGCTGGCCAATCTGACATGCACACTTCAAAGCCAGCAATCCCAGCACTGTAAAACAGCTGAGGGATTGCAGTCACAGGCCCGCTGCTCCGGGATTGGTTGGATTCGCAGTGCACAAGGAGGGAAGTCATTTGCTTTCCTTCCTGCTCCTCGTCACCCCCAGGATAGGCACGGGGAGAGGAGCATCTGTTTGGAGTGCCTGGCAGCTGGCAGCATTTATGGTGTGTGCCCCACCATTACTTAATGTTGCCAACTGCCACTGATTAGGATTGCAATTTATGAACTTTAAGTAACAAAAGAAACTCTGTAACAAAAGCAGTAAGCGACTGTCAACTCTCACCTGGGTTTCCGCAGGAGTGATAGGAAGGGCGTGATGCAATTTTTCAACTTTCACCCACCACCAAGACTGCCCAACATGGGTCAAAGCTGTCAAGGTGAAATGGGGGAAGAGGGGATGGGAACAGAAAACAATATCTCCCACAGAGTCAGATCAGGATGGTGCATTGAGACTCTACACCTCCAGAATATAAGTAAGAGAATAGCAGAAGCAGTGCATCTGTGAAGCTTTGTATATACCATACAGCTGTTCTAACGTGAGTTAGTACATGTATAGAAATACCTGAATAATTCCCCTCTTCCGTGTATAGTTAAGTGACTTCATACACATGAGTAGTATACAATCTATGAAAACTAAAAAAGAAGAGTATAGGTTTAAGTAAAGACAGGCTAACTATGAAACCATAGCTCTTATTTACATGTGTGTGATATAGGCATGCCTAATGTATATGTATATTGCTCTATTAAAGCAAAAAGAGAAATAACAAAAATGGTGTAGAGCCTTATAGTATTTCTATATACTTCTTAATTAGAAAGTCAGAAGTAAGTAACTAATAATCCTTGCTGAATTTTTACTTTCAGAAAAGTCACCACTTTGACACTGAAGCAAGTTCCGGCAGGCAATGGACATTTCAGATAAGTATTGCACATACGGTAGTAATTATTCCATAGACACAGCACACATTACCACCATTTATCATGTAGATCTAGATTCTTTAAATGATCTTCTTGTCGTGTTTTGCAGGTAGAAGAGCAGGAGCAGGTCTCAGAACTTGAAGGACACTGTAATGTTCACAGTGCGAGGTGATGGTCCAGTTCACCTACGCACAGAGCGTACGCCTGAATCCAGCGCATGACGCAATGCGCTAGTATAAATAAAGAGGCGGGGCCCAGCGGCGGTAGTTGGGACCGCGCTGCCAAACTAATCAAGGTGTCGCGTGATTCATTCTGCAGCCGCAGCGCGCACATAGTCCCCCGCAAACCAGGCCCATTACACTGGCGACGAGGCGGTAGCGGACACATGCTACTTTGCCGCTCGGCGCTCGTCTGCTCTGCACGCCATGGGGGTGAGACAGCTGCTACCACAGGGAGGGGTGCTGCTACCCCGGCCCCACGCCGTCTTTCAGGTGTCAGCTCGGCTCCGTGCGCCCCCGTGAGGTCATCCGATGCTGGTGCTGCCAAGGTCCTCTGCCCCAGCTCCACACCGCCTCTCAGGCGTCAGGTCAGCTCCGTGCGCCCCCTGGAGGGCAACCACCGCTGGTACCGCCAAGCCGGCGATAGTGAGGAGAGGCCTTTGTGTGTCCGGGCCACATCTGCCCTCGGTCAGGCGGCTGCCTGTTCTGCTGAGATGAGGCAGTGCACGTGCTGCGAGGTGCACCACACGCTGCATCCTGATGACGACGATCCCGGCTATCGAGCCGTTTGTGGTGGATGGCGCTCCATCATCAATGGCCCCGAAGTGGAAGGACTGGACAGAGCGCCTTCAGTTCTACTTCGAGGGGGCAGGCATCGCCCGCGAGAGACGCCGGGCACTACTCCTACACTTAGGAGGTAAGGACATTCATCGTATTTACAAGACGCAGGTGGAGGCCACGCCCAAGACATACGTGACGTTGCTGAACACCCTAAATGCGCACTTCGAGCCCATGGCGAACAAGGACTATGAGAGATTCATTTTCCGCCAGGCTAAGCAAGAAGCGGAGGAGTCGTTAGATTCGTTCCATAGTCGCCTGAAGGAACTGGCCAGCATGTGCGGCTTCCAGGATGAACAGGAAGAAATCAGGGCCTAGATCATACAGGGCTGTTACTCCTCGAAGCTAAGAGAGAACATTCTCCAGGAGTCTGGCAAACGTTTGGCTGACATTCTCACGCTGGGACGGTCTAAGGAGTTGGCGAAGGCCAGAGCATCACATATGGAGGCTGCACTCCACCGCCCCATCAAGACTGAGCAGGCGAACGTCGTGAAGGCCAAACCGACCCGATCCCCAGGCAAGCGTCCGCAGGACGAGGGGAGAGAATGCGGATACTGCGGAGGCACACCCCAACGCATGCAGGACTGCCCGGCGAAGGGGAAGAGGTGCACGGCCTGCGGCATGATAAACCATTTTGCGGCCGTGTGCAGGTCGTCGAGGCAACAGAAAGAAATGTCCCAGGCAGTAGGCGAAACGCCCGATAGTGAAGACATGGATGACGATACTGGAGACTATCCCGTCCATTACGTGTTTGCAGTGGACCGACCGCCGCAGAAAAGGCGCAGGCTTCCAAAATGCTGTATCCAGATTCACAACCAAGAAGTGCGGGCCACCATAGACACCGGTGCCTCAATAAAGCTGATGGCCGCCAACGTATACAGAAACCTAAGTCCACGCCCACAGTTGCGCGAAGCCAAAATCCGCGTGTTTGCATATGGGCAGAAGACACCCATCCCGCTCCTGGGGTGCTTCAGAACCGAACTTCGACATCACGACATGAGCATCCCCACCACGGTGTATGTAACGGAAGAAGGGAGCGGAATGCTGGTCAGTGGCTATGTAGCGGAAGAGCTGCGGCTGATCTCCTTTGCCCTTGCAATCCAGGAAGAAGAATTAGCGGCCATCATGGAAGAGTTTGATGATATCTTCCAAGGGATAGGATGCCTAAAAGGGAAAGAGGTCTCTCTCCACATCGACCAATCCGTTCAACCGGTGGCGCTGAGACGCCGACGCATCGCGTTCCACCTCAGACAGAAAGTCGAAGATGAACTGGAGGCTTTGGAACGGCAAGGGATCATAGAAAAGGTCAGTGGGCCCACCCCATGGGTGTCCCTGATCGTGGTGGCCAGAAAGCCGAAGCAGCCAGGACAGGTCCGCATCTGCGTTGACATGAGCCTCCCAAACGTGGCCATTAAGAGGGAACGTCACATAACCCCCACTATCGATGACATTCTAAGTGAGCTGAATGGTGCCGTCTGGTCCTCAAAAATGGACTTACGCTCGGGGTACCACCAATTGCCTCTACATCCGGACTCACGATATATCACTACCTTCTCCACCCATGTAGGCCTGAGAAGATACAAGTGCCTCAACTTCGGGATTTCGAGCGCCGCCGAGGTGTTTCAGAACACCATTAGGGAAGTCCTGAGTGGGCTCCCTGGAGTCCTAAACATCAGCGATGACTTGCTGGTCTACGCCACGTCCATGGAAGATCATCACAGAAGGCTCCGCAGTGTTTTTCAAAGGATCCGAGAAGCAGGCCTCACGTTGCATAGAGAGAAGTGCCAATTCCTGCAAAAGAAAATCAGTGTCTTCGGATACATGTTCTCGGACAAAGGAGTGGCCCCAGATCCTGACAAAGTACGTGACATTCAAGACGCCCCGGCACCCTCCAACATCTCGGAGATGCGGAGCTTCTTGGGAATGGTTCATTTCTGCGGACGTTTCATCCCAGACCTGACCAACATCACGAAGCCACTCAGGGAACTGACGAAGACTACCATCTCATGGCAATGGGGCCCGACCAAGAACGTGCCTTCAAAGACACCAAGGCGGCCCTCTCAGCAGACACCACGCTGTCATATTTTGACCCAGCCTGGCCTACCAACATAGCCGTTGATGCCAGCCCCTACGGGCTAGGAGCAGTGCTCACGCAACAGCAACGTAATGAAGAATGGGCCCCAGTCGCCTATGCAAGCCGCTCCCTGACGGAAACCGAGCAGCGCTACTCGCAGATTGAAAGGGAGGCTATCGCTATCCACTGGGCCTGTCGGCATTTTCATATCTACGTCTACGGCCACCCATTCACAATTTCCACAGACCACAAGCCTCTCATCCCTCTCTTTCAAGGGTCTGCCTCGAAGCCCCCCCGAGGATAGAAAAATGGATACTCCAGTTGCAAGGATATGATTACCGGGTAGACTACAAACCAGGTTCGTCCAACCCGGCAGACTATCTCCCGAGGCACCCGAGGGCAGCGACCAAAGCAGAAGAGGAGGAGGCCGAAGACACCGAAGAATATGTCCGCTTTGTGGCCGAACGGTCCCGGCCGATGCCAATGAGGATTGAAACACTAGTTGAAGCCACCAGAAATGATGAGTGTTTGCAGTTGTCCATCGCTGCGGTTCGAGCAAACGACTGGCGATCCATTCAGACCAGCATGACCAGACGGACAACCCAAGCGAAGGCCACGTTGGAGTCACTAATGAGAGTCAAAGAAGAACTATCCACGGACAGCAGTGGGTGTCTCCTGAGAGGTCCGCGACTAGTTATCCCGTCAAGTCTGGCCCAGCAAGCAGTGGAACTAGCACATCGAGGGCACCAAGGCGTCGTAAAAACGAAAAGTCGTCTGAGAGCAAAAGTGTGGTTCCCGGGGATGGACGCGATGGTCGAGCAAGCCGTCAGAACATGCCAGTGGTGCCAGATCTCAAGCCAGCCGGAACGACCTGCACCCATCATCAAGGAAGCCAATCCACAACGACCTTGGGAGTGTGTCAGCATTGACTTTGGGCACTTGCCAGACGGACGCTATGCCCTCGTAGTCATAGACAATTACACAAAGTACCCTGACATAGAAATCGTAGGGAGCCAAACCGCCGTTGAAGTGATCACTAAAGTGGAGAAGATCATTGCCACCCACGGGATCTTTGAAGTGGTGAAGACTGATAATGGGCCGCCATTTCAGGGACAAGAGTTTGCTGACTATCTCAAATCCTGGGGCATCCGCCATCGGAAAGTAACACCGCGCTGGCCTCAAGCAAACAGTGAAGTTGAGCGGTTCATGCGCACCCTCAACAAAGTCATTCGCATTGCTCATGCCGAAGAAACGCCCCTAGAACGAGCCATATACAGCTTCCTGAGGGATTACCGATTGATGCCCCATCTCACGACAGAAAGAGCACAGGGGCCTGCGAGCATGGGCCGAGTAGTACGAGACACTATTCCCCATCACCCGAACTGGGTTCCTTCCCCGATTGACAGAGCTCAGGTCCTAGCCAAAAGGACCAACACTAACCACCAGTCCAGTATCAACAGAAACGCAAGAGCATCAGACATCGGTGAGGGAGACATGGTATATATCAAAGACCGACATCCTGGGAGCAAATTCCGCCTCCCGTTCGAACAGTTCCCGTGGACAGTAACTCGCCGGAGAGGCACTATGATCACTGCCCGGAGGGGAACAGAAGAGCTCACACGGAATATATCTTTCTTCAAAAAAGTTCATGCCGGGACGCCAAACCTCCCAATCCGGGAAATTGAGGAGGCAGGCCCAAGTCCGAGAATGGCTGAGGACTGTGAAACCTGCCAGGGGATGACCCCCGTGGCTGCCTCGAGTGTGCCCATCTGGGAGCCCCCGTCTCCACAGAGAGGCCCTAAAGGAGAATCGTCCAGCTCCCCACCGAGGTCCCCGGGTGGCTGCGTCCCGGAAGAGGGAATCCCGTGTCTGGCCCCATCCTGAGAAGAATGTTCCCGGTACCATCTGCGGAGCAATCCTGCCCCCTCCTCCCGTCTTGCAGGTTTCCTTGTGTGAGGGGCCAAAGTCATGTGAGGGGCTCCGACTGATATCTGCGTCATCGAGCCGGAAGTGGACTCATCCTGAACTGGTAACAGATTGTCTATTTTCATGTTGTTGTGTTTAATTAAGGTGGAGAGGAATGTAATGTTCACAGTGCGAGGTGACGGTCCAGTTCACCTACGCACGGAGCGTACGCCTGAATCCAGCGCATGACGTAATGCGCTAGTATAAATAAAGAGGCGGGGCCCAGCGGCGGTAGTTGGGACCGCGCTGCCAAACTAATCACAGGTGTCGCGTGATTCATTCTGCAGCCGCAGCTCGCACATAGTCCCCCGCAAACCAGGCCCATTACAGGACACCATAGAAACTGAAAAGAAAGCTGCCAAACAGCAGAACCTGCAGAAGAACGTCGGATGCGACGTGGATGTGATCCGGAACCGGAAGGTAAGTGATCCTACGACAGAGATTGCAGACGGAAAGGCAAGAATGCTCAGCAATCTCTCGCTGTAGACAGACGGCTTTTAAGCCTGCAGCTCCGCCCGTGCCGCATCCAAGACAAGAGGGTGGCACGCACCACACCAACAGAGCTATCCACATAAAATACAGTTCTGTGATCTGCATGGTACACGTTCTTTGCAACAGGCATATTAACCCTTTGTGCTACTTTATGATGAGCTAAAAATTGCCACTAGACAAAACTCCATTCTCTCTACAGCAGGAAAATTAATCACCAGAGTTATCTTTACATTTTTATTGCTTCCTGAAAACTGCTGGACACACAAGGAACTCAGTAGCAGGTGCTTTCAAAGTCATACATTATTTCTACACACAGCTCCCCTGAGCTCAGCACCGGTGCAGCGGCACCGATCACGCCACCATAAAGCCGACCCTGATTACTCAGCTTCCACAAACTAAAGAAATCAGTCTTGAGATTCATAGATGTAAACAGCTTTTGTTGGTTTCAATTATAGTGAGACAATATCCAACTGGCAAATTGTCACTACAGTTTTAATGCGATACATGAGATTAAATCAAATTAGCAAGGTGGTAACAATTCCTCCATACTCTTCCATCAATACAGCAAGGTGTGCTAAATAACAAAAAATTACACACATCTGTCTATTATGTGTAAAACATTGCTGTATTGTTTTTCTATTTAATAATCAAATTTCATTCTTGGTTTAGAAATCAAATGAACAATGTAAATGAATTAAACAGTAATAAAATTGATTTACAAAGACTTACAAGATTTCACCTCAAATACAGCATGAACATATAATAGAGGTCAGGGCGACCAGATCGTCAGAACTAGTAGCACCATTAGTACAACGAAGATGGTCCATTAGAAAGTCATAGGTTGTGATACTGGAATTATCAAAATAGTATGAGCAATAATTATGGTAAACTGATTTAGGGTCCTAAATGTACTAGAATCTAATCACAAAGCAATATGTGCAAACTGTGCATCAACTAGTTTGCAAACAGGTATGAAATTTGCAATTAGAGCTAGGTACAGAGATGTTGCATTGCAGATGGACTATTTACATAAGATTGTAAAAATACCTCCCTCAAAAATATTATTTATACTTTAAAAAAAAAAGAAAAAAAGCTTTTTGTTTGGGAAAACAGAGGGGAAAGCATTTAGTGGCTACCTGAACTACTACCTGCTCCCACTAAGACCATCCAAAATAATTCACAAAGGGGAAGCTGTCGCAAGGAGCTAGCTTCCACTGGTCATAAACCATTGATACATGATATTCCGACTCACAATTAGAAAAGAAACCTCTTTCAGGACTTAGAAGATTGTAAAATAGTATTTTGCAGTCGATTTTGCAAATAGCAGGGCTTGCTAGAGGAAAAACGTTTTATCCATACATGTTTTTATAAATCTGTTCTTTGTAAACCTGTTAGCAAGTACTTCTTTCTATTATAGATATACATTTGACCTGTTATTGATATTTCATAAAAAGCGGTATGCGCACATAAAAATCTTGCAGCAGGCTAGGACATCAAGGGCAGAGGACTTTGCTGCATCTCCCAGGAGGCGGGGCAGTGTACCATTGTCAATCATTCAGGTTTCTTGTAAAGCGCGGCTACTGACCCGTTAGGATCTAAAGGCGCTGTGGAGGGGGGGAATCTGTGGTTCCGTCAAAGAGCCAAGTCTTGAGGTCCTTCCTGAATTGAGGCAGTGACGGTGGATTTATCCACGGAGCAGGACGTGCTTGAGGCAGGCCCGGCCATGACCTTGGCGATGACCCGCCTAATAGCGGGCCCCGTCTGCTCCTGCCAGAGCCCAGAAGAGGCTGGGCTGGGGCAGGCCACTCAGTGGGGGCTCCTCCGCAATGGCGGAGGAGCGTCGCCCCACTGCCTGGCTCAGAGCCAGCAAATGTAAAATAAAACAATGTTCTTGCATCGTTTTATTTTGCATTTTGCTGGCTCTTAGCCAGCGGTGTTGGGAAGGGTGGGGCCTAGGCATGGGAGGGGGAGGAGGAGTGCTACGTGCACTCCACTCCCTAGGTACACATATGTGGTTTGGCGAGCCATCTCAGGCCGACCAAAACGCACATGCACACTCAGGTTTTCTCCAGCCCAGCTGCATTGAGCAGCCAGACTGGAGAAACCCCACAGACTCCCTAGTCTGAGCAGGGCATCTTTCCTGCCTGCTCAGACCAATCACGCGGGGATTGAACAGGGAGTATGTCCCAGAGGCTGCTAGGACCAGCAGGCAGGAAGAGGAGAGGCGGCACAATGAGACACGACGCTGAAGGCGGCTGTCGGCAAAAGGTAAGTTTTTTAATTATTAAAATAATGTATTTCTAACACCTCCCCCGTGCGGCCCCTCCGGCGCACGCACATCCCCACCCGCCCTACCACCCTTTCCTTTGTTTATGGCGACTGCCGCTGAGGCCACCTCTCTTGGCCCAAGAAGTCCAATTTGTTTAATGGCATATAATTCAAGCTGTTAATATCGGGAAGGAAAAAGCAGGTGCCCTAAATCGGCCGAGTATGGAACTTCCAATCTCCTCAACCATTACCAAATTCATAACAATTCCAATGGGTGCAATTAACCGTGAAATTGAGTCAGTTGAAGAGCGGTTGGGGTTACCCAAAAAGCTTTATCAGAAGCTCATTCTTCACCACCAGATTACATGGCTGATCATTCATCTCAAGGTGATGACCGGCGTGAGACGAGCGTGGACCGTTGTGATTCTTGCTACAACTTTAACTCCAACTCCAACGTTTACACAGCCCCGCTGACTACTGAGACAAACTCTAATCAGCAATCTATAACTGAATCTCTTGGCCCCTTCCCCTGAAAAAACGAAAAAAGATATTTTGTGCTCGCCTTGCTTAATGTCTAAAGGACTGTTCAATTCTGATGACGTTGTGCCTTGCACCCCCATCAAGGAAGCGTCACTGGACAACAACTTTACGAATGACAATTAAAGCTGGTGTTTTCTGCTATTTTGGACAATTGCGTCAAGATTCTAGAAGAGATTGTTAAATCTGTGATACATCCAGTTCTTTTAAAACTGAATGAAATTGAACTAATTGTAGCTGAATTTGTTCAATCTCCTAACAGGGTGACTGCTGCTGGAGAACTAGCTGTAGATCCAAAAGCACTGCTGGGATTGAAGGTGGACTTAGGGGGACAGAAGACGCTGGAGAGGGCAAGGTCGTGTCTTGTCTTTACAAGTATGCCCAGAGGGGTACAGTCTCTAATTCTGACAGCTGTACTATTAAGCCAGCTACCAGGGTGCATGCACAACCTGCTGTCCCTTTACCCAGTGATTCAAGTCATTCATTATTGCAGCCCATCTTAGTTGCTCCACCTTCAATTCAGCAGCTACAATTACCACTTGAAGCCACCCCATTGGTTAAAATCCTGAAGGCCATTCCATTGTTACCTTCCTCACAAGCCAAAGATTGCCACTAATTGAAAAATACGTCATACATTTGATGGGGAAAAATCTTTGTGACGTTAGCTACCTTTATGAACAAATCATTAAAGTTAGGAGGGTACCATGGGTGGGTAATGGGAAAAAGAAAGATGTCAGTGATTGTATCGTGGTCAATTTTATAGATCCATTGCTTGTTGGAACCTTACTTGATTGGCTAAATTAATGCATTACCATTGGAAATTTTTGTACACCTATAGATTGCCTTAATGCCTCAGGGTCTTTGTCTTGCAGCGAGCCACTTTGTCCCAATGTTTATATTTGCATATTAGACCTCAAATAGATTTGCTCTACTGGGTACACTGTAGCAGATTGACAGACTCAATTGTGTTTCTGGAACCCTACCTCTGAGGCTTGTTACTGCCTTGATGCCTAGTTACCTCCCAGGCGATTTATACGCTGATAGCAGCCTAAAATCAGTTAGGGAATTACCATTAGACCCTGTTAACACTGAGGCTAATAACCCTGCTCCCTTCTTCAATACCCATGTAGGAGGGTGGAGCATTATGTGGCGATGCGGGTTTTAAACTCTGACAGTGCCCTGGAGCCTGCTAACGAGGCCCCAGTGCCAGTGCTCTCTCCCTAAAACAGATATGTGTGAATTGGTAACCCCCAATTGTCAACCGTCTTATAAGTCCCTAGTATATGGTACCAGTGGTACCCAGGGCATAGGTGTGAAAGGTGTCACCATAACCTGAAGTACTGTTTGTGCTACCCTGGGTGACCCAAGTCAACTACTGACAGCAAGTCTGCCATTGCAGACTGCAGGAGCAGTGCAAACTGCTCGAACTTGTCTTTACCCTCACCATGTATGAGAAAGTCAATGCACTATTTTTAATATGTGCAAGTCACCCCTAAGGAAGACTGCCTAAGCCCAGGAGGCAGGGTGAATTATATTAAAGGTGTGCACATGTAAGTGCAAGCTTATATGTTCATATAGTGTCCTTTACCATTAAAGGACACTATAAGAGACGGTCCATAAAATAACATGGGCTAGCACCCAGGTAAACCCGAGGTTGGCAGCTGTATTTTGGTATCGCCTAAATATGTCATGTTTGGTATCAAAGAACATGTCTTCTCACCCCTGACATGAATCTCGTGTCAAGGACAATGTGGTTTGCACCTAGATGGCTACCTTAGAGGTTGCCCACCTGGTTGTCCCAGCCTCTCCTGTGCTCTGGCTACCAAACCACGCTTGCTGCTGCCAAGACAGGAATCTGACCCCCTGACAAGAGGTGTGAACTTTCACAGGAGTCAGAGACAATGGCCTGGATGGGAGGGAGGTCACACCTCCCACCCTGACAGGTTGGCTAGTGAAGAGGCACATCAAGGTGGTGAGCTTCAAAGGCTGTACCACCTGTGATATGCAACCAGGCTGCCTTCCAAAGGAGGAAACAGCCCTTCCCATGCCCCAGGCACATTTGCACCAGGGCAGGTGGGAACATTTGGCAGTCAGGAGGTGTACACCCTCAGAAGTATAGCCACACCTCTATGGTGGGCTACCTGGTCTGTACAGCTGAGAAAGACTTCTGCCATTTTTTAAAGTGGTAGAATAGTGGGTTCTGTGAAGAAAAGGTGACCTACACCCCCAGATGGGGTCACTTCAGGGGCAGAATAACCACTGAGGCTAGAAGCCTATTGACCATTTGCACCCACACCCCTAAAGTCCCTAAATATAGGATTTTAGGGCTACCCTTGACACCAGAGCCTCAGTTCTGGACCTATTGCATCAAAGAGGACAAAGAAGAGACCCAAGTCTGTGACAACGGGACTTGCGCAAACCAAAAGAGGCATACACTCCTGGAACTAACACGATCAAGGCTCGTCCTAGGCTAAAGCTCAGTTCCCCCAGACAAAGGTACACCTGTGAGAGCCGGAATAAACCTCAGGCTCCTTTGGACTAGTGGCATTAGTCCCATGCAACCGCAGGTAAAAACAACGTACTGGAACCAAAGAATCGCTGGCCTTTGGCCCCTCCAGGGGATCGCCCAGAAGTAAATGGTCCAGTGCATTGTGGGAAATGTAGTCCTGACTTCCACAAAGTTTCAGGCAGCTACTGTGTTCCCCCAGACGTTGAAGTAACTTTCTACCGTGCATGCTGCTGCCACGGCAAAGCGGTCACCATTCCGGCAACCACCACCTTTACTCGATGTTGCACCTCAAGAGAACTCCTCAAAACCTTCATCCGATATTAGCAGTCTCTTCGTTGTTGACATTTTGCACCCTGTTCCCCACCAGCACCGTGTAAGTAGTAAAAGCAGCTCTCCTGTGGCTCATGCTTTAGCATCAAAGACAGCCAGGACAACTCTGCACCCGGGTTTCTCGAGCCAGGTAAAATTGAACTGACAGTCATGGCTTGGTCCTGGAACCCACATCACCTTTACCCTCGCAACTCGACCTGCAAGTGACCGATTGTCACTAGCACTTTTTCACATTGACCGCAATGTAAAAGTTCTGCAGTAGTGAATTTCTGAGATTTATGTTTTCTTCTGAAATCCATAATTTGGGTTTTATGTGAAAATCTGCTTTGTTTTTATTAATTGGTGTCGGATGTCTTTTGAGTTGTGTCAATTACTAATCGTCCATGTTGGTACTCTGAAATTCTTAACACGTTTCTCTAGTAAAGCCTGACTGCTCTTTGCCACTCTACCAGGGCTGACCTAAGGATTTATTATTGGGAATCCAAGGACCATCTTTGGGGTTTGCGAGAGTATTGCATGGTGAAGCTTAACCAGCATCACCACATAATACTCCACCTTCCTACAACCTGGTATGCCTTACCCCCCCTCCAATTTCTGCTTTTGCTATTACCCAATGGACCCCTTATCCGTGAAACAATAGGATCGTTCATTAGTTAACCGACCCAATTAAGTATAGATGTCTTCAATTTAGTTTCATGGAATGTGGCTGGATTAAGTAATAGAATCGATAATACCACATTCATTAAGTATTTCAGTGTTGTCTGCCTACAGGAGACCTGGGCATTTGAGACGCACTATGTGGATGAGTATATTTCCTATGTCACTCCAGCTGTTGCCTCTAGAACAGGGAGACCTGGGGGGGATGCTGTTAATTTTGATTTCAGTCTCTTTCCCTGGAAACTATTGTAGTTCTGTGTGATTCTCACCATTTTCAAATTCTTTCATTGAACTAGAAGGACTACAAAAAAATCTTCTTGGTCAATTTTTATAATAATTATAATTAGCATAATCTAGATATTGTCAAGGCCATTGAGTGTGCATTTGAAAGTACCTCAACAGCAATAAGTGGTGTCTTTTGATTTACCTGGGTAGGAGATTTTAATGCCCATCTTTGTGTGACCCCATCCAATGTGGTATTTGGCGTCCTCGGCAATGAAGCTGTGGACTTTCGGCACTTATCCCATGATCCCTATTTATTGTAATTGTATTGTAATTGCATTTCTATAGTGCTTACTACCCCTGACAAGACGCTGAAGCACTTTTTGGGCAAGTAGCATGCTACTCCGGAACCCATAAAGGATTAGTGGTAAATTATTATAGTGAAATATGAAAGTAATTTGAGTGGTAGATATGTTAGTCAGTTATTTGGATTGAGAAGGATAGTGGAGGGATAGAAGAGGGAAAAGATTTTCATTTATATAGAGCTTGCTCCCCTGATGAAGTGTTGTAGCACCTTTCAGTGAGTAGCAGGCTACTCTCGACCCCAAAAAGGATTAGTGGTAAATTGGTGTAGGAAAATATGAAATTAATTTGATTTGAGCTGTGGACATGTTAGTCTCTTATTTGGATTGTAAAAAGGAATAGTGGAAGGATAGAAGAAGGAAGGGCCTCAAACCTTGTTTTTTTTTTTTTTTTTTAGTTCATAGCAGTAGGAGGGGGTTTGGGATGAGAAAAGGGGAGGTGTAGGGGGGAAAAGTCAGCGGGAAGGGTTTAGAAAGGCTTGATTGGGAGATTTGAATAGTAAAAGAGGTATACGATGATGCAAGGAGAGGTAGAGGAGGGCAGAGTCTAGAAAGGGTTATTTTGGGGATCATAGTAGTGGTATGGGGTATGGGATGAATGGAAGAGTGGAGGTAGAGGATATATTGAGAGAGGTATAGGATGAGAAATAGGGTAGTGCATTGGAAAGAGTAGTAAAATGAGGTTTGAGATGAGACAGAGAGTTGAGGTAGAGGATATAATGCAAGAGATATAGGATGAGATATAGGGTAGTGCATTGGATGTGCTGAATTAGAAGCAAAGTAATACATTTAAAGATACATAAGTACATAGAAGGTATATCATAAGTACATGGAAGGTATACATCTATAAGGAAAGTAATATATGTAGATTAAAGTTGCATTTAAGTCAGACTTTCAAGTGTTTTTGTACTTTAAATATTTTTTTTTGTAATTCAATAGTGAAGCAATTGTAGATACATAGTTATGATAAAAGATTTACTTATTTATGTAATCACTTATATACATGTTAAACATAGAATAATGTAACTATAAGTAAGATGTACATTTGTTAAGCAGAACTAACAAATATATATATATCTTTAAAAACATAGGGGCCGATTCACAGAACTAATCTGAGATAAAATCCTAAACTTACTACTTTTGGTATTCACAGAAGGCATTTAGTAGTAGTAAAGTTAGGACTCCTAACTTTACTACTACTAAACTGAGATAAAATCCTAAACTTACTACTTTCGGTATTCACAGAAGGCATTTAGTAGTAGTAAAGTTAGGACTCCTAACTTTACTACTACTAAATGCCTTTTGTGAATACCGAAAGTCGTAAAGTTAGGATTTTGTCTCAGTTTAGTAGTAGTAAAGTTAGGAGTCCTAACTTTACTACTACTAAATGCCTTCTGTGAATACCAAAAGTAGTAAGTTTAGGATTTTATCTCAGATTAGTTCTCTGAATCGGCCCCATAATTATTATACACGTTTATACAAAGCAATACACATATGTAGGTACACAACTATATTCCAAATAAATGCTTATATACAGAGGGATATGCTGTATATTTATGTTTGAGTATGCTGGCTATGTGGGGAAGAGCCCATTCTTGAGTAGTCTTCTGAAGATAAGGTGGTTATCAGTGGATCTTATGTTTGGATGTGAGGAGTTCCATAGTTTGGCTGCTTGAACAGAGGAGGATGTGCCACCCATGGTAATTTTCTTGTATGGTGGGATTTTGAGGCGAGGTGCCACCCTAGAGTAGAGGTTCCTTTGTTGAATGTATTTTGTGATTTTATTCCTGTTGAAGAGCAGTCCTGTTCAATGTATTGCTTTGTGGGTGATACAAAGCAGGTTGAACGTGAATCTTATGGCAACCGATAACCAATGTAGGGCTCTCAAGACAGGGGAGATGTTGGCTTGCGGTTTTATATGTAAGAGTAGTCTGGCAGCCGAGTTCTGAATCTGTTGTAGTCTTTTCATAGTTGTTAAAGGTGATCCGTGGTAGAGGTTATTGGCATAATCGAGTTTGGACAAAACAGGAGAGATGGTATCCTGGACCTTGTGTGGGGCTCCCAGTTAGGGGAAGATGCATAGCAGAGTTTTCATAGTAACAAAGCTTGATCTTGCTAGTTTGTCTACTTGGGCATTCATTGATAGCTTGTAGTCCATGGTCATTCCGAGGTTTCTTACTTCCTTTTAAACTTTAGACGGTGTTCCCAGATCATCAGGCCATGCAGCGAGTGGGTCATATTTTTTCCAATCGCCACACATGAGTATTTCCGTTTTGGAAGCATTCAATTTGAGATGGCTCCATGTCATCATCCATTGATCCACGGCTCTGAGACAAATGACAACCTTTATTGAAAATGTTTATTCTTTTTCCAGCCTGGGATTTGAGGAGGATAAGACTGACATGCAATCTTGTCTCAGAAAGAGCAGTCATTTGGTAAGTTTATCATGGTGCGGGACAGCTCATCTAGATGCATTTGCGCCCTTTTAGGCAAAATCCAAACCTGATACCAACCACCATCTTCGTTGAGGGGCTGTACCTTATGAATCAAGCAGGAAGGGCGCAGTTCTAGGCCCTTTGGTAGGAATCCACCAGACTTTGGCCTCAGCAGGCAGGGCGATAACTTCTCCTGCGCTCTCTCCAGTGCCACAGACCTTTCAGGACACCAGCCATGACAGCTGAGACGCCAGGCATTCACAAACACCTCCAGAAGGCCATGGATATGGTGGTTAGACTGGGTGGGTTGTGTCATCCTTATTAAATACTGCAATTAGAACTGAGCTGAATGATGGCACTAATAAGGAATTCCATTAGCTGAGTTCCTCCCATTGAATGCTATTAGCTGATCTATCTTGATCTAGTGCATTTCAGGCTTCAGTAACCTTTATCAAGTCCACAGTCCTAGCAGTAGTCATATTAAATTCAGTTTACCTTCATGTAGGATAAATCTTGACTAAGCTTGACCAACACCTCTACAAATACAGGCTGACAAAACGTTCTCATCAATAAATCTAGGATCAGATGTTACAGATATTCCTGATTCAATTTTTGCACCGAATTACTTAGCTTTTTTTCATCCATTATTTTTTAGAAAAATTACCAGTGCTTCTGAATGGATTGCCTTTTTCTTGCATCTAATCAAATAATAAAAATAACACAAATTAAGTTAATATTGTTGTAGCATTTTTTATTTTCTTCTACATTTAAAATGAATATGTGCAATGAATTAATATTTATCAGAAAAATATTACTTAAACTAATTTGTTATGAAGTTTAATTAACCTTTTTTGTTTTCCTTGTATATTACCATAGGGAGATCTCCATCCCGACTGAGCAGTCGCCCGATGGTAAACTTTGTGAAAAAGTAAAACTTAATATTTAAATAAAAAAATTGCAATAATAGTTTATGTTAAATATTAATGCAAATTAAGTTTGTATATTTATTTTAAATGTAGAACAAAATAAAAAAATGCTAAAGCATAATAGTTATTTATAATTAGATGTTTAATTAATTTAATTATACATTTTAATTCTATATATTCATAGAAATATATTATATATAAATTATAATATATGAATAGATAGCAGTAAAACAGTAAAAAATTACATTATTTTGTTATGTGTCAATAATTATTAAAAAGCTTTATAGAATTAGGAAAAAGTTATTTATTTATATTTTAATAACAATTAATGTTACATTATTTATATATTGAAAAGCTTGATAAAATAGTTTATAATTAATTAATAAATATGTTTAGCTTTTAATATTTTTAACATTCAAATATCTTTGTTTATGATTTTAACTATTTTAATTAATTCAATTCTCCAAGGTTTTGTTCTTTTTGTTAATTAGTTTCTCATTCTAGACTGCTGTAATGTAACTTTAATGATCAGCCATTATTGACATACTGTTAAACTATATGATGAATATGTCTTGCGATAACTGTGCAGTGTTGTAATAAAAATAAGTTACAAAAAAAATTAAATACATTCTCCAATATTTCCTATGGGGTTATATTTTAAGTCCCAGTGTCCACTATTCTCTACAGGTGGGTGTATCAGTATCAGTTGTTGGCCATGTATGGTGTTGGACTTACTACCGTTTGTTTTTGGCAGCAGTACCTTACATTTAGAAATTTGGCTCCACTCCCTTTTTCGGGTGTGTGAACATGTAAGTCTAAACGTTTTTGTAACTTTACATTCAGATTTTGTGAATGGCCAAAAGTAGTAAATTTGCTCAAAAGTGTAAGAGTTAATTACACATGTAATTTACTCACAAGTGCTAGTTATCTTTGTGAATATCCTTGCATGTCTTCAACCTTGTTGTTTCCCTTTGCCCCCCCACTTCACTCTTTTTGCCACATCTCCTACCTTTTTTAAATTAGCTTTGTCTCCTATTTACTTAGCTGACAATATGGAATACGTTCTCTCTCTTGTTCTCGACCTTTGACTGTTCTCATTTGAGCCCTAGCTCACATGGTGGAATTCTAGTGGTTCTACATACTGAGTCGAGAATCCAGTGTAACAAGTTGGATGGACCAAGAATAATTTGTTTGGATAGATAAACTGCTTAGAATGTGGGTGCTTCTAAGCTGGACTAGGCCTACAATATGAGCAAACAGATTTATTTGGGCCTAAGGGTTTAAATGTGGTTTTGTTTACCTGGGGTATTGCTTATAATTGATTTTGTAATTTTTTTTTGCCTAGTAGTGCCAAGCTTCTGATGGATCTAAAGTACGGAAAGTTTGCTGTGTCTCGTGTGAGTTTATTAAGCAGTTGAGCTTCTGATTAACAATGCTTGCAGAGGTGTCGAAATTGAGGTAACAGTAAAACAGTTTACAATATCAAGCCATATCATGCCCAGTGTATTAAGTTGTTTAATAATAGTTGAGCAGGATCTGTAAAGTAGCTTCTAGGTTTTCATGTGCTTACTCAAAGCATATAGGATAAGTGTTAAATACAGATATGTAGCTGTGACAATTGTTGTGTGCGGTAACTGCAGCGCGGCCTGCGTATCAAATACAGGTCATGAGTGTTTGCACATAATAATCACGACCGACCAGTACTGGCTTTCCACTGCCCACGGGTCACCACCCGAGGCTATTTATTCAAATCTGGTCCCTACGTCACAGTTGTGACCACTCCGACCTGACTGGAAGGGACCACTCAAGGAACACCCCTCTGAGGGTTTAACAGGGTGGGGTGAACCCACCATCACAAAACGTAACATTCCTCCTTTACCCACAAGTGAAATAAAACAATGCCAAAAACACAAGCAATAATAATAAAAACAATATCGAGAGATAGAATTAAGAGAGAGAAAAAGAGAGAGAGAGAGAGAAAACACAAGAAAAGTAAACAAAGACACCAGAACCGAAGAGCATCATTCAGTGCAGTAAAAAGTCATTCAAACGAGATGATCTTGCCAGATGGGATCAAAGATGATATCTCTCCATTCCTCGCCGACTGGCGTCTCTCCCCGGCTCATTTTGCATGACAGCAGGTGGCAAAAATCCTGGATCAAGGGGTACAGCCGGCAGACTACATCTCTCAGCTTCGGATAATGAGGGAACCACCCCTGTTGACTCGAGTGGAACAGGATGCTCAACAGGGAACAGCTCATCAGTGGTCATTTCCACTCTGCCCAAGGTATCTAGATCTTCATCAGATCCACTTGCAGGGGCTTTCAAACTTTTGAAAAATAAAACTTTCCCCGTGATAGTCTCACCAACTCTCTGAGCAGTAACCATTGTTCCTTTCACAGTTCGCACCCTCCAGGGATAAGGTTCAATAGGTAGCATGAACTTTCTTAGGGAATGTCTAGTCTTGACCAACACCAGATCACCCACTTGGATCGAACTCTGCTGTGCTCTACGAGTTCAAGACATGTGCTCATTTCATGTTCTGCGCTTTTGTAAATTCTCGGAAACCTGTTGGTGCACAGCTGACGGCTTTTCCACATAAGGAATGACATCACCCATGGTGCGATTCATGCATAGAGAACTTGGACTGACATGAGTCGTCGAATGAGGAGTTAAACAATACTCTAGTAGAAAGGCATAGAGGGCACAGTCCATATTCTGGCCATTGGCCAACGCAATTCTGAGCACCTCATTTAGAGTGCGCATGAAGCGCTCTGCCTCTCCATTCACTTGCTGCCACCTGGGTGTAATTTTCCTGTGGAGAACACCCCTGGATTGCAAATATTCAGTAAGCTCGTGACTTGAGAAAGGGGCTCCATTGTCAGTACGCAATTCCTTTAGCAGGCCATGGGTGGCCATAATCTTCTCCAGACGAGGTATGGTTTGACTGGCGGTGGTAGAATTCATGACCTCAACCTAAGGGTACTTTGAAAAGTCATCGATGACCACTAACATGTGTTGACCATCATGTAAACTACCAAAATCTGCACTCGCTCTTTGTCAGGGGAACGGCGGGATGTCGCCTGTGATGATAGGTGCAGGTGAGTCAGCAGGGCCGGCAGCCAGGCACAGGGAGCACCGATGCACAGTCCACTCCACCAGGGTATCCAGATTGGGAAACCAGACCTTGCATTGCAGCCAAGACTTGGTCTTGATGACCCCTTGATGGGCCAAATGGGAGAGGTCCACCACTCATTGCTGGAGGGTTCCAGGAACCACCAGGCGGGACCCTTCATGAGACAGCCTTCCGGGTACACCACCAGTTCCTTGCGGCATTGTGCAATGAGGTTAACGTCAAACTCGCATTGCCCGGGCGATACGTGGTCTTGTCCAGTAAGGCGCACCATTTTCTGGACCGCACAGCCGATATGCCCAGCTGGATAAACTTGTCAGTCAGAGTAGCTTTGATGACCTCCTCAAGTGAGATGGGGAGTGGGCGGGAGCGTTCAACAACAAATCGAACATATTTTTTGACATCTTCTGCGTCACCCTATTTGCTTTCTGTTGCAGGCCTGGCATGTCTTGATAGGTAGTCCACGGGGTTTTGAGCACCACTGCGAAAAATGACGGTAAAGTGATAGTCCTGCAATTGTAAAATCCATTTCTCAATCCGAGGTGGGGGTATGGAGGATGTCTCCATGAACAAAGGGATGAGTGGTTTGTGGTCAGTGTGTACCACAAATGGCTGGCCATATAGATACAGATGAAAACGACGGCATCCCCAATGCACAGCAATGGCTTCTTTCTCTATGTGAGAATAGGGCTGGTCGGTCTCAGTCAGCGCCCGGCTGGCATAGGCCACCGGAGTCCACTCCCCGTAACGCTGTTTCTGAGATAACGCTACTCTGAGGCCTGTGGGACTGGCACCAACAGATAGCTCAGAGTCTTTGGCCAGGTCAAAGTAAACCAAGGTTTTATCAGCCAACGGTACCCGCTTTGTGTCCTGGAATGCTTCCTCCTGATCAGGCCCTCAATTCCTGGCTGTGTTGGCTTTTGTCAGCTATCGAAGGGGCGGCGAGGTCTGTGAGATTGCAGATGAATTGGCCACAGTACCTGACCATACAGAGGAAACTTCTCACTCAGGTCACAGTGGTGGGAGCTGGGGCAGTCCAGATGTCCTGGACTTTGACAGGATCAGGTATACCCCTTCCTGGGAGTAACGATACCCAAGGAATGATAAGTCTTTTTAGAGAAAAGCACACTTTTCTCAGTGAAGGGTTAGACCATTCTCTTTGAGACGTTGAAAAGTGGATCTCAAACCATCGATGGGTTCTTTAAGCATTGGGGCGTGGACCAGAATGTCATCACTGATGTTGAGAACTCCGTCTAGGCCAGCCAGTACACTTCGGATGGTGTCCTAAAAGACTTTGGCTGCACCAGAGACTCCAAAACTGAGACCTTTGTACCTTCTCAATCCTACATGGGTGGAGAATGTAGTGATAGCTCGAAATTCTGAGTCCAGCATTCGCTGATGAAAGCCAGCTCTTAAAGTCCATCTTTGAGAATCATTTTGATCCACTCACTTTGGACACAATATCATCCACGGTGGGGGTCAAATGTCGTTCCCGTTTAATAGCCAGATTAGGTAGGCACATATCCACGCATATTCTGACTTCTCCTGGCTGTTTAAGTTTGCAGGTTACGACAATCGGGGACACCTATGGAGTCGGGCCCTCAACCTCCTCAATGATATCCGCCTGTTTCAGCTTGATCAATTCCTCTTCCACTTTTGGCCTGAGGTGAAAAGCCACCTGCCAATGTTGCAAAGCCACCGGCTGGATCGAGTCATCGATGTGTAGGCATATCAATCGGTTCTTCAGGCACCCTATGCCCTCAAACAATGATGTAAACTGAGTCACCAGATCCTCCACGCTCTCCTGATGTATGCTGAAAGTGAAAACGATGAGTTGAAGGTGCCCTGCCATCCGGCAACTCAGTAACATCTCAGTGCCTCCTTTGGTAATATATACCTTGGCACGAGTTGAGCGAGATTCATGAGCAATCTGAATCATGAATACCCCTGCTAGAGGAAGGGGAGACGTGGATCCATAGGCGAACACTTTCGTAGTGGTGGGTCTTAGAGTAGGTTTTTCAGGAAGGGTGTGCATAATGGACTGGGCCAAGATGTTAATGGCAACCCCAGTATTGGCAAGCGCCTGTACTTGATGACCACCCAGAAGGACGCTGCATCTCGGGATGTGCTTTTGGGCTGTACATCAGATTGCATGGCATGTATCACTTGGACAGCACCTTCAATGTCATCATCATCCATGTCCCCTTCCTCCTCTGGGACATCTGATGTGTGCAGGGCATTCACCAGTTTGGGCCTCTGACTTTGTGGAGGTGCCGATAAATGACTTGGTTCAGTTTGTTGTATGCTGAGCATCGCTTTCCTTGTGCTGGGCAGGCCCCTTGGTGTCGGTAGGGACCTCCGCATGCATAGCATGTCTTGGATGCAGCAGTCGTCTTGGTACAGGTTTTTTTTGGTGTCGGGGTTTCTGACAGCCACTGCATTGATAGTTTCCATTTTGACCTAGTGCTTTAGTGCCGCCTCCATGTGAGCTGCTCGCACCTTGCTCAGTTCTTTTGATCTACGCATGGTTAACATGTCCGCCATGGGCATTCCTGGGACTTGAAGGATATTTTCTCTGAGTTTTGTTGAGGAACAACCCTGAATGAATTGAGCTCAGACTTCGTCATCTGCATCTGGTAGTGTGTAAGTGCTAGCTAGCTCCCTCAGGCAGGCATAGAAGCTATCAACGGATTCATTCAGTAGCTGCCTGACTTGACGTAGCAAAAAACCTTCGTAATCAGGATTAGCCTGGGCTTCGAAATGGGCAGTTAATTCTCGCTTGAGCGTGTTTTACGTGTACAGTGGCCCGCTTCGGCAACAGATTTCCCCAGTTTATGTATGGCAGGCCCTCCCAGATGTGTACGCATGGGGCGTCATCTGTCAGGATCTAGGTCTTTCCACTTTGCAGCATGTGCCGAAGGGGGACCATCAATGAGAAATGGCTCTACAGGTGGTATGGCTGTCATGGTGGCTGTTCTAGACAGTGATGATGGTGCTATGAATGTAGTACACCCCACTCACTCTTCTCCTCTCACCAACGGAGTCAGTCTGGATGCAACCTACACTCGAGAGGCCAAAATGCAGAGAAGCGTGGCCAGATCACTGGTGGTAAGCCTTGCCTTATGCAAAGAGCAGCAGTGCAGACAGGGCAGCAAACCAGCAAACTTTCACCCACCTTGGGTGCAGGAGGTGCTGGGATTGCAGGAGAACCAGAAGAGGGCAGGGCAGGTGCAGGAAGCACGATGGCCAGTAGAAGAACTCAGAGCTGCCAGGCAGGTTGACTTTTGACTAATGGAGGGCTTGCACAGGCCGGGCAAAGGAGGAAAAGCAAAGAACACACCTCCTTAGGGGCCCACGGTGTGCAGGAGTGCTGCAGGACTGCTCCACTGGTAGGATGGGTCAGGAGGTGCCACAGAAGTCAGCAGGCTGGCAGCAGGCCATGAGCAGAGCGGCTCCGTTCGGAAGAATATTCCAGGAGGGGCAGAGCAACGCACCAGGGTGTGTGCGTGTGGTCAGAAAGCAGGCCAGAGAAGGAAATAGACAGCTGATGCACCTCACCGAGAGGCCACATCGGGGGAGCCGCATGCCGGCAGCACGACACAGCAAGGCCAGAAGGGCTGACAACACCGGGCGTGGGAATGCAGGCGACTCCGAGCAATCAATCAGGTGAGGCGGCGGGTTCAGACTGCCTCGTCACCAATTGTTGCGTGCGGTAACCGCAGTGCGGACTGCATATGAAATACAGGCCATGAGTGTTTGCACATAATAATCGCAACCAACCAGTACTGGCTTTCCACTGACCACAGGTCACCACCAGAGGCTATTTATTCAAATCCAGTCCCTACATCACGGTTGTGACCATTCCGACCTGACGGGAAGGGACCACTCAAGGAACACCCCTCTGAGGGTTTAACAGGGTGAGGTGAACCACCAACACAAAACATAACAACAATAACAGATGTTGCACAGTACTCAACTGGTCAGCATGGAAAGTAAACAAAAGGAAAACTTGTTCAAAGACTGGTGCTACCAACATACACGCCCCTGCTATGATGGTGTTACTCTAAAGAATGACAACCACAATATCTTGAAACAATATACTTGAGCACTCCAACAATTTGTATAAATAACAATTTTTGAGGACAAATAGCCAGAAAAGTCAGTCCATGAGTCTAAGTTCATGTCATATAGTTTAGTCATCTTTATTGTGTTTACACACTTTCAACCAAGTAAATTATCATCAGACGACATGTTTTTCACAAGTTTGCGAGAAACAGGATAGGGCTCATCAGGGCTCTCTATGCCGGTATCTCCCATGACTGAATAGCTACACCATGTCACTGTCAGCTTACAAAAAATTGAGGACAAACAGATGAGGACGACTACATTTGTTATCAGAAAGAATGTAAGAATTGGATGGGCCACTGGAGAGATTATTTATAAGAAACTCGTACTCCAGCACCAATATCGTCTGATTTCATGAATTATTGATAAAGGAAACAGGAATAAAGGCCTCATTTACTAAAAATTGGCATAGGGCAGCGCTGGAAGTCTTTTTGCTGCGCTGCCCTATGCCAATTTGAAAGGGCAGGAATGCACCAAACTTGCAAAAATCAGTGCATTCCTGTCCTTTCAGCTGGTGCACAATTTGGTGCCTAGCGCCAACGAAGTCACCCTTGCATCATGACGCAAGGGTGTCTCCGTTGTTGGCAGGGGCACCTTCCTGCACCTTCCTACACAAAAACAATCCTGAATGGCGTTTTCCTCGTTCTATGTGTGCTGCAGAACACATCACACATGAAAAGAGGAAAAAAGGAGGAGAAATGAAAACATTTCTGCTCGTTATGTCTGCTCTGGGGAGATGTAAGGTGTTGGCACTGCCCCAGGTTTACGTGACTTTGTAAATCTGAGGCAGTATCAAAATTCATGGGCCTTGCATGGGAACACCCACCACAACGTCCATGGAAAGCTTCCTTGATGCTGAGTACGGTAAGGCAGCGCTTTGCATCACCTTTCCTTACTCTATATCTATGAGGCCATGCGAAGTCACTCAAGGTGGCTTCGCGTTGCCTCATGGATATGATAGCGAGGCCTGCACCAGCGGAGCAACAAAAAAAGTGATGCACCGGCATCTCAGGCCTCTTGTAAATAAGCCCCACAGTTTGTAATCACATGTCTTGGAACAGTTCCATTGGGGATGAAACACATGGCGTCTGACGATAGTGCTTGGTTGGAAGCGGGTAAACACAATAAAGACAGCCAAAATATATCACATGACCTTGCACTTATGAACTGACTTTTTTGGTTACTTCTCCTCAAACACTATTATTTATACAACCTGTTGGAGTGCTCCAGTATATTGTTTTAACATAGAGTATAAGTGTTAAAGAGTTGTTTACAGTCAGTGGATTACACAGGCCCTATCTCAAGACTTACAGTATGAATTTAAAATTCTTAGGTGAGATACTTTCCATTTAGCTCCCTAATCAAAGATGACCCAGACCCATGTTCATTCAATGTGTAACCTCAATCTCAACTGGTGTTTCCAAGGTGGCTTGATTAAGACCCTTTTCCAGACAGATCTGTTGTGCCTGATTGGATCTTCCTTTTCTTAGAATGTTTTTTTCAAAAACAAAATACTACTCACCATACACTGTCTAGAAATCTCGTCTCACACAATTTTCATGTAGCATCCAACACCACAAAGACATTGGCCTTGTTATCCATCAATATAGAATTTGCACCATTTTTTTTACATAGCCTTAAAACTTAGCCTGGGCGGAGTTCCGCTAAGCAGATCTCCGTGAAGTGCAAAAAACTCTGCCGCGCTACACCTGAGCTCCGCAAGCAGCAGAATGCTTTAGATAAATGCCGTACGCAGTGATTTTTAGTGCCTGGTTATTGTCCGCATTATGCAATCATCGCGAACAGCACCATGCACAGTGCAAGTGGGCGCTGCTTCCTTTCTGCCGCTCAAGTATATTTTTACTCGAGCGGCAGCTTTCTCAACACGAACGGACGGTTTCTCAACGCGAGCGGTCGCAAGCATACGCAACCACTAGCAATGAGAAATATGATCGCCGTCGTTGAGAAATATCGCCGGGAGGTTGATTTTCCACGCTCACATTCGCCAACTTGATGTTGACGATCGCGAACGAGGAAAAATCTCGCCGGGAGGTGGATTTTCCTCGCTTGCGCTTGCCAAATTGACGTTACTTAAAACCAATGAACATCGGCGATCATTCACATCAGATATTTACCCTACCTCTTTAAACTGGTCTGTAAGGTATATAAGTGCAGAACAGAGCAGAATGGACTCTAGTCCACCATCAATGCAGCCCCTTTCAGAATCCACAACCTTGCTTAATAGAGAAATGGAAGGAAAACAACCACCTTCATAGCTTGCAGGCATCTAATTTCTTATTTGTGGTGAAACACATCTGTCTCCACAGTAGAATGATTTAGAGTACATATGGTCTTGTCCCTCTGAGGCATGCTCCTGCTAACAGCCACACTGCCAGCATCCAGAGCCCCATTTGCAATAAGCAGAATGCCAATCAGTTCAATGTTTTCACCATTAAATAGCAAACCATCATTTAATAATCAATTCCCTGAAATGTGATACTTGAATGAGAATAGTTTGTCACACTATTGAGAAAGTTTGAAAGTGTATTTTAGATTTGGCAGCAACGTTGTACAACTGATGTCACAAAATCTCAAATGTCATCAAGTAACAAAATACAGCATATCAACATGTTTCCATGTGATGAGAGAGTAAGTGATACTCAGTGATATAGGGTGCATAAGAATGTTATCAATATAACTGACCTCATCCTGTTAATCAGTCTGATGGTACCCATCGCATATCATCATTATTCACATTTGCTAAAACTGGATACAAAAAAATAGTACCTGTAGCTCTCTTTACATGAAGTTGATTGCCCAAAAAGGGACAAAACGTTTCAAAAAGAGCAGTCAACCAATAGTTGAAAAGAGAGTGGACACCTGAATAAAATACACTTTGCATTAATCTTTAGCAACAAGCATTACAGTATGGTGAACAAAGAGCGGCTAAACATTTTATACTACTGCCTACATGAAAATGTATTTCCATGAAATTTAACATGGAGTGCCCTACATTCCAAGAAAGAATGTAGTGACAGTTTATTACAAAAACTGGGGAAAGTAACTG
This sequence comes from Calotriton arnoldi, assembly GCA_963921515.1. Taxonomy (NCBI): domain Eukaryota; kingdom Metazoa; phylum Chordata; class Amphibia; order Caudata; family Salamandridae; genus Calotriton; species Calotriton arnoldi. Next base: position 988,489 of record CAWUFW010005608.1, on the reverse strand, counting down.
GAGTAAAATTCAAAATGACTTTGTGCCATTTGCAGATCTGACCTAGAGAGCTTTAAAAGTCTGTTGGAGATCCTGTGATAAAAATACACTGAGAGAGGTATGGGTCAGCTCCCACCCCCTTCAAATGATTGGTTTCTCTAAATTAGCCTCTCCCATTGTGAGAAGTTGGCCTGGTATATGCTGTTCACTAATTAAAGTGGACACCTTGCACCAGAACAATTCGACTCTTATGGTAGATAGGTTTAAGACAACCTTTATAGAAAGCTATCCTAGTGGTAGCTGTGGAGAGCAGCCTTCAGGCTAAGTCTTGAAGGAATGTAAAGCAGCTTGTTTTACCACACAATCTCTTGAATCACCAAATGAAAAGACACCACACAGGTATATATCAAATATATATGTATTTATTAATAAACACTCTCTACTAATCTCTTTATGAGATTAGAGGATAGGAACATATGTACAAGTCAAATATTATCAGGATAAGTTTAGCACAATTGAATATTACAATCTTAGTTTGCTAGACCTAGGTCTAGGGCATCTAGAATCGAGGGACCCCCAAGAACCACCCCAAGTAGTTGTAGGAGACCCACAGGGGACGGACGCGGTGACCTGGCACCGATGCGAATCCTGTACGAGTCTATGCACTCAGACGCGATTGAAATATCAATGTTAAAGGTCCCTTGCGTGTTCGAGGCGAACACACCGATCTGTCCTTGTACGAGTCGAAGGACGCGGTTACAGATGGTATTGCAAGGGAGTTGGACGCGGTGTGTCTAACACAGACGCGAACCAGGTACGAGTCAGTGCGATGTAGACCTCGGAGTTACAGGTGTTGCAAAGGAGATGGACGCGGTGTGTCTAACACAGACGCGAACCCTGTACGAGTCAATGCAATTATCGCACTTAGAAAGTTAGAGTTTTAGGACACTTCTAGGGAAGCTACAAGCAAGTCACTTACAGGGTAAGTAGTTCTAGGGCCCACACCCACAGGAGCACCGTAGTGCTGAAGTTACCTCACCCAGGGGAGCCGGGTGCATAGGTGTTCTTTGGTGTCGGGTCCCGGCGTCGTTTTCAATGGGAGCCAGTGAAGACTTGCTGCTTGCGGCGACAGGAGAAGTGTCCGGAGGAATCCAAGCCTGGATTCGGAAGATGGAAGACCTGAAAGCAGAGGGGACAGTGTTCAAAGTCACTTGGCAGTGACTCGGGGCAAGGAAGATGGATGCCCACCGTCGTCGCAAGATTCAGGTCGTTCGCGGTTGCCTTGATTCTTCAGCCACGAGGTCCAGGAGGCGTCGTTGACGACCAGGAGCTGGATTCGGCGTGTCCCACGATGTCTGCAGCTTACGGCGGTGTCGGCGACTCGATTGGAGCCACCAAGCCTTGGTAACAGCAAGTCTCAGGGAAAGTGTGAAGAGACAATGGCGCAGACCAGCAAGGTCTGTGGAACTCACCCAGTGAGGGTAAGTCAGGGCAGGCCTGGAGCAACCAGGGGAGCCCTTTGGTTTCTTTTGAAAGTTTCTGGGGACCCGCAAGCCGGCTGGCAATGGATCGCGAAGACGCCTCGGGAGGATCCGCTCACGGGGGCCCACGGTCACTCGGGATGTGGTAGGCCTCTGATCTTAGGAGGGATTCCTGCTGGAGGCTGGGACCACACGTGGTCCAAAGCACAAGTTCGTGGAATGTTGTGAAGGGGTTGCACTCGACAATAGTGCACGGTACCCAGGGGTCATGGTTCCTCGTTACTCTTGGGGTCCACTGGCCTCAGCATCGCTGGGGACTCACGATAGCCTTTGAGAAGTCAGGAAATCCACTTCTTGGGCTACAGGGACTTCGGACTCCGGCGGGAGCGGCGTAGTTTGCGACCGTCGTTTGTAGTTTTTGGTGCCTGCCAAGCAGGGGAGTCACTCCTTGACTCCAAGGGAGATTCTTCAGTCTTCCAAAGGTAGTGGAATGTCGAAGGTCCAGGATTCTTCTTGTAGAGCGTCGTCCAGGGAAATCTAGGGTGCAATGCACAGGTTCCCCCTCTTATACCAAAAGAAGGGGAGGGACTAGCTCTATGACCCTACCTATGGGAGGGTCAGGGAGTGGGTAGCTACACCCACTTCCCTTTGTCCAGTTTCGCGCCAGAGCAGGGACAGGTAGCCCCTGAGCCGGTTTGAACTGGCATATGCACAGAGGAGCCTTCTGCTCCCCCAGTGCAGGACTTCAAAGCACTCTAAGAGTGCACCCACCCAGCCCCAATACACTAAACCCTGTCTGGGAGGTGGTCACACCCCTTGGGACAGGATATCTATTGTTGGGCTTCCTCCACTGCGAGTGTTGGTCATCAGCAGGAGGGCAGCCCAGTGTCTGTGACTGGTGGCATCCATTTTGTGATGCCAGGGCTCTGCAAGATTCTACCGCGTTTCCACAGTAAGTACATGTCTATCCCTCTAGAAGGGTGGAATGCTACCCCCGCCGCCAGGACTGGCGGGGGGTAGTATTCCAAGATGTTTGACACCAAACACGACATGTTTCGATGCAGCCATTCCAAAGTTAGCATTTTACCGCGAGGATATAATGCACTTAAAAGTATATGGTTTAACCGCATCCACAAACAGCACCAGAGAATGGACTCTGAGAGCTGCAGAGGGGCCCTGCTCAGGCAGAGGCACCCCCTCACATATAAGCCAAGCACCCTGCCCTCAGGATTGATAGGGCCTGCCTTAGGGGTGACTGATATGGTTATATGTGTGTGCAGGAGATATATAGGGAACCTATATCTCAGTGAGGGGTGCTAGCACTTCCTCACTCAGGCTGCAGTAGCAGGCCTGTGGTGTCAGATTTAGTCTGCTTCCCAGGGGTGGCATAATACATGCTGCAGCCCCTGGTAGGCCTGTGAAGTACCTATGCCCTTGGTACCTAAGGTACCATATACTAGGGACTCATAAGGTGCCACAGTATCCAATCACTAGTGCACCTAGAGTGCACTCCAAAATCGTTTAGAGAGAACAGAGAGGCTGGGGCCCTGATTAGCAGGGGCCCAGCCAGACTATAGCCAGAAACCAGTGTAAACATCAGAAAAAAGTGGGGGCAACATAAGAGGCAGATCCTACTCTCCTACACAACCCCCCCAAACGCAGGGACACTAAACTAACCTTGACCAGTTGAGTCTTCGTGTTCAAAGTGGAAATACCTTGAGAGTCCATCTGCATTGGCATGTTGGGTCCCAGGTCTATGTTCCACTGTATAGTCCATCCCCTGTAGGGAAATGGACCACCTCAAAAGTTTTGGGTTTTCTCCTTTCATTTGTTTAAGCCATAGGAGGGGCTTGTGGTCGGTCTGAACTATGAAGTGAGTACCAAACAAGTATGGCCTCAGCTTCTTCAGGGCCCATACCACAGCAAAGGCCTCCTCTCTATAGCTGACCAACGTTTCTCTCTAGGGGTCAGCCTTCTGCTAATAAAAGCTACTGGGTGGTCTTGACCTTCATCATTCAGTTGAGACAGTACAGCTCCCACACCCAGCTCAGAAGCATCTGTTTGGACAATGAACTTTTGGTGTAGTCTGGACTCTGTAAGATGGGGGCAGTGCACATGGCCTGCTTTAGGTCTTCAAATGCCTTTTGACAGCTAGCTGTCCACTGAACCTTTTTGGCATTTTCTTTGAGGTCAGATCATTCAAGGGGGTCACTATAGATCCATATCCCTTGACAAACCTCCTATAGTACCCAGATAGGCCTAAGAAGGCTCTCACCTGTGTCTGGGTGGTTGGAGCAACCCATTCCATTATGGTTTGGATTTTGCTCTGTAAAGGCTGAACCTGGCCTCCACCTACAAGGTGGCCCAGGTACACAACCTGACTCTGCCCTATCTGGCACTTAGTGGCCTTGATAGTGAGGCCTGCTTTCTGCAGAGCCTCCAAAACATTCCTGAGGTGGACCAGGTGATCTTGCCAGGAGGAACTAAAGACAGCAATATCATCTAGATAAGCTGAGCAATAAGTTTCCATCCCTGTCAGAACTTTATTCACCAACCTCTGAAAAGTGGCAGGTGCATTTTTCAATCCAAAGGGCATCACCACAAAGTGGTAGTGCCCTCCAGGGGTCGAAAATGCTGTCTTAGCTTTTGCATCATCAGCTAATCTGATCTGCCAGTAGCCAGCTGTTAGGTCAAACGTGCTTAGATACTTGGCTGAGGCCAAAGTATCAATCAGCTCATCTGCCCTTGGTATGGGATAGGCATCAGTCCTAGTGACTGCATTGAGGCCTCTGTAGTCTACACAAAACCTCATTTCTTTCTTACCACCCTGGGTATGAGGTTTGGGTACCAGGACTACTGGACCAGCCCAAGGGCTATCTGAAGGCTCAATTACACCTAGCTCCAACATTTTCTGGACTTCAGTCCTGATACAGTCCCTGACATGGTCAGGTTGCCTGTAGATTTTATTCTTGACAGGCAGACTGTCTCCAGTGTCCACCTTGTGGGTGCACCAGGAAGTCTGACTAGGGGTCAGGCTAAACATATGTCTAAACTGTTGCAGAACTTGTCTGCACTCAGTTTGCTGATGGTCAGTGAGGCTGCTTGCCAAAGCAACACCATCTACTGACCCATCATCAGGGTTCTGAGAGAGCAGGTCAGGGAGAGCGTCACTCTCCTCCTCCTGGTCCTCATCAGTTGCCATGAGTAAGCCCATGTCAGCCCTGTCAACATATGGCTTTAATCTGTTGACATGAAGCACCCTCAGGGGGCTCCTGGGAGTTCCAAGATTCACCAGGTAGGTGACTTCTCCCTTCTGTTCAACTATGGTATGGGGGCCACTCCACTTGTCCTGGAGGGCTGCTGGGGCCACAGGCTCCAACACCCACACTTTCTGTCCTGGCTGGTATACAGTCAGTACAGCCTTTTGGTCATGCCAAGCTTTTTGTAATTCTTGGCTGGCCTCTAGGTTTTTGGTTGCCTTTTTCATGTACTCAGCCATCCGGGAGCGGAGACCAAATACATAGTCCATCAAATCTTGTTTGGGGGGTTTGAGAGGTAACTCCCAGCCCTCTTTTACCAAACACAATGTTCCTCTCACAGGATGCCCAAACAGAAGCTCAAATGGGCTGTAGCCAACCCCCTTCTGTGGAACCTCTCTGTATGCAAACAACAGGCAAGGAAGAAGAAGGTCCCATTTCCGCCTAAGCTTCTCTGGGAGTCCTTTAATCATTCCTTTCAAGGTTTTGTTGAAGCGTTCAACTAAACCATTGCATTGTGGGTGATAGGGGGTGGTGAACTTGTAAGTTACACCACACTCCTTCCACATTGCTTTTAGATATCCTGACATGAAGTTGGTACCTCTGTCAGAAATGACCTCCTTTGGAAAACCCACTCTGGAGAAGACTCCAATGAGGGCTCTTGCCACCACAGGGGCTGTGGTGGTCCTTAGGGGAATTGCTTCTGGGTACCTGGTGGCATGATCCACTACCACCAGGATAAACCTGTGCCCAGATGCAGTTTGAGGGTCAAGGGGACCAACATTGTCAATCCCTACCCTTTCAAAGGGTACCCCCACCACAGGTAGTGGTATCAGGGGGCCTTTGTTGTGCCACCTGCCTTACCACTGGCTTGGCATGTGACACAGGAGCGACAAAACTCCTTTGTGTCCTCTGACATATGTGGCCAATGAAAATGTGGAACAAGCCTGTCCCAGGTCTTGTTTTGGCCCAAGTGTCCTGCTAAAGGGATGTCGTGTGCTAGGGTCAAGAGGAACCCCCTAAACTTCTGAGGTATTACCATCCTCCTGGTGACTCCAGGGGCTGGGTCTCTAATCTCAGAATATAGGAATCCCTCATCCCAATAAACTTTATGGGACCCACTAGCACTCCCAGCAGCCTCAGCAGCAGCCTGCTGTCTGAGGGGTTCAAGAGAGGGCAGCACTGTTGCTCCTTACTCAGATCTTCCCTGGAAGGGCCCCCTGCCCCCAAGAACTCAACCTGATCAGGCTCAAGCCCCTCTGGGGCAGTTCCTTCTTCAGGATCTGCTTCACCTCCCTCTGGGGGTGAATCTGTGATCTGAGACAGAGGGGAAGGCTCTGCCTTTACCCTACTGCTCCTCCTCTTGGGAAGCATCTGGTCCATTGTTCCAGGATCCAGAGCTGGTTCAGTGTCATGCATTCTTGCTTGTGACCTGGTCACAGCAAACACCTCTGCAGGGATGCCCAACATCTCAGCATGAGTCCATAACTCTACTTCAGACCAGGCTGAAGTCTCTAGATCATTGCCCAATAGACATTCGACAGGGAGGTCTGCACTGACTACAACCTTCTTGAGGCCAGTTACCCCTCCCCAGGAGAAATTCACAACTGCCAGACTATGGTTGGTCTTGACGTTGCTTGCATTGGTCACCTGGTACATTTCGCCCAGGATGATCTGTCCAGGGTCCACAAGATCCTCTGCCACCATGGTGACACTAGCACCTGTGTCCCTAAATGCCAAAGCCTGTTTGCCATTTATTACAGGCTGCTGTTTGTATTTGCCCAGATTACTGGGACTCACTAGGAAGGACATATTAAGGTCTCCCTCACAAATCAGCATTGCCTGAGTGGGCACTCTGACTAGGTCAGAGTCCACTTCAGAACCCAGGGTCAACCCTACTACACCCTTATTCTGAGTACCACCTCCACCAGTAGCTGAACTAGGGGGAACAGTTGCCTTAGGGGCCGGAGTGGTGGTGGTTTGGTCTTTGGACTTGTTACAGTCAGGAAGTCCAGTGCCCTTTCTGTTTACAGAATTTGCACCAGGGCTTCTTTTGGCCTTTTCCCTTGTTGGGTTGTGACTCCCCACCAGATGCAGATTTTTGGGGCCCTTGTGAAGACTTCTGGTCTTTTGACTTATCCCCACCTTTCTCAGAGCCCTTAGGATCTTGCTTCTTGGTGTCACCCCCTTGGTTCTGGGGTTTCTGCCTCACCCTGGTTCTGACCCATTTGTCTGCCTTCTTTCCCAATTCTTGGGGAGAGGTCAGATCCGAGTCCACCAGGTACTGATGCAACAACTGGTTCTGGCAATTATTAAGGATCTGTTCTCTCATCATCAGATTATACAATCCCTTGAAATCAGTAACCCTACTGCCAACCAGCCAACCCTCCAGAGCCTTGGTTGCACAATCAACAAAGTCAGTCCAGTCCTGAGTCTGTGCCTTCTGGGTGTCTCTGAACTTTAACCTGTACTGTTCAGTGGTTAAGCCAAACCCATCTATCAGTGCACTCTTCAGGACTTCATAATCATCAGCATCCTCTTCTCTAACAGTGAGGAGCTTGTCTCTACCTTTATCTGAAAAGGAGAGCCACAAGATTGCTGCCCACTGCTTCTGGGGGACCTGCTGTACTCTACAGGCCCTCGCCATAGCAGTTATCCACTTGTGGATATCATCCCCACTCTGGTAGGGAGGAACAACCTTGCTCAGGTTCCTATGGTCTGGAATAGATTCCCTGCCTCTAGGGACACTGTTGCTGCCACCAAGGGGTTCTAACCCCTCTCGTCGAGAAGCTCTCTGGATCTCCAGGGCTTCTCTATCCAGTGCCAACTGCTTGGTTCTGAGGGCAACTCTTGCTTCCTCATACTGCAGCAGTTTGCACATTCTTTCAGAGGAGGTCTCTCTTATGGGAAAGTATGAGTTCCTCTGGTGGACAAATTCTCTGCCAGAGTGATAAGAGTACTCAGATTCCCTGGAAGGGGACCTATGCCTCTCATCCACTCTGTCAGTTCTCTTAGGGAGAATTCCTCTGTCCTTTTCAGGCCCCTTGAGGCCTGGCCCTTCAATCACAGAGTCCTGGTCATTCGGATTTTCATCGTCTGACCCAGATACTGTAATTGACCCACCCACTGATTCAGACCCATTAGCTCCTAGAGCCAATCTAAGATCATCTGCTGTCAGCAGATCTATCAGGTGCAGGGTTGAGGGACTCTGTCCTAGCCTCAGGTGTCTTTTAACACACATGGCTCTCAAGTCAGAGAAAGCCATGTCCTTATACTGAGGCTGAGTGGATCCACTGGTTCCACCCTTTAAGGACATTCTAGTGTTGTGCAGTGTTGTACTACCTACACTAGTTTGTGGCCTACTGATACTAGCTTGAGCTGTAGAAAGGGTGTGCTATCCCTTGACACACAGCTCTAAGTTCAGTAGAACTTATCGATACTAAGCTTGACTTTATATGTACCTTAAGTACCTATAGTGGTTTTCAGTTAGTAATTCAAATAGAGATTTTCTGGTAAAACAATAGCAAGCTGGAATCCCACACGCTGCCCACCAATGTGAGAAGTTGGCCTGGTATATGCTGTTCACTAATTAAAGTGGACACCTTGCACCAGAACAATTCGACTCTTATGGTAGATAGGTTTAAGACAACCTTTATAGAAAGCTATCCTAGTGGTAGCTGTGGAGAGCAGCCTTCAGGCTAAGTATTGAAGGAATGTAAAGCAGCTTGTTTTACCACACAATCTCTTGAATCACCAAATGAAAAGACACCACACAGGTATATATCAAATATATATGTATTTATTAATAAACACTCTCTACTAATCTCTTTATGAGATTAGAGGATAGGAACATATGTACAAGTCAAATATTATCAGGATAAGTTTAGCACAATTGAATATTACAATCTTAGTTTGCTAGACCTAGGTCTAGGGCATCTAGAATCGAGGGACCCCAAGAACCACCCCAAGTAGTTGTAGGAGACCCACAGGGGACGGACGCGGTGACCTGGCACCGATGCGAATCCTGTACGAGTCTATGCACTCAGACGCGATTGAAATATCAATGTTAAAGGTCCCTTGCGTGTTCGAGGTGAACACACCGATCGGTCCTTGTACGAGTCGAAGGACGCGGTTACAGATGGTATTGCAAGGGAGTTGGACGCGGTGTGTCTAACACAGACGCGAACCAGGTACGAGTCAGTGCGATGTAGACCTCGGAGTTACAGGCCCTTTGTGTGTTCGAGGCGAACACCGATCGGACTCAGTACGAGTCGAAGGATACAGTTCTAGATAGTGTTGCAAAGGAGATGGACGCGGTGTGTCTAACACAGACGCGAACCCTGTACGAGTCAATGCAATTATCGCACTTAGAAAGTTAGAGTTTTAGGACACTTCTAGGGAAGCTACAAGCAAGTCACTTACAGGGTAAGTAGTTCTAGGGCCCACACCCACAGGAGCACCGTAGTGCTGAAGTTACCTCAACCAGGGGAGCCGGGTGCATAGGTGTTCTTTGGTGTCGGGTCGCGGCGTCGTTTTCAATGGGAGCCAGTGAAGACTTGCTGCTTGCGGCGACAGGAGAAGTGTCCGGAGGAATCGAAGCCTGGATTCGGAACATGGAAGACCTGAAAGCAGAGGGGACAGTGTTCAAAGTCACTTGGCAGTGACTCGGGGCAAGGAAGATGGATGCCCACCGTCGTCGCAAGATTCAGGTCGTTCGCGGTTGCCTTGATTCTTCAGCCACGAGGTCCAGGAGGCGTTGTCGACAACCAGGAGCTGGATTCCGTGTGTCCCACAATGTCTGCAGCTCACGGCGGTGTCGGCGCCTCGATTGGAGCCACCAAGCCTTGGTAACAGCAAGTCTCAGGGAAAGTGTGAAGAGACAATGGCGCAGACCAGCAAGGTCTGTGGAACTCACCCAGCAAGGGTAAGTCAGAGCAGGCCTGGAGCAACAAGGGGAGCCCTTTGGTTTCTTTTGAAAGTCTTCTGGGGACCTGCAAGCCGGCTGGCAAGGGATCGCAAAGACACCTCGGGAGGATCCGCTTACAGGGGCCCACGGTCACTTGGGATGTGGTAGGCCTCTGATCTTAGGAGGGATTCCTGCTGGAGGCTGGGTCCACACGTGGTCCAAAGCACAAGTTCGTGGAACGTTGTGAAGGGGTTGCACTTGACAATAGTGCACGGTACCCAGGGGTCGTGGTTCCTCATTACTCTTGGGGTCCACTGGCCTCAGCTTCGCTGGGGACTCACGATGGCCTTTGGGAAGTCAGGAAATCCACTTCTTGGGCTGCAGGGACTTCGGACTCCGGCGGGAGCGGCATAGTTTGCAACCGTCATTTGTAGTTTTTGGTGCCTGCCAAGCAGGGGAGTCACTGCTTGACATCCATTTTGTGATGCCAGGGCTCTGCAAGATTCTACCGCGTTTCCACAGTAAGTACATGTCTATCCCTCTAGAAGGGTGGAATGCTACCCCCGCCGCCAGGACTGGCGGGGGGGGGGTAGTATTCCAAGATGTTTGACACCAAACACGACATGTTTCGATGCAGCCATTCCAAAGTTAGCATTTTACCGCGAGGATATAATGCACTTAAAAGTATATGGTTTAACCGCATCCACAAACAGCACCAGAGAATGGACTCTGAGAGCTGCAGAGGGGCCCTGCTCAGGCAGAGGCACCCCCTCACATAGAAGCCAAGCACCCTGCCCTCAGGATTGATAGGGCCTGCCTTAGGGGTGACTGATAGGGTTATATGTGTGTGCAGGAGAGATATAGGGAACTCTATATCTCAGTGAGGGGTGCTAGCACTTCCTCACTCAGGCTGCAGTAGCAGGCCTGTGGTGTCAGATTTAGTCTGCTTCCCAGGGGTGGCATAATACATGCTGCAGCCCCTGGTAGGCCTGTGAAGTACCTATGCCCTTGGTACCTAAGGTACCATATACTAGGGACTCATAAGGTGCCACAGTATCCAATCACTAGTGCACCTAGAGTGCACTCCAAAATCGTTTAGAGAGAACAGAGAGGCTGGGGCCCTGATTAGCAGGGGCCCAGCCAGACTATAGCCAGAAACCAGTGTAAACATCAGAAAAAAAGTGGGGGCAACATAAGAGGCAGATCCTACTCTCCTACACCCATCACTGCTTAATAAAAGTGTCATTCACATTTTGGAGTATTTTCCTTTTACCATCATACTATTGGCTGTGTCAGTCTGCCTAAAGAGTGCAAACATGGAGAGTGAAGCATTCCTGCCCTGAAATACAAATTGTTACACCTGTCAACCTTAGAGTGGTCTTCCACCAAAACTTTGCCTATATTTCTCCTCTTTTTGCTGTATCGTTTTGTTGACCATAGGACTCTGAGCATTTTACCACTGCTGACTAGTGCTAAAGTGCATGTGCTTCTCCCCTAAACATGCTAACACTGGTGTAGACCCAATTGGCATATCTAATTTACTTGTAAGTCCCTTGTAAAGTGGAATACCATATACCCAGGGCCTTTTAAAAGCTACTAGTGGGCCTGAAGCACTGATTGTGCCTCCTACACATGTAGCCTTTCAGAACTATCTCAGGCCTGCCATTTCAGGGCCTGTCCGTGCAGTTTACTGCCACTTCAACTTGGAATTTAAAACACGTTTCCAAGTCTTAAACTACCATTTTATTACACGTAAGTCACCCCTAAGGTGGGCTCCTAGGTAGCCCATAGGGCAGGGTGCTGTGTAAGTAAAAGGTAGGACGTATACTTTTAACTTTTACATGTCCTGGTAGTGTCAAACACCCAAATTAGTTTTTCACTACTGTGAGGCCTACTCCTCTCATAGGTTAACATTGGGAATTCCGTAATACACTTTTAAGCTTTAATTCCTGATTAGAAAGGAGGAACTGTATCATGTTTTATATCTTTGGAATGGTAATGACAAATCCTCTTTATTGGTAACGTTGGATTTGACATTACTATTTTAAAAATGCAACTTTTAGAAAGTGTGCATTTCTCTGCTCCGATTGCTCTGAGTGCCTGCAGCCTGTCTCCAATACACATCTAGGGTAGGTGACAGCGACAGCTACACTTTGTGTATTCCCTCTAGACAGCCACAAACAAAGGAAGGTTAGGTGCGTATGAGTACTCATCTGCATTCATCTGCATTCTGATGGCTCTTCCTGGGAAGGAACGGGGGCTGACACTCACATCTGATTAGGCAGAGGCCTGACCCAACATAAATGGCTGATTACCCCCCATAGGTAGGCTGGAGCGAGGGCTGAGGAGGAAAGGATACTTGTGCTTTTCAAAGACCTTTCCTTGAAGTCACCCCACTTCAAAGGCACACTTGGGTATAAGTACTGGGTCTCTGACCCCACCAAATCAGACACTTCTGGACCCGCAACTGGACTCGGGTAGAAGAACTGCTGTGCAGCATCAAGGGCTGACACTCTGCTAGACTGCTGACCTGGAAGGCTTGCTTTTCTGTTGTGCTGACCTGCTGCCCTCTAACCATGTTGAGGAGAGATGGACTCAGCCTTGCAACCAGAGTGATCTACAAAGGCTTATTGGCTTTCCTCCATTTGCTTGAGACTCATGGATATCAAAATCTCTACCCCTGCTCCTGTGCCTGGTTCACTGGAAGTGGACCCAGATACTTGCACCAGAGGAATCAATGCATTTCCAGCCTGTGGTTTGCAGAACCGGCGCATCAACCCTGTTGCAGGAGTAGAATCGGTGCATCGCTCTCGGAACCAATGCATCGCCTTGAGAGCCCAAAGCATCGGAACCGTGCATCGTCACCATGGCAGTGTGGAGAGATGGCCGTATTTCATCGACTGAACGGAGAAACCCAGCGCATTGCACTTTGGAGCCAATGCATTTTGGCTCGGTGCTTCGTCTACGGAACCGACGCATGGCCAATGCATGGCCACTGCCTGCATTGCGCCTTGGCACCGCACACTGCACCGCTTCACTTCGCATTGCAACCGTGACGGTTGCCACGACTGGCTCGTACCAACGTGTCGGCCGCAACGAAGAAGGTACTGTTTACGAGTCTGCCGACACCACGACCGACGCAGTCAGACGGAACTGTTGGATTCTGTTGTTTTCAGTATCGCGGTAGCACCGGACGGAGCCACCGACTAGTTCTGCAATCTTAAATTTATCTTGCAAAGTATATATTTTCAAGTACTGTATGTTGGATTCTTATCATTTTGGTCTTGTTTTGGCTATATGAAAATATTGGATATTTTTCTAAACTGGTGTGGTGTCCTTTTTTAGTGTTTTCACTGTATTACTGTTGGTTATGTGCAAATGCTTTACACACTGCCTCTGAGATAAGCCTGACTGCTCGTGCCAAGCTACCAAGAGGGGAGCAGGGGTTATTTTAGGAGTGTAACTCCCTTGCCCTGTCTAGGAAGAAGGGTCCCTACTTGGACAAAATTGCCTACCTCTGCCAACTAGAGACCCCCATTTCTAACATTGGTTGTCAGCAGTGAGGATAGGACTTGCGTTTGCCTTTGACTTACAGTGATTGGTGTGCACTACTACCATATCGCACACCATTACTTAAACTTCCTAATTATCATGCCTGGTACAGCAGCATCATCAATTGCATCCCTAGAGGTGGACTTTGAGGAGGAAAGGTTGGAAACCTACAATGTCAAGGAGTTGAAGGCTATTTGTAAAAACCTAAAGGTCCAAGTCAGAGGCCTCACAAGAAAGGAGGATCTGCAAAAGGCGCTGAGGGCCTGGGTGTCAGCCAGACATGCCAGTATGTAGTCTGGAGATCTTAGTGGGGAGGTGGAGGAGCCTACTCCTAGGGTAGATGTGATGTTGGGAGGGGGGTCCCTCCAGGCCAGGTAGCAGTGGTTTGTTCCCAGAGGAACTGGAGGACAGAAGGGAAGCTAGGAGGCATGAGATAGAGCTTGAGAGGCTCAAGATGGAGTCACAGAGGATGGTATTAGACCATGAGAGTGGGCTCAAGGAGCTGGAGCTGAAGAGCAAATCCAGCGTTGATGGTGGCAGCAACTCTTCAGTGCAGACAGATAGGATTGTACACATCCCCAAGAATGTAGGTAAAGAATGAATTCAAGAAGGGGGATGACATACAAAGGTGGTTTCAGGGGTATGAGTCGTCCATTCACATGAATGGGGTCCCTGAAAGGAATTGGGAGGCAGGGTGTGGCCTCTCTTTCAGAGGAAGCAAGGGATACTCTGATAGCTTTGGGTAAGGGACAGAACCTCACCTACGCTGACATGAAGGACGCTCTCCTCACCAGGTATAGACTCATTCCTGACAAATACAGGGATCAGTTTAGGTCCAGTAGGAAAACTGATGCAAACACTTGGTTGGAATGTGTGGATTCTTTGTGCAGGTCACTGGATGGCTGGGTGAAGGGCAGTAATGTAACAGATTCTCAGGGGCTCTACAATTTGATTGCATGGGAGCACTTGTCTATGTTTTGCAGAGCTGTGCCAGCACTTGGTTGATAGTAAGCTGACTGACCCCAGGAAGCTTGCTATGGAGGTGGACTGCTGGGTGAGTACCAGGGTCCACAAGAAAGTGTTTGGGGGAGACTCCGCCAAAGGTGGGCAGGGTACCCAGCAGAAGAGTGGGGGGTACAAGGGTAAACCACAGGAGTTCTCTAAAGGGCCCCAAACTAATACCCAGGGTAAAGGTTCCCAACCCCAAGGAGATAAGAAGCAAGGGGTCTCTTCAGGAAAGCCTGCAAAGACCGGCCCCTGCAAGTGCTATGCCTTTGAGCAGGTGGGTCACTTGAAGGGGGGCCACAAGTGCCCCAAGAGGACACAGCCACCCACCGGTGGGTAGTCCAAGGTGTTGGCTAGTGTAGCACTTTGGGGGGAATGGTGCCCACAGGAGGGTGGGGATCCCGCAGAAATTACCTTCGTCTCACTAGGGGACAGTGAGATGGTCCCAGGAAACCAGGTGCCTGCTAAAACTAAAAAATACAGTGGCTGGTTGACCATCAATGGGAAAAGTGTAGAGGCTCTCAGAGATACTGTAGCCAGTGTGACCTCAGTCCGGTATAACCTGGTCTCTGAGGAGCAAGTAGTCCCCGGGGCATTCAACCAAGTAGTTGCTGTGGACAACTCAGAGCACCAGTGTATGCTGGCACAGGTTCCCTTTGAGTGGGGGGTCTTAGGTCCCTTGAGGGTGGTTGTGAGCACTACCATGCCTGTAGATTGTCTGCTAGGGAATGACCTGGAGCAGTCCTTGTGGAAGGATGTTGAGCTCAGGTCTCACTTGGAGATGCTTTGGTCGCCAGAGTGGGCATGCGTGATGACTCGGTCAATGGCAGCCAAAAAGGGTGATCAGAAGGACCTGGAGACTGAAACATTGGCCCAGGTTCCTGCCAAGAAAAAGGGCAGGGGGTGCGGGAAACCCACCCGAGGTTCCCACGGCCCGGGAGGAGGCTGACCTCGAGGGGGACACCCCAGTACCTTCAGGGGAGCAGGTAGCTGAACTGAGGGACTTATCTAATCTGACCCGTTGGCAGCAAGAAGGTGGTCCCACCAGGGAAGAGTTCTGCAGGGAGCAGAAGGAATGCCCTTATCTGGAAGGTTTGCGGCAGCAGGCTGCAAACCAGGCAATTGGTGATCAGTCTGGATCACACTGGATCTACTAGGAGAATGGTCTCCTGTATAGCGAACCTAAGGTCGCTGAGCCTGGGTCAGCCCATGTACTGGTGTACCCCAGTGCTTCAGGACCTTCCTACTGGGTCTGGCTCACGACGGGCCTTTGGCAGGACATTTGGGGCAGGACAAGACCTTTGACAAGCTTTCACCCACTTCTTTTGGCCTCAAATGCGAAGGCAGTCAGATGGACATTGCAGGTCTTGCCAAACTTGCCAGGCAAGTGGTAAGAGTGGGAGGAAGTGTAAGGCTCCTCTCCTACCTTTTCCAGTTGTTGGAACCCCTTTTGAAAGGGTTGGGATGGACATTGTGGGGCCACTGGATCTCAAGACAGCCATGGGCAACAGGTACATCCTGGTCTTGGTGGACCATGCCACCCGGTACCCGGAGGCAATCCCTCTCAGGACAACGACGGCCCCAGTGGTGTGCCGGGAGGTAATGGGGATCTTTTCCCACATGGGTTTCCCCATAGAGGTGGTTTCTGACCATGGGACCAATTTCATATCGAAGTATATGACATCCCTGTGGGAGGAGTGGGGGTGTGTCTTACAAGTTCACCACTCCTTACCACCCATAAGGTAATCGTTTGAAGGGCATGATTAAAGGTCTGCCAGAACCCATGAGGCGTAAGTGGGACATCCTCTTACCATGGCTTTGCTTAACATACAGGGAGGTACCACAGAAGTCTCTAGGGTTCAGTCCCTCTGAGCTTCTGTATGGGCACCCTATGAGAGGACCTCTTAGCTTGGTCAAGGAAGGCTGGGAGACAGCTCCCATGATATCTCCCCAGGATGTATATAGCTACATGCTGGCCTTCAGGAATCAAACTTCCCACTTCAGAAAAGTCGCTCAGGGGAACCAGGAAGCAAGCCAGGAGGAGATGAAATGCTGGTACGACCAGAATGCCACTCTGGTAGAGTTTCATCCTGGCAAGAAAATGTGGGTCATGGCCCCACTTGAACCTTGTGCCTTGCAGGACAAGTGGACTGGGCCTTTTGAGGTGGTGGAGCGCAAAAGTAATTTCACCTACCTGGTCAATTTACAGACTCCCAGGAACCCTTTGAGGGTCCTCCATGTGAACCGCCTCAAACCTCACTTTGAGAGGTCCGAAGTGAGCATGCTCTTGGCGACAGTTGATGGGGTGGAAGAGGAGAGTGAACCTCTCCCTGACCTCCTGTCTACCAAGGAGCACGATGGGTCAGTGGAAGGTGTGATTCTCTCCCCTACACTGACCCCAGAGCAGTAGAGTGACTGTCACCAATTGCTGGGGCAGTTTGCCACGCTGTTCTCCCTGACCCCATGTGTTACTCACTGGTGTACCCATGACGTGGACACTGGTGACAGCCCTCCTGTGAAACACAAGATTTACAGGTTGACTGACCGGGTCAGAACCAGCAGCAAGGAGGAGGTCTCTAAGATGTTGGCGTTAGGGGTGATCGAGCCCTCCAACAGTCCTTGGGCCAGCCCAGTGGTCTTGGTCCCAAAGGCTGCTGCACCCGGTGCCACTCCTGGGTGGACTACCGTGGGCTCAACGCTGTCACCAGGACTGACGTGCACCCCATCCCCAGAGCTGATGAGCTCATTGATCGGTTGGGAGCTGCCAAGTTCCTCAGCATGTTTGATTTGATGTCTGGGTACTGGCAGATTGCCTTAACCTAGGGGGCAAAGGAGAGGTCAGCATTTTCAACCCGAGGGGGGCACTGCCAGTTTCGGGTGATGCCCTTTGGGTTCAAACATGCCCCTACCACCTTTCAGAGGTTGGTCAACCAGGTGTTAACCGGACTGGAGGATTTTAGTGCCACCTACCTGGACGACATTGCCGTATTCAGTTCCACCTGGGAAGCACACTTGCAGCACCTCTGGGAAGTGTTGAAGGCTCTGCAGAGGGCAGGCCTCAGGTTCAAGGCCCGTAAGTATCAGATTAGGCTAGACTCTGTGGTGTACTTAGGGCACCAGGTAGGAAGGGGCCAGGTGGCACCCCTACAGCCTAAGATTAACTCCATTCTGGCTTGGGAACCCCTCAAGACACAGACAGAGGTGAAAGCCTTCTTAGGTCTCACCGGTTATTATACGAGATTTGCCAAGGGCGATGGCACCATTGTTGCCCCCTTGACAGAGCTGACTTCCAGGAAGCATCCCGGGAAGGTGATCTGGACCGATGCCTGCCAGAAAGCTTTTGATGCCCTGAAGGCAGCCATGTGCATGGTGCCCGTGCTCAAGGAACTCGACTTCTCCAAGGAATTCGTAGTGCAGACTGACACTTCAGAGCATGGTGTGGGAGCTGTGCTCTCACAACTGAACGATGAGGGCCTAGACCAGCCGGTAGTCTTCCTTAGCAGGAGACTACTCCCCAGGTAACAAAGGTGGAGCGCCATAGAAAGGGAAGCTTTTTCTGTGGTCTGGGCACTGAAGAAGCTACGACCCTACCTGTTTGGGACTCACTTCCGAGTTCAGACAGACCACAGGCCCCTCAGATGGTTGATGCAAATGAGGGGTGAAAACCCAAAACTGTTGAGGTGGTCCATCTCCCTACAGGTAATGGACTTTACGGTGGAACATCGCCCTGGCACAGAACACCCCAACACGGATGGTCTGTCCAGGTTCTTCCGCCTTAGTGAAGAGAACGCCGAGGAGGTTGGGTAGTTCTTCCTCCTTTCAGCTGGAGGGGACATGTGTTAGACCTGGCATCTTCTGGCATGTTTCCCCCGTCTTTCTGCTTTCTTACCTCCCGGTTTTGACTCTGTTTTTGCTGTTTTAGTGTCTCTGCGCACTTTCTCACTGCTGTTCAGTGTTAAAGTGCAAGTGCTCCTGTTGTATATTGTATTATGGATTGGTGTTTCCATGATTGGCCCATTTGATTTACTAGTAAGTACCTAGTAAAGTGCATAGAGGGTGCCAGGGCCTGTAAATCAAATGCTGCTAGTGGGCCTGCAGTACTGGTTGTGCCATCCACACAAGCAGCCCTGAAAAGAGTTCTCAGACCTGCCACTGCAGTGTCTGCGCGCAGTTTGTAACTGCCATGTCGACCTGGCAAGTGCACCCACTTGCCAGGCCCTAATCTTCCCTTTTCTTACATGTAAGTCACCCCTAAGGTAGGCCTAAGGTATGCCTGTGGGCTGGGTGCAGTGTATGCGAAAGGTAGGGCATGTACTGGTGTGTGTACCATGTCCTGGTAGTGAATTACAGTGTATTTCGTTTTTCACTATGGAAAGGCTATCTGCCCCATAGGATAGAATGGGAGTTTACTTATAACATCTAATAAGCATATATTCCCATTGGGACAAGATAGAGAAACATGGTTTAGTATGCCTGATCTCAGAATATAAAAAATGCATCTTTTAGTAAAGATGATTTTTATGTTCTGTGTTTGAAAATACCACTTTTAGAAAATAAGTATTTTCTTGCTTAGCCATCCTGTGTGCCTCTGCTGGGTTTGTGTATTGAATGTCTGGCTTTGGATTGACAGAGGCTGGGGGGGGTTGAGGTGTGTCCTGCCTTTCCTGGATGAGTCAGGGCTTGCTAAATAGACTTGGACTGCATTTAGAGTAGTGGGGGATTTCCTTGCACCTGAATGGGCTTGGTCTGCCTTGGACAATGCTGTCTCCACCTCCTGCCAGGAAGCCGGGCCAGAGAGGACAGAACTGGTTTGGGCTGGGCACAGACACTCTCTGCCCCAGAGGACAAAGAGAAATGCAGTATAAATATTGGGGCCAAACCCCAGAACTTTAGAACTCGCTGGAATCAAGGAACCTGCCAAGATGAAGACCTGGAAGAGCTGCCAGGTGGAGTACTGCCCCTTTGCTGTGTTGTTGCTTTGCTGGGTTGGCCTGCAGTTGCTGCTTCTGCCTTGGACAGTGAAAGTACTAGACTGAACTTTCTTTACTTGTGCTGAGTATCTCCAAGTATCTCCAAGGGCTTGAAGTAGAACTTGCCTCCTGTTCTGAAGTCTCAGGGACTGCAAACACTTAACCACCCTCTGGGTACCACTTCTGGAACTGTTGTTTCAGTTGCCACAAAGAGGGGAAAAGCAATCAACTCCGTCACCGATTCCATCGCTGGCTCCATGTCCTGAAGGCACTGCTGCATCTCGCACCGCAACCCTGGTCTCACTGACGACGACAACCGCCGCTGCCGCCACCAAGCCGCTGCTTGCACCGTGACCTGTGGGCACTGCACTCCGCACTGCCTCGCTTCACTGGGGTCCATAGATGGAGCCCACCATTCGGATACCATGTCCCCAGACACGCCAATATCACTCACCTATAATTCTGACAATACAGTAGAACAAACTCGCCAGGCTTAAGGGGTCAGCCACAACGAGAGGAACACGCATTCATCCCAGAGGTAGACTATACCTACCCAGAAAGCCTAATTAACTATCTCATCTTGCGCCCCCTTACATCGCCTGCAGAGCAGAACACAGTGCGCGACATAGAAAAAGCTCTACAACATCTGAGAAGCTAGGGAATGAACACGACATCAGTAGAATCCCCAGCACCACAGATTGTCGTGTACCTCATCAACGACCACGTCATAGGTCTCGCAGAAGGTGACCCTTCCTCATTCATCCCAGCAACACCTTTAACTACTGCTGTCCTCCTGACCATGTTCCAGGTTTTAGGAATTGATATTAGACAGGAACAGCAGGCAGGGCTGATAACAGTCCCTGCCTACGTCTCCCAGTTACTTACAACAACAGCCCTATAAACAAGGATACCATGGCTACACAACTCCAGCATGTACTCAAGAACTTCACAGGGCAAGAGCAGCGCATAATTAAACACTGAAGGGAGTTACACAAGCACACAAAGAATTTAACACTCCCCTGGCCACCTGAAGGCACCTTCGACCATGCACATCATTGTTGCCACAACACCAGATTTAAAAGACCGTACTGTGCAACTACCAAAAGAGTTCCTCTTTCAGCCACAGTCTCAGGTTTCCCAAACGCCCGACAAACAGATGATCCTAGACATACAATGTCGCGAAATAACACCCACATACGGAGCCCTCCAAGCATTTGATGACAACGCCCGCACCTGTGCCTGCGTCATTTTCATTTAACCCAGAAGGTCAGTGAGAGATATCCTAGATGACTAACTGTTTGGGCCTCCTGAACATTATTCAAAAAGCGAGATTGAGTATGAAAATGCAATTGCCCTCTCAGTAACAGTAGAAATAAGAACACCTACTCCAGGTAAACCATTTAACCCCATACGTGACACTGATTTGTCTCAAGTACATGACAACATCTGTACCACTGGTCCTAACAATGTGGGCCTTATTCACTCTGCTGCCCCATTCAGAATAATACTAAAAAAAGGCACCATACTACCCAGAGTGCGCCAGTACCCTTTGTCCAAGGAAGCAGAGGAAGGTATTGCCCCCACCATACAAGCATTACTGGATCAGGGAGTCATATACCCCCGCAACACCTGTCTGTTTCCTATGCGCAAGGCAAATACTAATCAATGGCGTTTGGTTCATGACCTACGCCGCCTTAACAACATTGTGATACCAGAATTTCCGATTGTCCCGGATCCATCAGTGAGTCTCATGAATATTCCCCCAGACACGGAGTACTTCTCCACCATTTACTTAAAGAATGCCTTTTTCTGTGTCTCACTGCATCCAGACAGCTACTATCTGACTAGTTTCAGCTTTCGCAGTACCCAAATGTGTTACTAGAGGTTACCACAAGGGTATTGTGAGTACCCTAGCATTTTTAACGGAATTGTAAAGACTGATTTGTCCAATTTTCAATGTGACAGCACCCTGCTGCAATATGTCGACAACATTTTGATTTGCTGCCCCACAGAACAACAATGCCAAAAATACACCATTGCCCTGTTGACTACTTTAGCACAAAGATGATACAAAGTGGACAAAGGGAAGCTTCAGTACTGTCAGAAAGAAGTACACTACCTTGGCCAACTGCTCTCAGCATCAGGAAGACGAGTCACCCCAGACAGAGTTGAGACAATTAAATGCACCCCTGAACCACAGACAGTAAAAGAAAAGCAGAAAGTTTGCGGATTTGTTAACTATGTCCGTCAGTGGGTCTTTGATTTCTCCATCACTGCCCCACTACTAAGAGCTGTGAAAATGGCCAAGGGCAGACATGATAAGCTAGACTGGATACCTGAGATGAGGACAGTCTTTACACAGCTAAAAAATTCAATTACAAATGCACGAGTCTAAGGGTCCCCTGACTACACTAAAGAATTCTACCTATTCACTCACTGCGACGGCCAAGTCATGACAGCAGTCCTCACCCAAAAATACCCCATTGGCCACAAGCCCATTGATTACTTCAGTGGCATGCTAGATTCTGTAATGAAAGGACACTACCCTTGCGAACAGGCCCTGGCAACTGCAGCATTCGCTGTTGAGAAAAGCACCCCATAGTCATGGGTTCTCCGCTGAAACTATATACAGAGCATGCTGTGTTTGCAATAATACAGAAAGCTAAGACAACTCTTACTACACAAAGAGTATCAGGCTATGAAGTCATACTGTCGTTGCCATCACTGAAGGTTATTAAATGTCACAGAGTGAACCCAGCTACTTTCTTTGCCCACCCCATTGCCACCACAGATGATGACCCTCATGACTGTGCCACATATTCACCAGATGAGTCAGGAGCAGCTAAAGAGGACCCATTGCCAGGCAGTACAATATACTTTGTTGATGGGTCTTCTATCATTGATCAAGAAACAGGGATCAGGTATACAGGAGCTGCAGTAGTTGAGCATGACAAAATGACTCCTCTGATTCCCTAGATATTGTACAGCAGATTACATTACCTTCACACTACTCAGCACAAGCAGCACAAGCAGCAGAATTAGTGGCGTTGATTGCCGCTTTGAAGAGGGGGGCACACAAACGCATCACTGTTTATTCAGACTCTGCTTATGTCACAACAACAACGCATTCCAAAACCTGCACTGGAAAAGGCGGGGCTTCCTTAAATCAGATGGCTTGCCTGTCATGCACAGACACTTACTTGAGGAACTAATTGATGCAGTGGACCCTACTAGCTGAGGTAGCCATAGTCAAATGTGCAGCCCATACAAACGGCGAATACTTTGTCTCCAGAGGCAATGCTCTGGCAGACTGGGCAGCTAAAGTCGTTGCTAGGAGGCCACTACCTGCGGCACCACTAGAATGTCAGCAACTCCCCATCCTGCTTGCCCAGAATGTACCCCCAACAGAACAACAGACTGAAAAAGGTAAAGGAAAAGGCACCCCTGATTTCTCACTTCCACACATCATTGATGACACATAGCCATACGATCACACTGCACACCTACACCTTAGAGAAATACTGGAAAGTGCACCAGATCGAGAGAAAGAGTTATGGAAGATAAGGGAAGTACGACTAGATCCCTCAGATTTTATCTACAGACAGGCCTGTCATGCCACAGGCCTTATTGCAAGTGGCGTTAGACCAGTTATACCTTCCCACACATGCTTCATGAGATAATATGTCTACCACCATACAAACTGACTAGTTTTTCCCAAATGCCCACTAACTAATACAACTTTTTGTTAACAAATGCCTCATTTGTCAACAAAACTCACCAAACCCGACACTGAAAACAGTTGCCTCCACAATTCCAAAATCGAAAGGCCCTTTTAAAGAACTCCACATCGACTTTGTCGACATGATCGACAGATGTCAAAATTACTGATACCTCATTGTGGTGGTCTGTCCATTTTCACGATGGATCGAAGCTGGACCATGTGTCCACTGCGATGCAAAAGCAGCAGCCAATTTCCTGCTCCGAGAGGTCATTTCGCGCTGGGGCTTGCCAGACACGATGAGGTCAGACAACAGCAGCCATTTTTCCAGCGCCATTTTTTCCTTTCTCACCACCATGTTAGGGATTAAACATAAATTAACATCAGCGTACCACCCCCAAAGCAATGGCATCTGTGAACGCATTAATTGCCTGCTCAAAAATAAAATAAGCAAGATAAGTGCCACAATTGGAAAAAATGGCTCTATTGCCTACCAATTGCCCTGTTTTCACTTAGAAATTCTCAAAGTTCCGACCACCACCTAACGCCCCATCAGCTTGTTACCGGACAATCAATAAATAAATCAGTTCCAGCAACTCTGCTGAAAACTGATACTGAAAGTTCTTCTGAAATTGTGAAAGCTGAAATTTATGAGTATCTGTGTGAATTAACCCACGCTGCGCAGTTCCTTTCTACTCAGATATCGAAGCAGAAGGAGAAGGGCCTCATCGATCCTGAGCTCCCACCTATCCATCCTGGAACACAGATCTTTGTCCGGAAGGCAGTCTGCCGGTGGAAAGACCCAAAGTTTGAAGGACTTTTTAAAGTCACAGACTCCTCACCCACAGCTGTCCGCATTGCTGAAAGGAAGGCATGGATCCACTGGAGTGACATCAGAGTCGACCCTGCACCACCTCAACACTAAACAATGAACAAGAGGAAGGCAACTTGTTCCCACTGACTGTCCGAGAAGAAGATGGTGATCATTTGGAGGTCTATGGATTTAGCCATCACCACAACACCCGCATCGCAGAAGTGTCTTATGCAAAGCTATCTACTTGTATTATGTTTTTCTATATTATTGTCGGAGTGGCACTAGCAATGTTTAACTGGTTCGCTATTATCTCTCATTGTGTTGATAAAAAAGCATGTATTCCTCAAACTATTGAAGCTGTCTGTGCCACTATGCACCCCATATTCCTTTCCCCTCTTTCTGCTAACACCTGTACTGAGGGTAATGGCCTCGCTGGTAAGGCAACATGTTCTAATGCCTCTATTTCCTGTAATAGCACCACTATCGCTATAAAATATCCCCCTAGGTTCTCTCGTCATCGTAGGGATGCCCTAGTAGACAGGCAACAAAGCGCCCATGACTCCCTCCAAGACAATATGTGGTACAGTGAAATGGCCATAGCCGGAAGGCAGAAGACTAATGAATCCTGTTATGTGTGAACATACATCCCACATGCAGTAGACGCAGATAGACTGGTATTCCCACAGGAAGTGCCCTCGTACATTGCAAAGTACCTTTTACACCTCTTTCTTTGCCGAATTCGGGGCCAAATTCTGGTTAGTAGGGTCAACATATCTGAAGTGTATGATAATACTACCCTCTGGGACCACACACCAATAGTGTTCAAGATTATTACTGATAGGGCCCAACTTGAGGTAGAATTCGAAAATATGTGTAGAAGACAAGTAGCATGTTTCGACAACAAGGCTGCTTTCACTAGACAACATGAGTTTGTAATAATATCAGCCCCATCAGCAACTTGTGACCCCAACAAACTTAAGAGTACGCCATCCCCATGTCAAAAAGGGGTCTTCCTCAAAATGCAGTCACGTGTTTTTGCACATGACAGATGGAGTCCCCCAACAAACTTAATATGCAGAGCAGCATCCTTAGGGCCTCCCTGGATTGATTCAGACTATGACAATGGGATAGAATGGGAAGTTGAGGATCAGTGCTATGAGATTTGGTCTAAGGAAGCTGGAAGGTACACCTGGGGTGGGGAGAAAATGGCCAAACCTTAAAAAAGCTTTCAAACTAAAGTCACCTCTTCTCTGTTTTCTAGGAAATGGCACAGTACCTGTGGGGCACAACTCAGGATGCAATAGCACCATTTTCAATGTGGACGTGCAGTATGGCACCTCAAGCCTAATGGACTTCTACTGGGCGTGCGGTGAACGTCTCTATCTCCAACTGCCTCCTCGATGGAATGGACTGTGCACCCTGGTGACCCTGCATGGAGTCCACCTGTTCGTTCCAGCAGCCAATATCTCCCACATTCATACCCATCCAATGACGGGCTCTGTCACCTTGCTCCACCGACATTGACGGTATGCTGAGTATTTTATGTGGACAGCCTTTAAAGACATACCCCAGTAATTCCGGTTATTTAATAATGCCCAACTCTTCTTTGGGAGCCTCATTCCGATGTTCCGGATCAAACCAAATGCACGCTGGCTCCAGGTGACCCGCTACAAAGTCATGTGGGCCCTCAACAGTACCAAAGATGGGCTGAACGCTATCAAGAGGAACTATGTCCCCTGAAACTTATGGTCCTGCAGCACCGGTACATCTTGGACATGCTAACAGCTATCGAAGGTGGAGTTTGTCACAAGATTGGGAGCTCCTGCTGCACGTTCGTGCCTGCCAACGATGAAGAGAACGGGCCCATCACAAAGGCCATCGAGGACTTGAGCACTATAGAAAAGAAAATGATTGCTGAAGGAGGTGCCAGGACATACATAGCCACAGGCTGGTTGGACTTTCGCTGGATGACTTCATGACTGTCTGCCCTCCTAAAAATTCTATTGCCGGTTTTTGGTGTGCTGTTGCTCCTTTGGTGTGCCATACAGATACACTGTCATTGTGTAAAAAATGCTGGTAATAAATTAGTAGGCAGGAATTATGTAGGGACAACAATATTCAGAAGGCCTATACACAAGAAGAAGGGTAGAACAGGGAATGGGGACAATTTAGCGCCCCAGAAGTAGTAGAGCTCACAATGCCAGGACCACACTCCATGCAGCCTGCTACCATTGCACAGGGCCAGGTCGATAGCCCCCAACTCCCCCTAGCAGATGCCAAGTGAGAGAGGATTTAAACGTAGATGCACCATCACCTACACCGACACCCTATACATCCCTTGTTGACATACCTGAAGGAGAATATGTAGAGTTAAGAAAGCCACAGGCGAGCCAATGTTCCTATGTGAATGACACCCCGTGGATGCCCCAACTAGAAGGAGGACATGCAAAGTACGCTGTAAGAGTTTTGTTCAAGAATGAACAAAATGAGGGAAATGAAGCAGGGTCCAGTTTTACCCTGTAATGTCTCAGCTATTGCTGCCACATCTGAAGCATTAGAGTCCTGAATGTCCCGGTCATTCAATAGGCAAGGGTGTGCTAAATTAGCCATACTGCCGTAAGCATTCACTGAAACAGTAGGCCTCATGTCTATCTAAAAAGGTTACAGCTATTTCTCCTATGAAGGCCACGAACCTCAGTTCACAGTTTTTCTGCTAAACAAGTCACCAGACCCCGCTCTCCGTCCCTGTCCTCTGTGCGTACATCTTTCCGAACATCAAGAAGATGTAGCAATAACAGGATGCATCTGTCATCTAGAAGAACAAGATGGGATAAGAGTAGGGGTGGGGGCTAACTGTAAATTTCCACAGCTTCTCACCTGATGTTTTGCTTGCTTTGGAAACTAAGACAGCGACATGGCTTAAAGTGACAATAACATTTCTATGCATTGTGTACCATATAAGGAGATTCCGACTTAAAGCTTCCAAGAAGTTACGCAAATTGTTTTTGATAAAATGTTCAATTTTTTGTTATGTTCTGCGGTCAAGCACTTGCCAAAGTTAGATCTTGCAGTCATCGGTTCCTCATTAAAAGAGTACAAAAGGGCCACTCACTGGCAAATCGTTGAACACCTCACACAGTGGTTTTTCACGGGGAAGTGCTCCCAGTTAACTGATTATTTCACATTTTTTGATTGAGGTTATAATGATTCATTGTACTTTGATTGTCAGTTTCTCTCACTCTCTCTTTTTCTTTGCATTGCCATGATTTTGAACTTACTGGATTGCATGTTTTTGCTCATGATCTGCGATGTGCCTTTGACACAAGTTACTTGCTAGATTGCATGGTGTTATTTTTGATTAATGATGTGTCTTTGACATTTTCTGTCAAATTGTTTGAATAAATAGTGTCACTCCTGGCTCAATTCCTGCATTTTCAGATGTGTGTCTTGTTAGTTCAGATAGCACGTCTCCGTGCTAATTTATGTGGCAAAACCACCCTCCAACACCTGTCAGGAAGCCGGGCCAGAGAGGGCAGTACTAGTTTAGGCTGGGCACAGACACTCTCTGCCCCAGAGAACAAAGAGAAATGCAGTATAAATATTGGGCCCAAACCCCAGAACTTTAGAACTTGCTGGAATCAAGGAACCTGCCAAGAAGAAGAGCTGGAAGAGCTGCCATGAGGAGTACTGCACCTTTGCTGTGTTGTTGCTTTGCTGGGTTGGCCTGCAGTTGCTGCTACTGCCTTGGGCAGTGAAAGGACTGGACTGAACTTTCTTTACTTGTGCTGAGTATCTCCAAGTAGAGCTTGCCTCCTATCCTGAAGTCTCAGGGACTGCAAAGACTTCACCAACCTCTGGGTACAGCTTCTGGAACCGTTGTTTCAGTTGCCACAGAGAAGGGAATAGCAACCGACTCCATCACCGACTCCGTCGCTGGCTCCGTGTCCTGAAGGCACCGCAGAAGGCACCTCCGTTTCTCGCACCACAACCCTGGTCTCACCGACAACGACAATCAAAGCCGCCGCCACGGAGCCACTGCTTGCACCTTTACCTGTGAGCACCACACTCCGCACTGCCTCGCTTCACTTTGCAGCCCTGGTCTTACCGACGCCGTCGCTGCCTGCTGACTTCGACACCCGTGATGGCATCGTGGCTGGGGGCACCACTCGTAAGTCTCACAACGCACCACCTCGTCCCACACCGCAGTCTGGGCCGACTGACGCCTGCTCCTGCTAACCAGCTCTATCGCTTGCACCATGACCTGCCAGCACCGCAACGAGCACCGCCCCACTCTACATCGTAGCCCTAGTCTCATCGACGCCGCTGGACGACCGCCCCCGAGCCGCTGCCTGCACCGCACCCTAAGGGCACCACATGCTGCACCGCTTTAGTTCGCATTGCAACCGCGACAGCTGCTACGACTGACTCGCACTAACGTGTTGGTAGCAAAGTAAAAGGTACTGTTTACGAGTCTGCCGACACTCCCGACCGACGTGGTCAGATGGAACTGTTGGATTCTGTTGTTTTCAGTATCCCGGTAGCACCAGACGCTGCTACCGACTAGGAAGAACTGTGTTTTTGAGATATTTCTGCAATTTTAAAGGATATCTTGCAAAGTATATATTTTTAAGTACTGTATGTTGGATTTTTATCGATTTGGTCTTGTTTTGGATATATAAAAATATTGGATATTTTTCTAAACTGGTGTGGTGTCCTTTTGTAGTATTTTCACTGTATTACTGTTGGTTATGTGCAAATGCTTTACACACTGCCTCTGAGATAAGCCTGACTGCTCGTGCCAAGCTACCAAGGGAGTGAGCAGGTGTTATTTTAGGAGTGTAACTCCCTTACCCTGACTAGGAACTAGAGTCCCTACTTGGACAAAGGTGCCTACCTCTGCCAACTAGAGACACCCATTTCTAACAACCATATAGTAACTTATTGTTCACAACAACTCTATAATAGACCAATTCGTGCTTTTTTCAATTCTCCTTAATTGTCCCTTTTTTTGTTTGTTGCTAAACCATGTCTCAATCTGGAGAAGCAGTACCTGCACCTGCACCTGAATCATTGATTTTTAGACGTCCCAGTTATAGACTTATACTGTGGTCCAGCTGAAGAGTTTTTGCAGGGAGTTTCAGCTTTCCATGAGAGGCTTCACCTGGACGTAGGAGCTGCATAAGACTTTGAGAGCCTAGGAAGAGGCCTGAGATGCAAGAGCTGAGGTCCCAGAGAAGGAGGAGCAAGAAATTCAGGAAGAAGAGGAGGATGAGTGCCTCCTAGATTCTAATGTGGAATCAGGAGCAGTGGTAGGGCCCAGAGCAGGGAGCAGTGTCTCCTCAAAGAACCTGTTCCTAGGTGAGCTGGCAGACAGGAGGGAGGAAAGAAAACTAAATCTGGAACTTGCCAAAATGAAATTGGAGAAAGAGCAAGCTCTAAAGGAAAGGAGGATGGCTCCGGAGGAAAGGAAACTAACCCATGAACTCAACCTCAGAGAGCTGGACAGGACATAAGAGCCTACAAGTGGGGTCCAGCAACGACAATGGTGGCAGCATACCTGCAGTGTCCACTACAGAAGTAAGAGTCCGGATACCCAAGGATTTGGTGCCCAGTTATGTGGTGGGGGATCACATAGACAAATGGTTCTAGCCCATGAAGTGGCTCTAAGAGTGCACAAGGTCCCAGAGGAGTCCTGGGGTGGTAGGTTGTGGAGGTACATGCCCACAGTGGGGAGGGATACACTTTTCAGATCAGAGGTGGGAGACCAGACACACTACACTGCTATGAAGACCATACTAGTCAACATGTTTGTGCTGACACCTGAGAAATACCAGCAGAGGTTCAAGGCCAATCACAAAATTGCATCACTGAGCTGAGTGGACTGCTTAGACTATGCTAGCAAGGCACTGAAGGACTGGGTGAGGTGCAGTAAAGTAGATGATTATTCAGTAAAGTAGATGATTATTCAGGGCTGTACAACTGAATTTTGAAGGTGCATGTGCTTGATCTTTGCTTTACAAAGCTCAACCAACCCTAGTTGATAGGAAGTTTTGTTACCCCAGGAAGCTTGCTGAGGAGGCAGACATCTTGGTCTGCACCAGAGTCTCCAAGAAGGTATCTGGGGGACTCCCAAAAGGGTGAACAGGGTTCCCATCAGAAGAAAGAGGAGGGAGATAAAAAGACAGAGTTCTCTAAAAGCCCCCAAAGCAACTCACTGGGGAAAGGGTCTGTTCTCATTCCCAATCTGGCCACCAGAAGAAAAACTACCCTGACAAGAGTCCGCAACCCAAACCCATCAAGTGCTATGAGTGCTTCGAGTATGGACACTACAAGGGGGACCAAAGTGTCCAAAAAGAGCACAACCTCATGCTGGAAGAAAGGTTCCAGGGGTGGTAAGTATAATGCAGGAGGAGGAGTTTGTCCCAGTTAATGGGGGTGAGTTTAGTGGGGTTACCCTGGGGTCCCTAGGTGACAGTGAGATGGTTCCTAAGATCCATGTGCCCTCTAATACTACAAAGTGTAGCAATGGGTCACTATCAATGGAGAAGGTGTTGAGGCTCTGATGGATACAGGTGCCAGCATGACTATGCTGAGGAGTCAGCTGGTGCCCACAGAGCAGGTGATTCCAAATATATTCCACCAGGTTGAAGTGGCTGAAAACAGAAAGGGTCACTACCCAGTGGGCCTTGTTCCATTTGAGTGGGGGAGGGTTCAGTTCTTCTGAGAAAGTTGCAGTGAGCCCTGCCATCCCTGTAGACTGTTTGCTAGGTTGAGCACACTACCTGGAAGGTCGTGTAGCTCAAGCTTCATGTGGAGATTTTGGGGTTACCTGACTTGATCTGTGCTACCAGAAGGTCCATGTCTGCCCAGGTTAGGAAACAAAAAGAGCCTGGAGAAATGGCCCAGCCAGCTGCTAAGAATGGGAAAGGCGGGGGTCTTGGGCAACCAGCCCCTGAATGTCTGCCCATTGAGGTGGATGGGGCACTCACGGTGGCCACCCCGGAGCCACCTGAGGAGGGCATTACTCCCCTTGGTAACCTGCCAGGGATTGCTGGATGGCAAGTGGAAGGAGGACCCACCAAGAAGGAGTTCTGTAGGGCACAAATGGAGTATCCAACCCTTTAGTGCGTGAGGCAACTGGCCGAAGCCCAAGCAGCAGGTGATGCCTCTGAGAGTCATCACATTTACTGGGAGGACAACCACACTGTATAGTGATCCCAAGTCTTCTGTGCATGGGGCGACAAAGGCCCTGGAGGTCCCCTGATGCTAGAGGGCCTTCCTACTGGAGCTGACCCATGAAATTCACCTGGCACGGCACCTGGGCCAAGACAAGACCTTTGCAAGGCTTGTCCACCACTTTTATTGGCCTAGGATCAGGACTTCCTCATATGCATTCTGTAGGACTTGTGTGACCTGCCAGGCCAGTGGGAAGACAGGGCAGAGGCTGAAATCCCCCTTAAACCCTTGCCTGTCATCTGCACACAATTTGAGATGGTGGGCATTGACATTGTTGGACCTAAGGATCCCCAGACTGCTTCAGGCAACAGGTTTATCCTGGTACTGGTGGATCATGCCACTAGGTACCCAGAGGCACTCCCTATGAAGACCACAACTGCACCTGCATTGGCAAAGGCCCTAATGGGGATTTTTACCCCATTGGGTACCCCCAAGGAAGTGGTGTCTGACAGGGGACACCAACTTCATGTCTCCTTATATGAAGTCAATGCGGAAGGAGTGTGGGGGCAAATGGGCTTTCTGATAGATTCAACAAGACTCTGAAAGGCATGATTAGAGGCCTGCTTGAGGCCCTGAGTAGTAAGTGGGACATCCTCTTCTCACGCCTGTTGTTTACCTACTGGGAGGTACCACAGAAGGGAGTGGGCTTCAGCCCTTTTGAGCTTCTGTATGGGCAACCAGTCAAAAGACCTCTATGTTTGGTGAAAGAAGGGTGGGAGAAAACTCCCAGGAAGATTCCCCAGGATGTAGTGAGCTACATGCTGGCCTTCAGAAGCCAAAAGGCTAAGTTGTGGAAGCAAGCTTTAGACAACTTAGAAGCCAGTGAGGATGTAAAGAAATAATGATATGACCAAAATTCTACCACTGTGGACTTGCAGCCTGGGCAGAAAGTGTGGGTAATGGAACCTGTGGAGCCCAGGGCAGTCCGGGACTGTTGGACTGGGCCCTATGAGGTGATTGAGAGGAAGGGTCAGGCCACCTACCTGGTAGACCTTAAGACCCCTAGGCAACCCCACAGGGTGCTCCATGTCAATCGCCTCAAACCCCACTTTGAGAGGTCTGAGCTCATCATGCTGTTGCTGACAGATGGGGAAAAGGAAAAGGAGAGTCAACCTCTCCCTGACCTCTTGGACTCAAAGGAAAAAGATGGATCAGTGGAAGGAGTAATCATCTCCCCCAGTCTGACTCCTGAACAGCAGAGGGACTGCTATCAAGTATTGGGACAGTATTCCTCTCTGCTCTCCCTCATCCCTGGGACCTCCCACCTGTGTACCCCTGATGTGGACACAGGAGACAACCTTCCTGTTAAGAACACATTTTACAGGTTGTCTGATAAGGTGAGGTCCAGCATTAAGGAAGAGGTTTCTAAAATGCTGGAGATGGGGGCAATAGAACCCTCCAGTAGCCCCTGGTCCAGTCCTGTGGGTCTGGTACCAAAAGCTGTCCCACCAGGTACGACACCTGAACTAAGGTTCTGTGTGGATTAAAGAGTGCTAAAATCAATCACAAAGACAGCAGCACATCCAATCTCCCAGGCCGATGAGCTTATTGACAGGTTAGGGGCTGCCCAGTATCTTAAGTATCTTTGATCTTACAAAAGGGTACTGGCAGATTGCCCTAACAGAAGGAGCAAAGGAGGTCAGCCTTCTCCACTCCAGAGGGTCACTATCAGGTTTGAGTAATGCCCTTTGCACTCAAGAATGCCCATGCCACCTTCCAGAGGGTGGTGAATCAAGTCATTGCTGGTATGGAGGCCTTCAGTGCTGCCTATCTGAATGACATAGCTGTCTTTTGTAGCAGCTGGAAGGACCACCTTTTTCGTCTGCCAGGAAATGATTCAGGCTCTGCAAGAATCAGGACTGGCTATCAAGGCCAATAAGTGCCAGATAGTGCAGAGGTGTGTGGTGTACTTGGGACACCTTGTGGATGGGAGTAAGGTGCAGCCCCTCCAGGCCAAGATAGAGACTATCATGGCCTGGGAGCCCCCCAAAACCCAGACTGTGGTCAGAGCATACTTGAGCCTCACTGGGTACTATAGGAGGTTTGTCAAGTGATATGGCACAATTGTTGCCCCCTTGACAACGCTGACTTCTAAGAAGCAGCCCAGAAAAGTGATTTTGACAGAGGCATGACAAAAAGCATTTGA
This sequence comes from Calotriton arnoldi, assembly GCA_963921515.1. NCBI lineage: Eukaryota > Metazoa > Chordata > Amphibia > Caudata > Salamandridae > Calotriton > Calotriton arnoldi. Next base: position 955,425 of record CAWUFW010005608.1, on the reverse strand, counting down.
CTCCCGTAAGCAGGCCATGTGCACAGCCCCTGTGCTCAAGGCCCCTGACTTTTCCAGAAAGTTAATTTTATAGACAGATTCATCAGAGCATGGTATAGGGGCAGTACTTTCTCAACTTAATGAAGAGGGCCTGCACCAAGCTGTATCCTTCATCTCCAGTAGGTTATTTCCCAGGGAACAAAGGTGGCGTGGTAGCGAAGGAGAAGCTTTTGCTGTGGTCTGGGCGCTGAAGAAGTTGAGGACTTGTTTGGTACTCACTTCCTGATTCAGACTGACCACAGGCCCCTCAAGTGGCTCATGCAAATGAGGGGTGAGAATCCAAAACTGTTGAGATGGTCTATTCCCCTGCAAGGTGGAACAAAGACCAGGGGTAGACCACGCCAATGCTGATGGCCTATCCAGGTTTTACTGCCTTAGTGATGAGAACTCCCTACTTCTTCTATCTTCCATCAGCACACTGCCCATCCTCCTTTAACTAAACTGGGGTGTACATCTGTTAGAAATGGGATCGCTAGTTGGCAGAGGTATGCACCCTGTGAAAGTAGGGACCACCACTTTAGTCAGGGTAAGTTAGATACACACAAAAGATAAACTGTGCTCACCGTCTGGTAGCTTGGCACAGAGCAGTCAGGCCTATCTAAAGAGGCAATGTGTTAAGTATTTCTGCAACAGACATACACACAGTAACACAATGAAAACACCTCAAAAATACTCCACACATGGTTAGAAACATAAGGAATAGTTTTATGAGTAAAACAAGACCAAAACGACAAAAACCCAATCAGTAAAACCTGAGTTATGATTTCTTTCAAGAATAAACCAAAAATAGTGCTAAGAAGGCAATAGCGCTATGGGGTTACTTGAGGTTGCGCTGGACCGGGGCAAACCCAAAGTTCAGGCCGACCACGATGGACGGCAGGCCCGCTACAGGACACAAGGAGGTCCTGCTGAGAAAGTACCTTAGATACAGCAAGAGTCAATGTCGAAGACTCGATGCAAGGAGTTGAGGAGGTGCCGCGTCATCATCGAGTCACTCATGATGTCCGTAGAACCACGCATCGAAGGGCAATGTGTTGGTTCCAATTGGAGCAAAGTCATCACTGCATCGATTTTGATGGTTCTGGACAACAGAAATCACCTTTCAAGGGACTAGGACTTGATTGGCACCACTTGGCAGGGCAGGACTCACAGATGGCAGAGTCCAGGTTGCAAAGTTGAAGGAAGTCTTTGATGGCCCTGAGACTTCAGAACAGGGTACAAGCCACAAGCCCTTGGAGTCACTCTGGGTTAAAGTGAGATGGGTCAAGTTCTTGTCTTCAGCAGGGCAGAGATCAGCAGGCAGCAAGGCAGCTCAGCAAAGCAGAAAGCAGTTCCTGTCTGAACAGCAGTCAGGAAAAGTGGCAATCCTTGAGTCACAGTAGTCTTCACTCCTGGCAGAGTTCTTCACGGGTCCAGTAGTGTACTGTCTTGGTAGGGTCAGAGCCCCAGTCCTTTAGAGCATCTCAGACCTGCCATTTCAACCTGCACTGCAGTTTTAAACTGACATTTTGACTTTTGGAATTGAACTAGAAAAGCCTGCGGTTGACCAGAGCCAAAAAGCACAGTACAAAAATCAGTGGGCTAACCTTAATACATTCGTATTCCAAAATCAATGCGAGATGCTGTCAATATCCACCCAGGCCTAAATCAATACTGCCAGGCAGTTGCGTTGTAGAAACCCAATGCATTTCGAGTAATTATTGAATGGGAACCAACTTTTGTATGTCACTTCAAGTTGAAGAATTATGAATTACAATTCTGCATCATGTTATTAATAAATAGCATGTGCTAGTAATTTGACCTTTGCTTAATTTATTGACTTTGGAATACAAAAGTGTTAAGGTTAGCCTATGGGCTTTTTTGTTGTGTGCTTTGGCTCTAGTAAACCACAGGGTTTTCTAGTTCAACTCAGGTTTTTACTGAAACTGGCAGGTTACGCTCCAAGGCAGCACACACTCATAGTTTACTCTATTTTGAATCGAATCAGTGTAAGAGTGCATGGCACCACCACAAGTCTTATCAAAATAAGCCTTTTGCCAGGCCTAAACCTTTCTTTTTCATACATATAAGTCACCCCTAAGGTAGGCCCTACTGGTCAATAGGGCAGGGGGCATTGTATTTAAAAAGTAGAACAAGTGGGTTTAGGTTTTACATGTCCTGGTAGTGAAACTGTCCTAAAATCCTTTTTCACCACTGAAAGGCCTACCTCTCCCATAGACTTACATTGGGTTGCCTTATGATATTTAATACGTGCTTGTTAGAAATTGGGTCTGTAGGTGGCTGAGGTTTGCACCCTGGCCAAGTAGTGACCATAATCCTAGTCAGGGCAAGCTACATACATACTTTAAATTAACCTTTGCTCATCCTCTGGTAGCTTGGCACAGAGCAGGCAGGCTTTATTTAAGAGGCAATATGTAAAGTATTTGTGCAACACACACACACACAGAAACACAATGAAAACATCACAAAAAGATTCCACATAGGTCTGGAAAATAGAGAATATATATCTAAGTAAAACAAGGCCAAAACGACAAAAATCCAATCAATAGAAGTTGAGATATGAATTTTTAAAGAATAAATTAAAAAACAGTGCTTAAAAGTCAATAGCGCTAATAAGTTACTTGAGGTTGCGAGGTACTGGGGTAAACCCAAAGTTCAAGCTGACCGCAATGGAGGGCAGCCCGGCTATGAGACTCATGCAGGTCCTGCTGAAAAAGTACCTTGGGTGGAGCAAAGCACTGATGCTGAGGGCACGATGCGTCAATCTTTTCCTTGCAGTCGGGTCACTGCGTCGTCGTCGAGCTCTGTTGAGATGAAGACAATGCATTGAGCTGCACAGAGCGTCGTCTTCGGGTCGCGCAGGCTGTAGAAATGCTGTCATCAAACAGCCTCTGCGTCAGCGTCGGGTCCGAGTGGCGCAGTGGTGCGATGAATCGGTTTTATAGAACCCACTTCTGAGGCCCAGGATTGGAGGAGGCACATCAGGCAAGGGTAGGACTCACAGATGGCAGAGTCCAGCAGCACCAGCAGGATTGTTGGAAGTCTTTTTTGCCCCTGAGACTTCAGAAAACAGGAGGCAAGCCAGTGACCCCAAGGAGTCCCTCTGAGTTCAAGTGAGATGGGTCTAGTCCATGTCCTAAGCAGGACAGAGATCAGCAGGCAGCAGGTCAGGTCAGGTCAGCTCAGCAAAGCAGAGAAGCAGTTCCTCAGAACAGTCGGTCTAGGCAAAGTGGCAATCCTTACAGCACAGCAGCCTTTACTCCAGCAGAGTTCTTCCCAGGTCCAGTAGTGTACTGATTTGGCAGGGTCAGAGCCCCAGTACTTATACTCAAATGTGCCTTTGAAGTGAGGGTGACTTCAAGGCAGCCCCTTGAAGTGCACAGGTCCCCTTTCATCCCAGCCCTGTCTGCCAATCTATCTGTGAGGGGTAATCAACCCCTTTGTATGGGACACAGGACACTGCCTATTCAGGTGTCTCAGCTCCCCCTCCTCTTCCTGCCCAGGAAGAGCTATCAGAATGTAGATGAAGGCATATGAGTTCTCTGCCATACCCACCCTTTCTGTGTTTTTGGCTGTCTAGAGTGAATGCACATACTGTAGGTGACACCCACCCCAGATATGTATTGGAGACAGGCTGAAAGGCACACAGAGCAGTAAGAGCAGAGAAATGTCCAATTTCTAAAAGTACCATTTCTAAAACAGTAATTTTAAATCCAACGTTACCAGTTAAGACGATTTATCAGTACTATTTAAAAGATATGAAACATTATGTAGCGACTCCTTTCTAATTAGGAATTACAGCTTTAAAGTTTTAAGAACTTCCCAATGCTAGCCTATGAGAGGCCTCACAGTAGTGAAACACTACTTTAGCTGTTTGTCATTACCAGGACATGTAAAATTTTAAAATACGTGTCCTATTTAGTTACTCAGCACCCTGCCCTTAGGGCTACCTAGGGCCTACTTTAGGGGTGACTTATGTGCAATAAAAGGAGAGTCAAAGGCTTGGGAAATGGTTTTAAATGCCAAGTCGAAGTGGCAGTAAACTGCACACACAGTCCTTGCAATGGCAGGCCTGAGACAGGTTTGAAAGGTTACTTGTGTGGGTGGCACAACCAGTGCTGCAGGCCCACTAGTCGCATTTAAGTTACAGGCCCTGAGTATATGGCATACCTCTTTACAAGGCACCTATGAGTGAACTAAATATTCTTATCATGTATACCCCATTGTCACCATGTTTAGGGAGACGCACATGCACTTTAGCACGGGTTAGCAGTGGTAAAGTGCTCAGAGTTCTAGGGCCAACAAAAAGATAGAGCAAAAAAAGAGGTAGACAGGAAAAATGTTTGGGTGAAAACCACCCAAGGGAATGACAGGTCTAACACTTACCTAAGAAAGCATTCTGACCATTGATTACCCTTGCCTTTGTGGTTTGTATCTCCATCAAAACCGCCACCTTCCCTGATGACTGGAAACACGCTGTGATCAACCCCCTGCTGAAGAAGCCATCCACCGACCGACAGACCTCAAGAACTTGAGACCCATCTCCCTCCTCCCCTTCCCAGCCAAGATCATTGAGAAGGTCACCAATGCCCAACTCTCCGAGTTCATCGAAGAGAACCACGCCCTGGACATCTCTCAATTTGGCTTCCGAACTAACCACAGCACCGAGACCACACTCCTCGCCACCACCGAGGACATCCGCTCCCTTTTTGACCACCGTGAACTTGACTCACTGCCATCTTCGATACCGTCTCCCACCACACCCTAATCACGAGACTCAAGTACGCCGGCATCCGACACAAAGCCCTGGACTGGATCCAATTACAGCGTTCCTCTCAGAACCTACAGAGATCAGCTACAGAGTGCCCCAGGGCTCCTCCCTGAGCCCCACCCTCTTCAATGTCTACATGGCCTCCCTCGTGGCCACCGTCAGAAACCACGGACTCAACATTGTCTCCTACGCCGACGACACCCAGCTGATCCTCTCCCTCACCAATGAACCCACAGCTGCCAGAACCAACTTTCACAGCGAGATGAAGGCCATGGCCACCTGGTTGAAAGATAGCTGCCTCAAGCTCAACTCGGACAAGACAGAAGTACTCATCCTGGGACCCGCACCTTCAGCCTGGAATGACTCCTGGTGACCCGCTGTACTGGGAACCCCTCCCACCCCCTCGGACCACACACGTAACCTTGGCATCATACTGGACTCCTCGCTCACAATGAACCGCCAGATCAACACCGTATCCTCATCCTGCTTTCACACGCTCTGCCTGCTTCGAAATACATTCAAATGGATCACTACAGAATCCAGAAAGACGGTCACCCATGCACTCATCACCAGCAGACTCGACTACGGCGACGCACTCTACACCAGCGTTACCCAGAAACATCTCAGGAAACTACAGAACGCAGCCAGATTGGTCCTTGACATCCCCCGCCGCAGCCACATCACACAACACCTCCAACAACACCACTGGCTCCCAGTCAACAAGAGAATTACCTTCAAGCTCCTCACACATGCCTACAAAGCTCTCTATGACGCAGAATAAACATATCTGACCCACCGTCTCTCATTCACGTACCCGCCAGACAACTTTGCTCCACCCAACTTGCCCTGGCCACCATCCCACAGATTCACAAGACCAGAACTGGAGGAAGATCCTTTTCCTACCTCGCCGCCAAGACTTGGAACACCCTTCCCCTCCACCTCTGGCAATCCCTGTTGCTGACCCAATTCAGGAAGGATCTCAAGACCTTGCTCTTTGACTAAACCTCCATGCCCAGACGGATCGAGCAGCCCCCCCCCAGCACCTTGAGACTCTCCCAGGTGAGTAGCCGTGATATACAAACTCCTGATTGATTGATTGATTGATTGACATTTGCTTGCTTTCTATTTGTTGGCTTTAATTGTTTCAGGCTGTCCAGCATGGCTTGTTTACTGTATTCTTCCAAGAGTGCTCGCTTTCTGTAAACAGGCCTTTACATTTTGTTCTCAACATGTCACATGTGGGGTATAGTCAAATACAGTGGTCAAATGTCAGGTTATGTCTTCCGAGCATAAATGAAGCACATTTTTGGTATCTCTGAAGTGTACTAGAACAAGTCTTTTAATATGATCAAAATAGATCAATATACTAGGTGATGCCATATCTACACATTATCGTTTGTACACTGCATAGTTTTATCAGGAAAACATTATGCCTGTGTGTTAGACCTGTCAGCCGTAGTGTGATCTCCCCCCCACCAACCTTTGCCTTCCTTCTCAATTTTTACTGTCCTCATTTTTGCTGGCCTTAAGACTCTGTGCACTTTACCACTGCTAACCAGTGCTAAGGTGCTTGTGCTCTCTTCTCTAAACATGGTAATATTGGCTTATCCCTAATTGCCTTATTTAATTTACTTATAAGTCCGTAATAAAGGGGTACTACATGTATCCAGGGCCTGTCAATTAAATACTACTAGAGGGCCTGCAGCAATGATTGTGCAACCTACGTAAGTTGCCTTTTATACACATCTCATGCCTGCCATTGCAGAGTCTGTGTGTGCAGTTTTAAACTGCCATTTCAACCTGACAAAATAAACCCTTTGCTTGGCCCAAATATTCCTTTGTAATGCATATAAATCACCACTTTGTACGACCTGAACAAACCCGAGGGCAGGGTGTAATGTATTTAAAATGTAGGGCATGTACTTTCAAAATTTGCATGTCCTGGTAGCGAAAAACCCTTACATTTGTTTTCACTACTTCAAGGCCGTCTCTAGCATAGCATAACAATGTAGTCACCTTATTACATGTTATAAATGCAATTTCCAAATTGGAAGAGATAACCAGTTCAAGTTTGGTGCCTCTGGAATCATTGTTTAAAATCCTAACTGATGGTGAATTAGGATTTTACATTACAATTCTGAAAATGCCACTTATAGGAAGTTGTGTGTAGAAAAAAGGGGTTACGTCCCATATTGATAGTCAGAAAGGACATTATAAATATTTGTAAAAAATAGAGATTCCGACCACCTTATTTGATTCCTGCTTTTTATTTTAGCAGAATGAGGACCAATATAGACCTATTTTCATTGGTCCTGGCTATTATTCGCCAAACTTTTATCTATCAATAAATTATTTATCTTATTTCATACTGTTTGTCTAGAAAGTGATACACACAAATCAAATTACATGAAAAACAGTCCTAGACACATTACAACTTATGACAATTGATAAGAAAAATATAATAATAAGTGCAAAAAATCAGCGACTAATAATAATGTTACACCAACGGTTTGTCAAAACCAACAATTATTCGGAACTCTATCCAACAGCTATTTTTCATCTTTTCATAGAGTTCCTATAGCTATGGGGTTTAGCTCAAAGCATTATGGGATTTAAAATTCAACTGTTATCCCTATGATGCTATTTTGGCTGTATTCATCACCCTCAGGTAATATTTTAAGTAAGTGCCGATGCGTTTCTAATCCCAGTAGGAATCTAGGGATTGTCTTCAGGGCAGGTGACATTATTATTAGTCGCTGATTTTTTGCACTTATTATATTTTTCTTATCAATTGTCATAAGTTGTAATGTGTCTAGGACTGTTTTTCATGTAATTTGATTTGTGTGTATCACTTTCCAGACAAACAGTATGAAATAAGATAAATAATTTATTGATAGTAAAAGTTTGGCGAATAATAGCCAGGACCAATGAAAATAGGTCTATATTGGTCCTCATTCTGCTAAAATAAAAAGCAGGAATCAAATAAGGTGGTCGGAATCTCTATTTTTTATAATACTTATAGGAAGTTGGCATTTTCCTGCTTTAGCCCTTTAGTGCCTGTTGCCTATACCTGGGTCACATGACTAGGTGTAGCTGACAGTTGAACTTTGCGTATTCTTATAAGACAGCCACACACAATGCAGAGCTAGGTGTGTCTGGACAGGCCATCATTTTCACGATGGGAGGGAGGATCTGTGCACAGCCCCACTTACACTTGAATATGCTATGTTCTGCCTCCACACCAAGGATTGCATAAACCTTATAGTTAGTCTAGAGCCAGGGGAGGGAAGGCAGGATTCCTGGGGACTGCAAAGGAAATCCTCTAAAAGCTTCTGCCCCACTTCAAAGGAACAACTGTATATAAATACTGGACCTCAGACACCAACTCTTGAGTACACTTTGGACCTGTGGACTCGCTGCCAGGAAGAAGGTCTGCTGAGCTGCGGAAGGACTGCCAGCCACTCTGCTGGACTACACAGTGTTGGACTCTTGCTTTGTTGTGCTGACTTGCTGATTGCTGCCCTCCTGCCTGTGTGAGAAGGACTGGACCTGCATCTCTTGAACCCAGAACCCCAGAGTGACTCCAAGGGCTAGCTTGCTGGCCTCCTTACTTAAGCCTCAGGAACAGAAGAATCCAACAAACTTGCACCTGCACATGGACTCTGCCATCTGTGAGTTTACCCAGCTAAGTGGTTCCACCCCAGGCCTGGACCCATGGAAGTGGGCTTAAGGTGTTTTGCCAGCCTCTATGGATCCAGCGGAACCAACACATCTCCTCTGCTGCATAGCCCAACCCAAGAAGTACCAACTCATCTCCACTGCTGCATAAATAGGACCAGTTGCAAAGACACACATCACCACCTCAGCCTAGATAACCTTCGGAACCACTGCTGCTCAGCGCAGGCCCTCACATTTGTCGTCGACGGCAATCTCGACGACGTACTCCGCATCGCAGCCTTGCAGCTCCTCAGAACCGACACACATCGCCCCAACTGTGCGACGCATCCCCGGCTCCGGACTTCACATTGCAAGCGCTCGTTGACTGGATCTTGAATGATGATGAACTCGCACCGCAGCATCAACGTAAATCAGAACCGACCCTTCGCTTTGGCTGCGTGATGGATCTTCGACGCGGATCCTTGTAATGCTCTGCAAATCAGGATTATAGGTACTTTGTTCAGTGGGTCTAACTGGTCCCTGTGGCTGGTCCATGCTACATCGAGGTAGGCCTGAACTTGTGACTTTGTCCTGGTCCAGCGCGACCAGATGTCCACAGTTGGTGCTTTACCTCTTTTGGACATATTTTTACTAAAACCACTTAAAATAGATATATCCGGATCAACTGATTGAATTTTTATCATTTTGGTCTTGTTTTATTTATTAAAAACGACTCTATTTTTGTAACTCGGTGTGGGCCCCTTTTGTGTTGTTTTCACTGTGTTACAGTTGGAAGTCTTGCAGAAATAATTTACACATTGACTCTGAATTAAGCCTGACTGCTCTGTGCTCTGAATTTGGGTTGCTGCTTAAGAAGGGGTTCATCCACCTGACCCAGTAACCCAATTTCTTACACAGTTCAAATTTAATGGTCATTTGCATTGAAAATGTGTTGCCTGTAATGCAGTGCACTATCATACCATACATACTCCACTCTACACCACTTCACTCTACGACACTCTACTCCACTCCATGTACCTCCACTCTATGCCACTCCTCCCCATGACACTCTATGCCTCTCTTTGCCACTGTACTCCACTCTATGACACGATAGTCTATTCCACTCTATGCCACTCTACTCCGCTCTACACCTCTCTAAGCCACTGTACTCCACTTTATGCCACTCCACTTGATGCCATTCCACTGTACGCCACTCCACGGCACTCCAGTCTATGCCGCTCCATGCCACTCTACGACACTCCACTCTACCATACACTACTCCATTCTATGAGACTCTATGAGACTTAATGACACTCCACGTTACTCCACTCTACGACACTATACTTCATTACTCTTCAATACTCTACTCCACTCTATGCCACTTCACTCTATGCCACTCTATGAGACTCCACTCTAGGACACCCAACTCTAACCCACACCACTCTAAGACAATCTATGACACTCTACTCTACTCTATAACACTCCATGCCACTCTACGGGACTCCACCCTATGACACTCTGCGCCTCTCTACTCAACGCCTCTCTGTGACACTCCACTCTTTGACACTCTATACCACTTCGCTCTGGGCCACTCTACTCCTCTCTACACCACTCCACTATACGCCACTCAACTCTATGACACTCCATTCTACAACACTCCATTCTATGACACTTTGCTCTACGACACTCCACTTGGTGAAACTCCACTCCACAACACTCTATGCCACTTCACTGTACTACACCTCACAACTCTTTACTCCACTCTATGACACTCCATTCTACAACACTCCACAGCACTGCACTCTAACTCACTCTGCTCAACTCGATGACACTCTATGACCCTCTACTCCACTCTATGACACTCCATTCTATTACACTTTCCTCCATGCCACTCTACGGTACTCAACTCTATGACACTTTACGCCACTGTACTCTATGCCACTGGACGACACTCCACTCTATGACACTCTATGACACTTTATGTGACTTTGTTCTAGGCCACTCTATGCCACTCTACGCCACTCCACTCAATGCCACTCCACTCTACAGCACACCGTTCCAAGACATTCAACTCTACGACACTCTATGACACTCCGCTCTACAACACTCCACTCTATGACACCCTACTCAATTCTGAAACACTTTATTCTAATCTACGTCACTTTACTATACTCCACTCTTTGCCCCTCCACTCTATTCCACTCTACAACACTCTACTCCACTCCACTCTACTCCACTCTATGCCACTCAATGCCACTCCACTCTATGACACTCTACACCACTCATCGCCACTCTATGTTACTTAGCTCTAGGCCACTCTACTCCACTCCACTCTATTCCACTCAAGTTTACAATTCTACTCCACTCTATGCCACCCCACTCTACAATCCCCCACTCTATGACACTCTATGCCATGCGATGCCACTCCACGACACTTTACTTCACTCTACGCCACTCCATTCTCTGAACCTCTACTCTACCATATGCTATGCCACTACATTGTACTCTACAAAACTTTACATCACTGATGACATCATCCACAGAAGCACTCAAACACCTACTCACACCCCTATGCAACCACTCATACACCCACTCACATGCCCAGACAATCACTCACGTACCCATACAAGTACTCACATAACCACTCGCACACCCACTTGCTTACTCATACAGCCACTCACACAGCAGCTACTCACACCCACTTATTCACCTATAGAGCCACTCACAAACCCACTCACTCACCCATACAGCCACTTAACAAAATCATTTACTCACCCATACAAGCACTCACGCATTCACTCAAACACCCACACAAACTCTTACATACCCATTCACACATTCATTCAAGCACTCACACATCCACTCACTCACTCACCCATACATCTAATCACACAGCCACTTACTCTACAATACAGCCACTCACACACCAACTCACTTAACCAAACACCCATTCAAACAGCAACTCACTCACCCATACAGCCACTTACACAGCCAGTCACTCACTCATAAAGTCATTGAGACACCCACTCACTCACCCATGCAGTCACGTACACACCCACTCACCCACCTATACAGCCACTCACTCATACAATGACTCACTCTCCAATACAGTCACTCACACAGCCACTCACTCACCCACACAGCTACTCACATACCTACTTATACACCCATACACCTTCTTATACGCCCATATAGCCACTCACACACCCACTCACACACCCGTAGAGGCCCTCAGATACCCACTCACACAAGAATACACACAGTCACACAGACACCCACATAATATATCTTAGAAATAGTATCACTCATTTGTAGTACAGAAAGTATATGGCTTTAACTTTTGTAGTACCTTGGTATTTATGTTCAACACTCATAAACTTTTAGAAAACACTCACTCTCACTGGAAAATGTCATCAGTGATGTCATTTGAGATGTTATGAGGGATGTTACTGACCATGTCATGAGTGATGCAATATGAGAGGTGATAAGCAGTGCATTGTGGGGGCATAAGTTATACTTAGCTCTGCTAACTATAACTGCTGTATTTCACTGATTTTGCACGAGTGAAATCTGAGCCTAACTATAAAGTCCCTGTAACCTTTGTTTTTTTCAGTAAATATATATATATATATCTTATATAATTATTTTCTGTGGGAATATTGTGTGTGTGTGTGTATAAATATATATACGGGTCTGTGTGTCTGTCTGTGTGTATGTATATGTATTACACACACATACATACACACTCACACACATCTATGTATTAAAAATTACACAAAATGAACATTTTATCACTTTAAAATTAAAAATTAACAACTAACTTATTTTATGAACAAAAATGTTCAATTATATTTTGAGATGTTTATTAAAAAGTAAAAAGAATTTACATTAATTAAACAAAACTTTCTAATAAATGCTCTAAATAGTAACCAAAAATAAAAGTGCTATGGACGGTTGGATATTTTTATTGCGTTTACAAATAAATATTAAGGCAATAAATTAATATATTTAAATTATTTGATACACATTATTTTGAAGAAATGTTTATATTATTAGTTCAAGTTTTCAATAATTATTTTACAATTATATTTTACAGTAAAATATTTTAATATTTTTAGATATTAGTAAACTTTATTAATTTTCCCTTTACTTTCACATTGAGAGATGTGAGCCACAGTGGCAGAGATCTCCAGCTATGTGTGAAAACCTACTAGAAGAAACTTTACACTTGTAAATTCAGTCTGAGACGTCGCCACTCCCTGCACTGAGGGTGCAGAGACTTTTCAGTCTACACTAAGGTGTAAATCTACACTCGTACACTCAGAAATGGTGCATAGCACAAAAAATTTAAATATACATCTATAAGCAGGAATGGATTTACACAGGAGTAAATGTACAGCTGTAAATTTACCTTTATGAATAGGCCCCTTTTGTGCTACTGTCAACGTGTAATTTTAGGATTGCTTATTAGCCATCTCCAACCATTGTCAACAAAGTTCAATATTTTTTAGGATTTTTAAATTTTATAGATGTTTCAGTTAGTCAGGAGGAAGTATAGAGAAAGCTTCTCAAATTCTTTTAAAAAAGGCTTTTATTACTTCTCTTGATTTCAATTATTCAAGCCTTTTTAGGAAATATGTAGTTGAGAGAAATAGAGGGAGACCCATAGAGGAATGTGAGTAGAAAAGGAGATTGAAGGTACTTAATTGTGAGAGGGTAAGGTGGGAGAGATGATGGGGTATAAAGGGTATCCCGAAGTGAAAAATGTATAAAAGACAGGAGCAGAGAGCAGAGTGAGAGGATGGGAGAAAAAGGGAGTTGAATAAGATGACAAGGCATTAGAGAGATGTTTTGGATATGAAATGACAGCAAAGATGGAAACAGAATTAGAAGAAGAGTAGAGAGGGAAATGAAAATGAGGGTGAGGGTGAGGAGAAGGCAGAGGAAAAATCGAGCCCTGAGCTCATTTAAAATAATTGGCAAAGTCAGGTGAAGACTGGAAACGTCACCTCCTACTTGGGAAAAGTTAAAACTTCGCTCAGCCCCAAGTTTGATGTGAGTCCATAATGAGCTGTTATAATATGCAAATGGTATGGAGAAATGGGTGATTTTGATGGTATGCAGCCAGTACATAAACTAATATACCCAGAGACACATGTGCAAAATATTGGGAATGCCTAAGTGAGAGATTTACAAGCAGAGATACTTTGATTGGAGTGGAAGAAGTTTCAAGAGGGAAAAAGTTAAAATAGCTTCATTTTCTCTCAATAAATTGGGAATATGTCAGCTAGCTTGAGAGTAGAGGCATGAGCGACGCCCCAGGAATCACTCACCTGTGCATGACCAACACTAGTGGCAACAGGTCATGAGAGGTGAACCAGTGTGCATCAAAGGGGCAACGCCTTTGTTGCACCCAATGCTGACTTTGACCCATAGATCAGCCTCACCTAGTTACATACATTGGTATAAATGTATGCTCCTTGAGTACCTACTCATTCTTTACTCACACTCTCAAGAGTTTGAGGGTATTTACCCAAACCAGTTTCCTTACACAAACAGAACCAAAACAGAATACTGCCCTTAACAACTTCTACATGCAGTGGCCTGTACTATTAGCAAGGAGGAGGGCTGCTGGGCCACAAATGCACATATAAACACCCTCTCACACTCATGCATTCACACATGCACGCACACACACCTCAATTCACAACATTCACTCCCATATATTCATGCACGCACCAAACACCTGTACAGCTCTGCCTCAGAGATCCCAGAAGGGTTGGGACTGCTGCCTTTCCTCATTGACTGACCCAAGGGCAGCCAATCAGTGAAGGCAGAAGTCCCAAGCCTCCGAGGTCCCAGGAGGGTTGGAACTGCTGCCTTCCCTTATTGGCGGACCTTAAATCAGCCAATAAGGGAAGGCAGCAGTTCCTCACTTGTCACATAGTGGGATGAGGTCGGTAAGACTCTGTGACGAGGTATCAGTGATTGACACTCAGCCCTGGACACTTCAGGGCTAAGAACTGAAGTGCCCAGGTCCGAGGCAATCGGTGATGTACCACCTCGTCACAAGGGGAAGGCCTCGAGATGCTTTTCCAGACTGAAGCCCGACAAAGTTCAGCTTAGGCAGGCAGGAGCCTGTGCACTTAGCACATGTCTAGCTCATGGCTGCCTGACATGAGAATAAAGAGTGTCTGTCAGGCTGACCTTTGCTCAGCCTGACAGACATTCTTTATAGTGGCCAAAAGGTGAGGGAGTGTGGCCCCACAGCCTATTAGGACGTGCCGCAGCTGTCTTCATGAAAACAAAGATCACATTGCTGTAGAAAGTCAGATAAGTAGGAGTGGACGGTTTCAAACATATCACAGTTCTGTGCCATTGAAGCTCGTTTTGTGAGAGTTTGCACCACTTCTATTTACAATTCCGACCTTGTGATTATTGTGTGAGTGCTTTGTTGTGCTGAGGTCATTGTAAATGTATTATTGGGCTCACAAGTATGAACATGCAAATATAAAGAGCAAAATTAGACCAAACAGGGTACAAATCTTTCCTCTAGGAATCACATTTAAAACACAATGGAACTTAGATAAAGGATCATATTACAAAAAATGAGCACTGCAAGTGCTAATTTAAGACACAGTCTCTGTCACAGTTATGACTATCAGGTGCTTTAAACAGCTGAAGATCTGGTGCAGCATCGTATTGCTGCCGTGGACAGTGGTAAATGGGTGCTTGTCACAGGAACTTTAAAGGCAGGTGCTGCTTTTCGCTGGAAGTGTAGCAGCATTTGTTGACATAGCTAAAGTATATAAACATAACACACAAACATTCACAAAGCAACATGACACAATTAGAAAATAAATGGCCACAAAACTGCAAAATAGTCAAAACCAAACACAACAGTCAAGAATACAACATCACTGTTGGAATAAACGAAGCACTCAGGATGAGGTGAAGAAGAGCGTTTATTCGTCTTAGATCCTCAGGCACCAGCTGACGTTTTGAAGCGCACTCAACATTCTACCGTGAGCTTCACCTCAAGATTTTACAAGGTGGTACGTACCAATGGGAGGAAAAAGGGAGGGGGAAACGGGAGAAAGGAAAGGAGAAAAGGTAAGGTGAAGGAGGGGACAAAAGGGGAGAGGATGTGGTCTGACGGCTAGATTGCCGACTTTGGAGCTGGAAACTAAGGTTCGCGCCTCGGGGTCGCATCCACATCCTGTGATTCTGGG
Organism: Calotriton arnoldi; assembly: GCA_963921515.1. Lineage (NCBI taxonomy): Eukaryota > Metazoa > Chordata > Amphibia > Caudata > Salamandridae > Calotriton > Calotriton arnoldi. Next base: position 939,726 of record CAWUFW010005608.1, on the reverse strand, counting down.
CAAATCACTTAATCTCCCCGTGCCCACCAAAAACATGAATGTGTCCTTGTGTAACGTAACCAGTGCTCATGTAAAGCGCTCCAATACCTTCGGGTCGAGTTCGCACTATATTGTATTGTATTGTAATTGCATTTATACAACGCTTACTACCCCTGACGAGGCGTCAAATCGCTTTTTTGGCGAGTAGCACGCTACTCCGGGACCCATAGAGGATTAGTGTTGAATTAGTAAAGTGAAACATGCAAGTAAATTTTAAGTGGTGGATAGGTTAGTCAGTTATTTGGATTTGGAAGGATAGCAGAAGGATAGAAGAGGGAAAAAGCTTTGTATTTATATAGCGCTTGTTACCCCTGATGGGGTGTTGAAGCACGCTACTCCGGAAACCCATAAAGGATTAGTGCTGAATTAGTATGGTGAAATATGAAAGTAATTTGAATGGTGGGTATTAGTCAGTTATTTGGAGTGAGAAGGGTAGCGGAGGGATAAAAGGGAAGAAAGGTTTGCATTCATGTAGCACCTGTTACCCCTGATGGGTGTTGAAGTGCTTTTCTGGTGAGTAGGACGCTACTCCGGAACCCATAAGGGATTAGTGTTGAAAATTAGTATAGTGAAGTATGAAGTAATTTGAGTGGTGGATATGTTATTCAGTTATTTGGATAGAGAAGGGTAGGTTGCGGGATAGAAGAGGGAAAGAGGTTTGTATTTATATAGCGTTTGCTACCCCTTAATGGGGTTTTGAAGCGCTTTATTGGCGAGTAGCACGCTACTCTGGAACCCATAAGGATTACTGTTTAATTAGTATGGCGAAACATGAAAGTAATTTGAGTGGTGGCTATGTTATTCAGTTATTTGGATTGAAAAGGGTTGGGGAGGGGTAGAAAAGGGAAAAAGGTTTGCGTTTATATAGCGCTGGTAACCCTGATGGGGTGTTGAAACGCTTCAGTGGCGAGTAGCACGCTACTTTGGAACCCATAAAGGATTAGTGGTGAATTAGTATAGTGGAATATGGAGATTGAGAAGTGAACGTGTTAGTCTGTTATTTTGATTGAAAAGGATAGTGGAGAGACAGAAGAGTGAGATTTTTATTTTTTTTAGGTCATAGCAGTAGGAGGAGGCTTTTGGATGAGTAAAAAGGGGTTTTTGAGGGGAAGAGTCAGAGGGGAGAGTTTAAAAAGGTTTGTTTTGGGGGATCGGTATAGTAAAAAGAGGTGTCAGATGATGCAAGGAGGGTAGAGTAGGAGAGAGTCTAGAAAGGGTTATTTTGGGATCATAGTAGTGGTATGGGATAAATGAGAGAGTGGATGTAGAGGATATATTGATAGATGTATAGGGTGAGAGATTAGTGCATTGGAAAAAGTAGTAGAAAGAAGTTTGAGATGAGTCAGAAGGTTGGGCCAGAGGATATATTAAGAGAAGTATAGGCTTAGAAATAGGGTAGTGCATTTGAAATGCTAAAATTAGAAGAAAGTGATAAATATATAGATCCATAAGTACATTGAAAGTATATAGATGCATAAAGGAGGTAAGTATATATAGATTAAAGATATTGATAGAGGTACAGGATGAGAAATAGGGTAGTGCATTGGATATGCTTTTTCAGGAGAAAGGTAACAGACACACAGATCCAAGTACATAGATGCACAATGGAAGTAAGTACATGTAGACCAAAGATGTTTTTTATTTATTTATTTATTTACAACAACATAATTATTCTACATGTTTATACAAAGCAATGCACAAAGATAGGTGCATATCTATAGTGAAAATAAATGCTTATATACAGAGGAATATGCTGTAAATTTCTGTTTGAGTATGGTGCTTATGTGGGGAAGAGCCAATTCTTGAGTAGTTTTCTGAAGATAAGGTGGTTGTTGGTGGATCTTATGTTGGGGGGTAATGAGTTCCATAGTTTGGCTGCTTGAACAGAGAAGGATGTGCCACCCATGGTTTTTTTCTTGTATCTTGGGATTTTGAGGCGAGATGCCCCTTTAGAGCGTAGGTTCCTTTGTTGAATGTGTTTGGTGATTGGTAAATCTGCAAAAAAAAAGGAACAGAGTTCCAATTACAACACATCTCCCTTTGAATAAGGAAAAGCATGGGAGAACAAATGCAACAATAAAAACGGATCACTGACATAATATCGATGACAACAATATCGACCTACCAGAGTATCGTGTCAAGAATATCAATGAACAAAATATCGACATCCTATCTCTACAAAGGTAAGTACAAAAATATCTAAACCAAAATATCGTTGTTTAAAATATCGTTGTTCAAAATATCATTTTTTTTAAATGTCTTAAAAATAATATAAAATAAATTAAAAAATAAATATAATTAATAAAAACATAGGGGGTCATTACGATCTGCCCGCCATCCACACAGCAAAGACCCCCCACCATATTATGATGGCTGGGGGGTCCGCGGCGGACTGAAAGACCGTCCGCCGCTTTTCCGCCGGTCACCGCGCGGTGCCTGTCCTGTTGTGCATGCAAATGCATGACGTGCATTCACAGCATTGTGGCGGGCGGTGCGGTGAGCACCGCCCGCCACAATGCTGGGAATAGGGTGTCCCACAGCCACGGTGGCGGTGGCATCCTAATGTCAGGTGCGGGACCGCTGCACCCCTTGCGGACGGTCTCGCATTCCGTTACGGTCCGCCCGTCATTGTAATGACCTCCATAGCTAGAATTATTTACATTTTTTTAAAATTATAAATAATAAATATAATATAAAAATAAATTAAACATACATATATAAAAAAATTATATATATATATTTACTTAATAATATTAATAAATAATTATTTTATTAAATTATAAAACATTAGAAACATAATAAAAATTATATAAATACATATATATTCACTGAAAAAACCATAGGTTTTAGGGAAAGTTATAGTTAGTTGGACATTTCACTCGTACAAAACCAGAGAAATTCCCCCGTTATAGTTAGTTCAGCTAACTATAACTCGCGCCCCCGCAATGCACTGCTGATGACGTCACATATGACATCACTCATGACATGGTCAGTGACATCACTCATGACATCACTGATGACATCTCAAATGACATCACTGATGACATCACTGATGACATCATCTAGTGACTGTGTGTTTCTGTAAAGTTTAAATATGTTTAATATATATAGGGAAAGGCGTATTGAAGAATGAGTGGGTGTATAAGTGTCTGAATGGATGATTTAGTAGGTGTGTGACTGACTCTATAAGTGAGTGACTAAATGTATCTTACTGAATGCACGGGTTAGTGACTAAACTGTGTGAATGTCTGTATCCGTCTGTCTGTTGGTGTGTAAGCGGCTGCATGGGTTTGTGAATAGCTACATGAGTGTCTATATGGGTTATTGATTGGTTGTCTGAGTATCTGTAAGGATGCCTGAGTGTTTGTATGGGTGGGGTGTGTGTGACTCTGTGCATAGATGTGTAAGTGGGTGATTCACTGGGTGCATGGTTTCAAGAGTGCATCTGTGATGGACTGTATGGGTGTGTGAGTGTGTGTATGGGTGTGTTAGTGAGTGAATGTATATCTCAGTGGTACATGTGTGAGTAACTACATATGTGAAAGGCAGTATATATGTGTGTTGGAATATATAAATAGCTATAAGTGAGAGTGTGTGATTATCAGAGTGACTGTATGGATGAGTGTGTGCTTGTATCAGTGATTGTATAAGAGCGTAAGAATGTCCTAGTATTTGTATGAGTAAGTGAGCTGGTGTGTGTATAACTGTATAGGTGAGTTAATGGGAGTGTGAATAATTATTTGCATGACTGACTAGGTGTGTGAGTACCTCAATGGATGAGTGGTGGTGTGTGAGTGTCTATATATGCGTATGAGTGCATATGATAGTCCTGTACTGAGTGATTGTAAGTATGAGTGACTGTACGGGTGAGTGAGTGGATATGTGTTTAGACCTAAGAATCAGTGAGTGGGTATGTAGTTATTGCTGCTGGAGTGTCTATGGTTTTGAGAATGGCAGTCTGTTATTTAGAGTTGGTGTATCAAAGGTTACATTAGGGTGTGAGAAGATGCATCAAATTATCACATGGATGATGTCATCAGTGATGTCATCAGTGATGTCATTTGAGATGTAATCAGTGATGTCATCAGTGATGTCACTGACCATGTCATGAGTGATGTCATATGTGACGTCATCAGCAGTGCATTGTGGGGGCGCGAGTTATAGTTAGCTGAACTAACTATAACGGGGAATTTCTCTGGTTTTGTACGAGTGAAATGTCCAACTAACTATAACTTTCCCTAAAACCTATGGTTTTTTCAGTGAATTTCTAAGGTTTTTAAATGCTAATTTCTAACTATAACGTGCCTGAAACCTATGGTTTTTTCAGTAAATTTCAAAGGTTTTTTAAATGCTAATTTCTAACTATAACATGCCTGAAACCTATGGTTTTTTAAGTGAATTTCAAAGGTTTTTTAAATGCTAGTTTCTAACTATGCCTACAGAGGTAGGACATGTGAAGAAAGAAGAAGAAAAGCGCAGAAAGAAGGAAGACAAATGCAGAAAGAGGCAACAGAAGTCCAGAAAGACGAAGAAAAGTGCACGAAGAAGGAAGAGATGTGCAGAAAGAACCAACAGAGGAGTAGAAAGTACTCCTGTGCCCCCAACTTTTTGCTGATAGGTACTGGTGGTAACTGACTCTGTCTCTGGTGGTAAAAGACACTTAGAATACAGTGAAAACACCTACATACACTATGGGAACACTATGCATTGGGGTACCCCTGTGATTAGCATGACCTCCTCTGTATTTGCCATGAGTTAGTGCCTGGGTCATTGGATGAGTACATGGGTACTGACTGGATGATTAGAGTACTGCAAGGAGAGTGGATGGTGAATTTATAAGTGCTTGTGTTTTGGCGGAGTGATTGGATAAGTACATGGTGCTCGCTGGTTGATTGGAGGAGTGCATGGGTAGTGACAGGGCAATGGCTGGACTGCATCAGTAGTGCTCAGGGTAAGTTGGAGGATTAATTCCCCTTGAATCCTGAGGGTCCCTATTTGATAAAAGCCCTGGCGGTGCCGGTTCCCGGGGCTTGGGGTGGCCTTGGAGGCCCCCCCAAACATTAAAAAAACAAGCCCCGGGAGGTGGCGGTCCCCGGGGCTGCGGGTCCCCCACGGGCCCTGCATATATTTGTTGGCAATGCCCCGGGGACTCAATTAAATGAAGCGCGGTATCCCGCGCTTCATTTTTTTTAACATTTCGGCGGGATTCACGACCCCAGCGCGAATTTCGCCAATTTATTTTAAAAATATGCTTTTTTTGGTCCTGGGGGTCCTTGTGGGACCCCCTGAGCAGGCCTAGGGGGTCAGGGTGATTCTACCCCGCCCCCTTTTCTTCTTTTTCACCTTTGTTTCCCTGTTTTCTTGTGACTCGGTTCTACAGAGTCACAAGATGGCTGCCAACACTTCCTGGTTTGGAGTGTTGGCAGCCAATTAAAATGAAGCTTGTGGTCGGGAGGGTTCGCGGATCCACCGCGCTCTAGATATCGATATTTGTTTTTTTACAATTTCTCAGCAACTACCGAACGGATTTACACCATTTTTAAAAAGGTCGCTTTCTGAGCCAAGCAGTTCTCAAATAGCAACAAAGCACTTTTGAATTATTTGTTATCTCTATGTTTTTTATCCAGTTGACCACTTGATTAAATGTTACGCTTAGGGGAGAAAATGTGGTGTTACCAAGTTGGAGTTTCTGCTTCAGCTCGTCATTCTGTGATTCTGGTCAAATCACTTAATCTCCCCATGCCTACAACCAAAATGAGTTTGTCCTTGTATGATGTAACCAATGCTCATGTAAAGCACTCCAATATCTGACCAAGCTGCACTATATAAAACTGCAAAAAAACAAAGGATAAAAAGTGTTTTCCACACTTCTGTCATTGGGCTATACGTGGGCTACATCTGGGTGATATTTGTGCTACATTTGGGCTCATGTTTCTCTGGTGGCCATCTTGGGAGACTTCAATTACATTCATTAAACTTTATTCGATCTGATTTAGAAACATAGATCATAAAAGTGTACATAAAAACAGTAAATCCTCTTTCTTAATACAATACAGTGAGAATTAATTAAAACCAGTAGGTAAAAACGGGTGTTACAAAGCCCAGTTCAGAGCAACTTCAGGTTAACAGAATAGTAAAGTTCAATGTTTCGCAAGACCAATCTCATGTACTTCGTGCAAAATACGCAATAAGGGGTCCAAGTAAGATGCAACGCTCCAATACCTGACCAGTCTGCACTATATAAAACTGCAAAAAAACTAAAAATAAAAAGTGTTTTCCACACTTCTGTCATTGGGCTATATGTGGGCTACATGTGGGTGATATTTGTGCTACATTTGGGCTCTTTTTTCTCTGGTGGCCATCTTGGGATACTTATTTGTTATGAAGTTTCCTAATTTCCTCATTTACTGCAGTCTCCTCAGTAGGAAATGCTTTCAGTTTTTTACTTTGATTCCATCAAGAAGGCATTCAGATGTGTCGCACATTTGCCATAAATTCAGAATGTTAGCACTCTAGTGGCTCATTAGATCACTGTAGTAAAGCTACTGCTCACCAGGGAGTTAACTGGAAGTCTACTGCTGGTATTGAAAGTGATTGTTTCAGTCTGCATGTCAGAATTGCCTAATGAAATAGAAGAGGATTTGAGATCTCACTTAAAACATGTCCTAATTTTTCTTTCTACAGCACTAAACATAATTTCTATGACAAAATGAACCCCTCATTTTGTTCCTTTTTAAATTAAATGTTTTAAGTATTACCGGTTTATTCCAATCAAGATGGCCTCAGGTGTGCCATATTTTTTTCATAAGTAAGACTGTTAGCGCTCTAGTTGTTCTTTAGAGTACTCTGGGAAGCTGCAGTAGAACACAAAGGAATCAACTGGCAGGCTGCTCCTGTTGAAATATAACAGGAAGATATTTGAGATCTCACTTAAAACATGTCCTAATTTTTCTTTCTACAGCACTAACCATAATTTCTATGACAAAATGAACCCCATCATTTTGTTCCTTTTTAAATTAAATGTTTTAAGTGTTACCAGTTTATTCCAATCAAGATGGCTTCAGGTGTGCCATGCTTTTGTCATAGGTAAGGCTGTTAGCGCTCTAGTTGTTCTTTAGAACACTCTGGGAAGCTGCAGTAGAACACAAAGGAATCAACTGGCAGGCTGCTCCTGTTGAAATATAACAGGAAGATATTTGAGATCTCACTTAAAACATGTCCTAATTTTTCTTTCTACAGCACTAACCATAATTTCTAAGACACAATGAACCCCATCATTTTGTTCCTTTTTAAATTAAATGTTTTAAGTGTTACCAGTTTATTCCAATCAAGATGGCTTCAGGTGTGCCATACTTTTGTCATAGGTAAGGTTGTTAGCGCTCTAGTTGTTCTTAAGAACACTCTGGGAAGCTGCAGTAGAACACAAAGGAATCAACTGACAGTCTCTGCCCTTGTTGCATTTACATGTTTTACTGAGAATGTCATTCTTCATTCTCACATGACTGAGAAAGATAATGTGAATTTACAGAAAATATGCTCTCATTTTAGCTTCTGGAGCACCTTCCAAACCTCTGTGGGACAAGCATGAGAAAATTGTTTTCTCTCAAACATGATTCATGAAATCCCAGCAGAAGGTTTTTCACAGGGTAAATCACCCTAGAACACACCACAATTCCTAAAATTAGTATGGTACCATCAACAAATGAATTCTAATGTAACTAAAGTCTGTTATCACCCTTTATAGTTCTCCTTTTGGTGACCCTCAAAATCTTCTATTCACTACAATGCATTTCATTGGGGTGCTATCATGTATATTGGTCCCAAGATGGCTGCCAACACTTCTTGGATGAAGTGCTGACAGCCAATCAGATCTCATGATGACATGTGTGGTTAGGCTCCGCCCAGATATATAAAGTTCTTTTTCCTTTAATATTTAAAAAACTACTGAACGGATTTACACCATTTTTGAAAATGTCGCTTTCTGAGCCAAGCAGTACCTTTATGCCAAATTTGGGGTAAATCCGTTCAGTAGTTTCCGCTGTAGCCTTGCACAAGGTTCCCTATGGGAAATTGATTTTTTGACTCTTATTTTTTGAATTTCTCAGCAACTACTGAACGGATTTACACCATTTAACAAAAAGGGCTCTTTCTGAACCAAGGGCTACCTTTTGCAAAATTTGGTGTAATTCCGTTCAGCAGTTCGGGCTGTAGCTTTGTCTAAAGTTTCCTATGGAAAATAACATGGAGAAAACACGTTTTGGGACCCCCCTTTTTTCTCGGCCCCCGCTTGCCGAATCACCCCAAAACTTTCAAGATAGGAGCGGACCGGAGCGCCCCACGAGTTTTGAAAATTTCGCAAAGATTCGTCGACCGGCGCCAAAGTTATTGGGAATAGAATGCTGTGAATTTCCTATGGAAAATAGGTCCTAACTATAACTACCTACTGGCAACCGCCAGTAGGTAATATATATATATACAGAAAAACTAAGGCGCAAAACAAGAAAAGGGGGCAGGGTAGAAACACCCTGACCCCCTAGGCCTGCTCAGGGCCCAAAAAAGCATTTTTTTTTTTTAAAAACCCGGCGAAATTCGCGTAGGATCCGCGAATCCCGCCGTGAAGAAAATGCGAAAATGTAATAGCGGGGGCCCAGGGAGGCCCCCGCAGCCCCGGGGACCGCCACCCCCTGGGGCTTTCCATAAATTTTTGCGGGGGCTCACGGCCCCCCGCAGCCCCGGGGACCGCCACCCCTGGGGCTTTGTTTTGTTAATGTTGGGGGCCTCCAAGGCCCCCGGAGCCCTGGGGACCGCCACCCCCGGGGCTTGTTTTAAAAAATTACCTGTGTGGGGGCGCTCGAGTCCCCCCACACGCCCCGGGGACTGCCACCTCCCCGGGGCACTAAATATTTAAATATGGGCGTCCGTTACGGACCCCCAGAGCCCCGGGGACCACCACCTCCCCGGGGCTTTGAAAATGTTGGGAGGGGGCCGCGCGGCCCCCTCCTGGAGCCTGTGATGGCCCTGGAGATTGCCACCCCCAGGGCCGGCTCCTGCAGTGTCCCGGGGTGCCCACCCCGGGACACTCCTGTTTGCTATGGCAGGACGGAGCCTCGTGGCTCCCGTCCTGCCATAGCAAACTTGCTTGGATTTTGGAAGAGAGAGCAGGAAACCTGCTCTCTCTTCCAAAATCTAAAGCAGATTGCTTTCCACATGGGGAGCTGCATGTTAGCAGCTCCCCATGTGGAAAGCAATGCCGGCTCCCGCAGGATGCGGGGAGCCGGTGGGACCGTGGGGGCATTGAGCTCCCCCCACGGTCCCCAATGGATAGGGCCTTCCCCGGGGGATGGGGTCCCCGGGGCTAGTAGTGGCCCGGGAGGGGTGCCACGCGGCCCCCCTCCCCAAAAATATTTTTTTTAAAAAGGCCGGCCCCAGGGGATGGGGTCCCCGGGGAAATAGAGGCCTCAGGAGGGGGGCCACGCAGCCCCCCTCCTTACAAAATTAAAAAATGTGGCCATGCCCCGGGGGATGGGGTCCCCGGGGCCGGAATTAGCCACGGGAGGGGGGCCACGCGGCCCCCTTCCCGTTCAGTTTTTTTTTTTTAATAAAAAGGGGTCAGGCCCTGGGGGATGGGGTCCCCAGGGCCCAAAAAGGAAAGAAGGGGGCCACACAGCCCCCTTGTAAAAACAAACCAAAAAAAGACGCGATCGTGCCTCAGGCCCCGCCCCTCCCTTCACCACTCTGCAAACGCGCCCTGTGGCGCGTTTTAAATTGGGGCATTAATTCCCCTTGAATACTGAGGGTACCTGGGGGCCAACTAGCCCACCAGGTACCTCCAGTGCGTGCCACAGGGCTGCGTTGCAGAGAGGTGGTGCAGGCCATGCCCCTTTTACACCTCTCTGCAATGCAGCTCTGTGGCGCTTACTGGAGGTACCTGGTGGGCTAGTTGGACTCCAGGGACCCTCAGGATTCAAGGGAACTTTATCCCCCAACTTAAACGCGCCCACGGGCGCGCTTGCACAGTGGTGAAGGGAGGGGGCGGGCCTGAGGTGAAATGTGTGCAAACACGCCCTGTGGCGTGTTTTAAGTTGGGGATTAAGTCCCTTGAATCCTGAGGGTCCCTGGGGTCCAACTAGCCACCAGGTACCTCCAGTAAGCGCCACAGAGCTGCGTTGCAGAGAGGTGGTCCAGGCCACGCCCCTTTTTACACCTCTGTGCAACGCAGCTGTGTGGCGCTTACTGGAGGTACCTAGTGGGCTAGTTGGACCTCAAGGGACCCTCAGGATTCAAGGGGACTTGATCTCCCAACTTAAAACGGCCACAGGGCTTGTTCGCACACATGTCACCTCAGGCCCCCCCTCCCGTCACCACTGTACAAACGCGCCCCGGTGCGCGTTTTAAGAGGAAGTTTTAATCCCCCTGCCCTATTATGTACTAGGGCCTTACAGAGGAGGTCATGCTAATGACAGGGGTAGCCCAACGCATAGTGTTCCCTAGTGTATGGAGGTGTTTTCACTGTATTCTAAGTGTCTTTTAGCATAGCACTGGCTCTAGGCCTGGTTAGTCCGAGTCAGTTACCACCAGTACCCGTCTGAAAAAGTTGTGGGCACAGGATGATTTTGCAACAAGGCCTCTTTCTGCTCCTCTGTTGGTTCTTTCTGCACATGTCTTGCTTCTTCCTGCTCTTTTCTTCGTCTTTGTGTACTTCTGTTGCTTCTTTCTGCATTTCTTTTGCTTCTTTCTGTGCGTTTTTCTTCTTTCTTCACATGTCCTACCTCTGTAGGCATAGTTAGAAACTAGCATTTAAAAAACCTTTGAAATTCACTTAAAAACCATAGGTTTCAGGCACGTTATAGTTAGAAATTAGCATTTAAAAAACCTTTGAAATTCACTGAAAAAACCATAGGTTTCAGACACGTTATAGTTAGAAATTAGCATTTAAAAAACCTTTGAAATTCACTGAAAAAACCATAGGTTTCCGGCACGTTATAGTTAGAAGTTAGCATTTAAAAAACCTTAGAAATTCACTGAAAAAACCATAGGTTTTAGGGACAGTTATAGTTAGTTGGACATTTGTAAGGGGCGCCTTACAAATTGAATCCCCGGTCCCTGTCCCATGGTCTGATCACTTTGTGGTTCCTTTCAGTGTCACGCTGCCTCAGTCTTATGTATCGACAAAGACGGGCATTAAGAAACAGCAGAGGAAATGGGCTAAGTTTTCACTGTCTAGTTTCAATTCGGCCTTACAACAGGGCGGGCCACCTGGCGGCACAGATATTAATTCTGTTTGCGACGCACTTGACAAACGAATCGTGGAGGCATTAGATAGTAATGCTCCTTGGTCATCGAGAGCATCTGGTAGGCAGTTAAAAACCGCACCATGGTTCAGTAGTGAGCTTAGAATAGCTAAATCAGCTTGTAAGCGCCTTGAAAGAGCGTGGAGGAGAAATTTCTCAGAGCTTAGGAAAACTGAATATAAATCTAGTCTTAAAAAATATCACTCTCTCATCAGGAAAGCGCGGGCCACCTATTATAATGATAGGATTGGGACAGCCGAGAACTCTTCGAAGGAACTCATCACTATCTTTAAAGAGATCTCGTCACTAGCAAGAGTCACAGCTCCTGACATCAGCTCAGCTGACTCCTGCAATCTGGTGGCGGACTTCTTTGCAGAGAAGGTGGGAAAGATTTACTCTACCTTCCCTGATGCAGCACGAAACGGGTGCGCGGATAGTGAGGGGACACCCAACATAGCAGAGGCGGAATGTCTCTGTGAATTTGTAGTCCCCACAGGTGACCTACTTAAAGATGTAGCCTTAAGCATCAAGTCATGTTCACCTAGAGATCCGTCTACCCCTAAGATGTTAAGAGGGAGTCTAGATGTACTAGAGCCTTATATTAGACACCTTCTTGAGCTCTCGTTTACCTCTGGAACAGTCCCTAAAAGATGGAAAGAGGCGATCGTCATCCCCTTAAAAAAGAAACCGAATGTTAGCATGAGCCAACTGGAAAATTTACGCCCCATCTCACTGCTCCCTTACTTCGCCAAAATAGCAGAGAAGGTGGTTAACACCCAATTGACAGCTCACATCAATAAACATAACCTGCTTCATCCCACTCAATCGGGTTTTCGTGCTACATACTCCACTGAATCGGCACTGCTCTTATCTACAGAAATCATCCGTAGACATGTAGATGAGGGACAGATGGTGGCTTTAGTCCTATTAGACCTCAGTGCCGCATTTGACACTGTTGCCCATCATACGCTACTTCAGCGCCTCAGGAAAGGAGGTATGGCTGGCCGAGCCATGGAATGGTTAAGGTCCTTCTTACATGACCGTAGCTTCCAGGTGTCGCAGGAACCTTTCTATTCTAAAAGCATCAAGCTGGACCAAGGGGTCCCACAGGGCTCCATACTTAGCCCCACCCTCTTTAATCTCTACATCACCCCCCTGGCGGAGATTATTGGGAAATTTGGCGTCAGTGTTGTGTCATACGCTGATGACACACAACTGGTGGTGACCCTAACTCAAGATTATGATAAGGCAGCCATCAATATCTCTACATGCCTACAAGAACTGGCGTCGTGGATGGCCCATAACTGCCTTAAACTTAATGGCAATAAAACAGAGGTGCTAGTGATAGGCAAAGCACCCTCGATCTGGCCCTCAGCATGGTGGCCTCAGACGTTGGGACCGACCCCTCCCCCTAGGGGTCAGGTAAAGAACCTGGGGATCTGGTTGGATACCAAACTATCCTTTGAAACTCACACCAGGTGGGTGGCGGGAAGTTGTTTTGGGGTTCTGCGAGGACTCCGGAAGACCTTAGATGTACTCCCTGTCACAGCGAGGAAAACGATGGTCCACGCGCTGGTGACATCACGTCTGGACTATGGGAATGTCCTCTACCTAGGAGCAAATATCAAATGTGTACAGAGACTCCAATGCATTCAGAAAGCTGCGGCTCGTCTCGTTTTAATGCTTCCTAGGAGAGCCTCATCCAACAAGGCCCTGGCTTCCCTTCACTGGCTCCCGGTTAGGGAACAAATTCTCTTTAAAGCTTTGTGTGTCAGCCACCGCATCCTACAGAGGAAGGGGCCCACCTATCTGCATGGCCTACTTACCCCATATGCTCCTACCCGCCGATTGAGATCAAGTGGGACGGGGCAGGTTAGCATTCCAACTATCAGAAGAGCTAGGATGGGAGGTCGCTCCTTCCGCTTTCTAGCTGCCACGCATTGGAATAAACTCCCCATAGGGCTCCGGCTGGAGTCTTCGGAGACAATTTTTCGGAGTAAGCTTAAGACCTGGCTTTTTCCATACGTAAGTCCTCCCGTCTAATCTTTTTTGTTCTCACCGCATTGCCCGGAACCTGGTCTTTTTTGCCGCAGCGCGGGGACACACTAGCTAGTGTAGCCATGCGCTTTATAAATTTGTTTATTATTATTATTATTTCACTCGTACAAAACCAGTGAAATTCCCCCGTTATAGTTAGTTCAGCTAACTATAACTCGCGCCCCCGCAATGCACTGCTGTTGACGTCACATATTACATCACTCATGACATGGTCAGTGACATCACTGATGATTTCTCAAATTACATCACTGATGACATCACTGATGGCATCATCCATGTGATAATTTGATGCATCTTCTCACACCCTAATATAACCTTTGATACACCCACTCTAAATTACAGACTGCCATTCTCAAAACCATAGACACTCCAACACCAATAACTACATACCCACTCACTGATTCTTAGGTCTACACACATATCCACTCACTCACCCGTACAGTCACTCATACTTACGGTCACTCAGTACAGGACTATCATATGCACTCATACACCTACATAGACACTCACACACCGCCACTCATCCATAGAGGTACTCACACACCTAGTCAGTCATGCAAATAATTAATCACACTGCCATATACTCACCTATACAGTTATACACACACCATCTCACTTACTCATACAAATACTAGCACATTCTTACGCTCTTATACAATCACTGATACAAGTACACACTCATCCATACAGTCACTCTCACAATCACACACTCTCACTTATAGCCATTTATATACTCCAACACACATATATACTGCCTTTCACATATGTAGTTACTCACACATGTACCACTGAGATATACATTCACTCACTAACACACCCATACACACACTCACCCACCCATACAGTCCATCACAGATGCACTCTTGAAACCATGCACCCAGTGAATCACCCACTCACACATCTATGCACAGAGTCACACACACCCCACCCACACAAACACTCAGGCACCCATACAGATACTCAGACAACCAATCAATAACTCATATAGACACTCATGTAGTTATTCACAAACCCATGCAGCCGCTTACACAGCAACAGACAGACGGATACAGACATTCACACAGTTTAGTCACTAACCCATGCATTCAGTAAGATACGTTTAATCACTCACTTATAGAGTCAGTCACGCACCTACTAAATCATCCATTCAGACACTTATACACCCACTCATTCTTCATTACGCCTTTTCCTATATATATTAAACATATTTAAACTTTACAGAAACACACAGTCACTGGATGATGTCATTTGAGATGTCATCAGTGATGTCATCAGTGATGTCACTGACCATGTCATGAGTGATGTAATATGTGACATCATCAGCAGTGCATTGCGGGGCTCAAGTTATAGTTAGCTGAACTAACTATAACGGGGAATTTCACTGGTTTTGTACGAGTGAAATTTCCAACTAACTATAACTGTCCCTAAAACCTATGGTTTTTTTCAGTGAATATATATCTATATATATATATATATATATATATATATATATATATATATATATATATATATATATATATATATATATATATATATATATATATATATATATATATATATATATATATATATATATTTATTTTCCACCAAAGGTCCAAGAACTTTTGAGAGCGCACACTCGGCAAACTGAACCACCTGGCTTTCACTTTCTGGCACAAACTTGCACCATTGTTCGCTGGTAACATGTCCCAGACCTGACGCGTTTCTAGGCTGCTGCCTTTCATCAGAGGTCGCTCTTGGAATGACTAAAACAGGCAGTTCTGGTATACTTTATTTATAGCATGCCCCGCCCTCAGTGGGTTCTCTTCACTTTCCAAGCATGTTTTCTCCACCCCTAGTGGGCCCCAGAACAAGGTGGAAAAAATTATCACGCGGCAGTCCTGTCACGGGGAGCAGCACCGTCCTTGATAATTAAAGGAAGCCGTGGGTCGCAACTGGATCCGGACCCATTTTGCGGCACGGCGAACTGTGGCGAGAATTACTTGCACCTTGTTCTGGGGCCCACTAAGGGTGGAGAAAACATGCTTGGAAAGTGATGACGATAGCAGGACCTACTAAAGGTATTATTTGTTCTGGAGGGAACTACGGGACCCAGCATGCAACGAAAAAGTAAACCCACTGAGGGCGTGGCATGCTATAAATAAGTATACCAGAACTGCCTGTGAGTCATTCCAAGAGCGACCTCTGATGAAAGGCAGCAGCCTAGAAACGCGTCAGGTCTGTAACATGTTACCAGCGAACAATGATGCAAGATTGTGCCAGAAAGTGAAAGCCAGGTGGTTCAGCTTGCCGTGTGTGCGCTCTCAAAAGTTCTTGGACCTTTGGTGGAAAAAATTATCACACGGCAGTCCTGTCGCAGGGAGCAGCACCGTCCTTTATAATTAAAGGAAGCCGTGGGTCGGAACTGGATCCGGACCCATTTTGCGGCACGGCAAACTGTGGCGAGAATTACTTGCACCTTGTTCTAGGGCCCACTAAGGGTGGAGAAAACATGCTTGGAAAGTGATGACGATAGCAGGACCTACTAAAGGTATTATTTGTTCTGGAGGGAACTACGGGACCCAGCATGCAACGAAAAAGTAAACCCACTGAGGGCGTGGCATGCTATAAATAAGTATACCAGAACTGCCTGTGAGTCATTCCAAGAGCGACCTCTGATGAAAGGCAGCAGCCTAGAAACGTGTCAGGTCTGTAACATGTTACCAGCGAACAATGATGCAAGATTGTGCCAGAAAGTGAAAGCCAGGTGGTTCAGCTTGCCGTGTGTGCGCTCTCAAAAGTTCTTGGACATTTGGTGGAAAAAATTATCACGCGGCAGTCCTGTCGCGGGGAGCAGCACCGTCCTTGATAATTAAAGGAAGCCGTGGGTCGGAACTGGATCCGGACCCATTTTGCGGCACGGCGAACTGTGGCGAGAATTACTTGCACCTTGTTCTGGGGCCCACTAAAGGTGGAGAAAACATGCTTGGAAAGTGATGACGATAGCAGGACCTACTAAAGGTATTATTTCTTCTGGAGGGAACAATGGGACCCAGCATGCAACGAAAAAGTAAACCCACTGAGGGTGTGGCATGCTATAAATAAGTATACCAGAACTGCCTGTGAGTCATTCCAAGAGCGACCTCTGATGAAAGGCAGCAGCCTAGAAACGCGTCAGGTCTGTAACATGTTACCAGCGAACAATGATGCAAGATTGTGCCAGAAAGTGAAAGCCAGGTGGTTCAGCTTGCCGTGTGTGCGCTCTCAAAAGTTCTTGGACCTTTGGTGGAAAAAATGATCACGCGGCAGTCCTGTCGCAGGGAGCAGCACCGTCCTTGATAATTAAAGGAAGCCGTGGGTCGGAACTGGATCCGGACCCATTTTGCGGCACGGCGAACTGTGGCGAGAATTACTTGCACCTTGTTCTGGGGCCCACTAAGGGTGGTGAAAACATGCTTGGAAAGTGATGACGATAGCAGGACCTACTAAAGGTATTATTTGTTCTGGAGGGAACTACGGGACCCAGCATGCAACGAAAAAGTAAACCCACTGAGGGCGTGGCATGCTATAAATAAGTATACCAGAACTGCCTGTGAGTCATTCCAAGAGCGACCTCTGATGAAAGGCAGCAGCCTAGAAACGCGTCAGGTCTGTAACATGTTACCAGCGAACAATGATGCAAGATTGTGCCAGAAAGTGAAAGCCAGGTCGTTCAGCTTGCCGTGTGTGCGCTCTCAAAAGTTCTTGGACCTTTGGTGGAAAAAATTATCACGCAGCAGTCCTGTCGCGGGGAGCAGCACCGTCCTTGATAATTAAAGGAAGCTGTGGGTCGGAACTGGATCCGGACCCATTTTGCGGCACGGCAAACTGTGGCGAGAATTACTTGCACCTTGTTCTGGGGCCCACTAAGGGTGGAGAAAACATGCTTGGAAAGTGATGACGATAGCAGGACCTACTAAAGGTATTATTTGTTCTGGAGGGAACTACGGGACCCAGCATGCAACGAAAAAGTAAACCCACTGAGGGCGTGGCATGCTATAAATAAGTATACCAGAACTGCCTGTGAGTCATTCCAAGAGCGACCTCTGATGAAAGGCAGCAGCCTAGAAACGCGTCAGGTCTGTAACATGTTACCAGCGAACAATGATGCAAGATTGTGCCAGAAAGTGAAAGCCAGGTGGTTCAGCTTGCCGTGTGTGCGCTCTCAAAGTTCTTGGACCTTTGGTGGAAAAAATTATCACGCGGCAGTCCTGTCGCGGGGAGCAGCACCGTCCTTGATAATTAAAGGAAGCCGTGGGTCGGAACTGGATCCGGACCCATTTTGCGGCACGGCGAACTGTGGCGAGAATTACTTGCACCTTGTTCTGGGGCCCACTAAGGGTGGAGAAAACATGCTTGGAAAGTGATGACGATAGCAGGACCTACTAAAGGTATTATTTGTTCTGGAGGGAACTACGGGACCCAGCATGCAACGAAAAAGTAAACCCACTGAGGGCGAGGCATGCTATAAATAAGTATACCAGAACTGCCTGTGAGTCATTCCAAGAGCGACCTCTGATGAAAGGCAGCAGCCTAGAAACGCGTCAGGTCTGTAACATGTTACCAGCGAACAATGATGCAAGATTGTGCCAGAAAGTGAAAGCCAGGTGGTTCAGCTTGCCGTGTGTGCGCTCTCAAAAGTTCTTGGACCTTTGGTGGAAAAAATTATCATGCGGCAGTCCTGTCGCGGGGAGCAGCACCGTCCTTGATAATTAAAGGAAGCCGTGGGTCGGAACTGGATCCGGACCCATTTTGCGGCACGGCGAACTGTGGCGAGAATTACTTGCACCTTGTTCTGGGGCCCACTAAGGGTGGAGAAAACATGCTTGGAAAGTGATGACGATAGCAGGACCTACTAAAGGTATTATTTGTTCTGGAGGGAACAACGGGACCCAGCATGCAATGAAAAAGTAAACCCACTGAGGGCGTGGCATGCTATAAATAAGTATACCAGAACTGCCTGTGAGTCATTCCAAGAGCGACCTCTGATGAAAGGCAGCAGCCTAGAAACGCGTCAGGTCTGTAACATGTTACCAGCGAACAATGATGCAAGATTGTGCCAGAAAGTGAAAGCCAGGTGGTTCAGCTTGCCGTGTGTGCGCTCTCAAAAGTTCTTGGACCTTTGGATGAAAAAATTATCACGCGGCAGTCCTGTCGCGGGGAGCAGCACCGTCCTTGATAATTAAAGGAAGCCGTGGGTCGGAACTGGATCCGGACCCATTTTGTGGCACGGTGAACTGTGGCGAGAATTACTTGCACCTTGTTCTGGGGCCCATTAAGGGTGGAGAAAACATGCTTGGAAAGTGATGACGAAAGCAGGACCTACTAAAGGTATTATTTGTTCTGGAGGGAACTACGGGACCCAGCATGCAACGAAAAAGTAAACCCACTGAGGGCGTGGCATGCTATAAATAAGTATACCAGAACTGCCTGTGAGTCATTCCAAGAGCGACCTCTGATGAAAGGCAGCAGCCTAGAAACGCGTCAGGTCTGTAACATGTTACCAGCGAACAATGATGCAAGATTGTGCCAGAAAGTGAAAGCCAGGTGGTTCAGCTTGCCGTGTGTGCGCTCTCAAAAGTTCTTGGACCTTTGGTGGAAAAATTATCACGCGGCAGTCCTGTCGCGGGGAGCAGCACCGTCCTTGATAATTAAAGGAAGCCGTGGGTCGGAACTGGATCCGGACCCATTTTGCGGCACGGCGAACTGTTGCGAGAATTACTTGCACCTTGTTCTGGGGCCCACTAAGGGTGGAGAAAACATGCTTGGAAAGTGATGACGATAGCAGGACCTACTAAAGGTATTATTTGTTCTGGAGGGAACTACGGGACCCAGCATGCAATGAAAAAGTAAACCCACTGAGGGCGTGGCATGCTATAAATAAGTATACCAGAACTGCCTGTGAGTCATTCCAAGAGCGACCTCTGATGAAAGGCAGCAGCCTAGAATCGCGTCAGGTCTGTAACATGTTACCAGCGAACAATGATGCAAGATTGTGCCAGAAAGTGAAAGCCAGGTGGTTCAGCTTGCCGTGTGTGCGCTCTCAAAAGTTCTTGGACCTTTGGTGGAAAAAATTATCACGCGGCAGTCCTGTCGCGGGGAGCAGCACCGTCCTTGATAATTAAAGGAAGCCGTGGGTCGGAACTGGATCCGGACCCATTTTGCGGCACGGTGAACTGTGGCGAGAATTACTTGCACCTTGTTCTGGGGCCCACTAAGGGTGGAGAAAACATGCTTGGAAAGTGATGACGATAGCAGGACCTACTAAAGGTATTATTTGTTCTGGAGGGAACTACGGGACCCAGCATGCAACGAAAAAGTAAACCCACTGAGGGCGTGGCATGCTATAAATAAGTATACCAGAACTGCCTGTGAGTCATTCCAAGAGCGACCTCTGATGAAAGGCAGCAGCCTAGAAACGCGTCAGGTCTGTAACATGTTACCAGCGAACAATGATGCAAGATTGTGCCAGAAAGTGAAAGCCAGGTGGTTCAGCTTGCCGTGTGTGCGCTCTCAAAAGTTCTTGGACCTTTGGTGGAAAAAAAAAATATATATATATATATATATATCATTCCTTTTGTTGCTTCTTCCGCCCCACTCGGCCCGTGATAAATGGAGCGTACTCCGGCGAAGCCCACCGGAATTTTTATGTTTTTCAAGATCCAAGTAATTACGCTCTCTCAGGGCAGTCCAATTGCAAAGTTTTTATTACCAGTTATGCGTTTCGGGGAACACAGTCCCCTTGCCCATATATATATATATATATACATAAACCTGTAAGATAAATATAAAAATAAATTATATATATAATAAAATAAAATATTAAAATAAATATTTATCTTTAAACGAACATTTTACACTACATTAACTGAAACAGTAGGGAAAGTGTTGGTTAGCGGAGTAGATAAAATTACTATTCACACTCCAGCAAGTGCAACAGTAGGGAAAGTGCTGGATAGCGGAGGGGAATAATTTACTATTCCCACTCCAGCAAGTGTAACAGTAGGGAAAGTGTTGGATAGCGGATTGGAATAATTTACTATTCCCACTCCAGGAAGTGCAACAGTAGGGAAAGTGTTTGATAGCGGAGGGGAATAATTTACTATTCCCACTCCAGCAACTGCAACAGTAGGGAAAGTGTTGGATAGCGGAGGGGAATAATTTACTATTCCCACTCCAGGGAATGCAACAGTAGGGAAAGTGTTCTATAGCAGAGGGGAATAATTTACTATTCCCTCTCCAGCAAGTGCAACAGTAGGGAAAGTGTTGGATAGCAAAGGGGAATAACTTACTATTCCCACTCCACGGAGTGCAACAGTAGGGAAAGTGTTGGATCGCGTAGGGGATAAAATTACTATTCCCACTCCAACGAATGCAACAGAAGGGAAAGTGTTGGATAGCG
This sequence comes from Calotriton arnoldi, assembly GCA_963921515.1. Lineage (NCBI taxonomy): Eukaryota > Metazoa > Chordata > Amphibia > Caudata > Salamandridae > Calotriton > Calotriton arnoldi. The sequence goes on along the minus strand of CAWUFW010005608.1, from coordinate 918,918 downwards.
GAGGGGATAAAATTACTATTCCCACTCCAGCAAGTGCAACAGTAAGGAAAGTGTTGGATAGCGGAGGGGAATAATTTACTATTCCAACTCCAGGGAGTGCAACAGTAGGGAAAGTATTGGAAAGCGGAAGGGATACAATTTCTATTCCCACTCCAACAATTGCAACAGGAGGAAAAGTGTTGGATAGCGGAGGGGAATAATTTACTATTCCCACTCCAGCAAGTGCAACAGTAGTGAAAGAGTTGGATAGCGGAGGGGATAAAATTACTATTCCCACTACAACAAGTGCAACAGTAGTGACATTATTGGATAGCTGAGGGGATAAAATTACTATTACCACTCCAACAATTGCAACAGTAGGAAAAGTGTTGGATAGCGGAGCGGAATAATTTACTATTCCCACTCCAGCAAGTGCAACAGTAGGGAAAATGTTGGATAGCGGAGGGGAATAAATTACTATTCCCACTCCACAGAGTGCAACAGTAGGGAAAGTGTTGGATAGTGGAGGGGATAAAATTACTATTACCACTCCAACAATTGCAACAGTAGGGAAAGTGATGGATAGCGGAGGTGAATAATTTACTATTCCCACTCCAGCAAAATAATAAACATTAATTAACAAATACTTAAATAATAAAAATAATTTACCTTTCACCAAATACCCCTATAAATAACACCACCACTATTGTAAAACATGACACAATTAACATAATTGCTTAACAATTAATTAATTAACTAATAACAATGAACAATAAAATTAAAAACAATGAGTAATACATTAATTTACACTATTAAGACTATAAAATAACAATAATTAAATATTATATAAAAAATTAAAATTATATTAATTTTTAATTACTTGCCACACTACTCCCCTCTGAATACACAACTCACTCATAAAAAATTAACACAATTTACATATTCACCAATTAATTATTAATAATGAATAACCAATTAATAATTAATAAAAAAAATATTTAACACAACTAACAATAGGAAATATTAAATACACAAATATTAATTAATAAAAATTATTAATTAATGTATTATAATTAAATTACTTCCCACCCTACTCCCTATAAACCCACAACCCGCTCTTAAAAAAAATAACACAATTAAGATATTTACCAATTAATTATTAATAATTAATAACCAATTCATAACTAATTAATAAATTAATTACCACAATTAACAATGTAAATTATTAAATACAAAAATATTAATTAATTAAAATTATTAATTAATTAATTTTAATTAAATTACTTCCCACCCTATTCCCCTATAAACCCACAACCACGCTACGGAACTAAAACGCAATATTTAATCTCTTAAAAATTAATAATTTCTAAAAATCTGTTAATAAATATATTATAATTAAATTACTTCCCACCCTACTCCCCTATAAACCCACAACCCGCTACAGAACTAAAATACGCAAAAATTACTTAACATAAAATTAATTACTTCTAAAAATTTCAAACATACATTAAAAAAATAAGCTATACTTTTAACACATATACTAAAATACAGAATACTAAAATAAATTTCGATATTATTAACAACGATATTTTGACTAACGATATTACTAACTTCGATATTAACAAAAACAATATTTCTTACCTGCATGTTGATATTCTGGTCGACGATATTCTTGAAGATCGATATTGTGTCACATCGATATTTAAACATCGATATTATGGCATATCGATATTTAAAAATCGATATTATGGCATATCGATATTTAAACATCGATATTATGACTCTATACCAATAAGAACAACCCAGGTAGTGACTTCATTATAATACATCATCGACTAAACATACAGATTACATATTATAGTCCGCATGCCAAGATGGCGGTCGGCGAATTCTGAGCCCCTTGGGTTCATGTGAGCTTGAGGTTGACTCGTCCCGACTTTCCTCATTGGAAGACATCGGGAAACACACTTTGGGACAGCGAACCACATTGTCCATGCTCCAGGTACTTCCGTCTTCCAACACTAGAGAGTTACTATTGACACGTTTGATTCTTATAGGTTTAGAAAATGAGGAAACTTTGGAACGATATACATTAGGTCTCTTGATAACCACCCATTGACCTTCCGACCAATCTTTACTGACAGTTCCCTATTTCTGGTCGTACTTGGATTTGTAATCTTGTTGATGACGTCCAACCTTTTCCATGACTGTCTTCCTGTCTACCCAAACAGGACACCCCCCATTAAGCCAATTAGGAATGAGTTTGGAACCAGGATTTCTCCCCTTAAGAGAAACAAATAGAGAAACACCAGAAATTCCGTTGGGCGTGATGTGATACGACCATAGCATCGGTCTTATGGCTTCCTCAACAGGCTCGTGAGAGGTAAGGGCCAATTGAATAGTGTTTTTTATCATCCTGTTGGCTCTTTCTACCAACCCATTGGCCTTCGGACAATAGAGGGGGGATTTGAGATGGGAAATAGATAATGTAGCCAAGAATTGTGTCATTTCATCAGAAGTGAATTGAACACCATTATCCGTGATCAATGTGCTGGGTATGCCCTCTTTGGAGAAAACTTCTTTGAGAAATTCAATAAGAGATGATGTAGTGATAGTGGTGACCATTTTAGTGGAAATCCAGTGGGAATGGTAATCGATTAGTACAAACATGAATCTTTGAGAGTAGTTAAGCAAACTTAAGGGACCTATAATGTCAAGGCCAAGTTTGTCCCAAGGTTTGGAAGGGACTGACACAGGAATAAGTGGAGCCTTCCGAGTGACTTTAGATTTGTCACAGGATCCACAAGCCAGACAATCTTTCACAATTCTCTCCACCATGGAATCCATGTTGGGTAACCAATAATCTTGGCTGATTTTTCTTTTAGTCATGCTCCTACCCGAATGGCCTTCGTAAGCTATTTCAATGATGCGTTCATACATATTTTTTGGAGGAACAATTCTATTTCCTCTGTGAATGTGATCATTGATGATTGACAACTCATCCTTCACCACCCAGAAAGGTTTGAGATTCTCTGGTAAATCTTTAAGATTCTTAGGCCACCCATTGCAGATAGTGTTTTTTAGATCAGTCAGGATAGTGTCATCTTTCATACATTTCTCCCATTCTTCTTTGCCAATTGCTGGAATGTCAATAGAAAGAATGGTCTCTTCGGAGGGATTAAACTGGGAGTTCTCACTAGTGATAGGGAGTCTAGAGAGACAGTCTGCAACTTGGTTTTTGTTGCCAGGTACAAAACTTATATTGTAGTTAAAGCCTTGTAAGCCCAGAACCCACTTGGAGATACGGGGAGTGGCTTTTTCAATGCATTTGGTAGAGAGCATGGGAAGCAAGGGTTTATGATCCGTTTTTAGGATGAATGGAATCCCCCACAAAAAGAATTTAAAGTGATTTATCGCCCAATAACAAGCGAGAGACTCTTTTTCAATGGTGGAATAATTACATTCCTGTTCCTTCAAAGTACTTGACGCAAAAGCTATCACTCTTTCTTGTCCATCAACAATTTGTGCAAGTGAGGCTCCTAGTCCTTTCATGCTGGCGTCAGTAGTCAAAGTGGTTCTGGCATTAGGGTCAAACATACTAAAAATGGTTGCTTCCCCTATTGCCTGTTTAATATGTGTGAAATCACTTTGACATTGGGAGTTCCATTCGAAAGGGGTACCTTTCTTGAGTAATTCTCTGAGAGAATGTACCTGTTCTGCAAAAAATTTTACATACTTGGACATATACTCTACAAGGCCCAGAAAAGATTTTAGTTTCTCTTTGTTTGTTGGTGCAGGAGCTAGCTTGACTGAATCAACTAAGCTAGTTTTAGGTCTGATTATTGTCACAGTTTCCAAGCTAATTGAGAGGTGATCGAGGCGTGAAAGAGCAAAACAGTTCCGTCGTGAATGAGGAACAATTAACAATCCTCAGCAAGGACACTGTGAATAGACAAATCTGTGGTGAATACTAGAGTAGCTCCTCCCGCGGTGAAACAATCACTGCACTCTGTAAGCTCTGAGAAAAACAATAGCGTAGAGGTGATGCGTCGACCGGCAACCAGCTGTGAGGAATTGAGGCGGAGCGGCGCTCGGCGTCAAAGGACAACAGCTGAGGAAAACGATAGGAGGGGCGGAGCAGAAAACACGCCTGCGGTGCACTGGCAACAAGCTGTGCCTGTCAGATTGGAGAAAGCTGGCAGGCGGCACACGGAATAGACAAACACGTCTCGGAGTGAAGGCAGGGAGGCTCCAACAGAGACTACTCTTCCACAGAGGCAAGGGGGGAAAATAAAACAAGGTTGGCAAGCACTCACCACCGGAACGAAAGTCTTGAGTGACAGCGTGTTAAACTGCTCACCACGGGCAGAAATCCGGCCACATCGCTCTTCAACCCAAACAGAAGTCCAGAATGACGGCGTAGTAAGCCGTTAACTGCGGGCAGAAGTTCTGCAACAGCGTTCTCCACTACTCACCCATGGAGCCGAGTTTGAAGAGGAGAGGTGAGATGGCAGACACGCTGACAGCTGGTGATTAGAAACTGGGGAGAGGATCTTGAGCTGCCCCCAGCGCAGCACGAATCGTCGCCAAATTGTTGGAATAAACAAAGCACTCAGGATGAGGTGAAGAAGAGCGTTTATTCGTCTTAGATCCTCAGGCACCAGCTGACGTTTTGAAACGCACTCAACATTCTACCGTGAGCTTCACCTCAAGATTCTACAAGGCGGTACGTACCAATGAGAGGAAAAAGGGAGGGGGAAACGGGAGAAGGGAAAGGAGAAAAGGTAAGGTGAAGGAGGGGACAAAAGGAACGGAGTTCCAATTCCAATTACAACACACACCTTGCAGTATTGCAGCACAAAACACTGCAGCAGAAAGGAAATAACAGAGGAATCACCATCACAGAAAAATGCCACACAACAAATATGCACAAACATTCCTGTCAGACATTGCCACCTCCAAAGGTCTGCGTTACTACTACTATGGTAAAAAGTAGTTTGCAATCAACCACTGCCTAAAGTTACCATCAAGGACAAGAAATAAGGCCCAGACAAACATGCTTTGTGATCAATACGAAAGGCTATCAGAAGTAGCTGAATTGTAAAATATGTAGCATGCTACAGAAACCTTAAATAAATAAACAAACACCTTGATGAAAAATACAGTAATATATATATAAAAGGTTGCTATTTCCCAGTTCCCAAGGCATTATGTGTCGCTCAAGAGAAACAGCGAAAAGTAAAGTATGCGTTTTGCGGAGTTGCTTTCAAGTTCTTTTTTAGGAATTTTATTAATTGAAATTAATTTAAGAAGGAGTATTCGTTTTATTGTAGGAGCAGGAAATGCCGTGTTCTTTTGGGAACAGCAATCAAGTTCTGACGTGTCCCACTAAAGTTTGCAAGGCAGGAGACACCTCTCTAGTTACTGCCTAGCAACACTTTACGTTCACGGGATACACAAAGCGAGAGGCACCCAGGCATTACTGTTGTCAGCAACGCTGTCAAGAAGCGAAAAGCTAAAAACAAGAACAAGCGAAAAAGAGAAGGGTGAAAGGGCCACGGAACCACGCCCAGGGCCGTCTGCGGTGAAGGGAAGGTGGCAAGACCCAGCCGCGGAGGCAGACTCCCGGCAATCAATCAGACAAGCAGCTGGCATCAGAGGCCAGGAGGTAGGGACTAAACTGTCCCCTTCAGTCTTCTGTCATGAGTCAGGGTAAGTGTACCTTTAGGAGAAGCCTTACAATGTGGAAAGTTACTGTCTGACACTGTTATTTCATTGATTTGAGCTAAGAAATAAATACCTTAAAAAGATGCTCTAAAGTCAACCATGAGTCAACTGCCTAAAGAGAAGTGATGTTTTAATCCATCCAATCAAATTGCCTACTTTTTTCTCGCTGTTCTGTCGTGGTTGGTTGCTTGTTTTGCCAGATAAGGGTGCTTTATGTCATATATTCACTTCATTTTTGGGTACATTAATTGTGTCTTACTGTGTGTTATTCTATGAATAGGTGTTGATAGGCTCTAATCCGTAAATACAGATTATTTGTTTTCCTGATATATGCTCGATTGAAACCCATGCGCGCTTTTGGTTACAATTCTTAGAGTTTAATAAAAAATGTTGCAGAAAGGCAACACGTTGTTAGGCACGAATCTGCTGCAAAAGTAAGACATTGACACGTCGTCAAATTGGATGGCAATATTAGCTGTTGCTCGGCGTAGTATTTGGTTGGCCGTGTGATTGCTTTGAAGAGTGCAATTCTTCGATCTTGGATTACTCCGCAATTTTGTGACCCGTTTTTCGATGTCAGGAAGTAGTGAGCAGGGCTGGCTTTAATACTGGTGGCGCCCTGTGCGACAATGTTTGTTGGCGCCCCACCCCCAATGGCCACCTCTGCCTCGGATTCCCTCATTAGCACCCTTTAACAGTGCCCCTCAAGTCTCCATAACCACTGTCTCTCAGATTCCTTTAGTTTTATAGCACCACTCACACCAGTGTAAGGTGTCAGAGCACTTTTACATCACACACATTGCACAGAGACAATCATTTGTGTAAATCAGTGTATAGGAAATGTTACATCAGACAGGACAACAAGGTGTAGTGTAGGAGTGACATGTCATTGATACTGGTAGGCAATATAGTTTAAGAGCCCTTCTTCTAGAAAAGCACATTTTCAGAATTTAAAACGTAACACCATTGTTAGAGGTTCTTTTAATAATAAGAATTGTTTTCTACTCAAATGAACCCTTTTGGGAAGATTAGGATAATGAACGACTGTGCAAAAAAACATATAGCTCCAACATATACCTTGCAGTTTGACTTACAAACTGCAAGTAACAAAAAGAGCTCTTTCACAGAAGCAGTAACCCACTGAACCAATTTACATTATATGCACTTTGTGATCTGCATGGTACATGGTCTTAGCAGCAGGCATTTTAACCCTCTGCGCTACATTAGGATGAGTCAAAATTTCCACTAGCCAAACCCCGTCTCTTTCTAGGAAGAAAATTAATCACAGGAGTTATCTTGTCATTTTAATTGATGCCTGGAATTGCTGGAGGCCAGGGACACAGCAGCAGGTGCTTTTAAAATGTTAATATACTTTCAAAAATGACGCCCCCAACCCAAGTCAGCGCCCGGTGCGGTGGCACCGATCGCACCGCCCTAGAGCCGGCCCTGGTAGTGAGTGCCCTCCTATTTCTGTTGGACTGTTCGAGGTCATTGCTGCTGCTTCCTCGTGGACATTTCAGTTTTTTTTTTTTTACAGAATAACAGGTGCATACATTCTCTCGGCTAGAGTGCTACCAGGTTTAGTTATGGGTGTGGGAAAGACCCCCAAACTGCATAATTGCAAGAGATAAACTTGGATTCCTTGAGAATATTTGTAAGACTGGTATCTTCACAAGCAGCACTATTAGAACTGGGCATGAAAGTGAAGCCATCTTGGTACACCTAAACATATTGGGGCAGATTTACAAGCCCCTTGCGACACTTTTACGCCATCGTTGCATCACTTTTGTGACGCAGCGCCACGTTGCGACACATTTACAACGTGACGCATCTAGGGAGATGCGTCACGTTGTAAAGCCCTGCGTCACATTATACCTGTGTCAGGTATAATGTATGCAGGGTGGGCTTTCCCACGCAAGAAAGCCTCGTAAAAGTGACGCAGAGAAATCTACAAGATTTCACTGAGTCACTTTTTCGACGCCACTGCGTCAAAACCTTACGCCTGCTTGAAGCAAGTGTAAGGAGTGACGCAGCACAATAAGTATAGGCCGCCCCTGAGCATTTCTGGAGTTGCGTTGCGCTTGCGACACGACTCCAGCAATGCGTTACCTTTACGCCGACAGATGCGTCACGCATCTGTCAATCCCTAGCGCCATGGTGCGCCGCATTGTAAATGCGACGCATCCATGGTGGCGCAAGAGTTTTTTACGTGACGCAAAATTAACTGACGCATCTCTGCTGATATGCAGAGATGCGTCAGTTCTGTAAATCTGCCCCATTGTTGCAAAAGATCTTTGCGCATACCAACTTAAGTCATGCGCCAGGTTAAAAATATCACCTTGCCTTGTTTGCCACGATGGTCACAATTACACACCAGGTTTGTCTGAAATATGTAGCTCGTGAAATTAGTAAGAAAACTGTAATTACACATTTGTAGCAGTTATGATTCTAAAAATGAAGCAATATGTCCTTTCTAGGTGGATGCACTGGAAAGACATGCAAACATGCCATTTAATGGTACTGGCGATTGCATTTACCCCAACGTGCGCTGCAAATGTTTACAGACAGGGGGGAGGGATTCAAATACAGGGAGATAAAGTAAATTTTTATGATTACAGTTTTGCCAATTGGAAAGCTGTGATTCATCTAGACCCTTTTCTATGTTCGACGGTGTAGCCAATAAAACATCTCTGCACTATATTCTCAACGTATAGATCCGTTATACATACGTATTTGACATTTACTTTCTATCTTACTGTATTTGTGACTTGATCATTATAAATCCTAAAATTGCAGACCATGTTCCAACATTTACTTTTTATAACTCAAATTCTTTACAGAAGCACGGGTTCGATATTTGCGGATTCAACTGTATTTATGACATTTAATTGGATGCATATTTATGTACTTTGTGAATTACTGAGAAAGGCAGAAACCTCGATGCAGTACAATCGACCGACAAGTTCCAGATCCTTACAAAACTTTCAAACTCTATCAGGCAATGTTTGGGAGCACACCAGTGGTGAGATGTAGGTTATTGTTGCCGCCTAGTATGCTCTTGTGACGCCACAAATCACACTTGAATCTGGAGGTGCAAAATCCTCAAAAATAACATAAAGCCGAAAAAGGGAGTTTTGAAGTAGAATAAAAAAAAAACAGCACAAGAAGCACTACGATTTAACGAGATAGAGAGGGTAGAGTGGGGCCTTCTTGTTTAGCTGCCCATCAGTAGGGATGGCCCCTGACAGTGGCCTACAAGAGGGTCGATAGGTGTCAGCTGGTCCGTCATGCTCTGACTGGTTGGTGGCTGGCTGAAATTGGTCTGGACTGCAGCAGATAGGATGGCTCCCCATGTCTGTCTGAAGGGATGGCTGGGCTAATGCGTGGTCTCACTACCATGCAAGGAGAGAGGCTCTTTGGGGACTTCTGGTGTGAGTGGATCAGCGAAGGGGCTTCACACACAATTACACCCTCAGCTGCTCCCTAGCTGGAAAGGTCCTTCCTTCAGCTTAGGAAGGAAACTCACAAGGGGTTCTAACTCTTGAGAGGACAGCTAAGGGAAAGGATCCGCAGAAATGTTTGGCGATTTGGGGTTGGAGCTGGGACCCGGTGTAGGCCATGCAAGTGGGAAAAATAATTATATCTTTCAATTTATTAGTGATTTATCAACAAATAACATTGAAAGCATTGCAAATGTAAAAAGGTTAAAAAACTTGTGATTTCCTTTTACCGCATATGGAACATTTTACGTCCTTAATTCAGCAGATGGTGTCCTTGGAGTCAATTTTGAAGAATGTTTAAGAATGTGTAGATAAACTAGAGGCACAGCAGAGTGGATTGGAAGATCTGGTAGAGACTCAAGAGTCTATGGTCACATCTCAATCTGAATCTATTTATTTTTTTGAAGAGGAATGCTCAGACTTAGAGGGCCATAGGCATTTCTCAAATCTTACGTGATTCAGGATTCTATAGGGAGAGCAGGGTGATACTCACCAGGGATTCATGGTTAAATTGCTTTTCAAAGTTTTTCCTGGACTTGACACTTAGAACTTTGATATAGATGTCCTGTGCTATCGACTCTCTCTGAAACTAAATTTTAGTAGGGAGCAAATTACCTATTCTAACTTATGTGGGGATCTACTTACTCCATGAGCTTGAGCTTGCTAATTTATAATTCAAGGAAGCCTAAGAAACAAAGCTCCTTTTTTTGCCAGGCCAGTCATCAGTAGAAATCTGCAGATGCCCCCTGGCCTACATTTGTTTTATCCATTCCAAAAATTAGATGTGAGAGTGTACCTTCAGAACTCTCCTAAGAAGAAAGTCATACTTTTTCTGTTTTTTCTATCTATAGGCTGATGGTTTGCTAAAGAAACTGTCAGACTCTTCATATAAGCCTCCTCCAAAACTTGACAGTTGCTCTCATGATCGTACATTGCTATATTCATAATATAACAGATAAGGTGAAAAGTGTTTTGCAGTTTAATATAGAAAGGTTTTCATTTACGTCCGCACAGAGACAAGTCACAATTCTTTATCCACAACTTTGGCATACTTTATCTTCTCGCTCTTTGTAACTGCTTGAAGAATGTTTTGTCAACCTATGTTTTGCTCTTCATTGAGAATTCTGGGGATTTGTGGCAGGGGCATGGTTAGGATGGAGAACTGCCAAACAAATTTCAGAATGGTGAATGGGAGACCTTTAGGGGCCTGTGGGGTTGGGATGGTTTAGACAGGGGGAGAGAGGGACTGGTTGGAGTGGAAAAGGTTATGGGTTGAAATCGGAGAAATGTACACTATTTTTAGGGAAATATCCGTCAGTAGAACTTTTAGTTCAACCTAGTTTTTAGGTCGAGCATTCAAGACCTCTTGTATACACTTTAGTATATACTTATATGTATATGTACTTTGTGGGCTCTGGAGATCAGCCCTAGGAGTTGTCTGCTTCTGCTTAGGGACTTTTTTGTCTATTCAACTGCCTCTATTTAACTGTCTTGATAAAAAACGACCAGTAGAGGTCAGTAAAATTCCAGAATTGCTTTCTGCTTGTTTAACTGCCTCTATTCAACTGTCTTGATAGAAAACGACCAGTAGAGGTCAGTAAAATACCTGAATTGCTTTCTGCTGAGGGACTTTCTTTTTTAATTTTTCTGGCAACTGCCGCTATTTAACTTTCTTGATAAAAAACGACCAGTAGAGGTCTGTAAAATTCCAGAATTGCTTTCTGCTTGTTCAACTGCCTCTATTCAACTGTCTTGATAGAAAACGACGAGCAGAGGTCAGTAAAATACCAGAATCACTTTAGCATTCTCTAGATTCCAGTCCATAGAAATTGTCTTCCACAAGCACCCGCAGACAATAATATTTTTTTCAAATCTTGTATTTTCAGTGATATGACCACATAAGGCCCTGATTTTATATTAAAAACAGAGCTTTGGACTATACCATTTTCCGCTGAAAGGCAATATTTCTCTCCATGTGTTCCCATACCTGGCGTGTCACACAGTTTGGTGCATATTTTCCCTCCATGTTAAAGAACAGTAGATGTTTCAGCACCCAGGCTAATGTGCTGCATAGCTAAATACATATAAGGCCCCAAAGGCGAGACCGATTGCATTGCAAATGCTTGTTTGAATGGAGTGGTCACCGATATAAGCACTTGTAGCAAATTCACCTTTTCTGCACAGACTCCCCAGATTTTTCACCTTTTTATGGAACCTACTTCTACTGGCTTTAAAACTCTGTTTACTTTACCACTGCTAAATGGTAGAAAAGAGTCTGTGCTCCCCCTCTAATATATGTGCTGTACATGGGAACTACTGTTTTGGCTTATTTAACCAGTTGTAAGTCCATTGTAGGCAGTGCCTTAAGTGCGCCCATGTGATGGAAAGTTAAATGTCATATGTGAGCAGCAGTGTGTATTTAAACTCCCAAACATGTGACAAAAACATATTTCTACCAGGAGTACCACTGTGCTCTGCTAGGCTGCTGTTTAAATACATTGCAGTGATTCATGGCATGGTTAACTGCATTTTTACTGTAGGAAAAGCCTTTTTTTAATATGAATTGATAAATCACCCCTAAAGTGTGCCTTGCAAGCCCACAGGGCAGGGTGTTAACGTATAAAAATAGGGCACATTACATATTGAGATTAGTGTGGTCTGACAATGAAATACATTCCAAAAACCATTTTACTAAGTAGGCCAGGCTAGACTTTTCCCTAACAGACCAAGGTGAGATTAAAATCTTTGTTTCTCAACTCCGCTTAGGAAAGGCCTAGAAAAATGCTTCAAAGTTATTTGCTGCATAAGTTTTAAAATCAGATTTAATAATGAAATCAAAGTTTTGATAACTTAAGAAGAAAAAAAACTTTTTAAAAATGTATTATATGCTGCCTGAGCAAGAACTGCCTTAAAACCAGTTCTGCCACTCATCACACCAACAGCGCTGGAATATGCATTTCAGGACCTAATCTCAATCAAAACAAGTTAAACCTATCACAAAAAATTGCATATATATAATTAGCAAGATAGGAATTTCTCATTCACACCACAGAAATTCAGTATGTGACCCATTGCTCAAACTGGCAGTAGAGTGTTCTTGCTTGTTTGGTGATGATGTCATTGATAATAGTGGATTCTCAGTGCAGAATTCCCAAAGCAAGAGCATGGAGCAGGCCTTCAAGTAAAAAAAAACTATGTTTAAGAGCATATAGTGTGATCCATCAGATGAGAAGGCGAAAGAGCACATCTGTTTTTTAAAGTCAGATTGGACTGATGCTTGAGGCATGGTTCAATGCCCAAGTTCCACCAGCTTGTAGGTTTCTCACAATATAGGTACTCATGCACAAATTATAAAGAAGTTCTGACGCTGGAGTGTGAGACGACTCACTGAATACATAAAATACTTAAAATATGCATAAAGCTTACAAAGTAAGTCCCCGTTGGCTTGGTCCTTACTTGCCATTTGTGATATGTGTTACCATGACGGATGTTATATGAACTGGGGCAGAATTAGAAATATAAAGACAGCAGAAAGAATAATGGTCTGGCTGAAGTTCCTAAAAAAGTCCATCACAGGCATTTAGACAGAACATTCTCTCTGAATAAAATGCATCTTAGCTGGCAAGCATAGGCCCAGATAAACTAGAGGAACAACAGAAAAGGACAAAGTCAACTGTGCAGAAGGGTCCCTCTCAGATACCTGATTTACCTCTTTAAAGGTCCTTCAATTCAACTGTTATTCGATCTTGTTGTACCCTAGCTTTCGTCTAACATGTATACCTTCTCGTACTCCTCTGGCATTCTAAACCCTAGGGAAGAAAACATCACTTTAAACTCCCATTTACACTGGCTAGATACTTTTTTTATGATCGACAGTCAGTAAAGTCAAGAAGGTTTTCCCAGGTTACTTTATGGAGTATCCTATCTTTCCTTTATGTACACAGGAAAAATAATTGGTCTCCTATTATGGTGTTCCAGATCTATCTTCTCCCTTTAATACCATTAACAAATCTACTTTCTCTGTTCTTTGTGATTACTTACAATTACTTAATTAGGTGTAGCTAAACCACGTCACTCTGTTGACACCTTTCCATATTTTGGAACGTGTAATTGATCTTGTCTAAACCTTAAAGGAGTTCTTCTAAGTTCTGTTTTAGAGCCTGGCATCTTCTGTAAGCTTTATCACTTTTATTTTTGTGATCACATCATTTGATTTTAAAAGTCGACGGCACTATATTTCCCTCTGCCTTCTTTACTGCATACATCCACACTAGACTACCATTTTGTCTGTCAATGCTTTACTCCAGAATTGGGTTGCAATATCAGCTTTTTGAACCACTCTAAAACAGAAATCTTTCCCATTTCCTTTCATCATTTCTAACACCTATGTCTACTCTATTGATCTTTTTAGTTTATTCTTAGGGTCCCTACCCTTAATCTTGCAATTTCATTTGCCGATTTGTGCAATTTTCTGAATCAGATATTGTATGTCTCACACTCTTGCTGTCTTCACTTACTTAGGTGTCTCCACCATATTTGCTACCTTTAACAAGTCACCATTAAATTCTGTGACTATATTGCTTTAGGAAATCAAGCTTACTTGAGGTGGCTCGAAATATCCATCTTGTATATGGTAAGTGTTACATTATTCCTTATGGTGCAGGGGAACGCTCATTAATCCCTCATTCAGTGCTTGGGGGCAAAATAATTCTGGTGACATTGTGGTCCTTAATTCTGACAATGTGTCAATCCAAACTGTAGAAATAAAAAATAAAATACTATGCATTTGGAAGCAGTGAAAAGCAAAGGCAGTAGCCAGTGATTGTAAGTCAGTCTTAAACCATCTTTTACGGTGTGTAATAAAAGCGACATGGTCACTCTCCAATTTTGACATCCAGTAGCCCATTTAAGACTGATTGCGATTTTTGGTTTTAGTTTCCGTAGTTTAGCCCCATATGCCTGATTTTAATTTCATTTTTATTGGATTTTCTTGCATAATGGTTTTGTATAACAATTACAATAAAGTTTACAGTAATGGACTCCACCTTTTGATTAAGCGTTCCAGTAGCAGTTGACAAAAAGTGCAAAGACCTGAAAAAATGTAATTTTTGCAGTACAAATGAGTAATTTTCATTAAATTATGTGTACTAAACGAAGAACATTTCACAGGTATCTTAAGTAGATAGATAGATAGTTTATTTCGACCAGTCATATGATCATTACACCAGCATACAAAACATTTAAATACAATACTTTAAAAAACAATCAAGTAATAATTACTACATCCATTTTAGACCCCCGCCTCAGATAAAAGTTTAAAAGTAGCAGCAAGAAAACTAAAAAAGGATTAAAAAAGTCAATTGACCAAGGACATCACCACATTAAGTTCATTTCAGGGCCTTGGATCTCAACCACCACGGATACAATAGGAATCTTGAGACAGCAAAGACAATGCACTGTGAAGTGTCAGATCGTAAAATTCGAAGAGCTTCCATTGGCCTGGAGAAAGAGAACAATCGACAGACTGGAATGATCCAAGCTCTCCTGATAGCCTTGTACATAGGACAGAAGAAGAGAAAGTGCTCAATGGATTCTTCTGCACTTAAGCATATTGGGCAAATAGGCGATAGTCCAGCATTTGTCCATTTACATTTCCAGAGATTCAATGGAAGTGAACCAAGTCTTAGTTGAATATAAAGTGCTCGTGCATGGGGGGGTTCTATTTGATCCATAAAGGGTTCAAAATTAAAACTATATTTTACATCTAAAAATTGCATTGTTAAAACTCCATACGATGTACTTTCAGTGCAAATAGAATTGATATAGACCCAAAATTTCTTTTTTAATATGGGGGCCAACTTTTTAGTTATGGAACCTGGATTCTCCCACAGCGATACAAGGCCCAAGCGGTGTAGCCAATCTCTAATCCTTGAAAACCATAACAAGGTGCCTTTCCGTTTTTGGAGATTTAAAAGTTCCACCACTGCCTCTCTTACTTTAATCTCTGTAGTATTTGCCCAAATCCTTATCCAGAACAACAAGGTTCTGAGGACTGCATGATACGAGATAGATTTCACACCCAAATCGAGACGCAGTGGTAAAATCGGAGTACTAGTCGGAACATTAATTATGGCTCTAAGAAATTTATTTTCCGCTATTTCTAATTTTTGGTATTCTCCATGCCCCATAGTTCAGCCCCATATAGGGCTGCCCCATGAGCTTTTGCCCTGTGTATCTCTAGTGCAGGGGAAATGGGGCGATATAATGAGCCTCTCAGTCTCCTAACTATAGCACCATCTACTATCTGCAAAGATGATTCACTCTTTAAAATTTGCGAAGACCACGCAAGGTTGTCATTAATTCTAACGCCCAGGTAATCAAACACCTTAACCTGCTCAAGTTGTTGAGAACCCAATATTAACTTATTTTTGGAGCGTTTGTAAGGATTGAAAACCATAAATTTAGTTTTAGAGCAGTTGATTTCCAAACCTCTAACCCAGCATGCGTCAGCAAATTTATTCAAAATGTTTTGAATCCCCTTAGGGGTCTTAGAGATGAGAAGTGTGTCGTCCGTGAAGTAACGCCGGCAGGAAATTACCTGCCAGTCTCGGAGGATCACCACCACATCCAAAGAGTTCCTGAATCAACCCATTTATGAACAGAGTAAATAATGTAGGAGCTAATACGCACCCTTGGCGCACACCTTTAAGGATTGGAATGTTATTCGTAAGGTTGCCTTCAGGGTTCCATCTAACTTTGGCGTAATTAGCATCATGCAGGCGAATCAATAACTGAAGTAGGTCCTTAAGTAGCTCAAGGTCCCTCAAGACAGCCCACAACCTATTACGATCAATAGAATCGAAGGCTGTCTTGAGGTCAACAAAAACAACATATAAGTGACCTTTCAATATCTTCACCTCCTTCCAGATAAGCAGTAAAAATTTAAAAACTTGATCTAAAGTGCTTGTGCTTGGTCTAAAACCTGCCTGTAGATGGGAAATAACATTCTTTTCTTCCATCCAGCTCTGGATACGAAGCAGAATAATCTTACAAAACAATTTTTGTGGGACGTCTAGTAAACTTATTGGTCTATAATTAGCCGGGTCACCTTTGTTACCCTTTTTAAAAATTGGAATAATTTCCGCTCCTTTCCAGGTTGGGGGAATTTCACCACCTAACTGTATAGCATTAAAAACCTTTTGGAGCAAAGGGGCCCAGATGGTCGGTTCAGCTCTGAATAAGCCTCCAGGAAGTCTATCGAGACCAGGTGCTTTTCCCACTTTGAGTTCATTAATTGCATTGATGGTTTCTTTTAGGGAAAACAATTCAATCGACTCCTGGGAGACTTCTAAAGAATTACCATAAACAGGTACCTTTGTTCCCTTGTTTATGATCGAGGTAACCTCACTGGCATAAAGCTTTGTGAGGTATTCTTCCCATACCTGGGGCTGAATATAATAATCCTCAGTAACAGATTGCTTTGTCGACCCTTTTGCTAGTAGGTGCCAAAACGTTTGACCGTCTTTTCGCTTTGACGCTTCCACTAGGGAGAGCCAAATATTAGACTCCCATAACCTTTTTGCTTCATCCTGAACCCTCTTGTATTGTTTCCTCCTATTCGAGGTAGCCACTTGATCTCCACATTTAACTGCTTCCACAAGGTTTGCCTTTGCAATTCTACATTCCTCATTATACCAAGGGGCATTACATCTCTTAGGAGTGTCTGGGTTAAAAGACTTAATAAAATATTGTTTAATGCTGTTGATCAATATCATAAACCATCCTAAAATAATATCCGACTCTTGATAATGCACGGGACCTAGAGCCATTAATGTCAGAACCACTTCTTCATAAATTTTTGAGATCGATTGATCATTCGCTATCAAGCTCGGCCATTTAATACGTCTATTATTATTAGTTGTATTAATGGGGCCCATATATTTAGTTGGGGAGGACTCAACAGTAAATAACCCGGATAAAACCACGCTTAAGGCATTGTGGTCACTATCCTCTCTTTGCAATACGGACATGTTCAACACATGAGACCACAGGGCAAGGTCCACCATTACATAATCAATCCTGCTTTTTAAATTACCCCTCTTAAAGGTGTATTCCGCTGTGGCATCCGCTGCCATCCGCCCATTGCAGGCCCTTAGCCCATGTGCAAGGGTCAGGGACAAATCCTGTTGACCCACCTTCGTTACTCTCTTAATTGGGGGATTGGATAATTTCTTTATACCCATAGCAGTCTCCTCCTCTTGCACTAAGTTTTGGATATACTCGACAGGTTCATAGATTACATTAAAATCTCCTGCCAAAATTATTGGCGGGCCCCCAGTTTGTTTATCAAGATAGTCAGATAACGTTAGTATAGTTTCTGAGGGCCTATGCTGACTCGTAAACCTATTATAAATATTAAACAATCTGATTTGTACGTTTTGTTTTGGCCAAACTAAATCGATACCTAGGATCTCCTGCGAGTTGACCCTCAAAGTTTTAATTCTACAATTCAGTGATAGCCTGACCCAAATTAGCAGCCCCCCTGCCGAACGGCCAGCCCTAGAAGGTCTGGCTTCAATACTAAAAGTAGAGAACCCTACCCTATGAACCTGTACATCAGCCCAAGTCTCTTGAAATATACAAACATGATATTTGTCAATTAAGTTACCCCATTCCGGGTCATTTAATTTGGATCTGATACCAGCTAGATTCCAGGATAAGATCTGTATAATCTGGTCAGTATCCTTACTCTGCCTTTGGCATGTATTTACTGGAGGGTTCAAATCAGTAGAAGTACAAGGTATTCCGTTGGTCATTAACACTGTCGGCCGAATATTGGTTATATTCTTGCCTTCCAAAGTTTTGAAAACTGGAATGACCTTCACCATAGAACACAGTACTACATTATTCTCCAGATCTTTGTCCATATCTATAGGGTTATGAGAAAGTTCGAGGGCCTTTCGGGATAAAGATTTAATTATATTCCTATTAGTGCCCACTGTATTTTTGCAAACCAAATCAACCTCTTTCATGGATGTTACTACAGGAGAGATCATCAAATCTATACCAGCCAAATTTAGTCAATCCAGGCTATCTAAATTAGAAAGAGCTTTGAATCTATTACTAAGTGCAAGGGGGGAAGACATTTGCCACCTGGAACAATTATAAGATGTTGGGGGCTGATGTTGGGAGTGTTGGAAGTGCAACCTAGATCGATCAAGATGCCTGTAGAAAAAGCCAAGGGGCACAAGGCTAATGTTGTCTTCTACCCTGTGCCCTGGGGTTTTCCTCCAGCTATCAAGAAGGTGGCCATCCAAACCTGGCGATCTACAATTAACCACAATGCAGTCCCCCTTTGTAGATTTCTGTGATGGACCTACCCAGTGTGTTCTACGAGTAAACATAATATCGTGATAATTATGGGTAGAAAAGTCAGAGTTATGAGTTAGCCAGTGGCATACCTTGTTTTTAGTTGTATATAAGATTCCTTAAGCTTCTTCCTAAGGGAAGGAACATTAGTCAAAATCACAACATAGGGACAACAATCAGGGGAAGATGCAGAGTAACCCTACCGTCACTATTCTCACCTAAGGGTGTTCCCTTCATGAGTGTATTCCCCAGTTGTGGAACTCCAAGCGTACCACTAACCAAATTCAAATTAACTCTAGTTAGGACTCTATTTCCATCAGTTTCACAATGCCTAGTGGTGTCTCCAGTAAACATTGGTGAACCTAAATGCTTGTTCTTTTGATCTGTGGGCTTAATTAGGGGGTTAGACCGGCTGACCGAAGACCTGGCTGCTAGATCCAAACCATCTACATTTACTTCTTCCCCATCACAACTACCTTCACCCCTTTTGTCGCTACCCGGATGTTTCACACAGGGGCCAAGGCTAGGTAAACTACCATTAGGAGTTTCCTTTGGGTAACTCTGCATTAACTGGATTAGCAAAGCTACATTTTTTCCAAGTTCTCAACCCTGCTCATAATTGGCTGAAGTCTTATTTGCATAATTCTATCGAAACCTGCAAGTAGATACTTATTATTATCCAGAAGAGGTAAAAGCAGGGGTGTCTGTACTGAAGGAGGGGTAATCTTTTCAACCTGTAGAACATCGCTAAAACTATTATTTCCATCACCTAAGGTTTGTTTCACTTTCTTCTTAGATCTAGTATAAACTAGAGACTCAGGCTCTAGGTTCTTAAGTTTCCTCTTTCTTTTTACTCTAGCTGGGGGACTGGTTGGAAGCCTGTCTAGGTTTGTTGACTGTGGAGGAATTATATGTAAATTTGTATTTGACGTAGAAGTGGTTACTGGGAATTTAACAATGTCAGTTTCCCCATCAATAGCCATACATTCTCCCTCCAAATTAATAACCTGGTTTGTACAAGATGCAGTTCCCCCCTCTATAGAAAGTCGTCGCTGAACCACAAGAATTTCATTGTCTATGACTTTAGATGCACGCATCAGAAAATTATCCAGGGTAGTATTAGTCAGCTGCCTCGGGGAGTTAAGGGCACCAAGAGCTAGTCCCCCATCGCTCAATTGCTTCGCTTTTGCCATGGACAAATTATTTTAAAAAACAATTCCACGATGAACGAATAAGAGGGAAACAAAATTTTACATAAAGTCACCTGGATTCACTCAACATTGCGGGCCACTTACTCTCGAAGCCGGCGTGGATAATTTAACTCAATTAATACCCAAAAGATAATATATGGGAAATGAAATGTAAGGGAATAGGCCCAGCCCAGCCTTATCCGGTCTTTGACGGGCAAGGACGGGCCCGCCCTTGGCCCGGGATTCGCCCGCGCGCATCCCGCGCCGCGGGAGCCCTGCTGCTACTTTATGCGCCAGCTGGCGTGATGGTGCTGCACGGCTCCTGCCGCTGTGACCCCTGGGGCTTGTGGTCTCCTCAGTGCACTCTCGGCACTCTCGGTGGTTCGGTGGTTCTCAAACGGGCTTCCCCGCCACGGGAGCCCTGCTGCTGCTTTATGCGCCGGCTGGCGCGATGGTGCTGCGCGGCTCCTGCCGCTGTGACCCCTGGGGCTTGTGGCTCCTCAGTGCACTCTCGGCACTCTCGGTGGTTCGGTGGTTCTCAAACAGGCTTCCCCGCCACGGGAGCCCTGCTGCTGCTTTATGCACCGGCTGGCGCGATGGTGCTGCGCGGCTCCTGCCGCTGTGACCCCTGGGGCTTGTGGTCTCCTCAGTGCACTCTCGGCACTCTCGGTGGTTCTCAAACGGGCTTCCCCGCCACGGGAGCCCTGCTGCTGCTTTATGCGCCGGCTGGCGCGATAGTGCTGCGCGGCTCCTGCCGCTGTGACCCCTGGGGCTTGTGGTCTCCTCAGTGCACTCTCGGCACTCTCGGTGGTTCGGTGGTTCTCAAACCTTAAGTAACTTTTCTCCACGAGTGTATGCCTCACAAAAAAGAATCTCACAAGGCTACTGGTTTGGGGGGATATTGTTTAACAGTGTTGCGTGGACAAGCATTACACAGAATTTGCCATTATATGAAATGGTGACAATTTTGCAAACATTTTGCACATTTCATGTAATTCGTGAAATTTGTGTATTCTGTAAAATTACTCGGATCGAACATACTTTGCACAAGCCCACTCACAACGTATTGCTTTCTCTGACTGCAGGCAAAGTGATGTCAGAGCAGAAATCTCATTTATAATTGCAATTGTGTTGTCTTTCCCTTTTCTTAAGCCACATGACAAGCAATTACACTGCTGGACTATAGTAAGATATAATGATACATTTTTCTAGACTAGGGGCCTTATTACGATGGCGGATGGATGAGCGTCCGACCGCCATCTCAGCAGGAGTGGGACCGCCCGAGAAGTAGTCAGACGTCCCACCCTTCAGATTAGGATGTGCCCCCCGTCTAGGTGGTCGGAAACACCCCTTTTTCTATTGCTGTTTGTGCTGTGGCACGAAAAAGGGCCACAGCACAAGCTGCAATAGAAAAAGGGATGTTTTTAAACATCCATGCACCGGGTACCAGCCATGTGGTGCCTGGCACACAGTGCATGGATGTTTGGGGGCACCACATAGCGGAGGCCCACGGGAGGCTGGGGCCCTGCTATGGTCCCCCAAAGTCTCTTTTCCGAGAGCCTTTCCTTTGCTTTGGGACCGCCATGGAAAGGCTGTGGGAAACGGACATCGTAATCCCTACGGCAACTGCCTGCGCATGCACCACCTTCATTGTAGGGAATACGGTCCGATCAACGCCCCGACGGGCTCCTTGAGCCTGTTGGTGGCGTCGGTCTGTCCCTACTACTGCTGTGTTCCAACCGACTGCATCGTAATGTGGCGGTCGGACTGTTATCATGGATGTCGGTGGGACCGCCACCAACAGCCTGTTGTGGCGGTCCTACAACATCCTAATAAGGCCACTAATTTGTAGGATTCCTGTAAAATACAACAATTTGCATATTTATTGGCTATTGTTAATTGTTCTCCTGACAAGGTACAAGGAAAATTTCTTCTGAACCCCTCTAATGGAATGTTTCCCCAGGTTCCCTCTTATCAAAGTAGTAGCCTGCTCCAGCTGCAGACCTGGTCAACATTATCGAAGCTGTTATAAAATCCTACATTATATAACAAAAAGATGTTCCACAACTCTCAGCAGTCCTTAAACCTGTGCAAATTAGAACAAAGGAAATGAGTGCAAATGAAAGTAAATAAGACATACCCAGAAAATAGGCCTTGTAACACTATACAGGCAACAAATAACCTTGGCCAAAACAATGACAAAATGAACTTTGCTCAGAACAGTTGAACCAAGGAATATATTTTGTTATGAAGAATATATCAATTAAAAAAATTAAGGAAAGAGAGAAGAAAATAAAACACCACAAAATATGACCAAAACAGCAAACAAATCTCAGCAAATTGCTATTTCTGCCAGGGAAACAGTTTAAATGTAACCGCCTATTTCGTCTTGAAGAAAAACAAAACAATAACCTGAAGCCCTGAGCAACTGGGTGGGATTTAAAAAAACAAAACAACAGAACATGGCAATAATATCATCAATTAACATATGTAAAGAGGTAAAAGACCTACAAAATGAGACCATCACTTTAACAACTACATCCATCCAGTTGGCCACTGAAGGAAGCTTACCAGTCTTACAAGCTACAGAGAAAACTCAGAGCCTAACCTTACTGCTTAAACATTTTCTGGATGTTGACTGTTTGACTACCAACCTTTTTGCCAACAGGTTTTGCTAGGTGGAACTGGAAGCCATGGAGATGTACACAATAGATGGTAAACCTCTCATCAAATCTTGGCGCACGCCCCATTGTCTAGAGAAAAGTTCACATGGTTAACAATATTAATTACACTTGTGCAAATCACGGCATTGTACCTGTGTCAACACGTGCTGCGACACCTGTTCTGTAAGTGTAGTCAGTCACCCTAAAACAGCACTTTCAGCCCTTTGGGCGTGTCTTGTAATTCCCACGTGCACAGGCATAAATCACTTTAGTCAAAGGATAGAGGAAATAAACCAGTTTCTTATACAGAAGATTATTTTGAAAACATAGGGACGGGTTGCAAAACGTTAAGTGGATGGTGCATGCGTGATTCCCTGGGAAATGTCCATGTTTTGCGATTTACGATAAAAGGCATGAAAGCCATCTAACTAGTTGGTATTTCAGGCACCCATAAAATGCGCGCAAATAATAATTCGTGATAATAAGTGATTTTTGGGCCGCACTGTCACTTTTCAAAGTGCAATTAGAAGAGCAGCACGTGCTATACATTAGAGATGGAAAAAGTCGAAATTCGAAAGTGACTTTTTTTAGTGTTAAATCTATATAAAAAAGTTAATCTTTCCATGAAAAATGCTTGCCTGCATTACTACCCCCCCTTTTTATTTACAACTTGCGTGTTAAAGATTCATATTGTGACAACAAACGTCCATTAAAAAAAAAAAAAAAAAAATACATTGTGTGTGCATTAGAACCCCCAAGTTAGGTACGTTTCATAATGCAGCACAAAATGCTTTATTTTGCTATGAAAACACGCGAAAGTCGCCCAGCCCTTTTTTTGTAATCTTCCCCCTGGAGCCTACTTTTAATGCCCTAGCAATGATCCAAATTTTGCGCATTAATAAAGCTTTTATGCATGAGTAGTGGTGATTTCTTGAAATTCTTTAGAACGAACAGATCAAATTATTTTACAGGCAAATTTTGTGAATCAGGCCCTTTAAGGTCCGCATTACAAGGGGTCAGGAATTGTTGATGGACTTACACGAGCTGGAAATTTATTAGAAAATTAATACTACATCTTTTGTATTTAACAGTGTGGTTAATACGTGCTATTTGGAGATTTCCTCTCTAAAATTGAGAATTACATGTAGAACTGATGGGCCACACATCTATTGGAAAGAACTTGTTTTTCCCCTGTTAAATATAACCTGGATACACCTGCTACAATTTAACAGGGCAACATTGTGGGCTGCAGTGTTTGCTGCAAAGTCTGATCCCTGCTCGAACAGGTATTTGCAGTGGCAGTGCGTCCATTAGGGCGCTTGGGCGTTGCCCCACTAATGCCACATGGCCACATTCCGATGCGACCCTGATGAATCATTCATCAGATTCGCATCGGGGCGCAGGCTCAGCAAACTAACTTAACTTCCTCGAATGGCCGGCCGGTCACCGGGCCACGAGGAGTGACAGACGCTCTGAAGGGGGTGGGGCAGGCAGCAGCAGGGTTTGACTGACAACAAGTTTGACTGTGACAACATGCATTGCAAGCAAGGCTTGCTTGCAATGCATGTTGTCTTAGCAAGGGGGTGGTCGTGGTCTAGCGCAGCAGCAAGACAGAGTGCGCATGTTCGGTTTTGGGCTGGTAATTTTTCCGACCAGCCCGAACATGCGCACTAGCCTGTGCACATTAGGAGAGCGAGGGTGCTTCATGCCACAGCCCCCGGTCTCCTAATGAGAAGGGAGTATCCCCTGCTCAAGCCAATCCTGGCGCTGCTGGAGCAGTGTCTGGATTGGCTGAGAGGCACGCGTTTGCCAGGCCTCTCCCGCTCTCCGGCGCAGTCCTCACGCACCTCCTCCCTCATACCGTGCATGCCTTGGAGGGAGACATGGCCGCTTGAAAAGGATCTCCAGTGGACGAAAGGCTGTGTTTGCGGGTGCCTTGCACTTTGGGCTGGTGAGGTGTGGCTCATTCATGGTGAAGATTCGGACGAGGATGACGAGCACAGCAGCTCTGCCTCTGAAGAGTGCTATGTTCGGGTGCAGTGAGCGCTACCCCAAGGCCAACAAGCAGACAATCAAGGAGAGCAGAGTAAGTGCACGTAACATATTTCATTTATATTTAACACAAGCTGATAGGGGCGCCACACCTGCCAGCATTGTTTTGTAGAAAATTCTTGGGTACTATTTAATTTTTATTGTTCGCTAAGGCCAAGGTACTGTAGTGGGCGTGCATCAGTATTTTGCAGTTTCATATATTGCGCGAGCTCGACTCTAATATATTGGAGCACTTATATGAGCAACAGTTATTTTACAAAAGGTTGCATTCACTGTACATTGATGCATTATTCACCGTGTGTTACTAGTTAACCCACTTGTGAAAACTGAACAGGAAATAGAGCCTAGGTAGATTACGTCCCCGACAGGCTCTCGATACGGCCGTTACTGCTGGCACACATACACACCTGTCAGGCATCATTGTGCGCTCGCCCAGCACCCGAGAACACAGGCATGCGCTGCAGGCTCAGGAAAAAGTGCACTCAGTAAGAAACATATGTGCACTACACAGTGTACCCACTAGTACACCAAGGAGTACACGCATTCATCCAGCACTTGGGAACCCAGGCACACACTAGCGCGCTCAGGAGAATGTGAACTCAGGATGGCATGCACTAGCACCCATTAAGCACGGCGGCCACAGCGCAGTGTAAAATTGATAATAATTATAATGAGGCAAAAAATGTATTGGACTTTGTTCTGTGGCTGGCTGATTGTGTTGAACTGATAGCATGTGTCACTGCCCAAGTGAAAAAGTCAATAAAGCTGTAGTGGTTCAGGCAATAGTACAGGCCCCACTCATTTAGCATGAGTGTAGTAAGAGTGCAGTATGTTGTTGGTGGTGCATTTGGGCCACACTGGCATAAATATTGTACTAACGGATGGTGCAGTAGCATAGCGCACTGTCATTAACATATAGCACATTTCCATTATCCAGCAACCACAGTTTTGCAGTGCAGTATATTCACAAGTGCAATATTGCAGAGATGTACGGTTTTATTGATCATGGGTGAAAGCTGGCTTTTTGTTTAGGATAATGGGAGGTTCCAGATTTGATTTGTAGATGCGCCAAAAACTCTAACTTTGTGAAAATGTCTCTCCAACTTTTTACCAGTATGAAAAGGTGCTGCTCAACCTTCCTGCTTTCTCAAATTTGCTTGAAAATGCACCATTTGCCCACTCTTTTTTCAAAATTTTCTCAGGGGAGAACCCGCCCGAATCCCCCATAGGTGGTTCGGGCACGCTCGCTTCGCTCGCTCGCCACAGTACAGTAAGATAATTGTTTTATGCCTCACCACTTTCAAATGTCACCAGCCACCACTGGGTATTTGCATAGGGATTGTAATGTAACCCCCTCCCAACTCCAGTCCTTCCTTTGAGAGCATCCATCATCAGTCAGTATGCTGTATTCTCTTTCAGTGGAAGTTGAAACAGCAGTGTGGACTGGACATACAGCTTCAACAACAAAATGCCCATTGCGTAAAAAGATCTATCAACCTCTATCATCTACCATAATCACCACAAACAAATGATCACATAATATGTGAAGCACAAAACCCCAAACCTAACCTCACTCAAATCATTGGAAGGCATAGGCTTTCGAAGATGTCCCCTTCGTTTTTGTCACACAAAACTGTGACACATTTCAAGATATGAGTTACAAATTATTATCTTAAGGAGGAGAATAGCATTGAAAAGCAATGGCAAGAAAAACTATGATGAGCCAAATATTCAAAACTTATAATCCATTTCAGAAAGTTCGGGACGGCAGGCTTAAAATAATAACAACTCTCTCTTCAATGTTTGCATCCACTCTTAAAAGACAATACCACACAGCCTGTATCCCTGCCTAAATCATCTTTTATTCAAGCAATGAAAGGGATACAAATTCACCATTATTGCTCTTTGGGAGTCTAAAAGGCTAGACGTCTAGTTCACACTAATAGCTAACCAACCACCTTTAACTTCAAGGTGAGGAAGTTACTTGCAGGTGGTGTTTACGAGCAAAATGTAAATAATCAAAGACCACATAAAACCATTACACACTCTGCAGAGTCAGCAATCATCCACCAGAACCTACACCACATAGACACTAAAACCAAAACGTTATCCTTTGGCAATGCATGTGACTTGCAAACCACTGTATCCAAATTCTCACTCAATCCACCATTATGTCAATAATTTGCCCTTGCCTCATTATGAGGCAAGGGCAAATTATTGACATATCCAAATGCTTCTTGATGCATTGTCGTAATTATTCAATGCTTTTACTAATGTGTTTCATTGGACAGCATGAGTAAACTATGGGGTATACCCACAAGAACGTGTGCTAAACATCTCCAAAAAATGTGAACGCAACTTTACACATCGCAGCCTATTGCGGGATAATAACCCCGTGTTAACGTGGAATTCACAACACGGCGGTACCATGCGATAGTCCGCCGAAAACACGGGCAATGTCCGCGATACAACCACCTCGACGGAGATAAAAATACAAACCACAACACAACAAAACGTGCGATGAGCCCATTCGCGATGAGGAAAGCAGCGATAAGCACCGCCAGGCCCGCGACACACACACGGCAGGTGGGAATAAGCACAACAAAAGCCTGAAAAAGAAAGACAAACCAAACAGAAAACAACAGCCAAGCACAATGGAGGCAACCGGAGCCAGTATACAACCCCACAAGCCCCATTGGCAACAAAACATTGTACATGGCAGGCCATTGTGGACAAGGTGAATGCAGCCTGAGAGCGGAGGAGGACAATGGAAGAAAACCAGAACAGCCGGAATGATGCGAAACGCACAAACAAGCAGAAACACGCCAACAACAAGAAGGCAGCAATGCACACCGGAGGTGGGAGTCCAGCGCCACACCAGGAGCTGGAAGACATGGAGGAAATGGTGTCTACCACATCAGTCTGGAGATGGTGGCAGGACCCGGGGACCGGAAACTCCCCAAAAGAACAGACACAACAGCAACAGGGAGAGGAACGACCAGTGACTGGGGGGACGGGGGAGATGGGCACAACGGCATACATGCACAATTAAGCACAGCAAAACTGCAGACAAAGCATGCCCAAGAGTAACAACACCAACCAAGAGCACAAGTCACACAAACCGGCAATATCACACCACTGAACAAGCACAGAAGTGAAGACCACACTGCCTGAAAGGGAGAAGGGTGAGCCAAATCTGAGCTGAAGGGACATCTAACACACAATGCAGCACACACACATAGGAAGCAGAGCACCCCAACATCGAACACAATGTGGTACAAACACCAACATTTGCACAACAGAACACAGGACACAAGTGCACTCGCTTGTGGCCGGCAAACGACCATACGCATCTGGCAAAGCACGAAACAGTGACATGATAATGCACAAGTACAAACCCACAGCCCTGATGGGGGAGCAATGCACGTATGGCAGGGAGCCAGAGAGTCCATGACACACACATTGGCATACAAATCAAGTCACAACACAGTTGGAGACAAGTGAAAGTGCGGAAACTTTATCAACAAGTGCGTGTCAGTACGGCCAAGAGAAGTGCCACGATATGCAGACCAATGCAGCAGCATGTCTGAATGAGGAACGTAGGAAAGCGCCCATGTCCACCCCTCGGGAGTCCATCACCAACACAAGTCAGTGCCAACCCGCGTTGGTTGTCCGCGCATGGATCAGGAGTCCAGGCCAATGCAGCCATGTCCACTGTCGTCTTGGGACAAGTGACCAGATTCCCAACATGCAACCAGGCGTCGGGACACGTGCCATGGGTCACATCCAGTTGTGGCAGCAGATACCTTGTCACTCGTCCATGAACGCGAGTGCAGCAGCGTAGGCCAACATCTCCAATGAGAGATCGTTGACCACCACATCTGACATGTCGTCGTAATCCATCAGCTGACCCGGACAGATGTGCTGACTCCAACCCCTGGCCTCAATGTGCACCAAATCCCAATCGGGTGGCGGCTCAAAGTGCTCACTGCACACGACGACTCGTGCAATCTCCCAGGTCCAGTTGCCAGCATGCATGCCAAACATCCATGCATGCCATAAACGGGCATCACGGTGACACTCCTGGTCGTGGGCCAACAGGGGGCGCACACACGTTGGAGAGGCAGACATCCATGGTCCACTCAAATGTGCACGAGCGACAATGCAACACCGGCTGAACGCAGGTGACGTTCGCAAGGCGGAAGCTCAGCCGGTAAATGATCCACAGCACTGACAACGGCAGTGCCCCCAGTACATGCAGCAGACATGCACGGTACAGGTCCACGTGACGAGTCGAGCATGTGTCCGGGATGGTCTGCCATTGCGTCAGTGGCTCTGCTTGAAGCGGCACTGGCTTGCCCTGCGCCAGTCCTGTGGATGAAATGGCACAGCTTGGAGCAATGAGCAGTGTCTGTGTGCAATGGGTGCAGGCCTGGGGTGGGGTGGGAGTACGTGTCAAGGTCATCTCATGCACGCTAACTACGACCAAGGACTTCTGAGTGTGGGATGTGTACACGTTGGTCTCACATCGGGCAGTGCGTAGTGTGGGAGTCGCAAGTAAATGCTATCGTATCTGTCAGGGGGTGCTGGCCACATGCAAGTCCCAGCTCGGAGCAGCAGATGTGCCACCACCTGATAGTACAGACAAAGGACCCTTCATCCCTACAGTAACTTCACCATCTGCATGCATTCAGGAGATGTACAGAGGCCAGTCGTGGGTGTGGTGGGATGTCTGCGACCCTGGGAATCATGGATGATATGCCCAGCACGTGGCACATGAGCGGCCTCACTGTGTGTTACGTTGCCTCACAGCTGCTCCTCCCTCCCACGAGCCCCCACACTTGTGTGCGCTGCGCGGGTGTATCATGTGCACTCCTACGGCACACCATTGTCATGCCTGTCCGCTCATGTCCAGCGGCATGCCAACAACATCGTGACGCTGGCCTTTGAAGGTGTACGGCCACGTGAGTGTAGGCCAATGGTCCAGACAGGGTGGACCCAGGTGTACAGTCCATGACTGGCTGTGATCGCGCTGGGAATGAGGCTAGGCAACTGACTCATGCAGCCGCAGGACTCATAACATAACACCTGGCATGCATGTGCCAAGACCCCGAGCGGTCTTGCACTCCTACATTTCCCCGTCCATGCGGGCCCGCCCTCCTGGTGCATGCTACATTGCAACATCGACTACTGTGGCCCTGGTGGCGACAACACCCCAACACAGAGAAACACTTACCGCACATCCTGCCCAAGGCCAGGTCCGAGCCACGCCCTGCTCCCCATGCCGAATCAGCACACCCCTGCGCTGACCTGACGTACGCCGGACCAGCACACGCCGCTTGTGCATGCAGGGGGGGGCGTGTGAAGCTACATGTCCAGGGTCACTGCCAACGCTGAGGTGACATGGTATCGTCCGCTGAAGACAGCACACTGTGATGTTGCAGGGCCCGTGCCATCATGCTGACACAATGATTACACAGACACACTTGCTCAGATGGTGTGAATGGCTACGGGCACGTGCGCCCGGCCACATTTATTAGCAGGCACACATATCGAGTGACACCTGTGTTGGATGTGTGTGGGGTGTGTGCACACCAGCCGGCAAGGGCTGCCTGGTGCAGTCAGAAATCGACAACAGTGAGCATTGTAAAGGACACAACCATTCAACCATAAAGGCCGCATGACTTGTGCTGCACAGAGTTAGTGGCCCCGGATGCACAGCATCCTGCACGGGCCTACCGCCACGGGCCGCTGACTTGCGGGGCACTGGGGCAGGGTCACGAGTGCAGAGCAGGTTTCCGTAGATGACAAAGGGGCTTGTCGTGGAGTGTCTCGGTGGACAGTGGAAGGTGTACCCCCAGGGCATGATGCAGAGGGCAGAACCACGCTGAATCAGTCACTATGGTGGAGATGAATGGAACAGACACATGTCGGACACCAAGTCCGGCCCAGCCAGATGAAGATGCAGAAAACCACCTGGCCATGGACTCAGACGCCACCAAGGTCCAACCAGATAGTGCCCATGACTCATTGCGCACAGAGTTAGTGGCACCAGTGCTGTTAGGGGATGCCGCCTGCGATGAGGCGTGTCCAATGGTGTGGACTCCTCCACATCTTACCCAAGACACAGTTCCACATGTGTGACCTACTGGACCGCAGTGTAGGCCTGAGGCAGCGGTCAGCATGGGCCATTCACCGAGTGTCGCCGGCTTAGGTTGGATGGCCCCACCGGCCTGCGTAGTTCAGGTTCAGTGGCACCACAGGACGCGGACTTGCGGTGAACAGGGTTGATGGCACCAGGTCAGTTCTTGATAGTTTTCGATCACCTCCGTGACTCTGATCCGGCTTTCGTCCGGACTGAGCCGCATCTTCCTCTTACTCCTCTCCATGCGTTCACTGGTGTGGACTCTGCCATTCATGATTCGCGACTAAATGCTGGATGTGGGACCTACTGGTCCACAGGGTAGGCCTGAGCCCTCATCCACGTGTCGCCGGCTTGCGTTGCACAGGGTTAGTGGCACCACGTGTCGCCGGCTTGCGTTGAACAGGGTTAGTGGTACCACGTGTCGCCGGCTTGCGTTGAACAGGGTTGGTGGCACCACGTGTTGCAGGCCTGCGATACGGAATTATGCCTCACTGATCGAAGGGAGTCTGGTGCTGTGGCCGCTGCCACGGACTTGGGGTCACTGCCATTCAGAACTCAGGACACAGTTCCACATGTGGGACCTACTGGGCCGAAGAGGACGCCAGTGGAGTATGTCAATGAGAAAGGAGTAATGTGGGTCAGCATCGGGGGGGCCAGCGATGGTCTGCGGAGGCTGCAGAGGTCACGGGACTGGTGCTTGGAGCTTGCACCGGCACATGGTGGGCCCTCTTTGACACACGCCGGTGTAGGCAGGTGAGCGGAGCCTCATTGGTGCGCTGGGGCAGGCATGACAGGTCTGGGGACCAGCGGCCCGGGGTGCAGCAGGCGCACAGGGACGCAGGCCCCGCCGTGCTCGGCGCAGGACTCGTGGTGGGCTGAGAGGCGCCACCCTGGCAGACGCGTTGTCCATTCCGAATGAGAACCACGCCCAGTGCAACGGGCTTTTTGTTCACACCCCTACGCAGGCCTGGCGTATGCAGGTCCAACCCACTCCGCACGCGCATGCAGGGGGAGATGTAACGTGCGACATTTCCGCGTTCTGCCCCACAGCCTGTGGGAACATGGTTGCGTCCACTGGCCACTACACTCCATGCACCAGCAGTTGATCTCCACATGGCCATTTCCGTGGTTTGCACTCTGTGGTCTGTCCGGCACCTCCACGCCGCACCTGGCATTGGGTAGGTTACATTCCTTAGTCACTTGCCGCTCTCGCACATGCCTGCTCCATGACTCTCCTCACATCCTGCTATTGTGTGTCTGTGGTGCCATGCCGTGGCTGGGTTGTGAGCAGGGCAAGGCCAGATTCCCAATGGAGTCGTGTTGTCGTGTCTGGTCGGTTGGCATGTTGTGTGTCATGTTGAATGTAGTTGTGCTGCGTGCCCATTGCCAGTGTCGTGAGTTGCATGACTGTGGGCTGGAGGTGTGTGGTGTGTTCATTTTGGACTTACCAACGGGCACTGCATTTCCATGGGTGCCATCCTGGGAGTGCTGGGTGATGATGGACTGTTGGGAGATGTGAGAATCATGCACTCTGCCTGGGGAGTTGGCCACGACATTGTTGAGGAGTCCCGGGCGGGCCACTATTGCCTGCACATTCATGGTATGCATGTGCTTTCTGTTGTGGTAGTTGTGTGCAGTGTCAGCAGGGGGCACGAGGGGTACATGTGTGCAGTTGATTGGCCCTGACACGTGAGGGAATCCAGCTATGGCGTAGGGGCCTTGCTTGGTCTCCAGCTGCTCCTGCGCAGTATGGGTGACGTGGAGGTGCTGGGGTACCAGGCTGATGTTGGCATCTAGGACACGTGTCATGACCTTGGATGGGGCTGGCTGTGTGACTCCTCCAACTCTGGCAGTTGTGGGTTGGATGGTACCAGAGGCCGACATGTGCTGCGCAGCCGGCAACTTTGTCTGCGGAGGGATGTTGGTTGTCCCTGGGTTGGTACCGTCAGCAGGTGGGGGGTGTGGGTCAGGATGCGGGGGATGGTTGTTCTTTTGGGCCTGTAGTGGGCAATGTCCTTCTCTGGTGTTGGGTCTGGGCGGCAGGTGCGTTTCAGGTGGGTCTGCTGTCTTTGTGTACGCTGCCTCTGTGGTGTTCCCGGGCGGGGGGCGGGACGGGTCCTGGGGGTGGTGGCGGGGCCTGGGGTGGGTGGCGGTGGGTGCTGTGGCCTTCATGGGTCTCGGAGCTGCATGATCATTGTCTCCATGGCATCTGTGAGTCTTCAGATGTGGCTCTTGGCTGGGCTCCCTTTCATGCTGCAGGTAGTCGTCCTGCTTAACACCAGCAAAAGGCAGGTGTTAAATCCCTGCTGCTACCACGGCTTATCGCCTGTTTTTGGTTCGCATCGCAGATCTGGCAGTTCGTTGTGAAAGTGGTGTTGTGGTTTTTTCGTGTGTTTTTGCACGGGAACGCCTACTCTGCATCTCATTAGGGTTAGTTGGTGGTGTCCACCCTGGAGATAAATTTTGGGGCAGTTGTCACGGGAATACTGGCGATGTCTGCAGTTGCACCGCTTGTAAATGGGGTGTTAAATCTATCTCCACTTTTGATGGGTTAAGGTGGAGATAAATCGGCGGTAGGTCCTTGTGAATATGCCCCTATGTGAGTTGGCAAAATCTCGTTAAGTAATCTATATTTGTCCCTTCCGTGGAGATGCATCTATTGAAGTATGACAAAGTCAGCATCCAAGTCCTACGGCCTCTTCTGAATGAATTTGAACTTATGTGAATCCTCAGTTCTTGAAAAGTCAGGGTCACCAGCTTTATAGGTGCTATCCAATTCAAACAATATCACTGCCCTCTCATCAAAATGATACCCAGGCAATTTTCATACTCAATAATAATTATATTTTCCCTTCCTCCCACCATCCCCCTTGCACTTCATTACTGTAGACCAAAAAAACAATGTTAACCGTGAGTAGAATGGCTCCTAACCTCCTTGGACCTCCCATCAACTATTCCAGTATAGGTTAAGTGGTAAACAAAATGAATAGGTGAATACCCCCTTTCTCACAGTCAAAATGTATAATAAATAAAACCTTTGAGCACATTCAGTCTGCATCATATCATTTTGAAAAACAGATGTCCTGCATACTATATTGTACAGCCTTTAAGAAAAAAACTTCTTATGTAATAATGCAGTTATAACTAGGGTAACATCACTAAAAAGTAAGGCTGTGCAGAGCTCGCAGAGTTCCAATCCGAGGAATTCCACGGAGTAATCAAAAAACTTCATCGAATTTCGCGGAGTTTCGCATGCAGGCGGAGTACTAGCTTCACCAATAGAATTTTCAAAATGGTGCATTAATGTACTCTGAGCTGCGGCAGGGCTTCGGAGGGAGGGGATCTGGAGCCAGTGGGAGAAGCAACTATTGCCCAGCCCCCACAACATGACGTTGCTGGATGGCCACAGACGGGCTTGTGAGGAGTGTGCATCAGCGGCTAAAACTGCATAAAAAATATAAAATATTGCAAGAGAAGCTTCTTGCATCATTACATGCGTATTGTAGGAATAAGGAAAGCTTGAGTCTTTAGTGCTTACAACTGCAACACTGGCCTTTGAACTTGCGGCATTCCGGTGGGGGCCTCACAGCGTTTGAGGTAACCTCATCACAATGCCCAAGCTGGAAATGCCCACGGCAACTGGTAAGTCGACCCCGTGAGACGGAGGCAGCAAAGGAAGGAGGACGCGGAGAGCAGGGTGCACAGGTGCCTCTCTCGCGATGAGATCTCTTCTAGCAGAATCTGCCCTCCTGTCGGTCTCGTCGGGACACCGCCTCCTCCAGAAGTCTGGGAAATGTAGTCTTCCCACGTCTGCTTCTCAGTGTGCGCTGATAAACTCCGCTCCGCTGGCGGTTTTGCAGAGTTTACAGAACACCGCATTCCAAGCGGTGTGTGAAGGTGGCAAAACTTGGCATACTTCGCCCGCGGAGCGCAGTTTACCACCCACCCATACTAAAAATACACCATAATGAACAAACCTGCATTTACAGCACAGGGGCCACAGTCAATCAATCAATCAATCAGTCAGGTACTCATATAGCGCAGCTTATCATCCAAGAGGGTATCCAGGCACTGTGCTGAAGGTATCAGCCGAAGGCCAGTAATCCTTTCACAGAACTATCCTTTCACCAGATGTCCAACATTGTTAAGGGCTATGAAGGAAGGTCATGTCTGTGCTCCTCATCCTTCTTCCACCTTACCAACATCAGTTGATAGCTCTGAATTCCTCCCCCCTTTGTTCTTCTCTGAGACCAAGAGGTGCTGCGCTTAAGACACTACAATCTGCTTTGTGGCTGCCACCCTCTCTCTATTACTGTTGCAAGAGGGCTCCTACACGTTGAGTGGTTTCCAAAGAAGCATTTAATTCCAAGTTGAAAGAGAGGACTATCCAGCTTGAGCAACAGCCAGCAACTGATATACCAGCCTTTCCCTACAGCCCAGTGCACAACAGTTCCAGCTCTACAATGTGGAACTACATACAGAAGTAAGCAGGTAAGTTTATTAGGGATTACCAGTGAAACATAATACAGTGTAGGAATAAACTTACAGCATATCAACTACATCAATTATGCATACTTCTTGAAGCAGGAGCCCAATGATACAGGATCTTCTATTCCTGGAATTTCTTATTAATAAACTGTTTGTCGATTACCTTTGCAAAAGCACATGGTGCCATCATAATTTAAAGGATGGCATGCATCCTTTAAGGTTTGTGAGGGCATTTTTCAAAAATATGCATAATTTAATTCTTTATATTCGAAATGGAAATTCGTAGAAAGAGCTGAATACTCCAGACATAATGCTCTCAGATGATGGTTCTGAAGTATGGCAGATAAAAGGTCAGGAACATAAGTCAAAGACTGTCATTACAAGTAGTTACAGAAACTCCTGCAACATAGAAATTGCCCCTATTCTCAGCATCTTTATGTTTGCTATTAAATTGCCTGCCTGTTTTCCAGCACCTGTATTCTAAGCAACAAGTTAGCCTGGGTACTACCAGTTTCTGTTGCAGTGGTTTCAAGATCAATTGTATTTTTCACTGAAAATAGTGGCCTGTCCACCATGTTGATTTTTCAGGCTTGAACTTGTATGAGAAGATTTCTACCTTTAGATCACAGAAAACGCACATAATATCCTCATCACTAATGGAGCACTGGATTCCTCATCATTCAGTGTGCGTTTATCCCTTTCCACAATGGTGCATTTCCTCAGGGCATTCCACTTCAGATCCTGCTGTGACTTTAGAGTTCCCGCGCTTTACACCATTACATGCCATAATCAGAGGGTACAGAGGCACATAAGACATAGACTGGATGTACAAGCACCAAATCTCAGGTTGGGAGCCTATAGGAAATGAGTAGACACTTACAAAAAGTGCTTGAAGGCCTCAGAAGTTATCCCCTCACCTAAATCACGCTATCATCAATCTCCAAGTCTTTACGCTGTAGGTTGTGGAGCAATAGTACAGTGGGCTTCATATGATGGCCCTCAGACAAATCAAAACTTCACTCATTTGTCAGTGTTCAAAACCATGGAAATAGAAAACAGACCACGAAAATCTCTTGTTAAAGGAACGATAATACAATGGGTCACAATTGCTATGAAATAGGTGATAGATGGTGAGAAAGACCCCTGCATGTGAGGGGCCTTAATAATATGTACCTCTAACATTTTTGTATCATGATATGAGTACACAGTGAAAAATGAACTTTTTATTTACCATAATTTCACCTAATGATGTAGCTATTATCTGGTATGTAAGGGTGATAACATCAATTGAATTACAGATCATCCTCCTCTTTATCTTTCTTTCAGATTCTGCAATGACTGCATCCATGTTTATTAGTTCTGACAAGTTAAAGATATTTCCCATTCCCAACCATTTAATGGTGTTAGAAATTGGGTTTCTGTTTGGCAGAGGTATGCACCCTGTCCAAACAGGTACCACAAACCTTGTCAGGGTAAATCCGAAACACACTTTAAATTAACCTGTGCTCACCCTCTGGTAGCTTGGCACAGAGCAGTCAGGCTAAACTTAAGAGGCAATGGGTAAAGCATGTGTGCAACACATCAACAGTAACACAGTGTAAACACTACAAAAAGACTCCACACCAGTTTAGATTTTTTATTTTTAACAAAACAAGACCAAAAGGACAAAAATCTAATCAGTGGAAGTTGAGATATGAATTTTTAAAGATTAAGTGCCAAAACAGCACCTAGGAGCAGTAAGCGCTTAAAGAGTAAAATGGTTGCCCTAGACCGGGACAAATTCAAGGATTCAGGCAGACCGTGATGGATCGCGGGCAGGATAAAGTACCCAAGCAGGGCCCCTGAGCAAAAGTACTTGATCCTGGTTCCAAGCAATGAGATGTGTTGGTGATCCTCATGCAGTTGGGGTGATGCGCCGGATTTCCCCATGCAACGGCGGTGATGCGCCGGGTCCATGAGTGATGCACTGGTTCCAAGATGTGGCAGTTCCGAAAGGGATGTGCCAGGTTTCTCCACGTTGTAGAGAAGATGCACCAATCTTCTCCATGCAGTGATACGTCGGTTCCGATGCTGTGGTTCCGGGGCAATGCAGCAGTCCAAAGGGCAATGCGTTGATCTGGTTCATGCAACGGCGGGGATGAGTTGTTTCCGATCGGTGCAACGAGGTTGATGCGTGGGTTCTATCAGATGCAGCACTTGATACTCACTTCCAAGGGCCCAGGACTGGACTGGCACCACTTGGCAGAGCAGGTCCCACAGCAGACAGAGTCCAGGTGCTGTTTGCGTGTTGAAGAGAGAAGTCTTAGATATCCCTGAGATTTCAGAAACAGATGGCAGACCAACAAGCCCTTGGAGATGCTTTCGTTCTGGGATGTAGAGATGCAAATCCAGTCCTCTCAATCCCAGACAAGAAGCAGCAGTCAGCAGGCTAACACAGCAAAGCAGTTCAACGAAGTGGCAGTCCCTCCAGCAGCACATCAGTCCTTCATACTGGTAGAATGTCCTCAGTTTCAGAAGTGTTCTTAGTTGGTGGTATCAGAGGTCCAGTACTTCAAAGAGATGCTTTGAAGTGCACAGAGTCCTTTTCTTTTCTGTCCTGGCTCTAGATTCACTACAGGGGGTATGCAACCCTTTGTGTGGGGACAGGACACAGCCCTTTCAGGTGTGTCAGCTCCTACCTCACGTCCTGCTCATTATGACCCATCAGCATGCAGATAGCCTCTCAGTCACACCTACCCTTCCGTTGTGTGTGGCTATCTACAGGGAATGCAGGAAATCAGCTGTCACCCACCCCAGGAGTGTATTGCAGAGACCGGCAGAAGGTACCAAATGGTTACAGTAAGAAAATGTCAACTTTCTAAGAGTGGCATTTTCAGAATTGCAATTTAAAAAACCGACTTCACCATAAGTTGTGTTTTTAAATTGTGATTCTGGAAACACCAAATTTGGGGGTCCCATCTCTTCCCAATTGGAAGCTACACTTATAAAATGTAATAAGGCAGTCCCAATGTTATCCTATGGTAGAGATGGGTCTTGCAGTAGTGAAAACCGAATTTAAGAGCATTTCACTAGCAGGACATGTAAAACTGAAAAGTACATGTCCTACTTCTTAAATACACTGACCCTGCCCATGTGCTGTCTAGGGTCTACCTGAAGGGTGACCTATATGTATTAAAAATGAAGGTTTGGACCTGGCAAGTAGATTAACTTACCAGGTCGAAATGGTAGTGTAAAACTGCACGCACAGGTTCTGCAGCAACAGGCCTAAGACATATTAAAGGGCTACTTAAGTGGGTATCACAATCAGTGCCGCAGGCGCACTAGTAGCATCTGATTTACAGGCCCTGGACACATGTAGCGAACTTTACTAGGTACTTACAAGTAAATCAAATATGTCAATTGTGGATAAACCAATGTTACCATGTTTTAAGTAAAGAGCACATACACTTTAGCACTGGTTAGCAGTGGTAAAATGCCCGGAGTCCTAAAGCCAACAAAACCAAATTCAGCAAAAAGGGGTGGAGTAAGGCAAAAAGTTTGGGGTGACCCTGCAGAAAGGGCCATTTCCAACAAATGGCATTTATTTGCTCATAGGATCCCACCCACTACCCTATTGTATTACTCCATGCTGATAATCTCTTCTGCTCTAGCTAATTTGCTTCCTCAAAATTTGTGATGGTTTCTTAAATGTTCCTGTGGCAAGTGAAGCAATGTTTAAACCGCTTATTGTATGTGTAAATTATGTGCACTTCTCATCTGTGACTTTCTGTTCAACGTCTTCTGTTTTAGTATTGCTTACATTGTTTTACTATTTAAGAAAAGTATGGCAAAATCACACTATATGTTTTAAGTAAATGCATTGTCTAGGATATTTGCATCAAGATGACATCATGCAATAACCAGATATTTATATTCAGAGAAATACCACTGAAATTAACTTCAGATTTAGACATTTCAAATATTCTGAAAAGTGTTACTGTCTAGCTTACATGTGACATTCATGCCATACAAGCAGTAAACAAATGCAGACAGAAGGAAAACATCTTAGGGCAAGAAGCAATTATAGTTTTTTCCAAAACATATCCCCATTAACCTTTTCTCTGTGTTTTCATGGTTATTAAAAGCATACAGTCTCTTGATCCACAGTAGGCAAAAAGTGTTATACCTAAAAACAATGTCACGATTAACGTACAAAAAAAAAAAACAGAATTTATCGGAAAATTTGACAACACCAGCACAAATCAATATAATGGAACCCTCGATTTTGAACTGATATAATTTCAAAGAAGCTGCTGTTACATACAAAAGACCTGTTTGGTCAAACAAAAAGCAGATGTCTTAGTTTATTTTAGAGTTTCCAGTATAATCAAAGGATAGTCCTGGATTAACCCAATCTTTTCCACAACAGTAACAATTATTAAATAAAGACACATTGTTCTTGAAACTCAAGATGTTTTTTTTTAACTCTCCCAACTAGCAACTAGCATTTTTAACTCTCCCAACTAGCATTTTTATTTTTCTAATTAATGCGACTGGAACAGGAGAAAAGGTACAGGCCTAAAACAGTGAAATTCTTACTACTTGGACTGACCAAGTAAATCTCTCTTGGATCCAGATCAATCCTCTCTTGACACTGATCCATCAACCAATCTAATGGTAAATGCACTACTTCAACACAGTGAAACTACTGGATCCTTATTAGCAGACTATATTAAGGAGACTAACACAGACTATATTAAGGAGACCAACAAGCAATTCCACCCCATTTTTAGCACTCTTTAGGACACTTTGAAAGTGATGATGGCCTTTGTGCAATCCCTTCTGAGATAAAAATTGTGCAGATACAATACAAGCTGGGTGTTCTTGAATTACTATGTCTTAGTTCTGGAAATTCTTGATAACACCCACACCAATGCCAGGCATAATACATACCTACTTAGGTTAATATCTGAGACGAGTTTAAGACACAACTATTCACAGAACAAGCATTGTGAATTGGCTGAATGAAAATAATCAAGACAAGAATTTTTGTAGTTTTTGGGCAGCTTCTTCTGGGTTTCATCATTTCTTCTCACAAAGAATCACTTGAAATACCCAGCTCTTACAAAAAGTGTTTACATTTGAATAGCAGGAGATACAAGAAAATGGCTTTTTATTACAATTTATTATTAAACATACAAAATTATGAAACTGATTACAAATTACAACTAAAACTAAGTATGATAGCAATGTGGAAGAATCTAGAGTTGGGATCTGTTGTGTGATATAAGTTAAATAACATAAAGTACTGTATTTTCAGAGAATTAGCTGGAATGTCACCATCTACCTATGTTCCACCGTCCATGCCCAATTAGATTCCATTTCATGTTTTTCCAGTAAGAGTCTCTTCCACTGCCCAGTTATTTAACAGATCATGGTCTCATACAGAGATTCAACATAAAACGTTACTCATTTATGATTTAGTGGAATGGAAGCTCCATCACAAATTTACAAGACTCCCTCTCTGCCAAACCTGTAGTTGGCTCGGTCATAGTGGCAGATGTGCTCTGCCTACCATGTGAGGCATGGAGGACTATAGACGGCAAAGCGAGAAATGTCCCTGACAGGCATGGGAAAACTTGATGCATGTCAAGAACAATATTTATTTTGCTTTTCAAAAACAAACCCATGCTTTTATGATTTGTGTCTAAAAATCTGAATAGAATGATGAACGGGCCATAATGTGATGAAAAGTACATTCATGAGGGCCACTGACAGACAGGGCTAGCTGGTGGGCTACCCTCCAAGGCCCAAATCATTCCTTATGTATCCTTGGGCTCTTTTTAAGTCTTTAGGTGAATGAGAAAGTTAACTTTAGTCAGAATGAGGTCCTCCTTTCAGTAAAAGTAATTACCTCCACCCTTTGTAACAGGCACCCCAAAGTCTATGTGTCCACTTTCAATTATATTCCTTAGCTCATTTCCCAGCAAAAGCTTAATATGAATTATGGCTCCAAAATGAAATATACAGTCTTCTCCTAGGAATTGCTTAACAATGGTGCATAGAGCATTGCCATTTCTAATTTATAATTTTGAAAATAGTTTGGACAATGTGTTTGGGTATTTATAAAAGTCAGGGGCATATTAGCAAGGGCACTATCGCCGCTTTAGCGGCACTTTTTGCCGCTAAAGCGGCGATATTTATATCGCCCTATCAGCAAACTGTCTCTAACAGCAGTTAGCGACAGTTTGCGGGCATTAGCGCCCGTTTTTTTACCGCTTTGCATGTCAGCGATATTTATCGCTAATGACATGCAAAGTGGGCGTTACCGACCGAACAAACCTGGGAAACACTCGCTAACAGGCCTATCGCCTATTAGCAAGGTGGCCATGGCCCCAGTTAGCGACGTGAAAAGTCGCGCTAACCGGGGTCATCGCCATTTATTTAACACCTGCAATTAGCAGGTGTTAGCCATACCTAACATGGGGGGTGGATTATGCTGATACGACCACAGGGTCGTATCAGCAAGGTGTTCTCCCTTCTCCATGCAACATCGCTGGTTTTTCAGCGATGTTGGCCCATTTCCCCCGCTATCGCTGGAATATTCATCGCCATAGCGCTAATCGTTGCTAATACAGCGTTAGCGTGGTGATATATTCCAGTGATAGCCGGCGATAAAAAAAATCACGCTAAGCAGGGTTAGCGATGATTATCGCCTCTTCTTGCTAATATGCCCCTGAGTTTTTAAAATTGACTATTTTATGGAGATAGGTTTCTTCATTACATGATTCATAAACATCTCGATTCTTTTCTAATTCACTGCCCAATAACAATGGTCTCGACAAAACAGAGCTTGGTTTCCTTTGAACATCAATCTGCTCTGTTTTTTTTCACAAATATTCTTGGGCATTGGTGTCCCCAAATAAGCTATTTCATTATTATCTGGAAATCAGCAATATATTTGTAAGGCAGTTAAACTGGCAGTGCCTGCCACAAAAACAATAACTAGATCAGGCATATCATTGTC
The DNA here is from genome assembly GCA_963921515.1 of Calotriton arnoldi. Taxonomy (NCBI): domain Eukaryota; kingdom Metazoa; phylum Chordata; class Amphibia; order Caudata; family Salamandridae; genus Calotriton; species Calotriton arnoldi. Next base: position 876,799 of record CAWUFW010005608.1, on the reverse strand, counting down.
TCTAGATGGACCTTTCTGAATAAGCAGAATAAATCCTGTGCCCCATCTCTTCAATCCCTTCTTAAAATAATTTAATACAAAAAATAACTAGCTGTTAAAATATAATCCAGGGACTCAGCAATTTTACCCTTGAAATTTCTACTGGAGCTTGTTTATAATTCTGCAATTCCTTCTGTACTTTAACATCCTAATTCTGGATTGTCAATGCATAACAGACATAATTTATTTACAGGTTTCATTCATTGAACTCCTGGTATAATTAAATCCCCTAAAACTGTTGTTCATAATAATTATTCGTATTTGTAAAGCACAAACATATCACCCCTGAAGGGTTTCAAGGCCCTAGGGGCCGTCGGGGAGATTAAGGGCCAGATGTAGGTAACTTCAATTTAGCGAGTCCTTAATAGCGATTTTTACCGAATCGCTATTAAGGACTCGCTAAATGGAATGTAGGTAGGAATCGCTAAAATATTAGCGATTCCTTAACATTCCTTAATAACGAATCGGTAATTGAGATTCGTTATTAAGGAATACCTAGCCATTCATTCCTATGGGCTAGGAGGCCCATAGGAATGAATGGGAAGATATTCACTATTAGCGATTTGGTATTACCGAATCGCTAATAGCGGAGTATTTCAAGGGTGCCAGGGTGTCCAAAGGACACCCTGTTGCACCCCTGAAATGTGCATGTGTGCACATGTGGCGCACATACATGCCCTAAGGGCATGGATGTGTGCCACATGGCACATTTGAAAAAGCAAAAGTGCTTTTTAAAGGAAATCGCTACTTACCACCAACCTGAAGTTGGTGGTAATTAGCGATTCCTTAAGACTCAAGTGCACTATTTTTAGTGCTACGTACATTTCATTTAAGGAATCGGTATTTCCGATTCCTTAAACGCAAGAGCAAAATAAGGAATCGCTATTTTGCGATTCCTTATTTTGCATGTAGGTATGAACTCACCTACATTGCACTCAGCCAAATACCGGTCGGTAACGCTGAAATTCTCCGAATTTCGGCGTTACCAACCAGTATTTCGCCACCTACATCTCGCCCTAAGTGAGCTGTTGCCCAGAGTCACATAATGTTAAACTGAGCTGCCACCGGAGCCGGGGATTGAACTGCGCCACACCTCTCCCTCATACAAATAGTCTCTGCAAATAGTTTGACATAAAGTGAGAGACAGGTAATGGGAAATAGACGTCCCTATCACTTTACATAATCCCTTCACTTCCAGGCCTCCCCGTGCCACACCTTTTTTTGGCTATTTGGGGTAGTTTGTGCTTAGGCCCCCATAACCTTTTGTCCACATAAGGGATCCATGCCAACCTTGCGTCCTTTTCTTTCAACATCCTGAGGATTCTAAAGGTACCCGGGGTTTGTGGATGCCCCTGGAGGGGACCAAGAAATTAGGCAAAATACAGCTAAACTTCTGTTTTTTTGGGAAAAATGGGAAAAAAGTTGTGCAGAAGACAGTGTCTGGGTTTTTCCCTGCAAATGGTATCAACAAAGGGTTTGTGGTGCTAAAATCACCATCTTCTTACCTTTAAGGAACAGGCAGCCTTTTGTTAGAAAACCAACATTTTCCACACAGTTGCGGCATTTTACTGGTACATAGCCTATTTTTCGTGCTTTCAACCTCCTGTCACTTAGTGGTAGAAATGGGTATGAAACCAATAATGGATCCCGGCAAGTTATACATTTCTGAAAAGAAGACAACATTTTGAATTCAGCAAGGGGTCATTTGTGGAGATCCTTCAAGGTTTTTCCATACAAAATAACAGTTGAAACTGTTGAAATAAAAAAACATTGCAGGTGACCCCCTTGTAAAACCAGGTCATTTTGTGATTGATAATTTTTGACAGTGTCCACTTTGAACAATTCCCTGAACAATGGCACACCAGTGTAAAAGTTATCTACATATAAATGGTGACCTTTGTTAAAACGTCCTCTACCAAATTCTCACACAATTTTCTCTGTAACCCCGAAAGTGGAAGGACAGCCAGGGGGGTCAATACTGGAATCCCTACCAGTGTAGACCCTGCAATTATAGACATATCCAGTACTACTCTTAGACAGCATATACATCTTAATTCCATAACGTGCCATCTTGCAGGGAATGTACTACCTAAAGAACAATCGGCCCTTGAACAGGACCAAAGACTCATCCACAGCTATTTCTTTCCCTGGCACATACATCCCTAAAAATCGATCTACAATGTGATGAAAGACAGGCCAAACCTTAAAAAGAGGTGACAATCAGGGTGATCTCATGGCAACGCTAAAGAATTATCAACAAAATGCAACATCTGAAGAAGAAGAAGCTAATACTGATAATGACTCATGGTTGCAGGAAATATAGCCGTTGGCATCAATGGATCAGGAGACCAATATGAAGACAGCGACAGCTTCCTTATCAGAGCCATCAAAAAAGTTAAACCCAAGAACTTCTTCAGCTTATCTAGATTTGTGGGAATCCAACTGGTAGCTCTAGAGTGGGGCTTAAGTCTGGTACTGTTGTCCTTCAAATACTATTCAGCATACAAATTAGTCTGCTTAATAATCTCAGCCAGAAATGCATCGTCCATAAACAACTGAAAGAAATGTATAGGCAAAAAATTTTCACAATTCACTCTACATTAAAGAAAAAAATCAAGAGAATCGAAGCACATGGTGAATTCATGCTTGAATACCTTCGAGCGGGGGTGATACCGCAAGGGTTAAGAGTACAGAATATACCCGGCTTGTTTGTCCAGATCAGACAGCTTTTAGAAAAATGGAGTATGATAGCTAATCGCTGCTCGAGAGATCTAATGATATTGATCATTGAGACAGCGAAAGAACTAGTAGTCACTCTGAAAACTGAGCTTTCTGAATTGGAAGACAAAATTAAACAGTCTAACGCCCTTGAGGAAGCGAAGAAAAAATTAGAAGAGGCTGATAGAGAATTAGCATCATTCTCAGATTATTTGATCAAACGTAAAACTGAGAAACTCAATAAAGATATTCGCTTCAATTCTCGCGACAAAACCTATCCTTACCTCTCTGAGAACTATTAAAATCAAGGCCATTACCAAGGAGAGGATTACTCTAAAAATCAGAAGGTGCTTACTTTTTCTGATACTTCTGACTCAGAGGCAGAAGGTAGCTCCCACCAGTTTGAACAACAAGGGTGACGTACTCCTTTTGACCCCAATCAAGGTAGGATGCAACCTTTTGTAGCCCAGCAAGGTACGTGCAGGGGCAGACAGAAAGCTTGCTTCCAATCCAATTTCAGAGGCAATTTTCAGAACCAATACTATCCTCCCAACAACCAACATATGTTACAAACACACAACGGCAAATATTGGAGACAAGGAGCTTAATACCTATCTTCAAACCCCCGTCGTTCCCCTTGACAGTTCATGTTCAACTGTATTATCGAAAGGCCTTTCATTTGTACCTCATACAGGAGTGAATGTATTTGAACTGTATCAGGATATTCTCACATTTTTTCGCAAGGTACGTCTCAAAAAATACTTTGCTATTAATGATACACCAATACCTAGAATCATGAATGCTTCAGGCCTGTCCACACCTTCTTCTTTTACTCCAACTTTGGACGAAGTCGGTCCAGAGGTAGCTGTGTTCGAACATGCAGTTCTAAATCGCTTAGATAGAGCTACTAAATACACTCCAAGACCGTGTATAAATCTCAAAACATGACAAATCCCTCACAGTCAAGAACTGCGATAAGGGTGGTGGCATTGTAGTGATAGACACTGCACAATACGAACTTAAAATGATCTCTCTTCTGAGTGATATCAGTTTTTACAACAAAATCACCATTGACCCCACGGCTAAAACTATATCTAAAATCCAGCGCTTGACTAACGAGGCCTTATTGGCTGGTGATATTTGTGAAAAGGAGTTCGAATTTCTCAATATCTCAAATCCTAAAATGCCTTGCATTTATGGATATCCTAAAATTCACAAAAATACGACGGATCCTCCTGATCGACCGATCGTGACCACAATTGGATCGGTCACTGAACCTTTGTCTAAATACATAGACAACTTTCTACGACCCAACATACCAGCCATCCCCTCGCATATCAAGGATACTAGAGATATTATCAATAAGGTTGAAAATCTCCTGTTCTATCCCTTAAGCCACACCTTGGTTACTCTGGACATTGAGGCTTTGTATAGCAATATACCGCAGTCAGAGGCACACGAGGCAGTAGCTTGGTTTATTGACACCTATGATATCAGCTGCCCCAGGAACTTTCTATTAGAGTGTCTGAAGATTGTGCTATCTGAAAACACCTTTGAATTCGGTAAGACCCTTTATAAGCAAATTAAAGGGGTAAGTATGGGGGCTTCGGTAGCCCCTTCAGTAGCCAATATCTATATGGCACTCTTCGAAAAGAAATTCATCCACAATGAAATAGCACCTTTTCATGAATCAGTGACTCACTGGTCTAGATACATCGATGATGTTTTTTTCATCTGGACGGATACAGCAGAGTCATTTTCTGAGTTCCTGGCATGGCTTAATCTGTGTGATAGCAATCTTAAATTCACAGCACATACCAGTCATTCCCAAGTTGAGTTTTTAGATATTATGATCCGTCACAACAATGGGATCTTAGAAGTAGATCTTTTCGTTAAACCTACTGCAAGAAACACCTTATTGCACTTCGAGAGTTTCCATCCTCGTAATCAAAAACAAAGCATCTCTTTTGGGCAATTTCTTAGACTTCGTCGTAACTGTTCTACCCTACAAGACTTTGATCTTCAAGCGTCCATGATGACAGAAAAATTTCTTGCGAGAGGTTACCCAAAACGTCTTGTAAGAGAATCGTTTAAACGAGCCAGATACTACGATATAGATTCCTTGCTAAGATCACGTCCTGCAGCACCAGTGACCCAACTTGTGTGTGTCACAAAATATTCAACGATGAATGAAACAGTAAGGCAGATCATCAATTCGAATTTGCATATTTTGAACACCACTACGACACAAGAAACCAAACTGCCAAAACCGCTATTTGCACTTCGGCGAACAAAAATATTAAAGATCTGATTGTGCATTCACGTTTTACCACATTTTCAGGGTTTGTTCAAAGAACCATTGATGGGATTGCCCCATTATGGGTACGTTCAAATGCAATCAATGTAAAGCATGCGACACTGCGATTGAAGGAGAGACTCTCTCACATAACGGATATACTATTAAAGCCAATAAATTCACTAATTGTAAAACCAAAAATTTGATTTATCTTCTATTACGCCCTTGTAATTTAGGGTATGTCGGTGAAACCTCAAGGACTTTGGCAATGTGCCTTACCGAACACCGCTCAGCAATTCATACGTCGAAACTAACTGTGCCCCTAGTCAAATATTATCTTGAGAAAAATCATAATACCAGTGAGATCAGATGGCATATTTTGAAAAAAATTGAAACTATACAAGACCCCAAAAGTACTGAGATACGAAGAAGGCGTGAGGTTTTATGGATTTTTGTTTTAAATCCCCCAAAATAAGGATTGAACAATGAGATTCCATGGGAGAACGCTATCAGATACAACACCTGAAGTAGTGGTATTCCCCTTTTTATAGCTAGTCCTTCCATAACCTTATTAGTTTCCAGCTCATTAAGTTGATGAGATGTGACATAGCGCTAGAAGCCCTCCCTTTACATCCTCTTTTTGCTATTTAGATTTACTCTTATAGTTCTGTATTACCCGTCTTCATTTGTGACTTTTTTCTATATATACACTTTCTTGTATGCCCCCCATGCACAGGAACATAACCATCTTTTCCTGAGTTACTTTCATATTAGCCCTCCTTCTAGTCCTTCATCTTGCAGGCACACTTTTATTTTGTAGATGCGTGGTAGATTCTCCCTGTGAACCACCCATGGAGTCTTTCTATAGTGTCTATTCAGTGTTCGCACTGAACGCTGTCCCTTTAACTAGCTGCACACCGTCAAACTGATGTCGACCGTCCGCTACGTAAAAGCTGATCAGATCAGCATTGTCTCGAGTCTTCCTGAATTATCCTTCGGTCACGACTCGTATATTCCAAGTAAGTAATGCTTGCCAGCACCGCTTGTTAGTTGCCCGCATCTCCATCGCTGCATGTTGCTGAGTATTTGTATCCTAGCCAAGCAGGTTCTAAGGCAGTCTATTCGGTTGCCGCATGCGCTACTTCGGCATGCCTGTGTGCATGTTTGTTCACAGTATCCCCACTGCCCCTGCCGAAGGGTACGACTCAGACGCATGTTTGCATTTTTGAGTCTCGCCTGCAATGCGATTTTAGTGAGTTGGTCGGCTGTTTACCGAGCCGGTCCCCTAACATAAGTGTTGGTAGTCTTTTGCACAGATTACTGTATTTAGCATATACACACACACTCTATCTCCGGTAACAGCACTCTTGGTCTCTTTGATTGCTACAGGCATTTGGATTGGCCCAGTGATTACCACGCTTGGCCATACAATTCCAGACATCCTTGACTACCGTCAGAGGCCTGATCTTTAATTTATTTTATTCAATATGGGATTTATATCACTAGCTACTCATCAACCTGGTTTTAAGGTACGCTAGTATGCCTGGACATTTATATTGATTAGGTATATTAGACACAGAGACATCTTTGAGAGATTGTGGCACGCGTTGCCCGTTGTTTCACAGGTCTTTATCTTTTCTAGAGAGTGGTTCGAGATCTGGTGATACAGTACCCCACGATTTACTCTTTAGCATTGCTATCAGGTACCAACTTTTCAATTTATGTTCAATTGATCTTTGCTAGCCCATTCATTATAGTGATTTAACCTGCATCTGCTGGACATTTGTGTCCAGTTGTTGTTGCTCATGCCATAGCACCTCTTTGGATCCACTCCCGCATTTGAGGCGGTTTCCAGAAATTAAAGATTTAACCAGTTGCTTGATCATGGTGAGCATAAATATGTCATCCATTACTTATACTTTTCGCTCTTAATCACTCATTCTTTCTCTGGGTTCTTGTGAAACTATATACGCCATAACTAGCGTTAGGCGTATTTTCAGAGCACCAATTCTATATCTCTTTTTCACTCACTTTGAATCTCATTTAAGCACAATATCTCTTTCTTATTTCTTTTCTCATTTGGCCAACACATGAGCATGCACTGTGATTGCGGCTCTTCTATATGGCCTGAGTGCACCACAGAAACTTGTATGTACCTGTGAGAGATGTCCACTACTTAATGTACCTTTAACCTGTTTTTGTAGACAATGCTTTTTCATGTGGTTTCCAGATGATGGTGGCACCCTCGCCGAAACGCGCGTCGGTACTTTGAATACCCAGCGCCACATTTATGTATCTGTCTACAAGTTTGTTTCTTTTTTCATAGTAGAGTGGCTTCTTCCTTGATTGTATGTATTTATAATTCCAACATTCTCTGATGTCATTTGTATTTACATGAATATTCTTATGTACAGTGTGTAGCACAAGACTTACAAAACAAGATAGAGAGTGGGATCATTAACTCTATGAATCTAATCTTTGGATCTAGCAATTCACACACTGATCTGTCATTCGTTATATGTGTTTGAGTCATTGTTTATGTAATCTTCAGCCACTTTTAAAACTATTTTGTAAGAAAAATAAAATGATATATTTTTATAACTGTTTGGTACATTGAGTTGATCTTTTTATCAATATTCACATTACGGTCTGTCATTATTGGTTTCTGACCTATATGTTGCCTAGCGATTTTGTTCTTCTATTCACAATTCATTCTACACCCTGCAACACCACTAAAAGCAGGCAACACTGGCTGCACCATGTTTGGGTCAACCCAGAGTCCAGAACTTCCAATGGGAAGCCTTGCAGCCCCGGGCTGCAATCCTGATGCCTCTTGCTGCATTATCGGCACATCAGTGTCCTCCTCTAAAACAGGCACTTCATCTGCACTGAGAGTAGCTTCATCTGCACTGAGAGTAGCTTCATCATCAGATGATTCGTCTTGGACACAAAATTCACTGACAGAATCCTGGCCTTCCTCCTCTGCCTCAGATGCGAAGTCAGTCTCATAATCATGGTCAGAATAAGACTCAAAAAGCATCCCAACAACCTGCTGAGTGGTCATCCTGAGCCTAGCCATAACCCTTAGTTATACAAGTAACTTGAAAAATAAGTCAACAGTACCCAACCCTGTCTAAAAGAAGTACTAAACAAAGTGTGGATTTATAAAAACAAAAAGAAAAACTACAGGCATATAGCAGTTGCAAGGTAAAGTCAATCGATAAAAAGCACACTAAGACCTATATTCTGTAAAACAATACCTCTCACTTGCCAGAGGCCACTAGACTCACCAGCACCTACTCTCCACAGACACAGCAAGCACTGATATCCCACTAGAAAAGAAAACATAAGAAAATTACACTCAAGGCAAAACAATACACATTGTGCACAAACCCCCAGGAAAATGTCACACATATTCATACAGAAGCTAAATAGGCTTCTATTATTCCATTTCCCAAAAACACATTCATGCAGGTCATTGATACTCATTTGTAGTAAACAATATAAAAAAAACTTTTCCTTACCAAACACATGTAACTACACAAACTGCAGCTCTACCAGTGTCAAAACTGCAAACACAAGTTACACCAAAGTAAAACAAAAGCTTTGCACTAAAATGAAAAGGAGAAAAAAAATGTGAAGATCACAAATAATGGCAAAACACCCAGACCATCAGCCAAACTGCATTTAACACACAAACTTTTCCTGGTGGTCTAGTGGCTTCTGCCCCCATTGAGGGCATATGGGCTTAAAAATACAAGTCCTATCTGCCCCCAATGGAGGCAGAAACAGCCAGAATATTCACCACCAAAAGGGGGGCGACCCTTACCCAAGGGGCCACTCCCCAAAACATTTTGCGCCATGAACAATAAAATCCCTGGTGGTCTAGTGGCTTCTACCCACCTTGATGGCAGATGTGCCTAAAAATATAAGGCTGATCTGCCCCTAAGGGGGGCAGAAATGGGCAAAACATTCACCCCCAAAAGGGGAGAGACACTTGCCCAAGAAGCCACTCCCCAAAACCTTTTGCACCATATATAAAAAAAAATCCCTGTTGGTCAAGAGGCTTCTGCACCCCTCGGGGGCAGATGGGCCTAAAAATATAAGGCCGATCTGCCCTCAAGGGGGCAGAAATGGCCAAATCTTCTACCCCCAAAAGTAGAGTGACCCTTGCCCAAGGGGCTACTCCCAAAAACATTTTTAACTGCATTCCAGAAAATCCCTGGTGGTCTAGTGGCTTCTGCCTCCCTTGGGGGTAGATGGGCCGATCTGCCCTCAAGGGGGGCAGAAATTCTCACAACATTCATCTCCAAAAGGGGAGTGACCCTTACCCAAGGGGTCACTCCCCAAGACATTTTTCACTACATACAAAAAATCCCTGATGGTGTAGTGGCATGGGGCAGATGGGCCTAAAAATATAAGACCGATCTGCCCCCAATGGCCACAACATTCATCCCCAAAAGGAAGCGATCTTTGCCCAAGGAATTGCTCCCGTAATTATTAAAAAATGATTCCATGGTTTCTAGTGGTGTTCGACTCCCCGGGTGTGAGATCAGCTGAAAAACCGCTGATCTAGCCCGGGGGGTGGGTGAAACACGGGAAAAGGAAATTACCCCCATGGGAATGACCCTTGCCCAAGGGGTTGCTCCCAAAATGGATAAAAATAAATTCCCTGGCGCCTAGTGAGTTTCGCCGAATCAACCCACAGGGGGGGGGGGGTCACGGCTGCACATGCCCCAGGGTCGCTCCCCGAACAACACAAAAAAAATCCCTGGTGGTCCAGTAGATGGGTTCTTGCTCTATGATCGCGGGCCTCAACCGCGATCATGGAGCAGGTATCCATTCAAAAAAGGCACAGGGGGAAAGGAAAAGCTCTTTCATTTCCCCCTGGGTCTATTTACCCAAAGACCCCCCTCCCCTGGGAAAAGGACGTACCTGTTACACGTCCTCTCCAGTGCGTCCCCGGCAGCCTATGATGACGTTGGCGCACTGTGAGCACGCCAGCATCATCCAATTGCCAAGGGAGGGGTTGGTGGTGGCAGAGAAAGCGCTTTCGCTGCCATCCCTAGGGGGGGCATGTAGGGGGGCAGCCTGAGGGGGAGCACCAGCACTTCCCCCATGGGTCAGTGCCAGGATGTAATGTTTGCATCCTCGGCACAGCAGCACCGCTGCCGAGGACGTAACCATAACATTCTTGGCACACAAAGGGTTAAATATAATGATCTTATTCTGTAGATTCTGAAAATTCTTCAAATATAAGATTACTGTTGCATTGGGGTGTAAGTAAACGGCTTGAATCCTCAAAATGGACCTTCTGGAAAAGTCAGATTGGCCAGTACTTCAGAAGACAATTCCAACAGACTTGAACTATAGAATCTGTATTCATGTAGGACAATTATATTGAAGTCCTGTGAGTAATAAGTATTGCCCTTATAATGAAACTTTTCTCTCCAATTAAGCACTCTTTTTCCTTTCTTCAAACACCTTTAAATTAACAGGACTGCACAGGATTGATTAGTTGTTGATAAAAGCTTGATCTTACATTTGTCACGGATGCCTAGGATTACATATTGTGGGAAGTTACACCTCCCCAGCACATTCTTATCTGTCATGCCAAAAAGTGTGATCATTCAATTGAATAAAGTCTCTCTTCCCACTTTCCTCTTACTGATGATTGGGATCAATGGCAACATAGCCCATCCCTTAAATTTTGGCAAAATGTAACTGGGGTGTTCTTATGACATCTGCCTATGTTAGAGTAGTTAGTGGGGATTATTGCTTTACTTGTGATGAGGGTGTGGCTTACGTGCCCAAGCACAACCGTAGTGGTGGTCCACCCATTTATATGTCAAATGCTCAGATGTGACTTGGTAGTGTTTTCTTGGGGCTCATCAGTTCAATAGATTTCAGTGTTTCTCAGTTTGTGGGTGTAAAATATTTTTGTGTTGCCTCGCTAGAAACTATTTTCTTTACCATAGAAGTGTTTGTCATGATTTCTTTTTGTTAATAAGAGTATTATGTTTCACATTCTGATCATTCTGGTGTTGGTGAATGTCGCAATGAGAATGTTTTGATTGTTGAGCAATGTTTTCACATGAAAGGGCTGGTCAGTCCAGATATTTTATAGACCCACTGACTAAATTTTCCTATCATTCTGATAGTAAATTTCTTTTTATTTTGGCTAGTGTGCCACATTTTTCCAATTCGACAATTTAGGTTGTGTGCTATGTGTGACTTACTAAAAGACTGGTTGTGAGTAGTTTTCTCTGGCCTGGCATTGCAGTAATATTAGGACCTTGAGCTGAATTGCCACAAATTTTTAGTAACTAGGACCTCAGCTTGCATTGCCAGAGCACTGTTGGAATGAGGGTCCAAACTTGCCCTTTCTATGAATGGGTGCTGGAAATAAGTCTCCCAATACAAACAAGTACTCTAGGTAAATGGTTGTGGAACCTTAATATAATCTAATCAACTGGAAGGCTATACATCAGGTGCCTTGTTCCCTAAAATAATTCAGTATCAGTCAATGTTCATTTATTAAGAGGAAGCTAGGCCCTCAACCCAGTGTTTCATTGACTTTTTGCCCCCTCCACCACCTTCTTATACTCTGACTGACATCACTTTCTTGTCATATAAGTACAATTTGAAATTTATTGTTGTATGTTTATGTAATCACGATATACATTTTGTAAAAACCATGTATAGTTCACTAGAGTACAATAATATGTCTTTCTGAATGTGGTCTAAGGGACATGTCTAAGTGTATTTAAAAAATAGTATAAAAACCATATGATTGGAAATAAATACACAGGTAAAGACAATTCATTTACTTGTCCTAGAATTTAAAGCCTTCTTTGAATAATTTCAGCCAGGGTAAATGGATATATATACTTTAAAGGAGGACCAACCCAGCTGTTAAAAGGGCCCAACTCCCAAATACGCCACTTCCTAAAAGTGGCATTCTCAAAGCATGCAATTTAAAAACCAACTTTACCAAAAGATGCATTTTAAAATTTTGAGTTCAGAGACCCCAAACTCCAAATCTCTGTACGCTCCTAATATGTAATGACACTTTAAAGATTTTTCAAGTCAACACTCATGTTACCCTATGGGAGAGACAGTCCATGCAATAATGAAATATGAAATTAGCTGTATTTCACTATTAGGACATGTAAAGCACACCAGTACATGTCCTACCTTTTAAATACACTGCACCCTGCCCATGGGGCTGCCTTGGGCCTACCTTAGGGGTGACTTACACGTAGTAAAAGGGAACTTTTGGTCCTAACAAGTAGGTGCACTTGCCAGGTCGAAATGGCAGTTTACAATTGTACACACAGACACTGCAGTGGCAGGTCTGAGACATGTTTGCAGGGCTACTCATGTGGGTGGCACAATCTGTGCTGCAGGCCCACTAGTAGTATTTGATTTACAGGCCCTGGGCACCCCTGGTGCATTGGACTAGGGACTTACTGGCAAATCAAATATGCCAATAATGGATAAATCAATCACCAATACAATTTAGACAGAAAGCATTTGCACTTTAGCAATGGTTAGCATTGGTAAAGTGCCCAGATACCTAAAGCCAACAGAAACAGGTCAGAAAAAAAAGGAGGAAGAGGGCAAAAGTTTGGGGATAACCCTGCAAAAAGGGCCAGGTCCAACACCTTGTTACACTGCAATGATCAGGCGGAGCTGCAAATGCTGAGCTTGTGACCCCTCAATAAGACTAGAGGATTCATACGAGTCAGAGTGTGGCAAACAGGATAGGACTCATTGGATCAGACTGGCTGTATCAGAGGTAGTTGGAAGAAAGCACAAAACAAGAAAGAGGGTGGTGGTGCCCGGCTGCATCATAGCACAGACTGGAACTACTCAAATAGGTAAAGCAACAGTGTTAGTTGTGAGGTAGTGGTGTTCTGGCCAAAACAACAAAGATCATTGGAAGCGCCAGTCAATACTAGGGGCCAGATGTACGATGCTTTTAGCGTGCGCAAACGGGTCTTAGCCCGTTTGCGCACGCTAAAAAGCATGGGCCCATGTACAAACAGTATTTTGCGAGTGGCAAATAAATTGCGACTCGCAAAATACTGTTTTGCGACTCACTATTAGGAAGGGGCGTTCCCTTCCTAATAGCACCCGCAAAGCAATGTACCAATGTTTTGCGACCGCAATTGCGATCGCAAAACACTCATAAATACCACCTACTTCAAGTCGGTGGTAATGCATTCGCAAATAGGAAGGGGTCCCCAGGGGACCCTTCCCTTTACAAATGCATGCAATATTATTTTTAAGGGCAGGCAGTGGTCCCAGGGACCACTGCCTGCTACTAAAAATGAAACAAAAACGTTTCATTTTTTTTTATTAATGCATACCGTTTTCCTTTAAGGAAAATGGGCTGCATTGAAAAAAAAAGGTGCTTTATTTAAAAGCAGTCCCAGACATGGTGGGCTGCTGAGCCCAGCAGGCCACCATCCCTGGGAGGGCCTGTCATTCCCAATGGGCTCGCAAATTGCGAGAGGCTCATTAATATTCATGAGCCTCGTAATTTGAGACCCCATTGGGACTCGCAGTGTTAAACACACTGTTGTACATGCCAAATAGCGCCTTGTAAATTGCGACTCGCAAATGCGACGCAATTTGCGAGGTGCTATTTGGCAGGTCGTACATCTGGCCCTAGGTCTTTCCGACATGAAAAGCCTGTTGGAAAGTGACTTTGAGGGCCCCTAGCAGAGCCCCCATGTCTCTGCAGGCTCCGGTTGGGGGCACCTTTGGTGCTCCCCTGTAAATCCCTGCACTGTGTGTCAGGCACCGTGAGGTGCGCTGCCTGCCACGTGGCGCAGGGATTTATATAGGCTCCCATTTCTCCATGGGAGCTTGTGCTACAGCCGGTTTACGGCCGCAGCACAAGCTCCCATAGGGAAATTGGAGTATGTGACCGCATCATGTGCGGTCGCATTGTAATGGCGGTGTCGGGACCGCTGACCAGAGGTCGGTTGGTCCTGAGACCACGGTGATGTCTAGCGGACGTGAGTCCGCCAGACATCGTAATCAGGCCCAATATTTGTTGGAATAAGTAGAAACAGAAGTTTACAAATGAATCAAGGGTGTGTGGCATGAATCTGAGTGCTGAGCAAAAGTAATTATTGCTATTACACTGTTTAAGTGATGAGGGTCAAGATGTTGTGGACAATCTAACAGAACTGAGACAAGAGGAAATGAGGTCTTTGAATGAGTAAGAAGTGTATATTAGAAATTTAGACTTGCATTGACTTCCACAAAAGAGTACAATCTTGGAACGGTATCATTTTAGGCTGAGGGTTCAAGGGAAGGATAAATCAATGGAGGAAAATGTCACAAGTCTGAGGACTTTGGCATCTAGTTGCAATATTTGAACAACTGTGCTTGTGCTGAGTCAAAGGAGGGATACATGAGGGAAGAATCTAGAAAGGGTTATTTGGGAGATTATAGTAGTAAAATGAGGTTTGGGGTGAGTCAAAGAGGGATAGCGGAAGAAAAAGTCTAGAATGGTTTATTTGGGAGAGCATAGTAGTAGAATGAGGTTTGGGATAAGTTAGAGAGGGTAGGCAGGTAGTATATGTATTTGTACAAAAAATGCACATATCTAAATACATACATATAAACAAATTATAAATGTTTACGTTCAAGGGCATATGCTTACATTTATGTGTGAGTATGGTAGTTATATAGGAAAGAACCAACTCTTTAGTAGTCTTCTGAAGATAAGATAGTTATCCATGGATCTTACGTTGTTTTGGGGTAATGAATTCCATAGTTTGGCTGCTTGCACAGAGAAAGATGTACCACTAATGTTTTTGCTTGTATGCTGGGGTTTTGAGGCGAGGTGCCAATCTGGAGCAGAGGTTCCTTTGCTGTATGTATTTGGTGATTTTATTCCTGATGAAAAGTAGTCCTGTTCCATGTATTGATTTGTGGGTGTTACAAAGAAGCTTGAAAGTCAATCTTCTGGCAGCTGGTAACCAATGTAGGGCGATCAAGGCAGGGCAGATGTGGGCTTGTGGCTTTACATGTAGAAGAAGTCTGGCAGCAGAGGTCTGAATTCATTGTAGTCTTTTCATAGTTGATAAAGATGACCCATGGCAGAGGCCATTGGTGCAATCAAGTTTAGACAGTACAAGAGAGATAGCAGCCTGAACCTTGTGTGGAAATCCCAGGTAAGGGAAGATGCATTACAGAGTTTTCATAGTAATGAAGCTTGAGCTTGCTAATTTGTCCACTTGAGCATTCATTGATAACTTGGAGTCCATGGTATTTCCAAGGTTTCTTACTTCCTTAGATATTTTAAGGGGTGGTCCCAGATCATCAGGTCAGGAACAGAGTGGGTGATCATTTTTCCAGTCGCCACATGTGAGTATTTCGGTTTTGGAGGCATTCAATTTGAGGTGGCATCATGTCATCCACTGATCAACGGGTCTGGGGCAACTGAAGATTTTTGCGTTTCCAATGTCTTTAGGGCTTTCCAGTTATGGTAAGCTCATTCCGAATTATGCTGACAAGACTGCTTTGATAGGAAGTTACGTGCGAAGAAGTTAGACTTTAAGTTGACAGAGGAGTGTCAAAACAAATGTAATTTAGTAAAGCAAAAGTGTGAGAGGGCTTCATACTTACAATATTTCCTACTAGGTGAGGAGACCTTTGTCATTATGAACCAAAGATCAAGGATAAGTGCTGTGCTTATTCAGAGGAAAAATTGTGAAGAGTGGTAAGCAATGTGTGCTTCTTGTACATTGATTGGCCCAGAATATAATTATTCTCTAATTGAAAAATGGACTCTTGCTATTTATTGGTCAAATTTAGGAACTTAATTTGGGTTACAAAATTCTAGGTATGCATTGATAATAAAGCACTTAAAGAGGTGTTTAAGAAAAAAGACCTGGATTTGATTTATTTCTGTATAAGTAGATTGGTAATTGCAAGAATTCTATGTTGATGTTGAATACATTATCGGGAGCAAGAATTACATGGCTGATTGTTTGTCACAATTGGGTGGATGTCAGGATGAAAGTGACTGTAGGAAGCTGGCTCTGTATATGGAATGCCACTAGGTGGTTATACCATGCACAGAGTCCTGGGGTTCCCAAAATGTGTATAGGGTTCAATGTAAAACCCAAAGTGCTCTATTAGTGGTAGTGTGGGTGAGTAGGCTTAGGCCTAACATAGGGGAGTGTAAGACATTTATTGCACAATAATAACCAATATTGGGCACACGACTCAAAAAGGAGATCCATACCAATTTTATAAAACTAAGCTTTGTTTGTATTTTATTTTAAGACCAAGATCTTCGCAATAACGTAAGGATGTTTTTAAATAGAAATACTTTTCAATTTCAAAAGTTGACACTTAAAACATTTCTGAGCAGTTCAATGTTATCCTATCTTTATGAGTTTTACTGCTGGTTTTCCCGCCCAAAGTGGGGGTATAAGCCGGGGGCTGCCATCTGCTCCTTGCAGCAGAGGCTTGGGGTCACATTACAAAGGCGGCAGTCCTTCAAAGCTTCCCCTTCGACCACTGGCCCATCCTGGAGGAGGAGGTGTGACACCTCTGCCCAGGATGTGCATGTTTCTGGTCCCAAAGAGCAGAGGCTCTCCACCCAGGGGTCCAGAAACATGTCTGTGTGTGGCAGGCTGCCTAAAGCCAGTCAGTGCCCACACCAGGGTCGGTAGGTTTTCAGGGGGCACTTCTGAGGTGCCCTCTGCATACATGTTTTAATAACTCTCACACTGGCATCAGTATGGGTTTATTGCAAGGAGCTGTTTGGTACCAAACACTCCTGGATTCAGTGAAGCCATTATGATGCTGGGGAACTTGAGTTGTCGAGTTTCCAGCACATGTACTCCTTATGGCTTCCCTGGCACTTACAATATTTAAGAATTTACTTAAGTATTGTAGGGGCACATCTACTCATGCAGATATGCTCTCACCTGTGGGATAGTGCACCATGCCTTAGGGCTGTAAAGTCTCCTAGAGTGGTGACTTACCTATACCTACAGGCAGTGCTGGCAGGCATGGCACCCAGGCAGGATGCCAAGTTGCCTTTCTTGTTTTTCACCTCACAAAGGCATGCAAGCTGCAAGGGCAGTGGCATGGTCTTAGAGAGGGGGTGTCAGGGGACCCTCTTCAGCTTCCGGGCCCTAGGTACCCAAGGTATCACTGACCAGGGATTTACAGGGGGAGAAGTACCAGTTGGGGATATGTTTTATGGAAGAAGCACTGGCAAAAGCATCCACTCCGGAGCACCCTCAGACCCCTGCCCACACTAGGGGGTCGATTCCGATCTCGGTCGGTAGGGCTCCGAATCGGATTCAGGTTTACCGGATTCGAGTCGGAGGCCTTGTTTCCGACCGATTCGTACAGTCGTCCGAGCGAGCAAGTACGATGCGAGTGAACGTGAAATCGCCGACCGACTCGTTCCCGGGTCCGAACCGCTCCGACCGACTCGTACGGACACGAATCGCACCACGCAATGGAGACGTTCTCTGACCGAGCGAGTACGATGGACGCGTCGGACAGCCGGATTGAGTCGGAGCGTCCGGCTCGAAAAAGCTCCCGAAGCCGGACTTGGGGGGTCCGTGCCGGACCACCCTGCACCCGTAGCCATACGAGTCGAACACAGGGGGGACCCAAGGGTCCCCCCTAAACATGCATGTACGGTGCGAGTCGCACCGACGTGTACACACTGTAAGGGGCGCACCTGATCGCGACGTACCCATTGAGTCAATGGGAGCCCATGTACGCGTCGTACGACCGGCTCCCATTGACTTCAATGGGAGTCTGACCGAATCGAGTCCGGCAGCATGCAGCCGCATTTTACTTGCTCGGTCGGACTGCAGGAGTCCGGCTCGGTCGGAAATCTCTCCGGATCTGGCTCGGTTGGAGAGTTTTCCCACCCAGATCGGAATCGGCCCCTAGATCTTTTACAGAGCCGCCTCTGCCACCGCACCTGAACTACATCGGAGGATCAACTGCTCCTTCCAGACCGCCACCTTCTCCAAAGACTGGAAACACGCCGAAGTCAACCCCCTCCTGAAGAAACCCTCCGCTGACCCAACAGACCTCAAGAACTTCAGGCCCATCTCCCTGCTTCCATTCACATCCAAGGTCATCAAAAAGGCCATTAACACCCAGCGAGAAAACTTAATCAAAGCTAACAACGTCCTGGACAGCTCCCAATCCGGATTCTGAAGCAACCACAGCACCAAGACTGCCCTACTCGCCGCCACAGATGACATCCGCTCCCTCCTTGACCAGGGGGCGAAACGGCAGCCCACATCCTCCTGGACCTCTCAGCTGCATTTGACACCATCTCCCACTGCACCCTAGCCACCAGACTCCAAGACGCTGGCATCCGTGACAATTCCCTCAACTGGATACGCTCCTTCCTCACTGGCAGAACTCAGTGGGTCAGACTCCCTCCCTACCTCTCGGAACCAACAGAAACCAACTGTGGAGTGCCCCAGAGCTCCTCCCTCAGCCCCACCCTCTTCAACGTCTACATGGCCCCCCTCGCAGCCATCACCAGGAACCACGGACTCAACATTGTCTCTTACACCATTGACACCCAGCTGATCCTCTCCCTCACCAATAAACCCAACATCACCAAACTCAACTTCCAAGAAGGGATGAAAGCCGTCGCTACTTGGATGAGGAACAGCTGCCTGAAACTCAACTCAGAAAAGACAGAAGTCTTCATCCTTGGCTCCCCCTCCACATGGGACGACTCCTGGTGGCCCTCCGCCCTAAGAAATTCCTCCACCCAGAGGGGCCACACACAAAACATTGGCATCATACTATACTCATCACTCACAATAAACCGCCAGACCAATGCCGCAACCTCGACTGGCTTCACCACCCTCCGCATGCTTCGAAAGACTTGCAGCTGGATCCCATCAGAATCCAGAAAAACTATCACGCACGCACTCATCAGCAGCAGACTGGACTACGACAATGCTCTCAACGCCGGAATCAACAAGAAACTCCTTTGCAAACTCCAGACTGTCCAGAACGCCACAGCCAGACTGATCCTTGACATCCCCCGTTGCAGTCACATCCTCCAACACCTCAGCAATCTCCACTGGCTCCCAGTCAAAAGAAGGATAACCCTCAAACTCCTCATCCATGCATGCAAGGCCCTTCATAACACACGACCCACATACCTGAACAGCTGCCTCTTCATCCACGCACCCAAAAGACACCTCCGATTAGCCCAGCTCTCTCTGGCCACCGTCCCACGTATCAACATGACCAGAACAGGAGGAAAGTGCTTGTCCTACCTCACAGCCAAAGCCTGGAACATCCTCCCCCTCCACCTACGGCAATCTCCCACATTGCCCCAGTTCAGGAAGGACCTCAAGATCTGGCTTTTCGGATGACCCCAGCACTCAACTGAGCCATCCCCCCTCCCCCCTCCCCCCCAGTGCCTTGAGACCCTCACGGTTGAGTAGCTGTGCTTTACCAACTCTGATTGATTGATTGGCCATTCCTTGACAGGGATGTAAATAGAGTTGTGAGGGGTTGCTCTGAGGTGATAAACGATTGAAGGTGAGACAGATGTCATTGGTTAGTAGGAATATGCTAAGATAGCCTTGGGAGGAAGTTGCCGTTGATTTGATAGGCCCTTTAACAGGTGAGCATGCCACCCATTATCTCATAGTGTTGATGGATTTGTGTTCAAGATGATTAGCAGTATTATCTGTGATAGTTCATAGCATGACATCATTAGGTTTTTGGAGAATATTTGTAAGTGTGAGAGTTGTCCCAAAAGCATTTTCTCAGACAATGGGATACAATTTTTCTGAAGTGTGATGGAGGAGAATTTGAAGGTATGTGTCATAGTACACAAATATAGTTTGCTGTGTCATTCTGAGGTAAATTGAACTGTTAAGCAACTGAAGAAAACATTGAAGGATGGAATTCAATTGGTGAGGACAAATAATTTGGATTAGAAAGAATTGCAAAAACGCATCACAGCATATTGAATATCTACGCATAGTTCCACTAGGAAGTCTCCAGTTGAGTTATACAAGGGACATGTTCTTAGTTCTAGTGTGTGTTCAGGCTGGATGTGCTAGAATAAAGGGGTGCATCCTAATGGTGTTGGTCTTACAATTTGGCATGCCAGGGAGCAGTTGAAGAGAGAAAGAAAGGCTTGGTTTGAACAATGGAAGTATGCGAGGACACAGCTGTCGAATTAGGAGATTATGTCAAAGTCAGAGCTAGCACAGGTTTATCAGATTAGTCTAAATTCATGAAAGCAAAGAAAGTGGTGAAACTGTTTAAGAATGTGACCAAGGAGCAGGATTTCAGGATTTTGAATAAAAATAGGTTGGTGGTGGTGGTAACTCTGGAGCTTTTGAGGGAAGATGCTTTTGATGTATACATGTTAGCTGAGCCTTGGACGAGAGGGCAGTGGAAGGTCTTGGTTTTTTTGTGTGGGTGGTAGATGTATGAGTGAGACGTTCTCTAGGAAGCCCCCTTCGAGACTTTGTGATGCACTAATTCTAATTTATTTCATCGTTTTGGTGCTTCCTTTGATATAATTCAACTTCGTTCCCTGTTTAAGAAGTTATTTTCCTTTATGTTGAGTTGCTCCATGTATTACTTAAAATTCATTGTTCTTATTTGTTGTTTGTGGAGGGAGAAGTTTGATGTATTCTATGTGAAGATTCTGCACATTCTTGTTGGGTGATGGGGTTCTAGGTTCTGTATTCTTGGGGGAAAGGTTGCAATGGTATTCCACCTTATTCTCAACTAAATACTATTGTGCTACTAGAATACTGCGGCCAGAATATCAAGTAACAAACAATATTTTGATCCTCGATATTTTGGCCATAATATTTTGGCTGTACGATGTTTGTGTTGTCTATATTTCAACATTCAATTGTTGTGATTCAAATGATGTGGGCTGTTAGATGGGAGAGAAGTCATGGATGAGGTGCATTAAAGGTAGCTCTGTGATATTTAGTGGCAGAGTGAGAGCAAATCAAGACTTGTATTCGATTTACATATTCTATCATTTGGGGGCAATTTGAAATTCTACAAAATTGAAGCTTGGTTTCCTAAATTTCCTGAAGTGTGTTTGGGAAGAAGATACAAGTGTCAATCCTGGCCACAACTACATCCAAGAAATGATGTCAAATCCTAGACAGGGAACCTGTGATACTTCTCCTGCTGTTGTTATGATGCCCTGATAACTGTCCAAGGCAAGGAGGTGCAGTGAACATAGGAACTGCACAAGTGTGGGTTTAGCCCTACCTAGCCCTAGCCCCTCTGTTTGCTGAAAAATTGTAATTCTGAACCTAAACATCCCCTCCTTCTCTTCTGCTGCATTGCCAACAGCCTTATGCATTGTCAGCATGAAATACAGTGCAGAATTGTTTATTACTTTAGAAATTCTGACTTACATGGCCCTAGAACTGAAACATTAATTGTCTACTTTCCATCAATTTTTACAGCTGCTAACATTCCGGTCGCCAAGTAGGTTTTCTGCAGTAGTGTGTGCCATCTGTGACTGTAAAAATCTAAGGGCCCGATTACAAGTATAGGTGCTCTTAGCACCTGGTAAATAACGATACCACAGGGTTCATTATTGAGCAGGTGCAATAATTAACACCTATTATGAGTTTCTGGGGAATAACATGCAGATTTTGGTGTTTGAAGCACCAAAATACGCATGGTCCAGTAAATACTGTATGCTTTTCCTTGTTACATTTCGACAGGGTTGACCTGCCGAAATTTAATGAATGTTGAGGTATGTAAGGCATCTGATAATTGTCGGATACATTAAATACCTTCAAACTTGTAATTGTGACCCATACGTAAACGGGTTTACGAATGGGTCGGAATTTAACGAGCAACATTTAATCAAGGCCTAAGATTCTATTATTGTGGATTAGAATGTGCGATTCACATCTATCATGATAGGTTGGGCACAAACACTGTGCACAGCTTCGCAAATCGGCCACAATGTATTTATGCATGACAGTCTAATTTCTCAAAATATTTGTAACACAAGGTGCTTTAAGATTTGCAGAGCGTGACTTTACCCAGTCATCGTTTGTCTGCTTTTGTGTGAATTTTTTTTAAAATATAGCCAAGCTGTTTTCTCTTTTTACGCCTTTGCTGTGTCCTTTTGTTTGGATCATGTTCCTTAACTTATATTTTACCTCTTCTTCTGTCTCTGCTTCACCTTGAATATTATTGCTATTGCCTCTTATTGTGTTATATATGATAGTTTAGAGTGTTTGCCTGATAGGCTCATTGTCAGGAATTGGGTTATTAATTTGAGAGGGGTGACCCTACAAACTTCCTAAAAAGAACCTCTTTAGGCTAAAGCACAGTTCTAAGACAATCTCTGCTGAACCCCCGGTAATTGTAGCACAAGAAGCAAGCAATATAGAGAGAAATGTGTGTCAAGTTAAAGCAGTTCTAACAATTTTAAAATGAAGAAAACAAATCAATAAAGTCTCCAATTCAGTTTAGAAAAAAAAAACATAATCTGCAAAAAGACACCAAAATTATGAAAAACAGACAAGGTAAACTGGAGATATGTGTTAGGAATAGTATTCCTCCAGAGTTTTGCCTTCCTTAGCTGAACCCGTTTTTGTTAGCCATAAGACTCTGTTCAATTTACTCTTGCTGACCAGTGGTAAAGTGCTTGTGCTTTTTATTTTTAACCTGATAAAATTGGCATCTAACTAATTGCTGCATTTAATTTACTTATGAGTCTCTATTATAGGGTACTACATGTACCTAGTGCCTGTAAAATATATGCTACAAGTGGGTTGCAACACTCCTTGTGCCACCCCACTAAAGTAGCACTTCAAAACATATCTACAAGCCTGCCCCTGCAGCCTGTGCGTGGAGTTTTAATCCTCCATTTCGACCTAGTAAAACAAAACTTTTGCCAGGTTTAAACTTTCCTTTTTAATACCTATAAGTCACCCGTTAGGCATTAAATGCCCATATGAAAGAGTCATTGTATTTAAATAGTAGGACATGTATATGTAAAGCTTTACATATCCTAGTAGTGAAAAACCTCCAGAGTCCTTTTTCAGTCTGGCAAGGCTGGCTCTCCCATAGAGAAACACAGGGTTACAATATACCACCTTATAATGGTTAACTTCAGTTTGGGACTAGCTAGGAAAATGATTCAAGAAGTCATTTTAACAGCAATTTGAAATTCAACTGCTAAAGTTGGGTTTTATATTACTATTTTGAAAATGACACTTTTGGAAAGTTGTCCTTCTTCTACCTAATTCAAATATGCGTGTCTGCTAGTGTCCAGGGTCACCTGACTGTTAATGGCTCTCCTGTGGTGTTAGGTGTATTGCTCCCGGACAGTGGACAAAAGGCTTGAGTGTAGAGAGGTGTTTATTTTCCTTGAGCAGGAGGGCCAGTGCAGTTGTGCTAGATCCTTCTTGAGTTTCAAAGACTGCCTACTCTGCCACTGGTAGATGTAGCTCACACCTATGACTTCCTAGTCAGCTTGGATCCAAACCCAGTGGTGGGAAGGCTGCCCCAGAACTGGTTTAAAGTGACCGCAAGGGAGGGATTTCCCTTTATCATAGCTACACCTCTGGTTGGAGACAGGGAGCTCTGACCAGGAGAAGAAATGTTCTGCCATGTTGGATTAGGTAGAGAAAGGCACTGTGGGATAGTTTACATTATAACTCACAGGAAGTGCTCCAAAAGTGAGTAGGGTCACACCTGGGAACTTTTACCCCATTGTTTAGGGAGTGGCCAGGAATTGTCCCCACTCACATGCTGGCACAGGGCACAAATGGGGCAAACCCAGTTCCCTCCTCAGAACACTCCTGAACCTGTGTGGATCAGAATAAGGACTGCCCTGTTGTCTGAAGAACCTTAAGGGAGACTGGATCTGCTTGCCTTGACCTCGGAACCCCAAAAGTGTCTCCAAGGGTCAGTTGGCTATCCTCCTTTGGAGCTACAGCAACACAACAAGGTTCCAGGGGCCTCCATCCTTGCAACTATTGCAACTACCTAGCTGACCAGTTCCATCTGGACCTGCCCTGGACCCTGCTGCTGGCCTCTGCTGGAGTTGGTCCTAACCCACAAGTGGTGCCCCTCAGGTCCTGAACCCGTGGCTGGTGTTAGAATGTTCGCCTCCTGCCATTTCCTTAAACCTGGGACTTAGATTTAGTAGGACCACTTGGAGAAGGTGCCCAGCCTCGTGGAGCCCTTTTCAGCTACAGCATGTGGTCTTGCCCTGCTGGAAAAAAACACACTCCAAAAAGGTGACTAAGTCTGAAGGCAGAAATCTCCACCGAGCGAAGGCATATATAATATCTGGCATGCAAGGGGCCTTCTCGAAGCATGAAATTAAAATGTCTCCTGTTCTAAGCTTTCTCACCAAAGGTCAATGGCTTCACAGGGACCTCGTCCAGCAGTTATCCAATGACGTACAGAACTCTTCAGCCACAGCTTTTGCCTTGTCCCGCTGAGAATTTTCTACTTCCATTCCAGAGACTAAGGGCCTGATTATGATCTTGGCGGACAGGGCTACTCCATCACAAACGTGACGGACATCCCGTCCACGGTATTACAATTCCATTATATCAGATGGAACTTGTAATACAATGGACGGGATATCCGTCACATTTGTGATGGATTATTCCATCTGCCAAGATCGTAACCAGACCCTAAGTCCAAAGAAAAAGCTTGTTACCATGACAAACCTTGTCCCTGTATCCAACTTGCACTCCTTCGTGGTCGGCCCTAACTGTTGACTTTGTCGTGGTCAAGCACGACCAGATTACCGTGGTTGGCACTTTGTTCTTTTTGGACCTATTTTGAAACTTAAACTTTAAAAATTAATATCTTGGTTTCTTCTGATTTGATTTTTATCATTTTGTGTCATTTTATTTTTTAATTTACTCTATTTTCTAAATTGGTTTGGGATTTTTCTTGTGTTGTGCTTTGACTTTATTACTGTATGAGTGCTGCATAAATACTTTACATATTGCCTCTAAGTTAAGCCTGACTGCTTTTTGCCAAGCTATCAGGGGTTAAGAATATGTTTTTAGTGACTTTTATAGTTCATTCTTACAAGGATGATGATCATTATTTGAGATAGGTTCTCAACTTCTCACACCAGTCAACTAATACTCCATTTTCTTTTACAATATTCTTTTCTTTTTAATTTTTAAGGCAGAAAGCACATAGAACGTATCACTTTGCAGTTGACTGGGACAATTGCACAATTTTAGACTGACTGTGATGAAATGGAGAGCAGATACATAAAGTCGGTTACCATCTGTCAAAGTTTTTACTTTATGAATTGGTTCAATTTTTAGAAGTCAAAGTCTTCCAGCGGAACAAGATCCATGCCTGAAGTCAGCCAAAGCCCCTCAAAGTAGGATAGATCATCATCGACCTCCAGCTAACACTGCTAGTTTTGACATCAAAAGCTTGGAGCGGGACAAAGCTGAATGTCATAGCCACTTAGGTTGCATCGCGGGTGGAATAGATTTGCCACTTCGCACCTTTCCAAGGTTTTACCTTCAGATGTAGTCACTTTTTTGATTCTCAATTAAACATCTGAGTGTGATGAACCTGGATTTTTCCCTACCTTAGGTGCACCCTTCCTAAGCAAGCCTCAGCACCTTATCCTAGTCTCCTGAGGTGCACGTTTCTCCAACTGCTGGGAAGGTTCTTCTGGTCACCACTATAGCTTCCAGTTCCTCAAGGGAAAGCTTTTAGACACCAAGGGGCATATTATCAAGAAGCGGCGTTAAAATTATCGCCGCTTTAGCGGCAGAAGACTGCTGCTAAAGCGGCGATAATGGGCTTGATAATATGCCCTTGAGAATTCCAATAGAAGCCCATGTTCTGGTGTCAACATGGGCTTCTATTGGAATTCTCAAGGGCATATTATCAAGCCCATTATCGCCGCTTTAGCGGCAGTTTTCTGCCGCTAAAGCGGCGATAATTTTAACGCCGCTCTTGATAATATGCCCCTAAGTTTCTCTCCAGCTAAGGCTCCCGCAAGGCCGATCGCCCTATGGTCAGCTAGACTCTCTTGGTTTCAGAGTTCTTCTGCTTTTGTGTCCATGAGCATGCGAACAGGATGTCAGTCACCTGACTCCCTTGGAAAGCAGTTACAGTTTGTGGATATCAGCAGAGTCATGAGTCCTTCAGTCCTTTTCTTCCAACAATGTAGACTTTCTTCATATGTTGTCTTTCCAGGTCCAGGAATGTTCTGAGGAGGTAGTAGTGGGGTGGCAGTTTTATCTTCACACTGGCTAGTGATTGGAGAATCTCCCTAACCCAATTCTATCTACTTTCGCACCCTATGGCCACTTCCATTTGCAGCACTTCCTGTTTGTTTTGCTGTAAAAATTCTTAGAAGCCCTAAATGCAAAATAGCTAAACACTTCTTCTGCCAGAAAGCGGATCTAAGTCTCCCTAAACCACTCTCCTATATAGATGCAGTATCTGCCCTGTTTCAAGGCCAATAATTGTTTTTCACCTGTTGGTACTTGAGCCAGAAAGCCTGGGAGAACCCTAGAAATGAATTGAAGCAAATTCTATATACAAACATCATTTGGCATCTGCATGCAAAAAGCAGTAGTGTGAAGGATGTCCTTTTTTTGCTAAACGCTCCTATCCCCCACCCTGCTGGCTGATCCCTGCTAAGTGGACATCTGTTGACAATACCTCTGTATTCCTGGTCCCAGAGGCCTAGACATTCTCCTCTGGAGGCAGGGCCATTATCTCTAGCCAGGAATGTGCATTGGGCCTCTGGAGGTGAGATGAGGTAAAATTTGTCTTTTGCCTGTTTTGGTTCAAGCATCTCAAAGTACGTTTTTAGAAAGTTGCTTTGTAAATAAAGTTGTTTAACTTTACTTTCATCATGAAATTTGGGGGCATATTTTCAAGGGCTTTATCGCCGCTTTAGCGGCACTTTTTGCCGCTAAAGCGGCGATAATTTTATCGCCCTATTAGCAAGCTGTCGCTAACAGGCGTTAGCGACAGCTTTCAGGCGTTAGAGGCCGCGTTTACCAACGCCTTGCATGTCAGCGATAATTATCGCTAATGACATGTAAGGAAGGCGTTCCCTACTAAGCGACTGAAAACAGTCGCTAATCCCACTACCCCTTATTAGCAAGGCAGGCGAGCGATATAATAGTCGCGCTAAGCGCGTTTATCGCTAGATTCTAACACCTGCTAGTGAGGACGACTTACCTGTTTAAAGTATAGGAGGTGGATTCTAATGCTGAATCCACCTTAGCGTTAATACGAGAATATCGCTGGTTTTCCAGCGATATTCTCGCTTTACGCTATCGCTGGAAATATTATCGCTATGGAGATAAACCTTACTAATAGGGTGTTATCTCAGCGGTAATTTCCAGCGATAGGCGGCGTTAACAAAAAACGCGCTAAGCGCGGTTAGCGATAAATATCACTAATCCTTGATAATATGCCCCTTGATTTTTAAAACTGATTTGGAAATAAGTCAACTTGCTGGCATTTTCCCAAGTTAAGATACAAAGTAATTATTTTAAGTATACCTAGGCCTGCTCATCGAGGATCGGGCTTAATTTACACAGTGAACACAGTTTTCGGATGTTTTAGTTACTGTGAGGTCACACTTTCCAATATGTAGTGTGGCACTTTTGTATTTATTATTTAGCACCTCCCAGTGGGCTTTCACAGAATACTTTAATGTGACTTAATAATATATAAATACAGGATTCTCACATTGCAAATGCACGTTTGCTTCTTTCTATGTGTCACTGCAGTGCTTTTAATCCATAGTGCAGCTAGATGTGCTCCTGGCAGCCTTATATTTTTGTCATTACTATATGCAGAGAAAATATACACTGCAGCCCATATATAAGCATAACTTATAACTTCCATGTCATTGGTGCATTTGTCTGCACCACATACCATTGCAATATAGCACAGTTAACCAGATCAATTAGGTGTAACCGTTTTTGACAGCACCATTTAGTGCCATAGAACATACATTTAGGCACTAATTAGAAGTGTCAAAACAAATAGAGCCTAATTACGAGTCTGGCGGTCCTCGGCCGCCAGACTTGTGGTGGGGCGGCGCTGGCGGTCTTCCAACCACCACATTATGACCTATTGGTCGTGCCTCCCTGCGACCGCCGCCAGGGAACCGTCATTCCCTAGCTGGGGATAAGCAACGTTCTTGAAGCAGTAATATGCTTGGCAGGACCATCGTGGTCCTGCCAAGCATATTACGATTTTCCTCACCGCCACTGATTTCATGGAGGTCTTTCCTACATGAAAGTGGCGGTGAGTAAAGAAAGGGTGCCCTACAGGGCCCCCTTGTGCCTCTCTCCATGTGGATGCACACAGCGGGGCACAACATGTGCCCCCCTGTGTGTATGCACCTCCAGTTGCAGCATGGCATGGACTTCATAGTCCATGCCGTGCTGGAACTTCCTTTGACGTTCCCATTGCGATGCTTATTTTATAGGCACTGCCGTGAGAACACCAAAAGAACAACCCGCAAGTGACTACTAAAAAAGTCATAACACAGCGGTCGGTTCTCACATGGGTTTGGCGGTGTGGCGGCGGGACGGTCCCACCGCCGCACCGCCAAACTCGTAATCAGCCCATAGAATCCTATTATGGGCCAGACAAAGGTGGACAATCAGGGCTGACTATGTAGATAAGGTGAATTTTCTGCTATTATAATCAGTCAATCGCTTTTAGTTCCTTTGCTCCTACAAATGCTACAAATCATTAAGCTTCATTTGAAGAAAGCTGCTTCTATTTAAATGGGTGTGGACCCAGCTGTGTGCCACTCTAGCTTTGTAACGGATGAGTCTCAGGGGAGACACTATGTCAGCATTATCTATGAATCATTCCGCGTGCCCGTGCCCTCACTTTTCTGTATGCGTGGAGTAACTTTCAGATTACTGTGGTCTGTCAAACGTAGGAAAACCACTGTGACTGTGTATTGTACTGAAAAGACTAACTCAGAGAAGTGCGTGCCGGTGAGCGCGTGCATGTGGGTGAGTGTGAACACATATGGGTATGAGACATGTGTAAGTGTGCTTGTCTGTGTGAAACTGTTAGTGTGAGGCATTTGACACGCTCTAAACAAGGAAAGAACATAGATTAGGAACTACTACCTGCCAACAAAGTTATTTCCAGTGCAGCTTGGTGTAGTAATTCTAATCCTGATTTTGTTCTTGAAACTCCTGTCAACAGTCCCACAGCTCTTAACCAACCACTCTACTGATGTTTGAAACATGAGAACTACACGAGCTTTTGCTACTTTTAGTGGGTTACAGTAACTGGGCCTCCCACCAATCTATATTTGTCAATTAGCCTCACATCATAAGGTTGACATTTACCCAATACTGCTTTCTAAGCCAACAACACTAACTATGCTTGGATGTGTGTAGGCGGATGCTTACAACAAGAAACCTTTAACTACAAGTTCCAGAGTCTTACTACTGTTAAAAAAATGCCTAGTTAAATATCAGTCTGGCAACACTGGGCGAGTTGAGAGGTATGTCAATCCTTGTTTATTAATACGATTGTAGTGTATTGCATAGAGGATTCTATTTTTTTAACAATGATGTTCGGTGGCCCATTGTCTGGATAGCAGCTGTATGATGTCACTTCCTGTGAATGTGAAAGGGCATGCGCAGTCACTTATGTTACTACTGTAATTCTTGGGAGTTCACAGGGCTACTTTTTCAATCTCTTTATTACTTCCAAATATTAAGCAATGCCGTATAGATTCGCTCATATTGACAAGTGCCCTTAAAATTCTTTATTTTATTTTTGTGTATTGATCAGCTTTAAACATTAATGCAATGTTAATAAAAATTAATTACAGAAGCAATATCAATAAAATATTAATAAAAGAAGAGAATAACATTTCATTAGTTTGGGCAACAAGATTTGTATTTTTTGATGACAGTAATAATGTTTTTAATAGGTAACGCAGTAATCATGAAACATCAATAATGCCTTATTCGTCAATCATTTTGCCTCCAAAGGTTACGATCCCAAAACGATTTTAGAAGAGTAAAAATGATAGATTTTTTTAAACGTTTCTTAGTGATGATACACTTTCGCTTTTTGTACGAAGGAAGAAAATGACATCTTTTCAAAATTAGTTTTATGTTAATGTCACTGTAAATTTCAATGTCATATCCCCCTGCCTGGCTGCCCTTAATCTGACAGTGTCAGAGGGATCTATCTTCATTTTCTCACTCTTTTCATAATCTAATCCGCGACTCTAACATGCAATTAGTGCCCCCGTCGCCCCCCGAATACCAAGCGCGCTGATTGCTACAGCCCTTCCCTGCGCCATCCGTTTAGCGATGCAGCCTGTAATGAATATGTACGTTTTGAAGACCTCGCCGAGGTGGGTCACTGGCAATCAACCTTGAATTCAATTACGCGAGTCAAGGTTAATGACTCGGCGCGGTGGTCAGAGGCATCCGGGAGGCCGCAGATTAAATCAGCCTGTCAGAGCTTGACAACTCGGGCAGGACTGCATCAGTGGCGCGCGCGCGGAGCGGGGAGTCATGTGAAGATAAAACGGTGTCACTCTCCGACGAAGATTACATGGAGTTCTCGCTGGCAAATCGCATTGTAAATCTCCCTCAGACCTGTAATATGATTAGTCTTCTGAAAGACGTGTCTCGGTGGTGGCGTCGGGGCTGCTAATAAGGCAGTCTGAACTGCACCCTCCGCTCGGGGACTGCGCCGCTTGCCTCGCCATTTACATCCTAATATCAATGCTCTGCATAAAACCCCCTTCGTTTTTCTTTCTTTTCTCCCTTCTCTGTACAGGTAGCCTTTAGGTTTTTTTCTACAAATTTAATTAAGAAGATTTTATTCAACTTTTGAGAAGCTTGCTGTACGCTCAATTTAATTTTATGGACTTGCCAATTGCCAGATGGGAGCGCTATTACCCAGCCCTAGCTTTATACCTGACAACGCTTTGCATGCTGGAACGTGTAGTATAGTATTGGCATAAAACAGGGGCGTAACGCAGGTCCCTGAAGCCCAAACGGCTCAGGAGGGCCCGAGCTTTTCAGGGGGCCCCCCAAACCTTCAGAGGGCCCACAAATCTTCAGGGGGCACTCATTAAACCCAAGTTCAATGACTATCTGTGAGGTATGGGAGATTCAGGGGTCCTTAATCACATTCTGCAGGGAGGCCCCATTAGTTTCCTTCAAGCCACTGGCATAAAAGTACCTGGAGAAAGGGTGATGTAGCAAGTGATAGGGTGTAACACCTGTCCAAAATCTGAGCAAGTGACTTTCCTGGAGGAACAATAATTCTCCTCTTGAGCAGTATTTGAAAAAAAGGGGTTAAGTGGTACATTTTCCACAGCATTTTCCACATACATTTACAGAAAATATATAGGGCTTAAATGGGCACTCAAGAAATATTTCAGTCCTTTCATGGTGTGCTGTCTAAGGCATACACTACATAGGGCTGCTGTAAGTTCACCTGCTCTAAGATTATTTTGAGAGAATGGTGTCAATTGGTGCATTTTTGCACCATATCCATAAAAAATGTCTAAAAAGCTATGGATAGTTCAGGCAGTTCAAAAAAAGCAATTCCATAGGCCTGCAATCTACAATTCACATTCTTTCATTTCCCCCCCTGCCCTTCCAATTTAATTTGCATACTGATTTTATAGCTGAAAATCATCGTAAAGTGATGCACACACAAGTAGACCCAGACATCCAAGCCAGAGCCATTGCTTCACATGAAGGCTTCTCATTAAGGCTGCTATGTTATGCTATGACATCCGCACCCTCCTGGACCAAGGCCACTCCGCAGCCCTCATGCTACTCGACGTATCAGCGGCCTTCGACACCGTCTCCCATCGCACACTAGTCGTCAGACTACACGATGCAGGCATACAAAGAACAGCCCTGGACTGGATCCGATTATTCCTCACCGGAAGAAGCCAAAGGATCAGACTCCCACCCTTCCTCTCCGACCCCACGAAAATCACCTGCGGAGTCCCACAGGGTTCATCACTGAGCCCCACCCTCTTCAACATTTACATGGCCCCCTTCGCAGCCATCGTCCGACAACACGGCCTCAACATCGTATCCTACGCCGACGACACCCAGCTCATCCTCTCCCTCACCAAAGACCCCACCACTGCTAAACTCAACTTCCAGAAAGGAATGCAAGACGTCGCAGTCTGGATGACCAACAGCTGCCTGAAGCTCAACGCCGAGAAGACAGAAGTCCTCGTCCTCGGTACCACCCCTTCTGCATGGGACAGCACCTGGTGGCCGACCGTCCTCGGAAGCCCACCTACCCCCTCAGACCACGCCAAGAACCTCGGCATCGTACTCGACTCATCACTCTCCATGAACCGACAGGTCAACGCCGTCACCCCCAGCTGCTTCAACACCCTCCGCATCCTCCGCAAGACCTTCAAGTGGATCCCCCCTGAGTCAAGGAAGACAGTCACCCACGCACTCATCACCAGCAGACTGGACTATGGAAACGCACTCTACGCCGGTATCAACAAGTCCCTCCTCCGCAAACTCCAGACAGTACAGAACACCGCCGCCAGACTCGTCCTCGGCATCCCCCGACACGAACACATCAGCCAACACCTACGAAGTCTCCACTGGCTCCCCGTGGAGAAAAGAGTCACTTTCAAAATCCTCACTCACGCCTACAAATGCCTACACAACAACGGACCCAAATACCTCAACGACAGAATCAACTTCCACGTACCCAAAAGAAACCTCCGATCTTCCAACCTCGCACTGGCGGAAACCCCGTGCATACACAAAGCCAGAGCAGGCGGAAGATCCTTCTCTCACTTTGCAGCCAAGACCTGGAACGAGCTACCAGCAGACATCAGACGCGCCCCCTCCCTGAACACCTTCAGGAAGACCCTCAAGACCTGGCTCTTCGGCTAAACAGATCTGCGGACCCCCCCCCTCAGCGCCTTGAGACCCTCACGGGTGAGTAGCGCGCTTACAATTCCCTGATTGATTGATTGATTGATGTTTATTACAAGCTTTAAATCCTCTTTTGGGTGACGGCCTTTTTAACAGTCATGAGCTATGATTGCCTATGAGTCCCATGCAATGTCAGCAGTACTTCCAGACTGGGACCGATCAACGGGAGGAGCGTGGCAATGTTGAAGTGTCATTGGAGCACTGGAAGAGACATTTCTACTGGAATTCCCTCTGTCTGGACATTGGACTCAGTATTTCTTGGCTGATTTGCATTGTGCTTGCCATGTGCGCAGCGGCGTAGCGTGGGTTTCCAGCACCCGGGGCAACATTTTAAAAGAAAGTATTGCATCCCCTAACCCGTGGACCATAAGCTCAGGAAGCACAAACGGTCCATGGGTTAGGGGGTGCAATACTTTCTTTAAAAAATTTGCGCCAGGGGCAAATGCTCCTGTGGACCCCCCTCGCTACGCCACTGCATGCGGGGTACTCTCCTACACCTTTTGCTGGCCTAGGCTGTGAGGTCCATCAAGCAACAATATTAAGATCCAAAGATACTCAGAGGCCCTTTGTCTCATCACAATTCGTACAGCGTATTAGGCCTTTAACTTTTCTTACATCCATCTGAACAAAGATGTCCTCACATCCACATCAAAAGGCCAATAACTTATTGAGTGTGAATGCCATGACCAAGAGTCACATATAGAGTCCAGGGTACTCGATGCAGCTTCTATATACAGTGTTTCTTGTAGAAATGACTTAATTGACAAATAAATACAAATAGAAACACAATTATCACTTACTACAAAACCCCTTCCACGGATAAACATGCTTGAAACACATTTATCAATGTTAACCACAAAGCAGCACACGAAATGAACATACAAAAATCCACAGCTTTAACTATCATCATTGTAGCGAAATGAAGCTTCATGAAAGGGGGTCTATTAACGAAAGCATCTTTGTGTACAGGAAGTAGTACTCAAGTAGTACTACTTTACATACTCACAAATACTGTTCACAAATCTTGTGCTGGAGATCTTTGCCTACGTCTTTCCCTTCTCTGATGTGTACAGTTCTCCGAGTGAGTATAGAGATCTGTGCACACAGATAAATACATTTTAATAGTAAATGTGGCTGGGGCAAGGGAGAATGGTTAGAATTAGAAACTGGCAAATATCTACTTTTAAATCAGTGAGTTTTAATGAAACTTAACAAGGAGTTTATGGAGGCACATGCAAATAGTAAAACACACCCACAAATGAGAAAAACTGCTGCTATTCTCAAAAGTTACACCTACGTCGACCACACTAGTACTACTAATTAAAAAGGCTCAAATTAGCTTAAACCAATCGCTGGAGTAGGTCACAAACCACATATGGCCAATCACTGGTACTGCAACACTCTTTCATAGCAATCAATGGAGGCAAGGAATAACACTAATGCCACATAGGGAAAAATAGGAAATACATAGAAAAATATTTTAAATGTCTACAAATAAATGTAAATATATTATAATATTTTAAATAAAAATGTAAGCATAAAAACAAAGCTATTTTTAACTACAAGTAATATAAAATACATTTTGCAACAAGGCTTCAAACACATTCAACACACCTGCTATAGAAAGGGCGTGCACAGTTAGGACTCCGCCACATGCACACATCAACAGCTAAAACTCTCTATAACATCAACCAATCATACACAGCCCTCCCACAACACTGACCCAAATTTTTTTTATTTCACAGTTTCAGTGAAAATATCTGTATCCTGTTCCCTGATTGAGAGAAACAATTACTTGAAGAGGAGTGAGATTATTTACTGGCAGAGCATCAACATCTTCTATATGTCCAGGGAAGCAGCCACTGCTAGATACCACTTCTCACCTGATGTGATCCTTGACATATTTGCAGAGTGGGAACATGAGCCCAATTGATCCACAGCAGATGCCTCGGGCATCACTGCACATGTCAAACTACTGTCTGCAATCTATTTACTGGCCACTCAATTTATTTATTTATTGGTTTGTTAAGCTTGCAATTTCCCACGGGGTGTCCTGGCTCTAGTAAAAAAAAATACCTTCTGCATCCCAACAAAAATAAGTAAATAGCCCTATTAAACAAATAAAAAAGTTTTTAGTGCTGTGCAAAATTTTTAAATCTCTGGCTCTATTCGTAGGTCCAAAGGCAATCTATTCCAGGCCTGAGCAGTCACCACAGAGAAGCCCCTGCCCCCAGACGTGCTCTGCAAAACGTTAGTATTATAATCAAGCCAGCAGAAGATGAGTGAAGCAGCTTGGTAGGACAACATCTTATAAATATGTCAGAAATTTTATGAAGCTCAAATTGCTGGATAGAGAGTTTTGTGGGCCATACAGAAGACTTTGAACTGGTATCTCATCTTAACAGGCAGACAGTGAAGCTGTTTAAGAAGTGGGTAGGCACTATTACATTTTCTCTTCCCAAAGATCAGCCTGGCTGCTGCATTTTGTATAAGTTGCAAACTCTTGAAGAAGAAGGCTCTTTCCGAGGGGCCAGTGAGACAATTATGGGCTTCTCACACCATGGGCATCTCACAGCAAAGCAAAGCCAGTCACACTGCTTGTGACAGGTACTGAGATCCATCACAAACTCAGTGCACTATGTTATCGCCCTGCCACAGTCAGAAGTAACACTTCTCAAACTGTTGCTAACAAAGCACTAGATATGTGGACTGAAAGTAAGAAAGATAGAGTGTGTTGAGAACAATTTTAACAGTTTACTCATTGCAAATGGAGGTTCTGTAAGTTGTGAATGAGGGAAATATGTGTGATGTCTGCCTATCAATAAAGGTTGATACAAGAACTAGTTGAGAGAGACGGGTGTTGAGCTCTTACCTGGCATTATGATGGAATTCCTGCAACAGGCAGCTCACATTGCAGGTTAGCAGGCATGGCAGTGAAGCAATGCTCCTCAATGGAGGTGAGATGGAGACGTCTGCCTCCAGGAAGTGCTTTTGCCACCTGCATTCTGGAGAACGTCTCCTTCATCCATCTCCTCTCATCCAGCCATTTTGTCTCCCCACAGTGCATGCTTCTACCCCTATTGTATTAAAACAGTCTGTCAGCTCCTGCCATATGACCGTATTCTGTGCTCCACTAGGGGTATATGGAGGGAGACCATCTAGTTCCTTGTAATGATCAACAAAAAACTAAAATGTATATCCCCTCCTCTGTGAAGATTCTCTT
Source organism: Calotriton arnoldi (assembly GCA_963921515.1). NCBI lineage: Eukaryota > Metazoa > Chordata > Amphibia > Caudata > Salamandridae > Calotriton > Calotriton arnoldi. The sequence continues at coordinate 840,519 of CAWUFW010005608.1, read as the reverse complement.
TTCCTGAGTGGGCCTGGTATTATTTGGAGAGAAAGGAATAGATTTAGATATACCATGGTAAACACACAAAACATGTTGCATTTGATTCAGGAATAGGTTGGGCCCAGGAGAAGAACTCTATTGTCCAGAATCATATTGATGTCATATAGCATAATACTACTGGATTCCTACAAATTGCCACCCAAGGTGCATGCAGAATGAGCTTCAAAGGCTAACCAAATGAAGAGATATGTCTGGAAAGTTTAATAAGTAAACATATACACATCCCATCCACACCCAACACAATATCCACAAAAGAAAATATTGGCACAAAAGCATCTCAGAAACACAACACTTCATTAAAAAGAATAATCTTTATTGCAATTTGGTACAAGTATCCTCACACATTGTCATAATACAAAAATATATCCAACTTTAAAAATTCATTATAAATTCAAACATACAATTTCAGTTAAATAAAAATTACTACATAAATTTAAAAATCTAAGTATATTCCAACATGCCTTCTATACAGAAGGCTAAACAAGGGTAAACACTGGCTTGCATGTTTGAACACTCTGCACTCCATTTAGATACAGTTTTAATTTAGTTTCAATGCATGAGTACCCCTACTTCTACAGGAAATTGTAATATTCCTTGTACATACAATGCTAGAACTCTTCAATGCATCCGAAAAGCTCCATAAATTATGAAGAACATTTGCAAAGGATACATGATGCTTGGTGAGTGGAAACATTATGCTACCACATACATTCACACATAAATGCAAATTGCAGTCACCCACAAATATCAGCACATGACGCACGCAAATTGCACAAACCATTTCTCTAAAATACATAATCTATAAATCCTAAGTGAATAACCTTTTGCAGTGTTTCTCCAAAATGTCTTTGATTTGTCGACCTTGGGCATTTGATGTTTGAAGTCTGAAGTAACTGGGGTCTGCTGAGAGGCCAAACACATGTGCTGTGCCATAATACGCATATTGCCATATTTGGCACTTTTGTTAATCAGCAGTAAATGTGTGCATATGTTGGTTGGAACTGTTGGCAGCCAATCAGATTGCAGGCACGAGATAGGGAGGGTTCGCGGATCCTCCGCGGCCATATTTGTATATCTGAGAAATATTTAAATTTCTCAGCAACTACTGAACGGATTTACACTATTTAACAAAAAGAGTGCTTTCTGAACCAAAAGCTACCTTTTTGCCAAACTTGGTGTAATTCCGTTCAGCAGTTTGGGCTGTAGCTGTGTCTAAAGTTTCCTATGGAGAAAACGTGTTTTGGGACCCCTGTTTTTCTCGGCCCCCGCTTAACAAATCACCCCGAAACTTTCAACACAGGAGCTGACCTAACCACCGCATTAGTTTTGAAAATTTCGCGAAGATTCGTCAAATGGCGCCAAAGATATTGTCAAAAGAAAAAACACTTTTTGAATAGAAACAAGGTCATAACTAGAACTACCTACTGGCAACCTCCAGTAGGTAATGAATCTATCTATCTATCTATCTATCTATCTATCTATCTATCTATCTAGATATATATATACACAGATATATATATATTACCTACTGGCGGTCGCCAGTAGGTAGTTATAGTTAGGACCTAGTTTCCATAGGAAAAGCGTTTTTTGATTTGCCAATATCTTTGGCGTCGTTTGACGAATCTTCGTGAAATTTTAAAAATTAATGGGACGCTCCGGTCAGCTCCTGTCTTGAAAGTTTCAGGATGATTCGTCAAGCGGGGGCCGAGAAAAAAGGGGGGTCCCAAAACGCATTTTCTCCATGTTAATTTCCATAGGAAATTTAGACAAAGCTACAGCCCGAACTGCTGAACGGAATTACACCAAATTTTGCAAAAAGGTAGGTCTTGGTCCAGAAAGCGCCCTTTTTTTAAATGGTGTAAATCCGTTCAGTAGTTCCTGAGAAATTAAAAAAAGAAAACTTTCGATATCTGAGTACCGGGGAGGGTTCGCAAACCATCCCGGGCACAAGCTTCACTCTGATTGGCTGCCAACACTCCAAACCAGGAAGTGTTGGCAGCCATCTTGTGACTCGTTAACCGAGTCACAAGAAAAGAGTAAAAAAAAAGGTGAAAAACAAGAAAAAGAGGCAGGGTACAAACACCCTGACCCCCTAGGCCTGCTCAGGGGGTCCCAAAAGGACCACCAGGGCCATAGAAAGAATTTTTGTTAAAAAAAAAATCGGCCAAATTCGTGCTGGGTGCGCAAATCTGGCCGACAAAATAAAAAAAAAACGAAGCCCGGACTCCCGCGCTTCTTTGTATTAAATCCCCCGGGTGGGCCAGGTCCCGGGGGCATGGCAATTTATGTTGCGGGGGCCTGCGGGGGCCCCCACAGCCCCAGGGACCGCCACCTCCCCGGGGCTTCATTTATGATGTGCGGGGGGCACACGGACCCCCGCAGCCCCGGGGACTGCCACCTCCCTGGGTATAATGAAATAAGGGTGGGGGGCCTCGTAGGCCCCCCAAGCCCCGGGGACTGCCACCTCCCCGGGGCTTTCTTAAAATTAGGGTGGGGGGCCTCGTGGGCCCCCCCAAGCCCCGGGGACTGCCACCTCCCCGGGGCTTTCTTAAAATTAGGGTGGGGGGCCTCGCGATGAGGTCCACTTGTGTCCTGAGGACCTCAGGACACAAGTGGACTTCATCCCCCGAGCAGCAGTGCGCCAAGAGGCGCGTTTGCAGAGTGGTGTAAAAAAGGGGGCATGGCCTCGACTACCTCTCCGCAATCCAGCTGTGTGGCGCTTACTGGAGGTACCTGGTGGGCTAGTTGGCCCCCAGGGACCATCAGTATTCAAGGGGACTTAATCCCCAACTTAGAACACACCAGGGGGCACGTTTGCAGAGTGGTGGAGAAAGGGGGAGTGGCCTTTGTCCACCTCTCAGCAATCCCACTGTGTGGGGCTTACTGTAGGTAAGAGGTAGGCTAGTAGGCCCCTAAAGGACCCCCAGCAGCGAAGGGGACTTTAATCCCCATCCAAGAGCGCGCCAGGGAGCGCGTTTGTAGAGTGGTGGGAAAAGGGGGCGTGGCCTGCTCTGAGAATTTAGCAATCCTAATGTGTGGGACTTACTGGAGGTAATAGGAGGGGTAGTTGGCCCCAAGGATGTCCTTGGGGGCCAACTACCCCTCTTGTTACCTCCAGTAAGTCCCACACAATGGGATTGCTAAAACGTCTTCGGAGGCCATGCCCCCCTTTCTCCACCACTCTGCAAACACTCCTCCTGGCAGACTACGGGATGGGGGATGAAGTCCAATTTAATCCTGATGGACTTTGGGGGCCAAGAAGCCCTACTGGTACCTCCTGTAAGCCCCACGCAGTGGAATTCCTGAGCGCTGGTCGGAGGCCCAGCACCCTTTCTCCACCACTCTGCAAACGCGACTACTAGTTAAAGAAGTGTTTGCAATGCAATAGGTTTCACATTTGCGAGAATTAGAGCTATTGGCGTTGTAAATGCAAAAGTTTTTTACTAATGTTTTTTGGACTGGAGTGGATGTATGTTGTGTGTAGTGGAATTATGTGGTATGTTATGCAGTGAAATTATGTGGATAGAAAGTATGTGGTATTTAGTGTATAGGAATTATGTAGAGTGGGATTATGTGTTATGGAGAGTAATTATGTGGTATGGTAGTCTGTGTTGTGGAGTGTAACCTCAGGTTTAGTCTTCCTCGTTTCCATAGAAGCTCAACTATGAACTCAGTGAGACAAAAAAAGATGGAATCACTGAGGAGCGCTTGTGGACCTAGTCAGAGGTATGAGCAGGGCCACTGGAATTATGTGACTGTTTGGCTGCACCGACTTTCGCACAATTATACATTTTCTGCATTAGCCACATAATTCATCATCTGCACCCTAATCTGCAGATTTTAACAAAAAAAGCCTTGTTTCTAGCTCAAACGGCTCAAACGTTACCAATAATGCAGCGACAAGTGTTACAGTGTGGTGGAAGGCCCTTTGCAAACCTAGAATGGTCACCTGTTACTGATTGCTAAATGTGGGTGTTAAATTGGTACTAATGGTCTGCAAGCCACTCTTGCTTCTCTCTGCGCCTCTCTTGCCTCTTTCTGCATTTCTGTTGCTTCTTTCTGCATTTTTCTTTCTTTTTCTGCACTTCTCTTGACCTCATTCTGCAAATCTCTTGTACTTTCTGCACCTCTCTTCCCTCTTTCTGCACGTCTGTTGCCTCTTTCTGCACCTCATTTGCTTCTTTCTGTACCCCTCTTATGTCTTTCTGCACCCTTTTTGCCTCTTTCTGCACCTCTATTCCTTCTTTCTATGCTTCTTTTGTTTCTTTCTGCACCTGTCTTGCTTCTTTCTGCACCCCTCTTGCCTCTCTCTCTACCCCTCTTCCCTCTTTCTGCACTTCTGTTGCTTCTTTCTGCACTTATCTTGCTTCTTTCTGCACCTCACTTGCCTCTTTCTGCACCTCTATTGCCTCTTTCTGCAGTTCTCTTGCCTCCTTCTGCACTTCACTTGCCTCTTTCTGTAACTCTCTTGCCTCTTTCTGCACCTCACTTGGTTCTTTCTGCACCCCTTTTGCCTGTTTCTGCACCCCTCTTCCCTCTTTGTGCAAGTCTCTTGCCTCTTTCTACACCTCTCTTCCCTCTTTCTGCACCACTCTTGCCTCTTTCTGTACCTCTGTTACTTCTTTCTTCACCTGTCTTGTGTCTTTCTGCACCCTTCGTGCCTCTTTCAGCACCTCTGTTGCTTCTTTCTGCAGTTCTCTTCCTCTTTCTACACCCCTCCTGTCTCTTTCTGTGCCCGTCTTGCCTCTTTGTCACCTCTCCTGCCCCTTTCTGCACCCCTCTTGCCTCTTTTTCCACCTCTGTTGGTTCTTTCTGCACCTCTTTTGCTTTGTTCTGCACCTCACTTGCCTCTTTCTGTACCCCTGTTGCCTCTTTCTGTACCTCTGTTGGTTCTTTCTGCACTGCTCTGGCTTCTTCCTGTACCTCTGTTCAAAATTTCTTCATCCCTCTTGCCTTTTTCTGCACCCCTCTTCCCTCTTTCTGCACCTCTCTTGCCTCAGTCTGCCCACCTGTTTCCTCTTTCTGTACCTCTTTTGCCTGTTTCTGCAACTCTCCTGCCTCTTTCTGCAGTTTTCTTGCCTCCTTCTGTACCTCACTTGCCTCTTTTTGCACCTCTGTTGGTTCTTTTGCACTGCTCTTGTTCTTTCTGCACCTCTCTTGCAAATTTCTGCACCCCTCTTGCCTCGTTCTGCACCCCTTTTACTTGTTTCTGCACCTCTCTTGCCTCTGTCTGCACCTCTGTTCCCTCTTTCTGTACCCCTTTTGCTTGTTTCTGCAACCCTCTTACCTCTTTCTGGAGTTCTCTTGCCTCCTTCTGTGCCTCTGTTGCTTCTTTCTGCACTTCTCTTGCCTCTTTCTGCACCCCTGTTGCTTCATTCTGCACTTTCCATGCTTCTTTCTGCACCTGTCTTGCTTCTTTCTGCACCCCTGTTGTCTCTTTCTGCACTCGTCTTCCCTCTTTCTGTACCTTTCTTGCCTGTTTCTGCATCTCAGTTGCCTCTTTCTGCACTTTTCTTGCTTCTTTCTACACCTCTGTTGCTTCTTTCAGCAATTCTCTTGCCTCTTTCTGAAGTTCTCTTACCTGTTTCTGCACCCTTTTTGCCTCTTTCTGCACCTGTCTTCCCTCTTTGTACAAGTCTCTAGCCTCTTTCTACACCTCTCTTCCCTATTTCTGCACCACTCTTGCCTCTTTTTGTACCTCTGTTGCTTCTTTCTGTACTTCTCTTGCCTCTTTCTGCACCCTTCGTGCCTCTTTCAGCACCTCTGTTGCTTCTTTCTGCACTTTTCTTCCTTCTTTCTGCACTCCTCGTGCCTCCTTCTGCACCTCTGTTGCTTTTTTCTGCACTTCTCTTGGTTCTTTCTGCACTGCTGTTGCCTCTTTCTTTATTCCTCTTACCTCTTAGAGCACCACTTTTGCTTCGTTCTGCACTTCCCTCTACTTTTTCTGCACCCCTCTTGCCTCTTTGTGCACTTCTGATGCTTCTTTCTGCACTTCTATTGCCTCTTTCTGCACTTGCCTTGCTTCTTTCTGCAGCTGACTTGCCTCTTTCAGCCCCTCTGTTGCTTTTTTCTGCAGATCGCTTGCCTCTTTCTGCACCTCACTTGCCTGTTTCAGCACCTCTGTTGCTTTTTTCTGCAGATCTCTTGCCTCTTTCTGTACCCCTCTTTTCTCTTTCTGCACTTCTCTTGCCTCTTTATGCACCCCTGTTCCCTCTTTCTGCACCTCTCTTGACTCTTTCTGTACCTCTGTTGCCTCTTTCTGCACTTCTCTTGCTCTTTCTGCACCCTATGTGCCTCTTTCAGCACCTCTGTTACTTCTTTTGCACTTCTCTTCCTTCTTTCTGCACCCCTCGTGCCTCTTTCAGCACCTCTGTTGCTTCTTTCTGCACTCCTCTTCCTTCTTTCTGCACCCCTCGTGACTCCTTCTGCACCTCTGTTGCCTCTTTCAGCTCTCTGTTGGTTCTTTCTGCACTGCCCTTGTTCTTTCTGCACCTCACTTGCCTCTTTCTGCACTTCTCTTGCTTCTTTCTAAACCTCTGTTGCTTCTTTCAGCAATTCTCTTGCCTCTTTCTGCACTTCTCTTGCTTGTTTCTGCACCTCTGTTGCTTCTTTCTGCACCCCTCCTGTCTCTTTCTGTATCCCTCTTCCCTATTTGTGCAAATCTCATGCCTCTTTCTACACCTCTCTTCCCTCTTTCTGCACCACTCTTGCTTCTTTCTGTACCTCTGTTGCTTCTTTCTGCACATCTCTTGCCTCTTTCTGCACCCTTCTTGCCTCTTTCTGCACCCTTCGTGCCTCTTTCAGCACCTCTGTTGCTTCTTTCTGCACTTCTCTTCCTTCTTTCTGCACCCCGTGCCTCTTTCAGCACCTCTGTTGCTTCTTTCTGCACTCCTCTTCCCTCTTTCTGCACCCCTCTTGCCTCCTTCTGCACCTCTGTTGCCTCTTTCAGCACCTCTGTTGGTTCTTTCTGCACTGCTCTTGCTTCTTTCTGCACCTCACTTGCCTCTTTCTGCACTTATCTTGCTTCTTTTTAAACCTCTGTTGCTTCTTTCAGCATTTCTCTTGCCTCTTTCTGCACTTCTCTTCCTTCTTTCTGCACCCCTCCTGCCTCTTTCTGTACCTCTCTTGCCTCTTTGTGCACCCCTCCTACCTTTTTGTGCACCCCTCTTGCCTCTTTTTGCACCTCTGTTGGTTCTTTCTGCACTGCTCTTACTTCTTTCTGCACCTCACTTGCCTCTTTCTGCACCCCTGTTCCCTGTTTCTGCACCTTTCCTGCCTGTTTATGCACTTCTCTTGCCTCTTTCTGCACCTCTAAGTTAGAGGTAGTTTTAATCCCCCTGCCCTATTATGTACTAGGGCCTTACAGGGGAGGTCATGCCAATCACAGGGGTACCCCAACCCATAGTGTACTCTAGTGTATGTAGGTGTTTTCACTGTATTATAAGTGTCTTTCAGCATAGCACTGGCTCCGGTCCTGGTTAGTCAGAGTCAGTTACCACCAGTAGCAGTCAGTAAAAAGTTCGGGCGAAGGATGACTTTGCAACAAGGCCTTTTTCTGCACCTCTGTTGGTACTTTCTGCATATCTCTTGCTTCTTCCTGCACTTTTCTTTGTCTTCCTGGACTTCTGTTGCCTCTTTCTGTATTTCTCTTGCTTCTTTCTGTGCCTTTCTTCCTCTTTCTTCACATGTCCTACCTCTGTAGGCATAGTTAGAAATTATCATTTAAAAAACCTTAGAAATTCACTGAAAAAACCATAGATTTCAGGGACATTATAGTTAGAAATTATCATTTAAAAGACCTTTGAAATTCACTGACAAAACCATAGGTTTCAGGGACGTTATAGTTAGAAACTAGCATTTAAAAAACCATAGAAATTCACTGAAAAAACCATAGGTTTCAGGGACGTTATAGTCAGTTGGACATTTCACTCGTACAAAACCAGAGAAATTCGGCCGTTATAGTTAGTTCAGCTAACTATAACTCGCGCCCCCGCAATGCACTGCTGATGACGTCACATATTACATCATTCATGACATGGTCAGTGACATCACTGATGACATCACTGATGACATCTCAAATGACATCATAGATGACATCACTGATGACATCATCCACATGATAATCTGATGCACCTCCTCACACCCTAATATAACATTTGATACACCCACTCTAAAATACAGACTACCATTTTTGAAACCATAGACACACCAATACCAGTTACTACATACACACTCACTGATTCCTAGGTCTACACACATGTCCACTCATTCACCCATACAGCCACTCATAGATGCAGTCACTCATTAATACAGCACTATCATATGCAATCATACACCTATACAGACACTCACACACCGCCACTCATCCATAGAGTTACTCACACACCTAGTCAGTCATGCAAAGAATCAATCACACCCATTTACACACCTATACAGTTATACACACACCACCTCACTTATTCATACAGATACTAACACATACTTACACTCTTATACAATCACTGATACAAGCACACACTCATCCATACAGCCACTCTCACAATCACTCACTCTCACATATAGTCATTTATATACTCCAACACTCACATATACTGCCTTTCACCTATGTAGTTACTCACACATGTACCACTGAGACATCCATTCACTCACCAACACAGCCATACACACACTCACCCACCCACACAGCCCCTCACAAATGCACTCTTGAACCCATACACCCACTGACTCACCCACTCACACATCTGTGGAGAGAGTCACACACCCCCCACCCACCCACACAGACACTCGGGCACCCATACAGATACTCAGACAACCAATCAATAACCCATATAGACACTCAGGTAGATACTCTCCATCCCATGCAGCCGCTTACACACCAACTGACAGACTAATACAGACATTCAGACAGTTTAGTCACTAACCCATGGTTCAGTAAGACACGATTAATCACTCACTTATACAGTCAGTCACGCACCTACTAAATCATCCATTCAGACACTTATACACCCACTCATTCTTCAATACACCTTGGCATATATATATATAAAACATAGTTGAACTTTACAGAAACACACATTCACTGGATTATGTCATCAGTGATGTCATCAGTGATGTCATCAGTGATGTCATCAGTGATGTCACTGACCATGTCATGAATGATGTAATATGTGACGTCATCAGCAGTGCATTGCGGGGCGCGAGTTATAGTTAGCTGAACTAACTATAACGGCTGAATTTCTCTGGTTTTGTACGAGTGAAATGTCCAACTGACTATAACGTCCCTGAAACCTATGGTTTTTTCAGTTAATTTCTATGGTTTTTAAATGCTAGTTTCTAACTATAACGTCCCTGAAACCTATGGTTTTTTCAGTGAATTTCAAAGGTTTTTGAAATGATAATTTATAACTATAACGTCCCTGAAACCTATGGTTTTTTCAGTGAATTACCTACTGGCGGTCGCCAGTAGGTAGTTATAGGTAGGACCTATTTTCCATAGGAAATTCACAACATTCTATTCCCAATAACTTTGGCGCCGGTCGACGAATCTTCGCGAAATTTTCAAAACTCGTGGGGCGCTCCGGTCCGCTCCTATCTTGAAAGTTTCGGGGTGATTTGGCAAGCGGGGGCCAAGAAAAAAGGGCGGTCCCAAAACGTGTTTTCTCCATGTTATTTTCCTTAGGAAACTTTAGACAAAGCTACAGCCCGAACTGCTGAACGGAATTACACCAAATTTTGCAAAAAGGTAGCCTTTGGTTCAGAAAGAGCCCTTTTTGTTAAATGGTGTAAATCCGTTCAGTAGTTGCTGAGAAATTCAAAAAATAAGAGTCAAAAATCAATTTCCCATAGGGAACTTTGTGCAAGGCTACAGCGGAAACTACTGAACGGATTTACCCCAAATTTGGCATAAAGGTACTGCTTGGCTCAGAAAGCGACCTTTTCAAAAATGGTGTAAATCCGTTCAGTAGTGTTTTAAATATTAAAGGAAAAAGATCTTTATATATCTGGGCGGAGCCTAACCACACATGTCATCGTGAGATCTGATTGGCTATCAGCACTTCATCCAAGAAGTGTTGGCAGCCATCTTGGGACCAATATACATGATAGCACCCCAATGAAATGCATTGTAGTCAATAGAAGATTTTGAGGGTCACCAAAAGGAGAACTATAAAGGGTGATAACAGACTTTAGTTACATTAGAATTCATTTGTTGATGGTACCATACTAATTTTAGGAATTGTGGTGTGTTCTAGGGTGATTTTACCCTGTGAAAAACCTTCTGCTGGGATTTCATGAATCATGTTTGAGAGAAAACAATTTTCTCATACTTGTCCCACAGAGGTTTGGAAGGTGCTCCAGAAGCTAAAATGAGAGCATATTTTCTGTAAATTCACATTATCTTTCTCAGTCATGTGAGAATGAAGTCTGACATTCTCCGTAAAACATGTAAATCCAACAAGGGCAGAGACTGTCAGTTGATTCCTTTGTGTTCTACTGCAGCTTCCCAGAGTGTTCTTAAGAACAACTAGAGCGCTAACAACCTTACCTATGACAAAAGTATGGCACACCTGAAGCCATCTTGATTGGAATAAACTGGTAACACTTAAAACATTTAATTTAAAAAGGAACAAAATGATGGGGTTCATTTTGTCTTAGAAACTATGGTTAGTGCTGCAGAAAGAAAAATTAGGACATGTTTTAAGTGAGATCTCAAATATCTTCCTGTTATATTTCAACAGGAGCAGCCTGCCAGTTGATTCCTTTGTGTTCTACTGCAGCTTCCCAGAGTGTTCTAAAGAACAACTAGAGCGCTAACAGCCTTACCTATGACAACAGTATGGCACACCTGAAGCCATCTTGATTGGAATAAACTAGTAACACTTAAAACATTTAATTTAAAAAGGAACAAAATGATGGGGTTCATTTTGTCATAGAAATTATGGTTAGTGCTGTAGAAAGAAAAATTAGGACATGTTTTAAGTGAGATCTCAAATATCTTCCTGTTATATTTCAACAGGAGCAGCCTGTGAGAATAAAGTCTGACATTCTCCGTAAAACATGTAAATCCAACAAGGGCAGAGACTGTCAGTTGATTCCTTTGTGTTCTACTGCAGCTTCCCAGAGTGTTCTAAAGAACAACTAGAGCGCTAACAGTCTTACTTATGACAAAATTATGGCACACCTGAAGCCATCTTGATTGGAATAAACCGGTAACACTTAAAACATTTAATTTAAAAAGGAAAAAAATGAGGGGGTTCATTTTGCCATAGAAATTATGGTTAGTTCTGCAGAAAGAAAAATTAGGGCATGTTTTAAGTGAGATCTCAAATCCTCTTCTATTTCATTAGAAAATTCTGACATGCAGACTGAAACAATCACTTTCAATACCAGCAGTAGACTTCCAGTTAACTCCCTGGTGAGCAGTAGCTTTACTACAGTGATCTAATGAGCAACTAGAGTGCTAACATTCTGAATTTATGGCAAATGTGTGACACATCTGAATGCCTTCTTGATGGAATCAAAGTAAAAACTGAAAGCATTTCCTACTGAGAAGACTGCAGTAAATGAGGAAATTAGGAAACTTCATAACAAATAAGTATCCCAAGATGGCCACCAGAGAAACAAGCATTGAAAATGCAATAGGTCTCACATTTTTTTGAGTTAGAGCTTTTGGCGTTGTAAATGGGAATGTGTTATGGAGTTGTATGTATGTGGTGTGCAGTGGAATTATGTGTGTTGTATTGGGATAGTTAGTTGTGGAGCAGTATGAACCATAAGTAAGGAGAGTGAGGAGAAGAGCAGCAGGAGGTACAAGTAAGGAGAGCGAGGAGAAAAGTAGTGTGAGGCACAAGGAAGGAGAGTGGGGAGGAGAACATCGTGAGGCAAAAGGGTGGAGAGGGAGGAGAAGAACACAGTGAGGCATCAGGAAGGATATTGAGGAGGAAAAAAGCAGCGTGAGGCAAAAGGAAGGAGAGTGATGAGAAGATGAGCCAAAGATACAAAGAAGGAGAGTGGAAAGCAGCTTTCTACCCAAAGTTCACCCTCCATGTGTTTTGCATAATGTATACAGAACTCCAAGCTTGAAGTGTGTGGTTTCTAATGGCAAGCTAAGTCTGTATTTATCGCACAACCACTTTGTACCCCTAGTTGTGAATACTAAAGTGTCAGTCTAGACTACTTACTAATGTATGCATGCATTATGAATTACATAGGACCGGGAACACGGGTGTCCCATGTTGGTCCATGAACATTAGATCCATACCAGATTCTCAGTATATCCATTTAGGATAATTGTTCATTCAATAGCCTTAATTTGAATCAACCACATAGCCTATGGTTGTCCTGAAATCTGGCCCTTGTGGTTTCAACACTGGACACTTTTAAACTATAGCATTTGCCATTCAGTGTTTATCATGCAAATTGCACAAAATTCACTGTACAACAAAATTATGATTTTTACTAATCCATACACAGGCATGTGCACATTTATAACATGGGTAAACTTCTTCACTTTGGCTGCACACATGCAATATCCACCTCACTCATGCCTCTTTGGAAACTACAAAAGTTACATGATGAAAGAAATCGGAGGCAAAATATGTGTTTGAGCAATATCTTAAAATGCAAACATCCGTTCGGAAGCACTCCTTGGCCACCTTCTCTACTCCTAACAAAAAAACTATAAATAAGAGCTTTGTCCTGAAGTCTGTTGTCTCTCTGTAGGAGGCCCTGAAGTCTTTTGAAAGCTCCCTCTAGATGACACTATTAAAGAGCTGGAACTCAAGCAGCAGTACTGTCGTGCTGTTCAGCAGCACATACCATTTGACCAACAATCCCAGTCCCAGCTGAGCTCCAATTCCACTGTGGCCAGGTATCAAGACTATTTGTAGGAAGTATATCAATTGTGGACTGGATCAATAACGTGTATGTTTCTTATAGCTAGGGCCACTGGGATTATGAGTTTCTATGATCACGGCTTTATCAACATAGTTATGGGTTTACCACATTTGCCACATAATCTCCCATCTGCTGCATAATTTGCATATTTCAACAATAAACCTATTTTGTTTCTAGCTTGAGTGGATCAAAAATTACAAAAAATGCCTCATGTGCTGCACAACGGGATACCCTTTGAAAAGGTTAACTGGTCACCTTTCTGCTTCTGAATGCTGTATTTAGGTGTTAAGTTGTTACTACGGATGCAGAATTTTCAACTAATGTGTATTAAATGGCAGAATAATATTACCAAAGGATGTGCTGCATCATGCCATATACAATTTGCTTTCTCTGCTGCATAATTTAGTCAACTCTACCACATAATTTGGTCTTCCATTGCTGCATGCTTCTACAGTACATCAACTGAATGATCTCTAGATAGAGTAAAAAACTCAGTGATGCTATATGCACCTCAAAGTATCCAAAGGCTGAACAGGAGCTTTTTTTACAAGCTAAGGCCACCGGAAGAAGGCACTCAACTATCCTCTAAGGCCAAAGGTTACCTGAACATGATCAGCTATCTTACCAGGAAAAAGGCTACCATCAGGAGGTCTCCAGCTACATTATGAGACTGCGAGTTACCTGGTCATCAGCTATTTCATCAGACTGGAAGGTACTCCTGAAAGCAGTTCTCAAAAACATTTGGGTGACTGCGGTGTATCTTAACAATTCCCGGCAATGCCCCAGTAATGGAGCACCACCCTTGCTTAAGGTGCAGTAAGCATACATCTCCTCCCTTCCACACGACCCTACAACACATCCCACTAACTGCAAAGATGCTCTGAGACTTCAGCTCAGCACACAGCACGATTGTTCTTGCCTCCTCTCGCGCCACCCTCCCCCGCTCCCAGTCTCCTCTGTACCATTCATGACTGTCCTCTAACAAAACAATGTGCACTTGAGTGAAATCTGGCCACTCACTGCAGTATGTGGAGCACCCTGTTAAGCCACAACAAAGGATGTTGTTTCTACCCGAGCGAATTACTCAAGCGTCTTGTAATGAGCCATTCACAAGTTCAACGCTACTTGTCCGACTGAATTAATCACGCTAGCGTTGCAGCGCCGGCGTTCTGTAAATGGCGGCAGTGTGCTGTGCTCGTTAGCTTTCGGTCAAATTGTACAAAATAGAACACGCTGCTTCCAACAAAAACGCGGGAAACCGGTCATCCAGACGTTGCTCTGTTGGCGGTACCTGGCTGCAAACTTCCCAGCACACTGTTGAAAGAGAGAGTGGGGAAATGGACTTTCTAAGGAGGCCGAAATTGGGGCAGACATCTGAGAGCGGTCAATACCTCCAGTAAGGGACCCACGTGGACCCAAAATTCTTGTAGCAATGGAGAGTTATTAAATCAAAGAACGCCTACACTATCGCCAACCTTGTGCTGGAACCAAACTTTCATTCGCAAGCTTAGAATCGGATGCAAAACGTTAAGATCAATTGAGTCTCTGGACCCTTTCCCCACAAAGTCTGGGATGACCAGAAATCTACTGTTAATAGAACCACTGTAACTAATCAGGTTGAATAACGGGGTTGGGGTACTACACAGTAAGAGGCAGTACCCTACAACAATGTGGACCTTATCAGTGACCTGGATTTTACTGCAGACAAAAGTAGTAATGTGAAAAGTGGCCTGGGAGGCCTCCTGCATCCCAGTCTTACCCTCTCCCTTTGTATGCTTGCTCTACCCATTTAACACACTATATTCGAAGCTCAACCACTAAACCAAAATACAGGAATGGCCCTTTAACGAAGTGAACCTCTGAAATGAATGATAATGTCAAGTGTAACCCAGTACCTTGTCTGTCTCAGCCGCGGCTCAGGTTGTCCGTCAAGGAAACATCTTTTAATGCTGTGTAAACCACATGCAGAAAGTATTTTATCTGCAAAATAAGTAAGTAGCAGTCGATAATGCCAGATGTACTTTACCCTGCAACACCTCTCCTCATTCTAGAGAGCAAGCATGCCCCAGGGTCGCAGAGAACAAGATTTTCTTATAAGTAGGAGAGATGGGTCTGTGCAACACAAGCTACATCATCTTGTAGGCCGTTATTTGTTTTTCATGCTAGTTTCTCTACATGACATGCTGTTTACAAGGAATAACGTTTCAGCTGAAATAGGGTCGATATCCGCTTCAACAGCAAAACTGAATAAAGTGTACATTCAGGAGGCTAACTCTGCCCTTCTCACCAGTGGGCAAAAGAGGAGCCTGGAGCACAAACCTGCTTGGCACAAGCTTTATAGACTGTTAATCTCCCTGCAATGACGCTACAAATGCCAGCTCTCCACGACGAGCAACATATAAATGTGGAGTACAACTAGAGTCGCAAATTGAAAAAAATAAAGGTGAATCTAAAGAATGATGTACAACTGATACAAACCAACACATTTTCTGGACGGGGTGTTCGAAGTTGCAACTTTTTGGGAAGCTGTACAAATTTTATGGAAAAATGCCACTCTTCCTCACTTGCCTGTGAGAATCAGAACTTTAGCAACAAATCTTTACATATACTCATGCAAAACTAAGCAAATGGTTCTACGCAAGGTAGCCACTGAGCAGTTAACATAGATGGGGCAGCTGGAAATGGATTTAGAGACAAGATGTGAGGCAAGTCTTACGCAGATGCAGCAAGAGCATGAGAAAAGTCAGTTCTAAGTGCTTTCCTTTTCCGCATTATAAACCAGTGGTGCGCGCGCACCACAGAGGAGCGGGGGGAGGGAGCGCGGCCGCGGCAGCGACACGAACGCGCGCTGCTGCGCGTGCTGGCCACCGACGGGAATGGGCGGAGCAAAGGCGGGACATGCACCCGCCTTTGCCCAATTGCGTACAGGATTTTTTTTTAAAATGCACGCGAAAGCCAATGGCAGCCGCAGAAAGAAAAACCACACGCACGAGCGTGTGGTTAGCTTTCAGAAGCCCTTTCTAGAGGTCTCGCACTGCGCGAGCAGTTCTGCGCACTGCAGCGCGAGATCTAAAAAGAGCCCAAATGTAGCACAAATATCACCCACATGTAGCCCACATATAGCCCAATGACAGAAGAGTGGAAAACACTTTTTATTTTTAGGTTTTTTGCAGTTTTATATAGTGCAGACTGGTCAGGTATTGGAGCGTTGCATCTTACTTGGACCCCTTATTGCGTATTTTGCACGAAGTACATGAGATTGATCTTGCGAAACACTGAACTTTACTATTCTGTTAACCTGAAGTTGCTCTGAACCGGGCTTTGTAACACCCGTTTTTACCTACTGGTTTTAATTAATTCTCACTGTATTGTATTAAGAAAGAGGATTTACTGTTTTTATGTACACTTTTATGATCTATGTTTCTAAATCAGATCGAATAAAGTTTAATGAATGTAATTGAAGTCTCCCAAGATGGCCACCAGAGAAAAATGAGCCCAAATGTAGCACAAATATCACCCAGATGTAGCCCACGTATAGCCCCATGACAGGAGTGTGGAAAACACTTTTTATCCTTTGGTTTTTTGCAGTTTTATATAGTGCAGGCTGGTCAGATATTGGAGTGCTTTACATGAGCATTGGTTACATCATACAAGGACAAACTCATTTTGGTTGTAGGCATGGGGAGATTAAGTGATTTGACCAGAATCACAGAATGACGAGCTGAAGCAGAAACTCCAACTTGGTAACACCACATTTTCTCCCCTAAGCGTAACATTTAATCAAGTGGTCAACTGGATAAAAAAACATAGAGATAACAAATAATTCAAAAGTGCTTTGTCGCTATTTGAGAACTGCTTGGCTCAGAAAGCGACCTTTTAAAAATGGTGTAAATCCGTTCGGTAGTTGCTGAGAAATTGTAAAAAACAAATATCGATATCTAGAGGCGCGGTGGATCCGCGAACCCTCCCGACCACGAGCTTCATTTTAATTGGCTGCCAACACTCCAAACCAGGAAGTGTTGGCAGCCATCTTGTGACTCGGTAGAACCGAGTCACAAGAAAACAGGGAAACAAAGGTGAAAAAGAAGAAAAGGGGGCAGGGTAGAAACACCCTCACCCCCTAGGCCTGCTCAGGGGGTCCCACAAGGACCCCCAGGGCCAAAAAAAGCATTTTGTTAAAACAAATTTGCGAAATTCGCGCTGGGGTCACGAATCCCACCGAAATGTAAAACAAAAATGAAGCGCGGGATACCGCGCTTCATTTAATTGAGACCCCCGGGTGGGCCAGGTCCCGGGGGCATTGCCAACAAATATATGCAGGGCCCGTGGGGGTCCCCGCAGCCCCGGGGACCGCCACCTCCCGGGACTTGTTTTTTAATGTTTGGGGGCCTCCAAGGCCCCCCAAGCCCCGGGGACCGCCACCGCCAGGGCTTTTATCAAATAGGGACCCTCAGGATTCAAGGGGAATTAATCCTCCAACTTACCCTGAGCACTACTGATGCAGTCCAGCCATCGCCCTGTCACTACCCATGCACTCCTCCAATCAACCAGCGAGCACCATGTACTTATCCAATCACTCCGCCAAAACACAAGCACTTATAAATTCACCATCCACTCTCCTTGCAGTACTCTAATCATCCAGTCAGTACCCATGTACTCATCCAATGACCCAGGCACTAACTCATGGCAAATACAGAGGAGGTCATGCTAATCACAGGGGTACCCCAACGCATAGTGTTCCCTAGTGTATGTAGGTGTTTTCACTGTATTCTAAGTGTCTTTTACCACCAGAGACAGAGTCAGTTACCACCAGTACCCATCAGCAAAAAGTTGGGGGCACACGAGTACTTTCTACTCCTCTGTTGGTTCTTTCTGCACATCGCTTCCTTCTTCTTGCACTTTTCTTCGTCTTTTTGGACTTCTGTTGCCTCTTTCTGCATTTGTCTTCCTTCTTTCTGCGCTTTTCTTCTTCTTTCTTCACATGTCCTACCTCTGTAGGCATAGTTAGAAACTAGCATTTAAAAAACCTTTGAAATTCACTTAAAAAACCATAGGTTTCAGGCATGTTATAGTTAGAAATTAGTATTTAAAAAACCTTAGAAATTCACTGAAAAAACCATAGGTTTTAGGGAAAGTTATAGTTAGTTGGACATTTCACTCGTACAAAACCAGAGAAATTCCCCCGTTATAGTTAGTTCAGCTAACTATAACTCGCGCCCCCGCAATGCACTGCTGATGACGTCACATATGACATCACTGATGACATGGTCAGTGACATCACTGATGACATCACTGATGACATCTCAAATGACATCACTGATGACATCACTGACGACATCATCCATGTGATAATTTGATGCATCTTCTCACACCCTAATGTAACCTTTGATACACCAACTCTAAATAACAGACTGCCATTCTCAAAACCATAGACACTCCAGCAGCAATAACTACATACCCACTCACTGATTCTTAGGTCTAAACACATATCCACTCACTCACCCGTACAGTCACTCATACTTACAATCACTCAGTACAGGACTATCATATGCACTCAAACGCCTATATAGACACTGACACACCACCACTCATCCATAGAGGTACTCACACACCTAGTCAGTCATGCAAATAATTAATCACACTCCCATTTACTCACCTATACAGTTATACACACACCAGCTCACTTACTCATACAAATACTAGGACATTCTTACGCTCTTATACAATCACTGATACAAGCACACACTCATCCATACAGTCACTCTCATAATCACACACTCTCACTTATAGCTATTTATATATTCCAACACACATATATACTTCCTTTCACATATGTAGTTACTCACACATGTACCACTGAGATATACATTCACTCACTAACACACCCATACACACACTCACACACCCATACAGTCCATCACAGATGCACTCTTGAAACCATGCACCCAGTGAATCACCCACTCACACATCTTATGCACTGAGTCACACACACCCCACCCATACAAACACTCAGGCATCCATACAGATACTCAGACAACCAATCAATAACCCATATAGACACTCATGTAGCTATTCACAAACCCATGCAGCCGCTTACACACCAACAGACAGACGGATACAGACATTCACACAGTTTAGTCACTAACCCGTGCATTCAGTAAGATACATTTAATCACTCACTTATAGAGTCAGTCACACACCTACTAAATCATCCATTCAGACACTTATACACCCACTCATTCTTCAATACGCCTTTCCCTATATATATTAAACATATTTAAACTTTACAGAAACACACAGTCACTAGATGATGTCATCAGTGATGTCATCAGTGATGTCATTTGAGATGTCATCAGTGATGTCATCAGTGATGTCACTGACCATGTCATGAGTGATGTCATATGTGACGTCATCAGCAGTGCATTGTGGGGCGCGAGTTATAGTTAGCTGAACTAACTATAACGGGGGATTTCTCTGGTTTTGTACGAGTGAAATGTCCAACTAACTATAACTTTCCCTAAAACCTATGGTTTTTTCAGTGAATATATATATATATAAAACATATTTAAAGTTTACAGAAGCACACAGTCACTGGATGATGTCATCAGTGATGTCATCAGTGATGTCATTTGAGATGTCATTAGTGATGTCATCAGTGATGTCACTGACCATGTCATGAATGATGTAATATTTGACGTCATCAGCAGTGCATTGCGGGTGCGCGAGTTATAGTTAGCTCAACTAACTAATAATAACGGCCGAATTTCTCTGGTTTTGTACGAGTGAAATGTCCAACTAACTATAACGTCCCTGAAACCTGTGGTTTTTTCAGTGAATTTCTAAGGTTTTTTAAATGCTAATTTCTACCTATAACATCCCTGAAACCTATGTTTTTTTCAGTGAATATAGATATATATGTGTGTGTGTGTTAATTACAGGGCGGCGGTAGTCACTCTGTAGTTGTTCCAGCCCCACTCACCTGAATCACAGGTACTGCGGAAACGAAGAGAGTCCCATTCACCCCTGCCCTGTGCCTTGACCCTCCGTGCCCATACAAACAAAAAGCAAGAGCAGACAACGCACCGGGGGGAAAACAGAAAAGAAAACAAGGATGGACGTAAGAACAGTAAACAGCTGTCCTCGGGACCTCACCAGGACTTCAGACACACCAACAACCCCTTCAGGGTCGCACTGCAGAAGGAGAAAGAACAAACAATCAGTTCAGAACACTCAGAAAAGAACAAGGCAGTGAATCACACAAAGACATTAGACACAAAGAAAAATACCTTGCTCACCCTTTCTTTGATAGGGACTAGTTTTCCACAGAACAGGAAATGAACGTTCTAATGAACGTTTTACTGTAGGCAATTAATGTGGGGAAGCCCCAAAATTCCATAATAGTGTTCTATCACCATTCAAGGGATATAAACGGAGAAAATACTGGATATGCGGGAAAAAACACATACGGTAAAAAACCCGCCTTTGATTCACTAAAATAATCAATTTGAGTGAAGGAAGTCCATTCACAAAATAAAGTCTCCTGTGCACTGGGAAAAACACAATACGAGGCAATGAGGCAGAAGCTCCTCGCTAACTCGACAACGTATAGGAAGTCCCCAAATCCAAGGAACAAATGGAAGGAAAGGAGGTCGTTTTGCTCCAGCCGGAACAAACGAATGTCTTCAATGAAGCAACAAAGAAGTCTACTCCAAGCTGCGAGAACTCCGTACAACGGCCGGGCGCAGCAACGCCGAAGGCCAAAATATTTTGGGGCAAGGAACCGGAAGCAAACCCAAGCAAGGAGGAACAGGGAGGCGGCTCTCATATACGCCCCATCCCGCCTCCACAACCAACTGCGTCGGCACAGTGCAAGCGGAAGTCCAGCACCGCCTTCGGAGACGAAACAAAGAGAAACCTCCCCCCAACCACAAAAACAGAAACAGGACGACAATGAGCACACCACCGATACAGGAAACAGAAAGAACCATGCACACGGGAACAAGGTAGGGGAAAAAAAGGAATCAAACCGCAACAGTAGTTATAGAGTTATAGGGGCCGATTACGATGGCGGACGGACTGGAGTCCGTCCGCCATGGTGGTGGTGACCGGGACCGTCCGCAATACCTGCGGCTGTTCCACACACTGAATTAGGATGCGACCGCCACCATGGCGGTCGCACCTTGCACTCCTAACATTGCGGCGGGTGCTGCTGACAGCAGCACCCGCCGCTATGTCAAAAATGCATGTCGTGATTTCACCGCACTACGTGGCAGGTACCACACGGTGCCTGCCACTTGGTGCAGTGAAATGTCTGGGGTACCATGGGTACCCCCCCAGGTGCACAAACACCCCCCCAACACATTGGGGGCCCGCAACGGGACCCCAACACCAATCTCCACCAGCCTTTCAATGGCGGTTTACCCACCGTGGAAAGGCTGGCGGAAGACCCATCGTAATTTGGAGGACGGTGCCTGCTAGGCACCGCCACCATTTTACAGATGCAGACTGCTCCGCCAGGCAATCAGAACGATTGTCTGTGGCGGTTCCATGGCGGACGGTCTTTGCGTCCACCGCGGTCGAGGTCTGGATCCCACCGCCATTGTAATCTGGCGGTGGGAATATCGCGGTCCGATGTGGGAAAAACTGCCGGGCTGGCGGTGACAATCCTTCCGCCATCGTAATCGGCCCCATAGTTAGGATTCCCAGAAATAGGAATTCCTTGGATTTTTGACCAGTAATAACTTTGTGCCCATTAGACGAATTTCCATTAAACTTTGCAGACGTATAGGTTTGTCTACATTGGCGGGTGATGCAACATTTTATGGTGATTGGTCAGGGGGTGCAAAAAAAAGGGGGGGTGCCAAAATGAGTTATTCCACAACTGCATTTTCCATAGACGGGTGATGCAACATTTTATGGTGATTGGTCAGGGGGTGCAAAGAAGAAAGGGGGTGCCAAAATGAGTTATTCCACAACTGCATTTTCCATAGACTCTGTACTCACACATAGCAGCCAAATGGCCAGTCAGATTTCCATGAAATTTAGCAGAATGATATATTATGCAGATGATCCTTATTGGTAGCACAGGTAAGTAGGGTAAGTATTTTTAAAGTTATAAGGCATTTTAACTTAGGGATATCTGTGGCCACTGTAGTTTCGTGACATTTCATGAAAGTACTGTGGTACATGCCTATGACAAGGCATTATTTGAATGGATAATGACTGCCTTTACAAAAGTTAAAGACAGTAATGTTGTTTTAAATTAAGAATATTTTGGCTGTGATCTGGGTTAGGGTCTTAAATATATGTAATTATTGGGTTTTATATTTTCCCTACCTATTACCACTTTATTAAAGTGGTAATGGGTAGGGAAAATTATTTACAAATTTCTACATATTTAAAAAATGTTTTACGGAGTACGGTGGTACTACCTGGGAATTACAGTGGTACTTACATTTTTTTTTTTTAAATGTGAAAACATTAAAAATACACTGTATTTCCCTATATTCCTCACTTGTAGTGTACTACAGTGTATTTTTCCATTTTTTACATATTTAATTCTTTACAAAAATGTCTGCAGAGGAGCACAGTAATTCCTACAAATTACTGGACTACTTAAAAAATAAAATAAAATCAATTTGTTGAAACATTATAAATACACTATACTACACCATATTTCACGAATATAATGCACTGAAGTGTATTTTACATTTGTTCAATATATTTTATTATTTTTCCTGTAATACTGCGGTACTTTCTAGGTATTAGCGTGGCTCTCCGTTAAGTGTTTTAAAAATATAAAGAAATTTCACTACTTATTACTACTTTAATAAAGTGGTAATAGGTAGGCAACAACAATAAATCCTACTACTCATCTGTCACCAAGGCCCTAACAACGAACGCAGCCAAAGTGTGCTGAAAACTACATGGCTGCCTTTTACGTTTGGTAAAGACAGCCATTAGCCAATCATACACTGCCTTGCCATCGGCATGTACAGCGGTATATCGCAAAGTTACCTTGGTATATCACAGCACAATATATAACTCATCATCATCATCATCAGAAAACTTTATTACGATCACCAGGAACCAAAAAAGTACACACAGCACAGATATAAAAAAGTAAAAAGTTGGAACAGTTCAAAAGACAGGGGTACAATATAAAAGGGCATGATTTCCATCAGATAAAAGTGCAACTTATATGTCCCCCTACACATTTTTTTTTTTTTAAACAATTTCATTTAGGAGTTTGTGCAAAAGAGCAAGTATACAATAAATCGTAACATATATAACTAAGTATTTTGAGATTTATAACTTTAGCACTACTTAAACTATTTATGCCTAATACCAAAATTTATCATTTACACCCCTTAATCTATATTGCTGCCACATTACATCTACATCGGTTCAACCACTTTCACGCTACATCCGTTTAAAGTACCACACTCCACTCTACAACACTCCACTCTATGCCACTCCACTGTATGCTATTCCACTCTACGTCACTCCACTCTATGTCACTCCACTAAAGGCCAACTCCACTATTCACCAATCCACTGTATACCACTCCACTCGATGCCACTCCACTCCACTCTACCCCACTCCACTCTCCATCACTCCACTGTAGGCTATTACACTCTATGCCACTCCATTGTACGACACTCCAGCCTATGCCATTCCACTGTATGCCCCTCCACTCTATGCTACTGCACTCTATGCTATTCCACTGTACGCAACTCCACTCTACGCCACTACACCCTATGCTATTCCACTCTCTGCCGCTTCACTGTATGCTATTCCATGGTACGCCACTCCACTATACACCACTACACTCTATGACATTCAACGGTATGTTATTACACTCTACACCACTCCACTCTATGCCACTCCAGTCTACTCTATTCCACTGTACGACACTTCACTCCACGCAACTCCACTCTATGCTATTCCACTATATTCCACTCCACTCTACATCACTACACTGTATGCCACTACACACAATGGTGTTCCACTCTACACCACTCCACTCTATGGAACTCCATTCTACGTGCCTATACTCTACACTGTTCCACTTTACACCACTCCATTCTTCGTTATTACACTTTACGACACTACACACAGCCCCACTCAACTCTACCACACTGCACCCTACAATACTCCACTCTACGCAATTCCACTCTATCACACTCCAGTCTGTGCCACTCCACTCTATGCCACTCCACTGTATGCTATTTCACTGTACGCCACTCCACTTTATGCCATTTCACTCTATGCCACTCCACTCTGTGTCACTCAACTCTGCATCACTCCACTCTATGACGCCCCACTCTAAGTTCCTGCACTGTAAGACACTGTAAAACATGCCACTCTATAAGATGACATTCCATTCCACTCTACTCTACGCCACTTCACTCTACTCCACTCCACCCTATGCTATTCCATTCTACTTCACTCAACTCTATGCTACTCTTTGCCACTCACCTAAGGCGCTATTCCACTTTTTGCCACTCAACTGTACAGCACTCTACACCATTCCAGTCTATGCCTCTCCACTCCATGCCACTTAACTTTACACCACTCCACAGTACGACACTGCACTCTATGCTGTAGCACTCTAAGCCACTTCAATCTACACCACTCCACTGTATGCTACTTCACTGTATGCCACCCCACTCTATGCCACTCCACTCTAAGCTATTCCACTCTAAGCCACTTGGCTCTACGCCACTCCATTCCACTCTACGCCACTCCACTCTACCTTATTCTACTCACTCTAATGTACACCAATCCACTCTATGCAACTCCATTCTGCGCCATTCCATTCTACACCATTCAACTCAATGCCCCTCCACTATATGCCACTGTACTGTACACAACTCCACTCTATTCCTGTCAACTTTAGGCCACTCCACTCTATGACACTAGCTTGTACAACACTGTCCTCCACTGTAGTGTATAAGACTCCAATTGACACTCCACTCGATGAAAGTACACTCTACAATTTGAAACTCTTCTTATTAAAAAATAAAAACCATTACATTTGTATTAAAAAAACAAAAGTTGAATCTTCATTATATTTAGGAAAACTTTATTTATTGTTTCTATACAAACCAAATTTAAACTACACTAAATTTAGAAATTCTAAAGTTATAGTTATAACTTTAAAGTTATAACTTAAAGTTATAATTTACGCCCCACCATAAAATTACTATAACTTGCAACCTCTGTACAGATTCTTGTCAACTCGCTGGCTTGACTATAATAACTATAACTCATGCTTTCCAAATGCCATGCTTATACCCTATCCTATTACATCCCTTGTAGTATGTTTATTCATAGAATTCATTCGGAAACTCATGACATCTAAAATTACATAATTTATGTGAACACTGTTCATGTTAGAGTGCAGAGTTATAATTAATATAACAAGTTTATTATAATAGTCTTAGGACAGGGCTACTCCTTTTTCACTGGCTTAGAGCCCTAGGTGTGACACACAGTTATCTTATTTCACATATAATCTTCCCTTGAGCTATGGTGGCCAAGTACCTGGATTTAATGATTTCCGAGAGTACAGACAACATGAAGGAAGAGAAATTTAATTCTCTACACCAAGGTTGCATTTATGTCGAAAGAAGTCTAACAACTTGTGTTAAAAATAGCCCTTTCTTCAGGATCACCCCCAAACTTTTTGCCTTCCTCATCCCTTTTTGCTGAATTAATTTTTGTTGGCTTCAGGATTCTGAGCACTTTACCACTGCTAACCAGTGCTAAAGTGCATATGCTCTGTACTCAAAACAAGGTGTAACATTGGCCTATCCGCAATTGGTATATTCAATTTACTTATTTGTTATTAGTAAAGTGCACTGCATGTGCACAGGGATTGTAAATTAAATGCTACTAGTGGGCCTGCAGCACTGATTGTGCCACCCACTTCAGTAGCCCTTTACACATGTCTCAGGCCTGCCACTGCAGAGCCTGTGTGCGCAGTTTAAACTGCCATTTTGACCTGGCAAGTTAACCTGCTTGCCAGGCTCAAACCTTCCCTTTTATTACATATACGTCACCCCTAAGGTAGGCCCTAGGCATCCCTATGGGCAGGGTGAAGTGCATTTAAAAGGTAGGACATGTACTTTTGAGTTTTACATGTCCTGGTAGTGAAAAACTGCTAAACTAATTTTTCACTACAGCAAAGCCTATTTCTCCCATAGGTTAACATTGGGATTGCCTTAAACATTTTAACTGTAATTTCCAATTGGGAAAAGATAGAGATTTGGAGTTTGGTGTCTCTGAAATTTAAAATCAGAACTTATGGTGAGGTCTGATTTTAAATTTTACGTCTGAAAATGGCACATTTATAAAGTTGGCATTTTCTTACTTTAACCATTCGGTGCCTCTGCCTGTCTCTGAATACATGTCTGGGCTGGGTGACAGCTGGGCTGTGTTCATTCCCTCTAGACAGTCACACAAAGGGAGCTGGGGTGTGACATTTGCATCCTGATGGCCCATCATCAGGCTGATGGCCCTTCCTGACGTAGATTGGGAGGGAGGAGCTGACACTTGCACCTGAATAGGGCTGTGCCTGTCCCCACACAAAGAGCTACATACCCCCCTATGGTGAGTCTGGAACCAGGGCAAGAAAGGCAAGGACCTTGTGATCTTCAAAGACCTCTTTCTCCCCTACTTCCAAGGCACATTGGGTATAAGTACTGAACCCCTGACACCACCAAATCAGAACTTTGCTGTAACCAAGGACATTCTACCTGGAAGAAGAGCTCCTGTGCTATAGGAGGGGCTACCTCATTGCTACCTGCATTGTTTTGTTGACCTGCTGCCTGCTAATTGCTGTGCTGTAGGAGGGACTACCACTTTGCTACCTGCTCTGCTGTGATGGCCTGCTGCTTTTTGCCTAGGAGTGAGAAGGACTGGACCTGTTCTCTACATCCATGAACCCAAGTTTCTCCAATGCCTTGTTGGCTTGCCTCCTGTTCTCTGAAGCCTCAGGGTCACAAAAGACTTCAACTCTGCTGGTGCTGCTGGACTCTACCATCTGTGAGTCCTACCCTTGCCTAAGGTGGCCCCTCCAGACCTGAGCCTCAGAAGTTGATTCCGCAGCTGTTTTCTGCAAAAATTGACCCAGTGACCCCTTTACGCCAATCGGAACTGTTGCAGTGCCCTTCGACGCAGTGCTGATTAGACGACGACCCGCTGATCCACAGACACCACTGTGAGGCTTGACTTTGACGCAGCTCCAATCTGACAATGCCTACGAGGCTTGACTCTGAAACATTGACCCGATTGTGTGAATCGGAACCGACGTATCAAGTTTTCAATGTTGACACTTGCTCCATACAAAGGTACTTTTCACTGGGCCTGCCTGTCTTCCAGCTCGGTCAGCCTGGAACTTTGGATAAACCCGGTCTAGCACAACCTCAAGCAACCTTTTAGAGCTATTGACTTCTAAGCACTGTTTTTGAATTTAATCTTTAAAAATTCATATCTCAAGAATGAATTTTTGTTGTTTTTGTCTTGCTTTACTCAGATAAATAGTCTCTATTTTTCTAAAGTGGTGTGGAGTCTTTTTGTGGTGTTTTCACTATGTTACTGTAATTTAAGTGTTGCACAAATGCTTTACACATTGCTTCTTGAGTTAAGCCAGGCTGCTCTGTGTTAAGCGACCAGAGGGTGAGCACGGGCTAATTTACGTTGTGTATCTCACTTACCCTGACAAGGATTGTGGTTCCTTGCCTCTCTCTGTAGGTGCCATCTCCATATAAGCAGAGTCCTGGACACCATGGGATGGGTGCCTCAGAGACATGGAGTTTTGGAGATTGACTGTGATCTTTGAGAGGAAGGACTTGACATTTTCTGGGAGGAGTTTGGAAAAAGGTTGAGTGGGACAGAAGTCAAATGGCAGTTGACTTCTTGAATTGTTGTAGTACAAATGACTCTGGGATAGTTACTGCAATAAATCATATTTGTGAAAGAGGAACTGGGTCACTTTGCTGAAAATTAAATGGGGAGACGTGGCTAAGATGGCGACTGAGTAGGATGTGCCTGCTCGTCTCTCCATCCCGCCGACAGGGCCCCATTCTCATAGCCTTGCAGAGCTGGCCCGGTGGGGTTCCTGGGGCTTCCGCTCCTTCCGTAAATGCTTTGGGGAGTTAACAGAGTTGAAGCAGAGCGGGGACAGCCGTTAGCAGACGGAACTCGGCCGCCGCCCATTCATCGCGGGCAGCGCTGCGCAGGGCGGCGAGCTCGCCTAATCCAGCCCGCCGGCGTGAGGCCTGACAGGATTGCGGCCTGCTCAGGGAGGTGGCGGTCTAGGCGTGATTGGGGGCCCCTTTCCAGGTGTGAGACAACTGCGGCAATACAGCTAGAGGGTTGAGGGCCGATCCGGACCTGCGGCGGGCAGAACTGGGCCCCGGAGAGCGAGAGGCTCGGAGGCCAAGAGGGAGCAGGCTGAGCTACCCCCTGGCGGAATTCTTCTGGAGAACGGTCAGTGGTGAGCATGGGAAAGCCAGCGAATCCACACCCAGCTACAAGAAGTAGCGTGGCCCCTGGGTCGGGAGGCTGGAGGCCAGAGCAGTCCCAGGGACTGAGGGCTAGAGGAATAGGCCCCAGGGGGCGGCGAGCAAAGGCGAGAGGGAGGATGCAAGGAAGAATCCCCCAGACGCTGGGTGGCACCGACTCGCCCTTGAGACTATTGCAAGGCATCAGGAGCCCGATCCTAGATGGGCGCCGTGACCACTACTACCAAAGGCAGTCAACACAGAGAGGGCCCCCAAACACAGGCGCAGTGAACCCCCAGTACAGCAGTGAAAGTCGTGGGCAGCTGGGAGGGGCTTTGGCAAGAACTCTGCATCCCCGCAGGCACAGACAGGCAGTGTCAGGCTCCTTCTCCCCTCCCGCAGGGGAAGCCATGGAGCCTCGGGAATTTTATTGCCAAGGCATGAAGGCGGGCCCCTGAGAGTCTGGGGGCTCAGCAGGCCTTGTTGACCCACACCCGAGCACAGCAAGCCTCTGAGAGGTCCCGGGTGGAGAGAAGCAGTTGGGTGGTCCTGCGCAGAGCACGAGGGGCAGGCGCATTAGCCCGGAGAACCGCACCAAGTAAGACAGCAGGTCCCCAATGTGCTTAGCAGGCTGAGCGGCGAAAGTACCTCCCACTTATTAAGTGGTGTCAACTGAGGGGAAAAAGGAGCACTCCATCAAAGATCTCCTCAAACCACCAACCAACAGTGCGGATCCGCTGCCCTCCCTGCCAGGAGCCCTAGCGGGCATAGAGGTCAGAGATGTGGAAGCTCCCGTTACGCGTTCATTCTTGAAACCCTGTTTGCCTCACTGAAGGATGATCTGCACACCATGAAAAAGGACTGGCTCAAGAAACCAGGGAGGTTCGGAAGGACCTAGATCGGTTGGGAGAAAGAGTGGCTACACTAGAAACGCAAGCCTCCACCAGGGACGAGCAGATAGACCAGCTTCAACAGGAGATCCTCCGCCTAAAGGACCAACACCTGGACCTCCAGGCGCACGCTCCTGATGCAACAACATTCGAATCCAGGGCGTCCCTCAGGGGGCGGAGGGATCGGACATCGCCTCGTACATAGAGGAACTCTTCCGCTCCATTCTAGACACCCTGTCAGACCAGAGGATCAATTTGGACCACATGCACAGAGTCAGCCCGAAGAGGCCACCTCCGACTCCTCCGGTGGACATCCTTACATGCGTAAATGACTTCCAGCTTAAAGAACAAATCCTCAGACGGGCAAGAGACAAGCATCCTATCGAGTTCTGGGGTCTCTGGCCCATTCTATATCACGACCTCGCAGCCTCCACACTGTAAAAGAGGAGAGAGTTCAAGCCAATCACGGCCCACCTCCGGTCTGTGGAGGTCCCCTACTCTTGGGGTCATCCTTTCTGGTTGATCTTCAGATGGGAGGGCAAGATACACCATATACGTTTGCTGCGGGAAGCTAAACTACTGCTGAGCATAACAAAGGATGGCCGGGAAGACCCCACTCAGGCTGAGCTCAAGGACAGACCCTCAAGAGCGGGGAGATGGCAGAAAGTGGGCCGCTACGCCTTAATCCTGACCCGGAGACCATCGCCAGAGAGAGGAAGGCGGTCATAGCCTCTCTTGAAGTAGACACTGCCTCCCTGGAGTGAGAGACCCAATGATGCAGCATAGCCGCACTGGGGGGTTTGACCCTAGAAACCGAGGGCTTGTCTCTCTGATTTCCCGGTATTCTTGCTGGGAGGGGCCTGGGTGGGGCGGGGGCAGAATGGGTCCTGCTGACATCTTGCGCCTTGTCATGGATTATATCATCCAGGACTTCTACACTGTTCGCCAGTTTTTGTTAATTGTTTGTTGTAATGTTATGGGGCTATTCAGTCCTCCTCTCCCTCCATATACCCTAGCATTTGATCGGAGGGACTCTCCTGCAGCCAGGGCATCACCCCACAGCACCCTACAGGTCATGACACAGATAGGCCCCACTGGCATCATGACACAATCAGCCTCTTCACCCCACTCAAAGCCAGACTAGATGATGCTGCATCTTACGATAGTCTCATCCAACGTAAAAGGCCTCAACAACCCTGTCAAGAGGCGGGCCATACTTTCCTA
This sequence comes from Calotriton arnoldi, assembly GCA_963921515.1. NCBI lineage: Eukaryota > Metazoa > Chordata > Amphibia > Caudata > Salamandridae > Calotriton > Calotriton arnoldi. The sequence goes on along the minus strand of CAWUFW010005608.1, from coordinate 809,957 downwards.
TCTAGAAAAAACTGACGCACATATATATCTCCTTCAGGAGACGCATCTCTTGGCCGGGGACACTCATAGATTGAGAGCTAAGGTGTTCCCGCAGCAGCTCTTCTCGTCCCACTCCACCAAAACAGCCGGGGTAGTCATTCTTATCTCCTCCAAGTTTACTGGCAGAGTGGGCCCCAAACAAGCAGAACTCAGGGGTAGATTACTGGCCCATACCTTCTTACTAGGATCCCACCCTCACTATTGGCACAGACTACGCCCCAACTGAAGGGCAGGAAGGGTTCATACATAAGGTTGTGTTAGAGTTATCCAGGTCATCAGACCGGTCGTTGATACTGGGTTGGGATCTCAACCTGGCCTTCGATAATGACATAGACAGGTCAGCGCAGTGACAGGGGCAGTCCGGAGCCCTTACGGAAGAAGGGAAGCAGATGTTGGCTGAGACAGGACTGGTAGACGTATGGAGGGCCCACCACCCAACAGATAAAGAGTATGCTTTTTACTCCCACTCTCACAAGACCTATGCCAGGATCGATTACTTCCTAGCTTACCAAAGCAGTCGTCCCGCAAGTCCAACAGGTAGATATACTTACCCACTCATTGTCCGATCATTCGGCTTTGAGCCTGACACTGGCCCTTGGCGTCTAAAAGAAGGAACGCTTCAGCGCCCCTAGGTAATGCAACGGATCACGAAAGCGATTACTGACTACCTACCTATGAACGACACTCCTGAAACCCACATAGCACTTCTTTGGGACGCCTTGAAGGCAGTAGTCAGGGGGGAGTTTATTGCCATTGCCGCGTTTGGCAATAAAACCCGGAGGGACAAGCGAGAACAACTCGTGCGGGAAGTGCAGGAGTTAGAACGTATCCACCATAGAATGGGCACCCCCAGGGTCTGGAGGCAGTTGGAATCTGCGTGAACTCAATTAGCAGGCCTGGATCTGGATAGGGCAGAGCACGCAGCGCTACGTCTTAGGCACTCCTTCTACCCTGGAGGGGACTGAAGTGGGAGACTGCTGGCCAACAGAGTAAGGGTACAATGGCAGTCCTCCAGCATCTCCACAGTGGTCAATGCGCTCGGACTAGAGCAGGCCTCCTCCCAGGCTATCGCTGAAACGTTCCAACACTACTACGCGGCTCTATATGGAGCACAACAACTTACCCCAGATGGTCCTGCCCAATACTTGCATGGCGTGAGTACTTCCAAATTAACGCCCGATCAGGCCACACAGCTTGAGTCCCCGATCAAATTAAAGGAGGTGATCTCTGCCATTTTGAAACAAAAATTGCTTAAGTCCCCAGGCCCGGACGGCTGTTCCTCTGTTTTTTACAAAACCTTTTGCCCCACACTAGCTCTGATACTCACGAGGGTGTACAATTCAGTTGGGCTTTCCTCTTCAATCCCGTCCACGATGCTAGAGGCCCTAATCACAGTAATACCTAAGCCCGGTAAAGATAAACGATAATGTGCATCCAACTGGCCTATCTCCCTCCTTAACATGGACCTTAAACTGTTCACAGGGATCCTGGCGCAGCGCCGTTTCCCCCGTCTACCAGGATTGATCGACCCGGATCAATCGGGCTTCGTGCCCAGCCGCCAGCGCTCCGATAATACGAAACGCCTCTTACATATCATTGACAAAGCAGAGCGTTTTGGTACAGAGCGTATGATCCTTTCTATTGACGCTACAAAAGTGTTTGATAGGGTGCGTTGGCCCTATTTGGAGGTGACTATGCGGCACTTTGACTTACCAGAGAGATTCATGCGCTGGGTCCTAAGCAGCTACACCAAACCAACAGCCTCGGTCCGAGTGAATGGCTTCACCTCTACCTCCTTTCCTATCCAGCAGGGAACGAGACAGGGATGCCCGCTCTCCCCGCTCCTATTCGCCATTTACATGGAGCCCATTTCCCAAAGAGTACGCACTAATCCTTTGATATCCGGGGTGGTTTTCGGAGGAGAAGAGCACAAGATTAGTTTATATGCAGATGACGTAGTCGCTACCCTGGAGAACCCTAAGGCGTCACTACCCGCCCTTATGGTCGAGTTGGAGCAGTTTGCGCAGGCTTCAAGCTTTAGGGTCAATGTCCACAAATCACAAGCCCTCAACCTGTCCCTCACCCCAGCCACGGCAGAGGAACTGAAGCACGCCTACCATATTCAATGGGCCCAGGAAGCCACTCCCTACTTAGGCCTTCAACTCACAGCCAACACGCAATGCACCACTTAACTAAATTACACAGCACTATTCCAGCACATACGAGACTGCCTACGTAGATGGAAACCGCACATGCTGTCCTGGCTGGGCCGAATAGCGGCGATAAAAATGACAATCTTGCCGAAGATACTATTTCTCTTCCATACTCTTCCGTTAGCCCCTCTGTCAGGAGTGTTACGCTCTATGCAGCGCGATCTGGAACACTTCATATGGCGAGAAAGAAGGCCCAGATTGCACAGAGAATTATGCTATAGACCTTCAATAGAAGGGGGCCTGGCAATCCCAAATTTGCAGTAATACTAATGGGCAGTGCAGCTGAGAGACCTGGTGGAGTGGTCACAGCCAGAGTCCAAGAAACACTGTTTGTTCATGGATAGAGCCTTGGCTAAACAACCCCTATGGGGGAACCCCTTTCTCACCAGAGAGGCACGCCCCCGCAACCTCTATCTCTTGAGGGTCACACAAGCCACACTGGCAGCCTGTGACAAAGTAGCTACGACTAGCGCACTCACAACGTTTCCTTCACCGCTAACGCCCATAGTACATAACCCTGCATTCACACCAGGTCTTGAATCAGGAGCATACGCACAATGGACCCTAGAAGGACGTAGGTCTATTGGGCACTTCTTCGATGCTGACGGCCCTTTGTCATTTGATGACTTTCGTACACAACAGAACCTCCCTGAGGGAGAACGCTTTCACTATCACCAAATCAGACACTGGGTGCTGCAAATAGGTGTTCGGGATGGGGCTCAGAGGCTCCTTACGCCGTTTGAGAAATGGTTGGTGACGAAACACTCGGACTCTCACCTGATAACAGAACTCTACGGGTTACTCAGGCGTGCCACCAGGACTGACAAATCCTCAGGCCAATTCAGGTGGGAGAGGGAGTTGGGGAGGACGCTTTCCGGGAAGGAGTGGACAGACATCTATTATAGAGCTCACCACATGGCACGCAAAGTAGCTAGCATTGAGACTGCTACAAAAATTGTATCCTATTGGTATCTCACCCCTCAGAGACTCCACAAAGGCAACCTAGCCCGAGACCCTCTATGCTGGAGAGCTTGCGGTTCACCGGGTACACTGACCCACTTACTATGGGGTTGCCCTTGACTCTCAAGTTACTAGACTCAAGAACTGGATGACATTGATGGCCACTTCGACACCCAGCTTTCCTGCGCACACTCTGCTGGGCCTCCCCAATTCCCTCACCTTCCTGCTTAAATCGTGCAGAGGTCGAAAGATAGCACCGGCGCTGGGGGCTGCCCTCCAAAACATTTTATCCCACTGGGGAACGGACACTTCTCCTACTTATCTGGGATGGCTCCATTGGTTGTGGTACATGCTCGGGATGGAGAGGGTCTCCCTAACTCTCTCCAATCCAGGAGCCTCATTCCAGGACCTCTGGAAACCTTTCTTGTCACTTTTAACCTCATAATTTAGAGAAGTCACATGTCCCAGATACCTGAGACTATTGCAATTAACGGAACCCCTGCTGAGAGCACCACGAGGAGAAGCAGAATCCTAATAGACACATGATCAATGTGGGGGGCATCATATAGGGACCGAGCTCGGGAGGGGGCTCTTTTGTGCAGTTTATTTTCCCTTGCTTTAGGGGGAGGTGGAGGGGGTAATTGGAGGGGGGGTTGTTCATCTTATTTGCAAGCCATCCCACGTCGGTGGGTCCTCAGCGGTACTCAACTGCACTTAATGTTTTGATGTTATGTTTGATTACCATGCTGAAATTAATAAAGAAATTTAAACCTAAATATTAAATGGGGAAAATATGAGATCTGTAGTTTTTGATTTGATCCAAAGTTGCCCCCTGTCACAGATTGGTCCTCTCCTATTAAACCACCCTTAGTGGAATAGATGAAGAAAAAGAAGTCTATGTGAGTGGTGCTGGAATGCATCCTATCTGCTAGATTCCAGACTGTGCAGAGAATTGTGTCCCCAGCTCAGCTTGAATGTCTTGGTCTGGAAAGCTGATCTAAGAGCTATGAGAGATAACCTCTTGCTAGCCCAAAATCACAAAGCGAACAGGGTCATGTCAAGTGGAGCCTGATTCCCTGTGAAATTTCTTCCCTAAAGCCAGAGAATACAGGAGGTGCTGGAGACGTAGACAACTTTATTTGCTTGAAAGAAAACCAGCAGACCTGTGACAGCTGCACAAATCTTCAGCAAGTCCATGTCAAATGTGGCTCTGCATTGGACTAAGCCTTTCAGGCTCTGGGAGTTGGGGATCCTGCAGGGGAAACCCAGGAACAAATTGTAACTGGACAATTTGCTTTGGGCATCAACTTAAGTTGTTGGGGGGAATATCACATCTGACCAGCTTTTCTTTGTGCCCCAGGAGTTTTACTGAAAGCCTGGAGCACAGAGAAGAGATTATAGAATGTTTTTTAAATGTTGGATGATAGACATTTCTCATCTACAAAGACAGAGCCACCCTGACTACATTTTACTGCTCAGGGGCCATATTATGGAAGTGTCCTTGGGCGCCACGGGCATGTGCGCCGCATTGTGTGCCCCCGGGGCACTATGGTATTATAGAAGGGGTCGCAGATGCTTGTGCATCCCCTTCTGCAATACCGATAGCGCTGGTGCACATAGAGCGCCAGCGCTATCATCAGCGGGTGTTCCCTGGGGGTGTGGCCCCATGCAAATGAGGGAATACCTTTGTCTCTATGCCTGCGCCGTATTACAGACACGGGCTTATAGGCAAAGAAGCTGTCAGGAGGCGCACTGACAGTGTGCCACCTAAAATATGGCGCACTATCAGTGCTTCCCCTGATGGCAGCCCTCTGGAGGGGGTAGGGGGTCCCTTGGACCCCACAGACATCCCCTTGCAGGCTGGTGCAGTCACTCACTGCACCCGCCTGTAAGGCGATCTCTAATCCCCCTTAAAAGTGCAATCGGGTTGCCGCACCTGCACTGTAAAATACAGTGTAGCTTTAAAGTAGCCGCTATGTTTTTCACATGAATGCGCTGCCCCCAGGGCAGCGCGAGTTCGCGGCTACCTTGGGTGCAGTGCATTTATCCTAACACAGTGCATTTTCTTTGTTTGCAGCGGGTGCACCTTTTAAAATGTGCGCCCAATGCTAACGAGGAAAATGCGCCGCATACGTAACACGGCCAGAGATGTTTTCTCTGTTGTTAGTTAAACTTTTGACGGCAACTTTTTAGCACTGGGAATAGAGCTGTGTGCAACTACTACTTTCAATTGATTCAGTTGAAGATTGCCTAAATCCGAGGATAAAATTATTGACTTTTATGAACCACCAGCTTTACTCGCATCTTGCTCCCTTGCTAGCTGTCCACGAAGGGATTGTATGTCCTAATTGCACCTAATGGCAGCAGACCACTAGCCTTTATGAAAACTGAAACTAAAAACTTGGGACAGGCTACAGAGTGTGTGGCCAGAGTCAAACGGCAGATACAAAAATATATTGCTCTCACAGCTGTCAAGGAGGGGCATGCTCTTACATTTATAAGACTGCCAGACACGGCATATTAAAAAGCAAAAAGACAGAGCAAAAGCTAAAGGTGGCCTTTGGGTAGAACTAAGTGCAGCATGGGCGATAAGCGTCAGTTGGGCTGTTAAATACCATGGGAGCATATTTCAATCTGCCACACACCACATGGTCTAGACTTCCATTTATCTAACGAGGCCCCTCCTTTATCTACTGTTGACTGGATAGTAACTCCTCTGTGTTTCCAGCGCCATTCTATTTTGAACACCTGGACCCTTAAAGTTATCTTTTAGCTTCCTCTAATTTTCTCTTATGCAGTTGTTAACGCGATCTAATACTTCCATATTTACAGCCTTCTTCCACAGTGATGAAAAACACTGACACACTTACATAAACACAAAAATCGCAACGGGTGAACCACTGCTTGAGATACCAGCTATGCAATAAGTGAGTGGATAAAAGTAGAGCTCCAATAAAAAAATCCAAGTGATACACTATCAGAAAACCCACTTCCCATGCTGCCACTCTAGCTTGCACCAAGAGACTAAAAAATAACATAATACACAAAGACCAGAACACATAGGGCCCTATTACGAGCCTGGTGGTCCGAGGACCACCAGACTCATGGTGGTGCAGCAGTGGCAGATCCAGCCACCGCCGCACCAGCGGTGCGACCGCCCGATTACAACCTGGGCAGTCGGAACATCCTGGGACCACTGGCTCCGCCAGGGAACAACTGTTCCCTGGCATAGGAGAGGTGGTCAGAGGCCGCAATATGCTTGGCGGGACTGCAAGCATATTCTGTGTTTCCTCTCCGCCAGGGTTTTCATAGCGGTCCCCCTGTGCCTTAAACATATGTGGATGCACACAGGGGGCATAACATGTGCCCCCATGTGTGCATGCACTTAAGTATCTGCACCGCATGGACTTTTGAGTCTATGCCCTGCAGGAACCTTGTAGTGCGGTCCCATGGTGGTGTCTTTTGTAATGGCGCCTCCTCCTTTAAAAGAGGCACCGCCATGGGACCGCCAAGCCGCCCGCCTGCCAGACTACTTGTAAGTCGTAATCTGGCGGGCGGGGTGACCTTCGGCAGAGTGGTGGTGCGGCGGTTTCCACTGCTGCGTCCCACTCTGCTGAAAGTTCGTAATACGCCCCATATTATTGCTCTGCAAATGCAAGACAGTTTAAGAAGGAAATGTCAACGGCTACCTAAGGGTGTTTTGCATGTTGTTAGTACTCGTTGTGAACTCAGAGCTCAGAAGTCAAGCTTCAGCTTCTGCTCAGGCTCCAATCTTTCACACCATGCTTGTTCACATCCATTTAGGCAGGCACCCACTGTGCTTGTCTCCATGCTGCTGCAGCCACAGCAAATGCAAATCCTCAGGCCTCGGCATACATGTATGCATATCTCATTGGCTGGGCTGCAAACCCTTCATATATTCAATCCAGTCAGTGCTAGGCAGTAGTATATCAACAATGTGCAGCCTTGTACACCTTGAGACAAATCATGATGCTGTGCAATGTGGAGCACAGATGCCAAGTATTCCATGTAATTGCATTGCACAAAATCCCTCTGTCTGCAGCGCATATATTAACTCTGAACTTGTCAAGTTAATGCATGAGCTGTAGAGAGCAGAGCTCGAAAGCACAGAGGCCCTGATTCAGAGTTTGCTGGAATTAAGGCGCTATTTATTGCACCTGATAAATACCGACACCATAGGGTTTGGTATTTATAAGCTGCAATAAATAACACCTATCATGAACTTTTGGGGAATAACATGCAGATTTTGGCTGCAAAAACCACATGGAATGGTAAATACTGTACACTTTTCCCTGTTAAATTCTCCTAGAAATGACCTGTCTATATTTAACAAACAATAAGATATTGAACGCACCCAGTAATTACCAAATGCGATAAATACCACCCAACTCGGAATTCCGATCTCTCCGCAAACAAAGGTTTACACAGGGGTCAGAAAATTCCGATCAACTTGTAATCAGGACCATTGAGGCAAATACTGCCCTGTGTTTCAAAGTTCTACTGTCTGCAGCTCATGCACTAACTCTGAGACTCTCGAGTTTATGTATGAGCTGTGGACAATTCAATTTCAGGAAAAATAAAGGTACAGACCCCATCTACATCCTTACTGAGTGGCATCATTTTAAGGGCAGTGTTCTTTAACAATATTGCTCCTCCCCTAACATATGCACTACGTGGCTAACCTTGCCAGTGAGGGAATACACAGACACTACTGCTCTGATACATTGGGGCATATTTACAAGCCCCTATTGCCCCGGAGCGTCACTTTTTTTGACGCTCCAGTGGAATAGCCCCATTTTTCATATTTACAAGGTGGTGCTAAGCCACTTAGCGTGTCTTAAGGCCACCTTGTAAATATGCCCCTTTCCGCCGCAGTCCTCTGCGGGAAAGGAGCATGCAATGGGTGTTGCTGTGGGCGTTCCACCGCAACACCCATTGCATTTTGACGCTACCCCAGATTTACAAGGCTGAGGCAGCGCCAAAAACAAATGCCATGGAATACCAGGCGTTAGAATGGCGATACGACGAGAAATTATTAATTTCTCCTCATTTTTTGCTCTTTCTGCAGCACACATAGAAAGTGCAAATCGCCATTATTGTTGATTGTTCCTTCCTGCACATGAACAATCATCCCTGCAGCGCAGGCACCCTTGCTACATGGTGTCCTGGCGCTATGCAGCTTTTTTTTGCCAGGGCTAGGGGAAACACAGTAGTGCCCGTATTCTTGTGAATACGGCGCATCCCTGCGTTTTCAAAATGTCGGAGCGCGGCGATGCCAAATTTGGCCCAGCTCCACTCTCCGACATTTTTTTGTAAATATGCCCCATTGAGCAGTAGCTGTGACTTGAGTTTCCACGCTGCGCTGTCTTGAACTATCTACAAACTCTCAGAAATAGCATGATCGCCTATGTGCTCCAAATGGTGCAATTTTGTTAATTGATTTATTTTCAGGATAGGAAAGGAATATTGTTCCTGTGTAAAAAAAAAAAAAGTTTTAAAAAACCCAAAATCTTTCATATCTTTATCGTCATATATTAAGAAATGTGACCTGTTTACCTGTTTGGAACAATACCCTCTTCGAAATTTTAAATTCTCCCTAGTCTGAGAGGCTTCTGTGTGTTTAAGTGGATTTTCCATATACTTTAACATTATTGGAGGCAGGAGGCTGTAACAATGCACAGTTTAGACGCCGCGCTCTTAAAAGAGCTTTTATTTTCTCCAATTGTTTTGTTTATTTTCCCATTCCCTATTTCCCCGCTGGTGTGAAAGAAGTCTGGCAGGTCCTGATGGAGGTTTCAGTGCAAGAGACAATGCCCGCCATGCACTTGGGGAAGTGTGATAATTGCGTTTTGTCGGAGTGCTTGTTCTACATTTGAAATGTACAAAATGAACTATTGTTCTGTTGTATGAGCAGGAAATAAATGTTTCCCCTCCTACGGTCAATATTTATTTTATCTGTCAGCTGACAGGACCAACCAGGACACGAGGAAATGTACCCAGTTCTTTGCAATCAGTTAAGGAGTCGCCTGCACACCACTGCCCTAATGACTGCTCACTTCCTTGCTAAAACAGTGCTACAGTTTGCTACACAGTTGGCAAGAGGGAGGGAAACATAAAATTAAACCGATGACAGAAATTCAAGGAGAATAGTTAAATGGAATTAGCTCCTGATTAAAATAAGCATTGGCAAAACCAATTGGTCTGGATTGCCTTTTGAGTCCTAACTCAGACTCTGAAAAAAAGGCAGGAGCAGTGGAAAAAACACAGAAAACAATACACAAAACAAAAAACTCTGGGGCATATTAACAAGCGGCAGCGATAATTATCGCTGGCCGCGCCTAGCGCGAGTTTCCCTATCCCCGGCTATCGCTGGAATTCATCACCAAGCTAGCGCTGTATTTACAACGCTTAGCGCATTGGCGATGAAAATTCCAGCAATAGCAGGGAAATGTCCCAACATCGCTGGAAAACCAGCGATGTTCCCTGCTAAACAGGGATGACCTTGCTGATACGACCCTGTGGTTGTAACCCCACATTCCACCTCCCATGCAAAGTATGCCTAACACTGGATTTTAGCAGACGTTAAAATCCAGCGTTAATGTCCGGTTAGCGCGATTTTGTTTATCGCTACGCCGGCCGGGGCATTGTTGTAAATATCGCGAAGCTGCCTTCGCGATATTTCCCCATGTAGTCTATTGAGGGCACGCCTACTTTGCATCTCATTAACGATGCGATGCAAAGTGGGTGCTAAATCACGGAAACACGCGCTAGCGTGCCCTTGCTAATATTGCGATAAAATTATCACCGCTTTTCAGCCGAAAACGGACGCTAAAGTGGCGATAATTTTATCGAGGCCCCTTGATAATATGCCCCTCTATATAAAGTGTGATGAGTCGGTATACTTTTGAAATTTAAAATAGTCCCTCTTGCATTGCAATGGAAGCACTCCCTAGGAGTCGGCATGATACATCAAAGAGTCAATCACATGAGTAGAGAGAGTAATAATCCTCAGGGTGGAGTGAAAGCCCCCTACATATATTTAATATAATTGTTAGAAAAGGTCTTTTAGGCACCTGCGCAGTGAAGCCAGACCTAAAAGTTGTTTAGAGCAAGATTTTGTTTTTTGCATCATGGGCTACTTTCATGTTATTTTGGTTTGAAAATTGGTTAGGAACATTGTTGTAGTACCCAGATTACATAGTCCGCGTGGGTATGCTACATGGTTAAATGGATAAAGACGAAAGAAGAGTACGGCCAACAAATAACATTGTGTGATAGAAAAATAGTTGTCAAAATTATACGTGAACTACCCTTAAATTGATTCACATCCAATGATTAACGAAAACTGGAAAATCACTTTTCTAGGGAAGTCAGTGATAAAATTACTGTTTAGAGTATCTGTTTTCATTTTTTGGAAGATGTAAAAGTCTAGATTATCCTCACAAAGATGCAATCCGTTTCATGCTGAGAACAGCAAATATTCTTGCATAACCTCACAGGAGATCAACTCTTCCAACGCAAAACATGAAAGGCTGGGGGGCATATTTACAAGGGGATTGCACCACCGGAACGTCACTTTTTTTGATGTTCTGGTGGCACAATGCCCTGCACCATATTTACAAAACGGCGTTAAGCCACTTTGAATGGCTTAATGCCTCTTTGCAAATATGGTACTCTTTCATGCAGTTTTCTGCGTAAAAGGGGCGTGCAGTGGGTGTTGCTGTGGGCGCTCCACCGCAACACCCATTGCTTTTTGACGCTGCTCCATATTTGCAAGGATTTGAGGCAGTGCCAAAAACTAATGCCATGCAAAAGCAGGTGTTAGATTGGCACAACCTGAGGAAATACTTTTAGTTCTCCTCGTTTAAACAATCATCCCCTGTAACACAGACACCCTTGCACCATAGTGCAAGGGTGCCTGTGTTGGCCCTAGGCAGTTATTTTTAGTGTAAGGGAAAACACAGGGGTGCACCGTATTCTTGTAAATACGGCGCATCCCTGCATTTTTTAAATGACGCAGCTCAGCACTGCAAAATTTGATGCACTGATTTCCTTGTGAATATACCCCTGGAAAAGGGATAATGATGCAGACACCATCATATGGCGTACAATGTCAGCACTCATTTCCTTAAATACTTATTTAACTTTAGGTTTTACACCCACAATCAATTAATGCAGATGGGAAATTAATTAATATGAAAATAAACTCAGAATATGCACAGTTCCGTTGACCAGGTTTCTTCTCTGAGACATATTTTGGAAATATTTCAGATGAGTCATAAATATGTATGAACTACAGTGATAAATAAAAAGCAATTCCCCAACCATGGAAACATAATTGTTAAATCCATGAGGAGATTCAAAGTTATAAAACGTTAGCTGCATATAGTACTTTATAAATTTAATACACAAATAACACTTATAAGAGCAGTGACAATTGCCAAATCCAGTATTCAAATGTAGACAACTTATTGACAGCGTGCCCCTTTTTCAGATCTTTATGCAGATGTACAGGAATATCTGGTAATGTCTTCGGAAATTAGAGTAAGTGTAGTCAAATATTAGGATTGTAAATGATTTGGATGATATGGATGTAGACAAAATAAGTGGTTTGGGGTTAATTTGCATCAGTAAATAAAATATTTGTAAAAATATATTTTTACCTTTTGTAAGACTGGACTTTCATTTCTGGTATTGCTACTGGTGTCTCTAAGTCTTTCACCTGTTTTGGTAGTAATAGGGTCAAGTTTGCCCTGTTTAGATATGGATCTAAACTCTGTGTCAGTTATCCCTCATTTGACATATAGCTCATAGTAGTACTGTGAATATTTGTCTGATTCCTGTGTTCATGTATATCAGTTACAGTGTCATCATGTACGCTTGCGACAAGTGCCCAACTGCGTTCTTGCTTGATCAGCTAGCCAGCAACCCCAGCTCTGTCTCCTTCATTGCGCATCTTGGTTATTTAGGGCCTGATTCACAAACTGCATTTTGTAGTACTTTAGTAGTGCTAGAGTGTTACTACTCATGAACAACAAACTGCAATTCGCAAACATTCATTGTGGAGAACCCTGCCTCTGTCATTCCTATCTTTTCTATGCAGTGGCCTCTGCATATATGCATCCTTTTTGTAGTAAATCTGGGAGGAACCAGTGGGAGTAAATACAAAATGTGGAATACTTACTACTAAATGGGAGAATTTAGGGAGTAAGTAGGGGTGTATGGAGGAACATGCAAATTCAAACTCCCACCCACAAAGAAGTAAGCCAATTGCTATTCATAAACTATGCTTCTCAAGTTAATATAGCCAACAGGTTCCAAAACAATAGTGAAAATCCTCCATGCTAGCCTCGAATTAAGTCAAGCATGGCAAAGGGTAATTCACAGGTATTACAACTCACTCCATTGAAAAGGAATGCAGGCAGGAACTTAATATAACATCCCGTAGGAAAATATATCAAATGAATGAAATGATTTTTATTAAATTTATTCTAACATTTATTCTCTAAAAATATGTATTTTTAGAAAAACATATTTAGAAAAATGTATTTATTAATATATTACATGTATATACCATATATACTATATAATATATAAGTAAATTGTGTTATTTTCATATTATATATTATATCTATATCTTATCTATATTATATATGATATATTATATTATGATATATTATATAACATAGAACAGGTGTCTCCAACCAGTAGCTCGTGAGTTACTGTAGCACTCCAGCTACCTCTGAGTAGCTCACCTTTGTGCAGCCCAGCCTATTAAATTAGAAAGCTTTTGCTTGGTTGAATTAATATACATATAAAAATAAAATGGATATCATACAACGCTAAGAATATTAGTAGCTCTCAATGCGTTTCATTGAACATAAATAGCTCTCAGTACAGAAAAGGTTGGAGACCCCTGACATAGTATAAACCTGTGATATATATTATATATTATAATATATAATATAGCCCTATTAAATAATTTTATATATCAGTATATTATATTTTGCATATAATAAAATATATTTATATTATTCATATAGTAGAAGTTGTATATTATCTTATATTTATGCAAAAATATATATTTAGGAAAAATCTATTATTACATTTATTTTGTAAAAATATTTTTTAAAGTTTTAAACTTTTAAAAACTAATTTAAATTATTTTGAATTATAAAAACAAATAGCTATTAATTAAATTGAATACTGTTAGAAATTGGCTTACTGGCTGACTGGGACGTGAGCCCTAGTCAAGCAGCAAACATAATCCTAGTAAGGGTAAGGTATCAGCAAACCCTAAATTTACCTGTGCTCACCCCCTGATAGCTTGGCAGAGAGCAGTCAGGCTTAACTTAGAGTCAATGTGTAAAGTATTTGTGCAACACTTCAAAGAGTAAAACAGTGAAACACCACACAAAAATATCCCACAGCAGGTTCGTAAAATAGAGCATAATTTAATAAATAAAATAAGACAAAAATGACAAAAATCCAATTAGTAGAACTAGAGTTATTTTTTTAATCTCTCAAGTCAACTCAGTCCTGCTGGAAACACAAAGCTGGTTGACATGTAATCACCTGAAGCTAAATGCTCTAAAAACGGAATTCCTCCTAATCTCACCCCACGAACAATCTCTGGTCATGGAACAATGGTTGAATCAGTTGACTGCTCTTAACTGCAGACCTCACCTCGTTGATTCAGCATCCTCTCTGGGTATTATATTAGACAAAGTCTGAACATGCAAAAGCACATCAGTTCCCTCACCAAAGGAGCGAACTTCCAACTCAGCATCCTAAGGAAACTCAAACCCTTTCTCCCTGCTCATGACCTGAAGGTTGCAGTACAAGCATTAGTGATCTCAAAGCTGGACTATGGTAGCGCAACGCTTTGCTGCCTGCCCAGAGTTGAAGATGGCTCCTCTCAGGGTTGCCCTCAATTCCGCTGCTAGGCTCTTAACTGGCACTAAAAAATACAACCATATCTCTCCGGACTTGCGGGACTTGAACTGGCTTCCATATGAAGCTCGGATACAGTTAAAAATTGCATGCATGGCACACAAAGCCATCCACTTCAAGACCCCGCTGTACCTCGCTCAGAAACTGGAGCTCTCCTGTGGTTTGAGAGCCTCCAGAAGTGCCAGCACCCTTTTGCTCAAAACACAAAAATTCAAGAAAAAAAAGATCTATAACCGAGCCTTCTCAGGTATGGCCCAGAGGATCTGGAACTCCCTTCCCCCCGAAGTCAGGGTGAACCCTTCCACTGTCTTCTTCAAAAATGAAGTCAAAGGGCTACTGATGAAGACATTTCTGCCTCAGTCTGGCTTCTCCATCTGATTCTAGGACTATAGCCGTTGACTTTGGCCCTGCTACCTGGCTCACGAGAATGTCGGACATTATTAGACTGTGAATTTTTCACTTTGTTGATTCTGTTTTGTTTGCTAGTACCCTTCTTGCTGCATAATCTGTAAAGTGCTCTTATACCCTCGGGGTCATGTTCGCGCAATATAAAACTTTCAAAATAAAATAAATAAATAAAATAAACAATAAAGTGAAAAATAGCGCCTGAAAGCATAAAGTACCAACCAGGGATATTTGGTTGCGCTGGAACGGGTCAAAGTCAAACGTTCAGGCTGGCCGTGATGGAGCGTGGGTCACATACAGTCCCAGATTAGTTCATTTACCTTCTCAAGTTTTGTGCCAAGAATCCTGTTTGCGTTGGAGAGGGTCGCCAGGAGCAAGGAGAGCGTAAGGTACGGTGGACGCCATGGCATGAAGAGAAGGGTGGGTGTCGCAGATGGGCGGCCTGCAGCTTTGCGTTGGCGGTCCGCCTCAGGTTGACAATGCTGCTGTGCGAGTATCCACAAGTCCAGAAGTGTACTGAAAAGTTGGTGTCTGAGGTCTAGTTTTTATACCCTGGTGACCGGGTTCTGGAAGGTGGGAGAAGCTTCTGTACAGTGTCTTTAAAGTGCATGGAATTCCTTAGCTCCCCTGCCATGGCTCCAAACTGGCTGCAGTAACAAAGTGGGGTTCTTGGGCCCTTTGTGTGAAGAGGGGCACCAGCTAGTCAGTTGCAAGTGCTGCTGTGCTAAGTTACGCCCCCCCATCCTGCCAGAAGATGGCCCATTCAGGCACACCTAATCCCTTTATTGTGCCAATGCCTGGGAGTAATTCACAAAGTCTAACTGTCAGTTACACCCAATCACGTGACCCAAGACAGGCTAGAGGCACCAAATGGCTTCGGCCAGAAAACTCCAACTTTCTATAACTGGCATTTTCAAAATTATAATGAAAGTTCTGGCTTTATCCTTTAAAGAGGAGTCATCATTAAAATTGCATAGACACCAAACATGAACTGATTATCTCTTCCCATTTGGAAATTACACATATGAAATGTAATAAGGGAACTCCAATGTCATCCTATAGGAGAGATAGGCCTTATAGTAGTAAAAAACAAATGTAAGAGTTTTTCACTACCAGAACATGTAAAATGTAAAAGTACATGTCCTGCTTTTTAAATACATAGCACCCTGCCCTCTGGGCTGTCCAGGGCCTACCCTATTGGTGGCTTATATCTATTAAAAAGGAAGGTTTGGGCCTGGAAAAAGGTTTACTTTGCCAGGTCAAATGGCAGTTTAAACTGCACACACAGGCTCTGCAATGACAGACCTCAGACATGTCTAAAGGGCTACTTAAGTGGGTGTCACAATCAGTGCTGCAGGACCACTGGTATACATACAAAATGTGATGGGAGGCTGTTTGGTTCCAGTAGCACAGAGAGTCTGGGACCCACTTCTGGTCTGACACTATTATAATTCCCTCCTGTCAGCATCAAAAAGTGTACATTTATTGATAAGTGTATAGAAAAAGATAGGTAAAGAATCAAAAAATGTAGTGGCATTTTTGCAAGCCCCTATCGCCACAGGAACATCACTTTTATTGACGTTCCTATGGCGATAGGGCTTCGCCTTATTTAGAAGGCAGAGTTAAGCCACTTAACATGGCTTAATGCCTCCTTGTAAATAAGGCACCCTTTCACGCTATACTTAACGTGAAAGGGGTGGGCAATCCATGTTGCGTGGGCGTTCCACCGCAACGCCCATTGATTTTGACGCCGGCCCTCTTTTTCAAGGGTGGCGTAAATAGGAGGCGCACCAAAATTAAGACCAGGGAAAACCTAGTCTTAACATGGAGAAATGAGGAGAAATGCTTTATTTCTCCTCATTTTTGCTGTTTCTATGTGTGCTGCATTGTGCAAAACACATAGAAACAGTGAAACCCCATGAATGATTGTTTATGTGCAGGAAGGTGTCTCTTCCTGCACATAAACAATCATATAACAAATGGTGATTTGCAACTTCTATGTGTGCTGCACAATGCAGCACACATAGAAGTTACAAATCGCCATTCTGGATTGTTTAAGTGCAGGAAGGGACACCTTCTTGCACATGAATAATCATTCCCTCAACACAGGCACTCTAGCACTATGGTGAAAGGGTGCCTGCGTTGGCGCTAGGCAAAATGCAGGGATGCACCGTA
Source organism: Calotriton arnoldi (assembly GCA_963921515.1). NCBI lineage: Eukaryota > Metazoa > Chordata > Amphibia > Caudata > Salamandridae > Calotriton > Calotriton arnoldi. Next base: position 793,191 of record CAWUFW010005608.1, on the reverse strand, counting down.
TAGTTGTAAGTATGGTGCATCCCTGCGTTTTCAGAATGATGGAGCACGGCGTTAGCTATTTTGGCTTAACACCCCGCACTGCCATTCTTTTGTAAATATGCCCCTTAATCTCCTCAACATCAGGAGCATACATGATAGCCCCTAGCAATACTTCTACATTCAGTGTCCCTCAGACAATATGTAGTACATCTCCAGATCTACCTGGCTGTTAAGTGATATAAAGGTTAGTCTAGGTCTCACCCATATCAGCACTTCTCAAGGGTAAGCAGAGTTACTGGTGTGTAACAATTGAACCACCATAATTTTATTTAATTTGGTTCCCTTCTCTTGTGTAAAGTATATTTCTTGCAGCATGACAACATTCGCTCCCTGGTCCTTTAGATACAAATGGACTTTGTATCGCTTGGCTCAATTGTTCATGCTTCTCTCATTCACCGCAATGTGGATCATTTGTTTAGCAAAGCCATGAGTGGAATTTTGAAGATTGTGACCCACTATCTGCTATGTACCCCGCTTGCCCATCAAACATTGTCAGTGCCATGCCAGTAAGTATCTGCCATCCTAAATACTCATTCATGTATTTTGTCCTGATAATACAGGCCCATAACTAGCTCGCTTAAAGCTCCTATATAACAGCCCCCCCCCAATCCAGGAAAGTAGAACAACAACCCTTCACCCTTCATAGACCCTCAATACTAGTGGCCCAAACACGCCTGGATTTTCTCCACCCTCATAGTTATCAATACCAGGGTAATTACTAACTCTGGAGATTAGGTAAATCTAGACTATCACAAGTTGGAATCTGAGGGTCCCCTTACAAATGAGAAATTACTCAGGAATCAGTGATTCTAGATATCATAATTGCATATTTCCCTCTGAAGTTTTATATAGAGATTTCAGCTGTTTTTACTAGCTGAAATCTCTGTGTGAAAATAAATAGGTCTATGGAAACATTGTGGATTTCATATTTCTGATGGGGCTGATACTGACTACTGTTACAAGCTCCATTGGTATTAAGAGGCCACTCTTAATGAGGGCAAAACAGATAAATCAGATAACAATTTTCCAATGTCCAGATCAAGAAGGTAGGACCTCTGTGTGCTGATCTCGGTCAAAAAATTACATCCCCGCCAGCTGCACTCCTTACACATATTATACGTGTGCATTAATTTTTCCTACAGGCATCCCACTAATTTAGTCATAAATATTCTCAGGCAAGAGATTCAGCATGTGATCAACACTTCGTCTGCAGTATTATCAGTGGCGGCCGCCAGTCACAGAGGGTAGTGGGGAGGGTGGGGGAGCTTGGGAGGGGAAGCACGCGGGGGCGTGTTAATAATATATTTTTTTAAACGTACCTGAAGCCACTGGCCACCTCCCGCATCTCTCCTGCTGGCCTCTTCTTGGTCCCAGCAGCCCCTGGGACAGACTCCCATCCAATCCCTATGCTTCAGAGCAGCGCAGGATTGGCCTGAGTGGGCAGGAAAGACGCTCTGCTCAGGTCATGGAGTCTGTGGGGTTTCTCCAGCCCGGCTACTGAATGCAGCCGGGCTAGAGAAACTTAAGTGTGCATGTGTTTTTTGGTCGGCCTGAGACGGCCGGCCAAACACAAATGCGTATTTAGGGAATGCACAAGTACTCCTCCTCCCACCTCCCATGTCCCCCCCCTGCACAAGTTGGCTCACAGACGGGAAACACAAAATAAAAAGGTGCTAGAACATCGTTTTATTTATCATTTACAGGCTCTGTGATTAAGCTGTCATTGTGTTTCAAGACACTATCGTTCACAGAATCTGTGGAATTAGGCTCAAAGTGACTCATCGTTGCCATTGTAGCCTCTATGAATTTGTGCTTGCATTGGCTTTTCATTCCTTCCAGGCCTTGATCTCTTCCATCTTTCTTTAAGGGATGAGGCTAAATTTGCATAATTTGCTTTCGGTATAATTACACAGAGTTATGCATAATTATGCGAAATGCAAATCTGCCGCTTTTCACTGAGTTAGTCAAATTTTGAGCAAACAAAAGTGCAAAAAAACAAAAGCAATGCGAACAACAGCCGCTTATATTTTATTATTTCCATAAGTTTGCAGTAATTACACAGAGGAGCAGATAGGGATAATTTTGAGAATTTCCCATAACAATCACAATGTGAAATTCTTGAAATTACATGAATTACACCGCAATAGTTTACATTTCACCCAGGGGCTACTTTTTTCCTCTTGGTGCGTTGTAACCAGAGTTGGGTCAGTCCATCTAGGCAAGCAGCGTTTCCATTAACCCATTTCAATGCTTACTTAGGGCTGTCAAATAATAATGTTTTATCATTGTTTAGTACCTTGAGACACACAGGTAATAAGAGTATGAAGACAATACCCAAGCCTTGCTTGAGCTCTCAGAAAGTAAAGCATTGACGCTTCACAATTAATGTTTAGCCCACCAACATAATAAGTCTAAGTGGTGCACCTGGAGGATTTGAGTGCATGAGCACTCTTTCCATCTCAGTTAGAGATGCCCAGTGGCACGGTACAGCACTCCAAGGATTCTCCATGTAGGCGCCCATGTCAGGCCACTCAATGTGTTCAGGCAATCCAACCGTCCATTTGTTGATGCATCAGGTACTACAATTCGGTTTGTTGTCTATTGTCTCCATATGTTATTATGTAGTTGGTGTAGTGACTCATTGGCGTAGTAGCTTCAACTGGAGTTCCTGTATTGGACCTCACTTTTTAGTGGATTTATGTTTCCTCATATGTGCTGGTGAATAACTGTGTTTAGTTGTGGTATGAGCTTAATTAATACAGAGGGTTGGACCAGAAAATGTGGTCAAGAGGCCCCAAAATTAGTTAGTCACTACTGGCCTTGTAAAAGGGGCCCAAGGACTTTTAAAGAAGAATAGTGGTAGGAGGCAGCAGGTAAAGCCTTCAAAGGAAGAGCTCAATGACTGGGTGAATTATTTTCCTGAAGGAGAGGCCCCTGTGACAGGGGAGAAGGACATTTCGGTTTTGGTAGTACAGCCTGAGCTTGCCAAGTAGCACTAGCAGGACGTCCAACCCAAAAAGTCTTCTGCAGAACACTGGGAATGATTCCAACTAGAGAGAACTTCAACGGGAAGCAGCAGCCCATAAAAGATGGAACACTCTGGCATGCTCAAAGTATTCTGTGAGTTTGAAGTTCTTTATGTTAAGTGTAAAAATGTCAGTTTAGGGGTTAGGTACGATAGTAGTGCCCAACTAGTACATTGGCTTCTTGCTTGATCTGGTCCATGACCCTAAATTCCAGCTTTACGATTAGGCTGAACTGCTTAGCAAGCACTAGGTGAAACAGTATTCAGGTGTCTGTTGATACTGCTTTTTACAGGCATTCGCCACATGATGTTCTCATAAGAGATTTTCCAAAGTGGTGACACCTAGTCACTGAAGGGTTCTGCACTCTAAGGGGCCGATTCCGATCTCGGTCGGAGGCGCACCCAATACCATTCGGTCGGGAAAAAAGCCATGCGAAAGCCTGTTTCCCGACCGAACCGTACGCGGGTCCGGCCGAGCGAGTACGATGCGAGCTCGCCGACCGACTCGTCCGGGCGACCCGACCGCTCCGACCGACTCGTACCCGGATCGTACCGCTCCGACCGACTCGGTCGGACCCGATCCGCACCGCGCAATGGAGACGTTTTCCGGCCGGGTAAGTACGATGCGCACCTCGACCGCTCCGACCGACTCGCGCCGTCCGACTCGAACTCGCTCTCGGAGCCGTACTTTGGGGGTCCGTGTCGGACCCCTGTACGCGCACCCGTGCGAGGCGCACACAGGGGGGACCCATGGGTCCCCCTACCTGTGCGTGTACGCCGCGGGCGCTTCGCGGCGTACTCGCTGTAGGGGGCGCCCTTGTCCGCCTCGCACCCATTGAGGCAATGGGAGCCCGCGTACGCGTTGTACGACCGGCTCCCATTGAGTTCAATGGGAGTCCGACCGACTCGTATCCGATAACATACGGACGCATCGGACTCGTTCGGTCGGACTGCACGGGTCCGATTCGGTCGGAAATCTCTCCGGGTCCGGCTCGGTCGGAGTAATTTCCGGCCCGAATCGGAATCGACCCCTAAGTTTCTTTGCTTAGGCCGTAATTGGTGATTTTGGTTTCCTTGTTCTTTGGGCAGCATACTACAAATTTAACCTTGTTGTTCATTTGGAATTTATTCACATTACAATAATTCTTTACCTTATCTAAAATTCTGTAATCAAGTTGCAGTTCTGGGTAAGGCTACAAAGTCACTGGTTTTCATAGGTAGCGGGATGGGCATCTATAGGATTTCTGATATCTGCTTTTATGTTCTTCAGTGGGTGATACATTTTCTTAATATACATGGTTAAAAAAGAGGTTACTTGAGAGCACTGTTGTTTCACGCCACTTTGCTTTTCAAAGTTGTTTCCACTTCAGGCCAAAGTGGATGAGGAATTATGGCAGTGGATATAGTTCTTTTAACAGCTGCCTCAGTCGTGTGACAATTAGGTGTTGATCAATAGCCTTGCTCTTTCAATAATGCCAAAGGTATGACTGAAGTCCAAAGAAGCTGTACAAATTGTGGTTCTTTTATGGAGGTTTTATTTCTCAAATTTGTGCTGCAGAATATCTGAGTCTCTTTTCAAAAGATTTAGTTTAAGAATTACTGTTGTAATACTTCTGACTTGAACCGGAATTCAAGGTATGAGCTTACTAGCCTACTCATTGAATTTGGGAGTAAGCCAAGAGTACTCCAAGAATATGAAACACCTATTCAAAATCATTCTGAATCAAGCTTTTGGTCTGTTATGGACAATCCCACCTCTCTTTCAACTGGCAGCTGTTAGACCTGGCATCTTTTGGCGTCTTTGCCCTGTCTTTTTTGCTTTCTAGCCTCCTGTTTGTAATGGTAGATTGGACTTCATTTTGCTGGTTTAGTGCCTCTGCGCACTTTCTTACTGCTGTTAAGTGTTAAATGCAAGTGCTCCTACTGTAAATTGTGTTTATGGATTGGTGTTTCCATGTTTGGCTTATTTGATTTACTACTAAGTCCCTAGTACAGTGCACTGTGTGTGCCCAGGGCCTGTAACTCAAATGCTGCTAGTGGGCCCGCAGCACTGATTGTGTCACCCACACAAGCAGCCTTTCAAATGGTTCTCAGACCTGCCACTGCAGTATCTGCCCACAGTTTTTACTGCCATGTAAACTTGGCAAGTACACCTACTTGCCAGGCCCTAACCTCCCCATTTCTTACATGTAAGGTACCACTCATGTAGGCCCAAGGCACCCCCATGGGCAGGGTGCAGTGTATGTGAAAGGTCGGACATGTCCTGGTGTGTGTGACATGTCCTGATCAAGGAACCTGACAAGAAGAAGAGCTGAAGAAGCTGTGAGGAGGAGCTACCACTTTGCTGTGTGTTTGCTGTGTTGGCCTGCAGGGGCTGCTTCTGTCTTGAGCAGAGAAAGGACTGGACTGAACTTTCTGCAACTTCTTTGTTTGAGTTTCTCCAAGGGCTTGAGGTAGAGCTTGCCCCCTGTTCAAGAAGTCTCAGGAACAGCAAAGACTTCAAGTTCATCTGCTACCAGCACATGGAACTGTGTGTTTTTAGCTGCAACAGAAGAAAAAGCAACCCGATGCTGTCAACAATGCTGCTGCCAGCTCCGTGTCCTGAAGGCACCTCAGAGAGCAACGTCGCACTTCGCACAGCAACCTTGGTCTCACCGACGCCAACGACCGCCACTGCCACCGAGCCGCTGCTTGCACTGTGACCTGTGGGCCCCACACTTCGAACTGCCTTGCTTCACCATGTTACCCTGATATACCTGACAACACCGCTCCACGCCGACATCAACGCCGCTGCTTGCACCGTGGTTTGAGGGCACCTCTCGTAAGTTACACGATGCACTGTCCCATCCCACACCGCAACCCTGGCCTACAGACGCTGGCACCATCGACTCTGGTTCATCAGTCGACGACAGTGCTTCAGCAACGATGACGATGCTGCCTGCACCGTGACCTGCTAGCACTGCAACGAGCACCGCACCACTGTGCACTGAAGCCCTGGTCTCACCGACGCTGCTGGTTGACCGCCACCAAGCCGCTGCCTGCACCGTGACCTGAGGTCACCACACTCCACACCGCTGCACTTCGCACCGCTGCCCCAACGCCCGCCGACGCTCCCGACTTCAACTGCACGGAGTTCGATCTGCAACGCATGTGACTTCAAGGGCCCGACGACTCCTGCACCGACCTCCGGAACTGACGCCAACGGACCACGCACGCAACCTGGGCTTCATCCTGGACTCCTCCCTGTCGATGACCAGACAAGTCAACGCCGTCTCATCCTCGTGCTTCAACACCCTGCGCATGCTCCGCAAGATCTTCAGATGGATCCCCACTGAAACCAGGAAGACCGTCACCCAGGCACTCGTCACCAGCCGACTGGACTATGGGAACACCCTCTACGCCGGAACCACAGCCAAACTTCAAAAGACTCCAGCGCATCCAGAACGCCTCCGCACGACTCATCCTGGACATCCCCCGACACAGCCACATCACCGGACACCTGAAAGACCTGCACTGGCTCCCCGTCAGCAAGAGAATCACGTTCAGACTCCTCACCCACGCACACAAGGCCCTCCACGACCTGGGCCCAAAGTACCTCAACGACCGCATGACCTTCTACACGCCCACCCGCCAGCTACGATCAACCAGCCACGCCCTCGCCACCGTACCACGCATCCGCAGAACCACCGCCGGAGGAAGATCCTTCTCCTACCTGGCAGCCAAGACCTGGAACTCCCTCCCCACTCACCTTCGGCGAACCCAGGACCATCTCTCCTTCAGGAAGCAGCTCAAGACCTGGCTGTTCGAGCAGTAACTTACCCCCTCCCCCAGCGCCTTGAGACCCTCCCGGGTGAGTAGCGCGCTCTATAAATGCCGTGATTGATTGATTGACTGCTGACGCCAACTCTTCTGAGCTTACTGAGAGGTCCCCGTTGCCCTACATTTCTAAAGGTATTGTTTTGCGGGTCTTCTCGACACCGTAGCTGGCCCACAAAACACATCAGTCAGCCAGAACTGTTTGTTCACGACACAGTGATAGCCCCGGACTAAGCTATCGACTTCAAGGAACTGTATTTTAAGTCTATTTTTGCTCTTTGATATTTTTAAGAACTGTATGGTGAATTTCTATAATTTTTGGTCTTGTTTGCACAGGTAAAATATTGGATATTTTTCTAAAACTGGTGTGGAGTCCTTTTGTAGTGTTTTCACTGTATTATGGTTGGTTATGTCCAAATGCTTTACACACTGCCTCCGAGATAAGCATGACTGCTAGTGCCAAGCTACCAAAGCAGTGAGCAGGGGCTATTTTAGAAGTGTATCCCCCTTATCCTGACTAGAAAGAAGGGTCCCTACTTGGACAGGGTAACAACCTGCCAACTAGAGACCCTCATTTCTAACAGCAGCTACAGATGTTTCTTCTCACAGGAATTACAGCTGACTAGGAGGCTCTTCTTGAGAATGTTCACATCTACCTCAATGAGGATGCTGGGCATGTAGGGTCAGGGGTCTAATTTTATCCATTTATTTTTTAAGTCAACTGCCATACTTGTTCATCATGAATCTGCAAACGTTGCTGAGTATGTATTGCATAAGGAACTTTTCAGAAGAACATGGGTGCAGGATTGTCTATATTGGATTTATTCAAGAGGTAAAATGTTAGTCCCTGTTTATTTCAATTTTTCAGGTGGTTTTTATCCTATTTCACCTTTTTGCCAGTATACCAATTTGCATACTGGAATCTTGCATGAATTCATCCCCTAGGCAATGCCAAACATATGGCTTAAGCTGCTACTTAATTTCGTAGTGATTCTATTCCTTCTAGCCCAATGCCTTTGAGTCTAAACCTAAAGATATTGCTTTTATATGTTCTGGAGCTCCAGTGTGGAGTGCCTCATGAAAGACAATGTCAATGTTTTTAAAGTGAACTGCCTGTTCTCTGGTTGTGACCTTAATTTCAGTATTTATGGTAATTTGATTGGTTTCTCTTGCTGTAGTTTGCCAGATCTTGTAAGAGTTGTCTTGTAGGCAAATATGTTTAGTTCATTCCATTTCCTTTGTCATTCATTGATTATACCATGCCTTGATTATGCATTGCATCAAATTTAAACTGAGATGTCTAGCCTACAAAGCTGTTCACTCAAGATCTCCACCTTATATGGATAACTTAAGAGATCTATGAAACAAAACATATTAGGAGCAAAGACCATTTTCTACCATACCCCCAACAACAGAACCTCTCATGCAGTGCATCAATCATTCTGCCTCCCTCCTCTTGAACTTTCTCCCCCTGTGGAAATTAGGACTAAAGCTACTGTAGCTACTCTTCAGTCTTTCTACCTTCTTCTGAAGATGCATCTCTTTAGACTGCATCTGTCCCATTCACTCTTCTGTGAAGTAGTCACCCTTGTTCTTCAGTTTGCCTGTTCTTCAATCCACCCTATAATCTGCTGCTTGTGTGCTTACATTCTCTCTTCTCCTACCTCCAAACTACACATCCCTAGCTCCCACTCTCCTCCTTCTCATCATCAGCCTCTTTGCTCCCCTCGTCTCCTCATTATCGCATTCTTACTCTACATTCTATTTCTCCTCTCCCCCTTCTTCTCGATCCTCTCCTATTTCTCGCACTTTCCGTTTCCTTTTCCCTCCCTGTATTGTTTCTTTATCCCTTCTTCATTCTTCCTCCATCCTGTCCCCTCCCTCTCACTCCTCTGCTCTTCATACCTAGTCATCCGCTCCCTTCCATGCCTTCCCCACCCTTGCACCTCCTTCCCTTCCTCCCACCTCTCTCTGGTTCCCCAGAGTCTAGCTCTCCTCCCCACCAGTCTTCATACCGTACCTCAAGTCTTCACCTCATTTCCTCTTGTTTGTTTGTTTCTAGTTCATTGGGGCCCTTACGTCGCTGTTAGGTTTACTATGTAAATCACATCTATACCTCTTGGGCCCTGCGCTATTTAAGACTGTTAAAAAAAAAAAAAAATGATTATTTGTTATCATCCATGTCACCTGCAATTGTTTTAAAAATGGCCACCCTTACAAATAGGATTAGAAATTTTTTTTAAAACGCCTCTCTTCCAAAAGAAAGTCAGTTTGTTATTATTGAATTTCATTTTCTGCCAACTGAATGCAGTTTCCAATGGTACCATGAAGATACGCAACTTATTATGCAGCTCACAATCCCAGCATCACACACATTACACATTGAACACCTTTCCAATAAGGGACTGATGAAAGAACATGCCATGTGCCAGAAGAGCTGCAAAACAGAATTACCACTGATAACCTCCACACATAAGCTGAATATGTTCCCAGGATCTACCTAACTATCACCATACAGAGCCTTTTAATGGTCCTAATAAAAAAAATCCAAAGCTATAGCATTGACAATCAACCAACCATGATGAGGGAACAATAATCAAAGAACATCACAGCAAGTGTTTACTAATATAACAATCTGCAAAGAAGCATCCATCTCTTCATGTTTGATTCCCACTAGATCATCCTGGACTCCACCATAGTGGGACAAAACATCAGCTACTACAACATTCTACTTTTTATACTAGCAAAGAAATTCACCATCCAAATGTGGAAGAGGCAAAGCAGCATAGTCAGAGACATCGCCAAAGCAAATAAAACAAACCACCTCAGCCTAGAATTGAGATGACAGGAATTGCTCCTTGTTGAATATCATGCAGTCCCAAACTGCTCAATATCACCCACATGGCCAGTGCCACATGGGGATAGAAGATATTTCCATCAAACCAGCATCAGTATCAGGCTCCACTCTTACATCTTTGACAGATCCCAGAGGTTCCAAATCCACACTAGATGTCTGATCCTTCTGGTATCTGAACACTGCTGCCTATAACCCACTGCTCAAGGAGCTCTGCAAGCACATAATACTTTTAGATTAAAATCTAGGATCACAATAGCTAAGCAGAGTGAGGAAACCCACATAAATCACAGGGTTGTTCCAAGTATACCAACATTCAAGAAAACATAGCACAGCACAACATTCCGCCACATCCCATCCATGGGCATCTTCTGAAGTCTTGAAGGATGCTGACTCTAAGAGATGCACTTCCTTCTGTCTCTGTTAAGGAAGGGGGCAAAGTACAGTCTTTAGATATCTGTTTAAATTGATCCTATACATTGAAGTAGAGGGGACTTTCTGGAACTCCTCTGTGCTTTCTATTGCTCTAAAAAAATGCCATGCTGCAATGGAGACCAATAGGAAAACCCTGCATCATTCAATCACACATCCTGATTGGAATGTATATAACTGGCAAAAACCTGGGTGGTTGTTGTTTAAAACTATTTTATGTGGAGAAAAAGCAGTCCCAATAGGCGTCTGACCTTCGGTGGCACTTTGCTGAACCGTGCATTCCTTTTAAATCCAGACAGCCATACTTTATATTGGCTTTGAAGTTTACTTGGTCCTGCTAACGCCATAGCAATTGGCTAATTAGTAACTGTGTGGTCAACGTCTTCCTGGTGCATGACATTTGACCCCAGGTCCTGTCTGGTTTTGAACTTCCAGCAATATATTACTGATATAGGGGGCCCCTGTAATCTATTGCAGCAGTTCAAGTTAATTAAGTGGTTACTTAGATTCAATTACTTTCTACAGGAAAAATGAAGTATTCATTAAGGCCTATTATCTCCTACCCATATGAGAAATGGGGATAGTGTTTAGTTAGAAGTGCACTGAATACTAAAGTTAGATTTTCCGTTTGAATGCAAAACATGCATGACTTTTGCAAGACCTTCTGCGCATTCTTAAGGCCGCCCAAATACAATTGTTTAATCTGTTTTCCCTGAAATGTTTGTAGGTTTATCTGACGAGAAGCACTTACTGAAAATTGGAGCAATTAGGTTATTGGACATTCAAACCAAATAGAATGCTGTTATAATGAATGAACTGTCTGAATTATGGGTCGGTCAATCTGCTAAACCTTTTAATTGGTTTGATTAGTTTATTAGAGGAGAACAGGGGCCGAACTTGAGGCTTGCATTTGTGATTCGCTGTTTAATTTCAAAGACACCAGAGGTCTGAGGCGAGATTTCATTTGTGCTGCTGGTATGTTTTCATTTTATTTGCCCGCAGCAGCAGTATCTGCCATCAGATAATGGCGGCAGCAAGCGGTTGGTAATGTCCAAAACAACAACGTAATTTGTTTCCTGTTTTGCAGCCGCTGTCGGTACTTATCTGCAGTACTTCATTCATTTTAAAGTGAAGTAATTGGCAACAAGGGGGCGAGAGTGAGTTGATGGCAGACGTTCATAAGCAGAGCACATGGCTTCGTGATTTTACCTCTTCTGTTCGAGGTACATGTATAATGGTCTCAGAGAAAGAAAACGAGAGGTACCAACCATTAGGAGAAATAGCAGGAAAGGATAAGATTAGTATTTTACGAAAGGAAACAGAAAATTAAAGTGGTAAGTGGATAATGCCCCGAACAATATTGTTTTTGGGGTCAAGCAAGGCCGATGTTTACTGGCATGTATAAATGTGTCACATGACGTTTGGTTGTAAACACGCAGGTCATCATTATGTCTCCTGCTGGAGGGGAAAGGATGTGGCGTTAAGGACAGAGCTGCTCGCTTTGGAACTGGAGAACCAGTTTCGAGTCCCAGTCTCCACTCAAGGTTCTGGGCAAATCACTTCACCTTCTCGTGCCTAAAACAGAAAAAGAAAATTAATCTGACATTGTGTAATGTATCTGGGGCTCATGTTAAGCGCTCCAAAGCCCTTGGGCTGAGTTTGTGCTATACAGAACTGCAAAAGTAGATGTTTGCAATGGGGTAATACCGCAACCACTATTAATCTGACAAGTGGCGTTACTGCTGAATTACTTGTAATTCCCTAAAACGCCCATAGTGGTATGGGGAATAACATGCATTGTTACCATGCCAATTTTCCGCAATTACTGTCAGTTTCCTTTGATAAGCTCCTCCATGTTTGACCAAGGTTCTCAGAATACTGGTTCCATTTTCCACCCAAGTTTGTATTTTGGGGGCACTCATGTTGAGGGGTTGTAGTAGAGCTGATTTGAGATTCACGGTTGGACAGCCACTATACTACAGGGATAAATGAATTGACTTTTGCATCCCTAGAACTGCAATGCACGTTTCTCATAGGTGTAAGAAATTGGGTTATTAATTCAGGGGGGTACTTTAGTGGGTTGCACAATGAGTGCTGCAACCCACTAGAAACATTTAGGGGCATATTAGCAAGAACGGCGTTAAAATTATCGCCGCTTTAGCGGCAGGAAACTGCTGCTAAAGCGGCGATAATGGGCTTGATAATATGCCCTTGAGAATACCAATAGAAGCCCATGTTCTGCTGTGATCCTGGGCTTCTATTGGAATTCTCAAGGGCATATTATCAAGCCCATTATCGCCGCTTTAGCGGCAGTTTCCTGCCCCTAAAGCAGCGATAATTTTAACGCCGTTCTTGCTAATATGCCCCATAATTTGCAGACAGTGGATACACGGAGTACCATTTGCTGGTGACTTATAAGTAAATTAAATATGCCAATTGCATGTAGGCCAATGTTAGCATGGGTTAAGGAGAGATTGAAAGTCTTTAGCACTGGTTAGCAGGTGTAAAGTACACAAAGTCCAATGCCAACAAAAAAGAGTTCAGAAAAGCAAGGGAGTGAAGGCAACAATTTTGGGGGAATATCACGGCAACAAGGCGAGGTCTATCAATGGGGTAGCGAGATATGCTGGTGTGGCATTTGTGTATTTATGATAGAAATCATATCAGGGGGGCGTATCATTTTGGGCTGGTTGGGTTCTGCGCGGTGCACCTGTTTTTATGCGCCTGCAGTGTGAGAAGTGAATGTCTAAAACCTAATATATCTCTGTTACTGCCTTATTTTGGACAGTACCTAATAGAAACAATTCGAGAGAAACCCTGCTCACTGTTGCTGAGCTGTAGTGTGTGAAAATCAAACACTCACTCAGAGCACTATGGGGTTCATGTATTCACTTTACACACTGCAGGCGCATAAAAAAAGGCGCTCGGCTCTGTGATGAGTTAAAGCAGCCCATCATGATATAGCCCCAATTGTCGAATGAGTAAAGATGGTGCAGTAGCTAGGAATGCCATCTTATAGAAAGTGATGAACTAGGTTACAGAAAGATTTGTGAAGTTATGTTTTGATACGCTATGTACATTTTGAGTTGCAATGACACATAATTCTAGTATGATAACTATATGCTTTTAAAATGCACTTTGTGTAATTGGACTTATTTGATGTGACAGAAGAGAATTTTAACTCACTAAATGTGTAACTAATACCATCCGGTAAAAAAGTGGAAAATGCAGAAATTTAGCGAAATGGAGTAAATACCATGAATCATGTTAGTGACATGGGTCCATCGGCTAAATTATACATTCTGATTGGGTGCTAAGGGATGTGCCCATCACTGAAATCTCATGTAGTGTATGCGAGTCAACATCAGTAAGGAAGAATTGCTTCCCATAAACCACACAAAGTTATTTGTGTGGGTAAAAAACCTAGAAATCAGTCAGTGAAATTTCAATCACTCCAAGCTCTGTGAAGGAAAAGGACTCTTCTGTTTGTTCAGTGCTTGCTTGCCTATGAATAGAGAATACAGGACAACAGGCTACTGACGTGACTGAGAGTTACCTGTGATAGGAATCTCTAAAGAAATATAGGGGTTGTAAATTCAAACTAAGCTAAAAGAAAGGTTTATAAGAACAGTAAGTCGTGGAATAAGGTCTCATCAGTTTTTAGAAGCCAAACTAAGGCAACACTGGATGGAGTGGGCTATACAAGTTTTTGCTTCGCTCTAGCCAGAAATAGAAATGTTTGCCTTCTCTCATATTTCTTTTATTTCCCCCCACACACCTTAATTACACTCTTATAGTTAGGACTGTCCAAGGTGGGGTCAGGCGGTGCATTTTGGCCGGTCCTGCCAGGCAATTATTTTTTTATTTCACCTCTTTGTTTCATTAGTGCAGTTGTGAGAAGGGCAAAATATAAAAACTTTCATAATCCACTGGGCGTCCAATGACAGTAAAGAAGTGACAAAAACAAAGACCAGATGTAGTTAATGATGAACAATAAAAAGATAATGAAATGCTCTAACACGGAATCACCAGATTACCAATCGAAATGATAAAACAACATTTAACTTGATTCTCATCTCAGGACATTTCCTCAAGTTATATTCACAAGGGCTTATCATCCCTGTATTTAAAGATGTACACCACCAGTTCCCTAAAACTACTCAGATATATGCAAAAGCAGTGATTTTGGGAAACTGTTCTATGAAACCCGAAATATATTAATCCTAACAAACATGAAACATAAAGAGAAACCATGCAAGAGCAAATAGGTTTCTTCACCAATCACAGGACAAAGGACCACATATAAACAGAACAAGCCCTGATTAAGAAATGCCCTAATTCAACAAAATGCCCTCAGAGTGCAGAAAGGACAAATAATTGCACACTTTGTAGATTTAAAAAAAAAATTGACTCTATTCAGCACAGATCACTCCTTGTAATACTCCTCAAAAGTAGTATAGTGAAGAAGGTATCTGATGTGATCTAAGAGATGAACTAATTAACAAAAATCATCATACAAATATACAATATCAAGACCTTCACCTTTGAAGGATCACCTACATTAATTACTCTTTGAAGAGACAGAGATTAGCTGCCTGTTCTTAGAAAATGATCCAGCTCTTCTGTCCCCATCAGAACAAGGCCAGCAGCAAGAAATAAACATGCCACAGAACTAGAGCAACCTGGTGTCTTACTTTAAATAATAAAAACTCAGGGCCCGATTACGACTTTGGCGCAGTTTGCCGGCGCTCCACCGGCACAGTTGCGCCAAAGCGGCGCAAGGACCACCCACCTTATTATGAGATGAACTCATGTAAGGCTGACGGTCCTTTGCCTTTCCCTTGGCTGTGCCTGGAAAACTGGCACCACAATGGGAACGGCAAAAAAAGTTCCAGCACGGCATGGACGGTGACGCCCATGCCATGCTGGAACTTTGGGGGAATGCAGACGGGGGGCAAATGTTGTGCCCCCCCGAATGTATCCCCATGGCAGGGGGGAATGGGGGCCCTGTAGGGCTCCCTTTGTCCCTGCACCATCAGCCTTTTCATGGCAGGGCTCCCGCCATGAAATGGCTGGCGGTGCAGGAACTCGTAATATGCTCAGAGGGACTTGCGCAGTCCCGCTGAGCATTTTACATTGTAGCGCAGCTCCGCCACCACCAGGGAACAACTGTTCCCTGAGGCAGCCGGTGGTCCACCGCCGGTACAATGGTGAGAGTCGTAATCTGGCAGATGGTGGACCGCCACTGTTGAGCCGCTGCGAGTAGACCGCCACACTCGTAATGAAGTCGTAATGCTCTAAGCCAAAGGAAGACATAAGCATTACTGCTACAACAGTCAATATACACTTCAAGAGAAGAATATCAAGCACTTCCATTAAACAATCCTGCTCAGCCCATAAAATGGGCCAACAGATTTGTTAGTGGAAAGTAACCCTTATACAAGAAAAGATGCACAGCTCACAAGAAAGGAGGAACTCAGACACACCATGCTAAAAAATACAAGGAAACAGGCAATCCACTGATATATCCAAGCATATACACAGACTAACATGAAATGATACAAATGCATAAACAGAAACTACAGCCTAGTGGAGTATTAACTCACCTGAGAATCCAAAACATAGAGACATTATTAGTCAGAAGCAACACCCTACTGGATTATTTTCTCACTCAGCAGTCCCAACCTCAGACAACCCCTGACTAAGGGGGTCATTATGATAACGGGCGGATCGCCACCGCCCGAATGGTGGTGGCGATCCACCCGCTATCTCACACCGCCCGCCTAACATTTTCCCCCTGCCATATTATGATGGCTGGGGGGTCCGCGGATAGACAGAAAGACCGTTCGCCGCCATGGAAAGCCAGGCGGATTACACTTTCGGGGGCCCATTGTGGGCCCCCAAGCTGTTGGGGGTTGGGGGGTGCACACATTGGCATGGACAAAGTGGCAGGCACTGCGTGGTGCCTGTCACCTTGTGCATGTGAATGCCCAACGTGCATTCTCAGCATTGTGGCAGGCGGTGCTGTGAGCACCGCCCGCCACAATGCTGGGAATAGGGGATGCCACCGCCACCGTGGCGGTGGCATCCTAATACCACGGCGGGACCGCCGCTCCTATGACGGACGGTCCCATTCACCGTTACGGTGGCGGGCGGACTTTGTCCGCCCGCCATCGTAATGTCCCCTTAAATTCAGGATTGATGATTATATGTCAGAGATGAAGAAAAAAGAACAACCAGACTTAGAAAGTAGAACAAGATCGAATATTCCAACAATGAAACTTGAACCTCATTGACTATAAGTTACATTTCATAATATATTGCACCAAATGCAGAGAAACAATGAATGACTATTATAGGGAATCGTTCTGTAGCATTGCCAACTTCACAAAGCAGAAAGATTAACAAAGATCCACATTCTCCTTCTGAGAAGGACTAGAAATGTCATGAAATGACACATAATACATGTCAGATTTTAACAGACTCAGGGTTCCAAAGATTTATATGTTAAATCATAATGCATTACTTAAGGACTTATAGAGCTTTGTCACATTGAATTGAATTGAGAAAAAAATAGCAAGAAAGAGAAAGGGAGAACGTGTGAGAGAGGAACAGAGAAACAGAGATGGAGTGAGGGAAAGAGAGAGAGAGGGAGCAGAGGAGGGAAGCATCAAGAAATGTTTCACCAATTGAAAACTAGGGCATGCAAGCTAAGATCGGGCACAGAGGACGATGATATAAGAGAGAGATGGGCTAATGAGAGACATAGGTGAAAGAGCTAAATGATTCACCGAAAGATATTGTGCACATAGAGCATCAGAGCACAGAGATAGCTTGGAAATATTGAGAGATAGCGCACAATCAAAAATGGATCATGTTGGAGAACCTATATGTAGCAATATAAGAAAAAGAGAGACACCCACAGAAAGAGATTCAATACTTAAGGAGGTATGGCAGAACAATGCACACAGATAAAGATAGGTCAGAGCAAGAGATGGTGCATGGTAAGAGGTAATGCTCAGAGGTGGGATGTGCAGAAAGAGTTGCGTTAGACAAAACTGCCACCATTTGCTAAGATAGTGTCATCAGCTGCCAGAGGATGGCCAATAAATGTCAGGTATTTCAATTATATGCCTTGTAAAAGCCACCATTTGCTGATGTAGTGCCATAATGTGCTAAGCTACTGCCATTGTGTGCCTAGGTATTTTCATTTTCTGCCAATGAACTGCACTAATTCGAGAAAATAGTTAGGATTGGATGGTAGAATTTCTCCATTCACTGGCACAGGATAAATTTGGCACCACACCCACCAACTCCTCAGAACATCTCTGGACTTCAGAAGACCCACCTGAAGAAGACGGACCTTCTGGAAGAATTATTTTGACTTCTGCTCAAAGAAAAGGTTTCCTTAAAATACTTAAGGGGCCTGATTTGCAAAGGTAACTTACACTTTTGAGTAACTTTACATATTTGAGTACCTTTGCAACTTTTCAGTATACACAATCTGCAAGTGTTAGTTACAAAAAAAAAAAAATGTAGTGAGTCCAGGACAACACATGGCCAACCAACGGTACTTGTACACCCTCCCATTGAAAATAATTAAGGTAAGTACTTAAAATAAAACTCCATAGGAAATTTTGTTGAATTAAATTCAATTATTTAAAATAGTTAAATTTGTAAATAAATATAAATTAATGTTAAAAATGTACACACTTATTATTTAAGTATACAATAGTTTAATAACCTATTTTGAATTAAAAAATAATGTGACAATAAATGTTATTAAAAAAATTAAATTAATGTTAATTAATTATATACATCACTTTTAATAATTATTAATGCACATTACAACACACCCTGCTAGTTCCCTTTCTGAACAATGTCTCTGCTGATTCCACAGTAATCTGTAACTTTCCTCCTATTTTGAGTATTCAAACTGCTAGTGAAAATCTTTGAAAAAGAAATTAATTCTCAACTTTTTCCATAGAATCCACCCACTTTCTTTATCCCTTCCAGTCTGGTCTTCCTTGAATAATCAGCACCAAATCTTCACTTGTGTTCAGTCTTTGTGATCTGATGATTGCCAGTTGCTTTTCTATAGTTAAAATAACTATATAAAATTAATGTACATTAATATTTAACCTAAACATATTTTAAAATGCATTATTAAGTTAAATATTTTTATTTTTTTATTTTTCTATCCTTTATCTTAGGAGACTTTACAATCAGGGTGGAGATCTCCACATAGCACAGGATAGGGAAAATTAAAAGATTAAAAAGGTAATTTAGCTAAAAAATTAATATAAAAAGCGTGTTTATGTTAAATATTTCTAAATTAATTTGATGTGTTTACTTTCAATGTTGAATAAAATTAAAAAACAAAGCTACAACACTTTTGCATTATTTTTCAATCAATAATTTAATAATGGAAATATTTGAAATTAAAATTATTTTTCTAAAGTTTATATTAAAAGTTAGATTTCCACCGTGATAAATTGGTTTGTTGGTTAAGGGAGGTGTGAGATCTTCTTAAGCTATAGCCACAATTCTTGTCAGGGTGGGCCACAAACAATCCCTAAATTAATCTATTCTCAACCATCTGGTAGCTTGGCAGAAAAGCAGTCAGGCATAACTTAGAGGCAATGTGAAAAGTATTTGTGCAGCACTCAAACTGAAATAAAGTGAAAACATCACACGAAAAATTCCAGATCAATTTGGAAAAATAGGGTCAAATTTAATAAATTATTTGACACCAAATCTACAAATATCCAATCAGTAGAACTGGAGATATACAATTTTAAAGATTTATATAAAAGTAGCACGCTCCAAAGTGCCAACGGAGGCGATCTGGTTGCGCTGGACTGGGACCATGTCACAAATTCAGGCCAACTGTGGAGAAGTGCAGGCCAGCACATGACCAATTTTGGCGAGCTGAGGATTGTACCTTATGTCCTTGGTGCCAAATCTGCGCTGAGTTCCTTCGCGAGGCTTCGTGCCATCTGGCATCGGTTCTGATGAAACTGTGTGACAATACTTTGTGGGATTTGTATCACTGTATCAGTTCTGATGAGCTGCATGAGGAGGCTTTGTGTCACTCGGTGTAGGCTCAAATGTCAAATGAAGCTTGCAACTGTGCGGTTGAGGCTTTGCAGGGCTGTGGAACGGATTTGATGGAACCTTCAGTTATGCCAGAAAGAGCTCTCTCTGGTGCCAACCAAGGGCCCAGGACCTGGGGAAGCACCACGTGCGGATCAGGAACTCACTCCAGCACAGGTCAACAGGATTCAGGCAGGCCAAGTTGAAGGTCCAGGCAGGTTCAGTACAGCAGGCCATGTGGGCAATTGCAGGGAGGCCTCTAGAACTTGTTGTGTCCCTGTAGCTCAGAACAGGAAGTGAGTCAGCTGACAGTTGGAGTCACTCTTGTAGTGTGGGATGAAGGCAACAGGTCCAGTCTTCGTTCTCAGACAGCAGGGCAGACCTCAGCAGCAGGGCTGTCCTTCTTCTGTAGTGTCCACTGGTCCAGGTGTGTACTGAGGAATTGGCCCTATTTGTATGGCTGATGTCAGCTTTGAAGTGGAAGACACTTCTGGAGTTTTCCCACCTCATATATCTCTGGAATTTCCTTCCTCCCTGCCCTGGTTTCAATCTGTCTAGGAGCATAATAGGTTAGTGTGATGTTTTTGTGTGTGTGAGCTGAGCCAATGTCTTTGAAGTGCAAACGTGACAGGTGACAGCTCTGCCCCACCCATTCTGTCCTGGAGGATTACACAAAGGCGAACTGCCAACTACACCTAGTCATGTGACCCAGGAATAGGCCACAGGCACCAAAGGGTTTGGACAAGAAAGTGACAACTTTCTAAAAGTGGCATATTCAGAGTTGTGACTTAAAATCCGACTTTGCCATTAAAGAGGATTTTTAATTACAATTTCTTTGACACCAAATATGACATTTTTACCTGCTCACAAACAAAAGTTATCACTTATTACATGTAATAAGGGAACCTAATGTTATCACAGTAGTGAAAAGCAAATTTAGGAGTTTTTCACTACGAGGACATGTAAATCTTAAAGGTACATGTCCAATTTTTTAAATTACTCTGCACCCTGCCCTATTTGCTGTCTAGTGCCTACTTTATGGGTGACATATATGCATTAAAAAGGAAGTATCAAGCCTGGCAAAAGGTTAGTTTTGCCATGTTGAAATGTCAGTTCAAAACTTCATATAGGCTGCAAAGGCAGAACTGAGACATGGTTAAAAAGGCTGCTTGAGTGGGTGGTATAATGAGGGCTGGAAGCCCACTAGTATCATTTAGTTATAGGCCCTGGTGACCTGTAGTACCTCTTTACTATCAACTTATTAGTAAATTAAATGTACCAATTGAGTGTAAAACAATTTTACCATGCTTAAAGGAGAGAGCACACACACTTTCAATCAATCAATCAATCTATCAATCAACATTTGTAGAGCAGACCCTGTCACCCCCAGGGGCATCTGGGTGCTGAGGTGCTGTGTCTCCACCGAAAAGACAGGTCTTGAGCTTCTTTCTGAACTCTGCAGGGGGGGGCTGTTCAGAGGTTGAGGGGCAGGGCATTCCATATCTTGGCGGCAATGTAGGAGAAGGAGCAGCCCTTGCTGTGGCCGCAATTGATGTGGGGGGGTGTGAGGGCGAGTGAGGCGGAGGACCGGTGTCTTCCGGGCAGGTGGAAATTCAGCTGATGGTTGATGTAGGATGGTCCTTGGTTGTGTAGCACCTTGCAGGCATGTGTGAGGATCTTGAACTGACATCTCTTCTGGATGGGGAGCCAGTGGAGGTTTCTGTGGTGGGGGGTGATGTGGGTCCATTTGGGGAGGCCCAGGAGGAGTCTGGCTGTAGTGTTCTATATGGTCTGGAGTCTTTTGAGGAGTTGGGTGGAGATTCTGCATAGAGGGCATTGCCGTAGTCTAGGCAGTTGGTGACGAGGGCCTGCGAGACGGTCTTTCTGGTGTTGATAGGGATCCATCTGAAGATTCTACAGAGCGTGCGGAGGGTGTGGAAGCATGAGGAGGATACTGCATTGACTTGCCATTTCATTGTCAGTTGGCTGTCGAGAATGATGCTGAGGTTGAGCACGTGGTCTGTGTTTGTGGGGGTAGGTCCGAGTTCTGCTGGCCACCAGCTGTGGTCCTACACATAGGTGTTTTTCCTGAAGATCAGTACTTCTGTTTTGTCGGAGTTGAGCTTGAGGCAACTGTTTCTCAGCCAGTCGGTCATGTCTGTCATGGCACTGGGGAAGTTGGTTTTGGCGTTGGTCAGGTCCTTGGTGAGTGAAAGGATAAAATGAGTGTCATCGGCGTAGGAGATTATGTTGAGGCAGTGGAATCTGATGACATCTGTGAGGGGGGTCATGTAAATGTTGAATAGGGTGGGGCTGAGGGAAGATTCTTGGGGTACAAGAAGGATGATGTCCTTGCATGCTGAGTAGAAGGGAGGCAATCAGATGCTCTGTGTGCATCCTGAGAAGAAAGAGGTGATCCATTTGAGGGAGTTTTGATGTGCCTGTGGTGTGAAGTCTGTTAATGAGGGTGTGGTGGGAGATGGTGTCATACGCAGTGGAGAGGTCGAGGAGGAGCCCCGTCACAGTTTCTCCATGGTCAAGGAGAGATCTGATGTAGTCTGTGGCAGCGATCAACATGTTCTCTGTGCTGTGGTTGACACGGAATCCAGATTGTGAGTTGTTGAGTAGTTGGTTGAGTTCCAGGTATTCGTTGAGCTGTTGGTTGATGGCTTTCTCAAGTACTTTGGCTAAGAAGGGAAGCAGGGAGATTGGTTAGTAGTCTGTAAGGTTGGTGGGGTCGGCTGAGGGCTTTTTCAGAAGGGTCTGACCTCCTTGTGTTTCCATCTGTATAGAAAGGTTTCTGTGGAGATGGAGGTGTTGAGGATGCTGGTAAGCTCCATGATGATAGGTTTGGCTCCCAGGTTGAAAAGACAGTGAGGGCAGGGGTTGGTGGGTGCCCCAGAGTGGATGGATGACATGATGGTAGAGGTGGTCTACGCAGTGAGTGGAGACCAGGTGGTGATCTTTCGGCCAGTGTTTGCTGGTTGCTTGAGTTTGTCGAGGCTGGGGGTGGTGAGTTGGGGGCAGAGAATGTTGTAGATCATGGCAACCTTGCTGTGGAAGTAGTCTGAAAGGGATTCACAGAATTCTTGGGAGGGGTGGCTGGTGTGCTCTGTGGCTGGAGGGCTGCCAAATTCCTTGACAATCTTGAATAGTTTCTTCGTGTGGTTGGCGGTGGTGTCTATGTGGTCGGTGATGGCTGCTGTCTTGGATTCCTTGATGTGCCGGTGGTAGTTGTTGAGGGCTGTTTTGTGGGCAGCTCTGTTGGAAGCTCGCCATCGCTTCTCGAGCCGGTAGCAGTTGCGCTTGGTGGTTCTGAGCTCTGGGGTGTACCAGCTAGCTTTAGCACTGGTTATCTGTGGTAAAGTGCACAGAATCATAAAAGCCAACAAAAACAGGTTCAGAAAACTGGAGGGATGAAGGCAAAAAGTTTGGGGATGACCCTGCAGAGAGGGCCAAGTCAAATACTTGTCTAATGCAAAAATAACGTTTTCATGTGCATTAATAATTATTAAAAGTGATGTATTTTTAAATCAAATGTATTGTTACATTATTCATTAATTTCATAATAGGTTACTAAACTATCATATCATTGAATAATCTGAACTATTTTCATATATGTGTAACATAATTTTTTATTTATTTATATTTGTAACTATTTTAAATAATTTTATTTAATGTAACAATATTTCCTATGGTTTTATATTAAGTCCTACCTCCATTATTTTCTACGAGAGGGTGTTACAGTACCCGTGGTTGGCCTTGTGAACCACCAGACTTAGTCCTTTTTGTTTTTAGAAGTAACTTTCACTCAGAGTTTGTGAATAATAAAAGTTAGTAAACTTACTCAAAAGTGTAAATTATTGCATTTGTGAATCAAGTCCAAGGTCTCCTAACTCCTACTTCCATGGAGGCACTGGAAATGCTATCCAAAAGTCAAGTGGTTTGCCTTCTCAAGGGAAGCAAAAAGCAGAAGTACTCCTGACTCCAAGAGGGCCCAGCTAAACACAATGACTGAACCCTGCATGAGACCTGGCTGAAGAGAGACCCGGTGCCGATAAGATCTAGAGCTAGGGGCTAAAGGGATGACTAGAAGGAACTTTTTCAGCAATTGGAGGAATGTAGGACTTATTATTTTCAATCTAGGGAGGTCTTGTAAAAAGTGATAAGCCTTGCCTAGGAAGGTCACACCCAAAGATGTGCAAAAAAACAGGTTTATCCTTCTTGGAAATTGTTGTTGCTCTGAAAATGTTGTTCATCTGGACTTTGTGAAAAAGGCTTCCACCTCATGGAGCATTGCACACCTGCAGCTTCCTGCCTTGCCCAGCTGGAGGGTTTTAAGAACGAAAAATGTGACTAACTCAGAAGGTAAAATCTTGGACTGGGGTGGGGCAGCAAATTACCCTTTGTGGCCACAAACATTGTCCCACTCTGAGCTTTGTTGTCAAAACCAATGGCTTCAGCGAGAGATCTGTGATAATGTACCTAACTTTGAGGGCGACTAGTTGGCCCTTGCCCCGCTGGAAGATTTTGACTTCCATTTCAGAGATGAAGGTAAAAACTTTCACAAGCATTACTACCTTGATTTATTCAACCTCTGCTCCATTGCAGCTGGTCAGAAAACATGCCTTGGGTCCGGTCAATCGTGAATTGTTGCTTTATAATGGTTCTTCACGTTACCAGTTTATCTTGTCCTATTTTAATGATATTTGCTTATTATATATTTCTCTATTTTTCCAGATCAGTTTGGGAATTTTATTGTATTGTTTTATTGACTTTAAGATTGTTGATAAACATTCTTCTCTGTGGATTGCCATTCCTACCAAGTGTTGAGTAGAGATCGCACAGAACTGAGTTTTGAGCTGACCAGATTGTGTTTATTAAGATGGCAGGTGTCATTTCTTCCCCAAATAATAACCCAATTTTTAACACAGGTCTTTCAAAATCCTGCCTATGAGCCTTTCTAAGTTGTACCCTTTTGTGCAGCAACATGTGGGAGGCCTGTCATTTAGTTACAGTTTGTTTATTGCCACTTCCATGATGAGGGTAAATTGTCATTGGAGGAAGGAATGTAACGATTGTCCGATTACTCATGTGTGTAATCTTCATTAGGATAAGCTATGATTAAATAGAGAAATAAAAAATGGAGGATAGCTTTTCTTTGAAAAGCCTAAAACTGCCTTTCACAAGCATAACAATCTACACTCAATATAATAGGGGTATTGATAAAAGAAAAGAATGGCAATGCAGCAAGACAACTGGCTGCACTGCATTAAAGGGAGAGGGCAGGAATGTGCTATATCTGTCATGATATGGCGCATTCCTGTCCTCTGCCTGTGTTGGCGCACAATCTGCAGCCTGGCCCAAATGCAGGCACCCGTGTGCCATGGAGCAAGGGTGCTTGCGTTACAGGCAGGATTGTTTTTGAGAAGGAAGGGACACTTTCCTGTGCAAAAACAATCGTTAGAGGCATTTTCCTCTTTCAGAGTACTCAGAAAGAAAAAACAAGTAGAAAGAAAGATATTTCTCCTCATTGTTACTCTGGTGGGAAGGTGTAAAATTCTAATGCATTCCCAGGTCTGCCAGTGTTGGTAAATCTGGAAATGCTTCAGAATACATTGGTGGATGTGTGGGAATACCTCAAATGCACCCATGTAATGCCCCACAATGCAGAGTAACGGAAGGCAATGACTTGCTCTGCCTTGCATTGCTCCAGATTTATGAAGCCAAACAGGGCTACGCAAGGTGGCCTTGCGTGGCTTGGTAAATCTCATTCTATGTTTTGTGTTGCCCAGCGTCCCCATTTGTGGTGCAAGGATTATGCAAAACCTTAATAAATCTGGGCCTAAGTATAAGTCATAGGACCATCACTGAACATGCATCGCTGGTGGAAATGCCAGCTGACAACTTGCAGATGTTCATGACTGTATGCAGTTCTGACATTCTCACACTGTCATAAGATGCAAGTAGGATGCTCTCTGTGCTGTCCAAAAACCCTTTTGCCAGCAGAAGTGCAGCTGAAATTGCAACCACTGAAAATAAACAATCAACATTTAAAACCAGAGTTGCACTTAATATTATAAAAATGAAGCCTATGGGCTGATTACAAATTGCGGGAGTGGCAACGGCTCAGAAGATACCACTCTAACAAGTACAGGTTTACTGGCTGCAAACATGCAAGGCTAAGAGGAAACACTCAGCTATGTGGGTTCCTGCAACATACCCTGGTCAAAATATGTGAAACCAACCTTGGTACAGAATAGGAAGGTAAGCCAGTGGAGCGCCCTTAGCAATGCCGGGGCGACCACCAAGAAAAACAGCTTATTGCCAACACAGGGATTCCCTTCTACATTTAGACTAGACTAGGTTCTCTAGCCAATGCTTTCCTTACAGTCAAGGACTGCCTCATAAGTGAAGATTTCCTGGAAGAGATAGAGCCATCTTTAGCCAGGCGTCTGTTTCTGCGATTCCAGTATGGGACCCTGCTTCCTACATTCATTTGCTGCCAAGTGGGCACGAATCCCGAGGGATGAGGACTGGCTCGGTATCCCGCCTGTGGCGCCCCAAAGGAATCCGGCTTTTATGAGCAGCAGGAGATGGTGGATATTTCCCCTGTGCCAGAATTTGGGTGTCAGGGAGCACAAAGAGGCCCTAAGGATATTGAGCTCAGCTGGGCCGGACTGGGAACAGCAACCAGCCCTGGCAGATTGCTGCTCGACTGGCCCTGGGAGCGGGAGGGCGGGGGGAGGGGTGCTAGTAAGAAGCACCACTACTGCTTCTGTTACAGGGGGCCAATATTTCAGCACTGCTGCAAAACCGGCCCCCAGTTACAAAACCGGCCCCCACCCGTCCGGTCCACCGGGGAAACGCCCGCTGCCCGCTATGGCCAGTCTGGCCCTGGAGCTCAGACACCAGCATATTTTTGATCCTTGCACTAACTCGTTACCTGATAGTAATGTGGAGAGCAAGGCAAAAAATATGTGTCTCCCTTGAGAAACAAACCAGGGGTGATTTATGATGTGCAGTATATTTAGCCTTTACCAATACTCTCTGCTTGAATGTGTATGTATTAAATTTGATTGGTGCAGCACACCACCCATTTTTATACTGTTTTTAACTTATTTATTTGATTACAGGTTTAAGGGGAACAATTGCTTGAAAGGTTGCGCCCATTGATTTTATGTGTAATCAAAATGTTTGGATAGTTTTGCTTTGTATGTTTTGATATGTTTTATGCAATGATCTTTTTATGTGCTTTTATGGCCTATGAGCCCAAATAAAGATCTTTTGAATTGGTAAGAAACGTGTGAGTGAAATTCAGGAAATTAGCGCATACATGACCCAGTTATTCTGTAGCACGTGCGTTATTCCTCATTCAAGACCTGAAAAGTTATAATTGCCTAGTAGAGTGGCAGGATTGGGAATACAAGACAAAAAAGATAATTATAGAATCGGTTTTTGTATAGGGCAATATCTATTTGGCCCCTAAAACCACCCTATAAAATGTTTCTAGGGGGTTAGTTTGCTGCATGCTTAATTGAACATCTGGCTTACAAGACTTGTTTAACACTCGCCTCCTTTCTATTCATGTAAGGGCTTCTGTTAAATCTACATAGCTTAAAGAACAAATAAGCTAGCAAGACTGAAAGTTAAATAAAGCTTAGGAAGGGATTTATCAGGTAAATGTTATGGATTGCTATAATTAAATTTATGGCATTACTCTGACTTTCAATTAAAGGGCTTCACACTGCATCACTTTATATTTTGAGCTCTGTAACTAACACTCCTTACACTCGATCTTTCATTTAGAGAGGGATTATCAATAATTAGACACTGCGGCCAAATTGATCACCTAATCAATATCCACATTACTCAATAGCCGTCTAAAAACAATTCACTCTTGGCATCGAAAGGGAAGAGTGCAATCAAATTAGCATCCCTTATTACTCACGGGTCAGTACATGCGCTTTTAGACTAAAAGGTAATTGTTAAATGAGGGTTAAAAAGTGAATTTATTACTGCTCAAGGAACTCTCCAATAATGCAGCAATTGCTGGGGGTGTCTCTTACAACCCTTTCCTCTACCAGCCAACATTCTTTAAATTATTCCTTCTCTTGTTCTTGAGTAGATGAGAAAAAAGTGTACAAAATATTAAATAAAATGTTTATTATTTAATATGTACTGTCATAGAAGCAGAGGTTGCTGAGCAATGCTACGTCTTTGGGAATAAAGTGAGTTAAAATCAGTATTCTACCCAAATAATACAGAAGCAATTGATTTACTTATGATTGACTTAAAACTAAGGGGCTGATTAGGATGGCGGGCGGACTTATGTCCACCTGCAACCCTATCAGAAAACGGGACCGCCCGACTGGCTGTCGGCGGTCCCGACATAGGCATTATGATGCGGCCGCCACCACGGCGGTCGCAATGCCTATACTTTGCGCCTTGCGGTGGGTGCTGCTGGCTGCAGCACTCGCCACAATGCACCATGGGGACACCAGACAGGTTAACCGCCATGAAAGGTGGGCAGAAAGGAACATTGTAATCTCTACGGCGGTGCCTGGCAGGCACTGCCACCATAGTAGGGAATACAACCCCCTCCGCTGCACTGGCGGCTCAGGGAGCCCGTCGTATGCGTGGCGTCAGTCTTTCCGCCCGCCAACCATCCGTCCGCCATTGTAATATGGGGGCGGATGAGATGGTTCCGATGGCGGTGGGACTGCCACCGACGGGCTGTCAGTGGCGGTCCCACCACCATCCTAATCAGCCCCTTAATTATTGGTCCCCTTTTGAATGAGCTCAAGAAGGTTTTTCAATTGGGTGCCCTGCGCATATCATTTTTAAAATTCAAAAAATGAACGCATTTCTTCAAGGCAGTTTACAGAGCGGACTAGAAGTAAGAGGACTATGATAATATTACAGTTCAACTGTAATTTTACAAAATATTTTTTTTTCCAGTGTTTTAACATTTTCTGCTTAAATTTCGTGCTGTCTTGTCTATTTGAACCCAGTGATTGGTGACACACCTCTCAGTAAGCCATGCACATCACAAGTAAATGGGGCTCTCAGATGCTGTGGAAGCTCTTGAAAGTTTGGAGCGGCAACAGGAGAAGTTGATGGGTATACTACCTGGCTGGTGAGCGCATTCAGTAAACACAAGAAACTGATTTTAAGTGCTGCAGCATTTCCCCCTGTCGAAGATCTTTCAGCTCAAAATGCATTGGAAAATGTTGGACTTGGCCCTCTCTGCATGGTCACCCCTAAACATGTTGCATTCACCTTTCCAGTTTTTCAGGATTTGTTTTTGTTGGCATTAGGCCTCTGTGCACTATAAAACTGATACCCAGTGCTAAAGTGTTTGCACCCTCTCCCTAAAATATGGTAACATTGGCCTACACCTGATTTGCAAATTTGATGTACTTCTACGTCCCTAGTATGGGCTATTACATGTAACCAGGGCCTGTAAGCTCAATGCTGCTAGTGGGCATGCAGCACCCATTGTGCTACCCACTTAAGTAGCTCTTTAAAACAGGTCTCAGGCCAGTCACCCTTAAGGCAGACCCTACAGGCCCTTATGGCAGGGTGCATTGTATTTAAAAAGCAAGACTTTTGTTCTTTAGTTTTCCATGTCCTGCTAGTGAAAAACTCCTAATGTGTTTTTCACTACAGTAAGGCCTTTCTCTCCCATGTAATAACATTGGGTTACCTTATTAATAACTTTTGATAGGGAGCAGGTAGGAATGTTATGTTTGTACTCAAACAAATTGTAATTTTAATATCCTCTTTAATGGTAAAGTCAGATTTAAAGTCACAATTCTAAAAATGCAACTTTTAGTAAGTTGGCATTTTCCTGCTCTAACCATTTGGTGCCTTTTGCCAGTGTCCTGCGTAACATGACTTTGAATGGCTCGAATCTTGGGCTTTGTGTATTCCTGTCAGACAGTGAGACAAAGGGGACTGGGTGTAAGCAAGATGGGTGTCGCCACCTGGATGAAGGACAGCTGCCTCAAGCTAAACTCAGAGAAGACCGAAGTCCTCATCTTGGGCTCCACCCACTCCGCTTGCGACGACTCCTGGTGGCCTGCAAATCTTAGACCTCCGCCCACACCCACAGACCACGCAAGAAATCTCGGTATCATCATGGACTCCTCACTCATCATGAACCACCAGATCAACGCCGTCTCATCATCTTGCTTCCACATGCCATGCCTGCTCCGAAAGAACTTCAAGTGGATCCCCACTGAGTCCAGAAAGATGGTCACCCACGCACTCCTCAGCCGCAGACTTGACCACGGCAATGCACTCTACGCCGGCATTACCCAGAAACTCCTCAAGAAACTGCAAGGCATCCAGAACGCCTCCACCAGACTCATCCTCAACATCCCCCACCACAGCCACATCACCACCCATCTGAGAGTCCTCCACTAGCTCCCAGTCAACAAAAGGATCACCTTCAAGCTCCTCACACATGCCTACAAAGCCCTACATGACACGGGACCTGCATACCTCAATCACCGCCTCTCATTCCGCACACCCACCAGAGACCTCCGCTCCGCTCAACTGGCCCTAGCCGCCATCCACATATCCGCAGGACCACGGCTGGGGAAAGATCCTTCTCCTACCTCACAGCAAAGACCTGGAACACCCTGCCTCTCTCCCTAAGGCAATCACTGTCACTACCCCGATTCAGGAAGGACCTCAAGACCTGGCTCTTCGATTGAACCACAGTGCCTTGCGACATATCTGCAGCCATCCACCCCACCCAGTGCCTTGAGACCCTTACAGGTGAGTAGCAGCGCTTTACAAGCCACTTGATTGATACAAGCTACTTGATTGATGGGTCATCCTGCCTGGATGGCTGGGGCAGAGCTGTTCTCTGCCACACTTACACTTCAAAGGGATTGCCTCCAGCACACCCAAAGGATCCTAACGCCAGCCTTTTGTCACCTTAGACTTTCTGATCAGGGGAAAGAAAGAACTTTGCAGAACCAGATATGGGGGTAGGACAGACTGACTTAAATTTCAAAATCTGGCAACCGGTATCTATGCTGGACCCTCAGAACAACTCTCCTGGACTTTGGAAGATTTCAGAAGGACTGCCTTGCACCCCAGAGGGCTTCCCTGCTGCTACCAGAGGACTTCCCTGCTGCTTGAGGCATTCTGTGCCCCCCCAAGGAATACCATTCTGCTTGAAGACCTGCCTCACTCCTTGAAGGAGAACAGGACCATCTCCTTGAACCCAGGGCCACCCGAAGTGACTCAAAGGACCAGTTGGTGGGCCTTCTATGTGAGCTACAGGGACAAAACAAGCTTCAGAGACCTTGGACTATTGCTTAATTTGAGCCGGTGGTTTCCGGGTGCTTTGTACCAACACTTAATTTTCAACCCCGGCACTTATGATAGCTGCCACATGGTGGCACTCTTTGTGCAGTTAAAGGATGAGCTGAATAATAGTTGTTTATTAATTCAATATACATTAAAACAACTAATACCATCCGTCCAAGCCAATTTTATAGCTTTGGGGGGCCTTGAACAGTCTCAAATGTCATGCTTGTAGCAGTGTGATGGTTAGTAGTTGTGTAGGTACTGTCATTGGCAGTGTTGGCAGTGGCAATGGGTGGTTCAACCTGTGGTGGCCTCCTGATGAGGGCCCTGGCACTTATTTCTTTACAAATTAAGCACTGTCTTGGACCCTGCATCTGTCCTTACCTGGAGTAAATCCTAGCCCTCCAAGTGTTGCCCCCCCGCACAGTCGTTGATGCTTAGAAGTGGTGTTTAAGGTGCTGCTTCTACCTAACCCCAAAACTTGGTCTTGGAAAAATGTTCACCAAAATATGCCAGAAGAACCGATAGAAGACTGATATCGCTGATTGGCTTGACTTTGAGGAAACTCTTGCTACATTCTTCTCCACAGCAGCAAATCCAGCTGAACATCTGAACGACGGTATCTGGCCTCATTGACCCCTCTTCGCTTTGACTTTCAGCCTTGCTCAGCTGTAGGTTTTCGACTTCCAAAACGTTGTCTAAATACAAAGGTAAAGATTTTTACTGGGTTCAACGGTGACAGGCTCCCCATCAGCGATGACCTCCTCAGCTTGTAAATCCAGCATTTCCCACTCTGAGCTTTTTCTTGCCATCATTGACTGCTTCACAGAGACTACGTCCAGAGGCTCGTCAATGATGACAACATTTTCATGGACCCAGCCTGTTGACATGCCTCGCTGAACTATACTTTCTCCTCCATTTTTCTTCAGGACATATTCTAAGTGCTAAGGTAAGCCAAGACCGGGCCCAATCCACCTTGTGCATCCAACCCCGCTCCATTGCAGTCTCCCTTAACTTTTGACTTTGCCCCAGTCTTGTGCGGCCAGATACCAGTTGTTGGAGCTTTCATCTTATAGGCACCAGATTTCACAAAAATTCCTAACTGCAGTCCTCCTGATTGGAGTTAATTCATTTGTGTGTCATTTTATTTATTAAAATTGTCTCTATTTTTCTAAATTGGTTTGAGATTTTTCTTGTGTTGTGTTTTTGCTTTATTACTGTTTGTGAGCTGCATACATACTTTAAAAAAAAAAAATCTTTTTATTAGCTTTTTTCCATTATATAGCAAGTTATACATAGTAAGGCAATGTACAATAAAATCCGGTATTAAAGCAGGAGAAAGGGAAAGGGGTAGTTACTAAGTAGTACATAGTACAATTCACATTTGTTCGCCTCTAAACTTAATATCTGCCAAGTACAGTACATTGCCTCATCTATGAGCAATATGACTGGGGAGCCTTCTAGAATTGACTCTAAGGGCCCAATTTTGATGCGGTTTAGAAAGCTTCCCGACCGAATGGGTTTGGGAATGGTTTCCGACCGAATCGGGAGAGTCCAACCAACCGAGTACAATGCATCCGGATGCTTCCAGATACGATTTGGTTGGACTCCCATTGACTTCAAGGGGAGCCTTTTTTATGACCGAATACATAGGCTCGCGTGGCTGGGGAAAATCAGGCACCCTGTGATGGGCACCCCCTGGTGCCTGCCATACAGAGTATGGCTGGTAAGGGGTCCTTGGGTACCCCCACAGGCGCATTTGGGAAGGCTCTGGGTGCAGGGAGCCCATTACGGGCCCCCAAAGTCTGATTCCAACTGCCGATTCGAGTCGGACGGCACAATTCGGAAAGACTGTCAAAATCCAGCATCGTACTTGGTAGTTCGGAAACGCGGCCCGTAGAGGTGTACGATTCTGCTCCTTGCAGCCCGGTCATTCCAAATGCCGTCGGGTTCGGATTCGGATATTCCTAACACCTAACTCCCATCGTACTCGGTCGGTCGGAAACCTTTCCGAGTCGGTCGGAAGGACACGTTCCCGATCCGATTTGGACAGAGCAAATGCCGTTAGGAGGCCTTCCTAACCGCTTCGGAATCAGGCCCTTAATATATTTCTTACTGTGTTACAGTAAGATCAAACTTTGGGCCATATCAGCAACAGCCAGCGATAATCATCGCTATGCGCGTTTAGCGCGAGCATAATTATTGCCGGCTATCGCTGGATTATATCGCCGAGATAGCGCGTTATCATCAACGCATATCTCCAATGCGATAATAAATCCAGCGATAGCGGCAAAATGTGCGATTATCGCTGGAAATCTAGCGATAAAAGCACAGCGATAGGCGAATCCTTGTTGATAGGGCAGGGTGGATTTATCCATACAATCCACCTCCCATAGGATATAATGGCTAAATCAGATTGAAAGCAGGCGTTAAGAAACCAGCGATAAGAGTGGTTTGCGCTACTTTTCACATCGCTACTCGGGTGTGCTGCAAGATTGATGATAGGAGTTAGTTGTGTTAGCGACATCTACCAAGTCAGTTTAGTAAGGTACGCCCACTTTGCATATCATTAGCGTTGCGATGCTGGGTGGTAGGAAAACGGGCGCTGAGGCATGGATTCACGCGCTAGCGTGTCCTTGCTGATAGTGCGATAAAATTATCGCCGCTTTCCGCCCGAAAACGGACGCTAAAGCGGTGATAACTTTATCGCGGCCCCTTGATAATATGCCCCATAGTCGGCAAACATAGTAAACCAATAACAAATAACACCCTCTGGGGCTGGGGGCTGCAATGACATACACATATCATTATTGCGTATCAATTGTAATTCTCCGATGTATTAGGGGGTCCCAGTGTTAAGGACATCTTAGGGTAGATTATCGAAAGGTATGATGAATTATTTATGTCTCTATTCTGCTATCACTCTGGAGTAGCACTGGGTGATTTCCACCTCTTATTACTCCTCGGGAGGTCCCAACAGAGCTCTCCCTTTCTCCTCTCCCCCGAGCGTCCCACGCCCGCACCACCTCGGTCCAGAGCTCTGCAAGTGGTCTACTCCTTTTACTTAATTTTTCTTCCCTCACCGGGGCCCTCTCTTCTGCCCTAGACCAGCCTGATACATCCCTCTCCCAGTCGGGCACCTTGGGTCCTATTATTGGCTGCCATCAGAGAGCGATACGTCTTCTTGCCAGAACTAGTGCAAGATCAACAAATTTAGTGACCACCTTTTTCTCTTTGGGTCACGGGAATAAACCTAACAGGCAAACCTCTGCTCTGCTTGGTAAAGATCATACCAGTACCTCATTTAAAACCTCCATGATCCTAAGCCAGTACACTTTTATATCCGGGCACTCCCATACCATGTGTGCAAATTTAACATCTGGGGTTCCACATCTCGGGCAACTCTGGCAAGCTGCATACATACATTACACATTGCCTCTAAGTTAAGCCTGACTGCTTTTGTGCCAAGCTACCAGAGGGTTAAGCTTTGTGGTTCACCCTGACAATGATTGTGGCTGCTGCTTGAGTAGAGTGTTTACCCCCCTCCCCCTTAATCAATAACTACATTTCTGGGAGTTGGACACAAGAGAAAATTATCAATAAAATGACTAAATGGAAGTGAAAAGAAAAGGAGAATATATATTTAAAATGTCTTCTCTTGAAGTATTAAAGATGGTGCCTTCGTATGATACCTAGGGAGGGGTGGAAACATGGGATGTATTTGTTATACAGTCGGGACCGGTATTGTGTGGCCACAGGGACACTGTAAACTATGATCTGTCAACAATTTCTAAAAAAACGAAATCATGCCATGTCAAGCATTTATAATGCTAGAAACGTTTCATAATAAAATTGATATTTGAAGTGCCTTCAGTTTTCTGCAGGTCGACACTTAAAACATAAGCAGCCTAATTTGGCCTAGCAATGTATTATTCAACCAACAATGTATTGCCTCTTTAAATGATAAAAGACCTTATAATGATGTCGGTCGGTAAGCCTCCGACCGCTCGTCAGAGGCTTACCGACTGACATGGTTGGTTTACAGTCCAACCGCCAAATTTCAATGTCGGCAGTCGGAGTGTAAGCCGGCCGGTCAATCCAAATCGGATCCAGCAGGCTCAAGGAGCCCATCGGCCAATCGGAAAACTATCATAATCCTTTACTAACAGCGTTTCCGCCATCGGGATTATGATATTGGTTTCCAACAGACTTTCCATGTTGGCCTTTCTGACATGGAAACGCTGTCGGAAAGCGAATTTGGGGTCCCCTAGCAGGGCCCCCATCCCTCTGAGGCCTATGGATGAGGGCCTGGGGGGCACCGGTGCCTGCCACACGGTGCAGGGATTTCCACAACTCCCATTTCTCAATGGGAGCTTGTGCTGCGGGCGGTTTCTGACCGCACCATGTGTGGTCGCATCCTAATCCGGTGTTCGGAACCACTGGTTCCCACATCGAGACAGTGTCGGTCGGAGGCAACTGCGACCAACAACGTAATAGGGGCCTTAATGTCCTATGCCAAAAGTACTCGACAAAGGCACTCTTTCCTTTCTGTAAAGAGCCCCATGCAAGTACATATTAAGCGAAAAGCGGATTCACTGAACACCTTTTGTCATCTGTTCCTTTTTTAATTTTTTCGTTGTGGGCATTGCTACAGACACCTTCAGTTGTCTGCAATGCCAAAAACAAACATAGATGTACTTTTGGTCAGCTCCCTCCAGTCATTGGCTCATTTGGGTAAGCACCTTCAGCCACAGCTTTGAAGAAGGTCTTACTCACATTTAGGACTATTTCAGACTCACAATTAACTATTGGTTATGAGGCATGTTAGTCGCATGTTCAAAAAGGAGGCCAATGGGAGGTTTTAAAAGTTCCTTCCAATGAATGCTGGGTCAGTGATTAAAAGAGGCTATGCAGTGTAGTGAAACAGGGTTTATGCCCCTAAAAGTGTTTTTACACTTGTGAAGGTGCTGCACCAACAGTGTTTTTCCCTAAATAAGATGTGTGTTCCTAAAAGTGTTTCCACATTCCCACTGATGTTGCACTTAAGCCAATTTTGCTTCGTATTGTGGTTTTCCACCTGAATGTGATTTTGCTTCTAAGAATGCTACTACGGTGCTGTTATTTCATCATAAGTAATTTTTCATCTAAAACTTATATTCACCTACCTGGGATTAGTGCTCATAAATCTTTTTCACACTAATGCTGATGTGTCACCAGGTGTTAATTATATCTGTGTACTGTCCAGCAGCTGTGATGGTATATTGATGCACACCTTATGCATCCAAAGTGGCATTTAACTACCACAGTTTCCCCTTGTACTAAATGATTTTTTATCTAAATGTGGTATTGCACTCTTACTGGTTTTGCAACAAAGGTGAATTTGCGCCTAATTGTGTTTGAGCTCATAAACATGATTTTTTGCTCATATATACATTTTTACAACAAACGTGTCTCATTGATACTGTACAAAGGGTGAGTTTAAAAGTCAGCAACCTGCGATTCTGTCAAAATCAAACAGAAGCTGAATCCACATTTTCCCTCCCAGGAATCTGAATGAGATGGGTTGGGTTTCACAAAGAAGAATTGCAGATCTCCACAGGAATTTGTGTAGCTTCTTTAGTAAGTTACAAGTCACATAAACCCTAGCCACAGTCACAGCTTGACAGCCAACTACTTCAGAATCCCCAGTAATGTCATACACTTAGCAACCATCTAAACTTTTTAGAACATGACATCAGCATACAAGTGCAGAACACCACATCACCTCCCTCATACAATATTAATTAAAGGAAATGAATTTAAATTAAAAAGATACATTGAACAGAAATACTTACAAAATATACATGTTAAAAGATGGATTAAGTTTCAACCAAAGCTAAAACATTTAAACACAGTCTTGTAGCCTAGCGGAACTCTCTTTAAACGTTGTGGTTTTACAACATGATTTTCCCTTGATTGCACATCATTAGGACATTGAGACACCCCGTCGACCAGATGATTTTTTGCTACCTTGTTCAGATTCCAGATCTTAATATCACTCAATTTCACAGCTTTATTAAACAACTTGATAACTTTTAAAGGTTGCTGAGCTTGAAGATCCTACTCTCCCTCCTTGGAGATTTTATCTTAATCCAATCACCCACATGTGCCATCATTTTCTTGACTTCCTTCCGCTTATCATAAAGATTTTTCCTTCTTAGCATTTTCTCTTTTTCATTCTCTTTCCACCCATACACCTTACCTGTTTGATCATCAACCTCTGCTCTTTTCTCATTCACCCATAACGGGATCTCCTCACTGTTGGGAATCCTTCCCTTGAACAGTTAAAAAGGTGTGACAATTTTGAAGATTGTGGAGGGATGCGGTATTCACGTACCTTCTTCCAGAGCTCACCTTCCCAATTCACACTATTTCCTATAGCTTGTTGCAAACTCTCCTTTAACAGCTTTATAAACCATTCCACAACACCATTACTTTCTGGGTGGTACAATGCTGCTTTTTTGTGTTTTATACCTCTTGCCCTCAAGTACTTCTCCACCCTACCGGATATGAACTGCACTCCATTATCTGTGAGGAGTTTTCACAGAAAACACTCCCTTTCAACCTTTCATTCCAGAAAATCTATCACAAGTCCTGACTCCACCAAGGTCACCATTGTTTGTTTCTGGCCAACGTGAGACCATGTGTACAAGACTGGCCCTCAGGCCTCAAGGGTAGAGAGGTACTCCCACAACAGGGAGGGGGGAAGGGATACGTCCTCCTAATCAATATCCACAAACAAAAAGTATCCAACCCAACAACAAAATAATATATAATGAATAATGAATAGGCACAGTTCTCAAACTGAGGAGTGAGGACGTGCTACTATCACTATTGGGAGCACAACCTCTTTGTTAAATTACCCTCACACACTCTAATAGTGTCATGCTTCATCATCGGGTCACCCTGGCTCCTAAAGGCCAGGGTGTGCTCAACCGTGTTCCAGGGAGCTCTTATGAGAAATGGCCAGAGGGTTAAAGATTAAAAAACCACCATCCACTCCAGGTATCCCTTTAATATGGAGGGAGGGTAGTTATTAAAATGAAAGGATAGGGTATTCCCAGGATACAATGGTCCTATGACCCTATATCTGCCAACATGTTTCAGCCAGTGACCGGCCCTATGGGTCCATGGCTTTCATTAGGGCACAAATGCGTATAATATCCCTCCCTGAAGGTATCAGAAAAAAAGTTGTTTATTCAAAAAATATCTGAACAACACACATACGTAACGCCTAATGGATATACTTATCCTTGTGGAGGCGTTCCCATTTCTAGATTGTCCAACCTGAAAGGAGACAAAACAACAGTGCTGAACACTATTCGCAGGACTCATGTTAAAAACAAACCTAACATTAAACTTCAGATGTGCACTACTGCCCATTTTATCATTTGTGGGGTGCGCAGTGTTGCTTAATAGGTATAAACAACTCTCCATTCATCATGCCCCATTATTTATGTGCATCGAGGTATATCAAAATTATCACGGAACGTAACATTTCCGAGACACAAAACATATATATCTCTCTCCATAGATCATGCAGGTGCGAACCCCCTCACAGGTCCCAAGTGAATATGAATAGTAGCGTCCTCAGTAAAAAAACTGTGCAACTGCGACACAAGAATAGTAAAGCACAGGCCGGAAATATCTAGGCCTCTACTCTCAATTGCGAGCAAATAAACCGGGCCCGACAACATCAAACCAAAAATATCAATGAAAATGTAGCCCCATTAATCTGGCCACAAAAATGGGTGCTGTCTCTTACCAGATTGTGGTGGACTAACCGCCTCTCATGAGTTTGGTCTTGTAGTCAAACACTAGAAAAAACCAACAAACCACAATGAGCTGGGGCGCCATTATAAATTAAAAATTTGAGCATTAGAAGCATCACTGGGAAACCTCCCCGTGTAGAATCTGGAGGCCCCGTGAGCAACAACTAAAGGGAGCGGACTTACGTCTTCAAAGATCCCGACCCCGCTCTGCTACCTAATCGGTTCTGAAACTCCGGCGTGAGTGTCCGAGTGCAGAAACCGCCTTCTTTTTAAGCAGCTGCAAGGCCATGGTGAAACGCCAAAGCAGGTGTGTGCAATTGGCCCTTGCCGTCGCACTCGTATGGTGTCATTTCCGCTTGTCTGGCGAGTAGACTACAGAGCCCCAAGTGCTCATGGGAATAGTAGTCTCAGGGGCTTGAGCATCAAAAATGCCGAACTTTATCGATCTA
This sequence comes from Calotriton arnoldi, assembly GCA_963921515.1. Classification (NCBI taxonomy): domain Eukaryota; kingdom Metazoa; phylum Chordata; class Amphibia; order Caudata; family Salamandridae; genus Calotriton; species Calotriton arnoldi. Next base: position 754,341 of record CAWUFW010005608.1, on the reverse strand, counting down.
GTCAGGCGGACAAGGATACAACTTGATTCTTCCATGTATATAAGAATCCTTCACTCTGCGCTTTCCCAAGCCACCCGGATGATGGGTAGTGGCACAAAGACATGAAGGAAAAAAGGGTAACTCGAGCATATTTAGCTAGATGAAAGTAACATGCTTCATGTTTAGTTAGATGAAAAACACATGCTCCTATGCAGATAGAGTGGTGTGTGTGTTATTTAACAGGCAGCAAATGAGATGCACGGTGTGGAGTAATTCTGAATCTCAAGTTTCGTGCAGTGTGCCCTCAACTCTAGTGCATTGATAAAAATCTCCAGTATGAAAAAGGAGACACCCATCTATTTATCTGAATTGTGGCTTCTTATAGCGGCCATGCTCAGAGGGCACTCATACCCTGCCCAACTGGCCCCACGGGATGGAGTCATTCAGCCCATAATCATGGGTTTTGAGAGTGTAAACCCATCTCTGCTCCTTAATGAGTAGTCTCCTGGGAAGGTCAAGGCCCCCCTTCACTCTTTCAATAATTGTCCACCTCAGGTCTCTATCTGTATGTTGTGATTCTACATAGTGTGAAGTGAGTTTGGTAGCGCTGATCTTTCTGCGTATAGTGCTCCTATGTTCGCTGATCCGAACCTTGACCTTCCTTGTGGTCATTCCAATATATTTTTCTCCGCAGGGACAGATAATCAAATATATACAGTTGTCTTTATTACAATTCATGTGTACCCGTTGTTCCCACAGCCGTGGGAGACCCAGATCTATGTGAGATGTGTGAGTGGTGAATTGGCAAGCCACACACGTGCCACACGGGAAATGGCCTTTCACCTGGGGGGCATTCCATAGTGTCATCTGTCTTTCAGATCTCTGTTGATACGTCACTGTATGAACCAGAGAGTTCCTAAGGTTCCTATTTCTCCTGAAAGAGAACATAGGTTTTGCAAATTCCAATTTGTTGGAGGTTAGAATATTCCATTTCTGATTTATGATCTTTTTGATATAATTAGAGGAGGAATTGTATGTAGTGACGCAGATTAAGGCATCTGTCTCCTTCCTAGGGTGGTCCTCCAGCAAAGCTGCTCGGGGGGTGTTGCGTGATCTTTTTGGGGTTCGGTTGATTATCCATTGATTATGAGACCATGTCAATGCACACCAGGGCAACCTATCACATCCTTTGATCTTTACGGGACCAAGAATGTCCATCGCAATATCAACCCATGGACCAGAACCTTCCTCTCTCAAGACCATGGGTTGTGTTCTGCACTTTCATACTCTGTCACTGTGCTCACTATGCAGTTCCTTACTTTCCTCTAGATCATCAAGTTCATCGCAGGACACCAATAACCTTCTCTGGCCCTTTCTTTAGACTTGGAAATACCCATGTAACTGGATGAGCATTATCCATCAATTTATTCCTCAAATGTGTGGAAGAAACCAATTTACTCCCTCTCATCAACAGACTATCAATAACAACAAAATCATCCTTTACCTGCCAAAATCCTATGAGATCTTCCTCACACTCATTTGTACTACACCAGCCATCAGAAATCATCTTAATGACTTTCTGCAACACCCTATCATCCTTTAACTCTTTCTTCCAATCTTCTGCCAGTAATATTCCATCAGTAATCAGACAAGCATTCACTTCCTCTTCACCCGAGTCACCTCCAAAAAAATTGCCCTCTCCAGGAATTTCATCCTTAGTCTCACCTATACATGAAAAACAGTCTGCTAATAAATCTTTAGCATCAGGCAATTTGATATGTCAAATTCAAATTACTGGAGGGCAACTACCCACTTGTGAATCCTGTGAGATACAAAATCCACTCCTTTCTTAAAGAACACCTCCCCGAGGGGCTTATGCTCAGTCTTAATCTCGAACTTACATCCCTAAAGAAATGTCCTTAACTTTCTTACCGCTCAAAAGACTCCCAATGCCTCTCTCCTATCAGAGAGTAGTTAAGCTCCGCTCCTCTCAACCCTCTCGATATAAACAAAATGGTCCTGTCCTACCCATTGGATCTCTGTTTTAAGACAGCACCCAGTCCTTTTGAGCTGGCATCAGTCATCACATAAGTTTCATCCTTGGGCTCAAAACTTCCCAAATTTGGAACCTTATCTAAGCAGGATTTCACCCCTTCAAATTCCTTCTTTCCACCTGACACCAGATAAACTCTTTCATCAGCAAGCTTCTCATTCATTCTGCTCTCTCTGCGAATTTAATTTGCTCCAGTGCTACAGGAGAGGCGATTCACTCGCTCCCAGTTCGAGAATCCTAACCGGATCTCGGATGCATCAATGCCTAATAGGAGCCAATTCATGAGATCCTTTAATACACATCTCTGGTGATTAATTCCCAGTCGCTTCAGGCCAGAACTAATTGGGTCCTGTTTGCATATCTGTAAAACCATAGCATTGGTTGTTCTCTAAAATATCTACTGTAGAGAGTTCTCACCGTCATCACAGGCTGTTTTCCTTTGCCCAGTCCTGATAAAGACCCGGAGTGATACTTATGAACTACACACATAATGGGTTGAAACGTCGACGATAACTACTGGTACTCCCTTAACCTGACAAGCTTCTTCCATCTCTAATGTAAAAAGGATCTCTGCTTGTAAAGATATCCGTTTCTTTGGGATACTCTCAAAAATAATCTTTTGTGTAATCATTGTATCTGGGTATATGTCAACTATGTCTAATTGTGAAATTTGATGTACCCCTATTTTTGCTTGTCTTGCCAAATAGAATGCTTGTGAGGGATTAATTCTCATGTTAAATAAATATCAATTCCCCCACAGAACCAACTGTTGCTGCATTCTACTCTCTGCGAATTGTGGCACAAACTTATTATAAAACTCAGTCATACCAAGAAATGTTACCGGTACCTCCATATTTTTAGGTGAACTCAGATTCTTGATAGCTTCCATCAAACCAGTTTTAGGTCTGATTCCAGATGTGGTAATTAAATGACCTAAGTATTCAATTTAATTTACATTGAACTTACATTTATCTGACTTCAGTGTTAGTCCGCTCTCCCTCAATCTTGTCAGTACCTTCCTTAGTCTATTATTGAGTTCATCTATGTGTGCCCCAAACAGTACCACATCGTCCTGATAAACCTTGACACCATCAACTCCCAAAGTATCTTCACCATCGCCCTCTGAAACACTGAGGCAAATGAAATCAGTCCAAAAGACATCCTCAAAATTTGAAGGTGCCAAAGGGCATGACAAAAGTCGTCAATTCTTGGGAAGAGAGATGAAAAATTATTTGATGATACGCCGCCGTAAGGTCAAGCGAAGAGAAGTGTTTAGCACCATTTAACGAACACATCATTTCATTGATGTTAGTCAATGGATAGGGATCCACTACCACTGCCTTGTTATGTTCCCTAAAATCCACACAAAGTTGAGCATCACCATTGGCCTTCCTGACCATCACTACTAGAGACAACCACTCTGTTGCCTCCACCTCGTGTATTATACCATTGTCAATTAGTTTGACTAATTCCTTTCCCATACCGCTCTTTACTAGCAAAGGAACTTTCCTTCATTTATCTACCTTGGGTTGAGTGCTGGATTTGAGTCTTATCAAATGCAGATAATCTTTAAGACACCCCAACCTATTTACGAATAGTTCAGGAAATTCCTTTGTTAATACACAACCACCCTCTGAAATCCTTTTGACAGACAGCATCTCCTTAATCTGAACCTGAGGATTCTCATTGGGTTCTAAATACACATACAAATCCTGTTTGTTAAACCAGATTATTAGTGGATCTCCTTTTATGGAGATATAAATCTTCCCTGGTGTCATCTTTTCCTTAAATTCAATTGTGTCCCAAAAATACCCAAGTAACTCAATGGGTTCTCCACCATACCCCTTAGGATTAATGTTCGGCCTTAATAATTTCACTTTCCCTTTTAAATGCTGTTTATAAAAGACCCCTGGTATGAGTGTCACTTTGGCACCAGAGTCAAACAGCATTTTAACAGTTTCATCATTGATCCGAACTACCTCCAAAGTGGCAATTGTGTCCACAGTTTTTGCAAACAACCTTCCACCCAAACAGTCTTTGTTATTTGCCATATGATCCAAATTGCCACAATGGAAACATTTGCCTTAAAAAGAAATTGTGTTGGTGGTCACTTTGGAATTTTATGTGGGTTTATCTTGTAGTGACTTTTCTCGCACCACCTTAACTGTTGTGACTTCATTTTTGTCAGTTAAAGACCCCATCTTTACGAATAATATCTACACAGGCCTTAGAATGCTCATGCGTCTTGGCAATCATGAGAATCTCTTGTAAGGAAGGATTCTCTTTCTGTCACAATCCCTGGCCTTATCGAAAGCACACCCTACCATGAATTGGTCTTTCATCCGTTCCTCTGTAGAGGGGCCAAAACCACATGTGGATGCCAATTTCCATAGTTCAGTGATGTATTTTTCTACAGATTCTCCTTGATGTTGAATTCTCTTGCTGAAGTGGCAGCATTCTAGTAGTGTTTACCTTGGGAAGATAATGCAAGTCAGGTTTTGTTCGGCAAATTTCATATTCAGATTTGCCAACTCAATTTCCTTTAGATCATAAAGATGTTCAAATACTTCCTGGCCTTTAGGACCTAGACAGTGCATCAGTATGACATTTTCTGTTCAGCACTAAGCGAGGTAATACAGACCCTTGCGTTGTGACTAAATACCTTCATCCAGTTTTGAGACTGTAAAGGAGGATCCCCAGGTGTTATAAGAAGAAATGGTGGCACAGTAACATTTTCCATGATGAGAAACCAATACAGAAATCAGAAATTAAGTATTATTACATAAAAGGACAACTTACAAAGTGAGACCTTGGAATTCAATCTCAATGCCAGATGTACAGTCAGATGGAATAATTTCCAGTAAATATATTAAATGTTTTTGATGGTGAAAGCACTACGTAAATCCAAACTCCCACAACAGTTGACAGGTGTGCATATCACCATTGTCTTGTAACGGCTATAGTGTTGTAGGTGTGCGTATCACCGCTGTGTGGTGCATGCTTCTAAAAAAGCCTCCACATGTATTGAAAACAATTCACGCTTCCAGGTGCCCACATCACCATTGTCTAGTGTCTGCTGTAGTGTGGTAGGTATGTACCCCAGTGATCATGCACCAAGATACAAATGCTTTGGTGTGCCTGTCATTGTGTACCACTGAAGACAAGTACCTAATGTAACAGCAACTGCAGATTGTTGTTTAAGTTCTTTCCTGAAGATCAACTCGACAAATATACCATGCAGGCTGTATTCGCTGAGCTATACTTGCAGAATGAATTTGTTTTGCCTTTTTTATAAAGTTTTCTTACGGGAAACATCCCAAAGTATTAAGATGGCCACAGTTTTCCATTTGTTTCTAAATGTAGGGTTCACTGACAAAATATTGAGATAAAAAATATTTACCTCAAAAATTATCGAGACAGAAATATTGACTACAAAAATATTGACAACCTATACTTAAAAAGGTAAGTACAAAAATATCCCCCGAAGAAATATCTTTTTCAATATTGTTGTATTAACTATCGATTTCTAAATATATATAAATTAAAATATTAAAACAAAATATGTTAAATACTAGCAATAATTTAATATATAAAAATGTATATTGTGACAAATATAACAAATAAACTTACTTTAAAAAAGTTAAACATACAAACATATATATAACAAGGAACAGAGGGGTTGAGACAAAAAGAAACCGCACTTGCCAACAGTAATGTTATGGGATGTATATAAGATATTTTCAAAGGTGCAACGAACCTTGGAGTACAACCCCTCTCTACTCCAAAATGGAAAATTTCCAAGACACAAAAAACAAACAGTGGTATGGCCCTCAAAACTCGTAATGTGTTGTACGTAATGCAAAGGTTTAGCAAGAGTTTTGTAATCCCCGGCAGCAACGATCACAGTTCATATATGAACGAGTAAGGACTTCCAATGTCGAAGTTTTCTTTCTTCATTAATTCTTTATTGAGTGTCTCGCTCATACAAAATTACATCAATAAAATAGATGATAAAATCCAGTAGCCAACGTGTTTCGTCCACATGGGACTTCTTCAGGGCTTTAATTTGTATATGGGATTCAGCAGATCCAAAGTATTTACTGGCACTGTGTATACCCCAAGTTTTGTCAAGTCATGCTTTATATGCATTAGAAAGGGTTTGTCTCTTGGTCAGTGACAATCATGGCATCTGCTTCCAGTCGTGACTCACGCGTTGGCTACTGGATTTTATCATCTATTTTATTGATGTAATTTTGTACTTTGGAAGTCCTTACTCGTTCATATATGAACTGTGATTGTTGCTGTCGGGGATAAAAAAAAACTCTTGCTAAACATTTGCATTACGTACAACACATTACAAGTTTTGAGTGCCGAACCACTGTTTGTATATAAACATATATATATTTAACATATATCTAGTTAAAAAAATATTATAAAATGAATGAATAATTTTAAATTATATTATAATTTAAATAATATAATAATATAACAAATATATAATATATATATGAATAACATAAATATTTGAAAAGCATACCACTTTAATTCAAATTAAAAAGTAAACAACATACATTTTTACAATTTAATAAAAATATTTTACAAATAAAAAACATTAATAAATACAAATAATATTGTTTTAAATAAACAAACAAAAACATAATGATATAAATGAAAACAATATAAAAAAATACTGAATATTAAAATTAATACATATAAAACTCCAACTACAATTTATACAAAAATAGAAAAACTCTTATACTATTAATATATAAAATTTACTACTCCCACCTCACACAACAAAACAGTAATAAAATTGCTACTTCATACAAAGGTAAAATTTACTACTCTCACTATAATAAATGCAAAATTAGATAATATATTGTATTGCAAAGTACTAAAGTTTACTATTCCCACCACAATTAATACAACAATAGGAAAAATGCTAGATTAAAGAGGGATAACATTTACTATTCCCACTCCAATAAGAACAACAGTAGGGAAAGTGTTGGATTGCGGAGGGGTAAAATCTGCTACTTCCACTCCACTGAGTGTAACAGTAGGGAAAGTCTTGGATTGTGGAGGGATAAAGTTTACTATTTCCACTCCAATGAGTGTGACAGAAGGGTAAGTGTTGGACTGTGGAGGGGTAAAGTTTAATATTCCCACTCCAGTCAGTGCAACAGTAGGGAGAGTGTTGGATTGCGGAGGGGGAAAATTTACTATTTCCACTCCAATAGGTGCAACAGTTGGGAAAGTGTTGGATTGCGAAGGGGTAGAATTTACTATTCCTACTCTACTGAGTGTAACAGCAGGGAACGTGTTGGATTGCGGGTGGGATAAAGTTTACTATTCCCACTCCAGTCAGAGTAACAGTAGGGAAAGTGTTGACTTGCGGAGGGGCAAAATGTACTATTCCCACTCCAGTCACTGCAACAGTAGGGAAAGTGTTGGGTTGCGGAAGGAAAAAATTTAATATTCCCACTGCAGCCAGTACTACATTAGAAGCAAACAAATTCTCTGCAAAAGAATAAAATAATTTCAAAAACAAAATTAAAAATTTAAGATAAATATTTAAAAAAACATAAATATATATTCCATATAAAAATTATTTATAATAAATACATATTGTAATGTTAAATGCATATAAATAATTACAAATATTAAAAATTCAATCCGAAAATAATTTCCATATAAAAATATATTTTTTTCAAATTATTTAACAAAAAAATAATTTATTAAATAATTTGTATTTTAGTTACTGCCCACCAAATACCCCTATAAAACTTACAAGCAACACCTAATTCTTAACTTTAAAAAGCTAAATATTTACACTATTAACATACATATTTATCAACAAACTAATTATCAATAAATAAAAATTAAATATCATTTAATTAAATTTAATTTACTTTCCACAATATACCCCCACAAAATATACAAATAATTACACAATTAAAATAATACATTTCAGTTTTAATAATTATTATCGATTAAAAAATGAATTCTAACCTAATTAAAATGTAATTTATGTCCTACCATATATCCCAACAAAACTCAAACTCCCACCTAAAATTTTTGTTAAAAAATTCAACTACACAATTAGCATAATTAATTATGAATTAAATGATCATTAATAAAGATAAATATTAATAATAATTACTTAGAATTCATTTACTTCCCACCCTGTACCCCTATAAACCCCACATCCCACACCTAAAAAAAATACACGATTAACATAATTCATTATCAATTAAATAATTAATATTAATTAACAATTAATGTTAATTAAAATTAAATTACTTCCCACCCTGTACCCTTATAAACCCCACAATCCACACATCAATTTATATTTTAAAAACAAATTAACACTATTAACATAATTGATTATCAATTAAATAATCAGTATTAATTAACAATTATTAAATAATTACAATTTTATTAATTCCCATCCTGTACCCCTATAAACCCCACAACCCACACAAAACATTTAAATTAAAACAATTAATTACACTATCAACATAATTAATTATTAATTTAAAAAATAATGTTAATAAGAAATTAATCATTCATTTATTATAATTACATTACTTTCCACCATGTGCCCCCAAACACCCACAAACTGCTATGGTACTACAAATAACAACAATTACTTAAATTAAATTTAATAACTACAATTTATTTTACAAATACATTAAAAAAGATAAACAATAACTATACAAACAAATTACATCATATACATTTAAAACATATTCCAAAATACATAACAATAATTAAAAAACGATATTATAAACAACTATGGGGCTGATTATGATGGCGGTGAACCAGCCACCGGCAGGCTGCCGGTGGCGGGTTCACTGCCATCGTTGCCATCGTAAGGCCAATTACCGCCCGCCATATTAGGATGGCGGGCGGAAAGCCTGTGTGCCACGGGTCCGACAGAGGCAATCGTTACGATTGCCTGTCGGACCGCGCCGCATCCACAGAATGGTGGCGGTGCCTAGCAGGAACCTTCCGCCAGATCAGGATGCTGTATCCCCGCCAGCCTTTCCATGGCGGTTCAACAGCCATGGAAAGGCTGGCGGAGATGTACTTTAGGGGCCCGTTGCGGGCCCCCCTTGTGCAGGGGCAGTTGGTGTGTGCACTTGGGGGGCACCTAAGGTGCCCCCTACATTTCCCTGCACCATGTGGCAGGCACCGCATGGTGCCTGCCACGTAGTGCACGGAAATGTAAACAGGGCTTTTTTTTAACATTGCGGCGGGTGCTGCAGCCAGCAGCACCCGCCGCAATGTTAAACATGCCATTTGCGGCTGCCGTGGTGGCGGTCACATCCTAATTTCATTTGCGGGACCGCCGCCTTATAGGCGGGCGGTCCCCATCCCTGGGATGGTGGCGGACGGACTAATGTCGGTCCGCCATCGTAATGACCCCCTATATTTTTGTAATTCATATTAATGACGTCAATATTTTAAAAATCAATATTACTTACCTTAAAATGGATATTCTTGACAATGATAATCTTGTCGACGATATTTCCATGTCACGATATTCTTGACTCAATATTTTTGCAAGTCGATATTCCCAACTCGATATCTTGTTTCAACACCTAAACGTAGTTGATCGCTATATTCCCAAACATGTGTACTCCTCCATGTGGCTAAGGTGTTGCTCAGAAGACAAAACTGCTCCAATCCAGGCGCGCAGAGTTCAGGGGATGCCCCCTTGTTACTAAGGCGCTACACAGAAACGTAGCGCTCTAATCTGGATGCACACGGTTCAGAAGACTCCTGAGCTTGCGTCACTCAGGCATTGCTCAGCAACCAAAAACGCCGCCCCAATCTGGACGCGCAAAATAGAGTCTTCTGTTGCCAGGAGACACCCACACGCCAGCATGCTCCATGCTCGCAGTACTCTGCAATGCCATGTGGTGTGTGCTCTAGCTTTCCTGAGGCTCGAGCCACCACTTTACAGTTGAGAGTGCAAGAGACCTCCCAAGTGAAATCACACCAAAATAATCCAAAGTAAATCATTAAGGGTAGGCATACCTTCATTTAGATGAAAATTGAAGAAATGTCTTGCTTGAAAAGTACATCAAGTATAGCGTTGCGTGAATCAGAGTGCTGGGGGCGGGAAAAGGTGACTTTCAGCTTCTTCAGAATATAGCCCTGCTCACAGCACATCTCTCGTTGCGAGTGTTGGGTTTCACAAAGAAGAATCGCAAGACTACACAGGAATTTGTGTAACTTCTTTATTAAGTTACAAGTCACACAGACCCCAGCCACTGCCACAGCAGACAGCCAACAACTTTAGAATCCCCAGTAATGACATACACTTCACAACCATCTAAACTTTCTAGAACAAGACATCAGGTTACAAGTACAGAACACCACAATCTGTCACTGATTCTGGATGTATTTACCATTGGAATTCTCAGCAAGGGCATGCTTTCCAAGAGGAGAAATTTAGAAAGTACATGTAACTGATGGAGAGAAGCTAGCTATGATTGCTTTATATGATAACTGAATTTGTAAATAGTACACAGAGGTTGAACAGAATCTGTTGCTCCAGACCAATCCAGTGAAGCGCTCTGCATGTGGCTGAGGCATGGTAACACTTTTGAGATGGTAAAGCCGGTGAACTGCCACATTTTGCATGCTTTGGATAACTGACATTACAGATGCAATTTGTATGTGCACATAAGTATAGGTTATCGCCTAGGGTTACACCTAAGGATTCCTGGAATTGTGGATTGATGACTTACAGTGATTGTTGCAATTGCCTAAAAGTAACAGTTGTTTAGGGTTCCTTTTTAAGAATTTGATCACATCCATTGCTGCACACCCCACAAGCAGTAATTATAGGATGCTAATGATAGCAGGTCATAGAGATGGAGGCAAATGTGATTTGGGTGCCACCTGCATAAAAGTAGGTAGTGTGACCAATTAAACGACTTAGGGCCCAATTCCGATCTCGTCCGGAAAGCCCTCCATACGGCTCGGATCCGGAGGGCTTTCCAGACGAAAGGTGCTCCGGGAGTCCGAGCGAACGAGTACGATGCGTCCGTAAGCATACAGACTCGATTCGCTCGAACTTCAATTGAACTCTATGGGAGCCTGCGTACAGACGCGTACACAGGCTCCCATAGCAAAAAAGGGGTAGGTGGGGAAAAGCGCACACCCTGTGGTGGACACCCCATGGTGACAGCCACACTGTGCATGCTTGGATCGGGGGGACCCATGGGCACCCCTTGTGACAGATTCGTAGGGCCCCGGGTGAAGGGGGCCTGCTACGGCCCCCCACAGTACGCTCGCGACAGCCGTTTTGTCTCGCTGAGAGTGAGGCGAAGCGGCTGTCCGAATCGTGCATCGCACTCGCTCGGTCAGAATCTGGCTCCATTGCGCGGCACGATTCGTCTACAAACGAGTCGTACGGGCATGATCGCATTCAGAAACGATTCGGTCGGCGCGTACCCGATCTTTGCATTGTACTTGGTGGTCCAGACCTGTTTATGATTCGGTCGTAAACAAGGGCTACGAATTGGATCCGGTAAAGCCAAATCCGATTTGGAGGCCTTCCGAACGACATCGGAATCGGGCCCTTAGATGAGAATGTGGGTAGATGCTGCAAAATAGAAGAGACAATGAAAGACCCTGTGGGACCACCAGAGAGACATCCATGCCGCCCGAGTAAAAGTCAGCTAATCTAACAGAATGGACTCAATTTTTCAAAAATTATTTTAAACACTCCAGTAAAACCCTGGAAATGCTTGCTTTCCCTAACTGGAGGACCAAGGAGTTGTGGTCAACTGTGATTTTTCACATTACTGTGCTTGCACACCTAAATGTGCTTTGTGCTCCTAAAAGTGTTTTTTAATCTACAAGTGTTTGCACATCCCTGTTGATGTTGCACTAAGGGTGATTTTGTACATATTTGCATTTTTGCTCAGAAATGTAATTTCTGCTCTCTAAGGTTATTCCTCACTATACATGATATTAAACCAAGTGTCAGCTTTCCACCTAAATGAGAATTCTCAACTAATTGTGATTTTGTGCTTAATTTGAGTTTCCTCCTAAATGTTATTTCTATGTCCAAAACAGCTTGAATACTCCCGCAGGTGTTGCACGAGAGGTAATGTTGCTCCTGATGAGATTTTAAGCCAACATGTAATTTTGCTTCTAAGGGGCCGATTATAATGTTGGTCGGAAAGCCTCTGATCGCTAGTTGGAAGCGTTCTGACCACAGTCAGAGGCTTTCCGACTTCAACGGTCGGTTTGCAGTCCGACTGCCAAATTACGATGTCGGCGGTCGGAGTGTGAGGCGGTCCTTCATTCCGACGCGGTTCCGACAGACACTCAGAGTCTTCTGGCCGGTTGGAACTGCACCGTAATCCCCGATGGACGGTGTTTCCGCCGTCAGGATTACGATGTTGGTTTCCCACAGCCTTTCTGTGACGGCCTGTCCGACATGTAAAGCCTGTCGGAAAGCGACTTTGGGGGCCACTTGCAGGGCCCCCTTGCCTCCGCGGCCAAAGTTGGTGGCCGAGGGGGTACCTAGGGTGCCCCCATGTAAATTCCTGCACTGTGTGGCAGGCACCATTGTGTGCCTGCCACAGAGTGCAGGGTTTTACACACACACCCATTTCTTTATGGGAGCCTGTATTAGGGCCGGTTTATGGCTGTAATACACGCTCCCATAGAGAAATGTGAGTCTCTGACTGAACATTGTTCAGTCACATCATAATAAGGCGGTCAGAACCAGACCGAGACTCTGTCAGTCAGAGGCAACTCTGACCTACATCGTAATAAGCCCCTAAGTATGATACCAGAATAGTGGTTATCTTAACCAATTGTGACTTTTCAATCAAAAGGGATTTTGCAACTAAGGGGCTAATTACAATTTCAGGCGGACTCACGTCTGCCCAACATCTTTGTGGATTGGGAACTGCCCGACCTCAGGTCAGCGGTTCCGACCACAATTTTCAATGCAAGCTTGTGCTGCAGGCAGAAAAGTCTTGCCGCATAAGCTTCCATTGAAAAATTGATGTTTTCAAACATCCCTGCACTGTGTGGCAGGCACTTCACAGTGCCTGCCATGCAGTGCAGGGATGTGTAGGGGGGCACCATAGGTGTCCCCAGGCCACAATGCGGAGGGCCAGGAAGTAAGAGGGCCCTGCTAGTTACCCCCAATGTCGCTTTCCGACATCCTTTCCATGTCGGAAAGGCCAACATTGATTGGCTGTTGGAAACCGACATCAAAATCCCAACGGTGGTGCCGCCATCATTAACTGCTTAACTGCTTCGAACGTTCCGCGCCAGTGCGGAACGTTCTATTAAGCGGGCGGGGCCGCGTCGGCCAACGGACGTGCGCAGCACTACTGAGGTAGTGCTCGCGACGGCCGTTGGCCGACAGAAGCACTTAAGGGGTTAAGGGATTATGACGTGTTTCCAAAGCACCGACGGGCTCAAGGAGCCCGTCGGAAAGCATCGAACGGTCCCTCCGTCTGCTGCCTCTGACCGCACGCATTGTAATGCGTCGGTTGGACTGCAGTAGCAGATGGAGGTCGGACTGCAACCGATGAGCTGTCAGTTGCGTTCCGACAGTCATTGAAATTGGGCCCTATGAGTGATTTTTCATCTATATGCTTTTACACCTAAATATGCATTTGCACATAAAAGCAATTTGAAATCCTAAATGTGTTCAACTCATTTGCTGATGGTGCACCAAGCGTGGTGTTGTGCTTTAAGATACTGTCAAACCAATGGGAATTCATACAAATGCACACCTTTTCGACCTAATGTAATATTTTAGGTACAAGTTGTCTCTATGTACTGTGTGATATTCCCTGGCTCCATATTATTGATGGTCCATACTGGATTTCATTCCCTGGATCAATTACCTACATATTTTTGTGTGATATTATTGTGGCCACTAAACCTACAACAAAGAGAGCTTTATTTTAGATCAGGCCCCAGGGTCCATGTGAGAACATCTCAGAGATCCTAGTCCCCTGGCCTACCCAAAACTATTCTCAAATACCACAAACACTCAGCCATGATGGCAAATCTGGAATACCATAGTCTCACACTGGTCGCCATTAACAATGGCCTACTTTTTTGACTAAGGCCATCCTCTTCCAGTTCAACACATTATGGGGCTAATTAGGATGTCGGTCAGAAAGTCTCAGACCGCTGGTCAGAGGTTTTCGACCGACATCCCTGGTTTGACTTCCGACTGCCGTATTATAATTACAGTATTCGGAATTCAAACCGGCCAGTCAATCCGGCTGACTCCCGACAGGCTCAAGGAGCCCGTCGGCCAGTCGGAAGGGCTGCATAATCCTGTGAGGAAGGCGTTTATGATGGTACTTTCCAATGGCAAATCCATGTCGGCCTTTCAGACATTGTTTTGCTGTCCGTAAGTGCCTTTGGGGGCCCCTAGCAGGGCTCCTTTCCCCCCTGTCCCTCTGGTTGGGGCTTGGGGTGCCCCCCCTGAAAATCCCTGCACCGTGTGGCATACCACTGCAAAACCTGTGTGTGCAGTTTACATTGGTAGCATCAACGAGGACGCATTGCCTCCACTTCTCCCTGCATCGTCTTTGATGTCGACGCATTCACGGTTATGTTCAGCGTGCCAAGGCTTTTTCCTATATCTGATCCACGCTCCATCGTGGTTGGCCTGAACTTTTGAATTTGACCAGGTATGGCACAACAAGATAGCCTCAGTTGGTGCCATTGACTTCTAAGCACTACAAAACAGTATGTTCTTTATTCATAACTCAACTTCTACTTATTGGATCGTTGTCATGTTGGTCTTGTTTTGTTCATATAAATATAAGCTTTTTTTCTAAACTGGTGTGGAGTCTTTTTGTGGTGTATTCACTTTTTTACTGTTTGAAGTGCTGCACAAATACTTTACACATTGCCTCTTAAGTTACACCTGCCTGTTCTATGCCAAGCTACCAGAGGGTGAGCACAGGTTAATATTTGGTGTGTATCTGACTTGCCCTGACTAGGATAGTGGTTCCTGCGTGGACTGGGTGCATACCTCTGCTAACCAGAAACCCAATTTCCAACAGCCCCATCCAAGAGAGTGACCATGATAATAATTAAAACTAGTTCTGTCCATCCACCTTACCACAAGTATACAGCATCCTCCACTTCGCTAGAACAAACCAAATGGTGTTGCCTTTCTCCACATGGAGTTGTTAAAATGCAAACCAATCACCTCAATAATTCTTTGTTCCAGTGCCTGAATGTGGAGGTTACAAATACAACACCTAAATCACTAAGGCTGAACATCTTCTTCCACCAACCTGGCAGCAAAACTGGATTCATTGACTATAGCATGATCAACTTACCTCCTCTAGTCATCAGATTTAAATGGAAAATTTCAACTTCCACTGGGAAAAAGATAGACACCTTCTTGTTGAACAGCAAACTGCTACAACATTGCACCTTGTCTGTCTACAATAATTGGTCTACCTTGCACCTGATTTTCATAAAGAAATACCAGAAAAAGATTTCTAACCCTGTCCAATTTTATTGGTCAGCCATTTTTAATTAAATGTAATAATACTGATATTATTATACCCTCACAGCGACAGCAATGATACAATAAATCTAGAGATTTCAAACACATTGGCAGCAGTAGCTGACTTTCAAAAACAGGTCTCACTTTGGTTTGCTAGTCCATGCAAACATAAGGATGCACAAATGAGCATAGACCATTTGCTCTGTGCCTCTGTCCAACCTGTAACTTTGTGTGCCTCCTGTGTCTGTGTCCTGCTTTCTTCAACAAGCATGTAATAGTGCCAATTGTATTCTCCAAAGTTGTCTTGATTGGGCCAGTAGTACTGCAAGCTTTGGGAATAACAATAGGGCACAAACATAGGAGGTACAAAAATACATCACAAATAGTATAAAGACAGTTGGGTATGCCTCTGTGGCCATGCATTACTACATTAAAGCCATAAACTTTGACATTGCCGATACTGTTGTGTTACTTACCTCTACAGTTGCTTTCTCCTGCAGAGCTTTATTCAGTGGTGAAGCTAGATCTTGTGCCGCCTGTGGCGGTCCCTACGTTTGCCGCCTGCGGCCCCACAAGTAAGAGAGGGGGGTGTAGACCGCCCCGCCCCCCTTGCTATGCCACTGGCTTTACTGCACTTTATCCGTCTTTTTTTGGGTATTTCAAACAATTATAATTTCCAAAAATATTTTTCAGCCCATTTGTTATAAGCAAATAATTTTTCAGTCCTATGTTTGTCAAGAGAATGCGTATCACTTGCAATTTACGCTCTAACTGCACATTGTTTTTGCACATATGATGTGAGTTGGTGGAATGATGTGGGGATTGAAAGAGACAGAACACTGCAATTAAGATATTTGCATATACAAATTTGAAGTGGCAAGGATGTGCCAGAGACCAACAATGCAACCAAGGAATTGGAGCTTAGTGGAAACCATGCAGCAACTACTTACATAGGCCCTTTTTTACAGTGATGGGTATATGAATGGGATTTGACATGATCATCATCATAAATAGCCTTATTTTATAAATTGTCATCCTATTATTGTTTACTCATCCACCCATGACCATCTTGCACACATGTGTACTACATAACTTGTATAAGAGGCAAGTTAAACAAAATGTCTGAAGCTCCATAAAGGGGGTCCAAACAGGCAAAGCAGGTAGGTGAAATAAAGAACTCCCTAAACTTGGTCCTTATCTCAGGAGAAAACTTTGAATTGGTACATCACCTTTAAATCAAACTTGGTAAGAGTCAACAACATTTTTGGGGCAATACAGAAAAATAAATTCAGGTTTGGAGATGTCTGTGCATGTAGAGTTACATCAACCCCATACATAAATCTGCCTAGATGTGGAAATGTACACCTTGTAGTAGGAGTACATGTCCCCACTCATTTACATGAGGCAGATTGGAAACTGCCAACTTAAAATACAGTCATCAAGTTACTACTTGTAACTTAATGGTGCATTTTAAGCTTAATTCGGCCAATCCTAGTTTTACAAAGCATATATGGTGCTCATTGCCTATGGCATATAGAGCTACAAACTAAAAGGAATAAGAAAACCGGCATCACCTATTGAAGGTTGCACGCACCACATCCTGGGCTCTGCTCTCTTCCTGTTGTGCTGTGAAACATCGAGGAGCCAAACATCATCTACAGTTTATTGTGTACCATTGAGTATGTGTGCGTGTTTTTGGGATACAAAATGTGTCATGATGGGTTTTTCAGTGCTTACTCTTAGAGGTGACATCTGGCATATTTCTTTTAATAATTCATTAGGAATTTACAAATGTGTCATTGTTTAATCATGTGCATCTGTTATGTTTATATTATGTAAGTTATAGGATTTATTTTCAATCAATTTTTACATATATATATATATATATATATATATATATATATATATATATATATATATATATTCACTGAAAAACCATAGGTTTTAGGGACAGTTATAGTTAGTTGGACATTTCACTCGTACAAAACCATAGAAATTCCCCCGTTATAGTTAGTTCAGCTAACTATAACTCGCGCCCCGCAATGCACTGCTGATGACGTCACATATTACATCACTCATGACATGGTCAGTGACATCACTGATGACATCACTGATGACATCTCAAATGACATCACTGATGACATCACTGATGACATCATCCAGTGACTGTGTTTCTGTAAAGTTTAAATATGTTTAATATATATAGGGAAAGGCGTATTGAAGAATGAGTGGGTGTATAAGTGTCTGAATGGATGATTTAGTACGTGAGTGACTGACTCTACAAGTGAGTGATTAAATGTATCCTACTGAATGCATGGGTTAGTGACTAAACTGTGTGAATGTCTGTATCCGTCTGTCTGTTGGTTTGTAAGCGGCTGCATGGCTTTCTGAATAGCTACATCAGTGTCTACATGGGTTATTGATTGATTGTCTGAGTATCTGTATGGGTGCCTGAGTGTTTGTGTGGGTGGGGTGTGTGTGACTCTGTGCATAGATGTGTGAGTTGGTGATTCACTGGGTGCATGGTTTCAAGAGTGCATCTGTGATGGACTGTATGGGTGGGTGAGTGTGTGTATGGGTGTGTTAGTGATTGAATGTATATCTCAGTGGTACATGTGTGAGTAACTACATATGTGAAAGGCAGTATATATGTGTGTTGGAGTATATAAATGGCTATAAGTGAGAGTGTGTGATTGTGAGAGTGGCTGTATGGATGAGTGTGTACTTGTATCAGTGATTGTATAAGAGCGTAAGAATGTGCTAGTATTTGTATGAGTAAGTGAGCTGGTGTGTGTATAACTGTATAGGTGAGTAAATGGGTGTGTGATTAAGTTTTTGCATGACTGACTAGGTGTGTGAGTACCTCTATGGATGAGTGGCGGTGTGTGAGTGTTTATATAGGTGTATGAGTGCATATGATAGTCCTGTACTGAGTGACTAAGTATGAGTGACTGTACGGGTGAGTGAGTGGATGTGTGTGTAGACCTAAGAATCAGTGAGTGGTATGTAGTTTTTGGTGTTGGAGTGTCTATGGTTTTGAGAATGGCAGTCTGTAATTTAGAGTGGGTGTATCAAAAGTTATATTAGGGTGTGAGTAGATGCATGAAATTATCACATGGATGATGTCATCAGTGATGTCATTTGAGATGTCATCAGTGATGTCATCAGTGATGTCACTGACCATGTCATGAGTGATGTAATATGTGACGTCATCAGCAGTGCATTATGGGCGCGAGTTATAGTTAGCTGAACTAACTATAACGGGGGAATTTCTATGGTTTTGTACGAGTGAAATGTCCAACTAACTATAACTGTCCCTAAAACCTATGGTTTTTTCTGTGAATTTCAAAGGTTTTTTAAATGCTAATTTCTAACTATAACGTGTCTGAAACCTATGGTTTTTTCAGTGAATTTCAAAGGTTTTTTAAATGCTAATTTCTAACTATAACGTGCCTGAAACCTATGATTTTTTAAGTGAATTTCAAAGGTTTTTTTAAATGCTAGTTTCTAACTATGCCTACAGAGGTAGGACATGTGAAGAAAGAAGAAAAAAACGCACAGAAAGAAGCAAAAGATGTGCAGAAAGAACCAACAGAGGAGCAGAAAGAGGCCTTGTTGCAAAATCATCCTGTGCCCACAACTTTTTCAGACGGGTACTGGTGGTAACTGACTCTGACTAACCAGAGCCAGTGCTATGCTAAAAGACACTTAGAATACAGTGAAAACACCTACATACACTAGGGAACACTATGCGTTGGGGTACCCCTGTGATTAGCATGACCTCCTCTGCAAGTCCCTAGTACATAATAGGGCAGGGGGATTAAAACTACCTCTTAAAACGCAGCTACAGGGCGCGTTTGCACAGTGGTGAAGGGAGGGGGCTGAGGTGACATGTGTGCAAACGCACCCCGTGGTGCGTTTTAAGTTGCGGGATTAAGTCCCCTTGAATTCTGAGGGTCCCTGGGGCCCAACTAGCCCCCAGGTACCTACAGTTAGGACCACAGAGCTGAGTTGCAGAGAGGCGTTCCGAGGCCACGCACCTTTTTTCACCTCTCTGCAACGCAACTCTGTTGTGCTTACTGAAGGTACCTGGTGGGCTAGTTGGCCTCCAGGGTCCCTCAGGACTCAAAGGGAATTAATTCCCCAACTTAAAACGCACCACAGGGCGTGTTTGCGCACATGTCACCTGAGGCCCCGCCCTCCCTTCACCACTGTGCAAACGCGCCCGTGGTGCGTTTTAAGTTGGGGATTAGGTCACCTTGAATCCTGAGGATCCCTGGGGCCCAACTAGCCCACTAGGTACTTCCAGTAAGCACCACAGGCCTGCGTTGCAATGCCTGTAACAAATTGTGCAGTTGTGTTTAGGTAGTGAAGAGGGTCGTGCTGGGGGTAGTGTTTTAGGGTTTAGGGTAGTGCAGTGGTGTTTGTGTAGTGTAGGGGGTCATGCTGGGGGTAGATTTAGGGTTTAGGGTAGTGCAGTGGTGTTTGGGTAGTGTAGGGAGTCGTGCTGGGGGATTGTTTTAGGGTTTAGGGTAGTGCAGTGGTGTTTGGGTAGTGTAGGGGGTCGTGCTGGGGGTATTGTTTTAGGGTTTAGGGTAGTGCAGTGGTGTTTGGGTAGTGTAGGGGGTCGTGCTGGAGGTAGTGATTTAGGGTAGTGCAGTGGTGTTTGGGTAGTGTAGGGGGTACTGATGGGGGTAGTGTTTTAGGTTTTAGGGTAGTGAAGTGGTGTTTGGGTAGTGTAGCGATACTGCTGGGGGTAGTTTTTTAGGGTTTAGGGTAGTGCAGTGGTGTTTGGGTAGTGTAGTGGTTCGTGCTGGGGGTAGTTTTTTAGGGTTTAGGGTAGTGCAGTGGTGTTTGTGTAGTGTAGGGGGTAGTGTTTGTTTTAGGGTTTAGGGTAGTGCAGTGGTGTTTGTGTAGTGTAGGAGGTCGTGTTTTAGGGTTTAGGGTAGTGCAGTGGTCTTTGGGTAGTGTAGGGAGTCGTGCGGGGGTAGTGTTTTAGGGTTTAGTGTAGTGTAGGGGTCATGCGGGGGTAGTGTTTTAGGGATTAGGGTAGTGCATTGGTGTTTGGGTAGTGTAGGAGGTCATGCGGGGTAGTGTTTTAGGGTTTAGGGCAGTGCAGTGGTGTTTGGGTAGTGTAGGGGGTCGTGCTGGGGGAGTGTTTTAGGGTTTAGGGTAGTGCAGTGGTGTTCGGGTAGTGTAGGGGGTCGTGCTGGGGGTAGTGTTCTAGGGTTTAGGGCAGTGCAGTGGTGTTTGGGCAGTGTAGGGGGTAATGCTGGGGGTGGTGTTTTAGGGTTTAGGGCAGTGCAGTGGTGTTCGGGCAGTGTAGGGGGTCGTGCTGGGGGTGGTGTTTCAGGGTTTAGGGCAGTGCAGTGGTGTTCGGGCAGTGTAGGGGGTGGTGTTTCAGGGTTTAGGGCAGTGCAGTGGTGTTCGGGCAGTGTAGGTGGTCGTGCAGGGGTGGTGTTTCAGGGTTTAGGGCAGTGGTGTTCGGGCAGTGTAGGGGGTCGTGCTGGGGGTGGTGTTTCAGGGTTTGGGGCAGTGCAGTGGTGTTCGAGCAGTAAAGGGGGTCGTGCTGGGGGTGGTGTTTCAGGGTTTAGGGCAGTGCAGTGGTATTCGGGCAGTGTAGGGGCGGTGCAGGGGGTGGTGTTTCAGGGTTTAGGGCAGTGCAGTGGTGTTCGGGCAGTGTAGGGGTGCTGCAGGGGTGGTGTTTCAGGGTTTAGGGCAGTGCAGTGGTGTTCGGGCAGTGTAGGGGGTGCTGCAGGGGTGGTGTTTCAGGGTTTAGGGCAGTGCAGTGGTGTTCGGGCAGTGTAGGGGGTCGTGCTGGGGCTGGTGTTTCAGGGTTTAGGGCAGTACAGTGGTGTTCGGGCAGTGTAGGGGGTCGTGCTGGGGCTGGTGTTTCAGGGTTTAGGGCAGTGCAGTGGTGTTCGGGCAGTGTAGGGGGTTGTGCTGGGGCTGGTGTTTCAGGGTTTAGGGCAGTGCAGTGGTGTTCGGGCAGTGTAGGTGGTCGTGCTGGGGCTGGTGTTTCAGGGTTTAGGGCAGTGCAGTGGTGTTCGGGCAGTGTAGGGGTCATGCTGGGGCTGGTGTTTCAGGGTCTAGGGCACTGCAGTGGTGTTCGGGCAGTGTAGGGGGTCCTGCTGGGGCTGGTGTTTCAGGGTTTAGGGCAGTGCAGTGGTGTTCGGGCAGTGTAGGGGTCGTGCTGGGGGTGGTGTTTCAGGGTTTAGGGCAGTGCAGTGGTGTTTGGGCAGTGTAGGGGGTCGTGCTGAGGCTAGTGTTTCAGGATTTAGGGCAGAGCAATGGTGTTCAGGCAGTGTAGGGGGTTTTGCTGGAGGTGGTGTTTCAGGGTTTAGGGCAGTGCAGTGGTGTTCGTGCAGTGTAGGGGGTGGTGTTTCAGGGTTTAGGGCAGTGGTGTTCAGGCAGTGTAGGGGTCTTGCTGGGGTTGATGTTTCAGGGTTTAGGGCAGTGCAGTGGTGTTCGGGCAGTGTAGGGGGTCGTGCTGGGGGTGGTGTTTCAGGGTTTAGGGCAGTGCAGTGGTGTTCCGGCAGAGTAGGTGGTCTTGCTGGGGGTGGTGTTTCAGGCTTTAGTGCAGTGGTGTTCGGGCAGTGTAGGGGGTCTTGCTGGGGGTGGTGTTTCAGGGTTTAGGGCAGTGCAGTGGTGTTCGGGCAGTGTAGGGGTCTTGCTGGGGATGGTGTTTCAGGGTTTAGGGCAGTGCAGTGGTGTTCGGGCAGTGTAGGGGGTCGTGCTGGGGCTGGTGTTTCAGGGTTTAGGGTAGTGCAGTGGTGTTCGGGCAGTGTAGGGGTCGTGCTGGGGCTGGTGTTTCAGGGTTTAGGGCAGTGCAGTGGTTTTCGGGCAGTGTAGGCGGTCGTGCTGGGGCTGGTGTTTCAGGGTTTAGGGCAGTGCAGTGGTGTTCGGGCAGTGTACGGGGTTGTGCTGGGGCTGGTGTTTCAGGGTTTAGGGCAGTGCAGTGGTGTTCGGGCAGTGTAGGGGGTCGTGCTAGGGGTGGTGTTTCAGGGTTTAGGGCAGTGCAGTGGTGTTCGGGCAGTGTAGGGGGTCGTGCTGGGGCTGGTGTTTCATGGTTTAGGGCAGTGCAGTGGTGTTCGGGCAGTGTAGGGGGTCGTGCTGGGGGTGGTGTTTCAGGGTTTAGGGCAGTGCAGTGGTGTTCGGGCAGTGTAGGGGGTCATGCTGGGGGTGGTGTTTCAGGGTTTAGGGCAGTGCAGTGGTGTACGGGCAGTGTAGGGGGTCTTGCTGGGGGTGGTGTTTCAGGGTTTAGGGCAGTGGTGTTCGGGCAGTGTAGGGGGTCTTGCTGGGGGTAGTGTTTCGGGGTTTAGGGCAGTGCAGTGGCGTTCGTGCAGTGTAGGGGGTCGTGCTGGGGGTGGTGTTTCAGGGTTTAGGGCAGTGCAGTAGTGTTCGGGCAGTGTAGGGGATCGTGCAGGGGTGATGTTTCAGGGTTTAGGGCAGTGCAGTGGTGTTTGGGCAGTGTAGGGGGTCGTGCTGGGGGAGGTGTTTCAGGGTTTAGGGCAGTGCAGTGGTGTTCGGGCAGTGTAGGGGGTCGTGCAGGGGTGGTGTTTCAGGGTTTAGGGCAGTGCAGTGGTGTTCGGGCAGTGTAGGGGTCTTGCTGGGGCTGGTGTTTCAGGGTTTAGGGCAGTGCAGTGGTGTTCGGGCAGTGTAGGAGGTCTTGCTGGGGGTGGTGTTTCAGGGTTTAGGGCAGTGGTGTTCGGGCAGTGTAGGGGGTCTTGCTGGGGTGATGTTTCAGGGTTTAGGGCAGTGCAGTGGTGTTCGGGCAGTGTAGGGGGTCTTGCTGGGGGTAGTGTTTCAGGGATTAGGGCAGTGCAGTGGTGTTCGTGCAGTGTAGGGGGTCGTGCTGGGGATGGTGTTTCAGGGTTTAGGGCAGTGCAGTAGTGTTCGGGCAGTGTAGGGGGTCGTGCAGGGGGTGGTGATTCAGGGTTTAGGGCAGTGCAGTGGTGTTCGGGCAGTGTAGGGGGTCGTGCTGGGGGTGGTGTTTCAGGATTTAGGGCAGTGCAGTGGTGTTCGGGCAGTGTAGGGGGTCGTGCTGGGGGTGGTGTTTCAGGGTTTAGGGCAGTGGTGTTCGGGCAGTGTAGGGGGTCTTGCTGGGGGTGATGTTTCAGGGTTTAGGGCAGTGCAGTGGTGTTCGGGCAGTGTAGGAGGTCTTGCTGGGGGTAGTGTTTCAGGGTTTAGGGCAGTGCAGTGGTGTTCGGGCAGTGTAGGGGTCATGCTGGGGTGGTGTTTCAGGGTTTAGGGCAGTGCAGTGGTGTTCGGGCAGTGTAGGGGGTCGTGAAGGGGTGGTGTTTCAGGGTTTAGGGCAGTGCAGTGGTGTTCGGGCAGTGTAGGGGGTCGTGCTAGGGTATGCGTTTCAGGGTTTAGGGCAGTGCAGTGGTGTTCGGGCAGTGTAGGGGGTCGTGCAGGGGCTGGTGTTTCAGGGTTTAGGGCAGTGCAGTGGTGTTCGGGCAGTGTAGGGGGTCGTGCTGGGGGTAGTGTTTTAGGGTTTAGGGTAGTGCAGTGGTGCTTGTGTAGTGTAGGGGGTCGTGCTGGGGGTAGTGTTTTAGGGTTTAGGGTAGTGCAGTGGTGTTTGTGTAGTGTAGGGGGTCATGTTTTAGGGTATTGCAGTGGTGTTTGGGTAGTGTAGGGGTCGTGCTGGGGGTAGTGTTTTAGGATTTAGGTTAGTGCAGTGGTGTTTGGGTAGTGTAGGGGGTCGTGCTGGGGGTAGTGTTTTAGGGTTTAAGGTAGTGCAGTGGTGTTCGGGTAGTGTAGGGGGTCGTGCTGGGGGTAGTGTTCTAGGGTTTAGGGCAGTGCAGTGGTGTTTGGGCAGTGTAGGGGGTAATGCTGGGGGTGGTGTTTTAGGGTTTAGGGCAGTGCAGTGGTGTTCGGGCAGTGTAGGGGGTCGTGCTGGGGGTGGTGTTTCAGGGTTTAGGGCAGTGTAGTGATGTTCGGGCAGTGTAGGGGGTGGTGTTTCAGGGTTTAGGGCAGTGCAGTGGTGTTCAGGCAGTGTAGGGGGTCGTGCAGGGGGTGGTGTTTCAGGGTTTAGGGCAGTGGTGTTCGGGCAGTGTAGGGGGTCGTGCTGGGGGTGGTGTTTCAGGGTTTGGGGCAGTGCAGTGGTGTTCGAGCAGTAAAGGGGGTCGTGCGGGGGTGGTGTTTCAGGGTTTAGGGCAGTGCAGTGGTGTTCGGGCAGTGTAGGGGTCATGCTGGGGCTGGTGTTTCAGGGTTTAGGGCAGTGCAGTGGTGTTCGGGCAGTGTAGGGGGTCTTGCTGGGGCTGGTGTTTCAGTGTCTAGGGCACTGCAGTGGTGTTCGGGCAGTGTAGGGGGTCTTGCTGGGGCTGGTGTTTCAGGGTTTAGGGCAGTGCAGTGGTGTTCGGGCAGTGTAGGGGTCATGCTGGGGGTGGTGTTTCAGGGTTTAGGGCAGTGCAGTGGTGTTTGGGCAGAGTAGGGGGTCGTGCTGGGGCTAGTGTTTCAGGATTTAGGGCAGAGCAATGGTGTTCAGGCAGTGTAGTGGGTTTTGCTGGAGGTGGTGTTTCAGGGTTTAGGGCAGTGCAGTAGTGTTCGTGCAGTGTAGGGGGTGGTGTTTCAGGGTATAGGGCAGTGGTGTTCAGGCAGTGTAGGGGGTCTTGCTGGGGATGGTGTTTCAGGGTTTAGGGCAGTGCAGTGGTGTTCGGGCAGTGTAGGGGGTCGTGCTGGGGCTGGTGTTTCAGGGTTTAGGGTAGTGCAGTGTTGTTCGGGCAGTGTAGGGGTCGTGCTGGGGCTGGTGTTTCAGGGTTTAGGGCAGTGCAGTGGTTTTCGGGCAGTGTAGGCGGTCGTGCTGGGGCTGGTGTTTCAGGGTTTAGGGCAGTGCAGTGGTGTTCGGGCAGTGTACGGGGTTGTGCTGGGGCTGGTGTTTCAGGGTTTAGGGCAGTGCAGTGGTGTTCGGGCAGTGTAGGGGGTCGTGCTGGGGGTGGTGTTTCAGGGTTTAGGGCAGTGCAGTGGTGTTCGGGCAGTGTAGGGGGTCGTGCTGGGGCTGGTGTTTCATGGTTTAGGGCAGTGCAGTGGTGTTCGGGCAGTGTAGGGGGTCGTGCTGGGGGTGGTGTTTCAGGGTTTAGGGCAGTGCAGTGGTGTTCGGGCAGTGTAGGGGGTCGTGCTGGGGCTAGTGTTTCAGGATTTAGGGCAGAGCAATGGTGTTCAGGCAGTGTAGGGGGTTTTGCTGGAGGTGGTGTTTCAGGGTTCAGGGCAGTGGTGTTCGTGCAGTGTAGGGGGTGGTGTTTCAGGGTTTAGGGCAGTGGTGTTCAGGCAGTGTAGGGGGTCTTGCTGGGGTTGATGTTTCAGGGTTTAGGGCAGTGCAGTGGTGTTCGGGCAGTGTAGGGGGTCGTGCTGGGGGTAGTGTTTCAGGGTTTAGGGCAGTGCAGTGGTGTTCCGGCAGTGTAGGAGGTCGTGCAGGGGTGGTGATTCAGGGTTTAGGGCAGTGCAGTGGTGTTTGGGCAGTGTAGGGGGTCGTGCTGGGGGTGGTGTTTCAGGGTTTAGGGCAGTGCAGTGGTGTTCGGGCAGTGTAGGGTGTCGTGCTGAGGGGTGGTGTTTCAGGGTTTAGGGCAGTGCAGTGATGTTCGGGCAGTGTAAGGGGTCGTGCAGGGGTGGTGTTTCAGGGTTTAGGGCAGTGCAGTGGTGTTCGGCCAGTGTAGGTGGTCTTGCTGGGGGTGGTGTTTCAGGCTTTAGTGCAGTGGTGTTCGGGCAGTGTAGGGGGTCGTGCTGGGGGTGGTGTTTCAGGGTTTAGGGCAGTGCAGTGGTGTTCGGGCAGTGTAGGGGGTCGTGCTGGGGCTGGTGTTTCATGGTTTAGGGCAGTGCAGTGGTGTTCGGGCAGTGTAGGGGGTTGTGCTGGGGGTGGTGTTTCAGGGTTTAGGGCAGTGCAGTGGTGTTCGGGCAGTGTAGGGGGTCATGCTGGGGGTGGTGTTTCAGGGTTTAGGGCAGTGCAGTGGTGTACGGGCAGTGTAGGGGTCTTGCTGGGTGTGGTGTTTCAGGGTTTAGGGCAGTGGTGTTCGGGCAGTATAGGGAATCGTGCAGGGGTGGTGTTTCAGGGTTTAGGGCAGTGCAGTGGTGTTCGGGCAGTGTAGGGGGTCGTGCTGGGGGAGGTGTTTCAGGGTTTAGGGCAGTGCAGTGGTTTTCGGGCAGTGTAGGGGGTCGTGCAGGGGGTGGTGTTTCAGGGTTTAGGGCAGTGCAGTGGTGTTCGGGCAGTGTAGGGGTCTTGCTGGGGCTGGTGTTTCAGGGTTTAGGGCAGTGCAGTGGTGTTCGGGCAGTGTAGGGGTCTTGCTGGGGGTGGTGTTTCAGGGTTTAGGGCAGTGGTGTTCGGGCAGTGTAGGGGGTCTTGCTGGGGGTGATGTTTCAGGGTTTAGGGCAGAGCAGTGGTGTTCGGGCAGTGTAGGGGGTCTTGCTGGGGGTAGTGTTTCAGGGTTTAGGGCAGTGCAGTGGTGTTCGTGCAGTGTAGGGGGTCGTGCTGGGGATGGTGTTTCAGGGTTTAGGGCAGTGCAGTAGTGTTCGGGCAGTGTAGGGGGTCGTGCAGGGGGTGGTGTTTCAGGGTTTAGGGCAGGGCAGTGGTGTTCGGGCAGTGTAGGGGGTCGTGCTGGGGGTGGTGTTTCAGGGTTTAGGGCAGTGCAGTGGTGTTTGGGCAGTGTAGGGGGTCATGCTGGGGGTGGTGTTTCAGGGTTTAGGGCAGTGGTGTTCGGGCAGTGTAGGGGGTCTTGCTGGGGGTGATGTTTCAGGGTTTAGGGCAGTGCAGTGGTGTTCGGGCAGTGTAGGAGGTCTTGCTGGGGGTAGTGTTTCAGGGTTTAGGGCAGTGCAGTGGTGTTCGGGCAGTGTAGGGGTCATGCTGGGGGTGGTGTTTCAGGGTTTAGGGCAGTGCAGTGGTGTTCGGGCAGTGTAGGGGGTCGTGAAGGGGTGGTGTTTCAGGGTTTAGGGCAGTGCAGTGGTGTTCGGGCAGTGTAGGGGGTCGTGCTAGGGTATGTGTTTCAGGGTTTAGGGCAGTGCAGTGGTGTTCGGGCAGTGTAGGGGTCGTGCAGGGGCTGGTGTTTCAGGGTTTAGGGCAGTGCAGTGATGTTCGGGCAGTGTAGGGGTCGTGCTGGGGGTAGTGTTTTAGGGTTTTGGGTAGTGCAGTGGTGCTTGTGTAGTGTAGGGGGTCGTGCTGGGGGTAGTGTTTTAGGGTTTAGGGTAGTGCAGTGGTGTTTGTGTAGTGTAGGGGTCATGTTTTAGGGTAGTGCAGTGGTGTTTGGGTAGTGTAGGGGGTCGTGCAGGGGGTAGTGTTTTAGGATATAGGTTAGTGCAGTGGTGTTTGGGTAGTGTAGGGGTCGTGCTGGGGGTAGTGTTTTAGGGTTTAAGGTAGTGCAGTGGTGTTTGTGTAGTGTAGGGGTCGTGCTGGGGGTAGTGTTTTAGGATTTAGGGTAGTGCAGTGGTGTTTGTGTAGTGTAGGGGTCATGTTTTAGGGTAGTGCAGTGGTGTTTGGGTAGTGTAGGGGTCGTGCTGGGGGTAGTGTTTTAGGATTTAGGTTAGTGCAGTGGTGTTTGGGTAGTGTAGGGGTCGTGCTGGGGGTAGTGTTTTAGGGTTTAAGGTAGTGCAGTGGTGTTCGGGTAGTGTAGGGGGTCGTGCTGGGGGTAGTGTTCTAGGGTTTAGGGCAGTGCAGTGGTGTTTGGGCAGTGTAGGGGGTAATGCTGGGGGTGGTGTTTTAGGGTTTAGGGCAGTGCAGTGGTGTTCGGGCAGTGTAGGGGGTCGTGCTGGGGGAGGTGTTTCAGGGTTTAGGGCAGTGTAGTGGTGTTCGGGCAGTGTAGGGGGTGGTGTTTCAGGGTTTAGGGCAGTGCAGTGGTGTTCAGGCAGTGTAGGGGGTTGTGCAGGGGTGGTGTTTCAGGGTTTAGGGCAGTGCAGTGGTGTTCGGGCAGTGTAGGGGGTCGTGCTGGGGGTGGTGTTTCAGGGTTTAGGGCAGTGCAGTGGTGTTCGGGCAGTGTAGGGGGTCGTGCTGGGGCTGGTGTTTCATGGTTTAGGGCAGTGCAGTGGTGTTCGGGCAGTGTAGGGGGTCGTGCTGGGGTGGTGTTTCAGGGTTTAGGGCAGTGCAGTGGTGTTCGGGCAGTGTAGGGGGTCGTGCTGGGGCTAGTGTTTCAGGATTTAGGGCAGAGCAATGGTGTTCAGGCAGTGTAGGGGGTTTTGCTGGAGGTGGTGTTTCAGGGTTTAGGGCAGTGCAGTGGTGTTCGTGCAGTGTAGGGGGTGGTGTTTCAGGGTTTAGGGCAGTGGTGTTCAGGCAGTGTAGGGCGTCTTGCGGGGGTTGATGTTTCAGGGTTTAGGGCAGTGCAGTGGTGTTCGGGCAGTGTAGGGGGTCGTGCTGGGGGTAGTGTTTCAGGGTTTAGGGCAGTGCAGTGGTGTTCCGGCAGTGTAGGAGGTCGTGCAGGGGGTGGTGATTCAGGAGTTTAGGGCAGTGCAGTGGTGTTCGGGCAGTGTAGGGGGTCGTGCTGGGGGTGGTGTTTCAGGGTTTAGGGCAGTGCAGTGGTGTTCGGGCAGTGTAGGGTGTCGTGCTGAGGGGTGGTGTTTCAGGGTTTAGGGCAGTGCAGTGGTGTTCGGCCAGTGTAGGTGGTCTTGCTGGGGGTGGTGTTTCAGGCTTTAGTGCAGTGGTGTTCGGGCAGTGTAGGGGGTCTTGCTGGGGGTGGTGTTTCAGGGTTTAGGGCAGTGCAGTGGTGTTCGGGCAGTGTAGGGGGTCTTGCTGGGGATGGTGTTTCAGGGTTTAGGGCAGTGCAGTGGTGTTCGGGCAGTGTAGGTGGTCGTGCTGGGGCTGGTGTTTCAGGGTTTAGGGTAGTGCAGTGGTGTTCGGGCAGTGTAGGGGTCGTGCTGGGGCTGGTGTTTCAGGGTTTAGGGCAGTGCAGTCGCTTTCGGGCAGTGTAGGCGGTCGTGCTGGGGCTGGTGTTTCAGGGTTTAGGGCAGTGCAGTGGTGTTCGGGCAGTGTACGGGGTTGTGCTGGGGCTGGTGTTTCAGGGTTTAGGGCAGTGCAGTGGTGTTCGGGCAGTGTAGGGGGTCGTGCTGGGGGTGGTGTTTCAGGGTTTAGGGCAGTGCAGTGGTGTTCGGGCAGTGTAGGGGGTCGTGCTGGGGCTGGTGTTTCATGGTTTAGGGCAGTGCAGTGGTGTTCGGGCAGTGTAGGGGGTTGTGCTGGGGGCGGTGTTTCAGGGTTTAGGGCAGTGCAGTGGTGTTCGGGCAGTGTAGGGGTCATGCTGGGGGTGGTGTTTCAGGGTTTAGGGCAGTGCAGTGGTGTACGGGCAGTGTAGGGGGTCTTGCTGGGGGTGGTGTTTCAGGGTTTAGGGCAGTGGTGTTCGGGCAGTGTAGGGAATCGTGCAGGGGTGGTGTTTCAGGGTTTAGGGCAGTGCAGTGGTGTTCGGGCAGTGTAGGGGGTCGTGCTGGGGGAGGTGTTTCAGGGTTTAGGGCAGTGCAGTGGTGTTCGGGCAGTGTAGAGGGTCGTGCAGGGGGTGTTTCAGGGTTTAGGGCAGTGCAGTGGTGTTTGGGCAGTGTAGGGGTCTTGCTGGGGCTGGTGTTTCAGGGTTTAGGGCAGTGCAGTGGTGTTCGGGCAGTGTAGGGGGTCTTGCTGGGGGTGGTGTTTCAGGGTTTAGGGCAGTGGTGTTCGGGCAGTGTAGGGGTCTTGCTGGGGGTGATGTTTCAGGGTTTAGGGCAGAGCAGTGGTGTTCGGGCAGTGTAGGGGTCTTGCTGGGGGTAGTGTTTCAGGGTTTAGGGCAGTGCAGTGGTGTTCGTGCAGTGTAGGGGGTCGTACTGGGGATGGTGTTTCAGGGTTTAGGGCAGTGCAGTAGTGTTCGGGCAGTGTAGGGGGTCGTGCAGGGGTGGTGTTTCAGGGTTTAGGGCAGTGCAGTGGTGTTCGGGCAGTGTAGGGGGTCGTGCTGGGGGTGGTGTTTCAGGGTTTAGGGCAGTGCAGTGGTGTTTGGGCAGTGTAGGGGTCATGCTGGGGGTGGTGTTTCAGGGTTTAGGGCAGTGGTGTTCAGGCAGTGTAGGGGTCTTGCTGGGGGTGATGTTTCAGGGTTTAGGGCAGTGCAGTGGTGTTCGGGCAGTGTAGGGGTCATGCTGGGGGTGGTGTTTCAGGGTTTAGGGCAGTGCAGTGGTGTTCGGGCAGTGTAGGGGGTCGTGAAGGGGTGGTGTTTCAGGGTTTAGGGCAGTGCAGTGGTGTTCGGGCAGTGTAGGGGTCGTGAAGGGGTGGTGTTTCAGGGTTTAGGGCAGTGCAGTGGTGTTCGGGCAGTGTAGGGGGTTGTGCTAGGGTATGTGTTTCAGGGTTTAGGGCAGTGCAGTGGTGTTCGGGCAGTGTAGGGGGTCGTGCAGGGGCTGGTGTTTCAGGGTTTAGGGCAGTGCAGTGATGTTCGGGCAGTGTAGGGGGTCGTGCTGGGGATAGTGTTTTAGGGTTTTGGGTAGTGCAGTGGTGCTTGTGTAGTGTAGGGGGTCGTGCTGGGGGTAGTGTTTTAGGGTTTAGGGTAGTGCAGTGGTGTTTGTGTAGTGTAGGGGTCATGTTTTAGGGTAGTGCAGTGGTGTTTGGGTAGTGTAGGGGTCGTGCTGGGGGTAGTGTTTTAGGATATAGGTTAGTGCAGTGGTGTTTGGGTAGTGTAGGGGGTCGTGCTGGGGGTAGTGTTTTAGGGTTTAAGGTAGTGCAGTGGTGTTTGTGTAGTGTAGGGGTCGTGCTGGGGGTAGTGTTTTAGGATTTAGGGTAGTGCAGTGGTGTTTGTGTAGTGTAGGGGTCATGTTTTAGGGTAGTGCAGTGGTGTTTGGGTAGTGTAGGGGTCGTGCTGGGGGTAGTGTTTTAGGATTTAGGTTAGTGCAGTGGTGTTTGGATAGTGTAGGGGGTCGTGCTGGGG
This sequence comes from Calotriton arnoldi, assembly GCA_963921515.1. Taxonomy (NCBI): domain Eukaryota; kingdom Metazoa; phylum Chordata; class Amphibia; order Caudata; family Salamandridae; genus Calotriton; species Calotriton arnoldi. Next base: position 722,936 of record CAWUFW010005608.1, on the reverse strand, counting down.
GTAGTGTTTTAGGGTTTAAGGTAGTGCAGTGGTGTTCGGGTAGTGTAGGGGGTCGTGCTGGGGGTAGTGTTCTAGGGTTTAGGGCAGTGCAGTGGTGTTTGGGCAGTGTAGGGGGTAATGCTGGGGGTGGTGTTTTAGGGTTTAGGGCAGTGCAGTGGTGTTCGGGCAGTGTAGGGGGTCGTGCTGGGGGTGGTGTTTCAGGGTTTAGGGCAGTGTAGTGGTGTTCGGGCAGTGTAGGGGGTGGTGTTTCAGGGTTTAGGGCAGTGCAGTGGTGTTCAGGCAGTGTAGGGGGTCGTGCAGGGGGTGGTGTTTCAGGGTTTAGGGCAGTGGTGTTCGGGCAGTGTAGGGGGTCGTGCTGGGGGTGGTGTTTCAGGGTTTGGGGCAGTGCAGTGGTGTTCGAGCAGTAAAGGGGGTCGTGCTGGGGGTGGTGTTTCAGGGTTTAGGGCAGTGCAGTGGTGTTCGGGCAGTGTAGGGGGTCATGCTGGGGCTGGTGTTTCAGGGTTTAGGGCAGTGCAGTGGTGTTCGGGCAGTGTAGGGGGTCTTGCTGGGGCTGGTGTTTCAGAGTCTAGGGCACTGCAGTGGTGTTCGGGCAGTGTAGGGGGTCTTGCTGGGGCTGGTGTTTCAGGGTTTAGGGCAGTGCAGTGGTGTTCGGGCAGTGTAGGGGTCGTGCTGGGGGTGGTGTTTCAGGGTTTAGGGCAGTGCAGTGGTGTTTGGGCAGTGTAGGGGGTCGTGCTGGGGCTAGTGTTTCAGGATTTAGGGCAGAGCAATGGTGTTGAGGCAGTGTAGGGGGTTTTGCTGGAGGTGGTGTTTCAGGGTTTAGGGCAGTGCAGTGGTGTTCGTGCAGTGTAGGGGGTGGTGTTTCAGGGTTTAGGGCAGTGGTGTTCAGGCAGTGTAGGGGGTCTTGCTGGTGTTGATGTTTCAGGGTTTAGGGCAGTGCAGTGGTGTTCGGGCAGTGTAGGGGGTCGTGCTGGGGGTGGTGTTTCAGGGTTTAGGGCAGTGCAGTGGTGTTCCGGCAGTGTAGGAGGTCGTGCAGGGGTGGTGTTTCAGGGTTTAGGGCAGTGCAGTGGTGTTCAGGCAGTGTAGGGGGTCGTGCTGGGGGTGGTGTTTCAGGGTTTAGGGCAGTGCAGTGGTGTTCGGGCAGTGTAGGGTGTCGTGCTGAGGGGTGGTGTTTCAGGGTTTAGGGCAGTGCAGTGGTGTTCGGGCAGTGTAAGGGGTCGTGCAGGGGGTGGTGTTTCAGGGTTTAGGGCAGTACAGTGGTGTTCGGCCAGTGTAGGTGGTCTTGCTGGGGGTGGTGTTTCAGGCTTTAGTGCAGTGGTGTTCGGGCAGTGTAGGGGGTCTTGCTGGGGGTGGTGTTTCAGGGTTTAGGGCAGTGCAGTGGTGTTCGGGCAGTGTAGGGGGTCTTGCTGGGGATGGTGTTTCAGGGTTTAGGGCAGTGCAGTGGTGTTCGGGCAGTGTAGGGGGTCGTGCTGGGGCTGGTGTTTCAGGGTTTAGGGTAGTGCAGTGGTGTTCGGGCAGTGTAGGGGTCGTGCTGGGGCTGGTGTTTCAGGGTTTAGGGCAGTGCAGTGGTTTTCGGGCAGTGTAGGCGGTCATGCTGGGGCTGGTGTTTCAGGGTTTAAGGCAGTGCAGTGGTGTTCGGGCAGTGTACGGGGTTGTGCTGGGGCTGGTGTTTCAGGGTTTAGGGCAGTGCAGTGGTGTTCGGGCAGTGGGGGGGGTTCGTGGTGGGGGGGTGTTTCTGGGTTTAGGGCAGTGCAGTGGTGTTCGGGCAGTGTAGGGGGTCGTGCTGGGGCTGGTGTTTCATGGTTTAGGGCAGTGCAGTGGTGTTCGGGCAGTGTAGGGGGTCGTGCTGGGGGTGGTGTTTCAGGGTTTAGGGCAGTGCAGTGGTGTTTGGGCAGTGTAGGGGGTCGTGCTGGGGCTAGTGTTTCAGGATTTAGGGCAGAGCAATGGTGTTCAGGCAGTGTGGGGGTTTTGCTGGAGGTGGTGTTTCAGGGTTTAGGGCAGTGCAGTGGTGTTCGTGCAGTATAGGGGGTGGTGTTTCAGGGTTTAGGGCAGTGGTGTTCAGGCAGTGTAGGGGTCTTGCTGGGGTTGATGTTTCAGGGTTTAGGGCAGTGCAGTGGTGTTCGGGCAGTGTAGGGGTCGTGCTGGGGGTAGTGTTTCAGGGTTTAGGGCAGTGCAGTGGTGTTCCGGCAGTGTAGGAGGTCGTGCAGGGGGTGGTGATTCAGGGTTTAGGGCAGTGCAGTGGTGTTCGGGCAGTGTAGGGGGTCGTGCTGGGGGTGGTGTTTCAGGGTTTAGGGCAGTGCAGTGGTGTTCGGGCAGTGTAGGGTGTCGTGCTGAGGGGTGGTGTTTCAGGATTTAGGGCAGTGCAGTGGTGTTCGGGCAGTGTAAGGGGTCGTGCAGGGGGTGGTGTTTCAGGGTTTAGGGCAGTGCAGTGGTGTTCGGCCAGTGTAGGTGGTCTTGCTGGGGGTGGTGTTTCAGGCTTTAGTGCAGTGGTGTTCGGGCAGTGTAGGGGGTCTTGCTGGGGGTGGTGTTTCAGGATCTAGGGCAGTGCAGTGGTGTTCGGGCAGTGTAAGGTGTCGTGCAGGGGGTGGTGTTTCAGGGTTTAGGGCAGTGCAGTGGTGTTCGGCCAGTGTAGGTGGTCTTGCTGGGGGTGGTGTTTCAGGCTTTAGTGCAGTGGTGTTCGGGCAGTGTAGGTGGTCGTGCTGGGGCTGGTGTTTCAGGGTTTAGGGTAGTGCAGTGGTGTTCGGGCAGTGTAGGGGTCGTGCTGGGGCTGGTGTTTCAGGGTTTAGGGCAGTGCAGTGGTTTTCGGGCAGTGTAGGCGGTCGTGCTGGGGCTGGTGTTTCAGGGTTTAGGGCAGTGCAGTGGTGTTCGGGCAGTGTACGGGGTTGTGCTGGGGCTGGTGTTTCAGGGTTTAGGGCAGTGCAGTGGTGTTCGGGCAGTGTAGGGGGTCGTGCTGGGGGTGGTGTTTCAGGGTTTAGGGCAGTGCAGTGGTGTTCGGGCAGTGTAGGGGGTCATGCTGGGGCTGGTGTTTCAGGGTTTAGGGCAGTGCAGTGGTTTTCGGGCAGTGTAGGGGGTCGTGCTGGGGGTGGTGTTTCAGGGTTTAGGGCAGTGCAGTGGTGTTCGGGCAGTGTAGGGGTCGTGCTGGGGCTGGTGTTTCAGGGTTTAGGGCAGTGCAGTGGTGTTCGGGCAGTGTAGGGGTTGTGCTGGGGGTGGTGTTTCAGGGTTTAGGGCAGTGCAGTGGTGTTCGGGCAGTGTAGGGGGTCATGCTGGGGGTGGTGTTTCAGGGTTTAGGGCAGTGCAGTGGTGTACGGGCAGTGTAGGGGGTCTTGCTGGGGGTGGTGTTTCAGGGTTTAGGGCAGTGGTGTTCGGGCAGTGTAGGGAATCGTGCAGGGGTGGTGTTTCAGGGTTTAGGGCAGTGCAGTGGTGTTCGGGCAGTGTAGGGGGTTGTGCTGGGGGAGGTGTTTCAGGGTTTAGGGCAGTGCAGTGGTGTTCGGGCAGTGTAGGGGGTCGTGCAGGGGGTGGTGTTTCAGGGTTTAGGGCAGTGCAGTGGTGTTCGGGCAGTGTAGGGGTCTTGCTGGGGCTGGTGTTTCAGGGTTTAGGGCAGTGCAGTGGTGTTCGGGCAGTGTAGGGGGTCTTGCTGGGGGTGGTGTTTCAGGGTTTAGGGCAGTGGTGTTCGGGCAGTGTAGGGGGTCTTGCTGGGGGTGATGTTTCAGGGTTTAGGGCAGAGCAGTGGTGTTCGGGCAGTGTAGGGGGTCTTGCTGGGAGTAGTGTTTCAGGGTTTAGGGCAGTGCAGTGGTGTTCGTGCAGTGTAGGGGGTCGTGCTGGGGATGGTGTTTCAGGGTTTAGGGCAGTGCAGTAGTGTTCGGGCAGTGTAGGGGGTCGTGCAGGGGTGGTGTTTCAGGGTTTAGGGCAGTGCAGTGGTGTTCGGGCAGTGTAGGGGGTCGTGCTGGGGGTGGTGTTTCAGGGTTTAGGGCAGTGGTGTTCGGGCAGTGTAGGGGGTCTTGCTGGGGGTGATGTTTCAGGGTTTAGGGCAGTGCAGTGGTGTTCGGGCAGTGTAGGAGGTCTTGCTGGGGGTAGTGTTTCAGGGTTTAGGGCAGTGCAGTGGTGTTCGGGCAGTGTAGGGGTCATGCTGGGGGTGGTGTTTCAGGGTTTAGGGCAGTGCAGTGGTGTTCGGGCAGTGTAGGGGTCGTGAAGGGGTGGTGTTTCAGGGTTTAGGGCAGTGCAGTGGTGTTCGGGCAGTGTAGGGGGTCGTGCTAGGGTATGTGTTTCAGGGTTTAGGGCAGTGCAGTGGTGTTCGGGCAGTGTAGGGGGTCGTGCAGGGGCTGGTGTTTCAGGGTTTAGGGCAGTGCAGTGATGTTCGGGCAGTGTAGGGTGTCGTGCTGGGGGTAGTGTTTTAGGGTTTTGGGTAGTGCAGTGGTGCTTGTGTAGTGTAGGGGGTCGTGCTGGGGGTAGTGTTTTAGGGTTTAGGGTAGTGCAGTGGTGTTTGTGTAGTGTAGGGGGTCATGTTTTAGGGTAGTGCAGTGGTGTTTGGGTAGTGTAGGGGGTCGTGCTGGGGGTAGTGTTTTAGGATTTAGGTTAGTGCAGTGGTGTTTGGGTAGTGTAGGGGTCGTGCTGGGGGTAGTGTTTTAGGGTTTAAGGTAGTGCAGTGGTGTTTGTGTAGTGTAGGGGGTCGTGCTGGGGGTAGTGTTTTAGGATTTAGGGTAGTGCAGTGGTGCTTGTGTAGTGTAGGGGGTCGTGCTGGGGGTAGTGTTTTAGGGTTTAGGGTAGTGCAGTGGTGTTTGTGTAGTGTAGGGGGTCATGTTTTAGGGTAGTCCAGTGGTGTTTGGGTAGTGTAGGGGGTCGTGCTGGGGGTAGTGTTTTAGGATTTAGGTTAGTGCAGTGGTGTTGGGGTAGTGTTTTAGGGTTTAGGGTAGTGCAGTGGTGTTTGTGTAGTGTAGGGGTCATGCTGGGGTAGTGTTTTAGGGTTTAGGATAGTGCAGTGGTGCTTGTGTAGTGTAGGGGGTCGTGCTGGGGTAGTGTTTTAGGGTTTAGGGTAGTGCAGTGGTGTTTTTGTAGTGTAGGGGGTCATGTTTTAAGATGCAACGCTCCAATACCTGACCAGTCTGCACTACATAAAACTGCAAAAACTAAAATAAAAAGTGTTTTGCACACTTTTGTCATTGGGCTATATGTGGGCTACATCTGGGTAATATTTGTGCTACATTTGGGCTCTTTTTTCACTGGTGGCCATCTTGGAAGACTTCTTTGTTATGAAGTTTCCTAATTTCCTCATTTACTGCAGTCTCCTCAGTTGCAAATGCTTTCAGTTTTTTACTTTGATTCCATCAAGAAGGCATTCAGATGTGTCACACATTTGCCATAAATTCAGAATGTTATTACTCTAGTTGTTCATTAGATCACTGTAGTAAAGCTACTGCTCACCAAGGAGTTAACTGGAAGTCTACTGCTGGTATTGAAAGTGATTGTTTCAGTCTGCATGTCAGAATTTTCTAATGAAATAGAAGAGGATTTGAGATCTCACTTAAAACATGCACTAAATTTTATTTTTGCAGCACTAACCATAATTTCTATGGCAAAATGAACCCCCTCATTTTGTTCCTTTTTAAATTAAATGTTTTAAGTGTTACCAGTTTATTCCAATCAAGATGGCTTCAGGTGTGCCATACTTTTGTCATAAGTAAGGCTGTTAGCACTCTAGTTGTTCTTTAGAACACTCTGGGAAGCTGCAGTAGAACACAAAGGCATCAACTGACAGGCTGCTCCTGTTGAAATATAACAGGAAGATATTTGAGATCTCACTTAAAACATGTCCTAATTTTTCTTTCTACAGCACTAACCATAATTTCTATGGCAAAATGAACCCCCTCATTTTGTTCCTTTTTAAATTAAATGTGTTAACTCTGGGAAGCTGCAGTAGAACACAAAGGCATCAACTGACAGGCTGCTCCTGTTGAAATATAACAGGAAGATATTTGAGATCACACTTGAAACATGTCCTAATTTTTCTTTCCAGAGCACTAACCATAATTTCTATGACAAGATGAACCCCATCATTTTGTTCCTTTTTAAATTAAATGTTTTAAGTGTTACCAGTTTATTCCAATCAAGATGGCTTCAGGTGTGCCATACTTTTGTCATAAGTAAGGCTGTTAGCACTCTAGTTGTTCTTTAGAACACTCTGGGAAGCTGCAGTAGAACACAAAGGAATCAACTGACAGTCTCTGCCCTTGTTGGATGTACATGTTTTACTGAGAATGTCAGACTTCATTCTCACATGACTGAGAAAGATAATGTGAATTTACAGAAAATATGCTCTCATTTTAGCTTCTGGAGCACCTTCCAAAACTGTATGGGACAAGCATGTGAAAATAGTTCTCTCAAACATGATTCATGATATCCCAGCAGAAGGTTTTTCACAGGGTAAAATCACCTTAGAACACACCACAATTCCTGAAATTAGTATGGTACCATCAACAAATGAATTCTAATGTAACTAAAGTCTGTTATCACCCTTTATAGTTCTCCTTTTGGTAACCCTCAAAATCTGCATTTATATTGGTCCCAAGATGGCTGCCAGCAATTCCAGGATGAAGTGCTGACAGCCAATCAGATCTCACGATGACATGTGTGGTTAGGCTCCGCCCAGATATATATGTGTTTTTACTTTTGATTTTCTCAGCAACTACTGAACGGATTTACACCATTTAACAAAAAGGGTTCTTTTTGAACCAAGAACTACCTCTTTGCCAAATTTGGTGTAATTCCGTTCAGCAGTTCGGGCTGTAGCCTTGCATAAAGTTTCCTATGGGAAATTGATTTTATGACTCTTATTTTTTAATTTCTCCGCAACTACTGAACGGATTTACACCATTTAACAAAAGGGTTCTTTCTGAACCAAGAACTACCTCTTTGCCAAATTTGGTGTAATTCCGTTCAGCAGTTCGGGCTGTAGCCGTGTCTAAAGTTTCCTATGGGAAAATGAATGGGGAAAACACGTTTGGGACCCCCTTTTTCTCGGCCCCCGCTTGACGAATCACCCTGAGACTTTCAGGGTAGGAGCGGACCGGAGCGGGCCATAAAGTTTGAAAATTTCGCGAAGATTCGTCAACCGACGCAAGAGTTATTTCAAATAGAATGTCGCGGATTTCCTATGGAAAATAGGTCCTAACTATAACTATCTACTGGCGACCGCCAGTAGATAATATATATATATATATATATATATATATATATATATAGTTTTTGTTTTTGGTATAGGTCTTCTAATTCATAGTGTTACTCCCTGCCTTGGTTCAATAGTGACTGATTGCCTGGCAGTAACACGGGAAGCCCTGCATATTGTGTGAATTACACCAAGGTCTGGCTAGAGTAGATCTGAGCCTGTTTGGACTTTTATACCTCTGGAGCCAATGTGGGTGTAACCTTAGTAAATTGAACTGACTTACCATATTGTAGGTGTGTCTTTGCATTTGCACACACCTCCTGTGCCACTCATTAATTTTCTTATCGCTCCTCTTACCTTGCAGTAGATATTCCCCAGTTTCAACCACTCCCTCTTGTAATCTTGCCACTCCCACCTTAACTCATAAAACGCAGAACTACATGTGAGTAGTTCTACACACTCACTGCAGAAAATTTCAGACATAGGCGAAAGGACCTGCCTAGGTGTAGATCTAAGCCTGTATCTTTGAGAATTGCATTTGTGGGTTTGTGAAGTAGTAACAGGAGTACTACTGTATATGCTTGTAAATGCCTTTCTGAATTGTCCCTTGTCCATTTCACTTCTTCATAACAATCACCGCCAGGGTGGGACTGGCCTATAGGGCAATCAGGCAGTGCCTCATGGGCTGGTCTAACAGATCAGGTCTGGGTTTTTGGCTGTTTCTGGGCCTGTTTTATGGCCAGATTTTCCTGTTGATTTCGATGATATTACCTCAAGCATTGCCTGCAGGAAGCACAAATGCATGCAGGCAGTCTCCCATAACTTGCAAAGCACCTATAAAGATTGTGTTTATAAGTCCAACCCTGCCCCAATTTCAAACGGTGGATCACTTCTTTAGCTATCTGATTCACTAATGGGGCCACTTTTAATTATGTGCCTGGGTCTATTTTCTAACCCAGTCAGGTGTACCTTGGACAAGAGCAACACTCACATAAATAAATAGTACACCAGTGGAGAGCAAACCATCAAACAGGAGGTTTAGTTCCAAAAGCCAGAGAACTATAGCAGAGCCTGCTATGATTTGGAGGTCTATAGTTAGAACGCTATGGAGTGACTTTGCGGCTATGTCTTAAATAATTATTTTTCTGAGTCTCTCCATCACGTAACTTTGCATTCCAATGGAGAATTAAAGAGAGCAGTCAAAGAGGGAGGTCTGAAATCAAGAAAACACTTTGCAATATTTCTGAAAAGTATGCATAAGGTGAAATATGTGCAATCTGTGAGATTTAGCTGGTGTAATAAATTATCTGCGTGGACATTATTAGCAAAAAGACATGCATATATTGCCCTTTCTCGGCTTCAGATACAGAATGACAACATCTGCAAAATGTTTAAGCTTAGCCATACCCGAGAGAGTGGCCTCAATAGCCTGAGAGGCCCTAATCCTAATCACAAGAGACTCTATAAAAAACACGAATGAAATGTTTGAAAGGGGACACCCCTGATGGGTCCTCCTATTTATCGCCACTGTTCATGCTAAATTGGAGTTGTCAAATATTTAGCATTCGCCCCATGATATACATTTGAAAGCATTCTAACAAAGTAAAGAGGAAAACCGAGGGGCATATTAGCAAGACCCACGTTAAAATTATTGCCGTTTTAGCGGCAGGAAACTGCCGCTAAAATGGCGATAATGGGCTTGCTAATATGCGTTATGGAATTCCAATAGAAGCCCAGGTTAGATGTCCTGCACATCTAACCTGGGCTTCTATTGGAATTCTATAACGCATATTAGCAAGCCCATTATTGCCGTTTTAGCGGCAGTTTCCTGCGGCTAAAACGGCGATAATTTTAACGTGGGTCTTGCTAATATGCCCCCAAATCTCTCCAGACCAAAAAACCGCACGCCCCAGTTAACCAGATCAAATGCTTTTTCAGCATCAACCACTATAACTACCATGTTTGTCTGGTTAACTGAGAAAAAGTCAATTGCCTGAACTAAAAAGCCTGTATTTGCTGCCATCAACCACACTGCCACAAAAGCTGACTTGTCTCTATGAATTAGAGCCTGAGCGAGCGGAGTGATACGAGTTTCCCATAGTTTCATCAAGAGCTTGTAATCAGCATTGAGTAAACTAATAGGCCTGTATGAATTAACATCTTTAGGATTCTTGCCCTTTGTAAAGAAACTAACAATAGTTGATTCCTTAAAATAAGATGAAACACAACCCCCTTCTCTAACAAAACTAAATAATTCAGTCCAGAAAAGTAAGCAATTTGGTGGTGAAGGTTTTATAAACTTTTGCTGGCAGGCCCTCATTACCACAAGCCTTCCCATTAAGCATTGTGGCCAAAGCATCCTTAACCACCATAAATAAACAGTGGTCATAAATTTCTCAGCCTGAGTATCTGACAAACACGGCATTCTAATAGCTTGAAAATATTGAACTATACTTGACTGTGAAGTTAAATAGCTTGTTTCGTAAACATCCTTATAGTGATGGACAAAGACTTGTGAAACTTGATCCTTATTTGAAACTAGATCTCCCGAAGCGGGATTCTGCAACTCACTAACAAACGCAGCCTCCTGTTGTGAGAAGTTGGCCTGGCATATGCTGTCCACTAATTATAGTGGGCACCTTGCACCAGTCCAAACAACCCCTTATTGGAGATAGGTTAAAGACAACCTTTATTGAAAGCTATCCTAGTGGTAGCTATGGAGAGCAGCCTTCAGGCTAAGTCTTGAAGGAATGTAAAGCAGCTTGTTTTACCAGTCTATAATCTCTTGAGTGATCAAATGAAAGAGCACCACACCAGGTATATATTCAAAATATATGTATTTATTGCTAAACACACCCCTCTAGTCTCTTTATGAGGCTAGAGTTCGAAGTACATAAGTTAGAAGTTATTAAATCACAGTAATAGCACAAATACACGTTTGGGCCCTAGGGGCGTACCAAACCATATACCAATAAAGTGGTATGCGAACCACGACTGAACTAGACACTAGGCCTAGAACCTCTAGAAGTGCTTGGACCACAAGGAACCACCCAAGGTAGTGACACAGGGGACCCACGGGAGACGCGTGCAGTGTAAATACACAACCGCGATACGCCGTTGACTTCTATGGAGAAAGTCGGGATCGGGAAATTAGAGAAAAGGGACACTTAAAAGAGGACTAGGACAAAACCCTTTGAGATCTAGGACTTTGAAGAGTCTCTACCCACGGGAGCACCGGAGTACTCGTGTTACCTCACCCAGGGAAGCCGGGTGCATAGGTGCCTTTCGGGGTCGGGTTTCGTCGTCGATTCGAATGGCGATCTGCTGCAAAGTGCTGCTGGAGGCCAAGAGAAAAGTGTCCGGGTGGATCCAAGAGTGGATCGGAGTTCTGAAGAACCTGAAAGCAGAGGGGACAGAGTCTGGGTCACTAGCCAGTGACCAGGAAGGCGATGGACAGATACCCACCGATGTTGAGTGCTTCAGGTGCATTGACGGTCATCTTGACTCTTCAGCCACGAGGTCCAGGAGGCGTTGTCGGCGACCAGGAGCAGGATTCGGGCTGGTACACGATGTCTGTCGAGTGCTGAGGTGTCGGCAACCGGATGGGACCCAACAAGCCTTGGCAACGGCAAGTCTTGGTGAAGATGTAGATCGTCGATGGTGCAGACCAGCAAGGTCTGTGGAACTCACCCAGCGAGGGTAAGTGAGGGCAGGCCTGGAACAACCAGGATGCCAAGTTAGAAAAGGATTGGCCTTCGTTAAGGGCTACTAGCCAACGGGCTAGCGACCGCGAAGGAGCCTCGTGACGCCGCATGTGGATCTGGCTTACAGGACACTCGTGGAGTGGGGGCCAGTGATCTTTGGTGCAGGTGGTGCTGGAGACTAGGGCTACTCGGAGCCCAAAGCACGACTTCTTGGGAGACCCAGAAGAGGATACACTTGCAAATGTGTTCGGTGTCCAGGGGTCACGGTCTCAAGTCACCAACGATAGCCACGGGCCTCAGCTTTGCTGGGGACTCAGGGTAGCCTCAGGGAAGTCTGAGAATCTACCTCTGGTGATGCGATGACTTCGGCGTCCGACGGGAGCTTCAGAAATGCGAACCGGACAGATGCTTCTTTGGTGCCTGCCAAGCAGGGGAGTCACTCCTTGACCCCAAGGGAGATTCTTCTGTCCTCTAATCGTGAGTAGAGCGTCGAAGGTCCAAGATTCAGTTACAGAGTTTCGTCCAGGGATAATCTAAAGTCCTAAGGACTGGGTTCCTACCTTTATACTAAAGATAGGGGTTGGACTACTCTGTGGCCCCACCTATGGGTGGGTCAGGGCAGAGGGGTGGCTACACCCCTTTCCCTTTGTCCAGTTCGCGCCAAAGCAGGGACTGCAAGCCCCTGATCCGGTTTGAACTGGGGTATGCACAGGGACACCAAATGTGCCCCCAGTGCAGGACTTCAAAGCACCCGAAAGTGCTCCCGCCCAGCCCCAATACACATTATCCTGTCTGGGGAGGTGGTCACACCTCCCTGGGACAGGAAACCTATTGTCCAGGTCTCCCCTGCCGGAGTTTCGTCCAGCAGCAGGAGGCCAGACTCGTGTCTGTGGCAGCAGCATCCATTTTGTGATGCCAGGGCTCTTGAAAGAAGTTACCGGACTAGTCAGAGTTAACATGTCTTTCCCTCTAGAAGGGTGGAATGTTACCCCCGCCACCAGGATTGGCGGGGGGGGTAGTATTCCAAGATGTTTGACACCAAACACGACATGTTTAGGTGCAGCCATTCCAAAGTTAGCATTTTACCGCGAGGATATAATGCGCTTAAGAGGATATGGTCAGGCTGCACTACAAACAGCATCAGAGATGGTCTCCGAACGCTGCAGAGGGGCCCTGCTCATGCAGGGGCACCATCTCACATAGGAACCATGCACTCTGCCTTTAGGATTGATAAGGCCTGCCTTAGGAGTGACTTATAGGTTTATATGTGTGTATGTATTTAGTGATATAGGTAACCTATATCACAGTAAGGGGTGCATGCACCACCTTACCCAGGCTGCAGTAGCAGACCTGTGGTGTCAGTTTGGATGGCCTTCCAGGGGTGGCATAATACATGCTGCAGCCCCTGGCAGGCCTCTGAGGTACCTATGCCCTTGGTACATAGTATACCATATACTAGGGACTTATAAGGGCACTCCAGATCCCAATCAGTGATGTGCCTAAGGCACATGGAAACCATTTTAGAGAGGAGGCAGCTAGGCTGGGGTTCTGATTAGCAGGGCCCCAGCCAGACTAATGTCGAAAAACAGTGAAGCATCAGCAAAAAGTGGGGGTACCCATGTGAAGCAGATCCTACTCTCCTACACAACCCCCCAAATGTAGGGACATTAAACTAACCTTGCCCAGTTAAGTCTTCATGTTCTAAGTGGAAATACCTAGAGAGTCCATCTGCATTCGCATGGTTACTCCCAGGCCTATGTTCCACTGTAAAGTCCATCCCCTGTAGGGAAATGGACCACCTAAGCAGTTTGGGGTTTTCACCCTTCATTTGTTTTAGCCATAAGAGGGGCTTATGGTCTGTCTGAACCAGGAAGTGTGTACCAAACAAGTATGGCCTCAACTTCTTCAGAGCCCAGACCACAGCAAAGGCCTCCCTCTCTATGGCTGACCAACGTTTCTCTCTAGGGGTCAGCCTTCTGCTAATGAAAGCTACTGGCTGATCCTGACCTTCTTCATTCAATTGTGACAGTACAGCCCATACCCCCAATTCAGATGCATCAGTTTGAACAATGAACTTCTTGGAGTAATCAGGACTCTGCAGAATTGGAGCAGTGCACATGGCCTGCTTCAGGTCATCAAATGCCTTTTGACAGCTAACTGTCCACTGAACCTTTTTGGGCATTTTATTAGAAGTTAAGTCATTCAGGGGTGTCACTATTGATCCATACCCCTTGACAAATCTCCTAATGTACCCAGTCAGGCCTAAGAAGGCTCTCACCTGAGTCTGGGTAGTGGGAGCAGTCCAGTCCATGATGGTCTGGATCTTGCTCTGCAAAGGTTGAACCTGGCCTCCACCCACAAGGTGGCCCAGGTACACAACCTGACTCTGCCCTATCTGGCACTTAGTGGCCTTGATAGTCAGGCCTGCCTTTTGCAGGGCCTGTAAAACATTCCTGAGGTGGACCAGGTGATCCTCCCAGGTGGAGCTAAAGACAGCAATATCATCTAGATATGCTGCACTATAGGCTTCCAGTCCTGTGAGAACTGTATTCACCAACCTCTGGAAAGTGGCAGGTGCATTCTTCAGACCAAAGGGCATTACCACAAATTGATAATGTCCACTAGGGGTTGAGAATGCTGTTTTGGGCTTTGCAGTATCAGCTAGTCTGATCTGCCAGTAGCCAGCTGTTAGGTCAAATGTGCTGAGATATTTGGCAGAGGCCAAAGTATCTATGAGCTCATCTGCCCTGGGTATTGGATGTGCATCAGTCCTAGTGACTGCATTGAGACCCCTGTAGTCCACACAAAACCTCATCTCTCTTTTTCCACCACTGGTGTGAGGTTTCGGTACAAGGACCACTGGACTAGCCCAAGGGCTATCTGAGGGTTCAATAACTCCCAATTCCAACATTTTCTGGACTTCAGTCCTGATACAGTCCCTGACATGGTCAGGTTGCCTATAAATCTTGTTTTTAATCGGCAGACTGTCCCCAGTGTCCACTTCATGCGTGCACCAGGTGGTCTGACTGGGTGTCAGTGAAAACATATGTCTAAACTGATTGAGGACTTGCCTGCAATCAGTTTGTTGCTGGGTAGTGAGGCTGCCTGCCAAGGCTACACCATCAACTGACCCATCGTCAGGGTTCTGTGAGAGCAGGTCAGGGAGTGGGTCACTCTCTTCCTCCTGCCCTTCATCAGTAGCCATGAGCAAGCCCATGTCTGCCCTGTCCACATATGGTTTTAACCTGTTGACATGGAGAACCCTGTGGGGACTCCTGGGTGTTCCTAGGTCCACTAAGTAAGTGACCTCACCCTTCTGCTCAACAATAGTGTGGGGTCCACTCCATTTATCTTGGAGAGCTGCTGGGGCCACTGGCTCCAACACCCACACCTTCTGTCCTGGCTGGTAAACAGTCAGAACAGCCTTTTGGTCATGCCAGGCCTTTTGAAGTTCCTGGCTAGCCTCAAGGTTTTTGGTTGCCTTTTTCATGTACTCAGCCATCCTGGAGCGGAGACCAAGTACATAGTCCACTATATCTTGCTTTGGGGGCTTGAGAGGTAACTCCCATCCTTCCTTCACCAAGCACAGTGGACCCCTCACAGGGTGGCCAAACAGAAGTTCAAAAGGGCTGTAACCAACCCCCTTCTGAGGCACCTCCCTATATGCGAATAAAAGGCAGGGCAAGAGTATGTCCCATCTACGCCTAAGCTTTTCTGGGAGCCCTTTAATCATGCCCTTCAAGGTTTTGTTGAATCTCTCAACTAAACCATTGCATTGTGGGTGATAGGGTGTGGTGAACTTATAAGTCACTCCACACTCCTTCCACATTGCTTTTAAGTACCCAGACATGAAGTTAGCACCCCTGTCTGATACTACCTCCTTAGGAAAGCCCACTCTTGAGAAGATTCCCAGGAGGGCCCTTGCCACCACAGGTGCTGTAGTGGTCCTGAGGGGAATAGCTTCTGGGTACCTGGTGGCATGATCCACTACCACCAGGATAAACCTGTGCCCAGAGGCTGTTTGGGGATCCATGGGACCAACAATGTCAATCCCTACCCTTTCAAAGGGCACCCCCACCACAGGTAGTGGTATCAGGGGGCCTTTGTAGTGCCACCTGCTTTGCCACTGGCTTGGCAGGTTACACAGGAGCGACAAAACTCCTTACTGTCTTCAGACATGTGGGGCCAGTGAAAGTGAGGGACAATTCTGTCCCAAGTCTTGTTCTGGCCCAGGTGACCTGCTAAGGGAATATCATGGGCTAGGGTCAATAGGAAGCCCCTGAACTTCAGAGGTATAACCAACCTCCTGGTAGCACCAGGCTTGGGGTCTCTACTCTCTGAGTACTGGAGTCCATCGTCCCAATACACTGTATGGGGACCACTAGCTTTCCCAGCAGCCTCAGCAGCAGCTTGCTGTCTGAGGGGTTCAAAGGAGGGGCAGCTCTGCTGCTCCTGGCTCAGATCTGCCCTAGAAGGTCCCCCTGTCCCCAAGAACTCAACCTGGTCAGGTTCAAGTTCCTCTGGGACAGTTCCTTCTTCAGGGCTGAGATCATCCCCCTCAAGGGACTGATCTTCCTTCTGAGCCAAGGGGGAAGGCACTGCCTTAACCCTACTACTCCTCCTCTTGGAAGGCACTTGGTCCATTCTTCCAGAATCCAAGGCCTGTTCATTGCTAGACATTTTGGCTTGTGACCTGGTCACAGCAAACACATCTGCAGGGATCCCCAGCATTTCTGCATGGGTCCTGAGCTCCACTTCTGCCCAAGCAGAAGTCTCTAAGTCATTGCCAAGCAAGCATTCGACTGGTAGGTTTGCACTTACCACAACCTTCTTAAGGCCAGTTACCCCTCCCCAGGAGAAGTTAACAACTGCCAGAGTATGGTCTGTTCTGACATTGCTAGCATTGGTCACTTGGTACATCTCACCAAGTATAACTTGCCCAGGATTCACAAGGTCTTGTGTCACCATTGTGACACTTGCCCCTGTGTCCCTAAATGCCAAAGCCTCACGTCCATTGATTAAAGGCTGTTGTCTGTACTTGCCCAGATTACTGGGACTCACAGTGGATGTCACATCCATGCCTCCATCACAGACTAACACAGCCTGAGTCAGTTCTCTGACTAGGTCAGAGCCCAACTCAGTTCCCAGGGTGAACCCTACTAAACCCTTGGCTGGAGCACTTCCACCAACTGTACTAGGGGGAACAGGTGCCTTAGGGGCATTGGTGGGTGCTGGACTGGAGTCTTTGGACTTGGTGCAATCACTGGTCCAGTGGGTCTTTTGCTTACAGACCTTGCACCATGGTTTTCTTTGGCCTTTCCCTTTGGTAGACTGTGAATCCCCACCAGAAGAAGATTTTTGGGGGCCTGATGAAGGCTTTTGATCTTTACCCTTCTCCCCACCCTTGTCAGAGTTCTTAGCATCTTGCTTCTTGGTTTCCCCACCTTGGTTCTGTACCTTCTGCTTCACCCTGGTTCTGACCCACTTGTCTGCCTTCTTTCCCAATTCTTGGGGAGAGGTCAGATCAGAGTCTACCAGGTATTGATGCAACAGCTGATTTTGACAGTTATTAAGAATCTGCTCCCTCATTATCAGATTGTACAATCCTGAGAAGTCACACACCTTACTGCCCATCAACCAGCCTTCCAGAGCCTTGGCAGAACAATCCACATAGTCTACCCAGTCTTGAGTCTGTGCTTTTTGGGTGTCTCTGAACTTCAACCTGTATTGTTCAGTGGTTAGGCCAAACCCATCAATAAGAGCACTCTTCAAGACCTTGTAATTATCAGCATCCTCCTCTCTAACAGTGAGGAGCTTATCTCTACCTTTGTCAGCAAAGGAGAGCCACAAGATTGCTGCCCACTGCTCCTGAGGGACCTTCTGTACCTTACAGGCCCTCTCTAATGCAGTTATCCATTTGTGGATGTCATCCCCACTCTGGTAGGGAGGGACAATCTTGCTCAGGTTCCTATGGTCATAGGACCTTTCCCTATCTCTAGGGACATGGCTGCCACCATGGGACTCTAGTCCCAACTTTCTTCTCTCTCTAAGGAGATCTAGGGATTCCCTATCTAAAGCCAATTGCTTTTTTCTGATTTCCAGCTGAGTTTCCTCATACTGGACCAGTCTGTCTCTCCTCTCATGAGAGGATTCCCTCCTGTGAGAGGAGATAGAGCTCCCTATGGAGGTGCCAGAGTGGTTAGACTCCTGAGAAGGAGATCTAGACTTCCTGGGCACACTCTTAATCCTTTCTGGGGGACAAAGTGGGGATCATTCTAGATCATCCTCATCATCTTCCACAGGAGGGATTGGGTTATCCAGGTCAGGGTCATTGTCACCCTCCTGGCCAGTCTCAGAGGGGGCTGGGGGTATTGGTACCCCTGGCCTCCTCCTCTTCCTCTGCCCCACCCTCAGCTCCTACCCCTTCAGTCCCCAAGGGCTTACTAAGGTCATAAGCCACCAACAACTCCTTGAGGTGTTGGGTGGTGGGGCTTTGGCCTGTCCTTAGTTTTCTCAAGTTGCATAAAGCTCTCAATTCCAAGAATGGGAGTGTATCATACTTGGAGGGTGGAAGCTCAATGGCTTCCTGCAAGGATTCTTTAGATCCTACCCTTAAAGACATTACTAGTGTGGTGTGGTGTATGCACTACCTACTCTAGTGTGGCCTACTAAACTCTCTTGAGTTGTAGAAAGGGTTGTGCTATCCCTTAACACACAACTCTAAGTTCAGTAGAACTTACTGTATTCTAAGCTTAAATTATATGTACCTTAGGTACCTTTAGTGGTTTTCAGTTGATCAATTCAATTGAGATTATCTGGTAAAACAATAGCAAGCTGGAATCCCACACGCTGCACACCAATGTGAGAAGTTGGCCTGGCATATGCTGTCCACTAATTATAGTGGGCACCTTGCACCAGTCCAAACAACCCCTTATTGGAGATAGGTTAAAGACAACCTTATTGAAAGCTATCCTAGTGGTAGCTATGGAGAGCAGCCTTCAGGCTAAGTCTTGAAGGAATGTAAAGCAGCTTGTTTTACCAGTCTATAATCCCTTGAGTGATCAAATGAAAGAGCACCACACCAGGTATATATTCAAAATATATGTATTTATTGCTAAACACACCCCTCTAGTCTCTTTATGAGGCTAGAGTTCGAAGTACATAAGTTAGAAGTTATTAAATCACAGTAATAGCACAAATACACGTTTGGGCCCTAGGGGCGTACCAAACCATATACCAATAAAGTGGTATGCGAACCACGACTGAACTAGACACTAGGCCTAGAGCCTCTAGAAGTGCTTGGACCACAAGGAACCACCCAAGGTAGTGACACAGGGGACCCACGGGAGACGCGTGCAGTGTAAATACACAACCGCGATACGCCGTTGACTTCTATGGAGAAAGTCGGGATCGGGAAATTAGAGAAAAGGGACACTTAAAAGAGGACTAGGACAAAACCCTTTGAGATCTAGGACTTTGAAGAGTCTCTACCCACGGGAGCACCGGAGTACTCGTGTTACCTCACCCAGGGAAGCCGGGTGCATAGGTGCCTTTCGGGGTCGGGTTTCGTCGTCGATTCGAATGGCGATCTGCTGCAAAGTGCTGCTGGCGGCCAAGAGAAAAGTGTCCGGGTGGATCCAAGAGTGGATCGGTGTTCTGAAGAACCTGAAAGCAGAGGGGACAGAGTCTGGGTCACTAGCCAGTGACCAGGAAGGCGATGGACAGATGCCCACCGATGTCGAGTGCTTCAGGTGCGTTGACGGTCGTCTTGACTCTTCAGCCACGAGGTCCAGGAGGCGTTGTCGGCAACCAGGAGCAAGATTCGGGCTGGTACACGATGTTTGTCGAGTGCTGAGGTGTCGGCGACCGGATTGGATCCAACAAGCCTTGGCAACGGCAAGTCTTGGTGAAGATGTAGATCGTCGATGGTGCAGACCAGCAAGGTCTGTGGAACTCACCCAGCAAGGGTAAGTGAGGGCAGGCCTGGAGCAACCAGGATGCCAAGTTAGAAAAGGATTGGCCTTCGTTAAGGGCTACTAGCCAATGGGCTAGCGACCGCAAAGGAGCCTTGTGATGCCGCACGTGGATCTGGCTTACAGGACACTCGTGGAGTGGGGGCCAGTGATCTTCGGTGCAGGTGGTGCTGGAGGCTAGGGCTACGTGGAGCCCAAAGCACGACTTCTTGGGAGACCCAGAAGAGGATGCACTTGCAAATGTGCTCGGTGTCCAGGGGTCACGGTCTCAAGTCACCCACGATAGCCACGGGCCTCAGCTTTGCTGGGGACTCAGGGTAGCCTCGGGGAAGTCTGAGAATCCACCTCTGGTGATGCGATGACTTCGGTGTCCGACGGGAGCTTCAGAAATGCAAACCGAACAGATGCTTCTTTGGTGCCTGCCAAGCAGGGGAGTCACTCCTTGACCCCAAGGGAGATTCTTCTGTCCTCTAATCGTGAGTAGAGCGTCGAAGGTCCAGGATTCAGTTACAGAGTTTCGTCCAGGGATAATCTAAAGTCCTAAGGACTGGGTTCCTACCTTTATACTAAAGATAGGGGTTGGACTACTCTGTGGCCCCACCTATGGGTGGGTCAGGGCAGAGGGGTGGCTACACCCCTTTCCTTTGTCCAGTTCACGCCAAAGCAGGGGCTGCAAGCCCCTGATCCGGTTTGAACTGGGGTATGCACAGGGACACCAAATGTGCCCCCAGTGCAGGACTTCAAAGCACCCGAAAGTGCTCCCGCCCAGCCCCAATACACATTATCCTGTCTGGGGAGGTGGTCACACCTCCCTGGGACAGGAAACCTATTGTCCAGGCCTCCCCTGCCGGAGTTTCGTCCAGCAGCAGGAGGCCAGACTCGTGTCTGTGGCAGCAGCATCCATTTTGTGATGCCAGGGCTCTGGAAAGAAGTTACCGGACTAGTCAGAGTTAACATGTCTTTCCCTCTAGAAGGGTGGAATGCTACCCCCGCCGCCAGGATTGGCGGGGGGTAGTATTCCAAGATGTTTGACACCAAACACGACATGTTTAGGTGCAGCCATTCCAAAGTTAGCATTTTACCGCGAGGATATAATGCGCTTAAGAGTATATGGTCAGGCTGCACTACAAACAGCATCAGAGATGGTCTCCGAACGCTGCAGAGGGGCCCTGCTCATGCAGGGCACCCTCTCACATAGGAACCATGCACTCTGCCTTTAGGATTGATAAGGCCTGCCTTAGGAGTGACTTATAGGTTTATATGTGTGTATGTATTTAGTGATATAGGTAACCTATATCACAGTAAGGGGTGCATGCACCACCTTACCCAGGCTGCAGTAGCAGACCTGTGGTGTCAGTTTGGATGGCCTTCCAGGGGTGGCATAATACATGCTGCAGCCCCTGGCAGGCCTCTGAGGTACCTATGCCCTTGGTACATAGTATACCATATACTAGGGACTTATAAGGGCACTCCAGATCCCAATCAGTGATGTGCCTAAGGCACATGGAAACCATTTTAGAGAGGAGGCAGCTAGGCTGGGGTTCTGATTAGCAGGGCCCCAGCCAGACTAATGTCGAAAAACAGTGAAGCATCAGCAAAAAGTGGGGTACCCATGTGAAGCAGGATCCTACTCTCCTACACCTGTCTCATCTGAGTCATTAAGCCAAATACCTCCCAATCTGTTGGCTTTCTTTGTGTAATTGCTGGTGAAAAGCCTTGGAACTAGTAATTTCTTGTAAAAACAAAAAAATCCCTTAGGTTCTGCTTGGCCTTTTCATGGGCCGACTAGTGTCTATTTAACTGTGATGCATAATCTACTGCTGATTGCAACTGAAATTTGTTTTGTCTATGCTCCTTATGTTGATTTGCCTGGTAGGCAATAATCCGCAGGGTCTAGATGAGTTTGATCGCTTTAAAGGTATTAGGGGTTATAAAATCAATCCTAAGAAAACTGAAGTTTTTCTTTTTAATTCACCTGTCAGTGCTCCCCTGGTACTTTTACATTCACAGGCCAGAGCCCCTAATTCGATTCAATATCTTGGGGTATTCGTCACTGATGATCATTCCAAGCTTTTTCAACTAAACTATCTCCCAACGTTTTTAAAAATAAAGGGACTACCCGATGGACTTTGCTTCCCCTGAGCAGGGTGGCTCTTATTCAAATGTCTGTTCTTCCATTGCTTTTGTTTTTTTTTTTGCTCTAACATTCGAATTAAAGTAAATAGTAGTTATTTTGCTGATTTGGATGTAATTTTTAGGCAGTTCATCTGAGAGAAAAGTACCAAGGGTTAAATACTCGGCTCTCCAGCTGGTGACCTTACAGGACGGGTCGGCTCTTCCCCATTTCCAAATGTATTACAAGGTGGCCCTTTTTCATTTGTGTGCAAAGTTGTTGGATGGCAGAGGTACGATGGATTCTTTTTTTCTGGATAAAATGATGAAGGATGCTGGTACTCAACTACCAGTCTTTATTAAGGCTCTGAAATTTCCGAAAAAGACCAGATATAAGGTTTTGCTAGATCTAAGTGTTAGATTTTTGAACATATACCGTTCTAATCATATTTCTTCAGGCTTGATGTTTCTCACACTCCAGGAATTTGGCTATCTTGTTCTGCAGGGTTGGGCTATAGTATTTTTCTAATATTCTGCATGGTCAAGTTGTTGGCCTAATGAATTATGATTGCAAATGATTGTATTTGTGATGTCTTATTGCACTTCATTGTAGATGCAATCTGTATTTCATCATGTAACATGATCATGAGGGTTATTGGTGTTCGGCTACTATTTTTACTTATGCACTTTACCATATTCTTAAGGAACTTTAGTAATGAACATTTTTTTTCTTCTTTTTTTGATGTCCTGTACTTTAGTATGCTTTCAATCTTTTTTTCTGGAAGTTTTTACTTGATTGGTGATAAAAGCTACCTCTGCTCCACACTATGTATGAACAGTTGCACCTCTTTTGATGTGTAATTTATATTGATTATTGCTGAAGATTGAAAAGATTTTTAGAATTGTCCTTTCCCTTTTTGAAATCATGTGTCTTTTTTTTACAAATTCTGCTCAAATAAAAATTTAAATTAAAAAAAAAGACACACATATGTTGCAAATATTTCTGCGATTCTATAATAAACATTCCCGCTTTTCTACCAATCAACAAAACACGTGTTATCATTTCTGAATTGGGAAATCACATTAAAATAAAATGTAACACCGTTTGAAAAGTGATATACTGCACCAAAGACAGCAAATCTACCATAAACTCTCCCTGCCAGATGTAAGTGAACATGTGTTCAGGAAACTCAGGGGTGAACTCCTCAGGCACGTCTATGTCACAGTTATCACTCAGCAAAGAACACTATGTGCTGATAAGAGCTAATGGGCATCTATTGTTTCTAATCAATAGGCGGGTGATTGTTACCGAGACCAAAGCAAAGAGGAAAATGTAAAATCCCTGTCAAACAGCTCTTAAAGTCTCACAGTCTTTCATGGCAAATCAAGACAGATGATGTACAATATATCACAACCGACTTATTGTATTTAAATACCGACTCATGTCAAATCATGTTGTTTTTCCAGCACGCCTTATTTCCTTTGCTGGTTGTTTTTTATAATTAGCTGTTCACAGTCTGTTGTCCGAATAGAAATAAATGTACCTACTTATACATGAGCCACATCCTAGTAGGATCCTTTGATAAATATAATGTCCATTGAAATCAAGAACATATGTTAACAATTGAAACAGTAAAACATACTATTTAGTGCTACATACAGCTCTTCTGTAGCTTCTAGGCACTGTAAATAACAGATGTTAACAAATACCTAAAATGGCCCTGATTACAAGTTATGCTTAACAAAATTAATGTATGCTTTTATGAATTAATTTCGATCCTCATAATTATGAAATGTTTAGTTTTTCCTCAGCCGGCTTTTCGGAACGTGGGCGAAACAGACCCATTTTTCCAGCTTATAATTCTGGCAACAAAATTGCTTGAGGTTTTGACTGCAGAAAGAGCCAAGCCCCATTACATGTTTTTTTCTAACGGGGGCACATGCAATACTCCCCCACTAGAAAAAAGTGGTGCCGTTCCTTCCCCTAGTTCCCCCATCCCCACCCTCACCCCCGTCATACCTACAAGCCCACGCATACATTTACCACCTGCTTGGAGCAGGTGATAACTGTATTCTCTAAATTTGCATGGAATAGGCGATTCTGAAGTGCTTAATTTGTGCCGGTGTTTTCCGGTGCTCGGCACCAGCATTTATTTGTAAACACAGGCACATATCTATGAGAAACCACCACAAGATGGTACCATGTGTATATTTTTAAGCAATGTTCATTAGTGGAGCATTAAACTAATATGTATTTTTAAAAAATGATAACATTTGAAGTTAAGCCTGCAGTTTTAAGTGACATGGGTTGTGCCAGCTGCAGTGGACCAGTGAGTAATACCTTGGGGTCTGGCACTTCATTTTTTTTTACAAATTAATCACTGGGACACTGTGTGGTTTTACGACAGGAAAAATTGGTCCCACGTAGTAATACTCCTTTACCCCCAGGTCCCTCTAGTCCTCGTCCCATTAATTACGTATGGAGATAACCATCTCTCTTACAGAAAACAGAACAGAGGAATTCAGGGACCCCGAACCCCACCCTCTCCCACTGGCAGTACTTAACCAGTACTTACCCAGCATTCCGCCTGTTCTTTTTTCTGTCTGCCGATGGAATGGGACATGGCGTGCTGGTTGCTGCTCCTGCTGGGTGGGAGTGCTGTCTTCTATGGTGTGCCCGTCGGTCTGCTGGGCTTTGCTTGACTGTGCTTGGTTGTGCCTCCCACCCTGCTGGGTTTGCCGGGAGGAGCGGCTGTTGGCTGCCGCCCTTTGCTGCTGGTGCGCTGGGTCTGCTGAGCAGTTCCGGTTTCCAGCAGCACGTCTTCATGGGGCTGGGCCGAGGGGAAGGCACATTGCTGTGGCTTGTTTCTGGCTGCCTGGAGGGGCATTTTCATGTACTTCTCCTGTGCCCCGCCTCTCGCTTGCACAGCGGACGCCGGTGCCTGTGCGCCGGCCCTATCCCAGTTGGCAATCACAGGAGGTGGCTGCTTGTGTCAGAGTTGGATTGGGGGTGCTCCACTTGTGCCTGGCTTCCAGGTGTCTCAGAGAGGAACTGACAGACTGGGTCCAGGAGCACCGGTCTCGGTAGGCATGCCTGAGCCGCCCTGGGGGCGTTTTTCTTTTCTTGCTGAGTCTTTATGACCCATGGTGAGTACAGTATAGCGGTTTCTAATATTTTTTCTACGATTGGCTGCTGCCCAGGCGCTGTGGCTGGTGGGGGCATTGTCGTGGCAGGTGGTGAGTGCTGGAGTCTGCTGGCCCCCGGGTCGAGTACCGCGCAGCAGTTTTCCTTCTCCCTGCCTTCATTTTGGTGCATTTGACATGTGTCCTGGTTCTTCACATTTCATGTGCACTGCATCATCTCTGTTATTACATTAACACTGCCCTTTTCAGGCTGCATTGTGTTCAGTCTCCTGTCCGCTGCTTGTGTGGTCCGCTGCTTTCGTTTCCATTACTGTGCGGCGTATGGTTAGCGTCTGCTTTTGTAGCTCCTTTGCTTCGTGTTCTTCACTTCTTGTTGTTTCTGGGACCTGTTTTCCTGCCCTGTCCAATATTCCAGTGGGGCGGGGTGGAGTCCTGTTGAGTGCTGCTTGTCCTGTCTCTGGTTTGTCTCTGGGCTTGCGGCTCTTCCTGGGCTTTTGGTTGCCTTGCTGTTGCTGTGTCTGTGCGAGTCCGGTTTCTGTCATGTCCCTCTTCCAGCCTCTGTTCCCTCATTGGGTTGTGCGGCTTGTGTCCTCCAGCCTCAGTCTTCCCTGGGTTGTGGTGTTGCCAAGAGACTTCCGGTCTGGTTGTGGCTTTGGCTTCTGCTCTGTTTTCTGTGGCCTCGCTGTTCCGATTTGGGCCCTCTTTGGCCGTTGGCGTTTGTCTTGGCTGTATGTTCTCAGCCCCTGTTTCCTGGGTTGGGTGCTTCCTGGTTTGGGGGGGGGGGCTTGCCTCCAGGAGGTATGTCTGGCACACGACTTGGGGCCTTGGTGCATTGGGGGTCGCCTTTTGGGTGTCTACCCGAGGGCCTTTTGTGTGATTCCCTTCCTCTTCTTGATGTCTTGCTTGGATGAGGGTGCTCCGTACGACCTGGAGGTCCCGCGATTCTGTGTCTGTGGTGGCTGGGGCTTGGGCTGTCCTGCTTGCCCTTCCCTTTGGCCATCTGCCTCTGAGCCTGCCTTCCCCGGGTACAGGATGTGCCGTGGTGTTGGCATCCCAGTGCGGGCTGCTTGGCTTCAGCCCTGCCTTCCCGGCCATTTTTGCGGTGTGTTGCCTCTGTGTCCTTGGTTGTGGCTGGTTTCGCAGGTTTTTTCTCTCTGCCTTCGGGGGTTAGAGTGTTTCTGGTGTGTGGCTGTTTGGCCCTGAGCAGCTCTTTCCGGGCCTGTGGAGGCGCCGTGTTGGTGGCCTCATTTCTCCCGTCCTGGGGGCGGCTGTTCCTGCTGTTTGGTGGCATTTTGGGCTGTGCTGGGGCCTTCTGCCTTGGTGCCATTGTTTCCTGAGGTTGTTGGTGGTGGCCATGCTGCTGGGTTGGGGATGGCCTCCTTTACAGCCTTGGGTCGCTGGCCTGGATGGCAAATGCTATTGCTTGTTCTCCTGGGCTGTTTTGGCCTTCCTATCTTGGAGTCTGGGTTCTTCCTCCTGTCTCTGCTGATGGGTCTGTGGTTCAGTCAGCTGGCTTCTCTGGTGACTTTGAGGACGTCGGCTGGCGTGATGCTTATTTTCTTGCCGGTTTTTGGACTAGGGCTCTGGGGCCGCTGGCTGTCTGCGTCTCTGGATGCTCTGGGGCTGTCCTGGGTCTTTGCCTTGGCTTTTCTGTGACTGGTGTTGGGAACTCGCCTGGGGTGGCTCCTGGGTGTTGTCTTTTGCCATCCGGGCCGGTTGGTCGGCTGGTTGCTTGGTTGGGGGTTTCCTCCTTCACGGTTTGGGCTGAAAGGCCCTTGTCCCTGCTGTTGGGTCTGGGTGTGTTGTGGCTGGTCGCTGTTTGTGTTGTTCGGTGTGTGACTCGTCTCCGGGGGCAGGTGGGTTTGTCTTTCTCCAGAGGTGTTTTGTCCACCTTCGGTCGACTCACTGGGTTGTGGTTAGGGGAGTCGTCCTTGGTGTCTGTGGTTTGTGGCGGGGTCTACCCACTGTGCTTGTTTGGTCTTTGTGTTCCCCTGGTCTTGTGGCTTTGGGGTTTGCCTGGCTCCGCCCTTGGTCCTCTCTGGTTTCTGGGTCCTGGTCCAGTTGGGTCCGGTTCCGGATCTGGTGTTATCTGCTCCTTGGGGGTGTCTTTCCTTGGGTGGAACCCTGTTGTAGGCCTCTTTCCTGGTGGGATGTTGTGCTTCTCTGGGTTTTGGCCACTGGCTCTCCCCCTGTTTTTTTCCTGTCCAGCTGGTGTGTGTGTTTCTGGCTGCCTGGTTCTCCTGGTTGGTCTTCAGGCTGCTGGTTTTCTGGTGCTCGTCTGGCCTGCCTCCTTCTGCCCATGGGGGGTGGCGGTGCCTTCGTTGGGCTGGGTTCTGGTAGTTGTGTCCCGATGTCCTCTGCATTCTTTGTGATTGCCTCGATCTTGGCCTGTTGGCCCGTCCCTATGCCCCCGCTCCTGCTCCTGGTCTGGGTGCTTTGGCGGTAGTCCTGTGTTTGCGCTGGTGGTTGGTGCTGGACGTTATTGCCATCAGGCCTAGTCCTCCTCTAGGGTTTTCGGTGGGAGTGGTGTCCTCTGAGCTCTCTAGTGGCCAGGTCCGTCAGGTTGGTGGGGGCTTGCTCTTTGGTCTGTATTGTCCTGCCCTTGGCTGGTCCTCTGGGTGTGTGCCTTTGACTTGGTGTCGGGCCCTCTCCTCCTTTTTTGGGCTGCTCTGCTGTGGGACTCCCCGGTGGTTATGAGGTTTGTCCCGCTGTTGGCCCTGTTGCTCTTTGCTTCCAGGTTGGGGCAGGGGATTCTTGGGTCTTCCCCGGCTTCCCCTCAGCTCTCTTCTGGGGTTGGTTGTGTGGCCTTTCGGCGTTGTTGAGTGCTCCTTCTTTTGTCTGCTTTGGGTTGCTCTCTGTCGGTTCTGCGGCCATGTCTCTGGGGCATGACTGGTTGTGCTGGGCGTAGCAGCCTTCTGACCCTGAGGGCGCCCTTTCAGGTTTTTCATGCCCTGTGGGGTGCTTGGTCTGTTATGGCCCTCCTTGTGCCTGTTGTTCTGGTGGTGTGGGTGCTTCAGCCGCCGTTTCCCCTTCTGGGTTTAGGCCTTTGGGCTAGGGTCTCTGTGGTGTGCCTCCTTTCCAGCCTTGGTTTTGTTTGTCCTTGCCTTTTCGCCTTCGTAGTGGTTTCTGGCTTGCTCCTTCCGCTCAGTGGTTTTGGGGGTTGGGGGCAATAGGGGCCTGGTTGTCCTGCTTGTCCTTTTTCTGTAGTTGGCTGCCTCCTTGGTGCCTGTGGTGACTTCTCCTTACCGGGGTCCTGGTTCTTCCGGGCCTTGGTTGTGTCCCTGTTGGCCTGTCCATGGATTTGCTGCTGTGTCTGGCTGCTTTGGGTCTTCTTCTGTTGTGGCCTCTTCGCTGTCCTTCTTTTGATGGCTGTCTCTGGTGCCTGCTAGGAGGGGTCTCCTCCTCCATTGTTGGTTCTGGGGTGTTCCCGGTGTGGGTTGACTGCCCTCTAAGTGGCGGCGCTGTGGGCTTCCTGTTTTTGTGTTCTCCTTGGTCGTCTCCTGCTAGTTCCGGGTGGTGCGACCCTTTGCTTGGTTGGGAGCGTTGAGGTCAGGGCCGGACTGGCTATAGTGGACACCGGGCATTTCCCTGGTGTGCCACCAGGGTGGGGGACAGTTTTAGACCCCTGGGGGCCGTTTTTGTTACCAGGGGGCCGGTTTTGCAGCATAGCTGCAATATTGGCCCCCTGCAACAAAAGCGGCACAAAGCTTTCCACTAGCACCCCCCGACTTTGCCAGGGCCGGTTTCGGTTCCCAGTCCAGCCCTGGTTGAGGTCCGTGTGCTCCTGCCGGTCTTTTTCTTGTGGTACTCCCGTTTGCTTCGCTTGGGATGCAGCTTTGGGTGTGGTGTCCTAGGTGTTCTGTGGGGCTTCTGAAGGTTGGGTTTCTGGCTTTGGTATGCTCCATCCGTAATGAATGGGATGAGGACTGGAGGGACCTGGGGCTAATGCCTTATTACTTACCGGTAATCTTCATTACTCCTGGTCCAATTGTCCTCGTCCCATTCATTGCGCCCCTCCCTCTCTCCCGGACAGCCGGCCCTCCTGTTGATGGCTTGGTAGTTCAGGCAAAATGCTGGGTAAATACTGGTTAAGTAATCTCAGTTGGAGGGGGTGGGGTAGGGGTCCCAGCATTCTTCTGTTCTTTGTTCTGTCAGGGAGATGGTCATCTCCATACTTAATGAATGGGACGAGGACAGCGGGACCAGGAGTAATGAAGATTACCGATAAGTAATAGGGCATCCCATGGAGTCTCATTTGTAATTACATGCTATTTGTGATTTTAACAGGCGATAATGTGAACATCGCATACGAATTTACAGCAGCCCAAGTACCGTGTAACTTAGAATGAGGGCCATATGCTGTTCAATTTATCAACCTTTGTAAGAATGGATAGCGGAATCTGCTTTAGTTAGCTCTATAATACTGTCCAATTTCCATGTCCCTACGGTGGAGTATGTAAGCCAGCCTCACACAGGCACAACAAAGCATACATTCTTTGCATAGCAACTCATATTTGAGATGCTTGTATTGCAATCAAAATATTTTTGATAAATTATTCCTCTTCCCTTTGGCACTAGATCTGCACAATTTGAAATACCTATTTACCTAAAAAATCAAAAAAGAAATAAAAGTCAACTATACCAGGAGAAAACACATTCTAGATTGCTTGTGTACAAATGCACAGAAATATCGGGAGGAGAGGTATAGATCCACATTTTAATTACCTCATTAAGGTAGAGTATAGCAAATAAAACAGAATCATGTTATTTGATATCTTGAGATTCAAATTGACATACTAACACACTTTATGTTTTTGGATTGATACTGTAATACAACCTGAGGAGGCAATGTTAAACATTTATGTTGTTCACTGTCAGATGAAGGCATCATGCAGAATACTTTATTATAATTACAATGGTTTTGTGAAGGGTTAAGCAGTATCACATGATTTGAGGGTCTCTTTTAACTGCTATTTGCCTGATGACCCAAATAATTTTTCAGCAGTCTAGCATTAGGTTATGTACAAAAACACAATATCAGTGGCTACTTTACAATCTGTCTTGTGGAAATTCACTGGGAAACCTGCTGTTCTCCCCAGTTTCCGATGCAAAAACTTCTACACTTCCCTCATGTGTACCTAGAGTATAGGTAAATAGAGGAGGCTTAACTTTTCTGCAGTTTGCTTGAGACAAGTTTAGACAGAATGAGTGGAAACCTAGAAGCAATAATGGGAGAGTGAGTGTTAACGAGAAGGACAGGGGTTTACAGGGAGAGTGCAGGGCACAGTGGTTAATTTGTAAAAGAATAATAATGCCAGGTCTCTCATCAGGGGGCAGCTTGTACAACTCCATTTCTCCTGCTAGCACCGCCTAAAACAGAACCAACTACTATCCATGAAATTGGGGAGAGGATGTGGCATAATGGCCAGAGCTGCCGACTTTGGAGCTGGGGAACCAGGCTCAAGTCTCGGCGTCGGCTCATGAAAAGTAATCGGTGTTGATGATTAAGTGCCAGTGCTGAGCAGGAAGCTATTGGTAATGCCTTGCATTTATTCAATTGGACATCAGAATTTTGTTTTGGTTCAGAGTTGATGATCCCTGAAAGGCTGTGGGAGTACTAGTTTTACCCAGGCATTGAGATTTACTAGATGTTCCAAACAAGCAGGTACCTGACTGATTCTGCGTGTCTACTGAATGCTATTTTGGAGCTGATCGTTGCTAATACCCTTTTAGCAGACCATGGCAAACATTGTCTGGCAAGTTTGCAAAAAGGGTATGTCAGAATTGCACTGGAAAAGTGGTTTAGCTGCAGCTTTGTGTCCATCCTTGTAGTCCCCCTACGACCATCATTAATGTCCTCTTCTGTTGGTAGGAATCGATCTCAGAAGGAGATATTTAAAGATGACATGAGGACATCTGTTGTTAGATGTAATAGGGTCGAACATAATCCTCATTACGACTGCTGATCGTCACAACTGCCAGCTCACCAGGTGCCACCGTGTCACACAACATCAGCTCTGTTTGCATGGTCACCCAGTGAAGAGCCAATATCAATTGGTCAACACCGGGTGAGCTGCAAACCTCTACTTAGAGTGGGTTTCCAGCTTGTGTGGGGAGGCTATGCACTTCAGAAATCCATTCTGCATTTCACAACCTTCCTGGGACACAAACAAAAGGCAGCTTTGGAAGAATGTTGTTCTTTTTGTCAGGGTGGGAGTTGCCAACCTCTCTCCAGACTATGGCCCTCTCCAATGTCACTCAATGGCGTCCCAGGCTGTGACAGCATGAAAGCTGCATCCCATTTCCAAGTCCCGCCCCCTCTATCTTATTGGGATTTTATTTTTAAGTTGGCAGATTCTGCATTGTAATGTTGATATGGGTGGAAATTAGATTTTCTACCTTGTACATTTTGCAGCAAAACCACACCGTTAGGTGTCTCCATGAGCACATTTTGCTAGGAAAACCCTGATGAAATGACTGTGGGGAAAAGAGACTAAAAATGGAAGAAACACCTGGAGGAATTAGTGCACAAATACCGATTTCCACAGTGACACTCCACTCCTGAGTGTAAAACCAGGACTACTGTAATAAATCCTAAAATTACCATTTACATGAATGTATATATGTGGCATTTCCAAAGGACGAACCTCGCCAAAATGCCACGGAGCACTGCACAGGGTCAAAGACAAGCATAAAGTGAGTGAGTGATAGGATAGGTAGCTGGTCTGTGGACAGTTAATGAATTGTGAGATAGTGTTTTTTAATTTTTTTTAAAGAGGAGCATCTTCAACTTTTTCCTAAATTGGAGAAGTGTTGAGGCAGTTCTGGTACATATGGGGATGTTGTTCTAGATCCTGGGTGCATAGATGGCCTGCAACATTGTTTTTTCCTGTTTTACACTTCTTAGGGTGTTACACTTCTTGATGGTATCCTGGTTACGGGTGTACCAAGAACCACAAGAGGTGTTAAGCTTCTCTGCAAGATAAGTGGGGGTGCTGGTTGTGATGGCTCTGTAAATGATGCAGCTGGATGTGAAGATGGGTTCAAGCTGGCGAGGTGAGCCAATGGACTTCAATCTGGGTGGTAAATTATGGAATTATCATACCTTGCACATTTGGAAATTCCAGGTGCAAAATTACTGATGCATTTTTCCTGCATCACTTTAAATGAAGGCCAATATATAAAAATGTTGCTTCAAAGTCTCAGCTCATAAACCAGAGTGCTTCGAAAAAGAAAAGAATCTAGCAAAAAGCAATAGCTGAATGCTTAAGTTGCTAACATGTTATCTGTGTGCATCCACCTATATTTCTTTATGCATAGACATGTTTTGAAGAAATGCTTGCATATGGTGTTCGTCATTAAAACACTTCCAAGACTCAATTCTTCTCGTAAATCGCTAAAGCTAATTGGCAAAAATGGGGTGTTAACCCAGTTGTCTTGTAACTAGTGAACACAGGGGGGAATGATCACTTGACACCAGTTGTGGGGACCAGAACTCCATCACACCCAATGACAGCCACTATTTCCCTATTCCAGCATAACCAGCAGTCAGTGCCCACCATAGGAGGTCTTTCTTTACTTTCATTGATTATGCCCCAGACTGCTCACACTGACAGGAGCTGGCCTGGCAGGTCGGGCTGAACTGTTCCCATGAGGCGTAGGGTCAAGACTGATTTGCATTTGGCTGGGTCCAAACTATGGTAGCATAGTGGGAGAAAAACAATGGATTGGGATGCAATCCTGTACGACTGCCAGTGGCTAAGATTAGTTCAAGCATTCCATCCATCACCTTGTTGTTTTTGCATTTGATGCCCTTAGTACACTGGGTATGCCCAGACATGAGTCCCAGGTTCACTGGAACCAAACTATACCTGGCTGAAGACCTCTAATAAGGGTGAAACTGGTCCTGGGTTGCTTGTTTTCTGGTTCAGGGAGCACCTGGCTGGCAGTTCGGGCTATACTGTTCCCATGAGGAGCAGGGTCAAGATTGATTTGCATATGGCTGGGTCCAAACTGAGGTGGCATGGTAGGCGAAAAATGATGGATTGGGATGTGGCCTGAGGGATCACCAAGTGGCTGAGATTAATTCAGGCATTCCATTCATCGCCTTGTTATTTTTGCATTTGATGCCCTAAATATGCTGGTTATGCCCAGAGGTGGGTCCCGGGCTCACTGTGCCACTGTAACCAAGCAACACCAAACTGAAGAGCCCTAATAAGGGTGTGTCCGGTCATGGGTTGCTTGTTTTCCGGTTCAGGAAGCACCTGGCTGGCAGTTTGGGCTATACTGTTACTATGAGGAGCACGGTCAAGACTGATTTGCATATGTCTGGGTCCAAATTGAGGAGGCATGGTGAGTGAAAAATGATGGATTGGGATGCGAGTGGCTGAGATTAGTTCAAGCATTCCATCCATCACCTTGTTTTTACATTTGATGCCCTAAGTACGTTGGTTATCCCAGATGTGGGTCCCAGGCTCACTGTGCCACTGGAACCTAGCTTTACCTGTCTGAAGAACCCTAATAAGGGAGAAACAAGGCTTGGGTTGTTTGTATTCTCGTTCAGGGAAGACCTGACCTGGCAGTTTGGGCTTGACTTTTCCCATGAAGAGCAGGGTCAAGACTGATTGGCATATGGGTGAGTCCAAACTGAGGTGGCTTGGTGGCATAAAAAGGATGGATTGTGATGTGGCCCAAGTGATTGCCAGTGGCTGAGATTAATTCAAGCATTTTATCCATCACAAAAGTGATGCAACCTGACGTAAAATCACAGTAAACCTGCCCCCACCCCGTTCCCTCTAGAATACCCACCTCCATAGAGCAACATTAAGACTTTCCTGTGGGATTCCTGCAGGAAGGAATATAAAAGTGAGCCATCGTCCCTAAAATGATTATGTGGTTCAACTAACACGCCCCACTTTTACAACAGTGGGAATAGAAATATGAAATTTTGCATTGAGTTTTTAAACATTTGCAAGGATTTTTCCAGCTCACATGATATTTTCTATGCAAAATAAATATATTCTTTAAAAGTCACAAAGTATTTGTCTATGGATGCAAAGAATCTAAGAAAAAAACATCCCTGACAACAACAAAAAATCCAAGTAGTTGCAAAAAAAAAAAAATCTGAATCCAGTAAATTAAAACATAGATAAGGACTCCTGTCTAGAAAAAGGAAAGAAGTCAGGACCAGATGCACTTCGTATACAACTTCTATTTTTATAGCAACAATCATGGACACTGGAATAATATGATTCTGATATGTTTTCTGCATTTTGTGTATTTGTTGCATTTGCCGTTTAAACCACCATTAGTTGCATAATCTGCAGATCTTAAAAACATATTTTTTCTACTTCTAACTAAAAACGAAGAGCATGGCATAGTCAATGCAATGCCACACCTGCTGCTATGCAAATGTAAACTGGCCACGTTTTACTTGTTCAATGCTCTATTTTGGCATTATTAAGGTGGCAACTTCTCCCAAATGGTGTTAATATCCACAAACCCTCGAACTCCTCAAATATTTGGGGGCGTGAATGTGGTTAGAAGAAAACAAAAACCTTCCATATTTTTTTTTTAAACAGGATGGAAAGAATATTTCATTCTTTATAAAGACATTCTGTTGTGTTACAGTTGATGACACTTCATGTTTGCATCACAGTGTTTTCATGTGGATCTTATTAGGCGAGGGCACCGAACAACATAGGGCCGGATTATGAGTTTGGTGGACGGGTTACTTCATCACAAACATGACGGATATCCCGTCCTCTGTATTACGAGTTCCATTATGTTCCATTGGATATAGTGGAACTCGTAATACGGCGGACGGGATATCTGTCATGTTTGTGATGAAGTAACCCGTCCGCCAAACTCGTAATCAGGCCCTAAGAGTCTCAAACACTTTGCATCTTTTTTTGCCATCTAATGTCTTAAAGCATAAAGTGACCCTTAGTAAAATTTTCCCTAATTCCAATGATGTGAACATGGAATTAACACTACATTGCACTTCGAGTGACCCATTTTAATTCTGAGCTCAGATACACAGAATAACAAGCACTGGCAATGCCAATTGGTCAAGTTACATTTTAAATGCAAGAGCGACCAATTGGCATTGCCAATGCTTGTTTATAGTAGCCTTCAGTGTCTTTCAAGACCAATGTTGTGTTTTCCATATTTTTGTTGCAGTTTTTCTAGTGACCACCACGTGGCACTGAAAAGCAGCAAATTGGAGTTGTCAAACGTTTTTGTTAGATGCAATTCTGTGATCGGAGTGGACTAATTATGAGTCTACCTATGGCAACACTAATAAGCTCCGGTGGGAGGGTCAAACACAGAAAGGAAGAAAAGCAACAAACAAGAGCAAGGCAACAGACAGTGACACATATGTCACCCAATCTTGAACAAGGATTGGCTCTGAGGTGTATTGTATCCAGAGCTTTCTCCAACAGACAACTGGAGATATCTGTTGCGAGACTGCAACTAAGTTGCATTAGTAGCAGGACGAATGATGAGGTTACAAAGGCACCGCGGAAAATCTTCTGTGGGTGGGTAAAAAACAGTAAGGGAGGAAAGCAAAAAATAAAACCAAGGCAACTGAGATTGACAAAAAAACCATCCAATCTTGATAAAGGATTGGCTCTGCGGAGTATTGCATGCAATGCTATGTCCCAGAGACTACTGAAGCTGCCTGTAGCGAGACCACAAAAATGTGCACTTTGTTGTTACAATAGGTATGTACATGTAGTCTTGTATTTAACTGAGTGCAACATCAACTATGTTTCACAACAATTGTTTGGCTTTGAGAGGTGTAGGCAGTGGTGGCTGGTAGGGAACAGTGGCGGGGCGAGGGGGTTAGAAAAAAAGAGAGAAAAAAAAAGATTTACCTGCTGGTCGCCAGCCGAAGCCTCTACTCCGTCCTCCCTGTTTTCCTGGCTCCCGGCAGCACCTAGACTCCCCTAGCCATTCACGACGCTGCTGTCACCAGCATAACAGCAGCGTCGTGATAGGTCTGAGTGGCCTGGTTCGGCGCTCAGACAGGGAGTGGGAGCCAGTGCATTTTCTCCACCCAGGCTGTGCAATACAGCCAGGTGGAGAACATGGTAAGTGCGCAAGACGGTTTGGCCGGCCCAAACCGTCATGAGCACTTATGGTGCACCAACTACTCCTCCTTCCTCTGACTTGAGCGCAGCCCCGCCCCGCCTTAACCTGGCTCCATACTAAGAATAATATGATAATAAAGTTCTGTTATTATCATTTTATTTTTCCTTTGCACTGCTCAGAGAGCAGTGGTGGGACGCCGCTGGGTATAGGGTCAGTATTAGTAAAATAGTTTTTTCTTGCAACCTTTGCATCTACACACAACAGAAATATTAATTTTTGTTGAATGACAAACTGTTTTTTTGTTAAAGGCACATGTAATAAAATAACTTCAAAAAGAATACTTTGAGACTGTAGGTAGTGTTTATTCATTCACACTTCCTGACAGCCATTATTTTAATCAAAATTCAAGTTTCTTTTATGGTTTTCCTGGTCATCGCAAATCTTCCTTGATGACATCCACATGTTTTGCACTTTTCACTGTAAGGGTCAGATGTGTTAAAGGTTTTTGTGGTCGCAAACCCTCAGCAAACCATCAGAATCAGTAACAATTCAGGGCAAGTGACTACAAAAACCTTTAAACATATTCACTAAATACATTTAGTGATTCAGAAAAGTTTTTCTGAATTGCCAAATGGGTTTAGAAATGGTTACCGTATTGCAATTTCAAAAGGGCATGTTTTGGGCACCCCTTGCAAATTTCGACTCTGAACACTATGTATCAGTGGTTTGCAGCCGTAATTCAGGTCAAAAACCATTGATCAGTTACCATCTCCTAAGATGGAGTTTTAACTGATTTGTAATGGGGAAGGGCTCCTCTTTGCACCCATTCTCCTTGGTGATTCGGGGGAGTAGGTAGTGGTCCAGGTGACCACTGTCAACCCTCACTGAAGTTTTTAAAAATTAAAAAACAATTTTTAAAACAGCTCTGCTTCTTTTAAGAAACTCGGTCTGTTGTAAAACAAGGTTTTGAAAAACATTCACAGAGATGTTGGTGAGCTGTCCCTTACCTGCTACCATCCCTAGCCAACCGGAGGGGTTTCAATATGCAACCTGACTAATGAATATTAATTAGGAAGGTCGGTTTGCCAACCCCTCCAAATCCTTATTTTGAAAACTGACCCATTCGTACATGTCTGTTTGCACAATAATTTAGTGTTTGCAAAAGTCTGTACGTAACTGCGACAGCTTTTTGCAACTACCCTTTTAGTACATATGGCCTAAGGTTTGTATAACATTAAATGATTCTTACTTGGGTTCCATGTTGTCCTTCTGCTACTTATACCTTTTTACAATTTGTTGATTAGGTGTGTACAACTGATCATGCATGTGCAATTGGCATACAATTTCATATGTTCTAGAAAAATAGTATTGCTCATTCTTTGGCCACGAGGAGCATTTACTTTAGTTCTCATGTTAAAAAAGCACTGGCAAAGTCAAAAAGTCTGGCGTTTGCTACCAACTTTTAGTTTTTGTCAGTGCCAGACTTGTTATGTCATATTTTATGCAAAACTTTATTGAAGGAGAAGCTGGTGGGTCCTCATCAATCTAAAAGCATTGACTTAAAACAAAAATATTTTTGGGGTTTCAAAATGCACATATCACTATAGTAGTCCCTAGCACAACTTTGTGTGCGCTCCTTGTGAAAGGGCAGAACGCCATCATGCCATCACCCCATGCTGTTAGCCATGGTGGGGGGAAGACAAAGATGAATGACAGAACAACAGGCAAATGGATGAAGAGGGCTGTGTGAAGCCCCTACAGTTAAATATGTCATACACATAATTTTAGTGAAATCAAAAGTTCTTGGTTAACCCAGACCAAAAAAGTGAGTAAAGAAGAGTTCTTAG
This sequence comes from Calotriton arnoldi, assembly GCA_963921515.1. Taxonomy (NCBI): domain Eukaryota; kingdom Metazoa; phylum Chordata; class Amphibia; order Caudata; family Salamandridae; genus Calotriton; species Calotriton arnoldi. Next base: position 685,903 of record CAWUFW010005608.1, on the reverse strand, counting down.
ATGCGTTAAAGAACTTATGGGTATGAGGTGCTGCAGCATGATAAAAAAAGATGTGCACCAGTCAATTTTGACTATAGTATTTCTTAATCCACTTTCATCTTATCACTTTTACTTCATGCTTTAGAAGATGTTTACAGGCCATGTGAATCAGCAAAATTCCCCAGCAGCATTAAAGCTGCAAAGGGTTCCTTTGTGTATTGTTCAGTGACAGCCACCTGTATTCAAATGAATAAGGACTTGACATTGAAAGGAACATATTCTTAAAATTGAAAAAATTAAACAAACTACAAAATTTAAATTTTACAGATCCTGATATGATAACATTTACACATGAGTATGTGCATCTTGAGTTGCAACTACGGGGAAGCCTTAAACGAAGTTGTGTCACCAATTGTTTTGAAAAATGTTATTCCTTTAAATGGCATTGTTCTCTTCAATTTGGAATCCGAATTGACTATCAACATTACCACTAAATTCACATACATGATGGACCACCGCAGCATAGTCACAGTCTAGAGGATAACATATTGCCACAAACTGGGATTCTGCACGTAGAAGGGAATCCATTAAAAAGTGGCTACCTTCAGAGTTGAGTACTCAAGCCTTCTTTAAGTTGCTTTATCATTTGTGCACCCCATAATGTATACAAGATGTCAGCTTTATGAGCCCAAATACCATCACACCCCAGAAACAATATGGCATTTTCTATAATTCCATGTATGGAATTGTAATAGTGGTATATCGTGAGTTTATTTGGTTTATTTCTTTTGCAGTTAGTGAGCAGTCTGACAGATTTGGTGGCTATTAGGTTGTGAGTTTACTGGAAAGTCTAGATCTCCGGCGAACTTTTTTTCAAAAACCTATTCTGGATACTATAGGATGGAGAAAGTTGTCATGGAAACTGTGGAGATGTTGGAATGTAAAACTCTTCCTAGGACCGATAACCTTTGCTCCCATCAAATCACATAAACCACAATTCGTTGTTGAGACCTGATGATTTATGAAAGTGTTGTAATACCTTTAGTACTCACTTGGTTAGTGAAAGGGCAATTACCTAATTAAAGTCTGCACTGTATTAAATTAAACAATTAAAACGCGCATTGAGTATTTTCAAGCAACAGAACACACAAAAAATATTCAGGTTATTACTATGTTTGTTTCCTAAAAGCACCAAAGATTTTTTTATTTTTCCACAGACCTTTCGATAGAAGAGAGTGCACGTCAAAATGTGGCATTCCAGTCGTCACAAAAGACACACATGCCAAACTAGACACTGTATCACATAAAAATGCAGTGGTGTGTAGGTGTTTGCCCCCCCCTTTTTCGTGCTCTCCAAGAACTACTGTGTTGTAGAAGGTGCTGTTTACGCAGTCTCACTGTAATAGCTTTTGCATAAATATAACCAGTCCTTAATTTGTAAAAAGAGTAAGTGCCAGGGCTCTCGTCAGGAAGGTTACTGCGGCCTGTACCACCCATTGCCCCTGCTATGCTTTCAATGATAGTAACAACACAACTACTAACCATCGCACTCCTACAAGTGTGACAGTTCGGACGACTTCAGCCCCAAAGCTATAAGAGTGGCTTGGGCAGCATGTAATAGTCATTTTTAATGTCTATTGAATTAGTAATTAACAGTTGTTGTGGTCATCTCTAAATTAACCAGACAGTATCACCTTGTGGCAGACAATCACAAGCGCTGGTGTTGACAATTAAGTGCCAGTGTTGAGCACCAGAAACCACCGGCTCAAATTAAGCACTAAATATAACACCTATGTAATGTTAGTTGGATTGGCTCATTGCATGGGGCATGGCACTGCAGTGCAAAAACTGATTTTACCTCTCTTCTGTGCCATATTACAGATGCAGGAACATGGGTAAAAAAGCTCTTTGAAGAGTGTGAATGTGACATCCAAGCAGGTGCCATAGGGCTAGGGTTCCCCCAAAGGTCATCCATTTGGATTTGGTATGGAGTGTCTGTGGACCATCCAGGAACTTCAGAAACAGCACATTCCTCCATAGGGAAGGGGATCCAGCTGTCATAAAAAAGGCAAGTTGTGGTGTGCTTGAAGAGACACCCACAGTGTGGCAGGGGCAGATGCTGCACCATACACCATTTTCTTTGAAGGGGCACTACATTCGAAGATGGACTGTTCTACAAGATTTTGTGTAATCCGACACAAGGCCCCTGTCAACGTCAACCGGGTTCACACCAGCACAAACTGAGAACATGACCCCAAATTGTATTTGGTGGTCAGGTGCTAATAGTTTCGAAATTAATGGTGATCAATTTGCCAACCACTGAAAGATCATGGGTTGAATCAACTTCTCGTGTACCTTCCAGGCTATAGGAAAACTAGGCAGTGACCAAGGCCAGACTGGGAACAGCAACTAGCCCTGGCAGGTTGCTGCTCGACCGGCCCTGGGGGCTGGTGCTAGCAAAAACCACTGCTACCGCTTTTCTTACAGGGGCTGATATTGCAGCGCTCCTGAAAACCAGCCCGTCTAAGAAAAGCGGCCCCCGTGGGCACAAAACCGGTCCCCACCCCTTCGGCCCACAGGGGAAATGCCCGGTGCCCGCTATGGCTAGTCCAGCCCTGGCAGTGAACACTTACAGGTTTATGTTTCCAAAACAAACAGAAGGACACATCTATTGGAGAAACAATTGCAAATATGCCCCAGAGCACCCATAAAACAATTGACAACCAACATGGACATGTGTATTCATATTATAGTGCATCTGGAAAAGTGAAGTGACCAAGCGAACCTACGCATCATCAAACAACCTCATGCTGAATCAAAGATCCACCAAATATCAGATCGTCCCAGTACAGAATACAATAAATCCTACTGTTAAAGTCTCCGGTGCTTTTGCCTTTAGATCCAGGAGACCACTACCTCATTACCCCTTTCTTCTGGTAAAATCCAAATGGATGTTGCTGCCGCCCACTGAACTCTACATTTTGTGGGCAGTCTGCTTTTTGTATGCAGATCTAGGACCACTACCACCTCATAGGCCAAGAAAAAGGTTTGTGTTGTAATCAAAGTCCAGAGGCCCTAGTGTAGATTGTAAGTAGGTTTATTAGATCTTAGGTTCATGTAGATATGTAGTAAGCTCAGCCCCACCAGGAGCAGCCTCCTTGCTGCTCAGCCCATATCTTCAGCTGACACTCCAATCCCACCAACACTCTCTACATTCTAGATGACCTCACACACCGGCTGAGCAGCAGGGACATGGAAGGCTGGGGAGGATGTATTGAGCTACAATAGTTTGTGAAAAGGAGGCATCAAATATGGGAAACGTGTAAGCTCTCCAATTTGCAATTTAGGGCTACATTATCAGAACCTCCAAAGGTGTGGTAAAAACACACTGTGAAATTCCAGTAGCCAAGTGTACTAACTCCTAACTCAATAACACGTCGTTTGATGATTGTGGGAGTGGTAAGGAAATAGTTGTGGAAGCATATTTTTCTGCACTGATTTCCACGTTTATCATGCTTTTCCCTAAACAAATTCCACCTAAACACTGGCTGAAGATAAAAGGGAGTCCCATTTCAAAACAATGAATTGGACCCCTGCCTACACCTGGCACTGGTTTCCAGCGATAAGCGCTGCATTCCAGTGGCAAACGTCTAACGTCTTATGCAAAGAAAAATAGCAAAATATAATTTAACTTTAAAGAAAATAATGAAATCCCAGGGTTTGATGCCCAAGTCCACAATTACTTAGTGTGAGCGCCTGGGAAAGGTGGAACATCATACTCTGGGTGCCGTTGGCCTGCATATGAATTGAAATGCAAGTTCCTAGCTCTCTCCATCACAGGGCACAGGCTCCCAGCAACTGGAGGCCTTTTTTCAGTAGAAAAAGATGAAATGCCGGCTGTGAACAGGCAAAATGTGTCCATAGAACAAACTCCAAAGATGTGGAATTACCGTTCAACTTGTAATCCTGATTCTGGTGCAGACCCCCATTTCCAATTTTTTTCCACAAGAATCGAGGGTTCCAAGGCACTATTAATGAGGTTTTTCAATGGCTGTGTGTTACAAGAAGTGGGGAATAAATTATGGGTGAGATATTGAAATGGGCCATCTCATAATTTTGTTACCTTCTCAACACTCAGCGGTGTAATTGATGTCTCGTGTTTGATGCCATATGTGCTGTCATTGAGAATGCCATTTGTGATTTCTTGCATAATCTCATCAAAACAAACACTGGCAAAGTCAATTCACACAAAATGCATACATTGACGGGCAGAACAAAAGTTTGATCAAGAACTGTTAGTGTTTTGCTCTGATGGTTGATGGTTAGGAGGTTACTTAAGTTTCGGAATATCGCTGTTTTCTAAGAAGACCCACTCGTATCAATTAAATAAGTAAATGACAGTTCAAAAACAACTATTGATTATGAATGAAAGGCAGATTCAAAATGAGCTCTTTGCCTATTTTCAGCATTAAATTCGTACACACTTACACTGATCCCACAACTCTAAACATGTCATTTAATTTCATGTGTTATGCGTGGTCATTTTTTTGTAAGCGCGCTTTCAGTTTCCTCCATTATTTCGTAGATAGATTTTATTTTTTACTATGACACTTTTATCTCTGTCTGTAAAAGAGAAGAATGGCTTGATGATGGAAAAGCAGCCTTCGCTTGCAAAGAATACAGTCTCTCTAGATTAATTCACAAAAAAAAAAAAGATAAATGGATATCCTCAACCTTTATTCAGCCGCAGCTGAATTGGACACATATAAATTTAATGAGAAGCATTTGAAAAAGATCTCAGAGGCACTAAAACAAATACAGTAGAACAAACCTGTTTAGATTATTGTCGACTATTATAGGGCCCTCTTGAGTGTTAAGTGCTTCAAAAGAACACCTGCCTTCTGACCCACTTAATATTTGGCAATTTTATATCCATCCTTGCTTTTTTCAACAAGTCCCTATTTACATTTACTTGAAAAGCTACCATTATAATTTAAGTGTAAATTGAGTTCAATTAAATCAATGTGGCACGTGGCAGAGTTTCCTAATTTAGTTTTCATTTAAAGCTGGTACTCCAGAGCAGTAGCAGCTGGCCACCTCTCCACAGATCAGATTACAATACTACCAAAACAACGAATTAATTACCCTAATCCAAGGTGAACCTAAAATAAATAAAATGCTTAAAGTCAGTTTCATTACAACCCGCGTTCTAAATAGGTGCTCTCAGCAAAGCTTTTAAAGTAATCAACAATGCCCTCTCCAAAGGGTTGAAGTCGAAGTATCTACCCTATTTTCAACTTCAAGAGCAGATTTACGTCTCATGCATGTGAAATATGTTAGAAGGTATGAAATAAATAAAAACAGGCGTTATGGCATGATTTGGATATTAAAATCTGATTATCAATGCTCAATTGGTAAAACAATAAGTGCCGGCCCAAAGTTTGTCTCAAAATCCTACAGCCAGCCCTGAGGAATGGCAGGATTGCTGACCAACAAGTCTTTATTGCACCTCATTCCTCTTTCTTCGCCCACCAGACACTCTCTGGCCCTTTATTTCACTCTTCTGTGTTCGTTTTCATTCCTGCTTTCTCCCTTTGTCACTATTTTTCCGTCGCTCTATTTCTCCTCCATTCTTCCTTTTGTGTTTTTCTCCATCTTGCTCTGGGTCAGAGAACAATAAGTAAAATGACTGCTGGTGAGTCCCACCTGCAACCACCGGCTCAAATTAAGCACTGCTGATTACGGCGTTGATACTAAAGATTGTATATTTCCAGAAAATTGCTTAAACGTCTCAAGTAGACCTGCATATCTACTGGGTAATTGCAATTTCATTTATATAGCGCTTACTACCAATGACAATGCGTTGAAACGCTTTTCAGCAGGTAGCGGGCTACTCCGGAACCCAAAAAGGATTAGTGGTGAGTTAGTATAGGTAAATATGAAATTTATTTGAGCGGTCAACATGTGAGTCTGTTAATTGAGTTGAAAAGGATAGTGGAGTGGATTTCCACTAAATGTTCCTGAAACAGTCACATGAGGAAAGTATAAGTAATCTCAGATTAAGCACGCTCTTGATGAGCTAAAAACTTGGCTCGGCAGAACCAATAAGTTAGATAATGATATTTGACCTGTCTTAGAGAAGAGAGAACATTGCTCGGGGGCGTGCCCTGGCTTTCAATGAGAGTTGGGTGTGGCAACCCTGCTAAGCACGGCCGTGGTCCAGCCCCAAGTTCTTTGCACAGAACTCATACGCTAACTATTTATTTATTTATTTGATGAGTTTTGTATAGCGCTGGCTAGACCCGAAGGTATCAGAGCGCTTTACATAAGGAAACAGCAAGTTGAAAGTTACAAAATTTCACAACAAATTACAGAATGATTACATAGTCGAGACAGGAGTTACTAGCGAACATAAAAATCAAGACCCAAGAAGACCAACGAGAGCTGGAAGTCCATTGGGAGGAGACAGCAGCAGAGAAAATGACGAGACAAATGTCTGAAGTCCGGCTGGGTAGGTGACGGCCATAGCGGTGTGCCGGAGCCAATCTCCCCTATAGCTGTCGGTGCAGCTCCACCGGGAATCGGCCATGTGGTTCGGGCTCAGCCGGGTAAGAAAAAAAGATCAGGAAGTGACTGAAAAGTCATTGAGTCCAGAAACGGGCGAGTGGAGATGACGAGGATGGCAGGATAGGAAAGGGTATAAGGAAACAGCTAGTTGCAAGTTACAAAAATTTCACACAAATTACCGAATGTTTACATAGTCGAGACAGGAGTTACTAGCGAACATAAAAATCAACTACACAATCAGTATGACATACAAACATGCTCTGCGCCCTGGTCCATGCTCACCGTACCTGAGCTGCATGGTCTTACCCACAATACATGGCCAAAAGTGAAGTAGAGCATGGTCAAATTCTATCTCCTAGCTATGTTCACAATACCTGCAGGAATGTGTCCACCTGCCATGCAAAGTGCCAAGTATTCATAACTTTAGCATATAATTGGTTTAGCAGCCATGCTCTGTGGGTACTTCACACATTTGATGACCACAAACCATTACCTCTAACGGTTATTTGTCAAAATTAATTTAAGAAAAATAGCTTCAACAGGAATAATTTTCCAAAAAATCGTCTGTTTGGGTGTTGATTTTAATCATTAACTCCAATGGAGTGATATTTTTGTAAATTATATTCAGTACACACGTATTTCTGTCAGAAGATGTCTTGGTTATAATTTTCAAGTACCATACCCCTGTATCTATGTCGAAAGTAGCAATTCATTGCAACCCATGTTTGGTGTACCCAAAGGGCGTGGCACAATGATCCTTTCCAGTGCCTATAGCGATAGCACCTAAATGGAAAGGCCTCGTTTGTGTGAAAGCATTCATGTCGTATTTGTATACCACATACATACATGGTCTTCTTTCTTTGCCATGTCCTGTATGCAGTGTTCTGCATATATATCTTATACTGTTTTATTTGTGGTTTACAGGCTGGAAAGCCTGCCTCACTGACCTGTGTTGGTGTTTTGTTCACCCAGAGTTTGGAATGGGGGCAAAAGGCATAAACATGGTGCCCCCACAAGCTCTTTGCCTAGTACCATAATGTTAAAGGTGTAGATTCAGGGCCTGCCCTGCCCATTTTGGGAAAGGCTTAAAACTTCAGCACGTATGCAATATATATCCCTACGGTGATATATTTAGTAAAATATACCTAAATTCTTAGTGATAAAGTGTTTTACAGTCAAGTGCTAATTGTTAAAGTAGGCATCCATTTTACAGAAAAAACAGGGCAGAAATATTATATAAGTAACTTAACAGAGCATTTGATAGTACGGCATTTAACTGTCACACATTAAATAGAGCGCAGAGAAATAGAAAAAAATACTAGTGACCATTGGTTATGATGGTGGTTATTTAGTGTGGTTGAGTTAATCATGCTTGTAAGAAGGAAGACCTTTTATCTGGTTGAGTCATGCATTCCAGATCCTGGTGCATTTGCAGAGAAAAGTTGCTTTAGTGTAGATTTCTTCTTGTAAGATGGAACTTATGGATGTAGAATGGTTGTGCTTCTGAGATCTCTTGTGCCTCCAGAAGAAGTCTTTTGTGTAAGATATTGTGGGGTGGTGCAGCGTAGAACGTTATTGATGATACATGCTGTCTTGAAAATACAGCAGGAAATTCTCCAGCACCAACAGATCATGTCCTTAAGTCATGCATTTTGGGTAATTACTCCTTTGTCTGTCCTACAACCATGTTGTGTGCCAAATTCCCATTATGGAAGTACCTGCTGAGCAAAACTTTGGTTAATGCTCTGCAGGAACAGTTTAGGATATGGCCAATCAGCTCTTCCATTTACAGGACCTGAAGGCATGCCTTACTGAGACCAACACCAGATGATATCTTCATTTTATGCATCGTGTCCAATACCCATGTTCAGTGTATTCATAGGACATTCCCTGCAGCAATGGCCTGGTGATTCTGGGCATAGGGCATGGGCTGTGCATAACACCCTTGTAAGAAGTATCGTCGACTGCCATGATGTGCTGGTAGAAAGCAAAAGTATGACCTTTACACATGTTTCTAGGCCAGTACCTATGCTTGCAGCTTCAACCATGCAATTTATTGTGCCTGGTACCATTTCCCCTGTTTCTGTCTTACATTTTTTGTTTGAGGGCCTTGGACCTCAAAGCTTAGATTGTGGAATTGCTCACCAGTCCATCTACAGGCTCACACCTACTTCCCTTCAAATAAAAAGAGATCCATAATCCCAAAGCAAGAATGTCCACTCTGGTTGGCCTGCTCCTGACCATCCCTTCCTAGTAAAATGCAAGATGGTACTGCATCTTTCTCTGGACAGTTGGCCAAACTCCGGAGCTCACTGCCAGCAATATTAAGGGTCATCCAAGATTATTTTGATCTTTGGAGGTCATGAAAGACCTAGGTTTTCCATAAACATGGCCAGATCATGCACAGGTCAAATTACAGAATGAGGCAGTGCACCAGCAAGCTGGACTCCATTAGCTCTTTTCAGAGCTTCAATATTAACGTGGAATAATTGGAGCACCCCTCTGGAACTCAACCACCACATCAAGCACTTCACACAAATGCAGCCTCACCCCACCAGCAAAATACAGCACTCTTGAAAGCGCAAACTTTGAAAAAGCACGCCATTAGGGTCCGGCACCCTGGGGTCCTGGCCACGCCCATCTTGACGCCGGGGTAGCCCGATTGGCAATCGCTACCGGGGCACGGCGTGACGCACTTCCGGCTGGGACCGGCGATGGGGAGGAGGAGCTGGGGGTGCCTATTTAGGGCATGGTGCCCCGGCTCTCATCCTCTCCTTTTTCCAGCACCGGCCCCAGTTGCAGTGGACATCACGAGAATCTCCGGATCGTTGTTCTTTTCTCTTCCTCTGCAGGTGGCGGTCGGCGAGTCTACGCGACGTTGGGAGACCGGCGCTCGTCGTCGTCGCGGGAGAACAGCGGTCGTCGTGTGGGATCCTCGCAGCAATTCGTGGATTCAGAGGGCAGCGGAGTTGCTGCACAGCTGGAGTTGCGGCGCTGCCTAGGCAGCGAGGAGTTAGCAGTAGTGTATTTGCGGTACATGGAGGTAATGGGAGGGGGGCCTTTGGTTGTGGCATGGAGCAGTCGCGGGGAGGCTTTTGTGATTTTGCTTGGCTAAACGGGGGGGGCTGGATCAGGTGACCCCTCACGCCTCTGGTTCCTATGGCTGGCCGGTGAACATAATTAAAGACGCGCATAAAAGGAGGGATCACGTCAATTGTATTTGCCCCTCTCCCCCTCTGAATACCGACGGTAAGCGGGCGATAGCAAGGCTCTGGGGAGACTGAGCGCCGACAATTAACACGGCGATAACGCCCATACAGCGCGAGGTCAGCTGCAAGTGGTGGGCCCTGTGAGGGAACACTCGGATTGAAAGGGGATGTTTTTGAATAGGAAAACAGCGGGAATCCTCAATTGTGACTAAGCGGGGCTTAAGGAGGATACGTTGATATAAATTGGAGTGTACGATAAAATGCAGGGCAAGGTCTGGGAGAGCTTGGGGTTTTCAGTGAAGCCAGAAGACGATGCCTGCCAAAGGGGGACATAATGGAAAGAGAAAGGACAGCGATCCTGACCTTTCCCAGCTTTTAAAACTGGTTTTAGCAAAATTAAGCCAGAATGAGGAGAGTGAGGAGGAGGTAATGGGGCTGGTCCCGGAGCAGGAACAGGTACCCGGGGGGGAGGATCACCCCCGCAGAGCTAATGTCCCCCCTAGGTCGGCATTCCCGCCATTAGAAAAGAGGCCCAGGACACGCCCCAGTAAAGACAAGAATAAAGGTGGGAGAGTGGGGCAAAATGATAAAAATGGAGAGGAGGGATGGGGGGAGCAGCCCCCTTCCATTGTAGTACCCCAGGGGACACCCAGCGTACCAACCCCGCCCGCTCCGCCGCTAGTAAACCAGCAGGTGGTGCCTACTGCAACAGAGACAATGATGTAGGGGCAGTGTTGGCAGAGATTCGGGGCGCATTGAGAGCATTAGCACCCGCGACTCAACCCCCAAACACTGCTGCAGTAGCGCAGGCGCCGGTGGCGAACGTTTTGTCGGGAGCAGCCCAGGGCATGCTGCAAAATGTGATACCTTCGGTAGTACAGGCACCGGCAACACAAAGCGTGTTAAGTTGGGGAGGGGGCCAGCTCAGGGCACACCATCTGGGGGGACGCCTGCACACGTGTTAGGGATTCCTGGGGGGTCAACAGAGCTAACGCAGGGGTCCACAGTCAGCATACTGGCCTCAATGGCGATGTTATTGGCATAGTTAGCAGTGCCTGCAGCGGGAGGTCAGGTCAGCAGCGTCCCAGTGGCCCCATGGGCATCGTCACCAGCCTTGGGGGGTGCTATCAGTGAGATGCACAGACAGATAGGTCTCATGGCAAAGGCACAGGGGAAAGATGATGCGAGCACAGCGCCTCCAGCGGTGGGTCAAGCTGCCCCTGCACAACCCGTTGCATCAGCATTGGCCCCAACAGGTAAGGAGTCAGAGAATACAGGCAAGAATGTCAACGGCGGGGGGACGGCTATTGGGGGACAGGATACATTACTGTCCAAGCCAGGTAAATTGGCTTCTCATGTCCCAATGGACGTTAAAGAAAAGATTTGGAAGGGTGAGTTCATAGATATCTTCTCACTAATCAGGCCAAAAAGGAGGGAAGTAGAGGCTAAAGAAAAGGAGGGGAAGGATAGATCTTCCAAAGAAAGGAAACCAAGGGTTGAGGAGTCAATCACGAATTGGCTTTTTGGTTTTAACGTATTTGCGACTGTGATACTTGAAAAGAGGCCTGAGTTGGCGGTACCATTGGTATTCTATTCTAATAAAATTCTGAAGGCTCATGCAATGTACGGCGGGATGGCATGGTTGGACTACGATAGGGATTTCAGATGGGCAAAGGTTGAGGACCCTGAGATTGGTTGGGATCAGACAGAGGTGAATGTTTGGTTGGAAAGTGTTAACAACAAAACACCAATGAAGCAGCCCTTTCGTGCTTCACAAGGGGGGTCAGGCGAGAAGAAGGGGACTTGCAGGCATTCATCCGAAAAATTTGTACACGGCCAGCCGGATCGTGTAAGTTTAAGCATGCCTGTGCCTTTTGTGGCCACCCATCACACCCAGAATTCAAATGCATCAAGAAATCAAAGGATAGAGGCAGGGATCCCAAGGCATCATCCCAATAGGACGTTGCCCACGCCAGTTGAGATTCAGAAACTGATTTTCTGGCTGAACCAGTATCCCAATAGAAAGGCAGCCAGAATATTATATCAGGGTTTTTCCACAGGTTTTTGCATACCTGTGCATGGGGTACCACCTGTTAGGCATTGCAATAACCTACTATCGGCACACACACATTCCACTGTGGTTTCTCAAAAGGTTGAGAAGGAAAGCGCATTGGGGAGGATAGCGGGCCCCTTCGCTACCCCTCCATGGCCTGACTATGTTTGTTCACCGTTGGGTGTTGTGGTGCCTAAGAAAGACCCGGGTCAGTTCAGAATGATACATAACTTATCTGCACCTAAAGGGACGTCAGTGAACGATGCAATAGACCCGGCATTATGCTCTGTGACTTACTCTTCCTTTGACACTGCACTGCAGAAGTTACGTGACCTGGGCCCCAACGCCTTCATGGCAAAAACTGACATTGAATCTGCCTTCTGGCTCATGCCTGTGCACCCTGATGATTACCATTTACTAGGTTTCCAACTGAAAGGCCAGTATTACTATGACAAATGCATGCCAATGGGGTGCGCCGTATCTTGTAAATATTTTGAGCTGTTCAGCTCTATGTTGCATTGGTTGTTCACCTTCAGAACAGATCACGCAGATATTGTGCATTATTTGGACGACTTCATGGTGATGGGCCCGTCCTCGTCAGAAACATGCGGGAAAGCTTTGAGAGAACCGGTGTCCATGTTGGAGGAGTTTGGGGTGTCTCTGGCACCAGGGAAAACAGTAGGCCCTGTGACATGCATGGCTTTCCTGGGGATTGAGATTGACACAGTGATAGGAGAGTGCAGGTTACCATTGGACAAAGTGCAGGCCTTCTCCCAGGTAATTGATTCTGCGCTGGCGGGAGCAAAGGTGACGTTGCATCAACTCCAGGTGTTGGTAGGTCAGTTGAATTTTGCATTGCGTATCATCCCTATGGGGTGCCCCTTTTCCAGATCAATTGCAAGAGCAATGGCTGGCTTGACGAAGAAGCACCATAATGTTAGGTTGCGGGCTGAAGTGAGGGAGGACCTGAAAGTTTGGCGTGTTTTCTGAGGGACTTTAATGGGAAGGTAGTTTGGACGGCGCCGCCGGTCACCAGTGAGGCCCTAGGTTTGCTCACCGATTCAGCAGGTAGTGTTGGTTTTGGGGCAGTGTTGGGACCTCATTGGTGCAGGGATGATTGGCCGGCGGCCTGGCATGAGAGAAGTCTGACAAGGAACGTAGCCTTCTTAGAATTGTTCCCCATAGTGGTGGCAGTCACGGTGTGGTCTGACTTCTTTAGGAATAAATCTGTGGTTTTTTGGTCAGATAACATGGCTGTAGTGGAGACTATTAACAGTCAGCCTCACCCCACCAGCAAAATACAGCACTCAGGGCTGCCCATGCCTAACTTGCTGAAAGATGGTACATGTTCTACAGTTACAACTCTATCCTGTTTACATCTCTCTGCTCCACTCCATGCTTAGGGATAGCAGCAAGTTTTTATAACATGTTTGGATCTTGGCTACGAATGTCACATGTGACACTCACTGATTTCCCACTGTAAACCACACTCTACCAACCATGTGCAAGGAAATGTGTCAAAATTTACACCCAGAAGCATTTTGGGGTGTTATCATGGGCATACAAATACTGCAATACCATTCAATGTCATATGTGCCTAATTCTTCTGTATGTAGCATGCACAGGGCATGTTACAAGGCCATGCTATGCACGTGACAATCAGTTGCACCATATAACCTTGTATTTAGTTGTACCCTACAACTTTTTACTTGCTCTTAGTATAGTCAAAGAACTTGACTTTTGCATGCGGCATATGAGGCTCGTCCATTTGCCATATCTTGTTAGCCTTATGCCTTCGTAGGTAACGGACATGGAGCTTGGCCAAAGATCATGCCATGTGTGCACTACTTAATGTGGTGCACTATGCTCTGTGATGTTCCTTGCATGGCTATGCACTGTGTATGCTACAATCGTAGCCTGACTGTTGGCCATGGCACGAATGTCCTATGCCTTTGCACGTAACAGGCATATCCATGACTGAAAGACATACCCGGTGTAGCTATACTTAGAACAAAGCACCAGACACTGTATACGTGCTTTTTTTGCTCCGTATGCTACACTTGATTTCATATATGACTCCTATGAAGATGACATAGTCCATGTAATGTTGCCTGTGATGTTATGCATCGGGGCATTAGCAGATCAGTTGGATGGCTCCATAACTTACCATAACTTGTGAATTCCATTGATTTTTTTAAATCAAATTTGTAAGCTGTCCTATGGTATAGGTGTGTGTGTGCTCAGAGTAGGGAGCTACAATGTCCTGGAGCAGGATAACACCAGTGAATGCACATATAAGTGAAATTAATCTATTGGTGCGCTGGCCATTGAATGGATCTCTCGATCACAGGAACTTTAATGCTGGGACACACAAAGAATTATGCTGTTCAATCAAGGGCATAGGTTCAGGGGTGGTGTTTGAGGTGTTACACCCCCCTAATAAATGTATTTTTTAATAAATAGTTAGGTACAGGAGCTTTCAGTCGGTTATGGTAAAGTGTCTCTCGGATTTCACCTGGGATTTTTAAATACTCACTCAGACAAAAAAATTCACACACACACACTCTTGTCTCTGTTTAGAAGGTCTTAAAACATGGATATTTTACAAAATACTCTGTTTTAAGTGTCCCTCACAATCCACACTCCTTTTCCTTTCCACTGGCCCTTAAGCCCACCTCATGTGCAGCTTCTCACATAATGATTGACATGATATGCCAGCGTGATTATCGGAAAATTTGAAGCTTACACCCCCCCAGTCTTACTGACCAAGCTACGCCCCTGTGTCAATGGAGCTGCTGGGTTATGCAGAGGGCCACTGGAATTATGCGAATTGCAGCTGCAGCAGGCATTTTTTTGCATAATTGTTGATTCGCCACATGATCCACCATCTGCTGCATATTTTGAAGAATTTAAGAAAAAAAAAATATTTATAGGTTCAAATGAATCACCATTTTTTTTAAAAAGGAGGTGACATGTTTCCGCGCAGTGAAAGGCCATTTGCAGAGGTTGACTGGCTATGTTTCTGTTCCTTATTGCTGTATCTGGTTGTCAAACTGGTACTAATGAGGTGAAATAATTTGCCAAAAAATGTTAACATATGAAGTAACAGTATCACAAAAAGTGTTGTATTATGCTACATTTGCCACATAATTCAGGCAACCCTGCCGCGTAATGTGGTCCTCCTCTGCCGCATAAATCCAGTGGCCCGGGCTATGGAGGGCCACAATGGGCCTTGCACCCGTAAAGCTCACTATTGCTAGCCAGCTAGGTTCACGCTTCAGAAATACCAAAGCAAACATACAAAGAGCAGTTAAGTGAAGATGACATCATACGTCAGTAGGAACCACTGCTAATTTGAAACAATTTCTTCCATTAATCAATGCACAGAATAAGACTCTCTGTGCACCCATGTGTTAGCCACTAATCCTCTGTGTGGATTTAGGCTAACGAGGGTCGCCTGTTCTTATGTAAAGCTCCTTCTCCTTTAATGCACCCTCGCTCTTCAGCAGCAACCTAGCAGGCATGCCACTGACACTAGCTTAAGAAGGAAAAGGGGTCAATCATTAGACAGCAAAATTTCGTTATAAACAGGGTTCAGTGTAAATCAGGCCTCTGGGACCCAGTGCCACTACACCTGCTGCATGCACCATTGGTGAGACCTCCTGAAGTGTTCACTGCCAATGGCTGATCAGTAATAGACAGTGATGAAAGACATGAGGGAGAAAAATTCATTTTTTTCACTCAATAAAGAGGAATATTGTGCAATGCACCGTGGGAGCTGCTGTCCTCCATTAAGCACGTTCACAGGACTGAAAACATTAAAAACACAAACAAACAAGAAACGGGATTAGGACTTTATTTGAAGGGTTTATGCTATTAAACAAAAGGGCCACATGTATGAAACAATTTTGCATTCGCAAATGGTGCAAATCGCAAAATTCGTCAGTTTGCAAATGCAAAATCGACTTTCATGTTCTACGAAAGACTTTGCAGTCGCAAATTTAGGTAATCGCAATTTTTCGCGATCACCCAAAATTGCAAGTGCAAATAGGGATTAGCAATTTGTGATTCTGTTAGCACATGTATGAAACATTTTCCAAATGCAAACTGTGCATTTAGTAAAATGCATTTACCATCAACTTCAAGTCAATGGTAACCATGTGTAAACTTTGAAAAATGCACAAAACTGCATTCTTCAAAGTGCCATGTAGCACACGCATGCCCCAGGGCATGTGTGCGCTTTACTTGTGCACATTCATTTTTTTGGGTGGTGCTTCAGGGAGGCCTCAGGCCCACGGGCCCCCTTGGCTTTGCATTCGCTAATTTGCGATTACCAATTAGGTAATCGCAAATTAGCGAATGCAAAACTATTCGCACCTATGGAACGAATGGAGTAATATTACCGAATCACTATTAGGTAGTTGTAAGGAATCACAAAATGTTTGGCGATTCCTTACATACATAGCATTTACTGGCACATGCATCAAGGAAGGCTTTTGCGATTCCTTAATTACGATTATTAAGGAATCGCAATTAAGGAATCTCAAAAGCCTATGCATGTAGGAATCGCTAAAAAAATAGCGATTCCTAAACATTCCTTAATTGCGACTCGCAAATTGCGAGTCGCAAATAAGGAATGCCTTTCCATTCATTCCTATGAGCCTACAGGCCAATAGGAATGAATGGGAATTGCATGCGCAATTTGCGAGTACCAAATAGGTACTCGCAAATTGTGCATGCAATTTCAAGCGTGCAAGGGTGCCAAAAGGACACCCTGTTGCACCCCTGAAATTGTAATGTGCACCCATGTTGCGCACACACATGCCTCAAGGGCATGTGTGTGTGTAACATGTAACTTTGAAAAAAGCACTTTAGTGGTTTTTTCAAAGTTTTTGCAAATTACCGACCAGTTTTAATTTTCGGTAATTTGTGAGCCCTAATAGCGAAATTGCTATTTTAAATTGCTTCTAGCATTGCATTTAAGGAATCGCAATTTGCGAGTTTTGCATTTGGGATGATGCATCCCAAATGCTAAAATACCGGTCGCAAAGGGGCAGATTCT
This sequence comes from Calotriton arnoldi, assembly GCA_963921515.1. Taxonomy (NCBI): domain Eukaryota; kingdom Metazoa; phylum Chordata; class Amphibia; order Caudata; family Salamandridae; genus Calotriton; species Calotriton arnoldi. Next base: position 669,033 of record CAWUFW010005608.1, on the reverse strand, counting down.
GAGAATCTGCCCGTTTGCGACCGGTATTTGGTTTGATGCATGGGGCCCATAGTGATTACCAAATAATGATTCGGTAAAAATCGCTATTTGGTAATCGCAAAATGTTTTTTTGATACATGTGGCCCCTTGTTTCCCTTAAACAATTGCACCAAGAAAACCAACACCATAGTACGCAACACGTTTAATGTGCCTTTTGTTCAATAAAATTCGGAGCAGCTGGGGGCCCAAAAAAAAAACATCTGTCCTGAAAGGCCGATATCTCCAGGCTTCAGAGCCCTACACAGGGACACATTATGGGGTCACATTCCAGATAAACTTCCTCCTCGCTGTTAGCTCGATTGGTTATAGTTGGCATATTAAGTTCCTGTTTCTTGGCACAAAGCGCACAATATTGCAACATATTGGCAGGCTCATTTGCTTTTCGCAGCCAGTGTTGTGTCCAAATAAGCCCCCCCTGGGATAAACACGTGTATATAGACTGCAGGAAACCGAGCCCCAGCAGCAGGTGGCCTTTGGCAGCCTAATGAACGTGGCAATCTGTTACTATCACTGCCACGCTTTTCACTAGACAATTAGGCAACTAAGCATGTAATTATTCGGACCAACAAGAAGAGGTTCGTCTCTAATTTCATCTTTTCATTGCTGTTTACTCACCCGCACTCCCCCTCATTAATGAGAGATTTTCCAGTCCATGCTAATTGCTTTCGATAACATTCATTTCGGTTGAAAGGGAAAGACTCCCTTAATTGAGAATCGAAAGCATCTTTTCATTTCGAGTGCGCCCCGCTATGGAAATCCGGCTGCTCTCAACAGGTTTGAGCTAATGAAATTAAGTTACAGCGCCGCTGCCGTTGTAATAGAAATAAAGTAATTTATTCTCGTTGAAGCGTGTGGTTGTGGTCCCGGGCAATTAATGTGGGGCGTAGAGAGAAGGCGACTGGAGGAGGCTATCTGGGTGAAGAGACCTCCTTTCATCAGACAGGGCCCTTCAGCGCCCAATTCGGGCTCATCGTTTCTGGGTCGTAGCGCCTCGTGCGTGCCTTTTACAAAAGGTGTAGAGAGGAAAAACAAAATAAATAAGAGCGTAGGCCCTATATAGAGTTTGGAGAATCGGATACCCCTCCACAAAATGGTGGATGTCCCACCCGCCACATCAGAGGCGTAACGAAACCTGCGGGGGGGCCCCCCTGCAAAGTGCATGGAGGGGGTCCCCCCCCAAGCTCGGGACGCAGTCAGGAGCTGCCACCCTTGCACAGTGCTGGCGGGGGTCCCTTGGAGCTCAGGGGCTTTTGTTACGCCACTGCGCCACATTGCTGCATTATGGCTTATGGCATTTGTAATATGGTGGACGGGCTATCCGCACATTTTGACAGAATATTTTGTCTTCCAAATTCTATGTAAGAACCTTTGATTCCATTGGCAGGAATTTATTTTCATTACGTCCGTAGGAAAAAATCAGCATTTTTTTTTTCTCATATATTTTATTTGGGTAAATATCCTACCAGGCTCATTACAGCAAATTTAGGACTCTATGCTATCAGCATGTTGGGTTCACATTTTGCAGTTCAGTGATGTAGGTGGTATATGTGGATGACAACATACAAACGGGGGTTTGAAGTAGGGGTGGGTGATACATTTTGCTCCACCGGCGGTGTTCGCAGAGTTTTGCCCACTCCGGGTTACGCTTGTAACGCAGAGTTCCGGCAAAACTCTGCCAGCCGCCACATGGGCGAGTTTTTTCTCGTGCGCGGCTCTCCAACTGTAAGTTGGTGAGCAAGAATTGTCATCCACTAGCGTGATTTCAGGCGCTAGAACGGCATTCGGATTTTCTCAACGTGGGCAGTGGTGGGCGGTCGAGACTGTTTGCGGTGAGAGGTTTGTGCTATATAAAACTTTGAAAATTAAATGAAAATCTGCCACTCAAGTAGAAAATCTACTCGAGTGACAGCAAAGAAGCCGTACCCTCAGGGGCGATTTTGCAGTGTGGAACAAGCCTACGGCGCTAAAAATTACCATGAGCAGCGTGACGTGCTGATTCCGCCCGCTCGCGGAACTCCGTGGAATATCTCAAAATATCCATGTAACTCCGCAGAATTCCACTGCACGTTTTCTGCCCACCCCTAGTTTGAAAGAACTTGAGCTCAGTCAGGTAGTGGTTTATGCCTGATTGCGTAATGGATAATTCACTTCCTGACGGGGTTCAAGGTATCTAATTGGGTGCTTATTTGAGCAGGTTGGTGCAGGTGGTGGGCACATGCATTCACATTTTGAGACCAGGGCTCATTTTTTCAGCATTAGACCTTGAGTCAGAGGAAGGGAAAGGCAGTAAAGGAAACATGAAGAATGAAAATAAAGATGGGAAATAGTGAAAAAGGTAGAAAGGATTGATAAAAAAACGAACCAGCAAGAGTGAGATAATGAGACAGGAAGTGTTGGGAAGTGGAATTAAAAGGCATGAAGTGGAATGAAGACTAGGCAGCCTTGGTTTTCAACAACCCCACCATTGTAGTGTCGGAAGGCTCTTAAGAAATGTATATGTTCTAACAAATTAAGCACTGATAGATGAATGAAAGAGGGATCTAAAGCCACAAAATTTGCATAGTACATCCAGTACAGCCCAGGGAACTAAATGATGATGCAAAATATACATTTGTGTTTGCCCAACGGGAACTAGAGGTGATGTGTGGATAATTAATCACAGTTATTGCAGATTTGTGGATGGAGGTATTAAGCGGGCTAATATTTGAATAACTAGAAACAGTGTTTATGTAATTTAAAATGATTGGCTCTATTAATGCTGTAAATAAATAGCCGGCTTTGCAGCAGGATTCAGGCGTGAGGCCTCCATTAAATTAATTATGAAGTCAAGGATTGCTATTTTCATTGCCCCTCTATATTAAAATAAATTACATAAAACAAAGAACATAGAATTAATGCAATTAATATTAGCTTATATGTATAGGCAGGGAAAATAGTTTTAATTTGCCATTTCTAAGCGTATGCCCATCTCAGGATTGGTATAACTAACTGACATGTATACCAGTAATTAAAAATAAAAAAAATGTGTTATTCAATTTCATCTTTATTCGATCTCCAAACATAGATCATAAAAGATAATGATAAAAATAAGAATAGTAAGATAAAAATGTGTTATTCCGTCTAACTCATTAATTTTTAGCCGTATTATTTTGAGCTTTTGAGATTGTCTTTCGCAAATCATTTTGGTTGGAAACTTACACATAGCCCAGTTTGCATTTTTGCAATCAAGAGCACCGTTTGCTGGATTTCCACTTGGCCTTTAACTAATTGTCTGCATTTTGATAGGCTGCCCTTTCTGCTTTGCAACCAGGAACCCAAAGTTGCTGTTAACCTGTCTCTGGCTTTGCTTTAATATCTGCATTATTCGTGTCCCTTACCAGCGAATATGTAAATGCTTTATGTGCTGTTCTAGATGCCTTCAAAAGACGCATAATGGGGGGAGACATATAAAATGATATACTGCATGCGGTTATGAATATTTGAAGGAATTATGTTGTGCTATTGTGTGCACAGCTGAGAGTGCTGACATTTGATTTATAGCTTTAGGAGCGTACCTGGGGTTTCTAAGGTTACCCAATTTCATTCATCCATAGATATTTGAGATCTACATAATCCCATCATATCATCCACTGTCTCTCAAAGTGATGTTGATAAATGGGACCTTCCTCGGATGATATTTTAATTCAGGAATGATATATCTCACTATTTTGGGCATTTTCAAATATTGAAGATAGTAAAACCCGAGGGCTTGTGCATACAGTATGCAAAAAATTTAAAAATAAATCCAGGATTTGGATGGCCATGGTTGAACATGTGACTGAGGTAGGTTTATGTATCGTGTATGTCTCTTCTACTGCGTTAAACATGTATGTACTATTGTGTGTGTAAATATATATATTTCTTTATCACAGCACCAATTTTGCAGCCTGTGATGTACAATACAAATAGCTTAGCCAGGCTTCACATGTTGGTTCCCTAATTGATATATGGATAACACTATGATTTGGAATTGATATGGCTCATACGGTTATTTTAGTTCTTGTCGGAGGATTAAAAATCCATAGTTTTACATTACTTTTATGCAAATTAAAAAATGGCCCTACTGTGTAACTTTCACCAAACTTCACTGAAATCCTAAAAAAATGACAATGGCCATTTGGCCCTTCATACATGGACCAAGAAATCAAAAATGTACAAAATTAATAAAAAAGTGAGGGCCAGATGTACTTACATTTAGTAAGTCGTAAACCAATAACAAATTGGTTTGCGACTGCTAAATGAGCAGATTGGTATGTGCTTTGCCTTCCTAAGGTCCAGTTTGTATTTTTGTACACTGACTGGACAAGTTTAGAAATCACTATTTTAGAGACTCTTAATAGAGATTTACTATTTGTGATTCACAAAAAATGTAGTGGTAGCTTACATAATCACTCCCACAAATGTTAGCCATGATCGAGGTGATGCTGTGCTGGAGGAACTTCATAGTGAGGAAGAACGTGCTGAAAAGTCACTGGGGTCTGATTGCAACTTTTGGTGGTGTAGGAGCAGGCCACACACCACTGCCTTGCTCCCGCACCAACAAGAGTCACCACCACCCGCCGGATTACAAGTAATTTCGTGGTCTGTCGGGCAGGCGGCATGGCGGTCATGTGGGGGGGGCTGTTTAAAGGCTCATTGTGAGCCTGAAACAGCACCTCCGCAGGTTTGCCAGTGCACGTTCCTGCATAGGAAGAAATGCACTATGTCGTGTGCACATTTCCTCCTGTGCAGGGGGCACAAATTCAGGGGGGCACTACATGTGCCCCCCTGCCAGCACCCCGTGCACAGGGGCAAGAAAGGGCCTGTATGAGAGCAGCTCCAAAATTGGTCTGAGTGGCCTGGACTGCCGCTCAGACAGTGCCTGGGAGCCTGCAGCTGTTCTCCAACCCAGCTGTGAACACAGCTGGGCTGGAGAAATAGAAGTGCGCATGTTTGTTTAGTCGGCCAAAGACAGCCGACCAAACTTACATGGGGACTTCTAAGTGCCCACCACTCCTCCCTTTCATGGCCCGGCCCGGCCCTACACAGGCATGCCAGCTAAGCCAACCACAGAAAAATAAAATGATATTATGGTTATATTTTCATTTTATTTTTCTGTGACTTACTCTAACCAGTGGGGCGACGCTCCTCTGCCATTACGGAGATTCCACCCCTGCTAACACCATTAGTAGTTGCTTCACAGTGATGTCTAATGAATCAAAAAAATATAGAAGAAAACAACAGCTCATTTTTTCAGGTATTAACACTCATACAAGCTCTGTAGATAGACTCCATTCTAGCGCCACCATTCTACAGCAGCATACAATTAACATTTTTAATGAAATGGCACCCTGCAGCTGTGGTATTGCAAAATGAATGGTTCAGATGACCAGTGCACTTGAGGCATCCAGCAAAGTTCAAATGACCCCCAGAAATATCAGTACTTCTGCACAGGAAAGTGACGACACTTCCACAATTACTAGTGCATCTATGTCAGGGACCCAAACATTCAGGGATCAATATCTCGCAGAACAGAACCATAAGTTTTCAGGTGCCCAAAAAGTTTCTAAAGGGTGCAAGAAACGATAAATTATTGTTTATAAGTGATTTTTTATTGCATTTTAAGTTTTTGAAAAAAGTTGTAGATGTTTTCCAGCAGTAAGATGTTACTATAAGATTTATGAAAATAAAAAGGTTTATATTTTGTTTAAAACCCTAGACAAGTATAAGAAGAAAGAAGAAAATATTTTTCAAAATAAAATTTGTTTCTTACCTCAGAAGGACCCCTTTCGTGATTAGCATTGAAGTGATTCTGGCTCCTGGTGTCATAGCCGAACTGGTAGAGATATCACTATGGCTAGAGGATTGCTGTCAATAAGAGGAAAACCCTAGAAGCCCAGGCTTCTAGATGGGTTAAGAGGATCCTAGCTAGCAATACTGTTTTAAAGAGCCCTTGTTTAAGATCAGTGACTAGCTACAGATAGGACAATTGTTTGAGTGGGTGAATAAAGGGCGAATGCACCCTGAAGGTAACATGTTACTACAGTACTGATGCAAAGTTGTGTCGGAGACTAGAAAAACCTCACACGAAAAACGTTCTGGGGAAAACGGTCTCCCACTGTTGGTGAGGTGCTGGTCTGGAAAGCGAACCACCAGGAGAGAAAGTCTCCCAGGGGATGCAATCAGTCAGTTAATGTGAGTAAAGAATAATAAGAACCTTCTTATGGTAATAGAAAGATTTGTGAGCAGGCCACCATCCACAAGTCATCCTTACAAGAATATGCAAACTATTGTCAGTCCTTTAACTTCTTTATCACTACACAATAATGAATATAAAAGTGAGACAAAAGAGAAATTCCATGTTGAGGGTTGCTTAGTGAAGGACATGTGCAAGCTTATCCCCAGGTTACTTAAAATCCTGTCATCAAGTCATAAAAAGACCTAAAAAGACTCAACTATCAGTTTTTAGATACTTAAAAAGTCTTTCAATGGCATATATCTTCACAAACTGCCCCCAAATCCAGTAGAGAAGGCCAAAAATCTTGGGGTGCTGATAGACAGCAAACTCATCTACTCCCAACAAACCAACGCCACAGTTTCAGCCTCTTTCTATCTGTTAAGGAAACTTAAGAAAGTAATGCCTTACATTCCCAATGATCTCAGGAAAACAGTTGTGACAACTTTGGTGCTGTCAAAACTAGATTACTGTAATGGCCTATACCTTGGGCTACAGAAACAGAATCTGAAAAAACTTCAGATGGTGCAGAATGCTGCAGCCAGGCTCTTACTGAACATACCTAAGCACCAATCAATCAAAGAGGAGATCCAGAAGCTCCATTGGTTGCCTGTGGTGCAACGTATTAAGTTTAAGGTACTCTGCCTTGCCTATAAAGCAGTGAATAAGATCGGACCGGTACCTTTGAAAAACCTCTTCTTATGGTACCATCCATGCAGACAGTTAAGATCTGCCAATGCTAGTTTAATGTTGGTACCTAGGATCCGAACTGCGAGTTGGGGAGGCCATAGCATCGGCTACTGCGCGGCTAAGTTATGGAATACACTCCCTGTACACATGAGAGAGGCCAACTCTCTCCTCTCTTTCAGAAAAGAATTGAAAACTTGGTTATTTCTAAACTAAGCTCCACCCCCTTCCAATCTTCTCAGGGTTTACGTTCCAGTTCAGCGCCAAGACACCCCAGGGTATTCGCGCGCTTAAGAAATCACATTAACATTAACATTAACATTAACAAAGGCAGCGGAGTAAAGGGCTCACCTTGTGTAATGGAGTGCTGCAAGAGCAACCAGCCAGTTGTTACTTTATCAGTGGGTAAATAGCATCCCACATTGCTATGGAGAACAAATGTTACCTCATCAAGACTACTCAGAAAGATTTTGAAGTTGGGTACAACTAAATTATAGGGAATACTGACTTCTCACGAGGACCGGTATGCATCTGTCTGTGCTTGAGGATGGGTGAACTGGCTTCGTTCAGAAAGGTATTGAGAATTGCATCAGCTGCTGTATTTCAAAAGGGAATCAAAGGCGTACAGTCCAAAAATACCACAGCCGGTTCAGGCATTACCAAGAGAGTGCATAGGCCCTACTCAAGTCTTGTCAACAAAGTGATGGTTCTGTTATGTCAATGTGCCCTGTTTACATTTTTCTTTATACTACTGTTCCATTTGAAAGCAAATAGTGGAGGAGTTGGGCTCACCTCACATAATGGATGCCAATTTCATTTAATTCCTAACTGCTTTTTAGGAGGTTACACATATGAGTCTTTCATTATGTTTGTCCTCACTTGGGTTATACAGGTGCTCATGGAGAACCTTGCACATTCCTTGGCAAATTTCTCTAGACATTTGGGAGCGCCTTTTTGATTTCCTTAGTATACAGACGGTCTAATTCTATGAAGATGTCATTCTTATTTCTTTACTTCTGCCTGATCCACAGAAACTGACCAAATGGTAAATCCTTCAAAATATGACTGTGTTGACCTCTGTAAAAGAAAACTGAGTTTCGTTTCTCTCCATTGGCTTTATTATAGAAATGCAAATACAGTGTATTTTCTTGTGGTTTGTTCAGAGGTTCATTTAATTGTGGCTTCAAGTGAATTTTAGTTGCATCCTCTGGGCATTTAACCATGTCACAATTTTTTTTTTCATGGATTAGTGTCTGCATTGACACACTTTTTCTTATAGTCTGCTACAAACAAATTTCCTCTGTATGAGTTAATGCAAGCTCCCATCGCTGTTCATTTATTTTGTTGGAAGAACTCAGTTCTGATAATGAAACAGACTTGTGTGAGGGCTAGTCTTGCACATTGTATAGTGAATCCTGTCAGTATTTTTATTAAATCAGTTAGGTGTCGCCTACATGGTTATTAAGTCAATGGCTGTTTATTAATTAATATTAGTGTAAAAGGGTTCAATATCCAGTTTGACATTATCTCACACTCAGAGTTATATTTGGTATCTTTTACACCCTTGATGAAATCTGTGTTATCCCTGACAATTAATGGAATAGTCGGGAAAAATGGTTGAAGAAAATGGCTAAACTATTGACACAATGGCTCAAGTATAGAGCAGCACACTGAAACAATGATACATCCATGAGAGCATTGCAGTGTCTTAAGAAATTTTGAAAGTTGTATACAGTCAAAGATATGTGATGAGTTTTATAGGAAACTCTAATTAGTACATATTATTCAAATATCCAGCGCTTGCCCTATCAATTTTAGAATCTGCAACTGAAGGTAGATCAGTGGATGATAGGGCAGTCTCACATAATGGTCTTGGTTGTTTAGTTGGAATTAAATATGTTATTTGTAATTGATAGTATCTTATCTCACAGTTGCACCATCCTGATCTATGGGCTTGATTTTGATGTTCATATTATTTTTAAGGAAGTGAGACAACCTCTTTCTGACTTTGAAATGTAGAATGTGATGTATTTGTTGTTTTTTCAATATTCTCTACTTCACTTAACTCATGTATCTCAAGGTATTTCTACTGGCATGTTATGTAAACGAGGATTGAAAGTAAAGCACGCTTTTGGTGTCTACAGTTGGTTTGAAGGCATTTTGAAAAGGCACAAAAAATGTAAAATATGTTGAAAGAAATTTGGGCGCTCAGTAAATACAAATTGTAGCACCTTGTTAAGACTTGTAATTTCATCTGCAGCGGGTATATATGAGGATACATTAAATCTAAGTCTGGTCTCGTGTGAAGAGGAAATAGTTGGATACATTGCTACAGATCAGATTGGTTCTGTATTTGGCAACCTGCTGGTTAGTGATGATTTCTTTACCCCTCTCCTATTTCCTTACTATAAACCCCCAACTAAAAGATGGTGTAGTGAAGTTGAATCAGTCAATGTCAATGTTGTTGGGGTTCAGTGCTCATGCTGGGTTCGGCTCTTTGTAGCAGTCGCAAAGAGCGCTCTTAAAACATAAATAATCCCCTGTTAAAGCTAAGTTAAGTTAGAATGCCCTGTTTACTGCCCACTTCTGACATGACAAACCCCAATAGCCATCCTCATGGCTGCGTAGAATTACCCTACTCACAAAACTCACTGGGGCCTCTGCACAGGGCCTGAATATGTGGCTTGAGGTGTACTGGATAAAGAGGAGCCTAGCTGGCTGCTACATCTAAAGCTCTAAATACTCTGAGCTACAGAGTGGTCCATGATATGTCAAAACACATGCTAACACAAAAGATTTATAAACTGATTTAGACTCAATACACAGAAAACAAATATTAAACAAAACCACAGATCTGCTTTCACACAACTGTTCTGACAAACGTGAAAGAGTTGTTTTTGTCCTCTGTGATAGCACATTACTAACAATAGAAGAGGGGTCAAGTGGCCTAAACTCAATAAAGAAATTGTTATTATACATATAATTTTTCTTTGGGTAACTAAGGTCAAAACCTTACTAGGAAACAGCCAGGTGGATGATATAGAGATATTCATGGTTTATGAACATCTAATCATTTAAACGCATGTTTTTGTTTATCAACGACCAAGTATAGGTGTGCAGCAAAGGGAGGTAGCTTAGAAAACCTTAGTTTTATAAAGGTGGTAGATCTAAAAAAAAAAAAAAGGTCTGATGACAATGGTAGGAAAAGAGAGAAATGCCAGTGTTAATGAGTCAGTGATGATTTAAGGATCGCAAAAAAGAATGTTGCTTTGATGAAGAAAAAATCAACAGGTGCACATGTGGGAATAGTTATTAGAGCCTATGATAAAAATTTAATATGAACAAGCCAACAATACCTGTGTGAATGGGGTACAGGCAAGGGGTGTGTTCCCCCCTCTTCATTCTTGAACCTTTTGCAATAATTTTAAAGTTAGCTCTTCCAGTAGTGACCAAACTTTTCATATCGATCTTGATGTTTACAAATAGTGCTGTTCTTTTAACATCTACCATATTAGCCATGCACAGATTGCTTACTGGCTCTACTGACTATTTTACCCAAAAGAGCTTGGTAATGAGTGAGTTTCAAATCAAAAGGATCACCCTAAATAATTGATACAAGCTTCGAAGAATTTTTAGGGTTAATAGAAATCCTCATGACCAAATTAGGAAGAATGATATCCTTGGCAAAAAATTCAGACTGAGAAATTAGCATTGATACTCAATCAGGTCCGAAATAAAATTAAATGCTTTAACTATCAACATAGTTGTACTTCAGTTGCAGTCATAAAAATGCATATAGCGCTAATGGTATTGCTGCTGCCGGATATGGCAGTGGATTGTGGATATATAGCAATGTCAGGGAAATCTAAGTACCTCAAAATCCATTTTGGAGAGGTATTGTGCAGTTGGGGCCTTGCAGCATACCATTGAGACTGTTAAGGTTGGAACTGCTTTTTCAGCATCAACCATCATTATATATGTGGATATCAAATTGGTATTAAAGAAATAAATGGCATGTATTAGATAGGTGGTATTCGCCGACATTTGCTGTCCAGGTAAAAAGCCAACCTGGTCTTTGTGGATTATTTTCTAGGCAACAGGCGAAATTCTGTTAGCCCAGACTTTCATTAAGATTTTATAATCGGAATTAAGCAGACTAATAGGTCTAAATAAGTTGACATCACGTGGATTCTTCCCTTTTATAACAAAACTGATACTAACTGATACCTTAAATATCTGGGGAACCTCTTCGCCATTTTCGACTGCATTAAAAAGCTCCACTAAAAACAATATTAATTCTTTCTGAAAGACTTTATAAAACTCAATTGTAAACCCATCATTCCCGCAGGCCTTTCCTGATGGCATTGCCGCAATCACCTGACAAATTTCTAGTGCTGTAATATCGGCTACTAATGCCTCAGCCTGACTACTTGACATTTCTGGTAATCAATCAATCAATCAGAATTTGTGAAGCGCACTACTCACCGTGAGGGTCTCAAGGCACTGGAGGAGGGAGTGCGCAGCTCCGGTGGGGTCAGTGGAAGAGCCAGGTCTTGAGGTCCTTCTTGAACTGGTACAGTGTTGGGCTCCATTGGAGATGGAGAGGGAGTTTGTTCCAGGACTTGGCTGCTAGTTAGGAGAAAGATCTTCCGCTGGCTCTGGTCCTGTGATAGCGTGGGACGGTGGATAGGGGAGAGGTTGGCTGAGCAGAGGTTTCTCTTGGGGGCATGGAAGGAGATTCTGTTGTTGAGGTATTGTGGTCCGATGTTGTGGAGGGCCTTGTAAGCATGTGTGAGCAGCTTGAACGTTATCCTATTTTCGACGGGGAGCCAGTGAAGGTCACGGAGGTGTTGGGTGATGTGGTTGTGTAGTGTGATATTGAGGATAAGTCTGGCTGTGGAGTTTTGGACGGTATGGAGTTTGCGTAGGAGTTTTTTGCTGATTCCGGCATAGAGGGCGTTGCCGTAGTCCAGTCTGAAGATGATGACGGTAGATTGATATCAGCGAAATACTGATGTATGGCTTCTTGTGGAACAATATACTTTGCGGCATAGAGCTCATTATAGTGAGCAAGGAATATTTTTGCAACCTCCTTCTTATCAGTTGTCAAAGCCCCAAACCTAGGTACCTGTAGTTTGGTAACTAAAGCAGCTTCCTGCTTCACCCTAGAGGACCAGGCCAGCAATTTTCTGACCATCTGACTTTCTACATAGACTCGCTGTTGGTGAGCTCATCCGGAGCCGCCCCTCCCTCCCCCAGCGCCTTGAGACCCTCATGGGTGAGTAGCACGCTATATAAACCCCTGATTGATTGATTGATTGAGCTCAAGAATTATTTATCTCTTTGAGTGCAAAGAATTCCCTGAGTTCTTGTTTAGCGGTGGCCTGTTGATGATTCATAACAATACGCTCAACCAAGGCAATTGCCCTAGATTGAGCTGCAGTATCAACTACAAGTTGGAGTTCCAAAATACTAGCTCTCCACCTCCTAGATTGAACGGCAGTGAAAGCCATCATCTGCCCGTGGGAGGCCGCCTTAAAGGCACCCCAAACAGAGAAGAGGGCAGCGGTGCCCTTGTTCATCTGAAGAAATTCTTTAATCCATATTTTCATATTATCCAGCCATTCCTGATTGGAAAGAAGGAGACAGTTCATCTGCCACCTGGATCTCTCCCATCGCCTAGCGTCTAATTCTATCTTAACAGTAATGGTGGAATGGTCGGAAAAATAATTTGCCTATATTTGGGAATCAAGAACCTAAGAGAGCGAGAGATAAGAAAGTAGTCAATATGCGAGGCCGACTGAAATTGGTGGGAATAGTAGGTATACTGTGACATTTCCGAGTAGGCTCTCCTCCAAGGATCAATCAATTGATAATCTTGGATCATAGTATCCAATACCTTTTTAGTTAGAGGCTTCAATTGTTTTTTTGTTTTATTCGAGGTGTCAGTAGCTAGATCCTGAATATAATTAAAATACAAGAAAGAAAGAGAGATGGTTGGCCACACTATTAGGGGGATAGTCAAACTTGAGGTTGTCTCCAAAAGAGGGTGAGGTGCACGTGAGTGGGGAAGGTGTCTCCTTTCTGTTCTTGTGCCCTCACACACCCTTACGAGTGTAAAGCATCATCATCGGGCTATGCTCCTCGTGGGGGTGGCGCTGCAGTCCCTCACGGGCCCTACAAGAGGGCTCTCTGTTGGAGATCTTTTCAGGAGATGCCGCAATTGTGCATGTGGGTGTGTGGGGAAAAAGGTGATGTGGTGAGTAAGTGGTTTAAAATTACCTGGTAGTGCCCCAGAAGTTTAATGGGGAGTACTCCAGATAAGTTCGCAGGCAGACTGTTAGGTTTCACAGTCGCCAGATTGGGGTGATCCACTTTGTCACTCCGCATTTGCACGACCAGCCGAGTTGGCCCCACTCTACTACGAGGAGGGTTTCTAAGCTCAGAGCACACGAATAAGACGTGTCTCGGACGCTGTGACGTCCTCTAGACCTCAAGATAGGTATGGTGGGTTTATAGGGTGTCTTTTCCCTGAAACCCATATCCTTCTATATCTCAAAACAATCCTTTTCTTACGGTCCTGATGAAGCGCACAGGGATCCATTAGGGACCGACAGACTGCGCGAAACATGTCGACCATCTCACACTCTTAATTTTCATACACTATCTCTGCGGGTTGAGAGCGGTGGGAACAAACTCATCCCTCCCTTTATTTGTTTGAGGAGGCTCTACAACCCTGCCCTATTTTTAACTTATCTGGAGTACTCCCCATTAAACTTCTGGGGCACTACCAGGTAATTTTAAACCACTTACTCACCACATCACCTTTTTCCCATACACCCACATGCACAATTGCACATCTCCTGAAAAGATCTCCAACAGAGAGCCCTCTTGTAGGGCCCGTGAGGGACTGCAGCGCCACCCCCACGAGGAGCATAGCCCGATGATGATGCTTTACACTCGTAAGGGTGTGTGAGGGCACAAGAACAGAAAGGAGACACCTTCCCCACTCACGTGCACCTCACCCTCTTTTGGAGACAACCTCAAGTTTGACTATCCCACTAATAGGGTGGCCAACCATCTCTCTTTCTTTCTTTTATTCACTTAGGAACTGATACCATTCTAGGGTTACAAGTTGTTCTCGGGAGCATTGGTACAGGACCTACACTTTCCTCTAACTATCTCCCAGTCCCTCCTCTACATTGTGTTGATATAATTAAAATACCCCTCCCAAATATTATTGGACCGACCACTCCTCTCATCAAGTTATTAATTTTTATAATATATTTAGGGTCGTCTACTGTCGGGGCTTAATAATTTATGAGATGACAAACAGAACCATTTACACCGGCAGTAATCCATATCCACCTGCCGAAGGGATCCCTCTGCACCTGTATAATGTCCCAGTCTAGCCCTCGCCCGAGATATATCGCAACGCCCCTCATAGCCAGCCCGGCAGAAGCAAAATATGCCCTTGCATAATTCTTGGGAATTTGTCGTTTCGGGAAATTGGACTTTAGATGAGGGTCTTGCAGAAAAAGTATTTGAGGTGCAAAAGAAGTAAGCTAACCTAAGTAAAGCCCCATACTTTTTGCTATGCGAAATCCCATTCACATTTACCGATATTATACGTATCTCAATCCCCATTTCGGAAAGGCCAACAAAAAAATTACTTTTCGGTTCCTATTTTTGTCTCCAATGATACTGTCCTATCTATGATTCTGCTCTTTTCTAATATCCGTTCCCCCACCACCAACCCCACACTGTGACCCCACTCCTGGATGGAGGGGAATAGCCCACAATACCCCTCTCAATCCCCCCTGTCCAAGCGCCTGAATAGACGCCCCTGCTGGGTGCCATGTTGAAGCACCCTGAGTGAGAAACCCACCCCCCCACACCGTTCGATACTAGTGAATCTCTCTAGCTATATTGGAACCCTCCCTCTCTCCTTTCCCTCCTTCTTCTCTCTCCAGCCCTTTCTTCTGGTGTCACACTTTCCAAAACTAGCTGGATGGAGATAGATTGCAGCATTTCTTGAGCTTCTTCAAGATTTTTAAACATATGAAATTTGCTCTTTACTAAAACCCTAAGTTTAGACTGTTGGGCTATTGCTGCCTGAGTACCCTGGGCCTTAAATAGATAAAGATGTTTCACAAATTCCTTTCAACGCCGTGCTGCTACAGCGGACATATCAGAGAAAATTCAACAGAAAGGTACTTTGTTAGTCGAAAATTGTTTTCTTTGGATGGCTCTCAAAAGTATCCGTTCCTTGATACGATAGTTGGCAAAATTAACCGAAATCATCCTGGGCAAGTTTGAATTGGGAAATGGATGGGCTGGTACCCTCTGGGCTCTTGTAATTGACAAGTCACCTGAGATTTCTGGTAGGACATGATTCTTTATAAAAGTCTCAACCCATTGAACCATTTGGGCCCCTTCGCAGACTTCTGGCACCCCCACCAGCCGTAGATTGGAAAGTCGCGAATGGTTTTCCAGTTCATTGATCTTGTTTTCCAGCGACAATTTGTCTTTCCTTGCTAGATCCGCCTGCTGCTGCAAAGTCGCCATTCGACCTTGTTAACTGGGATCCCCTTTTTTTGCACTTAAAAGGGTTGGATTTCCCATTATAATCATCAGTATGCTATTTAATATATACAAGGGCGCTCAGGCACATTTTTTGGGGAATTCCAGCATGCTTGGAGCTATAGATATAAATCAGGGGACTCGGCAGGGCTGTCGTTTATCGCTTGTACTTTTTACCTTCTTTATTGAACCGTTGGCAGCCAGGATAAGGGCCAATCGGGCAATTAAAGCTTCAATGGAAAGGATCGGCAAGCTCAAATTATTTGCCAATTATATAATCCTGTATCTCACGCCTGATAAGTTCAATTTCAACACAATTTGGGGCGAGTTTCAGCAGTTTCAATCTATTGGCGGGTTCAAAATCAATCATTTTAAAATAGAAACCCTGATTTTTAGCACCTCAGCTGATAATTTCCCTCGTAGTTTTCATTATCCAGTGGTTTTGATCAATCCGATTCGATATCTAGGAGTTTATGTAACTAATTCCTATGCGGAACTTTACAGGCTGAGCTATGAGGCAACCTTAAAAAAAATTAGGGATCTACTTGATTGATGGTCTCTCCTCCCTCTTACTCTTATCAGCCATGTTGCACTCATCAAAATGTCAATTTTTCCTTTATTAGTTTTTCATTTATGAATGTTCTGATAAAAATTAATTTGGATTATTTTAAAGAACGGTATACTTCTTTTCTTCAGTTTGTTTGGAATAAAAAAGCACCTAGAGTCAAATATCCAGTTCTACAATTGGGAGTAAATCAGGGCGGGCTGGAACTGCCCCAGATATGTGTCTATTATGAAGCTTCCCTCCTCGATTTTTTGGTTTGTATATCGGATTCAAGGGCGTTATTAGAGGATTTTTTTATTATTAGAATGGTAAAGGAAGCGGGATCACAGCTTCCGATTTTTATTAAAACGGCCAAACTCCCAAAAACAACAAGGTATAAGACATTACAAGACCTCCAGTCTCTATACTACCCACACGCCAGTGGCCAGGTATGGATATCTCCAGTTAAAGGAATGTAAAGTTTTAGGTTTACAAATTCAGTCCACCCAATAAGGTTTTGGAATTCTAATGGCTTCAGAGAGCTGGGCCATTTTCTTTTGGGAGGAAGTTGTATCACTTGGCACGAAATTTTAGCACAGTGTCGAGATCGTAGTAAGCCCTTTTTTGGATTTATCCAAATTACCCACCTTGCGAAAAAAAATTGTTTTCCTCTTCGTGTTGTTCCTTCACCATTATTGACCGCTCTTTTTAAAACCAGGTTGAACGGGATGGGTAACTGGTATAGATTTCTGCAGAGTCAAGGGGAAAACCATCTAATAAAGAATTTCTTGGCAAAACTTTCTGCGACAACGCAATGCTTTTTTCCCGAGGTTGAGTGGCAGACAATGTCGCACCTTGCGAAAAAAATTGTTTTCTTCTTCGTGTTGTTCCGTCACCCTTATTGACCGCTCTTTTTAAAACCAGGTTGAACGGGATGGGTAACTGGTATAGATTTCTGCAGAGTCAAGGGGAAAACCATCTAATAAAGAATTTCTTGGCAAAACTTTCTGCGACAACGCAATGCTTTTTTTCCGAGGTTGAGTGGCAGACAATCTCGCAACTCAGTAGTAAAGCCTTAAGGGCTGCAAATTTTAAGCGTATGTCTTTCCTCTCACGATGGATGGCACACTACACCCCAAAAGCTTTACATACACTGTACCCAGAATTGGAAGAAAGATGTTTTAGGTGCCAGCAACCAGATGGTGGAGATTGGCTTCATACTTTCTTTACTTGCCCATTCCTGGCTCAATTCTTGGGAAAAAATATTTGGCACCCTAAGTAAAGACTTACAGAGCCAACTCATCCCAGAGGCCGCTGTGGCACTTTTTGGTTGGTCAAAACAGAAGCTAACAGCGACTAATATTAAAGCCAAGCAAGCCTTTATTTCAATCACTTCACTGGTGGTGCGATCCTTGATTCTACAGAATTGGAGGACAAGTATAGTTCCCACATATATAGAATGGCTTGAGAAAATGAGCTGCACAAGTAAATTCATAGAGGCTTATGCAAAAAGGGTTGGCGTGATCAAAAGGTTTACGAGGGTTTGTAAAATTATGGAACAAATTGGGGATTGATCTATGTTGTTTATCCTTCCATTGGTCTTGTACGATATATACTGCTTTTTCCACTCAAATAATTCTTATTTATGAGGCAATGAACTATAATATCATTCTATGTCAAAGGAGATTTTTACTTTTTGCTAATGTTTTATTATGATTGTAATGTATTGCTGCTAGATTATACTTTGATTGATCCCTTTTTTATCACTTACCGACCATATGTTGAGTATTTACCGAGACATAATAAATTTCTTTATATTTCTCTGATCAAATAAAAAAAAAAAAAGTTGGAATTGGGCATCAATGCAATCTCTAATGAAATTTCCCTAGGATCAGTTAGATAGTGGTTACAATTGTGGTAAGATAGCAAAGGTCAATGCATAAGGTGACACTGAGTTATTAAATATTGGAGGCAAAACAAAAAACCAACTGGCTTCAGCATATTAATAATAGACTGATACCTATAGGATGTGACAACCTTTGGCATAACCTGAAATTCATTAATAAAGGTATCAAGGACTTAGCACTGAGAATTAACGCTCATTCTTGATTGCGAGAGGAAAAGGTGAATCCACCCAGTTACTAAGGTGCCACCATGCACAGACTGATACATGTGAAATAAGCTAAGTGTCTCCTTAAAAGGGCCCCACTTAGGAGATAAATGGCACAGAGGGTGAAAAAAAAACTCCTTGGCAATTTTGTAGCCCTTGCTTGGAGATAAAGCATAATACTTAAGAGATTAGTGGAGCACCTAACTCTCCCTGACACCAGGGAATAGAAAAGAGCCAGACAATAATAAAAATAGTAGAATCCAGTAGAAGTTATAGCATCTAGAATCATAAAATCAATGGCATAAATTGAAGTAAAGGGGTAAAAGTGTGATAAAAAAATTAGGGAAGGAAATGCATGGCCACACATTTACCGCTTGTTATTGCCTCCTTTATAAATGATTCAAACAGGAAGTGACAGAACAAAAACAAATACTCTTCTTCATCTTGGATTTGGAACATTGGATATCAACCTATGGACCACCATCTTGGAAAGTGCTGTTGTGTAGGGTATCCAAGTCCCTTTCCTGGAATCCATGGCATTTTAGCAACAAAGAAGAAGCCCACCTTTGATATTCTTTATTCTATGCTGAATTATGCACTTACACTGCTGCCCTTTACATCTGGCACTTCAAATGGTTCCCAGCCCACCCTTCTGGGTGATTGCAAGCACAGAGATGCTAGAACACTCCAGGCAGAGAGTATGCCCAGACACACTCAGACTGTGCTGCCCAGCAATATGCTGTAAGGTAGCCCAGGGGGTGCTTTCTCCTCTTCTGAATGCATGAAGTCTCCGGTAAGCTCTTGGTACTGCTCTCTGCACTGCTTTTAGCACTGGTGGTTAAACAACTATAATGGGATACATGTTTGATGTTCATTGTATCTGATGCAAAAAACAGGTTCAAGGCTATTTACATATCTAGAAAGAAAGGATGATGTTAATTTAGGACCATATCTGGATGCCATAACTCTAGCTATAATATCTCCTTAAGTGTAATGTTTAGATTAAATGATCTACCAATTCCTTTTTCTTCATTACTTTTGAAAAGAGCTGATGGTAATAGCAACATTAAACATTGTATTTGTAATGGCACCACCAAAGTAGACATGCAGCATTTCTTGATCTTTTGTTCCATCTGTAAAGATCCACGTCCCAGGTGGATGATTACATTGTTAAAAAAATTGGCACAGTGAAGGTAGTAGTGGCAATTCATAGTTTTATATCTACTACCTCGGAAGTACTGAGAATGTTGTTTTAGTTAATTAATTTACTACACACTGGTCACAACAGGCCATGCTCATTGAATTTAATTGTACATTAATTTATTACTGACAGTGAGAAAGTGAATTATTAATTGGGGTGGATGGTATTCCACCACAAGTAATAAGGTCGCCATCTTGTGAGCTCCAGTTAAAGCTTTCAGTATTTTAAACCCAAGCTCAAACCCTGGTGGATATGGCAGAGAGTAGATAGGCTTAATTTAGAGAAAATGTGTAAATTATTTAGAAATAACAAAACAGTTAAACAATCTGAACCTAAACATAATAAAAATTCCACTCCAATTAATAAAATGGTTATAATTTAATTAACCTAAAGACACCAAAACAACAAAAATCCAATAAGGGGTACTAGAGATATGGATTTGAGAAGATTTAAGTAAATATAGTTCCAAAAAGCACAAAACACCAATAATGGTCTATGGTCATGGTAGACTGGGACCTATGTGCAATTGCAGACCGACTGCGGTGAAACTCATGTCCGATACAGCAACCAATTCCAACCCAGTTGGAGGTTTTACCTTGGGACTTAGCCTCTAAAATTGATCTCAAAAACCTTCAGCGGGTCGAGGCTTCCGTCTGTATCCGAAGAAGCCTTTACAAAGTTGGTTATGTGTTGGACGAGGTCCTCTTGAAGCCATTCGTTTGGAGGGAACAGCTGTGAGTGAGTAAATTCGAATTTCGTGCCCAGTTATATGAACAGACCCAGACAACCAAGGCAGAAAATGGGCATTTCAAGAGACAGAAAGAGGAAAAACTTAAAGGAAACCAGAATATTGCACCTCTTAAACCTGTCCAGATTACAGTCCTGCTGCTGCCTCGAAATTGAAAGCCCTCTTTCCTCCTCACCCCTGATCAACTTGCAAGCCCCTTTCTCCTTACAGTAATGTTCTTGCCAAATTGCTCTCTCTCCATAACATAAATATCTTTCTTACTTCACCACAGTGGTCCCCTCACCCACCCATGTATTTCTTGTACCTTACTATAAGCCCCTCTCTTAATCATTGTTCCATTCTTTTGTAACTAGTTATGCCCTGTTTAAAATGGATGGATTGAAAAGGAATATGAAAGCAAGCATGTTGATCCTTATGAGAGGGAATTAAGAATTCCAGGCAAAAGAAAAGACGTACATCAATAACACAGAGCAATATGCAGGTTGTGGTTTTCTCAACAGGAGAGCATACCTTACTTTAGGCCTCATTATAACACAAGCAGAACAAAATGAATGCATTCTTACATGTGTTAATCTTGCGCTGCCTGGTTATTTTTTTGTTAGGTTTTTCTGCTCCTGGATTTACTGGGTGTGGGAGACCCTGAACTGATTTTTCTGGAAGGTAAAGGCGTATGGAAAAATGGTATGAAACTTTGGATGCAGCAGTAGCCAAGTCTCATTTCTCATGCTAAAAAACCTATTGCTTCCCTCCCCTACTACCCAAAGCCCCCCTCCCCCTCCCTCATCCACCACCCCATGCACCAACCTCACATACATTTACCACCTGCTCAGAGCATTGAATGAAAGTGATTCATTGTTTTTTTACGGCCCAAAAAAGCAGCCACACACAGAGTAATTCCCCATTTCATTGGGTTTTACTTGTAATTGCATGGTGATTTCACCACACAAAACTTTAAAATTGTATGCAAATTTATCATGCAGTAAAATAATTGTTTAATTTGAGTCTGTGGTTGCCAGTGGGGTCCACCGGCACTCATTTCTTGGGACCAGGACTTATTTTTTGTTAACAGACATTGACCCAGAAGGGAGAGAAAGACAGAAAAGGGAAAAGAAGTAGGAAGAGAACGATGGAAAAATAGTGACAAAAGGAAAGCGCAAGGATAAAAAACAACCTGCAAGAGTGAGATAAAAAGACTGTGATTGTAGAGTAGGGAATAAAAAAGACCCTGGGTGCATCAGCAGCAGGTTTCTGTGCAAAACTTTGAGCCCTGGCACTTATTCTTTTACAAATTAGGTACTGAGTAAAATCAGCCCTGTACCATGCAACTCACAATTAGGGCCCGATTCCGATGCAGTTTGGAAATCTTCCCGACCAAATCGGTTTGGGAATGGTTTCCGACTGACTCGGATCGGGAGAGTCCGACCGACCGATTATGATGCATCCGGATGCTTCCAGATACGATTTGGTTGGACTCCCATTGACTTCAATGGGGGCCTATATTCTGACCGAATGCATAGGCTCCCAATGAAGAAAGTGGTGGCTGGGGAAAATACGGCACCCTGTGGCGAGCACCCCCTAGTGCCTGCCACACTGTGCATGGCTGGTAAGGGGGGACCCATGGGTACCCCCACGGGCCCAATTGGGAAGGCTCTGGGTGCAGTGGGGCCCGCTACGGGCCCCATAGTCAGATTCCAACTGCTGATTCGAGTCACACGACACGATTCGGAAAGGCTGTCTGAATCCAGCATTGTAATCGGTCGTTCGGAAACGCTGCCCGTAGAGACGTACGATTCTGCTCCGTGCGGCTCGGTCATTCCGAATGCCGTTGGGTTCGGATTGGGATATTCCTAATGCCTAACTCGCATCGTACTCGGTCAGTCGGAAACCTTTCCACTCATCTCTATATTGATAAAAGGTGACATTGTAAGGTCTTACTAAGGGCATGATTGTTTTTCAGGCCTCAGGTATCTGTTAATTTTCCTGCATACCAACACCCCAATTTGACTCCTGTTTTACTGCTGTTTTTTTTCTGCTATTGCTCATCCGGGCTTTTTTAAAGTTTTCATTGACACCAAAATAGTTGTTGCAAGGCAGTTTCATTAATTCATGACCAATATATAAAGAAACACACTTTTGTATTATATCTATGTGCCTCCTCTCATAGTGCCCGATAACGATGTCGGGCGGACAGCAACCGACCGACCGTCGGGTTGCGGTCTGCCCGACATCTGCCAGTGCGGTCCACTCACCGCATTTCAATGTGGCAG
The DNA here is from genome assembly GCA_963921515.1 of Calotriton arnoldi. Taxonomy (NCBI): domain Eukaryota; kingdom Metazoa; phylum Chordata; class Amphibia; order Caudata; family Salamandridae; genus Calotriton; species Calotriton arnoldi. The sequence continues at coordinate 646,601 of CAWUFW010005608.1, read as the reverse complement.
GAGCTGAGGCATCGGGGGAGGGACCATCCTCTGCACTTCCAACGGGTAAAGGAGCCTGTCGAAGCGTCAGAAACACACAGAAACACACATAATCCCATAATGACGGCTGAGCCAGCCTCAGCTCTGCTGTCGGCATTATGCAAAAACAACAATTGATGGACAGAATGCAGAACAATGTCACACATTCACCCCAGTACAGAGATCTGGGCCTAAATCCATCGTTTTTTTGCTCACCATGCCATTCCAGTTTGAACCCAGCCATATGCAAATAAGTCTTGACCCTGTGCCCAATGGGAACAGTCCAGCCCGAACTGCCAGGCCAGGTCCTACCTGGACTGGAAACAAGCATCCTAGGACCGGTTTCGGGGTTTCACCCCTCATCAGCCAGGATAGCTTGACTCCAGTGGCATGGAGAGCACAGGACCCACGTCTGGGCATACCCGTCCCACTCGGGGTGACAAATGCAAAAACAACAATTGATGGCCCTAAGTTGGCAGGGTATGCCCAGACATGGGTCCCTTGCTCACTTTGCCACTGGATTCAAGCTAGCCTGGCTGATGAAGGGTGTTACCCAGAAACTGGTCCCAGGATGCTTGTTTCCGTTTCAGGGAAGACCTGGCTTGGCAGCTCGGGCTGGACTGTTCCCATGAGGCACAGGGTCAAGACTGATTTGCATATAGCTGGGTCTGAACTGAGGTGGCGAAGTGAGCTAAAGAAAGATGATGGATTCAACCCAGATCTGTGACTTGCGGTGAGTGTCTGAAAAGTTTCAGCGCTCCGTCCATCATCTCCTTCTGTTTGCTTTGTTCGCCCTAAGTTGGCAGGGTATGCCGAAACGTGGGTCCCTTGCTCACTTTGCCACTGGATTCAAGCTAGCCTGGCTGATGAAGGGTGTTACCCAGAAACCGGTCCCAGGATGCTTGTTGCCGGTTCAGGGAAGACCTGGCTTGGCAGTTCGGGCTGGACTGTTCCCATGAGGCACAGGGTCAAGACTGATTTGCATATAGCTGGGTCTGAACTGAGGTGGCGAAGTGAGCTAAAGAATGATGATGGATTCAACCCAGATCTGTGACTCTGGGTGAGTGTCTGAAAAGTTTCAGCGCTCCGTCCATCATCTCCTTGTGTTTGCTTTGTTCGCCCTAAGTTGGCAGGTTATGCCCAGACGTGGGTCCCTTGCTCACTTTGCCACTGGATTCAAGCTAGCCTGGCTGATGAAGGGTGTTACCCAGAAACCGGTCCCGGGATGCTCGTTTCAGTTTCAGGAAAGACCTGGCTTGGCAGTTCGGGCTGGACTATTCCCATGAGGCACAGGGTCAAGACTGAATTGTATATAGCTGGGTCTGAACTGAGGTGGCGAAGTGAGCTAAAGAATGATGATGGATTCCACCCAGATCTGTGACTGGGGGTGAGTGTCTGAAAAGTTTCAGTGCTCCGTCCGTCATCTCCTTGCGTTTGCTTTGTTCGCCCTAAGTTGGCAGGGTATTCCCAGACGTGGGTCCCTTGCTCACTTTGCCACTGGATTCAAGCTAGCCTGGCTGATGAAGGGTGTTACCCAGAAACCGGTCCCAGGATGCTTGTTTCCGGTTCAGGGAAGACCTGGATTGGCAGTTCGGGCTGGACTGTTCCCATAAGGCACAGGGTCAAGACTGATTTGCATATAGCTGGGTCTGAACTGCGGTGGCGAAGTGAGCTAAAGAATGATAATGGATTCAACCCAGATCTGTGACTGGGGGTGAGTGTCTGAAAAGTTTCAGCGCTCCGTCCATCATCTCCTTGTGTTTGCTCGGCATTATGATGTCACTTTCTGACAGCCTTTACATGTTGGTCTTTCTATGGCCTTTGCTATGAGGCCCCCCTAAACCTCCCTAAACGTGTGGCAGGCACCGTGAGGGTACAGGGATGTTTAAGAACATCCATTTTTCATTGTCAGCTTGTGCTGTGGGCCTTTTCCACTCGCCACACAAGCTGCCATTGTAAAATGGATGTTTCCGACCTCCCATAGGGCTGTTGCATCCAATTTGTGCGGTTGGAACCGCCGACCTATGGTCGGGCGGTTCCAGTCCACTACGGTGCCTCCCGACATTGTAATGATGCCCTTAGTGTCTCCATCTCCTTCAAAGTAGCTGAGATTTATGTGCTCTGTGGCAATAACCAATTGATGCTCCACATTACTTCATTTGGTATGAATGCTAAGCTGTCTTGCTTGACATAGTTTTAGAGACATTGTGATTTAGGATTAAGCCTGAGAGTAATTTTAATTACACTGGAGTAATAGGAGTAATTTTGATAGTTCCATGTTACTCTTTGATGCAAAATTTCCAATAATTATGCGATTATGCCCTCTTGCGTAATGAAGAGTTGTATGGGAGAATTAGTACAGAAACAACACATTTAAGGAGCGTGAGCAGCTGCTCGTGCTGCTGTATGTTTGTTTTCCATTTAGTGCTATTTTCTTAGCGCAAAATTAATCCTCATGTCCATTTTGGACATGAGGGTGCATTTTGCTCTAAGGAACTAGTGCTAAATGCCAGGAGTAAGTTGGGGAAAAGCCTACCACAAGAGCACACTTAGCCAGCATGTATTTCTGCTTGTGCTGCTATTACCGTTATGTTGCATTTAGTGATATTTCTTAGAGCAAAATGCACCCTCACATCCATTTTGGATGCGAGATGGCTTATTGTACAGAGAAAATATTGCTAAATGCAGTTTTACTCATCCCACATAATTACGTGAATCTCAATGAATTTTTAGGTAATTCGTGTGATTACGCTACAAGGAATTTCGTGAGTTACGCCTACCCCTACTTAGGATTACAAGAATTTGGATGAAGCAAAATGTATTGCAGGTCAAAAAATCATTTAAAATGGGGGAGGTATCTCAATCATTGACTGAATGAAGAAAACTACTCAAAGGGCAGAGCAGTAAGTATGTAACTTTTTCTAGTTGCTGCATGTGTTCTCTACAAATGCAAACCTGCCATTGAGCAAAACCAGGTGCTTGCAAGGGTACATATTGTGGAGGGAGTGCGAAATTTGTATAATTTGCTTTTGTGTAATTATGCAAGTTTTAAAAACTGATGAGAAATTACGTGTAATTACTCAAAATTCAAAACTGGCATTTGGCACTCTGTTTTGGATGAAAGGAAGCATTTCACACTAAAAAAATGCACAAGCACTGCAAGCAGCAGCCACTTGGTTTCTGGTCATTTGCATTATTCCTGTGTGTTTGTATTTCATTTTTGCCACAAATGGCATTTCATTATTCTGCATGGTGTAAGAGCATTATTTCGGGAATTCCACATAACAAGAGTGATGCAAAATTACGGAAATTATGCAAAATTATGCCAGTTTAACAGAAATTTTACCTGGGGACTAATTATTTGGTATAAATTGGTGAGATGTAAAACACAAACTTACAAAGTACTTACAAAGCCTCTGCTATAATGTAGGACGTACTGATGCATTGTAAAGTTGCATTCAATGGAGAATGGCTTGTCAAAAATGAAAATTCTATTTTTTTGCAGGAAACACCTTGTTGCATGTGGCTACTTTTGATGCCGGGGGTGATATGGGTCTGGATCCCAGTGCTATATTGGAGTAAGTAATACCATTTAAAAAAATGATGTGTCTTTTTTTAATGCTATGAGAGCTTGAGAAACAACATCTGGTGGAGACAATGTGGGTGAATGCAGGGAAGGAAAGGGGAAATGGCGGTGCAGGAAATCATAATGATAGGCTATGGGAGAGAAAGGCCGTAGTCTTGATGTGAGCTGTGACTGAACTCCCGCAACACCTAAGTAATTTGCCCCAGAATAGTACATTTCTTCTTGTGAGGAATCTAGAGCTCACCTTTGTCTTCTTGTCTTAACCAGCAAGGCTTTCTTCAGAAAAAACCACATAGGGCACAGTCCCCAAACAACTAGGCAAAAATAAAAATTTTAAACAAAAGATTTTAGAAGGTCCAAAACAAATTATCATACAAAAATATAATAGAAAGAAGTATAAAAAAGTTATAACATCAGATGTCCCATGTTATAAAGGAAATTAAAATTGCCCCACATGAATATATTGGGAAAAGGTATCATTGTTGTGCTGTTGAAACTGTGAAAATGCAAAGATTTTGCCATATTCAGACTCACAAAGCTTTCGGAAGGTCATAAATCTTCAGCAAAGCAGTAGAAAAAAGTCCTCCAGTGGACGTTTTTCAACAAAGTACAAGTTGATACCCACATTTTTGTAGCAGTACGATTTTGAAGAAAAATCATCAACGCTTCAGAATTGGCTCCTTAGACTTAAGTCTGTTTGTTAGATGGTGCTCACTACTCAGTTTCTAGGTCAACAAGAAATGTTCAGTTTCAACTGTTCCACTGGATTGTTTCCAGGCAGGCTACAGCTTCTTCTCTCTCAGGTAATTCAGCTCCCTCTGGCATTACGGGGGGGGGGGAGTGTCACAAGAGGCATCAATGGAAAGACCATAACCATCTATAGCCATGTGGGACAGCAGTAGGTTGGTGCCACGACACATAGACCGAAATTATCTTCTTGTCAAAGCTGTGAGATAGGGAACAGTGACGTAAAATCGACTGCACCAATATTGTGACACAGAAGTATTGTGTCTCACATATCGTTGACACAAATATCATTTTCCTATACTTATAAAAGTAAGTATAAAAATATCAAGTAACAAATATCATTTACACTAATATCGTTAAAATATGACAAAAAGATTGTTTTTCAACAAATACACAGTTTAACATACTAAACCTTAAACATTTTAATAACTAACTATAATATAATGTATAATATATAAATTGAAGTAACATTTAATATTAAAAATAAAAATATAATTATGAAACATACACACATAAAAACATATGTGAATGTATGTTTATATAACAAAGGAGTGTAACACTAAAGAGAAGAGCACTCATGTATCCTTCTTCACTGTAGCGTTTTGCTAATAGAAAAAAACTTCTTTAGGTTTTTCAGAAAGCCCTCACTCACCAACCTAGTTGGTGACATGCTTCATCATCGGGCCCCACCAGGAGTGGCCGAATGCCACCCTAGTGTGCTACAACGCCAGAGTTACTGCGGAGCTGGTTCAGTGATTGGTGAAGAGTGAAAAAAGTGAATGTTAAAAAAGTCCAACTTGTGTCAAAAAAATCTTTTATTTATTTTGCCAATTAGACTTAGTTAAAAACAAGTGTAGGATAAAGGACCAAATTAAAAGTCCAAATTTATCCCCAGGTGTAGGTCAACATGTTTCTGCCTTTGAGGGACATATCGTCAGGCATTCGTCAGGACCAATATTTGCAGTGAATGAACCCGGCGGTATGGGCGCACTAAGGCCCACCCTAACCAAGGGTTACTAGTGTGAAAAATGTTTATCCCAAAACACTAGAGAGATTCCCTCAATTTAGAGAGGAACCGAGTTTATTCTGTGAAGATAAAAAATGACAAACATACACATAGGAGACAAAGAACATCATCAGGTTATTTCGATACGCCCTAGATGAATGTCATAGCAAGAATAACATGATCGGGTGCTCATCGAGGTGCTGAGGTAACCATAACAAGGACACGAGTGTCAGAATTTGTGATCTCGTGCGCCTACTCAATTCGCATGATTCCCGTGATGCGAACAAAGGTCGAGGACCCTCGTCGCGCTAAATGGCGTGCATTATTAAAGCAAATGGTGGGCAAAGGAGTGTTCAAATGCCCTGTTAAAATACTGACTTATATGTGTACTATACCTACCAGGTCCACATGAACATGGACAAAAACAGAAAACAAAATAGTGCTCATAGGGCAAAATAATGACACTAAATAAGCGAGAATTCTTACAAAAAGTGCTAACTCTCAAAGCACCATGGGTCTCGGGAGATGGGTGATGGCGCTTTGGCACACCCTAAAAGACAAACCATAAATGAGGAAAGACACAAAAAAGCCATCACACACAGGAGCGTACTTAACTTCTGTAGGGTATTACTCACGCCCTGTCCGCCAGGCACCCGTTTGGAACCTGAGTGAAGTCTCTCTAACCGGACCCCGAGGAACAACCGTGGTCCAAATGAACGCTGTTAATAAAGCCCCGGGGAACAAGCGGGAACCGCGGGGTGGGCGTGGTTCCAGCGGTAAGCCTCACCAAACCCCTTGGCATCAGAGTTAGGTTGCAAGATAACAACATAGCCAATCCACACGGACAATAACAGTGAAAGCAAGCCAGTCAGGGGGGATATTTGAAAGGTTGTTCCACACGTCTCCAATCAGAAGGAGGATAGCATGTCCAGTGACTGGAGGCTGGCGCGAGCGTTGTCAAGGCAACGTTCGCGTAATCCCAAACGATTATTTTATTTTATTATTTTATTTTTGTGTTTTATAGAGCGCGAACGTGACCCGTTAGGGTATCAGAGCGCTTTACAGAGTCATAGAGTTGTACAAGAGGCATGGAATCACAAGAGTGTATCATAAAATGGGAGGGGGCAAGGTGTTGAGTACAAGAGGGAATGGGGGGAAACAATGTACAGCTTTCATTACAGTTGCCGAGGACAGGCCCCAGGTTTTTTGGTGGGGTGGGGGTCATCGGAGGGAGACAAAAGCCGTGAATTGATCAGGGTCTCTGTGGCGGTTGATGGTAGGTTTTAGCCGAGGAATTTACTCATGAGGAAGGATTTTGCCTCCTTTTTGAAACGTGCAAGAGAGGGGATTCTTCTGATGGCGGGTGGGAGAGAGTTCCATATTCTTGGTGCAGCCCCAGCGAAAGCCCGATTATACGTTTTTTTTTCCTAAAGCGTGCAGGCTGGAGTAGGAGGTCTCCGGCGGATCGTGAGTTTCTGGTTCCTCCGGATACCACAAGTTTCTGTACAAGGTATGCAGGGGAGTTTGAGTATAAGGCCTTGTGTGTGATGCATGCTAACTTAAGCTGTATTCTTACCTCGAGAGGAAGCCAGTTCAGCGCTTTCAGGTGTGGAGAAATGTGATCAAATTTCCTTGTGCCGGTAAGTAATCTGGCGGCCGCATTGAGGCAGGCTTTTAAAGGTGCTAGGGAGATCTTGGGTAAACCAGAGAGGGTGGAACAGCCATATTCCAGTCTAGAAATGACTAGTGCTTGGACTGCCAGTTTTAGGTCGGGAGCGTCAAGGAAGGGTTTCAGTTTCCATAGGTAGCTCAGGTGGAATCTGGCTGATTTGGCCATCGCGTTAATGTGGTCCCGCATGTTCAAGTTGCAATCTAAGGTTATTCCCAGTGATTTGGCCGAATCCACAATGGTCGGTGGACAATTTAAGGCTGTGATGGCCTTAATCCATATCTGAATCTCAGGGTCAGTTTTTGGAGGGAGATTAGAAGGAATTCTGTTTTCTTTGCGTTGAGTTTGAGTTGATTGGAAGAGAGCCATTGGACGGTTAGCATCAGGGCCTCATTCAGGGAGAGAATTTCCTCGAGGGAAGAGATTTTTATGTAGATCTGAGTGTCGTCAGCGTACATATGGTAGGAGATATTTGCGGTGCGTAGGACTTCGGCAAGCGGTTCCAGATAAAGGTTGAAGAGGGTGGGGGACAACGTTGATCCTTGGGGGACCCCAATCGTGACCGATGAGGGAGCGGACAGGTTGCCGTTAATTAGGAATCTCTGGGATCGGTTTTGGAGGAAGGATCTGAACCATTCTAGGACAGAGCCATCTAGTCCCATCCTGAGTTTGAGGCGTTCGAGTAGCTTCCCATGGTTGACCGTGTCGAAGGCCGATGATAGATCTAGGAGGATTAGGAGACAAGTTTTGCCTTGGTCAAGGGCTTGGAGGGCATCATCGACGATGTGGAGCATGGTGGTTTCAGTGCTGTGTCCCGGTCTGAATCCAGATTGGAAGTCATCGAGTAGGTGGAAGTTGTTGATGTGACGACTTAGCTGCAGTTGCACACATTTCTCCAGCACCTTAGCTAAGAGAGGGATGTTGGAAATAGGTCTGAAGTTGTCAGGGGAGGCTGGATCCAGCGACGGCTTTTTCAGAATGGGGAGGACTTGGCCCACTTTCAGAGAGTCAGGAATTGATCCCTGCCGGAGAGAGGCGTTAATTATTGCAGTCCAGCTCGGAATAATGGATTGGGCGGCGGCAGCTAGGCAGTTAGAAGGGAGCGGGTCGTTGAAATGGTTGTTCGGGTTTAAGGTAGATAGGATTTTGGAGACGGAGTCTTCGTCGTAGAGTGTGAAGTCGGTCCAGTGTGCTTGATTCTTAGGTGAAGCCTGTTGGGGCGGCGTGGAGGGCGGAGGTAGGTCAGGGGGTAGAGAGTATGAGGCGGAACTAAGATCGTTACTTAGGGCTTTGATTTTGGCCGCAAAAAACGAGGAGAATTCCTCGGATGATATTAGAGACTTGGGGTTTTCTTTCAGTGTTTTGGCCAGTTTGCTGGATTGGTGTTTGACCAGTTCGAAGAGTTTGCGGGGTCTGTTCTGGGCGTTCCTCAGTTCAGATCTGAAGAATTCTTTTTTGAGTTGAGGATGTTCCTGTTGTATGTATTTCTGGCCTGGCGGAGAAATTTTAGGTGAGCGGCAGAAGGGTGCTGTCTCCAGATTCTTTCGGATTGACGGAGGGATCTCCTCTCATTGTTGAGGGATCCAGTGAACCAAGGGTTTCTATCTTTGATTTGCGTTCTTTTTAGTTTTAGTGGGGCTAGGTCATCCAGAATGTTCGACATAGTTGCAGAGTAGTGATCGTTGAGGTCGCTAACCGTTGTGATATGCGAGGGGGGAGGTCAGCTTTGCACCGAGCCTCGAGTTCTTTGTGGTCCAGGTTCTTGGTGTCTCTGATCCAGCGTTTAGTAACCACCGGTTGTGTTGTCCTTGTCTTGTGGGTGCCAGGTAGTAGGAAGGCAATGGCGTGGTGGTCAGACCAGTCACAGGGGTCTATAGAGATAAGCTTGACGGATGCTTCCTTAGAGATGATCCAGTCAAGAATGGCCCCCTTCGAGTGAGTTGGGAGTGAACAAGATTGGGTCAGGGCTTGATCGGCTAGGAGGTCTTTAATGGCGTTGACATGAGGGTCCTTGGGATCGTTCCAGTGTAGGTTGAAATCGCCAAGGAAAATGTCTTTAGCGTTGGAAGAGCTCTTTGCTGTGAGAATTTCCATGAGGTGGTCAGTGAAGGAGTCATTCATGCCTGGGGGGTGGTAAAAGATGTGCAGGTTGCACAGTTGGGTGGAGTTACTGGAAATAGAGAGGCGAGGTATTCGCAGGAGTCGGTGGTATCCGCCAGGAGTTCGGTGACAAGGAGGTTGGAGCGGTAGATGCAGGCGATGCCACCTCCTTTCTTGCTATGTTGTCTGTCCAGCCTAGCAATGTTATAGTTGGGAGGGACTAAGAGGTCTAGGAATGGGGATGAGGAATCGTTTAGCCATGATTCTGTTAGAATTGCTAGGTCGAAATTCTTGTTCAGGATGAGAGCAGCGATATCGGCGGCATGTTTTACTGCCGAACGGCAATTAATTAAGAGACCAGTCAGGGAGGGGTCGGAGGGAATGTCGGGAGTTGGGGCGGACAGGTGTACAGGTGCTAGATTGCTTCTAATCACACTTCTGTTATGGAGGGTAGCTGATCTGCAGGGGTTGATAGCGACCGTGCGGATGGGATGTTCTGCACTCACGTCTGATAGGCCAGGGGTAACTGGGGCTGCATTGTAGTCCTGGAGAATGGCGAGGATTTCTTTTTCAGTGAGATCTAGGGGATTTGGTGTGGTGAGGGAAGGATTGTAGGAGAGGACGAGAGCTAGGGTTTCCTCCTCCGTTAGGTGGCAGGTATGTTTGCGAAGGCGGAGGTGCCTCGAGGATGTAGGTGGTGGGTGTTTGGGGAGCTCTGTGATAGGAGTGGAGGTGGAGTTCAGCCGGGGCTTGAGTGTGGCGAAGGAGAGTTCGGCAAGGTGGAGGAGGTTCGTTAGATCGGGAATGGAGAAGTGGATGCTTTGAATTATTTTGGCGGCTCTGGAGTGCAGAGTATCGATATCCATATAAGGGGGGGGCGTGGTCGAGGTGCTAGGAGGGTTAGGATGGGTTGTGTTGGGGGCAATGGGAGGGGTGGTTTGTGGGCTGGCAGCGCTGGCTTGACCTGTATCGTGGGTTATTGGAGGCGTACCGGTCTCAGAGTCCGGGTGGGGAGCTAGTAGGGAGGAGACCAAGGGTCTCGGGTCGATTGCGTTAGCAAGGCCGGTAGATGAGTTAGGGGGGTTAGGGTGAGCTGGGTTCAAAACCTCAGGGATAGTATGGGGAGATAGTGGGGAGGAGACCAAGGGTCTCGGGCGGTAGTGTTAGCAGGGCCGGAAGACGACCTAGAGGGGTTAGGAGGCACTGAGTTGGAAACCCTTAGAGGGGTGGTTTGTGGGAGGTTAGTCATGCTAGGCAGGTAGGTCGGAGGATCGTCAAGGCGGGTGTTGGTCGCCCTGCCCGTGTTGTGCACATGGTTTCTGAGGGAGGTAAAAATGTCAGCGAATTTATTGAGGTTTTTGGGTGAGGCTTGGATCAATACAATGCCGCTTTTGTAGAGGGTGATGGTGAGGTCGGCTCGCAGGGTTTCGGAGGGCGCTATAGTGAGCTTAGTGCCGTAAGGAATGTTTCTGGTTGTGCGTACATTGAGGAGGTGCGCAAAGGAGTTGCGCCAAGAGGGGGTTCTTCTGGAATAGAAAAGGAGGTCGTTGATGATTGTGCCGTTGTCCGCACAGAAACGCAGGTCAGAGATCAGTGTCTCAGGGTGATTTTTTAGGGTGAGGTGCTTGAAGGTTTTTGTAGCGGTTTTGGAGAGGTTAGGGGGGTAAACCAGGGTGTAAGAGTTTACCCCAGTAGTGGTCAGGCCTACCATGTTGGCTAGGGTTGGGCACGATGGGAGAGGTATGGGTCAGTACGCTGCAGATTTTCTTATGTCCGTGATTGTAAGGGTAGTAACCTTATAGGAATAAGAAATTGGCCTGGTAGTAAGGTAGAAGAAATTCCTGGAGCTTTCCAAAGTTCAACAAATCTTTCATGGTCTTCTATGGCAGGTCAGTGCCGCTTCAGGATGGCCGCCACCGGAACAGGGTGCAGCTGTCCTTCTTCTGTTGTCTTTGTCTGAACAAGCCTGGCTGGGGTGCAGCTGTGGACCCTTGTTTATTTTTATAGCTCAAGTCCTGTGTCTATGGCCATCGCCGGGTGCTGTTCTTTTCGTGGCTAAAATGCCCGAGGCAGTATGGAGGGGCAGCTTTGTCTTCATAAGGACGCCATTTTAAGGTCAGGCAGTGAGCAGTGACAGAGCCGTTTAGATGAGCTCAGATCGTTATTTTTCAGCATTGTACATCTCGCTAGAAGGAGAGTGTGCGAAACTACTCACGATGTTGTTGAAGTGCCCTCATGTGCCCCCAGTGCCAATCCGAGTGAAGTGTCCTAATCTTGCCGCCATTTTAGAGTCAGGGAGTGAGCTGTGACTGACTCGAATGCTGAACTCATGCACCGGGGTTGAGATGCCCCTCAAAGCGTCAGCATCATGCTTCATAGGCAATCGGGCGATGCAGAGGGGACGCCTCCAGTGAAGTCAGAGATCGCTGCCGGGCCGCTGGTGCTCCGGGCAGGTCAGAGGGCATTAGCGTTAATTGTTCCTGGTAGGTCGGAGGGCATGCAAATGGCGTCGGCAGCAGCATGGATCCAGTGCCTCCAGTCCCCTCGAGGATATTGGCGATCCGGCTCACTTTCCGTGCGGAGGGGAGGGCTCCCCGGATCCGGTGCAGCTGGTGCGTTTTCTTCAGGCTCCCATTGCAGGGCATCGCAGGAAGCAGGGCACCGCAACCCTTGTGCAGCGTGTGGCCAGCCCGGAGGGTCACCCACGGGCAGAAGACACACGGAGGTCTCGAGACTCTAAAGGAGGCAGCGCGAGACGAGGAGAGTCAGCAGCGGCCAGGTCGCGGGCTCGTTGCGCTGACAGGCAGTCCCCCTGCAACGGAACTTGTCCCGGCGCCAGTGATATCTCGTGCTGGAGGTCCGGCAGGGCAAGTGCGGACCTAGGCAGCCACGGCGGTCGATCCAGCGGGTGAGTTGGAAGTCAAAAACGGCTTCATTGCTGCGTTTCAGTCCCGGTTCGTAGTTCGGTGCAGGGGGGGGGGGCGGAGAGATGGTTTAAACAGGGATATATGCCAATGTTGGTGATCCCCAAAACCGGGAGCTCCTCGAGGGGGGCTCCTACTCGGCGGCCATCTTCATTATGCATACAAATGTAAGAATAGGCACACCTCATGTGTATGACTAGCAAAATTGATACTCAACATGGAGCCTCGACAACAAGTTAACAACATAGCCAATCCACACGGACAATAACTGTGAAAGCAAGCCTGTCGGGGGGGATATTTGAAAGGTTGTTCCACACATCTCCAATCAGAAGGAGGATAGCATTTCCAGTGACTAGAGGCTGACGCGAGCGTTGTCAAGGCAACGTTCGCGTGATCCCAAACGATTATGCATTCAAATGTAAAAATAGGCACACCTCATGTGTATGACTAGCAAAATTGATACTCAACATGGAGCATCGACAACAAGTTAGTTACGCCAATGTACCGCTCGGAATGGACTAAATAACAAACAAGACAATGGAAGTAATGGAAATAGTGGAGAGCTTATTCCACAATTCAACAGACAGAAGGAGCATAAACCTTCAGGTAGCAAGGCTGCCACAAGCGTTGTCAAGGAGAGGTGCGCAAGATCGCAAAGGAATAACTGCAAATATAAACAAAAAATACATATAAACAGAAAAAACCGACCACCTGTAAGTCGATTAGGTTGTTCTTCCATACTATAAGAACATCTGCTATACGTAATCAGGCTGAAAAGCCAATCAGAAAGAACTCTAAAAATGAGAACACAACTTAGAGGAAATGACAAAACTGAAAAGATTATTACAAAAATACAAAAATACAAGGGCCCAGTGTTATGTATTGGAAAGGCACATTGAGCCACTCGAAACAAACTCAATAGCAGAAAAAGGACTTAAAGAGTTTGTACAAACGAGAATATGAGAGCCCAGAGTTTGGTGCTAAAAGAAACGGTCGCAACCAATTCGAAGCACAATTCGAAAGCAGAGAATTAAAAACGGTGATAGATTCACTGTAATAAACAGAGATTGAAAGGAAATCATAATGATCAAGGGGAAAGGGACTTTTTAAATGAAGGGTGAGAATAGTCACAGTTTTGCGTGGAAATGGTCAAGAAACACTCCCATCAGGCCATGATAGGACTCGTGACCTCATCCAAGTTCAAAAGGTTAAGAAGATTAATTCTGCATAACCGTTGCCCAGGGAATATGATCATTCAAGCCAATGGTATTAGTCCCAAGACGGTAAACCCATCTTTGTTCTTTTTCAAACAGTGCTTTCTGGGTGTTTCTAGTACTGGTGACCTGTTCTATCACAGTCCACCTCATATCATTAGTTGTGTGATTATGTTGCAGAAAATGCTCACTCAGTTTGGTAGTCTCTCGGCCACACCTAATATTGCTGCGATGTTCGCATATGCGTAATTTGATTTTACGCGTGGTCATTCCCACATATTGCAACCCACACGGGCAAGTTATTAAGTATACCACATTTGTGGAGTTGCAATTTGTATGTGCTCTTTGTGTCCACACCTTATTCGGTTCAAGGTCTAAAGTTTTAGAATGCCGTGTAAGGTGACAAACACTACAATTGGAGCACGGGTAATGACCTGTTACTCTGGGTAGACCCCACGCTCTGTCACAGTAGGAAAATTTCTCATTGTAGTTTCTCTTGGGCGTGTATTGACCAATGTGTCCCTGATGCTGCGGCCTCTTTTAAATGAAAACAATGGTTTCTCCCAGTTTCTGTTGTTACTGTTTATAATACGCCAATGTTTGTTTATGCTTTTTTTGACAGCATTAGATGCTGAACTGTAGGTGGTAACACATGTCAAGGGTATTACACTGGACTCTTTCGGAAATTCTTCAAGAAGAACTTCCCTGGGTTGATGTCTTGCCCTTTTGTAACCCTTCGTAAGTATCAGATCAGGGTAACCACGCTTCTTCAGTTTAGTAGTGAGGTCAGTAGCCTGTTGTCGGAAATCATACAGTTGGCTACAATTTCTCCTTAGACGCAGAAATTGTCCGTACGGGAGATTCTCCCGCAAAACCCTTGGATGAAAGCTAGTAAACTCCAAAAGGTTATTTCTGGCAGTCGGTTTATAGTGAGTCTTAGTCGAGAAATGTCCATCGAGTTTAGAGATCACCACATCCAAGAAAATAACTTCTTGTCTGCCAATTGTATGGGTAAACTTTAAGTTTAGATCGAGCGTATTGATCCAAAGGAGAAAGGCCTGAAGTGAGTCCTCTGATCCTTGCCAAATTATCAATACGTCATCAATATATCTCTTCCATAGACCTATGGAAGAGATAAAGGGGTTGCTGGCCTCCTGAATATACTTGTGTTCAAAATCATGAACATACAGACCAGCCACACTCGGGCGAAAGTACTGCCCATAGAAGTTCCGGTCGACTGAAGGTACAATTTCCCTTTAAATTCAAAAAAGTTCCTCTTAAGGGCTAAAGTAGCGCACTTCAGGATGAATTCCTTAGGTGTATTGTACTCCCAGGTAATGGCATTCAGAGCTTCCCCAGGACTCTGATGGTATCGTCCTGGGGAATACTTGTATAGAGGCTCTCAATGTCTAGTGTCACCAGTATAGTTTCATCCATGTTACATTGTAAGTTTTGTAAAATATTCAGCAGGTTTTTTGTGTCCTTCAGATAGGTTGGCGTTTTCTGGACTAGAGGTTTCAAATAATGGTCACAAAAACGTGACAAAGGCTCCAGAAGGGAGCCAATACCAGAGACAATTGGCCGACCCGGCGGAGGTGTCTTATCTTTGTGTATTTTAGGCAGCGTATAAAAATATGGTACGATGCCATTGCCCTCCGTCAGAAAGTCTGCCTCATGTTTCGAAATGTGCCCGTCCTCCACTGCTTCCAGGACCAGATCTTTAATGCATGTTCTTAGTTCTACAGATGGGTCAGTGGTTAGTGGTTGATAGTTTTTTGTATCACCCAGCAGTCGTAGGCATTCCTGCTCATAATCAGTGGTATTAAGAATTACCACTGCTCCGCCTTTATCTGCAGGTTTGATGGTGATAGTGGTGTTACATTTTAATTGGTCGAGAGCCTGAAACTCAATTGTGCTCAGATTTTTAAAAGTGGTTGGTTCATCAAGGTTCTCGATCTCATTGAAGACCGCCTGCTCGAAGGCAGTAATCTCTGCTGATACAGTATGGGGCGGAGGAATAAAAGACGATTTTATTCTCAGGGTGGTGTCCCCTGCATTCTGGTTCTGAGTATCTTTCTCCTTCCCTTCAAAAAAAGCTTTCAACTTAAGTTTGCGGAAAAAATTCGAAAGTTCGCAATGCAAGCGAAATTTGTCCAGTCGGGCTGTGGGAACAAAACCCAGACCCTTTTCTAGTACTCTGGTTTGTGCATCCGATAGAGTCACATTTGAAAGATTTACAATCAGACTCCCTGAGCACTCGTACCTGCTTGTGGTTGTTTGCTCCGAGTGTGGTTGCCCACTGCATCGTCTTGTCCCCACCGTACTTGTGTTTGCCCTCTCCTCTTGCCTCTTCCTCTCCTGGCCCTCTCTAAAAAAGGGGGCCCATAAGGGTTAGGCTGATACATCGGATTCGATGCAAAACCCGGGTTCCAGCCCATAGGAGGCATATGTGGGTGTTGGTAATGCATAGGATGAATGCTACCCCCTCCTTGCAACGGATACTGAGGCCACATTGGTTGCTGAAAAAATGGATGAAACCTGCCTCTCATGCCTCCCCTCTGTTTGTTTTTATAGCTACCACTACTAGAATTGCTACTAGTGGAGGAATTGTCTTCTGAGCTTTCTGTGCCAGAGCACGGTTTGTTAGGAGGAGTATAAGCTTCATCCGCATAAGGATAAACCTTAGTAAAAGCAAATTTCTTAACATCTTTCTGAAATTGAGCTACTTTAGTTTGAGTGAGGTTATCTTTGTATTCATTGATATCTTTATTGATATCATCCAATCTTTTTATATCCAGTGAGTGTGGTCTTAAAGTGGGTTTCGGTTTGTACAATTTCCACCATTATTGCTTCTGACAGTCTGACTGCTGTCTTTATAATCAGAACAAGCCAGTCGCGTGTACAACGCCACGCGATCATGGCCCATTCTTTCCTAAAAGAGCATCTTCAAGGAAAATCCTTGGTGCATTAGTTACCAGTAAGCCTCTAGGAGCTGTATTTGTTCGCAGATATTCCGTCAGAATGGTCCCATGTAGAATAGTACGGATTCTATTTTTCTTTAATTCCGAAAGTTGGTCCCATTCACTCGTGTGAGTGATAGCCTGTGAGATGGAGGGATCAGCAAATAGAGATGGGCGTGCCAGAATAGCATCAACCTCAGATTCTGAGTATGTGAGACCGAAATTGGCCATCTTTGGCCCTTAGATCATGATACAGATAAATGTAGAAAGAGCACAAAAAATCTAATATAAAAAATAATAAATGCTTAGGTATAGTCACTAGATTGGCCAGATATAATCTTATTCATATTTTAATGTTCAAGCAACTCTCACAGCTATGCGCTGCAAATTATGTATATAACAATAGGAGAGGAAGGGAAAATAAAGGACACTCCTACTCCCCTCAAACTAAGTCAAATAAACAACAAAGGAGTGTAACACTAAAGAGAAGAGCACTCATGTATCCTTCTTCACTGTAGCGTTTTGCTAATAGAAAAAACCTCTTTAGGTTTTTCAGAAAGCCCTCACTCACCAACCTAGTTGGTGACATGCTTCATCATCGGGCCCCACCAGGAGTGGCCGAATGCCACCCTAGTGTGCTACAACGCCAGTGTTACTGCGGAGCTGGTTAAGTGATTGGTGAAGAGTGAAATAAGTGAATGTTAAAAAGTCCAACTTGTGTCAAAAAAATCTTTTATTTATTTTGCCAATTAGACTTAGTTAAAAGCAAGTGTAGGATAAAGGACCAAATTAAAAGTCCAAGTTTATCCCCAGGTGTAGGTCAACATGTTTCTGCCTTTGAGTGACAAATCGTCAGGCATTCGTCAGGACCAGTATTTGAAGTGAATGAACCCGGCGGTATGGGCGCACTAAGGCCCACCCTAACCAAGGGTTACTAGTGTTAAAAATGTTTATCCCAAAACACTAGAGAGATTCCCTCAATTTAGAGAGGAACCGAGTTTATTCTGTGAAGATAAAAAATGACAAACATACACATAGGAGACAAAGAACATCATCAGGTTATTTCGATACGCCCTAGATGAATGTCATAGCAAGAATAACATGATTGGGTGCTCATTGAGGTGCTGAGGTAACCATAACATGGACACGAGTGTCAGAATTTGTGATCTCGTGCGCCTACTCAATTAGCATGATTCCCGTGATGCGACAAAAGGTCGAGGACCCTCGTCGCGCTAAATGGCGTGCATTATTAAAGCAAATGGTGGGCAAAGGAGTGTTCAAATGCCCTGTTAAAATACTGACTTATATGTGTACTATACCTAGCAGGTCCACATAAACAAAAACAAAAACAAAATAGTGCTCATAGGGCAAAAAAATGACACTAAATAAGCGAGAATTCTTACAAAAAGTGCTAACTCTCAATGCACCATGGGTCTCGGGAGATGGGTGATGGCGCTTTGGCACACCCTAAAAGACAAACCATAAATAAGGAAAGACGCAAAGAAAGCCACCACACACAGGAGCGTACTTAACTTCTGTAGGGTATTACTCACGCCCTGTCCGCCAGGCACCCGTTTGGAACCTGAGTGAAGTCTCTCTGACCGGACCCCGAAGAACAACCGTGGTCCAAGTGAACGCTGTTAATAAAGCCCCGGGGAACAAGCGGGAACCGCGGGGTGGGCGTGGTTCCTGCGGTAAGCCTCACCAAACCCCTTGGCATCAGAGTTAGGTTGCAAGATAACAACAGAGCCAATCCACACGGACAATAACAGTGAAAGCAAGCCAGTCAGGGGGGATATTTGAAAGGTTGTTCCACACATCTCCAATCAGAAGGAGGATAGCATTTCCAGTGACTAGAGGCTGACGCGAGCGTTGTCAAGGCAACGTTCGCGTGATCCCAAACGATTATGCATTCAAATGTAAAAATAGGCACACCTCATGTGTATAACTAGCAAAATTGATACTCAACATGGAGCATCGACAACAAGTTAGTTACGCCAATGTACCGCTCGGAATGGACTAAATAACAAACAAGACAATGGAAGTAATGGAAATAGTGGAGAGCTTATTCCACAATTCAACAGACAGAAGGAGCATAAACCTTCAGGTAGCAAGGCTGCCACAAGCGTTGTCAAGAAGAGGTGCGCAAGATCGCAAAGGAATAACTGCAAATATAAACAAAAAATACATATAAACAGAAAAACCGACCACCTGTAAGTCGATTAGGTTGTTCTTCCATACTATAAGAACATCTGCTATACGTAATCAGGATGAAAAGCCAATCAGAAAGAACTCTAAAAATGAGAACACAACTTAGAGGAAATGACAAAACTGAAAAGATTATTACAAAAATACAAAAATACAAGGGCCCAGTGTTATGTATTGGAAAGGCACATTGAGCCACTCGAAACAAACTCAATAGCAGAAAAAGGACTTAAAGAGTTTGTACAAATGAGAATATGAGAGCCCAGAGTTTGGTGCTAAAAGAAACGGTCGCAACCAATTCGAAAGCAGAGAATTAAAAACGGTGATAGATTCACTGTAATAAACAGAGATTGAAAGGAAATCATAATGATCAAGGGGAAAGGGACTTTTTAAATGAAGGGTGAGAATAGTCACAGTTTTGCGTGGAAATGGTCAAGAAAAACTCCCATCAGGCCATGATAGGACTCGTGACCTCATCCAAGTTCAAAAGGTTAAGAAGATTAATTCTGCATAACCGTTGCCCAGGGAATATGATCATTCAAGCCAATGGTATTAGTCCCAAGACGGTAAACCCATCTTTGTTCTTTTTCAAACAGTGCTTTCTGGGTGTTTCTAGTACTGGTGACCTGTTCTATCACAGTCCACCTCATATCATTAGTTGTGTGATTATGTTGCAGAAAATGCTCACTCAGTTTGGTAGTCTCTCGGCCACACCTAATATTGCTGCGATGTTCGCATATGCGTAATTTGATTTTACGCGTGGTCATTCCCACATATTGCAACCCACACGGGCAAGTTATTAAGTATACCACATTTGTGGAGTTGCAATTTGTGTGTGCTCTTTGTGTCCACACCTTATTCGGTTCAAGGTCTAAAGTTTTAGAATGCCGTGTAAGGTGACAAACACTACAATTGGAGCACGGGTAATGACCTGTTACTCTGGGTAGACCCCACGCCTCTGTCACAGTAGGAAAATTTCTCATTGTAGTTTCTCTTGGGCGTGTATTGACCAATGTGTCCCTGATGCTGCGGCCTCTTTTAAATGAAAACAATGGTTTCTCCCAGTTTCTGTTGTTACTGTTTATAATACGCCAATGTTTGTTTATGCTTTTTTTGACAGCATTAGATGCTGAACTGTAGGTGGTAACACATGTCAAGGGTATTACACTGGACTCTTTCGGAAATTCTTCAAGAAGAACTTCCCTGGGTTGATGTCTTGCCCTTTTGTAACCCTTCGTAAGTATCAGATCAGGGTAACCACGCTTCTTCAGTTTAGTAGTGAGGTCAGTAGCCTGTTGTCGGAAATCATACAGTTGGCTACAATTTCTCCTTAGACGCAGAAATTGTCCGTACGGGAGATTCTCCCGCAAAACCCTTGGATGAAAGCTAGTAAACTCCAAAAGGTTATTTCTGGCAGTCGGTTTATAGTGAGTCTTAGTCGAGAAATGTCCATCGAGTTTAGAGATCACCACATCCAAGAAAATAACTTCTTGTCTGCCAATTGTATGGGTAAACTTTAAGTTTAGATCGAGCGTATTGATCCAAAGGAGAAAGGCCTGAAGTGAGTCCTCTGATCCTTGCCAAATTATCAATACGTCATCAATATATCTCTTCCATAGACCTATGGAAGAGATAAAGGGGTTGCTGGCCTCCTGAATATACTTGTGTTCAAAATCATGAACATACAGACCAGCCACACTCGGGCGAAAGTACTGCCCATAGAAGTTCCGGTCGACTGAAGGTACAATTTCCCTTTAAATTCAAAAAAGTTCCTCTTAAGGGCTAAAGTAGCGCACTTCAGGATGAATTCCTTAGGTGTATTGTACTCCCAAGTAATGGCATTCAGAGCTTCCCCGAGGACTCTGATGGTATCGTCCTGGGGAATACTTGTATAGAGGCTCTCAATGTCTAGTGTCACCAGTATAGTTTCATCCATGTTACATTGTAAGTTTTGTAAAATATTCAGCAGGTTTTTTGTGTCCTTCAGATAGGTTGGCGTTTGCTGGACTAGAGGTTTCAAATAATGGTCACAAAAACGTGACAGAGGCTCCAGAAGGGAGCCAATACCAGAGACAATTGGCCGACCCGGCGGAGGTGTCTTATCTTTGTGTATTTTAGGCAGCGTATAAAAATATGGTACGATGCCATTACCCTCAGTCAGAAAGTTTGCCTCATGTTTCGAAATGTGCCCGTCCTCCACTGCTTCCAGGACCAGATCTTTAATGCATGTTCTTAGTTCTACAGATGGGTCAGTGGTTAGTGGTTGATAGTTTTTTGTGTCACCCAGCAGTCGTAGGCATTCCTGCTCATAATCAGTGGTATTAAGAATTACCACTGCTCCGCCTTTATCTGCAGGTTTGATGGTGATAGTGGTGTTACTTTTTAATTGGTCGAGAGCCTGAAACTCAATTGTGCTCAGATTTTTAAAAGTGGTTGGTTCATCAAGGTTCTCGATCTCATTGAAGACCGCCTGCTCGAAGGCAGTAATCTCTGCTGATACAGTATGGGGCGGAGGAATAAAAGACGATTTTATTCTCAGGGTGGTGTCCCCTGCATTCTGGTTCTGAGTATCTTTCTCCTTCCCTTCAAAAAAGCTTTCAACTTAAGTTTGCGGAAAAATTCGAAAGTTCGCAATGCAAGCGAAATTTGTCCAGTCGGGCTGTGGGAACAAAACCCAGACCCTTTTCTAGTACTCTGGTTTGTGCATCCGATAGAGTCACATTTGAAAGATTTACAATCAGACTCCCTGAGCACTGCGTACCTGCTTGTGGTTGTTTGCTCCGAGTGTGGTTGCCCACCTGCATCGTCTTGTCCCCACCGTACTTGTGTTTGCCCTCTCCTCTTGCCTCTTCCTCTCCTGGCCCTCTCTAAAAAAGGGGGCCCATAAGGGTTAGGCTGATACATCGGATTCGATGCAAAACCCGGGTTCCAGCCCATAGGAGGCATATGTGGGTGTTGGTAATGCATAGGATGAATGCTACCTCCTCCTTGCAACGGATACTGAGGCCACATTGGTTGCTGAAAAATGGATGAAACCTGCCTCTCATGCCTCCCCTCTGTTTGTTTTTATAGCTACCACTACTAGAATTGCTACTAGTGGAGGAATTGTCTTCTGAGCTTTCTGTGCCAGAGTACGGTTTGTTAGGAGGAGTATAAGCTTCATCCGCATAAGGATAAACCTTAGTAAAAGCAAATTTCTTAACATCTTTCTGAAATTGAGCTACTTTAGTTTGAGTGAGGTTATCTTTGTATTCATTGATATCTTTATTGATATCATCCAATCTTTTTTTATATCCAGTGAGTGTGGTCTTAAAGTGGGTTTCGGTTTGTACAATTTCCACCATTATTGCTTCTGACAATCTGACTGCTGTCTTTATAATCAGAACAAGCCAGTCGCGTGTACAACGCCACGCGATCATGGCCCATTCTTTCCTAAACAAAGCATCTTCAAGGAAAATCCTTGGTGCATTAGTTACCAGTAAACCTCTAGGAGCTGTATTAGTTCGCAGATATTCCGTCAGAATAGTCCCATGTAGAATAGTACGGATTCTATTTTTCTTTAATTCCGAAAGTTGGTCCCATTCACTCGTGTGAGGTCACCAGTACTAGAAACACCCAGAAAGCACTGTTTGAAAAAGAACAAAGATGGGTTTACCGTCTTGGGACTAATACCATTGGCTTGAATGATCATATTCCCTGGACAACGGTTATGCAGAATTAATCTTCTTAACCTTTTGAACTTGGATGAGGTCACGTGTCCTATCATGGCCTGATGGGAGTGTTTTCACGCAAAACAGGGACTACTCTCACCCTTCATCTATAATAGTCCCTTTCCCCTAGATCATTATGATTTCCTTTCAATCTCTGTTTATTACAGTGAATCTATCACTGTTTTTAATTCTTTGCTTTCGAATTGGTTGCTTTCGAATTGGTTGCGACCGTTTCTTTTAGTACCAAACTCTGGGCTCTCATATTCTCGTTTGTACAAACTCTTTAAGTTCTTTTTCTACTATTGAGCTTGTTTCGTGTGGCTCAATGTGCCTTTCTAATACATAACACTGGGCCCTTGTACCTTCGTATTTTTGTAATAGTCCTTTTTAGCTTTGTCATTTCCTTTAAGTTGTGTTCTCATTTTTAGAGTTCTTTCTGATTGGCTTTTCAGCCTGATTACGTATAGCAGATGTTCTTAAAGTATGGAAGAACAACCTAATCGACTTACAGGTGGTCGGTTTTTCTGTTTATATGTATTTTTTGTTTATATTAGTAGTTATTCCTTTGCGCTCTAGCGCACCTCTCCTTGACAACGCTTGTGGCAGCCTCGCTACCTGAAGGTTTATGCTCCTTTTGTCTGTTGAATTGTGGAATAAGCTCGCCACTATTATTATTACCTCCTTTGTTTTGTTTGTTATTCAGTCCATTCCGAGCGGGATATTGACGTAACTAATTTGTTGTTGATGATCCATGTTGAGTATCAATTTTGCTAGTCATACACATGAGGTGTGCCTATTTTTACATTTGTATGTATAATCGTTTGGAATCACGCGAACGTTGCCCTGACAACGCTCGCGTTAGCCTCTAGTCACTGGACATGCTATCCTCCTTCTGATTGGAGACGTGTGGTACAACCTTTCAAATATCCCCCCCGACAGGCTTGCTTTCACAGTTATTGTCCGTGTGGATTGGCTATGTTGTTAACTTGTTGTCGAGGCTCCATGTTGAGTATCAATTTTGCTAGTCATACACATGAGGTGTGCCTATTCTTACATTTGTATGCATAATCGTTTGGGATTACGCGAACGTTGCCTTGACAACGCTCGCGCCAGCCTCCAGTCACTGGACATGCTATCCTCCTTCTGATTGGAGACGTGTGGAACAACCTTTCAAATATCCCCCCTGACTGGCTTGATTTCACTGTTATTGTCCGTGTGGATTGGCTATGTTGTTATCTTGCAACCTAACTCTGATGCCAAGGGGTTTGGTGAGGCTTACCGCTGGAACCACGCCCACCCCGCGGTTCCCGCTTGTTCCCCGGGGCTTTATTAACAGCGTTCATTTGGACCACGGTTGTTCCTCGGGGTCCGGTTAGAGAGACTACACTCAGGTTCCAAACGGGTGCCTGGCGGACAGGGCGTGAGTAATACCCTACAGAAGTTAAGTACGCTCCTGTGTGTGATGGCTTTTTTGTGTCTTTCCTCATTTATGGTTTGTCTTTTAGGGTGTGCCAAAGCGCCATCACCCATCTCCCGAGACCCATGGTGCTTTGAGAGTTAGCACTTTTTGTAAGAATTCTCGCTTATTTAGTGTCATTATTTTGCCCTATGAGCACTATTTTGTTTTCTGTTTTTGTCCATGTTCATGTGGACCTGCTAGGTATAGTACACATATAAGTCAGTATTTTAACAGGGCATTTGAACACTCCTTTGCCCACCATTTGCTTTAATAATGCACGCCATTTAGCGCGACGAGGGTCCTCGACCTTTGTTCGCATCACGGGAATCATGCGAATTGAGTAGGCGCACGAGATCACAAATTCTGACACTCGTGTCCTTGTTATGGTTACCTCAGCACCTCGATGAGCACCCGATCATGTTATTCTTGCTATGACATTCATCTAGGGCATATCGAAATAACCTGATGATGTTCTTTGTCTCCTATGTGTATGTTTGTCATTTTTTATCTTCACAGAATAAACTCGGTTCCTCTCTAAATTGAGGGAATCTCTCTAGTGTTTTGGGATAAACATTTTTAACACTAGTAACCCTTGGTTAGGGTGGGCCTTAGTGCGCCCATACCGCCGGGTTCATTCACTGCAAATATTGGTCCTGACGAATGCCTGACGATATGTCCCTCAAAGGCAGAAACATGTTGACCTACACCTGGGGATAAATTTGGACTTTTAATTTGGTCCTTTATCCTACACTTGTTTTTAACTAAGTCTAATTGGCAAAATAAATAAAAAAAAATTTGACACAAGTTGGACTTTTTTAACATTCACTTTTTTCACTCTTCACCAATCACTGAACCAGCTCCGCAGTAACTCTGGCGTTGTAGCACACTAGGGTGGCATTCGGCCACTCCTGGTGGGGCCCGATGATGAAGCATGTCACCAACTAGGTTGGTGAGTGAGGGCTTTCTGAAAAACCTAAAGAAGTTTTTTTCTATTAGCAAAACGCTACAGTGAAGAAGGATACATGAGTGCTCTTCTCTTTAGTGTTACACTCCTTTGTTGTTTATTTGACCTAGTTTGAGGGGAGTAGGAGTGTCCTTTATTTTCCCTTCCTCTCCTATTGTTATATACATACTTTGCAGCGCATAGCTGTGAGAGTTGCCTGAACATTAAAATATGAATAAGATTTTATCTGGCCTATCTAGTGACTATACCTAAGCATTTATTATTATTATTTTTTAATATTAGATTTTTTGTGCTCTGTCTACATTTATCTGTATCATGATCTAAGGGCCAAAGATGGCTAATTTCGGTCTCACATACTCAGAATCTGAGGTTGATGCTATTCTGGCACGCCCATCTCTATTTGCTGATCCCTCCATCTCACAGGCTATCACTCACACGAGTGAATGGGACCAACTTTCGGAATTAAAGAAAAATAGAATCCGCACTATTCTACATGGGACCATTCTGACGGAATATCTGCGAACTAATACAGCTCCTAGAGGTTTACTGGTAACTAATGCACCAAGGATTTTCCTTGAAGATGCTTTGTTTAGGAAAGAATGGGCCATGATCGCGTGGCGTTGTACACGCGACTGGCTTGTTCTGATTATAAAGACAGCAGTCAGATTGTCAGAAGCAATAATGGTGGAAATTGTACAAACCGAAACCCACTTTAAGACCACACTCACTGGATACAAAAAAAGATTGGATGATATCAATAAAGATATCAATGAATATAAGGATAACCTCACTCAAACTAAAGTAGCACAATTTCAGAAAGATGTCAAGAAATTTGCTTTTACCAAGGTTTATCCTTATGCGGATGAAGCTTATACTCCTCCTAACAAACCGTACTCTGGCACAGAAAGCTCAGAAGACAATTCCTCCACTAGTAGTAATTCTAGTAGTGGTAGCTATAAAAACAAACAGAGGGGAGGCATGAGAGGCAGGTTTCATCCATTTTTTCAGCAACCTATGTGGCCTCAGTATCCGTTGCAAGGAGGGGGTAGCATTCATCCTATGCATTACCAACACCCACATATGCCTCCTATGGGCTGGAACCCGGGTTTTGCATCGAATCCGATGTATCAGCCTAACCCTTATGGGCCCCCTTTTTTAGAGAGGGCCAGGAGAGGAAGAGGCAAGAGAAGAGGGCAAACACAAGTACGGTGGGGACAAGACGATGCAGTGGGCAACCACACTCGGAGCAAACAACCACAAGCAGGTACGAGTGCTCAGGGAGTCTGATTGTAAATCTTTCAAATGTGACTCTATCGGACGCTCAAACCAGAGTACTAGAAAAGGGTCTGGGTTTTGTTCCCACAGCCCGACTGGACAAATTTCGCTTGCATTGCGAACTTTCGAATTTTTTCCGCAAACTTAAGTTGAAAGCTTTTTTTGAAGGGAAGGAAAAAGATACTGAGAACCAGAATGCAGGGGACACCACCCTGAGAATAAAATCGTCTTTTATCCCTCCGCCCCATACTGTATCAGCAGAGATTACTGCCTTCGAGCAGGCGGTCTTCAATGAGATCGAGAACCTTGCTGAACCAACCACTTTTAAAAATCTGAGCACAATTGAGTTTCAGGCTCTCGACCAATTAAAAAGTAACACCACTATCACCATCAAACCTGCAGATAAAGGCGGAGCTGTGGTAATTCTTAATACCACTGATTATGAGCAGGAATGCCTACGACTGCTGGGTGACACAAAAAACTATCAACCACTAACCACTGACCCATCTGTAGAACTAAGAATATGCATTAAAGATCTGGTTCTGAAAGCAGTGGAGGACGGGCACATTTCGAAACATGAGGCAGACTTTCTGACTGAGGGTAATGGCATCGTACCATATTTTTATACGCTGCCTAAAATACACAAAGATAAGACACCTCCGCCGGGTCGGCCAATTGTCTCTGGTATTGGCTCCCTTCTGGAGCCTCTGTCACGTTTTTGTGACCATTATTTGAAACCTCTAGTCCAGCAAACGCCAACCTATTTGAAGGACACAAAAAACCTGCTGAATATTTTACAAAACTTACAATGTAACATGGATGAAACTATACTGGTGACACTAGACATTGAGAGCCTCTATACAAGTATTTCTCAGGACGATACCATCAGAGTCCTGGGGGAAGCTCTGAATACCATTACCTGGGAGTACAATACACCTAAGGAATTCATCCTGAAGTGCGCTACTTTAGCCCTTAAGAGGAACTTTTTTGAATTTAAAGGGCAATTGTACCTTCAGTCGACCGGAACTTCCATGGGCAGTACTTTCGCCCCGAGTGTGGCTGGTCTGTATGTTCATGATTTTGAACACAAGTATATTCAGGAGGCCAGCAACCCCTTTATCTCTTCCATAGGTCTATGGAAGAGATATATTGATGACGTATTGATAATTTGGCAAGGATCAGAGGACTCACTTCAGGCCTTTCTCCTTTGGATCAATACGCTCGATCTAAACTTAAAGTTCACCCATACAATTGGCAGACAAGAAATTATTTTCTTGGATGTGGTGATCTCTAAACTCGATGGACATTTCTCGACTAAGACTCACTATAAACCGACTGCTAGAAATAACCTTTTGGAGTTTACTAGCTTTCATCCAAGGGTTTTGCGGGAGAATCTCCCGTACGGACAATTTCTGCGTTTAAGGAGAAATTGTAGCCAACTGTATGATTTCCGACAACAGGCTACAGACCTCACTACTAAACTGAAGAAGCGTGGTTACCCTGATCTGATACTTACGAAGGGTTACAAAAGGGCAAGACATCAACCCAGGGAAGTTCTTCTTGAAGAATTTCCGAAAGAGTCCAGTGTAATACCCTTGACATGTGTCACCACCTACAGTTCAGCATCTAATGCTGTCAAAAAAGCATAAACAAACATTGGCGTATTATAAACAGTAACAACAGAAACTGGGAGAAACCATTGTTTTCTTTTAAAAGAGGCCGCAGCATCAGGAACACATTGGTCAATACACGCCCAAGAGAAACTACAATGAGAAATTTTCCTACTGTGACTGAGGCGTGGGGTTTACCCAGAGTAACAGGTCATTACCCGTGCTCCAATTGTAGTGTTTGTCACCTTACACGGCATTCTAAAACTTTAGACCTTGAACCGAATAAGGTGTGGACACAAAGAGCACATACAAATTGCAACTCCACAAATGTGGTATACTTAGTAACTTGCCCGTGTGGGTTGCAATATGTGGGAATGACCACGCGTAAAATCAAACTACGCATATGCGAACATCGCAGCAATATCAGGTGTGGCCGAGAGACTACCAAACTGAGTGAGCATTTTCTGCAACACAATCACACAACTAATGATATGAGGTGGACTGTGATAGAACAGGTCACCAGTACTAGAAACACCCAGAAAGCACTGTTTGAAAAAGAACAAAGATGGGTTTACCGTCTTGGGACTAATACCATTGGCTTGAATGATCATATTCCCTGGACAATGGTTATGCAGAATTAATCTTCTTAACCTTTTGAACTTGGATGAGGTCACGTGTCCTATCATGGCCTGATGGGAGTGTTTTCACGCAAAACAGGGACTACTCTCACCCTTCATCTATAATAGTCCCTTTCCCCTAGATCATTATGATTTCCTTTCAATCTCTGTTTATTACAGTGAATCTATCACTGTTTTTAATTCTTTGCTTTCGAATTGGTTGCTTTCGAATTGGTTGCGACCGTTTCTTTTAGCACCAAACTCTGGGCTCTCATATTCTCGTTTGTACAAACTCTTTAAGTTCTTTTTCTACTATTGAGCTTGTTTCGAGTGGCTCAATGTGCCTTTCTAATACATAACACTGGGCCCTTGTACCTTCGTATTTTTGTAATAGTCCTTTTAGCTTTGTCATTTCCTTTAAGTTGTGTTCTCATTTTTAGAGTTCTTTCTGATTGGCTTTTCAGCCTGATTACGTATAGCAGATGTTCTTAAAGTATGGAAGAACAACCTAATCGACTTACAGGTGGTCGGTTTTTCTGTTTATATGTATTTTTTGTTTATATTAGTAGTTATTCCTTTGCGCTCTAGCGCACCTCTCCTTGACAACGCTTGTGGCAGCCTCGCTACCTGAAGGTTTATGCTCCTTTTGTCTGTTGAATTGTGGAATAAGCTCGCCACTATTATTATTACCTCCTTTGTTTTGTTTGTTATTCAGTCCATTCCGAGCGGGATATTGACGTAACTAATTTGTTGTTGATGATCCATGTTGAGTATCAATTTTGCTAGTCATACACATGAGGTGTGCCTATTTTTACATTTGTATGTATAATCGTTTGGAATCACGCGAACGTTGCCCTGACAACGCTCGCGTTAGCCTCTAGTCACTGGACATGCTATCCTCCTTCTGATTGGAGACGTGTGGTACAACCTTTCAAATATCCCCCCCGACAGGCTTGCTTTCACAGTTATTGTCCGTGTGGATTGGCTATGTTGTTAACTTGTTGTCGAGGCTCCATGTTGAGTATCAATTTTGCTAGTCATACACATGAGGTGTGCCTATTCTTACATTTGTATGCATAATCGTTTGGGATTACGCGAACGTTGCCTTGACAACGCTCGCGCCAGCCTCCAGTCACTGGACATGCTATCCTCCTTCTGATTGGAGACGTGTGGAACAACCTTTCAAATATCCCCCTGACTGGCTTGCTTTCACTGTTATTGTCCGTGTGGATTGGCTATGTTGTTATCTTGCAACCTAACTCTGATGCCAAGGGGTTTGGTGAGGCTTACCGCTGGAACCACGCCCACCCCGCGGTTCCCGCTTGTTCCCCGGGGCTTTATTAACAGCGTTCATTTGGACCACGGTTGTTCCTCGGGGTCCGGTTAGAGAGACTTCACTCAGGTTCCAAACGGGTGCCTGGCGGACAGGGCGTGAGTAATACCCTACAGAAGTTAAGTACGCTCCTGTGTGTGATGGCTTTTTTGTGTCTTTCCTCATTTATGGTTTGTCTTTTAGGTTGTGCCAAAGCGCCATCACCCATCTCCCGAGACCCATGGTGCTTTGAGAGTTAGCACTTTTTGTAAGAATTCTCGCTTATTTAGTGTCATTATTTTGCCCTATGAGCACTATTTTGTTTTCTGTTTTTGTCCATGTTCATGTGGACCTGCTAGGTATAGTACACATATAAGTCAGTATTTTAACAGGGCATTTGAACACTCCTTTGCCCACCATTTGCTTTAATAATGCACGCCATTTAGCGCGACGAGGGTCCTCGACCTTTGTTCGCATCACGGGAATCATGCGAATTGAGTAGGCGCACGAGATCACAAATTCTGACACTCGTGTCCATGTTATGGTTACCTCAGCACCTCGATGAGCACCCGATCATGTTATTCTTGCTATGACATTCATCTAGGGCGTATCGAAATAACCTGATGATGTTCTTTGTCTCCTATGTGTATGTTTGTCATTTTTTATCTTCACAGAATAAACTCGGTTCCTCTCTAAATTGAGGGAATCTCTCTAGTGTTTTGGGATAAACATTTTTAACACTAGTAACCCTTGGTTAGGGTGGGCCTTAGTGCGCCCATACCGCCGGGTTCATTCACTGCAAATATTGGTCCTGACGAATGCCTGATGATATGTCCCTCAAAGGCAGAAACATGTTGACCTACACCTGGGGATAAATTTGGACTTTTAATTTGGTCCTTTATCCTACACTTGTTTTTTTAACTAAGTCTAATTGGCAAAATAAATAAAAGATTTTTTTGACACAAGTTGGACTTTTTAACATTCACTTTTTTCACTCTTCACCAATCACTGAACCAGCTCCGCAGTAACTCTGGCGTTGTAGCACACTAGGGTGGCATTCGGCCACTCCTGGTGGGGCCCGATGATGAAGCATGTCACCAACTAGGTTGGTGAGTGAGGGCTTTCTGAAAAACCTAAAGAAGTTTTTTTCTATTAGCAAAACGCTACAGTGAAGAAGGATACATGAGTGCTCTTCTCTTTAGTGTTACACTCCTTTGTTGTTTATTTGACCTAGTTTGAGGGGAGTAGGAGTGTCCTTTATTTTCCCTTCCTCTCCTATTGTTATATACATGTATGTTTATATATTCATATCTATAACTAATATTAAATATATATATTACAATATATTTTTTTAATTTGCTAATATAAAAAACATATATGCACATATATATTTATTATCTACTGGCGGTCCCCAGTAGATAGTTATAGTTAGGACCTATTATCCATAGGAAATCCGCGACATTCTATTTGAAATAACGTTGGCGCCGGTTGACGAATCTTTGCGAAAGTTTCCAACTTGTTGGGGCGCTCCGCTCCGCTCCAACCCTGAAAGTCTCGGGTTGATTCGTCAAGCAGGGGCCGAGAAAAAAGGGGGGTCCCAAAACGCGTTTTCCCCATTTATTTTTCCATAGGAACCTTTAGTCGCAGCTACAGCCCGAACTGCTGAACGGAATTACACCAAATTTGGCAAAGAGGTAGCCCTTGGTTCAGACTGGTGCCTTTTGCTTAAATGGTGTAAATCCGTTCAGTAGTTCCTGAGAAAATCAAAAGTAAAGTCACATATATATCTATGGCCGAGTAGGGTCCGCGTACCCTCAGCGCACCCTGCGCGCACCGTCCCGATCACGAGCTGCATGCTAATTGGCTGTCAGCTGGCTGTCAACACTCCAAACCAGGAAGTGTTGGCAGCCATTTTGTCCCTCGGTAGAACCGAGGCACAAAAACAAGTGTGCAAAACGCACAAAGGGAGCAGGGTAGAAACACCCTGACCCCCTAGGCCTGCTCAGGGGGTCCCACAAGGACCCCCTGGGCAGAAAAAAGCATTATTTTTTTTTTTAAATCGGCAGGATGCGCTTAGGGTGCGTGGATCCCGCCGATTAAAAAAAAAAAAGCACAAGAAACAAGTGCGCAAAACGCACAAAGGGGGCAGGGTAGAAACACCCTGACCTCTAGGTCTGCTCAGGAGGTCCCACAAGGACCCCTGGGCAGAAAAAGCATTTTTTTTCAAAATCGGCGGGATGCGCCTTAGGGTGCGCGGATCCCACTGATTAAAAAAAAACACAAGAAACAAGTGTGCAAACGCACAAAGGGGCAGGGTAGAAACACCCTGACCCCTAGGCCTGCTCAGGGGTCCCACAAGGACCCCTGGGCAGAAAAAAAAAAAGAAAAAAAGACCGGCATCGTGCCGAGGCCCCGCCCTCCCTGCAGCAGTCTGCAAACGCGCCCTGGCGCGTTTTAAGAAGGGAAGCGACTCCCCTTGAATACTGGGGGTCCCTGGGGGCCAACTAGCCCACCAGGAACCTCCGGTATGCGCCAGGGGCTGCGTTGCAGAGAGGTGTACAGAGGCCACGCCCTTTTACACCTCTCTGCAACACAGCTCTGTGGCGCTTTTTGGAGGTACATGGTGGGCTAGTTGGACTCCAGGGACCCTCAGTATACAAGGGGACTTAATCCCCAACTTAAAACGCGCCACGGGCACGTTTGCACAGTGGTGAAGGAGGGCGGGGCTTCAGGTGACATGTGTGCAAACAGGCCCTGTGGCGCATTTAAGATGGGGAATGAAATCCCTTCAATCCTGAGGGTCCCTGAGGCGAACTAGCCCACCAGGTACATCCAGAAAGCCACAGAGCTGCGCTGCAGAGAGGTGCAAAAGGGGCGTGGCCTCTGAACACCTTCTCTGCAACGCAGCTCCCTGGCGCATACTGGAGGTACAGGGTGGGCTAGTTGGACCCCAGGGACCTCATGATTCAAGGGGACTTAATCCCCAACTTAAAACGCACCACGGGGCGCGTTTGCACAGATGTCACCTCAGGCCCCGCCCCTCCCTTCACCATTGTGCAAATATTCCTCTAAAATCAGCCGAACTACGAATTCCGATTTACTCACCTGTTATCAGGAGAGACCTCAGTCCTGCATCTTTCAGCCCAGTACTGATCCTGAAAAGTAATTTTAACCGTACTTACCAGTAACTTGAATTTCCTTCCATAGGATATCATTGTCTGCTTTTTGCTGAAAAAGTTTGTGTCGATTTTTGAAACATACAAATATTCCTCTAAAATCAGCCGAACTACGAATTCCGATTTACTCACCTGTTATCAGGAGAGACCTCAGTGCTGCATCTTTCAGCCCAGTACTGATCCTGAAAAGTAATTTTAACCGTACTTACCAGTAACTTGAATTTCCTTCCATAGGATATCATTGACTGGTTTCACTTGGAAATTCTTCTAAGTGTGGCGTTTTGGAACTTTATAATATTCCTCTAAAATCAGCCGAAATACGAATTCCGATTTACTCACCTGTTATCAGGAGAGACCTCAGTGCTGCATCTTTCAGCCCAGTACTGATTCTGAAAAGTAATTTTAACCGTACTTACCAGTAACTTGAATTTCCTTCCATAGGATATCATTGCCTGCTTTTTGCTGAAAAGTTTCTAAGTGTTGATTTTTGAAACATACAAATATTCCTCTAAAATCAGCCAAAATACGAATTCCGATTTACTCACCTGTTATCAGGAGAGACCTCAGTGCTGCATCTTACCAGTAACTTATATTTCCTTCCGTAGGAATCCATTGTCTGGTTTTCAGCAGAAAAGTTTCAGTGTTGATTTTCACAAACTACAAATATTCCTTAAAAATCGCCTGTATGACTTAAACGCATTCTTTCAACTGTTTACAGGAGATGCACCAGTGCTGGATCCAGGATCCACCACTGAGTAAGAAAAAGTAACGATAACACTACTTACCTGCTAAGTGAATTTCCTCCCATAGGATAACATTGGTGATTCTATGTGAAAAAGTTTCTAAGTGTCAACTTTTAAAATACAATAATATTCCTTAAAAATCACTACTGTAACCAAAACGCTTTTACTCAACTGTTTACAGGAGATGTCCCAGGACTGAATCTAGGATCCAGTCCTGTGGTTAGAAAAGTAATCCATAAAGTAACTAATTGCATTTAGCTAGAAATTCACATTGAGCTCAATGTTGCATTGTGTTTGAAATTGTGTTGCCCATTGCAACAACTGTAACTACTGTACTTAAAAGTCTATTGCCTATTTGCAAAGTATTTAAACTAAAGTAATTCATTCTGAGAAAGTATATTTTGTAATGTAATGTATAATGTAATTACAATGTAATTTAAAAAATAAAACATCTAAAAAATAAATAGTTTAAAAAATGTAGTAAATCAGTATCAAAAAAAATAAATATAACAATTAATACATTTAAAAATTGTCATTTACAAAACTTTTGAAATTCACTGAAAAAACTATAGGTTTCAGACATGTTATAGTTAGGAATTAGCATTTAAAAAACCTTTGAAATTCACTGAAAAAACCATAGGTTTCATGCTTGTTATAGTTAGGAATTAGCATTTTAAAAACCTTTGAAATTCACTGAAAAAACCATAGGTTTCAGGCCTGTTATAGTTAGGGTTTAGCATTTAAAAAACCTTTGAAATTCACTGAAAAACCATAGGTTTTAGGGAAAGTTATAGTTAGTTGGACATTGCACTCGTACAAAACCCGTGAAAATCATCCAGTGACTGTGTGTTTCTGTAAAGTTTAAATATGTTTAATATATATAGGGAAAGGCGTATTGAAGAATGAGTGGGTGTATAAGTGTCTGAATGGATGATTTAGTAGGTGCGTGACTGACTCTACAAGTGAGTGATTAAACGTATCTTACTGAATGCATGGGTTAGTGACTAAACTGTGTGAATGTCTGTATCCGTCTGTCTGTTGGTGTGTAAGCGGCTGCATGGGTTTGTGAATAGCTACATGACTGTCTATATGGGTTATTGATTGGTTGTCTGAGTATCTGTATGGATGCCTGAGTGTTTGTGTGGGTGGAGTGTGTGTGACTCTGTGCATAGATGTGTGAGTGGGTGATTCACTGAGTGCATGGTTTAAAGAGTGCATCTGTGATGGACTGTATGGGTGGGTGAGTGTGTGTATGGGTGTGTTAGTGAGTAAATGTATATCTCAGTGGTACATGTGTGAGTAACTACATATGTGAAAGGCAGTATATGTGTGTGTTGGAGTATATAAATGGCTATAAGTGAGAGTGTGTGATTGTGAGAGTGGCTGTATGGATGAGTGTGTGCTTGTATCAGTGATTGTATAAGAGCGTAAGAATGTGCTAGTATTTGTATGAGTAAGTGAGCTGGTGTCTGTATAAATGTATAGGTGAGTAAATGGCAGTGTGATTAATTATTTGCATGACTGACTAGGTGTGTGAGTACATCTATGTATGAGTGGCGGTGTGTGAGTGTCTATATAGGTGTATGAGTGCATATGATAGTCCTGTACTGAGTGACCATAAGTATGAGTGAATGTACGGGTGAGTGAGTGGATGTGTGTATAAACCTAAGAATCAGTGAGTGGGTATGTAGTTATTGGTGTTGGAGTGTCTATGGTTTTGAGAATGGCACTCTGTAATTTAGAGTGGGTGTATCAAAGGTTATATTAGGGTGTGAGAAGATGCAGCAAATTATCACATGGATGATGTCATCAGTGATGTCATTTGAGATGTCATCAGTGATGTCATAAGTGATGTCACTGACCATGTCATGAGTGATGTAATATGTGACGTCATCAGCAGTGCATTGCGGGGGAGCGAGTTATAGTTAGCTGAACTAACTATAACGGGGGAATTTCTATGGTTTTGTATGAGTGAAATGTCCAACTAACTATAACGCCCCATAAACCTATGGTTTTTTCAGTGAATTTCTAAGGTTTTTTAAATGCTAATTTCTAACTATAACGTGCCTGAAACCTATGGTTTTTTTCAGTGAATTTCAAAGGTTTTTTAATGCTAATTTCTAACTATAACATGCCTGAAACCTATGGTTTTTATCAGTGAATTTCAAAGGTTTTTTAAATGCTAATTTCTAACTATAACGTGCCCCGCCCCCTCCCTTTACCACTGTGCAAACGCGCCCTGTGGCGCATTTTAAGTTGGGGGATTAAGTCCCCTTGAATCCTGAGGGTCCCTGAGGTCCAACTAGCCCACCAGGTACCTCCAGTAAGCGCCACAGAGCTGCGTTGCAGAGAGGTGTAAAAAGGGGCGTGGCCTGGGCCACTACTCTGCAACGCAGACCTCTGGTGCTTCTTGGAGGTACCTGGTGGGCTAGTTGGCCCCCAGGGGCCCTCAGGATTGAAGGGGAATTAATTCCCCAACTTAAAACGCACCACAGGGCGTGTTTGCACACATGTTACCTCAGGCCCGCCCCCTCCCATCACCACTGTGCTAACGCGCCCCGTGGCACGTTTTAAGATGGGGGATTAAGTCCCCTTGAATCCTGAGGGTCCCTGGGGTCCAACTAGCCCACCAGGTACCTCCAGTAAGCGCCACAGATCTGCATTGCAGAGAGGTGTAAAAAGGGGCGTGGCCTGGACCACCTCTCTGCAACGCAGGTCTGTGGCGCTTACTGGAGGTACCTGGTGGGCTAGTTGGCCCCCAGGGGCCCTCCGGATTTAAGGGGAATTAATTCCCCAACTTAAAACGCGCCACAAGGCGTGTTTGCACACATGTCACCTCAGGCCCCGCCCCCTCCCTTCACCACTGTGCAAACGCGCCCCGTGGCGCGTTTTAAGTTGGGGATTAAGTCCCCTTCAATACTGAGGTTCCCTGGGGTCCAACTAGCCCACCAGGTACCTCCAGTAAGCGCCACAGAGCTGCGTTGCAGAGAGGTGTAAAAAGGGGCGTGGCCTGGACCACCTCTCTGCAACGCAGCCCTGTGGTGCTTACTGGATGTACCTGGTGGGCTAGTTGGCCCCCAGGGACCCCCAGTATTGAAGGGGAATGAATTCCCCATTGCAAAACGCGCCACAGGGCGCGTTTGCAGAGTGTTGCTGGGAGGTGGCGGGGCCTCCGGCACGATCGCGGTGTTTTGTATTATTATATTTTTTTAGAAGGGGGGCTGTGTGGCCCCCCTTCTTTTTACTTTTTTGGGGCCCTGGGGACCCCATCCCCCAGGGCCTTACCCCCATTTAAAAAAAAAAAAAATTTAAACGGGAAGGGGGCCGCGTGGACCCCCTCCCGTGGCCAATTTCAGCCCCGGGGATCCCATCCCCTGGGGCATGGCCACATAAATATATTTATTTTTTTATGGAGGGGGGCTGCGCTGCCCCCCTCCTGAGGCCTCTATTGGCCCCGGGGACCCCATCCCCCAGGGCCAGACTTTATTTTATTTTTTTAAATTTTTGGGGGGGGGAGGGGGGCCACGTGGCTCCCCTCCCGGGCCACTTCTAGCCCCGGGGACCCCATCCCCCGGGGCTGGCCCTCTTCGTTGGGGACTGTGGGGGGAGCCCCAATGCCCCCACGGTCCCGCTGGCTCCCCGCGTCCTGCGCGGGAGCCGGCATTGCTTTTCCACATGGGGAGCTGCTGACATGCAGCTCCCCGTGTGGAAAAGCAATCTGCTTTGCTTCATTGAAGCGAGAGCAGGTTTCCCTGCTCTCGCTTCAATGAAGCAAAGCAGAGTTTTCAATGACAGGGCGGGAGCCGCGCGGCTCCCGTCCTGTCATTGCAAACAGCAGTGTCCCGGGGGTGAGCACCCCGGGACACTGCAGGAGCCGGCCCTGGGGGGTGGCGGTCCCCAGGGCCATCACGGGCTCCAGGAGGGGGGCCGCGCGGCCCCCCTCCCTTCAATTGCAAAGCCCCGGCGAGGTGGTGGTCCCCGGGGTTCGGGGGTCCTTACTGGAGGTACCTGGTGGGCTATTTGGACCCCAGGGACCCTCAGGATTCAAGGGGACTTAATCCCACAACTTAAAATGCGCCACGGGGCGCATTTGCACAGTGGTGAAGGGAGGGGGCGGGGCCTGATGTGACAAGTGTGCAAACGCGCCCTGTGGTGCGTTTTAAGTTGGGGG
Organism: Calotriton arnoldi; assembly: GCA_963921515.1. Lineage (NCBI taxonomy): Eukaryota > Metazoa > Chordata > Amphibia > Caudata > Salamandridae > Calotriton > Calotriton arnoldi. Next base: position 609,135 of record CAWUFW010005608.1, on the reverse strand, counting down.
ATTAAGTCCCCTTGAATCCTGAGGGTCCCTGAGGGCCAACTAGCCCACCAAGTACCTCCAGTAAGCGCCACAGAGTTGTGTTGCAGAGAGGTGTAAAAAGGGGCATGGCCTCGGACCACCTCTTTGCAACGCAGCCCTGTGGCGCTTACTGGAGGTACCTGGTGGACTAGTTGGCCCCAGGGACCCTCACGACTCAAGGGGAATTAATCCCCCAATTTACAATGCGCCAGGGGGCGCGTTTGCACAGTGGTGCAGGGAGGGGGCAGAGCCTAACAAAACAAGTGTGCAAATGTGCCCCCTGGCGCGTTGTAAATTGGGGGATTAAGTTGCCTTCAATCCTGAGGGTCCCTAAGAGCCAACTAGCCCACCAGGTACCTCCAGTAAGTGCCACAGAGCTGCGTTGCAGAGAGGTGGTCCGAGGCCACGCCCCTTTTCACACCACTCTGCAAACATGGCTTCTGGCGCACTGCTGGTGGGGCGATGAGATCCTCTTGTGTCCTGAGGACCTCAGGACACAAGTGGACTTTATCCTCTGAGCAGCAGTGCGCCAGAAGCAGCGTTTGCAGTGTGGTGTAAAAAGGGGCTGGCCTCAGAACACCTCTCTGCAATCCAGCTCTGTGGCGCTTACTGGGGGTACCTGGTGGGCTAGTTGGCCACGAGGGACCCTCAGGATTCAAGGGGACTTAATCCCTTAACTTACAATGCGCCAGGGGGCGCGTTTACACAGTGGTGCAGGGAGGGGGCGGGGCCTGATATAACAGGTTAGAAATCGGGCTGAGTGGGACTTACTGGAGGTAATAAAAGGGGTAGTTGGCCCCCAAGGTTGACGTTGGGGGCTAACTACCCCTCCTGTTACCTCCAGTAAATCCCACACAGTGGGATTGCTAAAAGGTATTTGGAGGCCACGCTCACCTTTCTCCACCACTCTAAAAACGACTCTGCTAAGTTATAGTTAGAAATTAGCATTTAAAAAACCTTTGAAATTCACTGAAAAAACCATAGGTTTCAGGGACGTTATAGTTAGAAATTAGCATTTAAAAAACCTTTGAAATTCACTGAAAAAACCATAGGTTTCAGGGACGTTATAGTTAGTTGGACATTTCACTCGTACAAAACCAGAGAAATTCCGCCGTTATAGTTAGTTCAGCTAACAATAACTCGCGCCCCCGCAATGCACTGCTGATATTACATCATTCATGACATGGTCAGTGACATCACTGATGACATCACTGATGACATCTCAAATGACATCACTGATGACATCACTGATGACATAATCCACGTGAAAATCTGATGCACCTCCTCACACCCTAATATAAACTTTGATACACCCACTGTAAAATACAGACTACCATTTTCGAAACCATCGACACACCAATACCAGTTACTACATATGCACTCACTGATTCCTAGGTCTACACACACATCCACTCATTCACCCATACAATCACTCATTAATGCAGTCACTCATCAATACAACACTATCATATGCACTCATACACCTATACAGACACTCACACACCACCACTCATCCCGAGTTAATCACACACCTAGTCAGTCATGCAAAGAATCAATCACACTTCCATGTACTCACGCATACAGTTATACACACACCACATCACTTATTCATACAGAAACAAACACCTACTTACTCTCTTATACAATCACTGATACAAGTACACACTCATCCATACAGCCACTCTCTCAATCACTGACTCTCACGTATAGTCTTTTATATACTCCAACTCTCACATACACTGCCTTTTACATATGTACCACATGTACCACTGAGACATCCATTCACTCACCAACACACCCATACACACACTCACCCACCCATACAGCTGTTTCCACATGCACTCTTGAACCCATACACCTGGTGAATCAACCACTCAAACATCTATGCACAGAGTCACACACCTCCCACCCACCCACACACACACTCAGGCACCCATACAAATACTCAGGCAACCAATCGATAACCCATATAGACACTCATGTAGCTACTGACCAACCCATGCAGCAGCTTATACAACAACAGACAGACTGATACAGACATTCACACAGTTTAGTCACTAACCCATGCATTCAGTAAGACACATTTAATCAGTCACTTAAACAGTCAGTCACGCACCTACTAAATCTTCCATCCAGACACTTATACACCAACTCATTCTTCAATACACCTTGGCATATATATAAAACATATTTAAACTTTAAACAAACACACAGTCACTGGATGATGTCATCAGTGATGTCATCAGTGATGTCATTTGAGATGTCATCAGTGATGTCACTGACCATGTCATGAATGATGTAATATGTGACGTCATCAGCAGTGCATTGCGGGGGCGCGAGTTACAGTTAGCTGAACTAACTATAACGGCGGAATTTCTCTGGTTTTGTACGAGTGAAATGTCCAACTAACTATAACGTCCCTGAAACCTATGGTTTTTTCAGTGAATATATATATACATACACTTTTAATCACTCACATACTTTTTTGCACTCTGCCCCTCAGTCACCACTATTCATATGCTCACCTTGAGAAAACACCTCATCTCCTCCCCTCGGGGAGTTGTAGCCCATACCTCGGTGTGAGGAGGGAACCCATATGATGAAGCATGTCACCTAACGTTGAGTGAGGGTTCTTGTCCTAGAGGATATTTCTCCCCCTGTTTTTCTTCTTCAGACATTACACAACTCCTACCTCCATCTCTTCCTCTCTCTCACATATAGCCGGACGTACTCTGTGTGATAATAAGTGTTCTATTGAGTGATTAGTACCCCCTGGATTTCCTTTAAACCCCACTGATCCTTAGTGTGTTTATGAGTAAAAAAGGATTCCCATTGCTCTGTGATGATGGTTTCAAGCATTTTAGGTTGGTTTACACCAGTCCATTTTATGGTAAACCCATTTCTCCTCATAGGTATAATAGGGGGAGCTATTCCCAATACCTCAGGTCTATTATGAATGATATTTAGAGTAACATTTAGCACAGCATGATCACTAAGCACATGCTTTCAATGTTGAGGGTTTATATGAACTTTAGGTCTTTTGATTGAAATCATTATGTGGCCAATGATGGAAGAGTGCCCCTTTCCATAAAAAGTACGCAACGCAGAGCCATTTTCTCCTAATTCTTGCTCTATCATTTCTATATTTAGCTTGTATAGAAGCTTGTTTTACGAGTCCCCATGGGGATCGTGGGGAAAGTGGGGTTGTTCAGTCCCATGACAATCTAAATATCCACAAACTGTGCTTTTTTATATTCTGGCATTTACTTGTGTTAAAATCTTCAGCCCAAAGGTACATGTAATTAGAGCCCATCTTGTTTGGAAATGCCTTTAATTCCTTTCCCAATTGTATAACAGTCCTATTACGTGTATTGTTAAAAACAAGTTATAAAAATTAATTAGGATTACCTCATACTTCTGGTCTATTATAAGGTAAGCCAACTGGTGATAGGGGGATTTAATTGAAGTTTTCTTGACAATAATAGGTGATAAGTTTCAAATTAGTATTGCCAAACCCCCTTTGGCTTGCCCATTAACCGAGGGAGTAGCCAGTGTTGGGAAGGAGACAAAGCCATCTATGTGAAAATCGACCCTAAGCCAAGTTTCCTGCAGACATATTAGGTGGGAAGACTTTAAAATGTTTAGCAAATCTAGGTTATTCATTTAGGTCACACCCCCCACCCCACGTTCTAGCACTTAATTATTAAATGCTTGTTTGTGTTTCCAGTAGTATTAGCAACCCCCATCTATCCTTTGTGTGATCATAGGGGTCCTTTGGCTTTGGTCCCTTATCCCTACTATCATGCTCCATAACCTCATTCTGTCAATTCTGGTCATCTAGCTGGGTTAACGGAGCACATCTCTTTGTTGTAATAAAAGAAGAATAGGGTTTATCATTCAGGTCTTGATACCTGCCCTGTTGTCTTTCCTCTAACTGCTTAACACTTTCATCGCAGGGGCCTGGTACTAAGGTCTTAAATCTCTATATCTATGAGGTCTATAAAAATATCCTAGTGGGAGAGCTTCCATTTTACTCATACAAGGGGCCATTTGTACCGGAAGCTGCAGTAATTGCTCAACAATACATGGTCTTCTAACATTTACTATTATACAGTACTTTATTTTTGGGAGGAACTCCCAACCATGGCATCCTCTTTATGTGCACCACCTCCGGAGTCAAATCCGCCATCCATCCAGAATTTATTTTTATCCAGTGTACCGTCTTATTTAGCAGAGCTGTATAATCCTCACTATTTTAGTTTAAAGGCACCGGTACATCCTTTATTATAATAGTATAAGGGGTACACAATGGGTTATTGGGGATAGTCCATAGCGAGAGGTTGGTACTTCCCATCTACTTTTCCTTGTAATCCTGGTTTGTTATGGGTATTTTGTTAGGTAAGCCTAATGGTTGGTTAGGTGTCTGTGAGGCTATGGGAATATGTGTTGATTCAATCTCCCTGCCCGGGTTCCCCATTTTACCCTGGCCCTCAAGCTGATGAGCATATGTCCCTGGGATCGTATTCGATGGGAGTGTGTCCACGGTGTTCATATTACCTGTCCCCTGTCTTTCTTTTATCATGTAACAATAAAGGGGCGAGTTCCTTATTATTGACCTGGGAATGGCAATAGCGAAAGGGCTGATCACTAAAATATGGACATTCCTTGAACCCCCTCAGACTCTGGCCCCCTGCAAATATGGGCTAGCGCAGAAAGCGATGCATTGCACCAGGAAGATACACTAGGCCTCTGCAGGATCCCAATTGCAGCAAACTGGGACACCATCATGAGTGATTTACAGAGTGAATTCAGTAACACAGCAGATACGCTAATCCCCAATAATGCCGCTGAGTGCGAACCAGAGGAGGCGCTCCGACCCTGACACAGATTTGGTTGGGGGCCATTGCCAGAGAACATGTTCACGCAATACTAACTGTAGTCTTAACAGAACATGCTCACATGATCCAGAAAGCAAGAAACATGCAAATCAATTGAGATAGGGATCGGGGATTGCTCCAGTTAGATATATCACCAACCGGTTTATTTTTCTTTGCCCATTCATTATTGCCCACCTCCCATGTTAGTAGACTAAACTCACAACCACCATGCCACGGATGTCTAGCTGGGATACTCCAGGAGAGAAAATCACCACAACTAGTGGCAGAGGTTAACACAGGATGTAAGCAGAGGTTTTGTGTGCATCAGTAACTAACATGTCCAATAATATTGATATGTTTAGACTGATTCTATGCAAATATGAGTTATGTAATGTATACCCGGCAGAAACAACTGAAGCAGTATGTTAACTGAAATGTGAATGTCTGCTTTGTTAATGAAAATTAAATAAAACAGATTTAAACAAAAAATAAGGGAGTGAGTTCCTGCTTAATTACGTCTGTAAGGGACTCTACTTTTTTCTATAAAAAGGTTCAAAAGGTCTTGATTAGAGAAAAGAGAAGCCGTGTCTTCATGTGTAGATTTGTATGAGGATTGGGATGCAATAGAAGTGTGTTTCGCTGGTCCCTGGGTATCTACCGTGGCCTGTTGCTGATGTGTGACCGTAGGAGATTTTTTACTCTTATCTTTAGCGTTAGCTCCGATTGTGTCCCTGGCTTTTTTGTTTTTTGGTGGGGTTGAATCTGGGCCCTGATTTTCCATGCCCTTTGACATTTCAGGCAGGATGATTAATTCTCTTGCAGGGACGGGGTTTGAGATTTACCCTCTTCTACTAATGCAACTAGCGGGGCAGTGCCAAGGCCCAAGGATAGCCTTCACTCCAAGAGTTCAATTTCACCGTTAACCACCCCTATTACTCTTTCTAACATACGGTCAATCGCGGTATGTTTAGTGGGGGGCTTGGGACAGTGGTTCCCCCGGTAGCCTTCTTATACCCATGCTCTAACTATATAAACAAGCAAAGAACAAGAAAACAAGCTTTCCCTCTAATGTGATATAAACACCAATCATCAAGGGTTATTAAGCACACAATGTTCAAGCAAAAAGTCTCTCTTGGGAATACAGGGTCCTGTTCCTTCGGAAGGAAAGTGGGAATGGACTACAAGGATATTAACTTACCCCCAGTAGGTCAATGTCAGTGGGGGGGTCCAGCCCAGCCTCGTCCGCTCTCGGACAGGTGCAGAGAGTTCTGCCCTTGGACCAGGCTGTGGCGTGCTTTTAAGCGTGGTGTGAAACCCCAGGTGGCAGGGAATCATGGAGACTGTAGCCCCCCAGTGGTGGTCAGCAGTGCCATGGCTCTCCCCGGCAAAGTTCGGTGCAGCAAAGAATTTCCCAAACACAGGGGGCTGTGGCGCGCTTTTTAAGCGCAGTTTCAAGCTCCAGGTGGCAGGGAATTATATGTATTGTAGTCCCGCTGTGGTGGTCAGCAGTCCCATGGCTCTCCCAAACAAGGTTCTGTGCAGCAAAAAATGTCTCAGTCATTTTCTCGTTTGGTGCTAATTGTAAATCTCTCCTAATTGGACTTTTCTGTCCTTCTCCACATTTCATCTTCACAGTTCTACTGTTCAATTGATTTTAACATCCCATGCTTTGCCCAATCCACTGTACTTTTTGTCAACTCCATTAGAACCCTGTTCCTCAGTCTATTTAAATTTATAGGCGGTATTTCTCCCTATTTCATTTTCCCTCTCTTCATACCTAATCAACTCCTTTATCATCTTCTCTGCTCCAAGTTGCAGTCCCCTTTCTATAATACTGTTCCAGGCCTAATTTCTGTTAATTTTCTTTATTTGTTCCAACTTTTGTAGCTCACAATCTCTTTATAGTTGTCTTTCCATTTTTCAGGCAACCTTTTATAATATACTCAAAAAAGAATATGATAATGCCAAGTTTTCCTGAGGTTGACAAAAGGGAGGGTTGAGATCAGAGAACGGTAATGCAAGGTCCTCCTTTACCATGAAGTGGACCTTCTGCAGCAACTCTCTAAATGTAATGCTCTTGACCATGTTGGAGGAAATATGCCTCCTGAAGCAGCTATCAAAGTTAGGAGCCATTTGAGGGATAAAGAAATGTGACAGCAGGTCCTTTATGCCATAGCATCATGAGAGACCTAGTGTCAGTTCCTTACTTCTAAAGCTAGAGCCTCAAATTGGGTGCCTGTGTTTTAGAAATAACATAAGTTCCTGTCCTCCAAATACTTGATCATATCTCCCAGCATATGTGGGAAATTTTGGAGTTTTTTACTGTCCAGGTAAAGTCTCGTTGGCAAGGCTGTCCTGACAAAATGGAAGTCAGAAGGAATGTCTAAGGAGGTGCTACCCTAACTAGAGCAACACTCTGACACCATTTCTGCAGGTGTCGAGTCAGTGGTAATGTGTTTGTCCTCGTCTTAATAAGGCCTTAAATTATTTTTAACCTATAGACCAACGAAGACCGATCTGAGACCATGTGTACATTTCAGGTGGTAGAGAGTTACAGATTGTTTTTGTAGCTCCTAAGATAGATAGATGGCATAAGGTTATTTTTCGCTATAAATTTGGAAATTTCAGTTCAATTAACATTCTGTCTTTTTGGGCTTCAGGTGTCTTAGACATAATTGCCATTGCTAGTTTAATATCTTAGTATTTGTGACATGCAATCTTAAGTCTTTCCTGTAGACAGCATTAACTCTTTGTTATGGGAGACCAATTGTTACAATACAAATACAGTGGGTTTTGTATCATCATCATATTACTCTTTATTTCGGTTTTTATGATACCATAAAAGAGATACATAATTTAATTTAAATGACTTAAACAAGCAAACATTCAAATGTTTAAACATTCATTAGCTATATAACGAGTATGATCTAATTAAAAATAATAACTCTTTTTTAAATTAATCCTAAATTAAAACTCCCATACCCTAAAAAAACACATATATATATCTGGTAAGCTAACTGGCTCCATTTATGCAGGAATATTACGCCTTCTTAAAAACCATGAAATCATGAGAACTCTTGAATCTGCCATAACCAGAGGGAGAGCTGGGTTAGTTTGTAAAATCCTAAGAGCCACCTCATGGTTTCTGGTACCCAAACTCCTACAGATAGGAGCTAGCCATTTCAACCTGGGTTTACTATAAAAAGGGCAGGGGGAAACAGATGGGGCACTGTCTCTTTGTCATGACCGCAGCTGGGGTAGCTCTGATCCTTGGGGTTGTCAACACCTGACCAGCCCGAAATTAATGCAAGGGGGGACAACATACCAAACCTAAATTGTACGTACAGCTTTTTGGCCATCCTAGGTTCAACAGTATCCAAAAATGATTCTAATAAATAGGAATCTTTATGCTGTAAAAAAACCAAGATCAAGTGCCATGTGCATAAAAAGATAAAAGATTAGACAACTTATAAGACCTTTATTTGGTTTTCAGGTCCTTTGCACTTATACATAGGCATGAGCCCCCAGGATCACTCCACAGGTCCGCAAGATCCATCCCCTTGAAACATTCTCTTATATGTTTGATCCAAGGGAATCGCACAGAACACAGATTGTTAAGAATTTTCACTAGCCAACTACAGTATAGGGACAGCTCTGGGGTAACCCAAAGCCTTCTCCAAACAATAAGGGTCTTAATTCTATTTGCTCTGAGATTGGTCTCAACCCAGTGCCAAGTCTTAAAGGAATCAGTGGGGTACTTATTAGTAGACTCATTATTGACCTCAAAAAACGGTTTTCCTCCAGCTCAAGCTCTTTTGTCTTTTTATATCCCCATATCTCTGCCCCATATAGGGCAACCCCAGTGCTTGGCTAGAATATATCTGTATTACTGGGGAGACAAATATGCTAAAAGACCCCTTATGTAACTTCAATAATCCCCCTATCTGGTGACCTAGTTTTAATTTACATCTAGTGGCATGGTGTCCCCAATCCATGCTCTCATCAAGAGTCATTCTTAGGTAATCAAAAAGATGCACCCATTCCAAAGGGATGCCGTCGAATGTAGGATTTGGTTGCATCAAACGGCCAGGATTAAACACCATATATATTGGTTTGGTTAATATTAATTTCCAAGCCTCTTTAAATACATAATTATCTACTAAACTCATCCAGGGTCTTTTGTATCCCCATTGTCGATTTTGCCAAAAGCAGTGTATCATCAGCGAACATGAGGGCCAAAACCCTCATGTTTGCCAACTTGGGAGCATCGTTATCAACTGCATTGAGGTGCTCAACCAGGTCATTTACGTACAATGTAAATAAAGTAGGAGCCAGTACACATCCCTGTCTTACACTCTTACCTACTGGGAATGGGGCAGTAATCTCTCCCAGCTTCCCACAGCATACCTGGGCAAAATTGGGGCTCCCCAAGTTTCTAATCACCTGCTGCAACCTGTGTCTTGTGACCATGTCGAATGCCGCTTTAAGGTCTACGAATACTGCATAAAGCCTACCCTTCTCAACCAGAACTGTCTTCCAGTAGATCAACTGGAGTCTAAAGAGTTGGTCTATCTTCGATTTATTTGTCAGAAAGCCCGCTTGTAGCGGGCTCAGGATTGCCTGATCAACCAACCATTGCTGCAACCATGTGAGTATTACCCTACTCAAGAGTTTTTGGGTAGTGCCAATAAGGCTGATTGGCCTTTAGTTGGCAGGGTCTAATGGTGAACCCTTTTAAAAATAGGGATAATTTGGACCCAGCCCATGATTCGGGAATGTTCATTCCATTTAGGATGGCTTTGAAAAGGACTGTAAGGTACGGGGGCCCCAGATATCGATCCCAGATAACAACAAATTGCCTGGGATTTTATCAATTCCTGGAGCTTTATGAGGTACAGTCTTTCTAATGGCTGCTTCAAGCTTTTGGGAATTAATAGAATTGAATGCACATCTCTCTGCATTGCTGACTGCAATAGCACCCCAAGACTTTTAGAGTACACATCTTGCCCTGAGCCTAATGCGTTTAGGCGGGTTTTGTATCAGCTCATGCTTATTATTGGTTAGCTTTCTTGTCAAACTCATTTGCTTGCTTCTTATTTGATGGCTTTCCTCCCTCTTCTTGTGTGTGTCCCTCCTTTTGAGTTAACTTCTTACCCATCCTTTTGATTGATTTACTTGTACCTTTCCACTGCTCACATTCAGGGAACTACTTTTTTCTTTTGCTTTTAGCACTCCATAGGAGTCAATGTATTTTATCGTTCTCTCTCGTGTTTTCTGCTTTCTCCCTCACATCCTGCTCCCACAACCTCTGTGTCACGCCCAATCCCTTGAAGCTCTTCCATTGCTTCCCTACGCCCTCCATGTCCCACTTCCGTTTGTTTTGTTTTTATATTTTTATTATTTGAAATCCTACCCAGCTCATCCGTGTCCCTCCTCTGCTCTTCCTACTGTGCCACATTTACTTTTCCCACCTACATCCCACCACTCCAATGTTGCTCTCCCTTTCACCTGGACCTGTCCTTAACAAACTTTTCTCTTCGATTTGAGAATCCAAAAGCTGCATTTTACTGCTGCCTTCTCCCTCCTGATAAGGCACTTTTGTGGACGTTATTCATCTGTTTTAATTTACCCCTTCAAGTTGGATATAAATTAAATAAACAAGAACAAAATGGTGGCCCTCTAATGAGGTATGTGCTCACATGGCTAGTGAAGCAGGCACACGTATACGTCATTATGCTCGACGGCCATTGCATCATACTAGCACATGAGTGATGAGCCATGAGCATGTACATGTCATGCGGTCGATTGGGGTAGGGCAGAAAGATGCTAAAGCACTGCAAAGTTTACAGGTATTAAGTTAAATGAGTGTAATGTTCCACAAATATTATCTTAGTGACTCAGTAGTCAGGCTAAAAGTTAGGACTTTTTGACAGATGGATGGTGGAATGCCTAATATTTTAATTATGTTTCCTAGTTTCATATACAGTAGTTATCAATCACCAAATATTCACAGAGGCCTGAAGGTCTGTACATATTTCTCATCAGTAGAATAATCTTCATCGCTGTCAAAGTTCCCATAACATCCTTGCAGCCAGACCACACAGATGAAAACCAAATGATCCCTTAAAATAATCCTCTCAGTCAGCTAGATAGTGTGAAAGACGTTTAAGATTTACTATGTGGGAGGTGTTGGCGATACACTAGTCACAACTTTGTAGGACTAATTCCATTGCATAGAAAAATGCAGAAGCTTCTGGTGCCCTAGATGTGTGCTATGCACTGCAGCAGAAGTGCAATGCATCTCTTACTGGGAGAAATCAACACATTCTCACTCCTTGTGGCTACTTCAAATAAGTGTTAGTTTTTTTTCACAAAGCCCTGTTTGTCTTAGTAGATCGGGCTTTGCATCAAAACCTTTGGGTGTTTGTGGTGATCCGCCTCCAGAAATATCCCATTGATGCATAGTGACGTAAAGCGGTTTTTGATCTGACCAAAGTGCACCTTTCCAGCACAAAACACGTTATCAATCAATCAATCAATTGGGATTTGTGAAGTGAGGCTAATCACCCGTGAGGGTATCTAGGCACTAGGTTCTTGCTGGGCTCAGTCCAAAAGCCAGGTCTGGAGTCCCTTTCTGAATTCCGGGAGAGGGGATGATATTCAGAAGTGGAGGGGAAGGTCGTTCCAGGACTTGGTGGCAAGATAGGAGAAGGAGTGTACTCCATTGTGGCTTCGTCGGATGCAGGGAGTATGTGTGAGGGCGCGGGAGGCGGAGCGCAAGTGTCAGGAGGGTTGGTGGAAGTTCAGGCAGTGGTTGATGTATTCTGGTCCTTGGTCATGGAGGGGCTTGTAGACTTGTATCAGCATCTTGAATTGGCCCCTTTTCTGGATGAGGAGCCAGTGGAGGTTCCTGAGGTGGGGTGTGATGTGGGTCTGTTTGGGGAGGTCAAGGATGAATCTGGCATGGTTTAAAAGGTTAATAGAAGCTTCTGCTTCATATCGCTTTGCATTGCACTTGCCCATTTGCAAAACCTTAGTAAATTTGTGCCTGAATCTTGTGTGGTTTTTCATTCTTGAGTTCATTGTGTCCTGGTGATTTTTTGTGGGATTATGGTATTAAAAAGGATTTTTATACCTTAAATCCCATGCACCTAAATGCCTCTACACAAAGTTATCAACAATGGCCATGTACGTATGTGTCAGAAGTTATTTTAATAATAATGATCTCAAGTTTAATTCATATGCAAATGATTTTGTGCCGTTCTCGCTTATAATCAAAAAATAATAAAATTCTATGATTGCTGAAACATGTCCTGCCCTATTAGCAATTTAATTTCACATTTGTGTGAGAAACTCAACAGCATTAGGAAACTACACCGCTGAATGGAAACCCTAAGCGCTTGAGTAGGTGACTTTGAATGATGTGTATCATCACCTTTATGTAAGTATCATTGAAATCAGTGTGTACATCCATCAAAATATTAATCGCTAGTAATTTGGGGTCTATCAATGCTAGTGTGACAAATCCCTATAAAAAAGACACAGTTTGGGGCAAGGCTAAAGAACGCAATGTTTTCTACCACTTAGGGCCTATTTACGAAGTTGGGCGGACGCAAGTCCTCCCGACATCGTAATAAGGCCCTAAGGGGTCAATAACATTGCGGTTCCCCATACCTTATTACGGTGCGACCGCACATGGTGCGTTCGCATACTTCCATGTCCTTATGGGCGCTTGTGCTGCGGCCCTAAACCAGCCGTAGCACAAGCTCCCATAGAGAAATGGGAGAATCTGTTCATCCCTGCACCGCATGACAGGCACCTCAGGGATTAACCATAGGTGTCCCCTTGGCCCCCAACCACAGGCCGCAGGATGAAGGGGGCCCTGCTAGGGGCCCCCAATGTTGCTTTCCGACAGGCTTTCCATGTCAGAAAGTCCGACATGGAAAGTCTGTCAGAGACCGACATCGTAATCCCGACAGCGGAAATTCCATCCATAGGGATTACGTGCCGGTCTCCAACTGGCCGAAGGGCTCCTTGAGCCCGTCGGAATGCTGCCGGAATGACCGGCCGGTTTCAGTTTTGACTGCCTGCATTGTAATGCAGCGGTCGAAACTGAAACCGTGATGAGACTCGGAAAGCCCTGTGACCCTCATCATAATCGGGCCCAAGTCAGTAGCCCTCTTGCCACAAGAAAGACTATGGGACCTGCCAGGACAGTTCTAAAGCAACAAACCCTGTCAATGGTCTGAGCCTTGGTGCCAGCTGTAAAAATGGATTTTATGCAAAGCGCTTACAGCTTGTTATGTTTCTGTTCCTGCTTCTTCCCTCATGGCCCCTTAAATCAGGGTAACTAGGCTGCTACCCTGGCTTTCTTTAACGTTTAGGCCCCCTGCAGGCCAGCTCACAACAAAGTTAGTGTAGACTGGCTAGCTAGAGCTATGCATAACCACAGTGATGCCATGCTGTTTCTCAGTTTCCGTGATAAGGATCTGAAATACGAAAAGCAGATGGGGTGTCTGGGGTGGAGATGTTAATGGCAAAAGGAAAAAATCTACATCGTATATCTGGCCACTAGTTACTTTCACAGCGCACACAGCTGTAGGAGGAAGAGATAATGAATATATATATCCCTACCATAGAGATAATGACTATACAACACAGGGGGTTATGTTTGACATGAAAGTGACCACATGTTTACCAAGGCCATTAAATGCATGCAAAGATCTTATTAGTGAATGGTTACTGAGCATTAGAATCCTGCCATTTTAAAGGCCTTTTAACACATTCCCTTGCTCTGTGTATGTCTATCCCCTGAAAGAAATATTATTTTGATCATCGCAACGCAAAATAAAACTGCAATAATTTAAGAAGATGTAAAAGAAATGTTTTTTATTGCCAAACCCACAAATGAAATTCCAGGTCACAGAGAACAGACCACAGGAAAAAAATACAGGTTAAATCGGCGGCAAAAGTAGGAAGCACTGATTCGGACGAGTGATTCATTGGAAATATTACCCTAATTGGATTATGTGGAAAGGAATATAAACCTGCCAGTAACCTTGATAAAAAGAAAGCTAAACATATTCCCTTAAGGAAGAAGAGAATTAAATTAAGCGTGTAATGACTTTCTTGTACTGGTCTTTTATGTATTCCTTGCTTATTATTCCTAATGCCACAAAAAGCATATTCATTTTTGAATGTGACAAGCAAACCCTGCTGTATGAGGCAAGCCTGAATATTAAGCACTGTCCGTGGTTCAGAAACTTGACAAAAAGTAAGTACACTTTTAACTGTCACTTTCTCTTCACTCTCTCCCTTTCTTCCATCCCAGCTATCCTCACCCTTCTTCCTACCACTGACAAACCCAATGGAATTCATGAAAATTAGCAGGCATCAGTGGGTAATTCAGGCGTTTAGGACAAGGGAAGGTGGAATATATGCCTTCTTTCTCTTGTTTGAATCCAGTCAAGTGACAGAGGCCATCATCTGGACCTGAGAGGAGACTGTGCTTCTGTCTGTAGCATCTTCTCCATCCCTGGAGCATGCAGATGACGTGCACCACACAGGAGCTGTAGTTAAACACTTCTTTATTCCTCAGCATACACTCCCGCACTGCTTATTACATCATACTTTTCAGATAACCACACCCTGACACATCCCAGCATATCACGCAGATCCTGTCTAGAGTCCACCTCAGAACCACGAGGGTCCTAGTGTGCATAACGCCAATATGCTACATCTCCCCCATTGTTAAAAAAAACATGGAAGAAATCAGTAGAAATCACATTTTTTTAAGTAGTCTGCGAGGCGCTCGCACTTTTATGCTGGCTCGTGTGATCCTAGATCCATACCTGCTGGCAGGGTCGCCTCACACGTGGGTTCAGGACTCGACAAATGTCACAGTAGATGTTTAAAATGTGATGTGTCCCAAGTGATGTGCTGTCCACAATGATGTGCTGTCACTATATGTCCTTTGTGTGCCACCACTTTTAGAGGATCAACTGCAAAAGGAGTGCCCTTTTTCAGTTTTTGTTTTTGTTTAACCAGTACACTGTCTCCTTCATCAAAGACTGTTTCCTGTGCATGGTGACGCTGGTCAGCATAGGTCTTCATTTTCCTTTTCTGAGTTGCGTCGGTGTCTCAAGTTTGGTCAGTGTTGACAGACCAATCCATGGTCCATTGCAGCAGTTTTGTTCTGATGGCTCTCCCAAATAGCAAGGTGGCTGGACTCTCAGTTGATTGATAGGCTCTGAGGGCACGGTACAATGCTTATTTCAGGTTGATTCCTTCTAGGCATGCTCGTTGAATGACTCTCTTGAGGGTACCCATGAATAGTTCAATGACACCCTTGGCTTGGGGCCGGAGTGGTGTGCTCTTTTGGTGTTTGACATTAAGTCAGAAAATAAATTCTCTAAACTCTTAGCTATTAAAGGGCGGTACATTGTCAGACTAGAGGATTTCAGGAATGCCCCACATCACAAAGATGTCATCTAGGCATTCTATGACTGTTGATGACAGGTCTTCCACCAAAGGAAGACATGAGTATTTGTCAATGACTACCAAGAGATGGAGTCTGTTAGAAAAGGCCCTTTTGCAGGGTTATCCCCAAACTGTTTGCTTCTTCCTCCTATTTTTTTCTGACCTGTTGTTGACTATAGGACTCTGGGCACTTTACCACTGCTGATCAGTGCTGAAGTGCATATGCTCTCTGTGTAAATTGTTATTGTGATTGGTTCTCCCTGATTGGCATATTTGTTTTACCTGTAGGTCCCTAGTAAAGTGCACTGAGTGTGCCAGGACTGGTAAGTCAAATGCTACTAGTGGGCTTGCAGCACTGATTGTTCCACCCACATGAGTAGCCCTGAAAAGAGGTCTCAGGCCTGCCACCGCAGTGCCTGTGCGCAGTTTGTTAACTGCCATGCCGACTTGGCAAGTGCACCCACTTGCCAGGCCCTAACCTTCCCTTTTCTTACAGATAGGGCACACCTATGGTAGGCCCAAGGTACCCCCTGGGCAGGGTGCAGTGTATGTGAAAGGTAGGACTTGTACTGGTGTGTGTAACATGTCCTGATAGTGAAATACTGCCAATTCCGTTTTTCACTATTGAAAGGCTATCTTGCCCCATAGGACAGAATGGGGCATGCTTTGTAACATTTTACAAGCATATCTTCCCATAGGGGTAAGATAGAAAAATGGAGTTTGGTATCCCTGAACTCAGGATTTAATAACACACCTTTTAGTAAAGATGGTTTTTAAATTGGGTGTTTGAAAATAGCACTTTTAGAAAGTGGCTATTTTCTTGTTCAACCATCCTGTTTGCCTCTGCATGTTTGTGGATTGACTCCCTGGTTTCAGTGTGACAGAGACAGAAGATGTGCATTCCCTATAGACAGCCTCTTGGGGGGTTGAGGTGTGCCTGGCCCTTCCTGGATGACTCAGCCCTGAGCTGAATAGACCCTGGCTGCATATAGAGTGGTGGGAGGAGATTTACCTTGCACCTGAATGGAGCCTGTCTCCCTTGCACAATGCTGTCTCCACCTCCTGTGGTCATGCTGCACCAGTGAAGGCAGAACTGGTTTGAACTGGGCTCAGAGCCCCCTGCACAAAGACATTTTGGGGTATAAGTATTAGACCTAAAACCCCTGAACTTTAGATTATTCCTGGAATTCAAGAGGAACCTTTGCCAAGGAGAAGAGCTGGAGAGACTGAGGAGAAGTACTGCCCTTGCTGTGCGTCTGGGGTTGGCCTGCAGTTTCTGTTTCTGCCAAGGAAAGGAGAAGAACTTTGCTGTGTGCTGTGTCCCCTGCTTGAAGGAGATCTCCAAGGGCCTGAAGTGATCTGGCCTCCTGTGAGTTCTGACCTGCCAAGAGGTGCCTGTGCCAGTTTTGGGCTTCTGGAGGATGTTGCTGCTCTTTGGGAGCTGGAAGAAAGAAGAAACTCAAAGGACTACAGAAATCGACGCATCGCTCTTCTTGCGGCTGTTTTCCCGATGCATCTCCACGGCGCGAGAAGAATTTCAACGGTTCGCCGCGCCGCTGCGGAAACCGCTGCAGCATCTGTCACTACTGCAAGAATCGACGCATCGAGATATCGCGGCTGAAGAGGACCGACGCAACGCCGCTCGACGCTGCCGCATCGATCGCCGACGCATCCCGGATTTCCATGCATCTTACCTGTGCGGCAAGTTCTTCGGACGCATCACCCGCAGACCGGAACCGTCACGAAGAATCGGCGCATCACTTCCCGTACAGACCGGATTCGACGCAACCCTTCCTCTGCATGCAGCGGGACTGTCGCATCACCTCCCCAAGGTCTCAGGAGTGTCGCATCTCTTTGTTTTCCGATGCTGCAGCTGTTTGGCTTGAGAACTTTGACACAACTACAGGTACTTTGGTGAAAAATCACGCATCCATAGTTTTCTATGGTACAAGTTCTTGAAACCTTTTGAAAGTCATATTTTTAACTGTGTATGTTGGATTTTTTTCGTTTTGGTCTTGTTTAGTTTAGATAAAGATACTTTATTTTTCTAACCTGGTGTGGTGTCCTTTGTGGTGTTTTCACTGTGTTACTGTGAGTGTTGGTACAAATACTTTACACATTGCCTTTGGGATAAGCCTTTCTGCTTGTGCCAAGGGGGTGAGCAGGGGTTATCTAAAGTGTGTATCCCCCTTACCCTGACTAGAAGCAAGGGTCCCTATTTGGACAAAGGTACCTACCTCTGCCAACTAGAGACCCCCATTTCTAACAGAGTCCATTTCCTAAAGGTTCAAAAAAGTAATCACCAACTCTTTCCCAATCATGGGTGGGAAGGTTAGACATTGTCCCTGGGTGCTGTGCCACCTTAGGAGACAAAATGTTGCAAATGTGGCATGCTTTCAGTTCTTTCTCCTCTTGCTCATCTAGCTGAGGGAACCATACTTGATCTCGTAGGGCTCTTTTCGCAGCTACAGTACCACAGTGTCCTTCATGAGCAAGCTCAATGACTCTCTGCCTTAGGCTTTCAGGTATGACAATTTGCAAGCCTCTTAGTATTGCGCCTTTTTGGGTGACTGACAACTCATCCTGTACATTTTTAAACTTTTGAACTCAACATCTTCAGCAATGAGTCAGGTATTTCTTCCCCATGATTACGTGGCAATGATTTCTTTGAAGACAATCATGCCCTTAACATCGTTGGTGGCAGGAATGATTTGTTCCACCAACAGCTGCTGGTGTGCTGAATTTCAAGATAATGTGGAGATATGCTCCAGCTTTCCTTGATGTAGAGCTGTGACGATGTAGCTGCACTTGTGAAAAGTAGTCTGCGTTGATTTGATCTTTCCCCGGCTTATGTATAATTTCATAAGCATACTCTTGAAGTCTTAATCCCCACCTCTCAATGTGAGGAGGCATCTTGACCTTCAGATTCCCAAAAATTATGCATAGCGCCTTGTGACAACAGTAAACCTTTTTCTACAGTGGAATACATGAAAATGTTTGCAGACCCATACCACAGCTAGACTCTCCTTCTCCAGCTGAGAGTAGACATGTTCTGTCTCAGACAGGCTCCGACTGGCAGAGGCCAAAATATTTCTCTGAGCATTCGGATGACCATTGTGTTGAGTAAGGATTGCCCCTAGACTGACTGGGCTTGCGTCAACCGTTATCTCAGTATGTAACTTGGGCTCAAAAAAAGTAATTTATAGTTGCATTCTCAACTACATGTTTAATGTCGCTGAAACTTCTGTCACACTCTGGGGACTAATGAAATGGTACATTTCGTGTTGTCAAGTCTCTTAATGGGGCACTCATGGTAGCAAAGTTGCAAATGTATCTTGAGCAATAACTGGCCATGCCTAGAAAGGATCGCAGCATGGTAATATCTTGGGAGGGGGGGCAAGTGGATGACAGTGCTTGCACCTTATCTGGGTCTGGAGTCATTCTCCCAGCACAGAATACATAACCACAAAAAAATGAGTTTGGTCTTGTGAAATTCACACTTCGCAGCATTCAGAGTGAGACCTGTGTCAGTGAATAGCTGGCACACTTGGTTGAGGGCCTTGTCCTGTTCATGTTTTCCCAAAAATCAGTATGTCATCACTATACTTGAAAGCGCGTGTGACAGGTTGTATTACTCAGCGAATTACATCCTGAAATATCTCAGCAGCCGAAGATACTCCAAATCTCAGTCCCTTGTATCTGAAGTTCTGAACAACCCAATATGAGTTGAAAAGGTAGCAATGTACCTGCAGCTCTCCTCTAGTTCAAGGTGATGGTATCCTTTATTCAGGTCATGACGGGAAAACACTTTGGCTCCGTTCAGTTGCATGATCATGTGAGGACCAGTGTGTGTCCCTCTCTCGCAATGGCTTTGTTTACCTGGCGCATGTCAATGCAAACGCAAATATGCACAGATCCGCTAATGTCCTTTCTGGGCATTATGACTATGGGCGAAACCCATGGTGTGGTGCCTGTGGAGCATTCTATTATGTCATTTTTCAAGAGCACTTCCAGTTCTTTCTCCACAGCTTCTTGTAGATGAAAAGCAACTCTGAGATGTCGCTGAGCAACAGGGTGAATGTCTTTGTTGATATGAAGCTGTACTTCGATTTATAGGCCATGGAACAACAATGGGAATCGCCTCGTGATCTAAGATTGAGCACAGAGGTTGTAGTTGAGAGATATCAACCCCATTTAAGCAGCGGTGGCAAAGCCGAGCAAACAGGCACTCAACAAAGTTCCTTGTAGAACATGAATTGTGGCTTACACCAATGTCTTTTTGTGTTGCATTGTCGTCGTGAACGACCCTTGGTTTTGCAGTATCTCAGACGAGGCCCAGAGATAGATCTTCATGCCTGATGGGGAAAGGCGAGACACAGGGGACAGGATGTAAAATTTTTCAATGGGCATGATGTTAATCGATGCACCACAGTCTACTATGAAAGTTATTGGGTGATCGTTCACTTTCAATATGATTTTGGGACAGTGTCCCAAAGAAGTCTGTCATTTTGCCTGGCGTGTTTTCTTTGAATTGTAATCTTCACATGCAGCTAATCCAACATGTGCTCGCTGCTTGTTGGTCGATACCATTAAGGGCACACTCATCTTCTTCATCAGTACTCAATATTGACATCGAAGAGGCTTTATATGATAAACTTGATGATGATTGATTTTACCTGATCTCCACTTGTTGTAGTTGATGTTGCTTTTTGGTTTTGCGGGTGGGGCGAGAGTGCTTCTGGAACGTTTCTGTATCCATCTTCTCTTCCCATTATGGCGGTCTTGATTTTTCTTTGGCTCGGGACATAGTTAAGAAAGGATTTTCTTTCACGCAACCTTTACAGACCTGCCAAATGCTGGGCATTCTTCTTCGTGGGGAAACGAAAATGCACATTGAAAGCATAGTTTTGATTTCTTTAAAGATGTCAACTTACGTGCATCCATTTCTGCATGTGCTTGCTATTCACAGTCAAGACTGATTCATTGTGAGCTGTTCCTGCTTCCATGTCAGCAGCAGCTTGTTGGTCTGCTCATTCTTCTGCTCTTGCAGCCATCAGCCTTTTCTTCAAGCTGTGCGTTTCTCTCAACATGCGGCTTCTAAACGAGTATGAAAGACAGCCGTCAATGATTCTGAGATGCATGGCTTCTTCGTCGGTGAAGTTGCAGAATTTGCAATGTTTAATAAGTGCTACAAGTCTTTTGACAAACTAGTCCATGGTTTTGCCAACCTGTTGCCATGCTTGGCTGAAGATATACCTTTCATCGTTGACGTTCAGCATTGGATTGAACTTGGCTTCTAACACTTCTTTTACCTGTTGGTATGATTTTGCTTCAGTTTGTGAAATCTTCTTTAGTGCTTCTTTCACCCTGTTACCTGCAAGGTTTTTCAAGTATTTGATGATCTTCTTTTCATCTTCTTCTTCTAGTGCATCTATGAAGTCATCGAATGTTTTGTTCCACGAAATCCACTTGGCACCAATGTTCTGCTTCTTAGAAGTGCCAAAAGGCAGTGGTGGCTTCAGGAATACGGCTGCGTTGTATTTCGCGCTCTCTTTTCCTGCCATTGAGAGCACGTGCTGTGAAGACAGCATTTGTCGCAACAAGCAGGACTGTTAACCTCTGCACGCAACAACCCTAGTTCCTTGAGTCTTTGTCTCTATGTCCAATCGGAGGTCTTAAAGCTCTTCACTTGTCCTTGACAGAGAGTGGGTTTCAGTTTTTCATTCCTAGGCTGTCCCTGTCATTGTCTTTGCTTCGTCTGAATCTGTGTTCAGGGCACAGCGTCTTTGCCAGAGACCTCACCAGCGATTTCTTGGTGGGTGTTTTAAACATACTCCTATGCAGGAACTTCGACTCCTTCTGCGGCTGTACATGTACTGGAGAAGGGCTTTGACTCCCCATGTGCTGTGGTGTATTTTGGGCACACATGGCATGCACGAGCAGGTTGCTGTATTATTGCAAACTCTCAGGGAGAGCAGTCACCTTTTTTTCCGGGCACATATCCCCTATTTGTCACCAGATGTAGTGTCTTCCCCAGCCCTGGAACATGCAAATAAAGTACACCACACGGGAGCTGTAGTTAAGAATATTTTTTATTCCTCAGCATACACTCATGCACTGCTCATTAACATAACATCAAATGTGTATTTGTAAAGCGCACGTTCACCCCAGCAACGGGGCATCTTGGCGCTGAATAACAGATGTTTATTGTTACCCAACTCAATGGTACTCATTTTATTGACCTTAAATGGATGAAAGGCTGAGTGGACCCGCCGGGATTCGAACCTGTGACCATGACGTCGAACACAGGCCCCTGCAGTGGATGCATTAGTCCACTGAGCCACCAGACCCGACATACATCATTACATCATACTCTTCAAATAACCACACCTCCCAGCATATTCCGCAGTTCCTAGCTAGAGTCCGCACCAGAATCACAAGGGTTCTAGTGGTGTAACGCCAATATGCTACACTGTCCAGGCCTAAGACCACTCCCCACTTTGTTACTCCCCTACCACGTTGCATGGTCTTGGATTATGGCAGACAGATTGTGGCAGGAGTATGGCAGTGTGACAGCAGACATCAGAATGGTGATGTAAGAACTGCTGTGCTCATGTCCACGTTCCACCTGGTAGCCCTGCAGGGATGCCTTGAAGAAACAGTGTCTGGTGTAGGGCACAGAGACTTAGGTAATCCCTGGGATTAACCCTCCCAATGACGTGCATGCACAGCAGTGGGAAAAGAATCCTAAGGCACTTTGGTAATCGCTAGGATTCACTGACAAAATGGAATTCCAGATATTTCACTGCTGGTACGACATGCAGGCCAGGAATTTTACTCCACAGTGTTTCTGAAATATTTCGGGCTGCATTCCACAAACTTTGTCAACATGGGCATAATGTTTGGACAATATCCACAAGCTGGGTAGGAAGGTCCAAAGCCTAAAGCCAGGCGTCTGAGGGCCTGGCTTTTGACCTCAGGGACCTATTGCAAGCTTCTGGCTCCCTTGTGTCCGAGTTTCTAGAGCTATCAGACTGCCACAAAGACTCCAGATGCTTGGCCTTAAAGCACCATTCAGAAAGGGCAAACAGTAGGGCAGGCAATCAAGTGGTCCAGAAATTCAGTCAGGCAAATGGTTTGCCTAGGCTAGTAGCCAGTCTTCAGTCTGATTAAACAATACAAGTAAAAGGCAACAACTTTGCTTTTCTTCTTAGCAGGGGTGTTAAATATGTTCTTTCTTCAAGGCTTGTACCAAAGATAGTGGTAACCCGCTTGGTAAAATATAGCCAATCAAACAACTTTGCACAAAAAGTAGCGAGAAAATATCTTACTTATATTTAATATGACTTTATAGAAACCTCACCTTCAACTTCTGGTTAATTCTTGGGAACCCTGACTTTGTAATACAATCAAAGTACTTATTCAAACTTCCAACGTAGTTTAACTCACTTTGACAGAATGCTGATTATTTCCAGTGGATCCTTTGGCGGTATCTAGGAATACAAGCAACAGAAAGGCCAAGAGACTTACTTACAACTGTTTAGATGTGACAATCAATATAACCTGGGGAGAAGATGTCTTCCCATCAACATAAAAAACTAACAGGTTCCCTCTCACGCCAAGACTCCCACTGAAATCCAGAACTGAGGGGCTTATTTACAAGCCCCTTGCGCCGCCGGTGCGTCACTTTTTATATGGGAAAAGGTGACGTGCTGGCGGCGCAAGGGGTTTGCAAATAAGCCCCTGAATGTTTACAAATTGTAAAAATAAAGAAAGGAAAAAAAACAAAAAATTTGCAGCAGCGCTTCCAGATAAAGAACGTGTGTACCACAACATATGCAGTCAAATGGAACACATAGCCCAATTTTAAGCCGTAGGTGACCATGCACATTAAAAAAGATGTCAAGACTATTCTTCTTTTTTGGATAATCAGCAGCAGACAAATTCAGTTATTTTATGTTTTTATAAAGTGAAGTAGCCCGGCTTGAAGTTGTTTATGAACATCCATCCATTTGTACCTGTAGGAAGAGGTACTTCGGAATGACAAGAAAATGAATTGAGTAAGAAGACTCCAAAGCAGTATAATCTAAAATGAGGAGTCAACTTATGAAGATGATGATTATTATCATAACCATCATTATTATTATAATTACTTATTATTATAACAATACTACTACTACTGCTACTACTACTACCACTAATAATATTAATAATAATTTATTATTATTGTTATTATTATTATATCTTTTCTTACTTCAGTTTTATTCCAGTATAAGAACTGTGATGTTTTGTTGCTTTTTCTTCCTTTAGGTCAGAGCCTCATACAGAAATGATGAAGTGGGTGCTTGTGAAGAATAAGATCCAAACACATAATGGAGAGTCAACTTTATTTAATGAAAGACTGCTTTCCTCCAGAAAGGTACTGTAATCTAGTTATCGCTGCAATGTAATCATCCCTTCTTATTGGTTCCCTTCCCATCAGAAACACATGCCCTCAACAGGGCTCATACAGAGAACTGCCCTTCACGTTCCTTCCTTTCAAACAGGATTAGGCAGTAATAACTCTGGAAAGGGAGAGCCAGGGGTGTTCATGCAGTATTCCCTGATTCCAAATGTCACATGACATTGTATGTAATTCAGATCTGATGGTACATTTTGACTATGTCGGTAAACCACGTATGCATTACATTTGCGCATTACATGGAGTAGACGCTTCCAGTACCACCACAATGCAAAAGATTATCTGTGCAGAGGAACAAGCTGCAGGCTAAAATCCTGTTTCTTCAAATACAAAATATGTGATTTCATACTTAACACTGGGGCTTTACCACTTCAGATTGTGAACCATAAAATGCAGTTGAAAATGTGTTTTTATTTATAAATACGCCAGAGGCTAACCATCATTTTCGTGCTAAATACATTAGTGCCCTTTTGGCTTTGTTATGACCGTGATGATCTAGAAACCTAATTTAATTGGGTTGTTTTGTTTAGTAACATGTAAGAAACGTCAGCCCTTTTGTACCGGCAAATGATTACAACTGTACTGATAAATGCTGCATTTACAGCTGCAGGCATCGACAAAAGGATACCCAGCAGACATAACTGCAGTTATTACTTTTGCACCCCAAAACTACATATATTTCTCATATATTTACTGCATTTGCATACTCAATTTTGGAGGCGGATTTGGCGGTGCAGCAAGGCGTGGTTTGCCTGAGAGTTTGGGATCGACCACAAACCTCTGAGTTTCAAGAGATTCTCAAACATTTCTCAGCCTTTTCACAATTCTGGAAATGATCAGAGGATTGCTCTGAGAAAGTGCTAGATTAAATCTCCCTCCAAGGTGGGAAGCATAAGGCAACATCTCAAAGATTGTGGTGGTGTTGGGGAAGTGGTTTCTCCACAGGGAAACAATTTTCCCTGTGAAAAGCTGTAACCAAAAAGAAACAAAATGTGCAATTGACTAATGGGGCAGCCTTCCCCAATGCTCATTGCAACATAAGCACAATGCCACTTTGGAGAAAGTGACTGGCCTAGCTTTCCAGGTTTACTACTGCAAATCTTTGTGAATAGAGAAAAATTATAAATCTGCACTCATCCGCAAGAGTGTTTTTACAGGTTTATGTTTCCCTGTGGAAGTCGGACCCAATGCATGACATCAAATTCCTTGTTGTGCTTCAGAAATTGACAGGAACAATGTGAGAGATAGGAAACAACTTGAAAAATGGTGATGAGATGGAATAGGTTGATAGGCTATCAACAAATGAAATTCTAATTCTTACAAATCTATCAAACAGTGACATGTACTTTGGTTTTCAGAATAAACTGTAATGGTTTGAGTCACAAAGATAAATTTACATGAAGATCTATCCCTATGCCCAAGTGTTTCTCTCCCCTGTTTGTAATCCACTATTTACAAGTGGAGATTTACACCTGGATGCAAACATAAAAATCTCTACCTCCTCAAATGAAAGGGACGAAACCGGCTACACCTCATTGTATGACTGTGAAGTTAATATTAGTAACTTTTTGACTTTTTGTGGATTTCTATGCCACCGAAGTGGAGATCTCTGCATGGGAAAATGAAGGAAATATTTTTAAAGTTCATTATTTTCATTTTTCCTAAAAACACAAACCTATTTTAATGTATAATACAATTGTAAAATAATTTAAAAATATTACTGTTAACCTAGACCCAATAAAACCAAGAGTTACAGCACATCACCTTATTAATTTAAATGTGTATTTGATATTTCAAATGAATTTATAAAAATTAAGAATGATAAATTGATGTAAATAATTTAACATGAATTCATGAGTTATTACTTTAATTCCCTACCTCCACTGACTTCTATGGAAGTGTTTTGCAGTACCAGTGTATTGCCATGTACGATGGTTTGATACTACTGGGGCTGTAGCCAATTTAGAAGTGTATTTTGTGAATCGCAATGGTCTTGCTCTTTTGTAGATATGCGTTTTGTCTTAGCATCATCCTTTCACACCCCCTCCTTACTTTTTCCTTAACCCCACCCAATTTTTGCTATTACTCTCCATTTCACACCACTCCCCTTGGTCCCTCCATATGTGGCGATCTCCAGCACTGTGGCAAAGCTCTCCGTATATTAATGGCAGAAGTGGTGGAGGCGGAGGTATCTATCCATAATTTAGTAGTACTACTGGAGTAACACTTTACATACTTCAAAATGCAGTTTATGAATCGAGACGCAAATTTGTAAATTATCTCTACTGATATTAAATATATGTCAGTGTTTCTAATACATATTTATTTCAGGTATCCAGATTGGCTTTTAATGTTCATTGGACTTACGATGCCCTCCCTTTAAAGAACTAGGCACATCAGAATAGTTTTCAGCATAGTGTTGCATTCCAGTTCAACTGGACTCTATTTTGATCAGCTGCAGGTTACTGATTTTGATTGTATTTTCCTTTTTAAAATGTCTGTGGGTCTCTAAGATGGAGTTGGTCTAATAATTCTTCTCAGGACCATCACGGTGCCAGATTGAGTGCTCCATTATGAAGCTTGACACACTCTGTGGGTGAGGACTTATCTCCAGTGTTTTTTTATCCTCATCACACTATTAGGTTTATAGCGATATGAAGGTGCCACAGGAACATAGTGACTCATTTGCACCTACAGATCTTTAAATCAGATTAGCACAATATGCTTAGTTTCTTTCATTGTTAGAGAGGACTTGTGGTGGTTGCTGTTTACCTCTCTTTGCCTTTAAGAGTTGAATTGCCATATGCTCACTGTGCATACAAATCAAGCTGCAACTCATAGATGAGGCTCAGATGTACAAGATTCAGTCTTGAGTTCCCATCTAGAATCTACTCTAGAGGGAACCTCCGCCTGCAGGTTAGCAGAACCGTTCCTATTGGAGCAGGACCATACCTGTGTTTCATATGGTGGGTCTATGTCCGGTGCATAGTGGGCTAACAACAATGGATTGAAATGTGCCCTGAGTAGTTACCAGTGGCTTAAATTAATGCAGTCATTCCATACATCACCTTTTAGGATTTTCTAAGCTGTGAAGAACTTGTACAGTAATGATCACTGCCATGTGGACCACCGGTGGCTAGTACATGTTTTCTTCTTATCAATATAGCAAGTCACCCAAGGCCGTCTCCCAATTTCTAACTATTTCAGTGAATTAATAGTTTTATTGATCACTTTGTTAATGTCTCATCTTTGACCGCTGACATTTGAAATCCTGTGTTTTTGCTATGAATCTAGTAATTGTATATATCTTGTGTTTCTTAACTTTAGATACTTTTACTGAAACATGTGTTAATTGTTCATATTCAGTGACACTGCTTATGTTTTTACTGGTAAAAACGTTTACTCTGTCTCCAAAAGAGTTGACTCTATAAATACGTGATTTGAGTAGAAATGAGTAAGCGAAAATGTTCCTGTTCCAGGTTCTCTATAAACTAATATGATCTCATTTCAGCATACCAATGCTTGTTTTATACTTTTCAAAATGGAGCCTGTAGTTTGTTTTCTTCATCGGTTTTCTCTTTAGCAGCTAAGGGACCACTGTCTGCTTGTACAGAAGACATACTCGCTGCTCAGTTTTTTGTATTACCTAAGTTGTCATTTGCTATATATAATTGTATTCATGTTATGAAATTATAATAGCGTCTTCATCCTGTTTACTTGATTTCCTTTTAACACAAGCTCTTTCTGTTTCTATTGCATTTTTTCCATTGTATCTTACTATATTCTGGTATTTATGCTATCCAAATAATGTACATTCAAAACAATTTTTAAAGTCTTAAAACATATTTATATTCTTTAATATGGATTGTGTAGTTCATATAAGTGGGCACAAAAGTATCGTCAATATATTTTTTATTGGTCTGTTTTGAGACAGGAACGTCCCCTGAGGGGCGTAGTCTGGCTGCCGATGATGATGGCTGCCTGATTAAGGAGCTCCCATCCAAAGTGTCTTTTGGTCACCATTGTGCCTGAGAGTGCTTGCATGCTCCTGGGGACACACCAGGGACGTTCCTGAGCCCGGCTGGCATGGTCCCGGGATCAGGAGAGACAGCCAACTGCAGCAGCCTGGCCCTGATGGGCCCTCTGCAATCAGAAGCTGGCAGGGTGTACGGAGATGAGAGGTGTGGCGCCATGGATTAGTGTGCCCCCTAACATCCTTCTCCTGCTTCTGGTCTCTCGCGGCCAACCCTGTTGAACTGGGAGCTCCAGCGCCGCATCATGCCCCACCCATCCCACCACGAGGAGCAGAACCTAGCAGGGGAGATGTCCCCTGCTTGCAGGCCGAGAGCTGCATATAAGCAGCTGAGAGCAGCCGGCCCACATGAGACTGATGTAGGGCTGAAGTCACCCCTGGACACCACGGAGGGGCTGGGTCCCATGAGAACGGCTCTACCCAGCCCCCACTTTATTAGCGCCTGGACGGAAAGGTGACCACTCCCTAATAGTCCACCCAAAGAGACCAGAGGCACACAGCCTGTCTTGCCCTGTGGGCTGCAGGGTCCCTGCTCTCTTTGGAGGCCGTGAATGGCCCTCCACAGAGGAGCCACAACTTGTCTGGGCTGGAATCGTCCTGTGAGTGCCAGGCTCAGGGGCAACCAGGGAGAGAGTCTTGGACAGTGGGGTACCCTGTGGGGAGGGGGACATGGACTTACCAACGACAAGCCTATCCTTCGGTGCGGTTGTAGACTTTCGAACCCTACCTGCCCACTCTCAGGGGGCGCTGCACCATGGGGATATAGTGCTCAAGCCCCTAACACTGCTCTATTTTTACTCCTCTATTTTAGAGTCCTCTCTCAGACCTTGCCCGCAGGGGTTCTCCCGAGTCCAATCATCCCCCCACTGCATGGCAGTCCCCTTCTTTTTGGAGATGCTGTCCCTTCCACATACCCCTGTTTTGAAGCCTGCTCACCTGATAACAGGATCACGCCTGGATTGACCGCTGGTCATCATCCACCACAGGGGTCTGCTCCATCTGCGATGGCCTTAGGGAAGCTGACACGACAACTACTTTTCATGGAGGTGGTCTCCCGGGCTAAATCGTCACCCCAATAATCTGGCCCCTCGGAGGTCACAATGAACCTGTTCCGCAAGGAGATAACACCAGTGGGGAACCGGCTGGAGGCCATGGACGTGAAGATGACTGACCTCATGAAGGAGACGAAATCGATCCGTGCAGTGATCTCCAGCTTTCAAGACAAGGTGAAGGGTCAAGACCACCGCTTAACCTCCCTTGAAACCAGAGTTGAGCTACTTCAAGACAGAGACCAGGCGCTCCAGGAGCTCCAGGCCCTACACGATAGGATCATCGACCTCGAGCACCGATGCCACAGAGACAATGTCCGCTTCTTTGGCATTCTGTAGAAGGCGGAGGGCAACGATGTCAGAGGATTTCTCCGTAATTTCTTGCCCACCCTCCTGGGGATCACTTTCTCGCCTCAACTATAAATGAGGAGGGCTCACAGGATTAGGCAGCACAGTCCCTTTGTGCTGGCAGGGTGAGTAGCGCGCTTACAATTCCCTGATTGATTGATTGGAACCTTTCCAGCCTGATGCTTAGTATGGCATGTCTGTCTATTATTACTGTTGGCTCATTGCTAGTTTGCTGTTTAATGCTAATGTTGATGGTGATGGAGCCTACCCATTTATAGTGCAGGCTAACCCTTGCACAGCACTGCGTGCCCCATTGCTCTGCTACCGTTTGCACACCTGTGCTCCCTTCCCTTCCCTCCCCACCCCTCCTTTGGGCCATTTGTCCCCTCATTCATTCCCTCTGGCACTGAGGTATTGTGCCCTGTGCCCTGTGCCTGCCACCTATCCCAGCCATCCAGTTGCCACCAGTGGGTATGAGCCTTTCTTCCCCTGCATTGTATCCCCGCCCATCCGGTGTCTTGGTGCTGACCAACGGCCGGTTGTCAGATCTCCTACCACCTGGCCCTGCTCCGGGCTTGTCATGTCATGGGGGGAGTGGGTTCTCCTTTTCCCCCATCCTGCAGCCCAGCTCCCATCTCCCTTAGCTTGCTGGGCCTCTCTTTCTTCCTCAGCCATCTGCTCTTGCCCTGCCCAGCATACTTCCCCCTGGCATCCCTCCTGGCATCCCTCCTGGTACCTGTCCCTAGAACCTCTCCGGGCCTCTTCCCTCTCTTGTCCTCTACCCGTCCCTTGCTCCCTGGGGCCTCCTGGACCAGGCAACTCCTAAGGTCTAGCCACGCTGACTGCAGTTGGTAGGCGCGTTGTCTTAAGATGGCGCAAGTTTACTTGGTTTCAGTTTTGATTGATGTGCTTTTAAGTGCTCTGTTTTCCCAACCCTCCCACTCCCTCCTCTCTTCCCAAGCTTAACCTCTTTTTCTTTTTTTCTTTCTGTATTTCAGTCAGACACCCCTCACATCGCCTACCTTCCTCGTCGGCTGTACCAGGGCCCCCCACCACCTGAACCGTCCCTGATGGGCTTTCCTGTGAGGCCTGACAAGTCGTACCGATCTGCCCACATCCCCCGCAGACCCATCCCTCATGGCTTTGGGGGCTGCGGCTCATGTTGGCCTCACAATCCGCACTCAATGTCATCTCTTGGAATGTCAATGGCCTCACGCATAATATCAAATTTAAGAAGGTGCTCGCATACCTCAATTCCAAACACGCCAACATAGCCCTTCTCCACGAGACACACCTCACCGAGACAGAGAGAAAGAAGCTTCAGGGAGACTGGGTGGGTAAGGAGATCCACAGTTGTTGCCCCCCGAGGGCAGCAGTTGGCCCAACAGTATCCTGAAAACAAAGATTAGCTATCCTGATCTACAGAATGCTGCCCTACACTGCTCAAATCTTGCGTTGCTGAAACTTAAGTTTGGCAAGAAGGTATTATGCATGGGCTCCATCTACGTACAAACGGGCCTGAAGCTCCCCTTCTTTCTCCACCTCACCTGAGTCCTGATGGAAATTTTTTGATTGGGGTGACTGGAACCTTGCTTGGGATGTGATTTTGGTCTGCATGGGCCCTATCGACACGATCAATAACACGGATCGGGCTCTCCTGGGAGACATTAAAGAGGATCACGGCCTTCTGGACGTGTGGCGCCTTCTGCATCTGATGGATAGTGAATACATCTACTTGTCCCTGATTCAGGGCACACAATTGAGCTTGGACTCTGTTCTTGTGCTTCACCCTTTGCTCCACCTTGTGTGTGAGGTCTCCATCCTAGAGGGCACCCTCTCAGACCACTCCTTGATCATCCTGTTGGTCAATTTGGGTCTAACTCGGCTGGTCTGGAACCCCTGGTGTCTTAAACTATCCCGCTATAACCTTCCAATGGGCAACCAACAACTCAAATCCCATGTTCAAACCTGTCATGAGCACAATACTGGCTTGGTCAATTTGGCTCCTACCCTGTGGTCAGTGGCAAAAGCAACCATCTGGGGTCAATTAAGGAGGGATGCAGCTCTGTCCAACAGGCGACAGGAGGAACGGCAGACAGCTCTAGAGGGGGACAGTGCTCGCCTTAAGAGCACTTACACATCCTGCCCCTCTGATGCTGCTAGGTGCAGTCTGGAGAAGGTACGCATGAACTTCAACACCCTTTTCACCTCCAAAGCCATATATGCACTCCACAAGTTGAGGTACAGTCATTACGAGCAGGGGAGAAGAAGGGCAGACTCCTAATGGCTCAGCTAAGGCAAATGGAGGCAGGTATGGCTACACCCACCATTAGCACAGACTCCGGGGCCCTGGTCACCAAACGGCAGGAAATCGCAGACACGTTTGCCTCCTACTATAGGATCCTGTACTCCCCTGAAGCAACTCCATAGGTGCCGGAGATCACCGCCTTCTTGTACTATGTCCGCTTACCCTGCCTCACGGCTGAGGAACAGGAGCTACTACGTGTTGCCATTACCAAAGAGGAGATCATGCAATTCATCTCCAATCTACCCTACCATAAGGCCCTAGGAGAAGACGGCTTACCAGCTGAATTGTGCCGGTGGACGAAGCCCCAGATGGTAGCTCTCCTCCATGAGTCTTCTGCCGAGGCTGACTGATGGGCTATCTGGGCCTCCTCTCCAACAAGGCTCTGATATCGGTCCTCCCCAAACCTTCCCTGCAGTAACTATTGCCCCATCTCCCTCCTCAACGGGGATGTTAACATTTGGCCAGCATACTGGTTGCCTGCCTTTAGAGGATCCTTCCCTCCCTCATCCATCATTAGCAAGTAGGAAATAGGGTTGAATTTTACCAACATACAAGAAATCTAAGATCATTTAGCTTGACCGTAGCTAAAGTTATTAAGATACCGAAGGCCAGAGCCGGTGGCCGCTTCTTTACTTTTTTGACACCACACACTGGAATTTGCTCCCCCTGGACATTCGATACACCGAGGACTAACTCATATTTAGGAAAAAACTAAAGACATGGCTCTTCCCTGATTAACATTGCTCTGACTTCAACCTTCACTCTGCTGAAATCAAAAGGTAGTTACAAGCATCATGATATCCCCATAGGGATGAATGTATATGCTCTATAAAAACCTTTAAATACATAAATAAATAAGATTCGTCCCAGGCCGTTTGTCCCGCAATTACCTGCGAACACTAGCTCATGCAATGTGGATGGAGGCGTACATGCTGGGGGAGGCCTTGGCTCTGTCGTTGGACGTCGAGAAAAAGTTTAACCGGATAGAATGGTACTACCTGTTTGGGGTGCTCCATAAATACTGCTTCGGCGTAGATTTGATCTCCAGAGTTCTCTGGCTCTATGACTCCCCCATGGCCAAGGTGAACTGCGGTGGCTTTCTCTCTGACCCCTTTCCAGTCTGCCGGTACATGCTCCAGGGATTCCCACTCTCCCCCCTGCTGTTCCTCCTCACCATGGAACTCCTGGCGGCAGCTCCGCATCAGTTGAATCGGATCGTAGGCATACCTATGCCCTGAGGGCCTCGACATTATACTTGTATGCAGATGATATTTTGCTTACCCTATTGGCCTTGTCCTCCTCCATCCCTGTGGTTTTGGAGGTCATTGACGCGTTTGCGACCATATCTGGCTATAAGGTCAACTGTGGAAAGAGTGAGGCCCTCCCGCTCTCAAGGGTTACCACCTGTGCCACAATTACTGTGTACCCATTTCAGTGGAAAGCTGCCTGTCTCAAATATAATCTGTGTTAACTGAGGCTTGGTGCGCATAGTGGCAGACAACTTGTACCCACTCATGAAGCAGATGCGGCTAGATTTTGACAAATGGTCACACCTGAAACTTTTCCTCTGGGGCCGTATACAAGGTGACCCTGCCGCACTGCACCAATGTGCAGGACATTCTCCCCCTGCTGACAAGTTGACAAGTCAATCAAGACCTTCATCTGGGGCCAACCAGACCCCGTTTAGCCGTCAAGAAACTTATCACCCATATGTCCGCAGGAGGTCTGGGCCTACCATCCGTGAAGCACTAATGCATGGCCCTTCACTTTGTGCAATTGGCATTTATGCATACCCAGGTCTGGGATTCCCTGTTATGGTTCACGATTGAGAATTGGCTTGTCAGTGGCTCACCGGGGCTGCTCCCCCTCTACCTGCCCGATCCCACCTGCTTTGGGACTCAGAACCCCATGCTGCAGGCAATGCACAAAACCTCCTCGCAGTGGATGCATACCTTCATTACAAGACGTCCATCTGGCAAAACTATGGCATCACCATCGTTGGGGTCATGCTTAACTGGGCCCCCTGACGTGCAGTGGGAATCCACACTTTAGCACACCGGCTCTCTTGGGGTGAGCTGAAGTCTTATGCGGTGTTAGGGGAAGAAATATGGACCTGCCACTTACCCAGCAATGGCGTTACACACAATTGCGCAACTGCCTAATGAACAGACTGGGCCCACAACCCTGGTCTGTCCTCTCCTGCCTAGTGCCCGCACACCTTAATACATGGGGCCAGTTTAAGGGTGCAATGTCTGAGTTCTGTAATCTCTTGGCTCATCACCTCTACTCACAGCTGCGAATAGCGAGCCTCAGGGAGATCTGGCAGGCCCGTCTCCAGGTGGAATATGAGGAGGAGTATGGAGCTCTTAAAGAACCTGGGCCGGGAAGTTCGGGAGGCCTGGATGAAGTTCAGCCTTTTTGAGATCCTACAGGGGTAGCACTGGATGCCAGCACAGCTCCACTTCGTGGGCTTACTGCCCCACTCCCCCTGTTGGTGGTGAGAATGCACGCCCTCTGACATAGTTCATCTCTTAGTGGAATGTCCCTCTGTCTGGCCCTTCTGGGTCACAGTGGGGTCCGCTACTCCACATCATGCTTGCTGCTTACTCACCACCGCTCTTACGGTGGCCATGATCTGTGTTCAATGCCATTGGTGCTCCCTGCAGGTCCCAAGACACGAGTAAAGACTCACGGCCATGTACAAGACTGCCTCCTATGAGAAAGTGATCTATAACTTGTTGGATAAAGCTAACATGTTCCTCCTTATTTGGTCCCCTGTCCTGTGGGAAGACTGACCCCTTTTCCATCTCAACTGCCACCCTATGTTCTCTCCCTCCCCCTTTCACCTCTGCCATCAGCCCTCTTTTCCCTACTGTACAGTACGCAGGTATTGCCTGCCCCGGTTAACCCTCCATTCTTAGGTTCCAGCCTCCCCCTCTTCACCTACTTCTCTCCTGTTCCCTCCTTTTCTTCCTTTCCTCCTCTTTCTTCTGTCTCTCCATTCCCTGTTTTCCTTTCTTGTCCCACCCTTTGCCATTGATTCACGGTTGCCTTGGTTGTTACCCTCCCTCCTTGCTGGATGTACATGTATTACAATAGAAGGTTGTGTCCCTCTTCAAACCCCCAGTGGCTGTACATGGCAGTGTTCCCCTTGTGATTTCAATAAAATAATTACACAAAAAAAAGGATTGTCCCTTGAATGGTGAACAGGCATGTACTCCTGCTGAGAGTGCCTGACTGCTTTTGAAACTGGTATCCTGACTTTTAGTTTGACAGTGGTGTCACTCTAATCTAGTGTGTGGGCAGAGGCCTTGGTTTGTTCCTGCTGATTCAAGGTCCAGAACTGGTTCTGTGACATGGAGGGGCACATCAAATGTGTCCTGATAGTGGGCATAGGAATACTGTCTATTGCCTGGATAAGTGGGAGGGTAGGGCCTGCAGTTTGTTGTCCAAATTGAAGAAGCTTCTAGGTAAGGCTTGTCATTATGTTTGTCCCTGATCATTACTTCAGGAATACTGCAAATAACAAGTGTAGATTGCACCCTGAACTGCAACATCAGAAAACAGGTAACCGCGGAGCTTAAAATTGGGAGTAGATCTAGAAACTGAGTAGTAGACCAAGGTCTCTGGGTAACTGCAAAGAGGTGAATGTGAACTGAACTGTTCAGCGCATCTACACCTTGGGTGTAATTACAGTGAACGGCACCTGTGCCTAATCAGTACCTACTCCTGAGTGACAAATCAGGGTTATATAGATGTTGAGGAACTCTGTTCATGGAATGTGTGTTTGACAGCTGTAGCGCCTCAAGGAAGATCACAAATAGGACTGTTATCCTGTGTCTGGTTTCTCTAGTCCACTGTGCAGTATTACGCTATGCTTTGTGACTAAAGTACTTTTTAAATTCAGAAGATAAGCACTGGGCAGGGCAATAAATGTCTTTTGGTTAACTACTGAGCTCTTCCCCCCACTAACATCCTGACTACTCACACTCATATCCCTGTAGTTAAGTGCAGAAAGGGTGTAATTGGCCCATTTTGCAGACCCATAGTAGGACAGAGCACAGGACACCTGTGCAAACGACCTCAACCACCACAGCTGGGACCCAGTAGTGTCTCTCTTGGACCCAATAACAGGTTTTGAGAGTCTGCCTTCAGAAGATCATACAGTATGTGGTCTAGTTGCTCTTTCCTCATGTTAGTGCCCGTTAGAACCATATAGTGAACGGTTTGCCGCAAAATAAATATGTATATTGTTCTACTCTTGAATGTGGGCAGAGGATTTCGGGTAGCAGTTGTATATTGGTTGATAATCCACTGAATCTAGTAGTGGACAAACAAACAAATTCAACATCAAAAGATCTCTGACATGGGGTGACATCAACATTCTTTCTGTGATAGACCAATGCTGTTAAGTTAATACAGAACGGCATATTAGAAATGCTGCAGACTAAGAAACTCATATTCAGTGTTTGGGCATTGACACCAGATTTTTTCTTCAGAGTTAGTCATGGAAGCAAAATTATGCCATCTTCAGAATTATTGGTCTGAATAGCATGTGACGTGCTGCTGAAAGTTAAGATAAGCCTAACTTGAAATGCCAAACATGACTGGGTGTGAATTTATATAGTTCACTTTGTAAAAAATAGGGGTGGGCGGTAAATTCCGCTTTGCATGCGGAGTTTAGCCTACTTAGCGTTCCGCTTAGAATGTGAATTTTGGGCAAAACTCCACCATTCCCCGCATGGCGGAGTTCTTTCTCGCATGTAGCTCGCCAAGGGTTAAGTTGGCGAGTGCAAGCGAGAATTTGTATCCCCTAGCATGATTTTTTGGCGCTATAATGCCTTCGGGCGAGATTTCTCAATGTGGCCAGTCTGCCGCTTGAGTAGAAAATCTACTTGAGCGGCAGAAAGAAACGAGCCACGTTGTGCCATTCACGCTGATTTTATAGCACAGAACAAGCAGGCACATGCATCAACCTTTTTTGCGAGTGCAAACGGTGCGATTCGCAAAAATCGGCCGTTTGCGCCTGCAAAAGGTGCTTTTGCGATGCATCAAGGTTCAAGGCACTCGCAATTTATTGCGATTAACTCAGTGACATGCATTTAAGGAATCGCAATTTGCGATTCCTTAAATGCAATGCAAGAACCACTTTAAAATAGCGATTTCGCTATTTAGGGCAGCAAATTACCGAGCAATTAAACTGGTCGGTAATTTGTAAAAACTTTGAAAAATGCACTAAAGTGCATTTTTCAAAGTTTCATGTTGCGCACACACATGCCCTTGGGGCATGTGTGTGCGCAACATGGGTGCACATAACAATTTCAGGGTTGCAGCAGGGTGTCCTTTGGACACCCTTGCACCCTTGAAATTGCATGCGCAATTTGCAAGTACCTACTGGTACTCTCAAATTGCGCATGCAATCCCCCATTCATTCCTATGGGCCTGTAGGCCCATAGGAATGAATGGTGAGCCATTCCTTAATTGCGGCTCGCAAATTGCGAGTCGCAATTAAGGATTGTTTAGGAATCGCTATTTTTATAGCGATTCCTACATGCATAGGCTTTTGCGAGTTCTTAATTGCGATTCCTTAATAATTGCAATTAAGGACTCGCAAAATCCTACCTTGATGCATGTGCCCCAAGATCCTGGTGCTGAAAATTAGCGTAAAGAGCACGACGTGCCGAATTCTGCCCGCTCGCTGAGTTTTTATGTAACTCCGTAAGTTTTGGCCCATCCCTAGTAAAAATGCATCAAATGTATCAACATAAGCTGAAGCATGAAAGAATCATTCCACTAAACACATTAAAATGTCACATGGGATAGAGTACTATACGTGTTGGGACCTAACTTAGGTGAGATATTAACAGATAATGCTCTCTTTTATTAGTGCTAAATCTACCTTTTGTAGGGAACTCACTAGCAGAATTACCCAACAAGTAGCTCAAAAAGATGGCAACATGTCACATCCAGCACTATTTAGAAATATGTAGCTGGTACTAACCACTCAGGTGTTAGCCCCAGACACAGAACCTAGACCCCCAATTGGGATGTAATAAATACTTTACTAAATAAAGCTGAGTGGAATCTATTGATGTCAGGGTTACTGGTTATGTACGCAGCCTTTTATACCCTGGGCCGCTCAACTCTTTTACACCAGTTGGGGACAACAGCACATATTAGAATGGCCTCTGCAATGACAGATTTAATTTCTATTTTGGTAGCTATCATAGTCTTGATCGGATCTTTCAAAACCCCTACCTGAAAGCTTTGTGAATAAAGTACTTTTTAAGTCTTA
Organism: Calotriton arnoldi; assembly: GCA_963921515.1. Taxonomy (NCBI): domain Eukaryota; kingdom Metazoa; phylum Chordata; class Amphibia; order Caudata; family Salamandridae; genus Calotriton; species Calotriton arnoldi. Next base: position 571,267 of record CAWUFW010005608.1, on the reverse strand, counting down.
GGAGGATTATATAATCATATGCTGATGACAGGCAGCTGTTAGTGAGGGATACTCAATGGCAAGACCATTGAAAAAACTTAAAAGATACACTCGATGAAGTCCTAAAAGGGGTCCTCAAGCAAATTCTTCTTGCGAAAGCTTTTGCTCAAAATTGGTCAGCTAAGATGTATGCTAGACAATTTCCAATCTCACTATATCATATAATCATTGGATCCATAATTCATTCCCATATTCCAATAATTTAAAACTAGGCATTAACAAAAACCTTCCGAGGAATGCAGGCGTATCTGACTGGCTACTTTCCGATGAAGAAAGGAATATATTTCAGAGGCCGATCATACATTGAATTGGGTCCCAGTGGAAACTACTGTCAAATTCAAGATTACATACCTCGTGTTTAGATGTGTGATCATTCTGTGCCTCAGTAGCTAAAAGTTCATATTCTTCCATGCAGCCATGACCCTATTTTCTGCAGAAAAAAAAATCTATGCACACAACTTTCATCTACACTACCCACCATTGGAACACATAGCTTTCTGCCTGCAGGAGCTACAATAGGGAATACTCTTCTAGAGCTCTTATACGGAAGAAAACTTTAGCGTCATTCAAATAAATTCTAAAGTATTAAGAATTGTAGTGATATACCGCTATCTTTTTAGATTTTAGATGAATGATTAGTAATAAACAGATCTTTCCGTTTGAGGAAGTGTGGAAATGTAAAGGGCAGTGAGAAAAAAGAGGGAGCGATCGAACAAAGAAAAAAATCGTGACCCCCCAAAAGACATATTCGCCATGTATTCTATGAATATTCTATGCTTTATGAGAGCCAAGGGGAAGACATTTATTTTCCTATGGAAAAAATTGAAAAAATAAAGTTCAAGGGCAATATCATGAACATGCTCAGCATCTGCATTCAAGCACAGAACAAAGCCACGTGCCTGTTTTCTCAAAAAATCACACTTATTTAGATTCCCAATGGGCCAGAATAACAATGATTTAGCTGTGGCTTACTCTTGCATTACTCCTGACTTACTCCTGTATTCTGTATTTAAGATATACGTAAGCTAATAGGACAAGTGTAAGTCACACCTACTCATAGTGAAATGCTCCCATTTTTAGATGTTCTGTGGTCAATTCACCTTAGTAACTCTACAACAGTAAAAAAGAAAAGTTCCACCCTTAAAAGGAGGGAAAGACTCTGCAGTCTCTTTTGCACCCTCTATTACTAGTTCCCTCACTACCGTTATGGGGGCTATTAACTCTGAAATTGGCATAGTGGAGGAGAGAATAGGGTTAGTTCGGCGCCTATTTTTAAATGCTTTAGCCCGAATGGCAGAAAATAATGATCAATCTTTCGAGCTGGTAATCAATCCAGTGGAGGAGGGCAGCACTACTTGTACAATTGCTCATGGAGGTGGGGGCATAAATTCCAGTGAAGGTCATGTTTACAACTCATGCTTGGCACAAAACTCACAAGCAGCAACATTGAGGTCATTATTGAACAGCCACCCCTGTCAAACTCACCCCCGTCTAAAAGAAAGCGGAAGAGTGGACAGGCCCCATTAAAACAAAACACTTCGGCAGAAAATGTTTCCCACCCTCCTTTAGTTAATAACAAAGGAGCTGTTGAACCAAGGCAGGATAGTTGCCCTCAAACTCCATTTGTGGAAATATTGGAATCTATTTTTGGAGAGCACTGCTCACCATTTTTTATAAAGCTAGAGGCAATGCTGAAGTCTTTTCATACAGAACTTCAGGAACAAATTAAAAAATGTGAACAAAAAAAATCTCAGTTTTCTTTAATAAAAAGCAGGAAATGGCCCAACCTCCAGCTTCTCGTTGTTCTTTAAAGACTGCTTCAAATTCCAGGCTACAAGACACCCAGTCCGAAATTAACATCTTGTCTGGAATTAACACTATCCCAAATTCTTACGTGCAGGCCATAACAGCAACAATGATCTTTAATTTCCTTCAGGGAAACCTAACATTCCCCATGCAGCAGGATTGCCCTATGCCGAAATATCTAGGAGCATGATTTATTTTATGACAAATCTTCAATTGCCACCAGATTGCACCCCCTAAGTCGTGGTCCTTGAGCAAGTTCCCTCAATATGACTAATAAGAAAGAAAATTGTCTTGATTTAAAACATAAATTAGTTCACTGGATTAAGGAGAACTCAGGATGACCAGGTGACCTGTTTAATGAGATTGTGACAGAAAGGAGGATGTCCTGTGTGGGCTCTGAACCAAAAGGTTCCATAGGTGACTGTGTTGTCATCACTTTCAGAAGGCCCTGGGTATGGGAAAACCTTTAAGCCTGTTTGAACTATCTAGCTGGGTCTCCAGATCAGATTAAGTCCAAGCTACTGTTTTTTTTCTACAAGTGCCCTCATAATTATAAGCAGGGGTCATTACTCTTAATCAGGAAAGGGCCACAAATGGTGAACCTAATTGGGCACCCAATATCTATACAAGTAACCGTTTCTCTCCCTTGGCTAATCTTCAGGATATTGATAGACTGCTTCCCCTTGACAATATAAAGGCCCCAAAAATTTCCTTCTGTGTCTGATCACAGGGATATGTCCAGGGACTCTCCAACTATTCTAATACTAAAAACATTAAATCTCAAGTCCCCAGGGCTACAGATTTCTATCACGGAATATTGCAGGAGGGCAATCCAAACTGCACAATGTAGACTGGTTAAAATTCATAAAGGACTTTGACATGATAGGGCTTCAAGAAACTTTGCATACTGGGGATTATTTCATGTTGCTGGTTATCAATCATAATGTAATCTTGCAATTCCTTGGTTTGGCCATTCTTATTTCCTTTATAGTCTCCCACATAAGGGAGAAGGCCCTCTGTTCCACCCCTGGTATCAATTATTGCTGCTGTCCCGTGCAGAGGTCTTCAATCTATTGATTGTCAATTTTAATTATAACATTTTTGATTATCGGTGTACCATTGTAATTGATATACTGGATGAATTCATATCAAATTATAGCATTATAAATAGCTGTCTGTGTTTTGAGGTTAGGGCTGGGAATTTTAATTGCCCCTTATGAATGTTTAGTGGCAGCAAGTTTGTGAAATAGATAATATTGAAGGTTAATAGTTCACTCATTTTAAACATACTCCTTATAGGGATGTGCTTAATAAGCTGATTTTTAATCATGATTTGATCTTCGTGAGTGACAATGGCACCGGCACCTCCACTGAAATACCAACTTACACAGGCGGGGTGTAAATGTAGTATTATTGATTTTATATTACTGTCACAAGATCTTAGCCCTTTAATAGTGGCTTTCAAAATATTTCTGAACTGTGCTAGTGACCATAACCCTTTCACTCTGTTTATAAATTTAGATTGGGAAAAAGGGAGTGAAGCTATTGAGGTGGGTCCAATTATTTTCTCTGCTAATCGATCTGCCTGAGAATCAAGTGGGATTTTGTTGACCCGACTTTGTTTACTGAGATCTATTCACTGAAAACAGGCCATGGTAAATAACTGTCTGTCAATAGATGTCCCAGTTAGTACTATGATAAATAATTTTGCAGCTTTATGTCAATCCATTTCCCAATCCCTTATAGCAAAACCTATGATCAAGCAACCCATCCCCCACCGGTGGTTTAACTCTGCCTATTCCGCCGCACATAAACAACTTAAGACAGCTTTAAAGTGCACCCCGAGAAGTAAAGAGAGAGTTATCTCAGTCTGCGAGGTCTATAAGGTCATGTTGAAGGCCAGAAAGGAGGGACATGGAAAATCAGTATGGGTTGATTTAGAAGCAGCAGGGAGTACCAAGGACATCAGACACTTTTGGGAAATAGTGAACCATCCCTTCTTCACTGAAAGTTCTGCCCGAGGGTTGAATATTTACTCTTAGCAGACACATGGTCCACCCATTTTTCCCAGGTCTTCAAATCTGACACTTCTCTTCAAAGAGACTCATGATCTTGGGTTACTTTAATAGCAGACCTTGAGGCTGCCATGCAGTTAAGTCACTCTATAGGGGTAAATTAAATAATTCATGCCAATAAAAAGTGTCTACGTGGAAAGGCCCTGGGCCCGAATGGTGTCCCTGTGGACATTTTTAAAGAAAATATTGAGTTTGGGGCTCCTTTGCTCAGTAATGTGATTCGAGCACAACTCACGATACCATTAATACCTACTTACCAAGAAGCAATTAACGTACCCGTTTTCAAAAACGGTGACAGGATTAACCCAACCTGCTATCGTCCATTTTCATTGCTGGATTCCACTGTAAAAATCTTGGGCCAGGTTCTCCTTTTGAGACTGGAGGAGTGGACAGAAACCAACAACATCTTGTCTGATGTCCAATATGGTTTTAGACCAGGTATCAGCATGGTGGAACAATGCTTACATTTTTCTTGTTTAATTGGAACGTGCGTACACGTAAAGGAAAGAGCATTACACCTGGGGGCCGATTCCGATCTCGGTCGGAGGCGCACCCAATACTATTCGGTCGGGAAAAAAGCCATGCGAAAGCCAGTTTCCCGACCGATCCGTACAGCACACCGAACGAGCAAGTACGATGCGCACAACAGCAAAAATTCCGGCCGAGCCGTACTCACCCAAACCAGGTCCTGTTCTCCGACCGAGGCGAATCCGGAAACGCCGAATCGAGTCGCACGGAAGGGAAAATGCAGCCCCGTCCGGCCGGACAAGTACGATGCGCTTTCCGTACGCGCCGAACCCGTCGCTACGCACGGCACGTCAAAGCATCCGGGAGAGGCGCACATAAGCTCCGAATCGCGCCACAACACGATCCACGGCTACGAGACGAACACAGCACAGACGAGGACGACGCGAAGCGACGAGGACGAAGCGAAGCGACGAGGACGAAGCCAAGCGACGAGGACGACGCGAAGCAACGAGAAGGACGAACGACACGAACCAACCATGAATCCCTTCGTCCCGATCATACCAATATTCTACATCTACTACCGGAACAGGCACGGACGCGTACGGCGCAGAAGGTAAGTCAGACACCAACCACAAAACACATACAACACGTACACGACACATCACACACATACACTGGGAATCTGAATATACTTGCAACAGCAGCACCATAGGGGCGGGATGCCCATCACCAAAGCCACATATGCACACAGGGGCCTGAATGCGCGCCACCACCCCAACCCAGGGGGCTGGATGCCAACCACCACAACCACCCTTAGCCAGGGGGTGCCAGATGCCCACCACCACTACCACCCTTACCCAGGGGGCTGGATGCCTACCACTACTACCACCCTCACCCACGGGGGGCAGGATGCCTACCACTACTACCACCCTTAGCCAGGGGGCAGGATGCCCACCACTACTACCACCCTCACCCAGGGGGGCAGGATGCCCACCACTACTACCACCCTTAGCCAGGGGGCAGGATGCCTACCACTACTACCACCCTTAGCCAGGGGGCAGGATGCCTACCACTACTACCACCCTCACCCAGGGGGCAGGATGCCTACCACTACTACCACCCTTAGCCATGGGGGCAGGATGCCTACCACTACTACCACCCTCACCCACGGGGGCAGGATGCCTACCACTACTACCACCCTTAGCCAGGGTGGCAGGATGCCTACCACTACTACCACCCTTAGCCAGGGGGCAGGATGCCTACCACTACTACCACCCTTAGCCAGGGGGCAGGATGCCCACCACTACTACCACCCTCACCCAGGGGGGCAGGATGCCCACCACTACTACCACCCTTAGCCAGGGGGCTGGATGCCTACCACTACTACCACCCTTAGCCAGGGTGGCAGAATGCCTACCACTACTACCACCCTTAGCCAGGGGGCAGGATGCCTACCACTACTACCACCCTTAGCCAGGGTGGCAGGATGCCTACCACTACTACCACCCTTAGCCATGGGGGCAGGATGCCTACCACTACTACCACCCTCACCCACGGGGGGCAGGATGCCTACCACTACTACCACCCTTAGCCAGGGGGCAGGATGCCTACCACTACTACCACCCTTAGCCAGGGGGCAGGATGCCCACCACTACTACCACCCTCACCCAGGGGGCAGGATGCCCACCACTACTACCACCCTTAGCCAGGGGGCTGGATGCCTACCACTACTACCACCCCTAGCCAGGGTGGCAGGATGCCTACCACTACTACCACCCTTAGCCAGGGGGCAGGATGCCTACCACTACTACCACCCTTAGCCAGGGTGGCAGGATGCCTACCACTACTACCACCCTTAGCCAGGGGGCAGGATGCCTACCACTACTACCACCCTTAGCCAGGGGGCAGGATGCCTACCACTACTACCACCCTTAGCCAGGGGGCAGGATGCCTACCACTACTACCACCCTTAGCCAGGGGGCAGGATGCCTACCACTACTACCACCCTTAGCCAGGGGGCAGGATGCCTACCACTACTACCACCCTTAGCCAGGGGGCAGGATGCCCACCACTACTACCACCCTCACCCAGGGGGCAGGATGCCCACCACTACTACCACCCTTAGCCAGGGGGCTGGATGCCTACCACTACTACCACCCTTAGCCAGGGGGCAGGATGCCTACCACTACTACCACCCTCACCCAGGGGGGCAGGATGCCCACCACTACTACCACCCTTAGCCAGGGGGCAGGAAGCCTACCACTACTACCACCCTTAGCCAGGGGGCTGGATGCCTACCACTACTACCACCCCCACTCATAGGATGGACAATGCATGACACAACAAGCACACCACAACCTAGGGAATGCAAGATTAAGACATCCCCCCACCACCATGACAAGCGTGTGAGCAGGCTGTGTCAAATGCCTACAACACCGAACATGACATTGAACATACAATGTGACCCCCTAGCACATGTGCCACACATATATGTGTGTGGCACCCACAATGCAAGCAGCCCATGACCATTGTGGCAATGGGGCCTAAACCCCCATCATCACAGTGACCAAAAGGCAAGTGTGGGGTCCATAGCTGAAGCACATTTTGACCATTGTGGCAATGGGGTCTAAACCCCCATCATCACAGTGACCAAAAGGCAAGTGTGGGGTCCATAGCTGAAGCACATTTTGACCATTGTGGCAATGGGGTCTAAACCCCCATCATCACAGTGACCAAAAGGCAAGTGTGGGGTCCATAGCTGAAGCACATTTTGACCATTGTGGCAATGGGGTCTAAACCCCCATCATCACAGTGACCAAAAGGTAATTGTTGACAAAGAAAGAGCTGCAACTGCCAAACTGCATGGATCATTCCTGGTCACAGAACCAAAAACTCATCTGTGGCAAAGTAGTATATGTGTCCCATTGCAACATAAATTGGGGGAGCCAAATACTGCAGTGCAAATGAAACATTCCTTTGGCCATGTGCAGACAAACAACACCCATGGGGGCTGAGACCGTCAACAGTCATCAATGACACAATGACAGAAGTGACCATCAGAATGCAGAACCACATATTTGCACCAATGGGCACACAAATGCAGATACCCTGTGGAGACAGCAGATGTGAGGTGAACAGATACCATACCATGGCAGCAATGGGACACACAAACCATGATCACTGTGCTGACCGATGACCTAGGAGTCCCAGGGACAGCAGGGGAAACACACCAAACAACATACAGCCAATGGCACACCCAAGATATGCCAATGCAGTGGTGCAGATGCACAAACACAAACAGGCAGACCAACACTGTCATCATACACAGCAGGTGAGGGGTGGGGGTGCCAGTGTCCCCAGGCAACAACACAACACATGAGGAGAGCTGAATACCAATCATACAGATGTGCATACACTGCCACACTAAGGTAACTCATGGATCCAAATCCCCTATGTGGGCAAGCAGGCATTGACAGGTGAGAGGGAGCACAAAACACACATGTCACACAGGCACGTAGGAACAACAACTGACACAGCAAGTCACAGACACACCACAGCACCACCCCCAGGGCCCCCACAATGTGGTGACCCTGGGCTGAAGAAAAATACCACTGTGATGACAAAGCTAAATGTCGTTCACACTGTGAACCACAGTCAGGTGTCCTGAGCAACTAACTACCATCACACCTACACAAGCACAAATCAATCAGCATGGCCAGTAAGCCAAGGCCAACATGGAGGCAGGGGACTAGCCGGGCAACAACTCTCATCTGCACACACTCAAGACCACACCCCTCGACCTCCAACAATGTGCAGCAGTGAAGTACACATGCACTGGTGACATTGCACATGCACCCATGACTATTCCAGGGTGGTGGGTGGGAACCAAGGTGTAGAAACACATCACACATGGACACTCAACAAGACTCCTGAATGTCTGACACACTGCACACTACGCTGTACATGGACATGACGGCAATACCACACCGACCAATGGGATCCCAGCCACAGTCACACACCAATGAAGAAGCCAAGGTCACCCACAAAGAACACACATAGACAACAACCAACATTGCAGCCCGGACCCTAAGGAGTGCCAGCAGTCACACACACAACGTGTCACAATCACTGAAAGATAACACAAACTGGAAATCACATGACAGGGGCAAACAACAAGTGCCAAAGGGAAACCTGACTGTGACCCATCTGCGTCAGCACACAAACTCTGCCCTGACAGCAAACACACCTATGGGTGACACCCTGATGACCAGTAATGTGCCATGCACCCACATCACAGAGAACACAGGGAGAAGACTTTGGGGGAACATAGCTCAAGTCAGCAAGCATCACAAACAGGTACAACACTAGGGATCACAGCATGCGCAGATGAATGGAAGTGAACACACAGACATGCACATACAACACACACCTTGGGCGCAGGCAATGTCACACGTGTACACACTGCCATGAGGGGACTCCACTCCTGTGTGAGGAAAGCTGTGCCATATGTTGCCTCAGTAGGGCCCCATCATGTCAGCTGAGCACTTGGTCACACAATCAACAATTAGCACCAAATGAGGGCTCCCATCACATCAGCCTGGTCATGGATGTGCCAACGGAATCATCAGCACAGATCCAACACACTTGTATAGCAATGTTGCACTGACTACACGGATGAGTCCCTCCCCATTGATGCCCAAACCTGCATGTCCACTGGAGATGGCAACACGGTCAGGGAAGTAGACAAATGCAACGATGGCAGGCACAACAGATGTGCAGGGGTGGAAGCCACAGATATGAAATTGCCAATGTAAGTAGGAAACCCATTGCCAAATACTGAACACATGACACCCTCAGATGCTGCTATTGATGACATGGATACACCACATGATAGGACACATTCCCCTGGACCACATGGGTTCCTGCACAGTAACACTTCATAATCATGAGACCAGATATCACCATCACTGCAGCAAGGGCATGGTTAGCTGCACCAACAACATGTACATCTGAAGCATGAGCACTAGAGAAAAGAAAGTTGCTTTATTCAGCATATGTGTTGTTTGATAACGACGTCCAGAAGAAATTAGAGCAAAGGCCAATGGCCAGTCCATTGTCAAAGTTCAAACAGGGTGACACTGGCAGATGTCACCCTACGCATGCCTGCACAATACCAGGGACAATCCACTAGGAGGGGCAACCGGGGGGCAGGCCAGGCACCGCAGGGACAGGATCAGGGCTCACCAGGGGGAGTCAGGGAAGGGGTGGTGGGTGCTGGAGAGCCACTGACAACTGCAGTGGAGGTGTCTGACATGGTGTGTGCCGGCACAACTGGGGGCATGACACAGATGTCGTGGGTGCCGGCACAACTGCAGTGGACCCTGCAGATGGGGTGGACAGGTCCGCCACTGCAGTGCCCAAGTCAGACAGGGCGGTAGTGGACTCCACTGCAGTGCCTACCTCCAGGGGAGGAGAATGGGGAACAGGCAAGGTGGGTTGGACAGAGGGGGGACACCCTCACCACATCAGTGGCACAGACAAGCGCAGCGGGGGGTGTGGTGCTGGGAGAGCAAGTGGCAGGGGGAGAAGGCCGGAGCATCTTGGGGATGGTATATCTGTGGGTGGGGGAACCTGGGGCAGGGTGTGGTGGGGGCACCTGTGCAGTGGGGGCCTGAGGGATGGAGGACGGAGACCTTGTGCCTGAGCTGCAGGGCGGTGGCGGGGTCTTGCTCTTAGCACTCCGGGGGACTTGCGGGTGGGGGCCTCAGTCCGTCTGCGCCTGGGGGAGGGTGTCCGGGGGCGAGGGCACTCTGCTCCGTGTGGGTGGGCTTCCTCTTCCCCCGGGATGCTGGAGCAGCTTCATCGGTGGGGAAGAGGCCGAGGTCACAGAGGAAGAGCTGCTGTGACTTTGGGGTTGCAGGTGAGGCAAGGGAGGGTGCTTTGGAGGGAGAGGGAACTGAGGACTGCGCAGTGCATGTGGATGCGTGTGTGTGTTCCAGGGCCCCATCCCCTGTGAGTCTGGCTTCAGTCCCCTGAATGTGCGTGCGTGTGCGTTTTGTCATTGGCGTGTGTGTCAGTGTGCTGGATGTGTGTGTGCTGGTGTGTGCCTGTGCCAGTGTGTGTGTGCCTGGGATGGGTAAGGTGCTGGGGAGTGTGGATGGAGCAGAGGCAGGAGGGGTGAGGGACCGTTTGAGGAGGGACACTGCTGCCGTCAGGGAGGAGTCCATGGACCTATTGCCCCTCTGTAGGTCAGACATGCCCGATGAGATGCCCTCCATGAACGACACCAGCTGAGTCAACAGCGCGGTGTGCGCATGGAGGACACTCAGCATGGCTGTCTGCCCTACATGGAGCTGGCGAAGGAGGTACACAGACTCCTCACTCAGGGCAGCAGGGGACACAGGGGCAGGGGGTGCGGTGCCTGGCCCAAAGGAGACACGCTCCCGGACATGGGAGCCTCCACGGACCTGGGGAATGGGAGCCGATGGGAGGGCGGTGGTGGTGCTGGTGGTGGCGGGGACAGCAACACTAGCTGGGGTGTGGTGGCTGCTGACACCCGCCTCCACAAGGGAGTCATCCTCCGAGTTGCTCTGGTCCTCAGCTGAGGTGGATGCTGCTGAGGACTCCTCGGTGTGGCTCCCTCGCCCTCCGTGCCACTGGGTCCCTCCGACCACTCCTCGGCTGCTGACCCAGTCTGGCTCTCCGGCTCCTCCTGGTCCGTGGAGCTGTCCCCTTCCGTGGCCGTGGATGTATCTGCAAACAATGGGGAAACAGACAGACATCAGTCACCTGCACATAACGCACACACCACTGTGAGCACAGCACATCACAGAGCAAGCCCTGGCATCATTAGTTGTACATTGCTAAAAGTGCACTAATTGAACAGGAGAAGTCAATTGTCAGTCTGATGCCAAGCATGGCACTCACATCCCACATGGCCTTGCACCCATCTGTCTGGTGTCTGTTGGATTGCAACACCCCAGTGTTGACACATGCACCAAGTACACAGTAGTTGGACAGTGCAGAGGACACGGTGTGGACACATCACAGCTCTTGCCACTGAGTCAGTACAGGTTTACGGATGTAAGGGATGCCCAGAGTCAAATAGGAAATGCATGTGATGCATACCAGCGACAGACACCATGATGCACCCATGTCCTGATAGCCAGCGCCACTATGGTGTGCATGTAGCACATGTCACTCCCCTGCAGGATCACCAATCAGTAGACACATGCCATGGCGGAGGCATGACTGCAAAGTCATACATCACTGTCTCAGTGATGTATGACTTTGCAGCCAGACAACAACACTCTGCACTGTGTCACAATAGTAGGTCATGGGGAATGCAAGTCCTGGAGCTGCACAAGTGCACATGTACATCCCCCCACAACACATCCTCTTAACCCTCATCTGTCCAGGTCATACCTATTGGACATATGGGAGACCTGTGACACTACCCTCTGAACCTGAGCCCCTCACACTCTGCTGTGCATGGGGAACAGCTGCCTGAACTTCACATTTACATGCCCCAGTCTGCATGGGCAGCTGATCAGACACCTATGTGTCACACAAGTATCGTCTCCTATGGTCACATCTCCAGTGGCATGCTGAGCCCCTACCAAGAAACTCCACAGCAGTCCTGGCGACTAATCCACAGCACACTGACACAGAGGCAGACACCTGAGGGGTCAAATCACTGTGCACAATGTGTCCTCTGATACACGGGAGTGGGAGTACAGAGTGTATTGTATGGCCTGGAGTAGGCATGACTGTCCAGCCCCACATGAATGAGGGATGAGCCCTGGACTGTAGGCAGCTGGCTAAGTATGTGTGACACACGTCATATACATACTCCTGGGGCCCAAACATTGTTCCCACCCGCAGCATGGGTGTGTGCCAGGTACCCCAGCCACATGTGGTGGATCAGCTCAGCAATTGGACCACAGATCAAAGTAACACGCTGAATACATGTCAGAATACAGGCATTGTGTAAGCAATGGACCCACCCATGATGCCCACCACAGAGTCAGGGAAACAGATGCTGTCTCCCACCTTGAGTCAAGCAAACTGCAAGGACACAGTCCTAAGTGACAGAATTCCCTGCATGTAAGGGCCACACCTGGGTATCAGATGAGGAGTGGGCAGTGCACAATAGAGGGACATGGCTCCTGGACAACATGACTGCTGTACTGTGGCAGTTCAACCTGGCCCGAGGAGGGCACATAGCATGTTAGACAGAGTACACAGTGCAGTCTTTGACTCACCCCCTCCTTGCTGCTCTCTGGCCTTCAGCTGCCCATCCAGGTCTGGAAAGACCACCGCCAGGATCCTGAGCATGTGGGGGTCAGGGTCCGTGTTCCGCCCCTCCTGCGAGGAGGCGACAGCTTCAGCTGGACCCGTGCAATCCTCCGGGTCCAGCCCCGAAGGTCCTGCCACCTCTTTTGGCAGTTGCGGATCCGGCGCTTGTAGACCCCCACGGACCGGACAGCCCGGACGATGTCCTTCCAGATCTCATGCTTCCGATGGGCAGAAGCCTGTCAGGATGACAAAGTGATAAGGCCATTACTACACATGCAACATATCCGTGCATGACACAGTTGCATATACATGTCGCAATCACAGGGGCACATGGTGTACCCAGGCAGTGCACGGCTGCCCATGGACAGTTTTCCAGAAGTCACTACATGGTATCATTGCATGGGGAGTAAAACCCTGTTCAGAAGCACTGTCACTGCACCATACCTGTCCAGTGCAAGTCACTACACACTATGGGGGTGACAACTACTCAGTGAGCCTGCTAGCCAGTGGTGTGCTGACTCTCAGCCTTGCTAGTCAGACAAAATGCACATTCAGAAAGGCAGTGCACAGAACACTCACCTGCTCCCCTGGTGTCCCATACAGCTTGCTGTACTGTGGAAGTAGGCTGTCCAGCAGGGCCTGGTTCTCTTCAAGGCTGAAGGCTGGGGCTCTCTCCACAGTACGTGCCATTGCAGGGTCCAGAGGGGCAGAGACAGCAGCAGTGCAGTGGCAGATGTCGTCCTGGAGCATGTAGTGCAGGCAAGTGGGCTCTCAGGGGAACATGCAGCAATATATATGTGCTGGAGAGGCAGATACTGTCCCTTGTGTCCAAAGTGATAGGTCCAAGTCGTTTGCATCTTCTGAATCTGGCCAATCCATGGAATAGCAGCACCAAAACACGCCCACAGCATCCTTCAAAATTTCAACTTCATGACATACATGATTTTGCAACATTGTTGTGGGTGACCAACTGATTTTCCAGCAACCGACTCGTTCGAATATTCGAAAACGCGTCCGTTGCCAGGCAAGCCCATTGTCAATGGGTGCGCACCGATCGGTCCATTGAGGTACAACGCGCACAGGGGTACAACGCGTACCCGCACACATTGAAAGCAATGGGCCGGCCGGAGGCACCGATCGGTCCATTGCAGTACAACGCGCACAGGGGTACAACGCGTACCCGCACACATTGAATGCAATGGGCCGGCCGGAGGCACCGATCGGTCCATTGCAGTACAACGCGCACAGGGGTACAACGCGTACCCGCACACATTGAAAGCAATGGGCCGGCCGGAGGCACCGATCGGTCCATTGCTGTTCAACGCATCACTGTACATGTGACTGGCATATGTCAGCATGCCTGTCTCAGATGGACATATGCCAGCCACAGATAGCTCCCAGGGAGTGAGGGGCACACCTACATCACGACAGCCTGTCCAAACCTTATCATAAGGCATGTAAGGCTGCATTTCCTATTGTGTGTATGTTGGTGTACATGTTGTCCTGTGGGTGTCACCTGTGGGCAGCCACCCCCAGGCTGTGCACGTGTTAATGGGGACAGGATCCTGGGTGTTACGTGTACATGACCACTGTGATGTGCAACTGTTCATATCTGTGCATGTGCCATGGTCACATTTCACAGTGGTGTTTGTGTACGTCATGTCACATACCCCGTGAGTCCCATGTGGGACGGTATGTTTGAGCCAGGGTGTCCCAGTGGCACAATAGTGATGGCCCTCCACAGTCTTTGTGCATGTAGTGTTTACAATGTCTCTGATTTCATGTGCACAATGGGAGACAGTCTCCACATCCACGTTGTGTGTGCATGGACTCTGATGTTGTGCGTGTGTGTCACAGACGTCCATGGCTCTCCTGCCATGGCAAGTGTGGCCACTACCTGTGGGGGTCATGTTTGTTTTGTTGTGGTGTACACATGATACTCCAGGTGATGCCAGTGTCCATGTGGCATTACAGGGTCCCTGGGAATGTGCCTGTCGTTGAGCTGTGGTGCCTGGGGCACATCTGTCCTCACATGTCACTGGGGGGTGACTGTGACACAGCATCATGATATCCAATGGGCCAACCTGGGACAAATTGATGCCACCTGTAGGACCGTGTTGACAGATGTTGGCCATGTATGTACCATACATGTCGTTCCGGTACTGCACACTTCATGTAGTTGTGCCTCATGATGATGTATGTTGGGATCTTGAGTGTGTTCAATGCCGCATATGTGGGGTGACTGACGATCTTGCTTACTTCTCCTCTGCACTGCAGGGTTCCTGCTGTCCATCGGCCATTCCCAGACCTGGCAACGATGGTGGAACGGGACAGCATCCGACGGTACCGCTTCACCAGGCAGCTGATTGAGGATTTGGCAGTGCAGTTGTCCCCACATTTGCAGCCTGGCCGGCCGTATCCTACAGCGCTGACCCCCAAGGTGAAGGTGATGGCAGCCCTACACTTCTTTGCCACCGGTACCTTCCAACATACTGTGGCGTCTGCTGGTGGGATGTCACAGACCATGTTCAGCCGTGTGCTCCGCGATTTCTTGGCGGCAATGTTGCTCTTCCTGAACCGGTACATCTATTTCCCTAGACTGCGACGACTCACTGACGTGAAGAGTGACTTTTATGCCCTGGGGAGGATGCCGCATGTCATTGGCTCCATTGATGGGACACATGTGGCTTTGGTACCACCACAGGCCCAGGAGCAGGCCTACAGGAACCGCAAGCACTACCACTCGGTCAATGCACTGGTGGTGTGTCTTGCAGACATGACCATCACACACGTGTGTGCCCGTTTCGCTGGTTCAGCACACGATGCCTTTGTGATGAGGAGTAGTCGCATCCCCAGGTTGATGGCACAGATGCAGAACCAGCGTGCCTGGCTTGTCGGTGTGTACTGACTTTGTGCCATTGTGTGTGATCTGATCTGTAGTATTCCGCCCACTTTTCCAAGTCAGCTGATGTGCACTTGTCTGTCCGTAGGTGACTCGGGATACCCCAACATGCCGTGGTTGCTGACACCCCTCAGGAACCCTGTGACACCTGCCCAGATGCGCTACAATGAGGCACATGGTCGGACCAGGAGAGTGATTGAGCGGACCTTTGGTCTCCTGAAGAGCCGCTTCCGCTGCCTGGACAAGACCGGAGGGTCCCTCCCATATGCCCCTGCGAAAGTGTGCAAGATTATCATCGTCTGCTGCATGCTCCATAACCTGGCAGTGCGGAAGGAGTTGCCTCTCATCCAGGATGACGATGACCAACATCCGCCACCTGTGGAGGATCCTGGCCTGGACCACGATGCCAGTGACGATTATGATGATGATGGTGATGTCCGCACACAGCTCATCACCAACTTCTTTAGCTGAATGTGAGTATCCTGAGGTGTCATGTCAATGATGTGAGTTGGCATGATGTGTGGGTGGTGCTCTGGTGCTGTTGGAGTGTGTCCATGGGCTACTTGACTGGATGTGTGTTGCGATGTGTGCTTACAGGTGGGCTGTACTCCCCAACAGTGTTCACATGCTAACTTGGTTCTGGGTGGGTATCTTGTAACATGTATTGTGCATGAGTTTTGCTGTTCTGTCCTGTACTCCATTGCTTTTGACTGTGTGTCATTTCTGTCCTTCACAGGGTACTTTCAGATTCGTTTGGTCAACTGTGTCCACCGACGACGTGATTGCACATCCAGGCTGGTAGCTGTTGTGTCCCTACAGGTGATGTGCGCCACACCCATGGACTTCCTTCTGTCTACAGTTGTTGACTGTGTGCCCGCTACCAGGTGGGGTTACCTTGCATCTGTAGTGGTTACGGCATGTTGCTACTGTGTAATAAACCTGTGCTTCACTTAGTGATGTGCGTTGTCTGTGGTCACACATTTGACTGCCATTTGCTTACTGCACCTGTGGGCTACTTGACTACAACTGGGAATGGGTGTGGTGTCTGTGCATTGCACCGTCTTCCCTGGCAACATCAGTGTAGGCAATGAGTCAGATGGCCTAGGTGTGTATGTGTTGTGTAGCCCTGGTGGTGTGTCTCCCTCATATGTGTCACGTTGCCTGTACTCACATGCCTGTGTTGTCCTTGCTGTTGCAGTTCGCATACACAGTGTAATTTTGTTGTTCATCATCCCCATAACAGCACCCACGTTGGAATCACGACAGAGGCAAGTATGGTGTATTATTGTGTTTATTGTGATACATCTGTGATAATAGTGCATAGGATGGATTGTGCTGTACATGAATCTTGCAATCCCAAGTTCCTAGATGAATAGAAAGTCCAGGTAGACAGGATCCCCAGTATCGGGGCCACAGTTGTCTGACACATTGTTCCAACTTGTACTCCCCATGCAATGTGTGGGAGTAGTGTTGCCATCAACAGGGTGAACAGTCTGTGCACAAAGGCGAAAATCCAGAACAGGTTCAGGCTTCCTGGGAGTTGCGCTTGGCCATCAGCCTCTCACTTTCCCCTCCTCGGACGACCCCTCTTCTTGGGGGGGCCCTCAAGTGCAGGCTGCTGCGGTGCAGGGGACTCTCCGCCAGAGTCCTCCTCCCTCCCTGTGGCAGTTGCAGTTTGTTCGGTACCAGATGTTGTTGGCACACAGGGAGGTGTGGACTGGTTGCTGTTCATCTGGCGGAGGCATTGTAAAATGTCCCTGTGCACCGCCGTCATCTCATGTAGTACATCCCACTTGGACTCCACGCGGGTCATGTGGGAGTCCACACGTGACATGTGTGACTCCACGTGGGACATGTGGGAGTCCAAGCGGGCATGATGGGCAGCCTGCTGCTGTTTGATGTCTCTGAGGAGCCCCACTACCTGGCTGAGCTCTCCGGTGCTGGACTGGTACGCATCAGCTATGCGTACCAGTTGTGGGTCTTCATGCACACCAGCAACGTCTGCAAGCAGCGACCTCTGTCTCCCACCCCTCCCACCACCCCTGCTGACATGTGCAGTGTGTGCAGTTGCACGCACAGATAACCCTGGTCCACCTTGGGGGTTGGTGGTGGTGGTGGTGTCCATGGCCCCAGGTTGGTCCAGGGTCACTGCGCTGGTGTTGTTCCTTATTCTGTCCATGTCGGCAGGGATGGTATTCGTGGTGACAGTCGTTGGAGGGGTGGGTGCAGGGGGTGCAGCTGGTGGACCTGCTGGTGCTGCAGCTGGTGGTCCTGCTGGTGCAGCATGTTGACTTGCACCGGATGTGCCAGGTTGTTCTTCATCGTCCGAGGAGGACAGAGGCTGTACGACGCCAGTGAGCTCGGCATCCTCTTGAGCCTGGGACTGGGACTCCTCAGCGTCTGCTGCTGTGTCCCTATCATCACCTGTTTTTGGGAGACACAAACAATGTATGTCATGTTTCTGCAGGCATCAGTGGTTGACACACCTGACAGTTGTGACTGTGCCTCGGGGTGCGGGCCTGTACATTGTATTGTCCTAAGTCGTCACAGTCAGGGGTTGATATTGGTGTGGCACATTGTCCTGCATTATTTGGGCATTTCTATGTATTCTCTGGGGTGTGAACATGGTCTGCATTGATTGTGTTTGGTTGACAGCCAGACCTCCTTCCCACCCACCCACCCACCCAGTCAGTTATCCCACCATGGAACGTGCTTGCATTGCAGGGAGTGTAAGTTGTCTCTCAGGATGTCAGTCAGTGGTGTCCTGCTGTTAGTTGGTGCACAGTTGGCAGCAGGGCCTTGTGCTCCCCACAGCAGTAGCCAGTGTCAGCCATCTTGTGAGTCCTTCTCCACTCCCTGTGATGTGAGCATGGTTCAGGGTGGTGTTGATGGGCCAGTTGTGAGGCAGAGCAATGTCTGTGACTACGACTCCCATCATGCTATTGCCTCCACCCCCTTCCCAGCATGCCCATGCTTCCTTCCTTTTGACTCTGCTTCCCTGTGGGGTGGGCTGGCTGTGCTGACAGGATGGCTGGGAGTGTTGTCCTGGCAGTTGTTTGGCTAAGAGTCCCAAGAGTGTCCCTGTGCTTCACACAACATAACCCAGGGTGGTGGTGCTTTGTGGGATCTTGTGTTAGGATGGAGGGCATTGCATTCTACCAGGTGGGTACTGTGGAGTTTGTGTTGGGGGGGGTGTGAGGGGAGGTGCTGGTGACTATGGTCAGTGCTGCAAGTCCCCCTTCCCACCCAGCCAGCCAGATATCCCACCATGGAACGTGCTTGCATTGCAGGGAGTGTAAGTTGTCTCTCAGGATGTCAGTCAGTGGTGTCCTGCTGTTTGTTGGTGCACAGTTGGCAGCAGGGCCTTGTGCTCCCCACAGCAGTAGCCAGTGTCAGCCATCTTGTGAGTCCTTCTCCACTCCCTGTGATGTGAGCATGGTTCAGGGTGGTGTTGATGGGACAGTTGTGGGGGTGAGCTATGTCTGTGACTGTGACTCCCATCATGCTATTGCCTCCACCCCACTTCCCAGCATTCCCATACTTACTTGCTTTTGTGGGGAGTTCAGTGTGTGTGGGTGTGAGGGCAATGGCAAGATGGCTGACAGTGGTGTCCTGCTGTTGGTTGGTGTGCAGTTCCCAGCATGCCCTTGTGCTCCCCACAGCAGTAGCCAGTGTCAGCCATCTTGTGTGTCCTTCTCCACTCCCTGTGATGTGAGCATGGTTCAGGGTGGTGTTGATGGGCCAGTTGTGAGGCTGAGCAATGTCTGTGACTACCACTCCCATCATGCTATTGCCTCCACCCCCTTCCCAGCATGCCCATGCTTCCTTCCTTTTGACTCTGCTTCCCTGTGGGGTGGGCTGGCTGTGCTGACAGGATGGCTGGGAGTGTTGTCCTGGCAGTTGTTTGGCTAAGAGTCCCAAGAGTGTCCCTGTGCTTCACACAACATAACCCAGGGTGGTGGTGCTTTGTGGGATCTTGTGTTAGGATGGAGGGCATTGCATTCTACCAGGTGGGTACTGTGGAGTTTGTGTTGGGGGGGTGTGAGGGGAGGTGCTGGTGACTATGGTCAGTGCTGCAAGTCCCCCTTCCCACCCAGCCAGCCGGATATCCCACCATGGAACGTGCTTGCATTGCAGGGAGTGTAAGTTGTCTCTCAGGATGTCAGTCAGTGGTGTCCTGCTGTTTGTTGGTGCACAGTTGGCAGCAGGGCCTTGTGCTCCCCACAGCAGTAGCCAGTGTCAGCCATCTTGTGAGTCCTTCTCCACTCCCTGTGATGTGAGCATGGTTCAGGGTGGTGTTGATGGGCCAGTTGTGAGGCTGAGCAATGTCTGTGACTACGACTCCCATCATGCTATTGCCTCCACCCCCTTCCCAGCATGCCCATGCTTCCTTCCTTTTGACTCTGCTTCCCTGTGGGGTGGGCTGGCTGTGCTGACAGGATGGCTGGGAGTGTTGTCCTGGCAGTTGTTTGGCTAAGAGTCCCAAGAGTGTCCCTGTGCTTCACACAACATAACCCAGGGTGGTGGTGCTTTGTGGGATCTTGTGTTAGGATGGAGGGCATTGCATTCTACCAGGTGGGTACTGTGGAGTTTGTGTTGGGGGGGTGTGAGGGGAGGTGCTGGTGACTATGGTCAGTGCTGCAAGTCCCCCTTCCCACCCAGCCAGCCAGATATCCCACCATGGACTGTGCTTGCATTGCAGGGAGTGGAAGTTGTCTCTCAGGATGTCAGTCAGTGGTGTCCTGCTGTTTGTTGGTGCACAGTTGCCAGCAGGGCCTTGTGCTCCTCACAGCAGTAGCCAGTGTCAGCCATCTTGTGAGTCCTTCTCCACTCCCTGTGATGTGCGCATGGTTCATGGTGGTGTTGATGGGACAGTTGTGGGGGGGCAATATGTGTGACTGCGACTCCCATGATGCTATTGGCTACACTGACTTGGCCAGCATACACAGAATTCCTTCCTTTGAGTGGTCTTCACTGTGTGTTGGTGTTGTTGTGGTGGCTACATGTGTGGATGTGTGTGTTAGTTCTATTTGTGCCACTGCCTAGCTGTAGTTGTGGTTGTGTTTGTACATGTGTTGGCACAGTTGGATGTGACTTTTTGATGGCATGTGTTGTGTTTATCTGACTGACATACACATTTTGGGATGATTCTGTTCTAGTTGCTGTGTAATTGCTATGAGTGCATGGCTTGACTCTCCCTTGACAGTGATGTGTGTGTTTTGTGGCAGTATATTGTGTACATTTGTTGTGTACTCACCAGGCTCTGGGATGTCCTCTAGTCCATATATGCTCACTGGCGGTAGGATGGCCCGCACCTTCTCCTCCCAGGGCCTGAGGTATATTGGCTTGGCAGGAGGGCCACTGCCGGTGTGTTGGCTGTTGATGTAGTCTTGCTTCAGCAGTTTCCGTACCCTCCTGCGCACGTCATACCACCTGTTCTGGATGTCGGTCTTTGTGCGCCGACATGGTGATTGGGCGTTCACCCTGTTGATGATCCTCTCCCACATCTTGGTTTTCTGCGACATGGGGGTCTGTTGGACCAATGTGCCAAACAGCTGTGGCTCTACCCTGAGGATCTCGTCTACCAGGACTTCCAATTCACAATCTAGGAACTTGTGATTCTTCTTGGGGGCATGGTGATGGGTGGTGATGGTGGGTGATGTGTGTGTTGGTGTGCAGGTGAGGGTGTGTGGGTGTGTGTTGTGCTGGGTGTATGTGAGGTAGGTATTTGTTGGTGTGCTGCTGGTGTGTGGCTTGTGTGAGGGATGAGCTGTGGGTGTGTGGTTGCTTTCTCTTGGGTGCTGGCAGTGGAATGGCATTTGCAAAGGCTCATGGTAGTGATTTGTGTCCTTTATATAGGTGGAGTTGTGGGTGTGTCTTTGTTCTCTGTCCCCACCCCCCAGTATTTATTGGTTTGGTAATTGCTTGTTTGGCCTTTTTTGGTTGATTTTTCCTTTGTGCTGTTTGTGTATGTTGGAAACGTTCTTGTGACCGAGTCGGACCCTGCATTGGTCTCGTACGGTGTTTTCCGCTTCGTTCACGCTGTGTTTGTGCAGTTTTGTATGCTGCGTACGCGTCGGTCGCGGTGTATTGTGTTGCTTCGGCTCGGTTTTGTATGCGTGTCGGTCGTACGGCTTGTCCTCCGTCCGACTCGGGCGTGTTTTCGCGCCTTGCATCGTACTTTGCGGGTTGGAGTTGGCGGGTACGATTCGGTCGGATTTGTTCCGGGTGCGTGTCGGTCGGTTGGATTCGCGTGTTTTTCCGGCCGGATTGCTATTTTCCGAGCGGCTCGGTCGGGTCGGCTTGGTTTCCTGACGTGTCGGTCGGATTTATCGCGGCTTGCATCGTACTTGGCGTGTCGGGCGCCACTGGTACGTGTCGGTCGGTAATTTTTCCGGCTCCGAGTCGGTCGGTGCTTTTTCCGGCCCGAATCGGAATCGACCTCTTAGTGTTTATGAATCTCTCAAGCGCATTTGCTACTGTAAAGTGCTCCAAATTGTGGCTTATGATGGAAAATATGGGGGTAGAAAAGGCATTGGCCACTTTATTGAGATGTCTTCATTGGGACACTATGGTCAGAATTCGCTGCAGTCCAGAGGGGGAATGCACTTCACTATTAAGCAGCAACTGGGGCATGTGACAAGGATGTATATTGGTCCAATTTCTGTTTTTAATTTATATTAATGGGTTGGAAGGATACTTACTGCAAAAAAGGCTGGTTATCCCAAAAGTAGGTCATCGTTATATCACCACCCTAATAAATGCAAATAATGCCATCCTTAGTGCTAGGACTGCAAATGGTTTTCAGACTTTGATAAACACCTTTTGTGACTATGAAAAATCTTGATCTGAAGGTAAAAAACATTTACCCAGATTAGGGACCTCAAAGGCACTAAATCCAAAGTGCATCGAATAAAACTTGTCCCAGTAGCTAAAGCCACCAGTTTTAATTATTTAGGGATTCCCCTTCATTCTAACCATAAATGAAGACAACTATTGGCCCTGATATCCCAACAATTTTCTAGAGTGATTGAAGCGCTTTTTAGCTTTGCTTCAAAGTTGGGTCATCACACTGTCAGAGAGATGCTAATCTTTTTAAGTCAAAATGCATCCCGGTTGCCACCTCTGGGGCAGGTGTTTGGGGATATTCCAATCCTGGGATCTCGAAAAGGTACACAATAGTTTCCTTCATAGACTCTTAGCGGTTCCCCCAGGGGTGGCTTCTTTCTTCTGTCATTATGAAGTCAGACTGAGCTAATTGGAGAGCATGATTGGGTTGGCCCCTTGGTTGTTATGGCTTAAGATTTGGCAAAAACCAGAGGCAGGCCTGACAAAATCAATCTTAAAAGATTGTATGGCTATGGATAACATGGCAAACATCCCCTGGTTGGCCTATGTTCAGGAATTTTCAGCAAGTATGGGCGACCAAGGGTATTTATTCACTAATATGGGCTCAGTTGAGCTCAGTTTAGCATGATGTTTTTATTGTTAGAGCAGTGCCATCATGATCATCAAGCCAAGATTCAGCATCTTCACTCTATGGTTAAATTCTTTGCTATGTTTCATAAATATGGGCTGGAATATTTCTTAACTTTTATAGATAACCCTCAGAATTGATTGTATTTAACTCGACTTTGCCTTGGTTCACTAAATTTCCTTTTAGCATTTCCACAACAAGGAGTGTGGTTTCCATTTCTTCCAAATTGTTCTTGTGACAATCATTCCTGACAAAATACTATTATTCACTTTATGCTTTTTTGCACATTATATAGAACATGACGCCCATGCTTTTTAGTTTCAATTTTACATTCTGTTAATATTAGAAATCATAAAAAGGGAATGCTATATTTACGGCAGCTAGGAACTGCAGAAGTCTGCTGTGTGGTATTCAACTTTATAAAATGGTCTCTAAAAACTAGAAAAAGTTACAGCATTTTCACCTAAAAAATGGTTTTCCTGTGACTATTTTCATTATTCTTATCTAGCTGCTAACATAATATGATGAAGAAACGGTTTTACGTTTTAATCTTTGATTGTCTTATGATTGTTTTAACTTGTTATGAATTATCGATGAGTTTTATCCTTCTAAGCACGGCATATATTTAGTGATTTATTAATTCTTTTAATTGCTGGTTATAAATTATGAGTGTATTGACTACTATGAGATCTTTTTTGTAATTTTATGGCTATTTTGCCGAATAAACTTATTTTGACTGACTACTCATAAATGTCATTATGACTTGGCCCAAAAATGTTAGTAAAAGTGCAAAGAGGGCAGTGCCCTTTCTAGTTATATTATTTGTATATGAATATTCCATAAATGCTCCAATTTTAGATGTTTTGTGATCAATTCACAAACCCATTCAATTGCCCTTGAAGTAACCCTGTAACAGTACTACTTTACATACTCATAAATGCTTTTCTGAATTGGCACTAATGTGCACGTGATACAGCCCAAGGGGCCGCATAATAAGCAATTTCTTTGCGATCATGCCATTTGTCTCTAATGAAATCTGTTTACAGCATAAGATGTAACTCAGTAAGGATGCGACTTGGAGCATGAACTGTGGACAAAATAGAAGTGGCGGCTCCTCCGCTATGGCACAGGGGTGTCACCCCCACC
This sequence comes from Calotriton arnoldi, assembly GCA_963921515.1. NCBI lineage: Eukaryota > Metazoa > Chordata > Amphibia > Caudata > Salamandridae > Calotriton > Calotriton arnoldi. The sequence goes on along the minus strand of CAWUFW010005608.1, from coordinate 547,056 downwards.
CCCCCTTCCAGCAGCCAAAAAGCAAAGCAAAATAAAACGATAATAAACCGTGGTTTATTATCGTTTTATTTTGTGTCCCGGGTTCTTGGGGGCGGGACCAGGGGAGATAACAGGCACCCACAGGGAGTGGTATGTACTATTATCAGTGTGCATGACTGTTTGGCCGGCTGTCTCAGGACAGCCAAACAGTCATGCGAGTCATGTGCACTTTGCATGTTCTCCACCCAGGCTGCATTACCACCCGGGTGAGAACATGCCCAGACCCCCAGTCCCTAGCTGAGCGCTGAAAAACGGCGCTCAGACCAATCATAACGCTGCATTGAAGCGTTGTGATTGACTCAGGGGAGCCTCTGGGCTTTCCAATCACAACACTGCATTGCAGCATTGGGATTGGCAATTGGGAGCCTGGGTGCTTCCTGCTTCCTGACAGAGCAGAGGCAGGATGAGGAGGGACGATGAGAGACGTGGCGATAAGGTAAGTTTTTATTTTTATTTTACTACCCCCTGCCCGCCAGCCCCCGCCCCCCCAACCCGTGCCAGCCGCCACTGCAAAATAGCTCGGAAATTCAGACAACTGAATATCAATCTGTTGTCTGAAGGTTCGTCCCACAACTGTGCTGTCTGCAGCTTGTGTTCTAACTCTCAGATTATAATTCAAAGGCGCTTAATGAAACAGCAAGATGATAGTGCCAGCGCATACAAGTGGTGAACACTGCAACTCATTTTTTTGCCCAGGACTTATTTTTCATCATCAGGCTTTAACCAAGAGCAAGAGAAGGAGGACAGAAAACTGAGAAATAATGAAGAAGAGAAAAATAGGTAGAAAGTGACAAAGACAGACAAATAGGAACATGCATGCGTCCGATAAGGAGACAGAAAGTGTAGGGTTGTGGAAGAGAGAGACATACATTGGAATCAGGAATAAAAAGCCTTGATATTCAGCCACCCCATCATTTGGCAGTGTCCCCTAAGAAAAAACAACTAAGGCTAAGAGTCCTGCATGACTTATTTTGTACCAAACCTACAGGGATTTGAACACGTATTCTGTAGTTATACGAAGTTCACATAGCCCTACAAGGTAGGATGTTGTAAAACAAAGAATGGTTGCTCCACTAATGGTATTTAACAAATAAGCATCTTTCCTGTGAAGAGTTTTGAAGACTAAAACAGAATGCAGGAATCTGAGGAAGTCTAATTGTACTTTTGTCCAAACCAACCTGCTGCATATTTGATGGTGATTAACTCTTCTTTACAAATGGCACCGGTCTGCTGACATGAAAAAAAGCCAAGTGGTAATATGTCTGGGCAACCGAATGGCAATTTCTGTGGAAGTACGTGGAAATGGTCATTGTCCTCCCTCGACCTCCCTCTAATTTTCTGAACCACTTTTCATTCCCAGTTTACAGTATATTGAAACCATGTGGACAGGTTTTGCTTCCTAGGACTGATATGCTGACCTAAAATGTCTAGGCAAGCTGTAAGGAAAATTTGGAAGTCTGACTTGATTGTAGGATAATTGTGGAAACTATAACCACATCAAGATGACATTAAATGGAATTAAAGGTCAATATATTTAATACAACCTTGCATTTTAATTTAGAATCAAGGCTAGATTTTGAACAAACATAACTTAATGTGATTTTAGAGGTTTCCAATAAAAGTTTGAAATTTTTTAACTGAGGATTTAAAATAAGTTTTTTTTTTAAATCCAGCAAAACAGTGTTTCATTTATATTATTCATGAAATCTAAAGAGTTTAGTAAATAATTTCTGCCACCAATAATGCAAAGGTTACAAAGATTTCTTATTCAGAGATCCTTTAATATTATGTTGTTTATGTGGGAAGAGACTGCTTCACCAAGCATCTTGAGACTGACTGAACCTGAATCAGTATTTGCAGGTATTCTGTCATTTCCATCCATGTTGTCAGATCTAAAATTCTAAATGGGACTCATGTTTTGGAACCATGAAAGATAAAAGCTGCCATGTGTTTTCGGACTATTTAGTGAGAATCTCACTTTCCTTCCTGATAAAGGAATTTTCCATTAAGATACAGAACAAGCACACTGTATCAGACTGCACCAGTCCACACTCTCCTGGGGGTGACTGGTGCAGTTTAGGGGCATGCATACAATTTCAGAAGAAAATTATTATTGAAGGAGTTCATACATTGTCTGGAAACAGTGTAGCAGTTAAAGGCAGAGAGCTCTGATCACAGGGTGCATCTCTCAGCTCACAGTGGCATGTTAATGTAAGGAAAAAGATCTACAAATTTCAGATCAATCCTTGGGAGATTGGCATCCCTATCATTATATAACAGGAAAAGGCTTATGGATAGGTGTAAAAAAATAAAGGTATACCCTAGGACACCTCTGTTGAAGGTTCTTGCAGAGACCAGGAGACAGATTTATTATTTTATAGTGCAGCAGTAGAAGCTGCTGTACTTCGTTGAGCAAGGGTGAGAGTGCATCGGAGAACCTTATTTAATAATTACTGCTGCTCTGTTCCCCTAGCGCCACACACATCTTTCTAACATGGTGCAAAGGTTTGTGCTTGATGTCTAGCATAGGCTTTTACTGAATATACCTTTCCAGTACAAAATCATATGCCTAAACAATTTCTATAATGTTCCACACATTGGATGTGTGTGGCACAGTGCAGCACACATACAACGTTTGGAATGTTTGAAGAAATGAAATAATTTCTCCAACTTTGCTTCTGCTTCAGGGAGGCATTATGTTTGACTCAATGCCTAGTCTGACTATTTCAGTATATCATACTTTGTGTCAAAAGCTATGGGTGGTTGTGTTGATCCACCCAGGTAACATGAATGTAACAGTGGCACAAAGTAGCTCAAAGCACAATTTGCGCTGAGAAAAGACCACCTTTCCATTGCATAATACCTTTTGCCCTGTAAAGTAAATACCCTTCCAAGACTTTGTGCTGCTTTCTGTCACTTTGGGGCTGCTTATGATAGCCTGCGGTTGGACCGCTACCTGCTATCACGGCGGTGAGGAGACCACCTGACAAGCAGGCGAAGGTCCGACTGTTGCATTACAATACGACCGCCGGGCTGGGGGTCGCCAAGTGCTCCTTTACACGGAGGCTTGAGCTGCAGCCTAGGAAAAGGGCCGCAGTACAAGCCGTTGTGCACAGGAGCACTTCCTGCACATCCATGCACCATGTTCCATGCACCATGTGAAGCATGGCACACAAGGCATGGAGGTGAGTGGGGGCACTACATGTGACCTCTGGGCCACTTTACAGTGGCCCACGATGGACTGAGGCCCTGTTTGGGGCCCCCAAAATCCGTTTCCGACAGCGTTTTCATGGCAGTCTTTCTGAGATGAAAAGGCTGTTGGAAATGGATATCGTAATCCCGACGGCGGTGCCTGCCTCAGCACTGCCTCCATTCGGGATTTTGATTGCACCACTGCCCCATCAGGATCAGATGATCCTGTTGTAGGTGGCGGTCTTCCCCCCGACCGCTTAGGGTCCGACCGCCTCATTTGAAATCGGCATCATAATCAGGGCCTTTGCCTAGTTTTGTGCGAGTCTTGGTCAATTCCTCCCCTGGTGTGCAGTTCTTTTCCAATCTTCAGCATAATTCCACTCTTTCTGACCAACTTGCACAGCTTTCAGTCAGCCCCATCACTGCCATTCTCAAGTTCTGACTGGCCCGAGATTATTTGTCACATGAAAGCACACATAGCACTACTTGCACAGGCAGACCCCATAAACATGTGAACACTAGGGCATACTGATCAAAAATCTAATATTTTCCTCATTCACATATATTGAAGCAGAGGCAATTTTAGGCAGGAGACAGCTAGAATAAAGCCATCTTTGGGTTAAAAAATTGGAAGTCTGCTGCCTGATCAGGTCTGATGGCATGTATGATACTCGAATAATTTGCCTGCTCAGTGAAAATATTCTCACTGGTGCCTGTTGTGACATAATACCAGTTACATATACCTCTTATGACGCTTGCTACTTGGTTGGAAGTGTGGAAGTGGATTAGGTAATAAGATGCTAAACCTAGGCTAAAGTCAAAATGTGATACACTATTTTACAAGTCATTCAACAGATGGTCATTCCATTAATGCTTTCAGTTCAAGTTCAGTCCCTCTAGCACTCACAGGCAGTTCATGAACGCCATCTTCCCACCCCACGCTCATTCATTTAGGAGACGAAACACACACATTTGTGTTTTTCATTTCAAAGAAACCTCCACTTAAAAGGCTAAATATAGAATCACTTTTCTGCATCTACAAGATAGGAAAGAAAGAATGGGCTTCAGGAAATGAAGGGTGTTCGATTTCTAAACAAATCAGTAGCTGCACTGCTGGGCCCTGCTTGTAGCCACGTGTTTATATAGCGCGCATTCACTTCCGGGGTTGGGAGCGGTTTTATCAGGGAACAATGTCAGGCTGTAAATCCCAGATTTTATTGCCTCTCTATGCTTAGGAAATGGCAGTTTCTTCTGTATTCACGAGGGGCCTGGTCATGAATGGTAATAATGGACCAGTCTATTAGTACGTACAACTTTTTTCATTAATGACACGTTGCATAGGTGGTTATTCAATCTGCTGGCAGTGGGGTAGGTGGGATTAGAAGAGACTTTTCTCCTGCCTTCTGCCAGGTCTGTCACACTGTTTATGGTGATACTTGGGGAGGATTCAGTGGCATAGCCTGGGGTCATGGACCCTAGTGCAAGCAATGCAACTAAGCCTGTATTAAAATACTGATATAAAAGAGGTGCAGGGTGCCTATCACCTATCATATCCCTGGACACTGGAATCACTGCACCTGCTAACCTATGTAATTTATGAGTCTCCAAGTTCCTCATTCTACTTGCCTTTCATTCTGGCCTCCCTACCTCCACCCTGCTCTCCTTTTCGTCTCTTTCATTCATTTAATGCTCTCCTCTCTAACCTCTTTCCCCTCTTCTGTCTCTCCCTCATCCTCATTTCCTTCCTGCTTTCACTCCATATTTCTGGTTCCTTTTTCTTACTTTACCCTTGCCACCTCTGCTCATACTTATCTCTTTCTCTTTCTTGCTCAAACGTATTTATTTGCCCAATTCTGTCACCTTTTCCTATCCTTCTCCATGTTCTTTCACCCTCTCCTTTTCTTTCATCCCTTTCCTCTCTATTATTCCTTTATGCTCTACTCCCTTTGTACCCTTCCCCTGAAAAGTGAACACAGCCAAGATCCTGGCATGCACTGTGTCTAAAAACACAGAACTGGCAGCCGCTGAAATATCATCAACCTGGTGCAGGGCAAAAAAGTCCCCCTCCCACCTGTGGGCCTCGGTGCAGTACACAAACAGCACCAATGGTAGCTATCCCCCTGGAAGGATGAACACATGGATACTGCATTGTTTGTTCAAAAGTTACTTTAAAATGTCATACAGTACTGGCGGGCTCATTATGCAGAATGTGGTTTTTGATTTAGGGGTACAGGGGGAATCCAGAATCTGCAACTTCAGCCAGTATCCCTGTACTAAATAAACTGTTGGCTGATTTTTATCAGGTCCTTTTGAAGATATTTTCAGTTACACACCAGTTACTGGGCCTTTTTTTGCTTCAATTTACTCTTGTGATGAGGGCTTGAGAATGTTGCAGGCACTGATTCTGCAGGACATATATAAACATCAATGCCACATTACACCTTACATATAGATTCAACCTTTGTGCAATTGATTTTCATTCCACCCTTGCCCACATTAGGACCAAATTAGGACCTCAATATACATTAATGATAACATCCATAGTCAAAGGCAAATAACAACTAGTGGTAATTCATTCATTACGTATAGCACGTTTTGTGTATCTTTTGTATGATTTATGGATTACCGTTTCTCTGATTCTGGCCATTGTAAGAGGAGGAAGTTATAAGCCTCCAAGGGCTTTTGTATTATTTTTCTCCAAATTTGTTTCCCAGGGAGGGACACTTTAATAAAAGCCTGCTGTTCAGAAAGTCTGGGGAGTTATAGTAGCCATATAGACTTCCAAGTGGGCTAAATTAGCCAGAAAGCATCACCTCTCTTGCTGTTAGCCCTCAACGTCCTCTGATGCCAGAAAAGCTGTAGCTAGTATCTAATGACTGACCTAACCCACTGCAGTTGGCTTAAAAGATAGTTCACTTTGTACAGAAAACAATTGTATTCTTATTTGTTTTTGTAGTAAAGTCCTTTATTGAGTTCTCGAGAGAACATCCGATATTGCATCAGTTTCAAAATAATTCTATAGAGTTTCATACTCTGGTGTGGATTTTTTAAGTGCATTAAGGTAAGCATATTTGTTATTGTACTTTATAATGGGAACCCAAATAAGTATACTGCATATTTGCAGAGTTTTAATGAACATTCTGAGATGGATAACTTGAACATCTTGCCAGGTTCAATTGATAATAAAACTGTCGAAATAACTGCCGCTTTAAAAATAAGTAATCAAGTGCAAATGGGGGTCAAGGAATACTTTGGAAAGATCTGCAACAGGGTGGTCATCTAATGCAAATTCAATCACAGAAAATACAGTAGACATTTGTTTAGTGTTCTGGGGCCATGACTCTGGAGCTCACTGATTCCACATTGTATGGAAAAATACAGCCTACTATCTTTGAAGAAAGCCCAGAAGGCAAATGTTTTCAACTGTACTTTTGACATCTATCCAAACAAAGTACGTCTGAAGAACACCACCATCAGATTCAACAGTTGTGCACAGATACCCACAAAATGTGTAAGACTACTGAGATAATGACCTGCATTGTTTTCCATTAACTGAAGGTTAATTTAGTTAGATAGATGAACAGATCTTTAAGTACTGCATCGTAGAAGGAGTCAACACTGCATAATTTTTGGAAAGTGAATTAATAACTAGAGAGAGAGAGCTCATCTAAGGCTGTGGCTGATCTCCAACATAAATGAACATTCTGAGGGCAAAATACACATAGATCTTGCTGCGTCGTACTCTTGTGGTACTCCTGGTCCACTCGTGAATTCTAGGAGCATGCCAGAGTGAACCAGGAGTACTCGTGGCTTACTCCTGCGATTCCGGAGTAAACCAGGAGTATTGCAAGATTAAATCAGATCTCATAGCAAAATGTTTGTGAGTCAGGCCCCTTGTTTGTAAAAGTAAAAGCAGGTTTCTGTGAGTAATTCTGATCTTACCCATGGTAGATTGGCACTAATCAGGCTTCCCTCAGAGAAAATATATGCACTGCATTTGACAGAATCAAAACAACACTAAAGATCAGAAATTAATCAAATAGAATTTCTAAAACCACTATGTAAAGTTCAATATATTAATATAATGAATGATTTAAAGGACACAAACATAAAAATGTAGGTGGTTAGACGTCTACATGGAAAGTGCACAGAGGATTGTAGCAGTGCATGTGTTAGTGCCTGGGTCATTGCATGAGTACATGGGTAGTGACTGGATGATTAGAGTGCTGCGAGGAGAGTGCATGGTGAATTTATAAGTGCTTGGGTTTTGGCAGAGTGATTGGATAAGTACATGGTACTGGATGGGTGATTGGAAGAGTGCACAAGGAGTGACAGGGAGATTGCTGGACTGCATGGGTAGTGCTCAGGGGATTATAGCAGTGCATGAGTTAGTGCCAGGGTCATTGCATGAGTACATGGGTAGTGACTGGATGATTAGAGTGCTGCAAGGAGAGTGCATGGTGAATTTATAAGTGCTTGGGTTTTGGAAGAGTAATTGCATAAGTACATGGTGCTGGCTGGGTGATTGGAGGAGTGCATGGGTAGTGACAGGGCGATGGCTGAACTGCATGGGTAGTGCTCATGGGATTGTAGCACTGCATGTGTTAGTGCCTGGGTGATTGCATGAGTTAATGGGTACTTACTGGATGATTAGAGTGCTGCAAGGAGAGTGCATGATGAATTTATAAGTGCTTGGGTTTTGGTGGAGTGATTGGATAAGGACATGGTGCTGGCTGGGTACTACATGGGTAATTGAAGGAGTGAATGAACAGTGTCTCGGCGGTTAGAGGATAGTATGGGAAGTACACAGGTGAATGTAGTACTGCATGGGTAGTGCTTGGGTTACTTAATCTTACCTTTTTTATTGTAGATATGAAAGTCATTGAAACAATTTTTCAGATCTTTTTTATAATCTATAAATTTAAAAAAATCAAACTTTAGAATTTGGGTCTGTAAAAGAGAAGAAAAAATACAATTATAACATATAATATTATAGTTTTAAGAACACAACATAATTTTACAATTACATAACATATTCAGTTTGCCCTTTTTTGCTGTTTTCAGACTCTATTGAATTTCACCATACACAGTGATTTCAATGTTGATCATCATGTAACAGCGGGCAAAAAAAAATACAATCAATAAGATTGTTAAAAAAAACCAAATCTGTGTTAAAAATATTTACAACAAACTCAACTATCTGTTTACTTTTCCTAAAATAAACACCCTCAATAACATTGCATATAATATAAAGATCAAATATATGAAATGCTTTTTTCTAAAACAATTTTGTAAATACAATATCAAAGAACAGAAACGATAATTGAATCAGCAATTCTTTATAGCTTCCCTATAGGCCGAATGATGTTTCCAAAATCATTTGCATTGAGAATATCCAAAATAAACTTCTTAATTCATACTGACATCTTCCCAATAGGCCGAATGATGTTTCTGAATTCGTTTGTATTGAAAATATCCAAAATAATCTCTTTAATTCCTGTTGACATCTTCCCAATAGGCCGAATGATGTTCTCAGAACTTTGGCATCAAAAATATTAGGTATGAATTTGGTAATTGCTAAGGCAACCGATATTTGAATTGCAAATGGGCATCATTACAATGTGTCCATCCTTTATTGCACTTTAAATGCACAGTATAGTGTCCAGATGTTGTAGAAGGTCCATTGTGGAAAATAATTGCCACTGTTTTGAAAGTTCTTCCTGAAATTGACAGTTGACTTGCCACAAAATCTTTAATATTAGTTTCCAATTTTCTTCCATCTGGTCTGCAACGTTGTATCATTAAAATGACATATTGTCCAAATTTTTCTATAAATAATGTTGATAACATTTCAGATTAGCAGTGACTACATTCCATATTTTGATTTGCTGATTTTACTAATTTGTTAAAAGACACTGTTTTACAATCTGGTATTGTCAAATATATGAATCTTTCAGTGTCTATTTTAGTGATAGAAGAAAATGTACAATCTTCACATTCATGTTCCCATCTGTAACGAAGTCCAAACAGATTTTCAATTTGTATTCCTTCATCTTCCAATACTGCAAGCATAAACATAAGAAATTCTTGAGCATCTTGCTGTACATTAAGTGTAAATTGTGAAGAACCAGAACATATATCCAGAAGATTTCGAATGCCAGAAACACTTTGGATTTTAGTTTTATGAGTTGTCAAGTTTTCAAAAATAGAATGCATTAAAGAACAAAACCTTTTGTCTCGATTCTCCATAATTTGTTGTTGGAGATTTTCTAGAAAAAATACGACGTTCACAACTAAATTAGCATAGCAGTTGATACCTGAACTATTTTCTAACTGATATCCTACAATATCTTCAACACTGTCCATTTTTTTTCTTTGGAACATCAACATTCTCTTGATTTTTTTCTTATTTCCAACCTCACTACCGAGTTTCTCATATGTTCGTTTTCGACCTACTACACGCTTTTCAAATACAGGATATTCACCTAAGTTGGAAGCATACAGTCTTCTTAACCGATTATACTCTCTTACACAATTTGCATCTGCACTAATCTTTCTCTCATCAAAATTAATCAAATACAATCCAGATAAAGTTCTGACTCGGGACAATGCAACATATGCCATGTCCTCTTTTAACACGGTACTTCCAATGTTTACCAAAGCACTGTCTACACTTAAACCTTGAGATTTATGAATGGTCACCGCATATGCTAAAGAAAGAGGAAACTGTTTTCTACGAACACACAAGTCTTTAACAAGCAAAAAATGAACAGAACAACGTCCAATCTGTTTTACCTCTTCAATCTGATCAAATTTAATCTTCAAAAATTCAATTCCATCTCTATTTTGATAATTAACAAAATCAACAACTTTTCCCATTGCTCCATTTACAAAACCTTTTTCCACATCCAAATTACGCCGTAAAATTACCCGACAGTTTTCACATACATATAAATTCTTTTCTAAACCAGCAGTCTAAAATATAGATTTTTCCAAAGAATCCAATTTTGTTTTTAATTTTTCAGTCAAAATAATAGTAATTCCTTTGTGCTCTATTTTATCAATGGCTTCCATTTTTATTATTTGTTGTTTTTCCAGCATTACAAGTTCTTCATTGAATGTAGAACACTCTCGCAGTGTTGGCATTAGGCAGATTATAGATTTCTTTTCTCCAATTTTTTTGTAGATTATTTTCGGAGCAACATTTTCATTTGGAAACAAGTTTGTAAGTAGCCGACTTTGCAAAGCTTCTTTTCCATGTTCTGTCAAAACACCAATTCTTATATCTTGGAGAATGCTTCCATAATCTTCATCACTTGCCTGTCGCATATTTTTAATAAGTTCTTTGCATTCAAAATATGACCAAATGTTGACATTTCCAATACTTCCCAACGATTTTCTGGTGTCTTCATGCACAAGTGTTTTAAAAACTGGTTCCCTTTTACAGGAGTAAGTTGCAGTAGATCACCGAAAACAATAACATGTTTTCCTCCAAATAACACATCATATTCTGTTTTTAAAATTTGCTGCATTCTTAAATGTACAAAGGCAAGCATTAAGTTTGAGACCATGCTCACCTCATCAATGATCAGAAGTTTCATAGTTATTTATTGGATGATTAGAGTGCTGCAAGGAGAGTGCATGGTGAATTTATAAGTGCTTGGGTTTTGGTGGAGTGATTGGATAAGGACATGGTGCTGGCTGGGTGATTGGAGGAGTGCATGGGTAGTGACAGGGCAATGGCTGGACTGCATGGGTAGTGCTCAGGGGATTGTAGCGCTGCATAAATTAGTGCCTGCGTCATTGCATGAGTACATGGGTAGTGACTGGATAATTAGAGTGCTGCAAGGAGAGTGCATGGTGAATTTAAAAGTGCTTGGGTTTTGACGGAGTGATTGGATAAGTACATGGTGCTGGCTGGGTGATTGGAGGAGTGCATAGGTAGTGACAGGGAGATTGCTGGACTGCATGGAAAGTTCACAGGGGATTGTAGCAGTGCATTTGTTAGTGCCTGGGTTATTGCATGAGTACATGGTTACTGACTGGATCATTAGAGTTCTGCAAGGAGAGTGCATGGTGAATTTATAAGTGCTTGGGTTTTGGCGGAGTGATTGGATGAGTACAAAGTGCTAGATGGGTGATTGGAAGAGTGCACAGGGAGTGAGAGAGGGATTGTTGGACTGCATAGGTACTACCTGGGTAATTGGAGTAGTGAATCAGTAGTGTGTAGGTGGTTAGAGGTCTACATGTAAAGTGCACAGGGGATTGTAGCAGTGCATGTGTTAGTGCCTGGGACATTGCATGAGTACATGGGTAGTGACTGGATGATTAGAGTGCTGCAAGGAGAGTGCATGGTGAATTTATAAGTGCTTGGGTTTTGGCGGAGTAATTGGATAAGTACATGGTGCTGGCTGGGTGATTGGAGGAGTGCATAGGTAGTGACAGGGAGATTGCTGGACTGCATGGAAAGTGTACAGGGGATTGTAGCAGTGCATGTGTTAGTGCCTGGGTTATTGCATGAGTACATGGGTAGTGACTGGATGATTAGAGTGCTGCAAGGAGAGTGCATGGTGAATTTATAAGTGCTTGGGTATTGGCGGAGTGATTGGATTAGTGCATGGGTAGTGACAGGGTGACTGGAGGAGTGCATGGGTACTACCTGGGTAATTGAAGGAGTGAATGAGTAGTGTGTAAGTGGTTAGAGAACTGCATGGGTAGTGCTCAGGGGATTGTAGTAGTGCATGTGTTAGTGCCTGGGTCATTTCATGAGTACATGGGTAGTGAGTGGAAGATTGGGAGAGTGCATGGGTAGTGCCTGGGTAATTTCATAAATGTTTGGGTAGTGGCAGAGTGATTTCATGAGTGGTTGGATACAAACAGAGTGATTGCAGAATATGGAATCAGTCAATCATTACTCATTTTGTTTTAAAATCACCTAGTCACTTCTTTTGCACTCCTGTAATCGGTCAGGCACCTCTCAATAGTTCACTAACCATACATACAACTGTATAAATACAATCTGAATACATAGATGAGTCATTACATATTATCTAGTTAAGTAGTTAAGTACAACATGCCTGCAAGGGTAATATGTGGTGGTTTACTTTTGAACTACATCTTCACCTTTGTATCTAAAATTATGTGGCATCATTCAACTATACCTTTTTTCAGACTACAAAAAGAAGCCTAATTAACAGCACCTTATTTCACCATTCTATCTTAAAATATGTGGCATCATTTAACTTTACCTTTGTACAAACCAATAAAAGAAACCTAATTATTAACACCTTATATGAACATCTTTCAAATAGCACAGTTGTGCTGCATCTCTACCAACTATCTAAAAATATGCGGCATCATTCAACTATACCTTTGTATAGACAACAAAAAATGAAGCCTAATAAATTACACCTTATATGAACATCTTTCAAAGTACACATTTATGCTGCATCTTCAACCAACTATCTAAAAATATGCGGCATCATTCAACTATACCTTTGTATAGACTTAAAAAACAAGCCTAATTAATAACATCAGTAATCATCTTAAAAAATACACATATTACTGTAGAGACTCTTTTTAAACAACATTTAAGTTCAATGAAACAAACTCCAATATACATCTCTACATTTAATAATATATATCAAACAACACAGTTTTAAAATGTCAATTTTTTTAAATAAACCTCACAAATTTATAACTCACCTTGCAAATAAATGTGTTGAATGAAAAATCTCACAAACTCTGACAGGATTTTCTTTTACACACAATCAATATAATGAACCAGACTCAGCAAGGTAAAACCAGTAATGGAAGGACAAAAAAGAAAGCAGCTGGGTCTTAGAAGACTGCACCACCTGGACTAGTCACAAAGTAAAAAAATATGATATTGCCCACCTCAAATGATCTGCCGCTTGTAGACCATAGAAATGAATATATGAGCTAGTTGGATGAGAGGCAATATATACACAACACACAGTTTGTACAGAAAAAGCACATCAATAATAAAACGTCAGCTGAAAATTGTTTCTGGTCTTTTATTTCCAGATAAACTTGATATGCAATTGATGGAACCAGTCAACGCGTTTCACCCAAACATGGGCTTCTTCAGGGCTGTAATGGCATACAATGAGGGTATAATTTAGAATGTTGGTATAAGACCACACGAAACATATTAATGAATAAAAAATAGCAAAAGTTAGAGAAAAGAAGAAAGGAAACGAGAGGAAAGAAAAAACGCAACCAAGAAGTGATGGAGTTATGGAGGAATGGTGAAACCGTGCGGGGGATAAAATAGCGTGCCATCAGAAAGAAAGAGTGAGAACACCAGTGACATCCAAAAGACATGTTTGGATGTGGCAGGGTAGTGGAAACCCATAAAGTGCTTAGGGATAATAAACACAGTAATTCACAGGTGGAGCTAAACCAAAAGACACAAGTGCCCGTGCTCAGTAAGAGACTATTACTATCCAAGGGTAGCTGGCTTACCAATAAAATAATGATATGAAACAGATCCTCAGTAGTTGGATCAAGAACGGGGAATAAAACCGTTCTGAAAGAAGTAAGTTCAAAAAATAAAAAATAAAAATAAAAATACAAGCCCTGTTACGCATGCCTAAACTTTAGCCATGTAATGGAAGCACAAAAAGTGCAAAGGTGTGCAAACGACATACCTAAAATTGTTATGGAGAATTCTCGTAGTAGAGAACAGTTCTGTGTTTAAGAAAATTACCTGCGAATAAAGAAGTAGTGCGATAAGCACGAGGAAGGTTATCAGCGCTAATAGTTTAATACACCGCAAGGTAAAACCAGTAAATGAGTATTGTTATCAAAAATGTTTAAATATGGGAGAACGGTTAAGTATCCACTTATAGAATAATTAAAGTAGAGTGATAACAAACCTAAACAAAGCCGAATATAAATTAAAAAATGAGAACTGTAGTCTGAATGCAAAACGATAATGCCCACGATTAAGGATAGTCATGTATGATGCACAGGAAGCGCAAAGACATTAAAAATAGAATTTCTAAGTGACTAGAAGTGAAGCACAAAGTTTAATTGAAGTCGAGAGCCTAGTCTATAGCGGGAATGACCATTGTTAAGGTAAAATTGTACGTGGCGCTTAAGGCGCCCATAGTAAAAAACACAGTGTGTGCCGATCTATACTAGACAAAGCACCAAAACCTGAGAAAAACAAACTTTGGATGCACGGTGCGCGTGATGCAAAATGCACGGAGGCACACCGTGTATCCGTTTAAAAAACCAAATAAAAACTGTATTCGTCACCCTACAAGAAATGCGGCGCGCAAAAAATCAAATGCGGAAGAGTGGGTAGATCTTACCGTATCCCAATGTTCGCCGTGAAATGAATCAGAGCCGTGTCCGGAACGCGTCCTGTAGCCAGCGTGTCTGGTAGAATCTGCCCTGTGCTTGCATGCACTGCTAAATAGCGTGAGTCTATTTCCGGTAAAATGGAAACTAGACTGCTCAAAGCAAAAGAGTAAATACTCATTTCCGGGGTGTTACTAAGCGCGTCAAAAGAAAACGTGAATTATTTCCGGATGAAAGAAGGTTCAATGGAGGTTCAAACATCCTCTACGTCAGTAAAAACGAACCAAATTAAGGTACCTGAAAACACGAGCAGGGGTAACCATGGCAAAGCGTAACATATGTTACTCAAAAACCGGAAAGTAATAAAAGGAGCCAGCACCCGGTGAAGTAAAAAAATAAAAAAATTTATAATGCTATGTTTAAAGTGAAAGACAACCAACTAAAGTGACCCTTAATTACTTGAGATATCTTAAGCAAGTTGTAAAGAGAAAGGGCAATAGTACAAGGGCACACAAAAATAATAAGAACAGAGGCAGTGCTCAGCAAGTATGGAGATCACGTTACTAATACGAGAAGTTCTCTTGTAAATCAAAGAGACAAGGAAAGGACAGTAAAGAACAGCATATTAGGGTATACTATGCATCTGATATGACTGTAAATGAAGTTCAGGAAACAGTACCCAAAAGAAGATATATGTGGCAATACGGTTACAGTGCCACCAATAATTACAGAACCATATACAGATTTTAGTATTTTAAGCAGTCAGGTTTGAAGGTGGTACCAAGAATCTTCAATTCAGTTAGTAGGAACAATAGTAAGGACATAGAGTCACACACACAGTGAGACAAACATTCAAAATTATAAAACATTGCGGCGAAAAGAGGTCAACTATGAAATTTAAGCAAGACAGAACCACATGTAATTTAGTTGGTCTAAAGGAAAAGGTAGGGTTGGCAAACACGCATCGACTTGTTTGTTAGATTAGGAAGTGAATCAAACATCAGAACTATATTCATGTACAATTGTCCCACCTAACCGTGCGACACACATCTAAACTCTAATTTTTCAGACAATAGGGATCATTCATGTATTGATGGCATCACAGAGTACTATGTGATGATGTTGGCATGACAGGCAGGTAGGATCTACAGGCAGGTTAAGCATAGTACTTAGAGAAAGTAATGCATCTCCCTGTCTGTGTTGATGCCTAGGGTTGAAGAGCGTAACATACAAATCCATCTGGCTTCAAGTTGTCTCAGTGTAAGTGCCCTGTCCCCGCCTCGTTGGTTGTTCAAGACAGTGTCTATGCCATGAAAGCGGAAACAAGCTCTATCAACACCCGTTCTACATTCATGTGAAACAATGGCATACGATGTGTCCCCATTAAGTGCAGCTCTGCGGTGTTCCTGAAAGCGAACTTTGAGTTGTCTGGTTGTGCTACCAACATAGATCTTCCCACAACCACAAATAATAACATAAACAACAAAGCTGGTCAAACAATTAATAAATTGTCGAATCTTGTGTTGAGTGTTGGTGTTGTAACTGAACGTCGTCATCCTATTGCAACCTAGTTGGCAAATGTTGCAGGCGCTGCATGTGTAAAAACCCTTGGGTTTTGTTAGCCAGCTACGTTGTTGTGATGCATTGAGTACGGTGTAGCTAGGGCAAAGGACATCTCTCATAGTCTTGCTTCTTTTAAAGGTCATGGAAGGTCTTTCAGTAATCATGTTGTTGACCCCAGGTACCCCTTTAAGCAGTGCCCAGTGTTTGCCCAGTGATTTGAATACCTCATGATTTAGTGTAGAGTAGGTAGTGATAAAGGAGAGTCTCTGGGCTTCCTGCTCTCGTTTCCTATTCCTGTTTTTTAAAATGTCTTCTCTTTTTATGGTCTTGACCCTGTTGCCAGCAACGGTAAGTGTGTGTGAATCATACCCTCTTCTTTTGAGTCTGTCTGTGGCCAGACTAGAATGTAAGGCAAAGTTGGCCTCCTCGCTGCAGTTTCTGCGAATTCGTAGCAGCTCACCAAAAGGGATTGCCTTCTTTGTGGACGGGGGATGTGAGCTGGTATAGTGTAGAATACTATTGACAGCTGTTTCCTTCCTATGAAGTGTACTGTGAATGGTGTTGCCCAGGACATATAATTCCAAGTCTAGAAAGTGTATCTTGGTTTGAGACATATCGAGGGTAAAGGAGACATTGAGAGTGTTATCATTAAGAAAATTGAAGTATTCTTTCAGTTCTGGACCAGTGCCTGTCCAGATAATGATAATGTCATCAATGTAGCGGCCCCAGAATTGGATATGTTTGGTCCATTCTGAGGCCGCTCTGGACCAAGCATGGGTGCGCTCCACCCACCCCATAAAGAGGTTGGCGTACGACGGCGCAAACTTAGATCCCATGGCGGTCCCCTGCTCTTGTTTGTACCACGTGGTGTTGAATATAAAGAAGTTATTGTCCAGGATGAGGTCTATCATCTCTAACAACATCTGGTTGTGGTCATATAGACTGGCATGTCTGGTGGAGAGATAGAAATCCACAGCTCGCTCCCCAAGGTCTCGTTTAATGCAAGTATACACGGATTCTACATCCAGTGTGGCAAACCACATGTTTTCGTCCCATTCTAAGTCTACAAATTTGTTAAGTAGGTCCGTACTGTCCCTGATGTATGAGGGTAAGTTAGTCACTAACGGCTGTAGGAAGGTATCCACGAACTTAGCAAGAGCCTCGGTCATAGAGCCAATTCCCGAAATGATTGGTCGTCCTGGTGGGAAGGGCATCTTCTTATGTATCTTAGGAAGAAGATATATGCACGGATATCTAGGATTATTGATGGAAATAAACTTGTGTTGTGTGTCAGATAAAAGACCCACCTCCTTCCAATGTGTCAGCTGGGTGTTAATTTTAAGGGTGGCAATTGTACAAGGATTGTGAGTGAGTTTGGTGTAATGTACAGTGTTGTTCAGCTGTCTTTCTACCTCACTCTCATAATCAGTCCTATTCATAACAACAATATTGCCCCCTTTATCCGCCTCTCGTATTATATCACCATTAGTGCGTAAATTTTGGTTCGCTGCCCTCTCAAGTGGTGTGACGTTATCCACATTGTACCTCTTAGATCTAGTTTTATGCTTATCCTCTAAGCGGTATAATTCTTCTGTTACTAAATTGTGGAAAACATCAAGATTATTGAGGTGTGCACCCTGAGGCATGAATTTGCTACGGTTGTGGAGACCACTATCACAGGTGTAATCTTGTACAATATTCATACTCTCCAGAACGTGTTCATATGAAGATTCATTATCAGCGTCCAAAGAGAGAAGCGTGGCCACATTCTTAACATGTGACACAGTAACATCAATTTGTGGTGTAGTGACAGCAATTCTGGTAGGTTCATAGTTGTTAAGAGCAAAGTGACATTTAAGCTTAGCATGTCTAACAAATTTGTAAAGATCAACGTGGAGATTAGTGAACAAACCCCCATACACCGGACAATATCCAAGGCCTTTATTCAATACATTGAGTTCATGCACATTCAAAGAATAATCTGACAGATTCACAACTAAATTGTCATCAGCAGTATTTACAGACGTAAAAGTCGCAGTGTCATCATTATATACAGTTAGCGTTTGTTCATTTGACTTTTCTGATATCTTGTCAGAACTCGATCTTTTTCTACGTTTTTTTCTCCTCCCCCCTCTCCTGGTTTGTCTCTTTGTTTTTTGTTCCCAATTCTGAAACGGAGGACCTCCTCTAAAAAAGTCGAGGAGCATGCTCCCTGTACACTTGTTTCTGTAATCCCTTCTCTGTTGGTTTCCTCGAAAGATGAGGCATCGGAACTAACACTAATACTTGAGATGCTCCCTGTATTAGGTGGAATTAGTGTGTTACTTTTGGGAACCTGTATATTGTCAAATTTAGCAGCAAATGTAAAGATACAGCCGTTATCATAATCACGGTCGTCTTGCATGATTTTATGCAACTTCCTGTTCTTTACAATTGTCTGGTGGTTGGTAATCTGGTCTTTTAGGATTGCGTAATTTTTGGTCGTAGCCTCTGTCAAGTTGAGCTGTCTGATTTCATCTTCTAAAATTTTAATTTCAGCTTGTAGTTTAGTGCATTTTCTGTCAGCATGGGCTATCAGAATCCTCATCATAATAAATGAGGAGTTGTGTAGATTATCCTCCCATTCAGACAGGAGATCCGGGTCAAGGTCATCAAAATTGGGTAACGTGAGTATCCTCAAACCTCTAGGGACCTTTTTATTTTCAAGGTATCTTTTGAGGGTAACCCCGTCCCACCACTTAGATAGCTCATTTTGTTTGAGCCTCTCTAATTTCTGAAACTTCAGCTTGAGCCCTTCGTTCTTTTTCCCCCCACTGGAGACTACTTGTTTCATCTCACTGTTGGGTTTGAAGAGATATTTAGCAAGTTTCTCTCTATCATCATCAAAATTCATTTTATATGTGTTTGTGTGCCTGGCTTGCTAGTCGACCCTTGATTAGTGGAAGGACAAAAAAGAAAGCAGCTGGGTCTTAGAAAACTGCACCACCTGGACTAGTCACAAAGTAAAAAAATATGATATTGCCCACCTCAAATGATCTGCCGCTTGTAGACCATAGAAATGAATATATGAGCTAGTTGGATGAGAGGCAATATATACACAACACACAGTTTGTACAGAAAAAAGCACATCAATAATAAAACGTCAGCAGAAAATCGTTTCTGGTCTTTTATTTCCAGAAAAAGTTGATATGCAATTGATGGAACCAGCCAACGCGTTTCGCCCAAACATGGGCTTCTTCAGGGCTGTAATGGCATACAATGAGGGTATAATTTAGAATGTTGGTATAAGACCACACGAAACAAATCAATGAATAAAAAATAGCAAAAGTTAGAGAAAAGAAGAAAGGAAACGAGAGGAAAGAAAAAACGCAACCAAGAAGTGATGGAGTTATGGAGGAATGGTGAAACCGTGGGGGGGATAAAATAGCGTGCCATCAGAAAGAAAGAGTGAGAACACCAGTGACATCCAAAAGACATGTTTGGATGTGGCAGGGTAGTGGAAACCCATAAAGTGCTTAGGGATAATAAACACAGTAATTCACTGGTGGAGCTAAACCAAAAGACACAAGTGCCAGTGCTCAGTAAGAGACTATTAGTATCCAAGGGTAGCTGGCTTACCAATAAAATAATGATATGAAACAGATCCTCAGTAGTTGGATCAAGAACGGGGAATAAAACCGTTCTAAAAGAAGCAAGTTAAAAAAATAAAAATAAAAAAATAAATAAATACAAGTCCCGTTACGCATGCCAAAACTTTAGCAATGTAATGGAAGCACAAAAAGTGCAAAGGTGTGCAAACAACATACCTAAAATTGTTATGGAGAATTCTCGTAGTAGAGAACAGTTCTGTGTTTAAGAAAAGTGCCTGCGAATAAAGAAGTAGTGCGATAAGCATGAGGAAGGTTATCAGAGCTAATAGTTTAACACACCGCAAGTTGAAACCAGTAAATGAGTATTGTTATCAAAAATGTTTAAATATGGGAGAACGGTTAAGTATCCACTTATAGAATAATTAAAGTAGAGTGATAACGAACCTAAACAAAGCCGAATATAAATTAACAAATGAGAACTGTAGTCTGAATGCAAAACGATAATGCCCACGATTAAGGATAGTCATGTATGATGCACAGGAAGCGCAAAGACAATAAAAATAGAATTTCTAAGTGACTAGAAGTGAAGCACAAAGTTTAATTGAAGTCGAGAGCCTAGTCTATAGCGGGAATGACCATCGTTAAGGTAAAATTGTACGTGGCGCTTAAGGCGCCCATAGTAAAAACACAGCGTGTGCCGATCTATACTAGACAAAGCACCAAAACCTGAACAAAGTGAGAAAAACAAACTTTGGATGCACGGTGCGCGTGATGCAAAATGCACGGAGGCACACTGTGTATCCGTTTAAAAAACCAAATAAAAACTGCATTCGTCACCTTACAAGAAATGCGGCGCGCAAAAAATCAAATGCGGAAGAGTGGGTAGATCTTACCCTATCCCAATGTTCGCCATGAAATGAATCAGAGCCGTGTCCGGAACGCATCCTGTAGCCAGCGTGTCTGGTAGAATCTGCACTGCGCTTGCATGCACTGCTAAATAGCGTGAGTCTATTTCCGGTAAAATGGAAACTAGACTGCTCAAAGCAAAAGCGCCACGTACACATTTCCATTGGTTACAGATAATAACCCTTATCAACTGACTTCTTCACCCCTTCTGCTTAATGCCAGTTTCCATAGTAACAGGTCATGGAACATTCAACTTAACTGACAGGTCACAAGTTCACCATATTTTCAAGTTCACCACACAATGTTGCAAATGGAAACAGCAGGTGTGGTTGGCTTTGCAAAACATCACCTTATCCTTTCTACTGTACCTTTCAAACATTTTTTACTGACCAATAACAAATACGCTTTTTAAAGAAAGTACCATGCACCCTATTTTACAGTGTACAATGTTCATAAACAGCCAATCAATTCTCTACTTTTTTTAAAACAGCATCTTATCCACCATTTTAGATACCTCTCATTCTACCAACTGACTACCTCAACTACAGACATCTTTTGATTACTTTCAGACATCCCTTCAAGATGCTTTCTGTGTGGATTATTGAGCACAGCTATGTTTTCTGGTGCAAAAGGTATGCTGAACGCAGAGGTATTGACAAAGACCTAGCTTTGCAAAATGTAGACATTAAATGGATTGGATGGAGAGGATTAAAGTGGCATCAATTAATGCCTTTGGTTACAACCTTTTTGCACCTCCAACCCCCTGACCTCATGATTGTGCACTGTGGTGGCAATGACTCTAGGCACATTGACTGGAGTAGGTCTGGAAATGCTAATGAAGGACACCTTTGCAGAATTGATGTTGCTTTTCCCCCAAACTCTCTTTGTATACTCTAACATATGCCAAAGACAGAAATGGAAGTGGTCCAATCAATTCTGTCCACAGATTGAGAAAGCTAGACAAAATGTCAATAAAGCTGTTTCTGTTTACCTTAGAGACCATAGGATGGGCTCCATCTATAACAACAATCTTCGTTTCAATATGGATGGCATCTACAGAAGTGATAGAGTACACTTCACTGATGAAGGGAACAGAGTGTTTCTCAACAACCTGAAGCTCAGCATCCACACTTACAAGTAGCTACAACAATCTCCCAATGAAAACAAGGGCTCTTTTTAGAGCCACTCAATAACCCAACATATAACCTAGGTTTATATAAAAAAAAATCGTAATTATTTTTGCTTGGAGTCGCGCTCCCAGCGCGACTGATGGAGCCACGCACCCCTCGCGTTCACACCAGGGGCTGCGCTGGGAGCCGCGCACCCCTCGCGTGCACACTAGGGGGCCGTGCTGGCAGTCACGCACCCCTCACGTTCACACCAGCGGCCGCGCTGGGAGACGCGCAGCCCTCGGGTTCACACTAGGGGGCCGCGCTAGGGTCGCAACTTCAAACTTTGCGGAAAAAAACATCCACTTCCATTAATTTATATTCGCCCCGGGGACCCCATACCCCGGGGCATGCCCAAATCTTTTTATTGAATTTTTTTTTAAAAGGTGGGACCGCGCGGCCCCCCTTCCGGGCCATTTTTGCCCCGGGGACCCCATCCCCCTGGGCATGGCCTCACAGTTGGAGACCGTGGGGGGAGCCTTAATGCCCCCACGGTCCCACCGGCTCCCCGCCTCCTGCGGGAGCCGGCATTGTTTTGAGAAAGGGGCGCTGCTGACATGCAGCTCCCCTTGCCCAAAAGCAATCCTGCTTTGCTTCATTGAAGCGAGAGCAGGTTTTCCTGCTCTCGCTTCAATCAAGCAAAGCAGCATTTGCTATGACAGGGCGGAAGCCGTGCTACCGCCCTGTCATATCAAACAGCAATGTTCCGGGGTGGGCACCCCGGGACATTGCAGGAGCCGGTCCTGGGGGGTGGCGGTCCCCAGGGCCACTATGGGCTCCTGGAGGGGGGGCCACGCAGCCCCCCTTCCTTCATTTCTTAAGCCCCGGGGAGGTGGTGGTCCCCGGGACTTGGGGGTCTGTAACGGACCCCTGAATTTCAATTTTTAGTGCCCCAGGGAGGTGGTGGTCCCCGGGGCTTGGGGGAGCCCCCCGAGCCTCCCACCCCTTATTTAATAACCCCACTCCTTTTTTTCCTTCTTTTTTTCGCCCAGAGTCGCGCACCCTGCGCGATGTCTGTTTTTATTTATTTTTAAAAAAATGAAATTGGGGCCTTGGGGGTCCTTGTGGGACCCCCAGAGCAGGCCTAGGGGGTCAGGGTGTTCCTACCCTGCCCCCTTTTCTTGTTTTTCATCCTTTTTTTAACATATTTCTTCTGACTCGGTAACCGAGTCACAAAATGGCTGCCAACAGTTCCTGATTTGGAATGTTGGCAGCCAATGAGAATGAAGCTCGTGCTCGGGAGGGTTCGCAAACCCACCGCGCCCACAGATATCGATATTTTTTCTTTTTCTAATTTCTCATGAACTACTGAACGGATTTACACCATTTAACAAAAAGGAATCTGTCTGAACCAAGACCTACCTTTTTGCCAAATTTGGTGTAAGTCCGTTCAGCAGTTCGGGCTGTAGCTTTGTCTAAAGTTTCCTATGGAAAATTACATGGGGAAAACGGGTTTTGGGACCCCCTTTTTCTAGCTCGCTGATTCGATCAACCCGAAACTTTCAAAACAGGAGCTGACCGGAGTGGGCCACTAGTTTTGAAAATTTCGCGAAGATTCGTCAACCGGCGCCAAAGTTATTGGGAAAAGAAAAAACGCTTTTTGAATGGAAACGAGATCCTAATTATAACTACCTACTGGCGACCGCCAGTAGGTAATATATATATATATATATATATATATATATCACGGCAGTGTACAGCAATATCCAGTCACGTCCACCACGCAGGGCTGGTGTGGTGTCATGGGTGCGGGCCCCGTGTCTAAATGAGCAAAGGCGCGCCATACAAGTATTTAGGGAGTGCAGAACCACACACAGTGTCCTCAATCAATAAAGTTTCATTTGGCAACGCGTTTCAACCTGAAAAGGTCTTCTTCACAGCCAGTTACCAGAAGTGCTCCACCAACCTTAGAAATAACCTAAAGGGTCATAAACAGTGAAAAAATACTACCACGTCGACTGATGCACATGAAAACAGACTGGAATTACAATGTTAAATGCAGTTAATAAGCACAGTAAATGAACATTGATGCAAAAGATAAATACAACATGATAATACAGTCAATGACATTAATGAAAAAATCATGACAGTGGCTTGGCATGTCATCTGGTGATCCGAGTGGATAGTTATCGTACTAAAATTCTCAAATTGCTTATCCAAGTGGAAAACAGCAAATTACACTACCCAGAAGTTCTGACATTCTCTGTGGTCATAATCTAGTGATCAAGTTGTGTTCCTACTAAATGCCAAGTGGCTGATATCCTTAGATATGTCACGACCTAGTGCACTTGTGGTCAAGTGACTACACCATGACCAACACAAGAATTCCAAGCCCTAAACAGAAATACATGTCGGCCAAGGGGCCAAATGGCATCTTAATGTCTAGCATGCAGTCAATGAGCCACATTGTAGATAGGCCTGTATATGCCTGTCTTATAATCAATGCAGAACGGCAAAATACATAATGTGAGTTCCTCCTCAAGCTGAGCAGTCAATAAAGGTGAGAAATACAAAAATAAAATTAAGAAATAATAAATAATGAAAGAACACAATTCGGCATATTAACAGGTAGATCAGAGAAAAGAGAGCTATGGAGCACAATGTCCTACTTAATCATGTAGGTGCAATAATTGGGCCAAAATAACCTACAAGTAGGTAAAACTAGTAGCCGTGAGCTGGAAAATAGGAAAAAAGTGTTAGGAGTAGAAGAAGAGAAGCGAAAAGAGGAGAATACGGAGAAAAATATAGAAAAGAGAAATTGGAGAAAAGACCAAAGCTAGAGGCATATATCATGTTTGCGAGATCATATTGAGTGATAACAGGTAGGTCACTGCGGGGGAACAGAGTGAGAAAGACTTCAGTAAAATACCACATCAGCCAATGTGTATGTGAAGCTGCTCACTCTCATTGAGACCTCCAGGGTGCTTGCTGCCGAGTAGAATAATATATTCTGATTCTTTTTGCCGCATACGTCTCTCTCTGTTACCGCCTCTGACTGTTTTCTCAATCCTGTCAATTGTAAAGAAAACAAGAAGGTCAGCAATTTGTTGATGTTGGCTGGCCAATGTCTCACTACAGGGTACATTTGATCAACATTCTTAATCGCTCTGTAGTGTTCCAAAATGCGTTTCTTCACGGGGCCAATCGTGCTGCCCACATATTTAAGTCCGCAAGAACAGACCAGGATATAAATGTAAAAGTCACTTGTGCACGTCATAAATTTGTTACTACATCTTTGTTTGCCTGTGGTGATGGTAAATGTTCTAACGTTACTGCTCTTTCTGCACGTTTTGCACCTTCCACATTTGTAAAAACCCTTCTGCTCATGTAGCCAGCCCTCTCTTCTATTGTCTGCCACGGTCTTACTGTATCCCAAAATATCACGTAGTGGCCCGCTACGGTCAGCTCCTGTCTTGAAAGTTTCAGGTTGATTCGTCAAGCGGGGTTGAAACGCGTTGCCAAATACAACTTTATTGATTGAGGACACTGTGTGTGGTTCTGCGCTTCCTAAATACTTGTGTGGCGCCCCTTTGCTCATATATATATATATATATATATTCACTGAAAAAACCATAGGTTTCAGGGACGTTATAGTTAGTTGGACATTTCACTGGTACAAAACCATAGAACTTCCGCCGTTATAGTTAGTTCAGCAAACTATAACTCGCGCCCCCGCAATGCACTGCTGATGATGTCACATATTACATCATTCATGACATGGTCAGTGACATCACTGATGACATCACTGATGACATCTCAAATGACATCACTGATGACATCATCCAGTGACTGTGTGTTTCTGTAAAGTTTAAATATGTTTTATATATATGCCAAGGTGTATTGAAGAATGAGTAGGTGTATAAGTGTCTGGATGGAGGATTTAGTAGGTGCATGACTGACTGTATAAGTGAGTGATTAAATGTGTCTTACTGAATGCATGGGTTAGTGACTAAACTGTGTGAATGTCTGTATCAGTCTGTCTGTTGTTGTGTAAGCTGCTGCATGGGTTGGTCAGTAGCTATATGAGTGTCTATATGGGTTATTGATTGGTTGACTGAGTATTTGTATGGGAGACTGAGTGTGTGTGTGGGTGGGTGGGAGGTGTGTGACTCTGTGCATAGATGTGTGAGTAGTTGATTCACTGGGTGCATGGGTTCAAGAGTACATGTGGAAACAGCTGTATGGGTGGGTGAGTGTGTGTATGGATGTGTAGGTGAGTGAATGGATGTCTCAGTGGTACATGTCCAAGTAACTACATATGTAAAAGGCAGTGTATGTGAGAGTTGGAGTATATAAATGACTATGAGTGAGAGTTAGTGTATGGATGAGTGTGTACTTGTATCAGTGATTGTATAAGAGAGTAAGTATGCATTAGTATCTGTATGAATAAGTGAGGTGGTGTGTGTATAACTGTATAGGTGAGTAAATGGGAGTGATTCTTTGCATGACTGACTAGGTGTGTGAGTAACTCCATGGATGAGTGGCGGTGTGTGAGTGTCTGTATAGGTGTATGAGTGCATATGATAGTGTCGTATTGATGAGTGACTGCATGTATGAGTTATTGTATGGGTGAATGAGTGGATGTGTATGTAGACCTAGGAATCAGTGAGTACGTATGTAGTACCTGGTATTGGTGTGTTGATGGTTTCGAAAATGGTAGTCTGTATTTTACAGTGAGTGTATCAAAGGTTATATTAGAGTGTGAGGTGGTGCATAAGATTTTCACGTGGATGATGTCATCAGTGATGTCATCAATGATGTCATTTGAGATGTCATCAGTGATGTTACTGACCATGTCATGAATGATGTAATATGTGACGTCATCAGCAGTGCATTGTGGGTGCGAGTTATAGTTAGCTGAACTAACTATAACGGCGGAATTTCTATGGTTTTGTACGAGTAAAATGTCCAACTAACTATAACCTCCCTAAAACCTATGGTTTTTTCAGTGAATTTTGAAGGTTTTTTAAATGCTAATTTCTAACTATAACATGCCTGAAATCTATGGTTTTTTCAGTGAATTTCAATGTTTTTTTAAATGCTAATTTCTAACTATAACGTCCCTGAAACCTATGGTTTTTTCAGTGAATTTCAATGGTTTTTTAAATGAAAATTTCTAATTATAATGTGCCTCAATCCCATGTTTTTTTTAGTTAATTTCTAAGGTTTTATAAATGCTAATTTCTAACTATACCATCCCTATTAAGTCCCCTTGAATCCTGAAGGTTCCTGGTGGCCAAGTAGCCCACCAGGTACCTCCAGTGAGCGCCACGGAGCTGCGTTGCAGAGAGGTGTTCCTAGGCCACGCCCCTTTTTACACCACGCTGCAAACGCGGCTTCTGGCGCACTGCTGCTCGGATGATGAAGTCCACTTGTGTCCTGAGGTCCTCAGGACACAAGAGGACCTCATCGCCCCACCAGCAGTGCACCAGAAGCCGCTTTGCAGAGTGGTGTAAAAGGGGCATGGCTCGGACCACCTCTCTGCAACGCAGCTCTGTGGCGCTCACTGGAGGTACCTGGTGGGCTAGTTGGCCCCCAGGGACCCTCAGGATTCAAGGGACTTAATCCCCACCTACAACGCGCCAGGGGTGTTTGCACACTTGTAATATCAGGCCCCGCCCCTCCCTGCACCACTGTGCAAACGCGCCCCTGGCGCGTTATAAGTTGGGGGATTAAGTCCCCTTGAGTCCTGAGGGTCCCTGGGGGCCAACTAGCCCACCAGGTACCTCCACTAAGCGCCACAGAGCTGCGTTAGAGAGGTGTAAAAAGGGGCATGGCCTCGGACCACCTCTCTGCAATGCAGCTCTGTGGCGCTTACTGGAGGTACCTGGTGGGCTAGTTGGCCCCCAGGGACCCTCAGGATTCAAGGGGACTTAGTCCCCCAATTTACAACGCACCAGGGGGTGTGTTTGCACACTTGTAATATCAGGCCCTGCCCCCTCCCTGCACCACTGTGCAAACGCGCCCCCTGGCGTGTTGTAAATTGGGGGATTAAGTCCCCTTGAGTCCTGAGGGTCCCTGGGGGCCAACTAGCCCACCATGTACCTCCAGTAAGCGCCACAGAGCTGCGTTGCAGAGTGGTGTAAAAAGGGGGCGTGGCCTTGGACCAGCTCTCTGCAACGCAGCTCCCTGGCGCATACTGGAGGTTTCTGGTGGGCTAGTTGGCCCCCAGGGGCCCTCAGTATTCAAGGGGAATTAATTCCCCAACTAACAACGCACCAGGGGGCGCGTTTGCAGAGTGATGGAGAAAGGGGGCGTGGCCTCCAGCGAGATGCCATCTTTTTTTTTGTACAAGGGGGGCTGTGTGGCCCCCCTTTTTTTTACATTTTTGGGGCCCTGGGGACCCCATCCTCCAGGGCCTGACCCCTTTTTGTAAAAAAATAAATAAATATTAAAATCGGGAAGGGGGCCGCGTGGCCCCCCTCCCGAGGCCAATTTCGGCCCTGGGGACCCCATCCCCCGGGGCATGGCCTCTCCATTGGCGACCATGGGGGGAGCCCCAATTCCCCCACGGTCCCGCCGGCTCCCCGCCTCCTGCAGGAGCCGGCATTAGCTTTCCACAAGGGAGCTGCTGACATGCAGCTCCCTTGTGGAAAGCAATCCTGCTTAGCTTCATTGAAGCGAGAGCAGGTTTCCTGCTCTCGCTTCAATGAAGCAAGCAGTGTTTGCAATGACAGGGTGGGCTCCCGCCCTGTCATTGCAAACAGCAGTGTCCCGGGGGTGGGCACCCTGGGACACTGCAGGAGCTGGCCCTGGGGAGGTGGCAGTCCCCAGGGCCATCAAGGGCTCCTGGAGGGGGGTAGCGCGGCCCCCCTCCCTTTGTCAAAATAGCCCCGGGGAGGTGGTGGTCCCCGGGGCTGGGGGTCCGCTACGGACCCCCGAATTTAAATAAGTATGTGCCCCAGGGAGGTGGTGGTCCCTGGGGCATGTGGGGGGGGCTCTTGCCCCCACACATCTATTTTTTTTTTTAAACTAGAGCCCCGGGAGGTGGCGGTCTCCGAGGCTGCGGGGGCCGCATGCCCCCGCATCCACTAACAATGCCCCGGGAGGTGGCAGTCCTCGGGCAGCGTGGGGGTAAGACCCCACGCATTATTTTTTTAATAAACCCCAGGGAGGGGGCAGACCCCAGGGCTGCGGGGGCCCCCGCGGCCCCGCTATTATTTTTAGACAATGCCCCCGGGACCTGGCCCACCCGGGGCCCTCATTAAAATTAAGTGCAGGAGCCCGCGCTTCATTTTTTTTTGTCATTTTGGCGGGATTCGCGACCCCAACACGAATTCTGCCGAAATTACCAAAAATGCTTTTGGCCCTGGGGTCCTTGTGGGACCCCTGAGCAGGTGCCTAGGGGTCAGGGTGTTTCTACCCTGCCCCCTTTTCTTGTTTTTTTAACCTTTATTTTACTGTTTTCTTGTTCTACAGAGTCACAAGATGGCTGCCAACTTCCTGGTTTGGAGTGTTGGCAGCCAATCAGAGTGAAGCTCGTGCCCGGGAGGGTTCGCGAACCCACCGCGGCCATAGATATCGAAACTTTATCTTTTTCTAATTTCTCAGGAACTACTGAACGTATTTACACCATTTAAAAAAAAGGTCTCTTTCTGAACCAAGGGCTACCTTTTTGCCAAATTTGTTGTAATTCCGTTCAGCAGTTCGGGCTGTAGCTTTGTCTAAAGTTTCCTATGGAAATTGACATGGGGAAAACGCGTTTTGGGACGCCCCTTTTTTCTCGGCCCCCGCTTGACGAATCACCTTGAAACTTTCAAGACAGGAGCTGATCGGAGCACCCCACTAGTTTTGAAAATTTCGCTACGATTCGTCAAATGGCGCCAAAGATATTGGCAAAAGAAAAACCGCTTTTTGAATAGAAATGAGGTCCTAACTATAACTACCTACTGGCGACCGCCAGTAGGTAATATATATATATATATATATATTCACTGAAAAAACCACAGGTTTCAGGGACATTATAGTTAGGGATTAGCATTTAAAAAACATTAGAGATTCACTGAAAAAACTACAGGTTTCAGGGACGTTATAGTTAGTTGGACATTTCACTCGAATAAAAACAGAGAAATTCTGCCATTATAGTTAGTAGAGCTAACTATAACTCGCGCCCCGCAATGCACTGCTGATGACGTCACATATTACATCACTCATGACATGGTCAGTGACATTACTGATGACATCACTGATGACATCTCAAATGACATCACTGATGACATCACTGATGACATCATCCAGTGACTGAGTGTTTCTAAAAAGTTCAAGAATGTTATATATATATATGTCAAGGTGTTTTGAAGAATGAGTGGGTGTATGAGTGTCTGAATAGATGAGTTAGTGGGTCCGTGACTGACTGTATAAGTGAGTGATTAAACGTTCTTAGTGAATGCATGGGTGAATGAATAATCTGTGTGAATGTCTGTAGCAGTCTGTCAGTTGGTGTATAAGTGCATGGGTTGGTGAGTAGCTACATCAGTGTCTATATGGGTTAATGATTGGTTGTCTGAGTACCTGTATGGGTGTCTGAGTGTCTGTGTGGGTGGGGGGTGTGTGACTCCCTGCATGGATATGTGAGTGCGTGATTCACTGGGTGTATGGGTTTATGAGTACGTGTGTTAGGGACTGTATGGGTGAGTGAGTGTACGTATAGCTGTGTTGGTGAGTGAATAGATGTCTTAGTGGTACATGTGTAAGTAACTACATATGTGAAAAGCAGTATATGCAAGTGTTGGAGTACATAAGTGAGTATATGTGACAGTGAGTGACTTTGACAGTGGCTGCATGGATAAGTGTGTGCTTATGTCAGTAATTGTTGAAGAGAGTACGTATATGTTACTATCTGTATGAATAAGTGAGGTGGTGTGTGTGTATAACTTTATAGGTGAGTAAATAGCAGTGTAATTAATTCTTTGGGTGACTGACTAGGTGTTTGAGTAACTCTTTGTGTTAGTGGCAGTGTGTGAGTGTCTATATGAATGTGTATGAGTGGATATATCAGTGGCTGTATTGATGAATGACTGCGTGTATGAGTGACTGTATGGGTTAGTGAGTGGATGTGTGTGTAGACGTATGAATCACTGAACGGGTATGTACTAACTGCTATTGTCTGTCTATGGTTTCGATATTGGTAGTCTGTATTTTAGAGTGGGTGTATCAAAGATTTTATTAGGGTGTGAGGAGGTGCATCAGATGATCACGTGGATGATGTCATCAGTGATGTCATAAGTGATGTCATTTGAGATGTCATCAGTGATGTCATCAGTGATGTCACTAACCATGTCATGAGTGATGTAATATGTGACGTCATCAGCAGTGCATTGCGGGGGCGTGAGTTATAGTTAGCTCTACTAACTATAACGGCCGAATTTCTCTGGTTTTATACGAGTGAAATGTCCAACTAACTATAACGTCCCTGAAACCTGTGTTTTTTTCAGGGAATCTCTAATGTTTTTTAAATGCTAATCCCTAACTATAACGTCACTGAAACCTGTGTTTTTTTCTGTGAATTTCTAAGGTTTTGTAAATGCTAATTACTTACTGTAACGTCCCTTAAACCTATGGTTTTTTCAGTGAATTTCTAAGGTTTTTTAAATGCCAATTTCTAACTATAACGTAGTAGTCGAGTTAGCAGAGTGGTGCAGAAAGGGGGCTGGGCCTCCGGCCAGCGCTCAGGAATTCCGCTGCCTAGGACTTACAGGAGTTACCAGGAGGGCTTCTTGGCCCCCAAAGTCCCCCAGGAGCAAAGTGGAATTCATCCCCTAACCCGTAGTGTGCCAGGAGGCCTGTTTGCAGAGCGTTGGAGAAAGGGGGCTTGGCCTCGGAAGACTTCTTACCAATACTACTGTGTGGGACTTACTGGAGGTAACAGAAGGGGTAGTTTGCCCCCAAGGACAACCTTGGGGCCAATTACCCTTCCTATTACCTCCAGTAAGACCCACACAGCAGCATTGGTAGGTTCTCAAAGCAGGCCACAACCCCTTTGCCCACCAGTCTGCAAACGCGCTCCCCGGTGCACTCTTGGATTGGGAGTGAAGCCCCCTTCGCTGCTGGGGGTCCTTAGGGTCCAACTAGCCTACCTGATACCTCCAGTAATCCACATATAGTGGGATTGCTGAGAGGTGGACACAGGCCATGCCCCCTTTCTGTACCACTGTGCAAACGCGCATCCTGGCGCACTCTTGGTTGGGGGATGAAGTCCCCTTGCCTCCTGCGGGTCCATGGGGGCCAACTAGCCCTCCTGTTACCTCCAGTAAGCCCCACGTAGCTGGATTGCTGAGAGTGGTCCGAGGCCACGCCCTCTTTTTACACCACTTTGCAAATGCACCACCTGGCGCACTGCTGCTCGGGGGATGAAGTCCACTTCAGTCCTGAGGTCCTCAGGACACAAGAGGACCTCATTGTCCCACCAGCAGTGCGCCAAGAGGCCCGTTTGCAGAGTGGTGTAAAAAGGGGCATGGCCTCAGACCACCTCTCAGCACTCCCATTGTGTGGGGATAACTGGAGGTACCTGGTGGTCTAGTTGGCCCCTAAGGACCCTTAGGATTGAAGGGGACTTAATCTCCCAACCCAGATCGTGCCAGGAGGCGCATTTGCAGAGTGGTGCAGGGAGAGGGCGGGGCCTCCGGTGAGATGCCGGCTTTTCTTTTTTAAAAATATTTTTAGAAGGGAGGCTGTGTGGCCCCCTTCTTTTAGTATTTTTTGGGCCCTGGGGACCCCATCCCCCAAGGCCTGACCCATTTTTTTAGAAAAACAGGCAAGGGGCCGCACAGACCCCCTCCCGAGGCCAATTTCGGCCCCGGGGACCCCATCCCACGGGGTATGGCCACTTTATTAAAAAAAACAAAAATGACACCTTTAGAGGAGGGGGGCCACGTGGACCCCTCCTGAGGCCATTACTGGCCCCGGGGACCCCATCCCCCGGGGCATTGCCTCTTTTTTTATTTATTTTTGTTACGGGAGGGGGCCGTGTGGCTCCCCTTCCCTGGTCTACTTCTGGCCCCGGAGACCCCGTCCCTCGGGGCCAGGCTAGCCTCGATTTTTTTGGGGGGGAAGGGGTCACAAGACCCTCCTCCCAAGGCCAATTATGGCCCTCGGGACCCCCATCCCCCGGGGCCTGGCCTTATTTAAAAAAAAAAAATCAAAATGGGGTGGGCTGCGTGGCCCCCCTCCTGGGCCACTACTAATCCCGGGGACCCCATCCCCCGGGGCCAGCCCTCACGTTGGGGACCGAGGCAGGGGAGCCCCAATGCTCTCGCTTCCGCAAAGCAGAGTTTGCAATGACAGGGCGGGAGCTGTGCTCCTGCCCTGCCATTGCAAACTGCAATGTCCCAGGGGTGGGCACCCCGGGACATTGCTGGCGCCGGCCCTGGGGGGTGGCGGTCCCCAGGGCCATAGAGGGCTCCCAACGTGAAACATAGCCTATTGCTTTTGGGCAAAGGGAGCTGCATGTCAGCAACTCCCCTTGCCCAAAAGCAATGCCGGCTTCCGCAGGTGGCGGCGAGCTGGCTGGGACCGCTGGGGCATTGGATCTCCCCCCGTGGTAACTAACGTGAGGGCTGGCCCCAGGGGATGGGGTCCCCGGGGCCAATAGTGGCCCAGGGAATTGGGGGCCACGCGGCCCCCCTCCCTAAATAAAAAAATAATTTTTTAAAAAAAGAACGAGGCAAAGTCCCGGGGGATGGGGTCCCCTGGGCCAATAATGGCCTCAGGATGGGAGCCACGCAGCCTCCCTCCTTAAAAATAATTTAACAAATAAATAAATAAATATGTGGCCATGCCCCGAGGGATGGGGTCCCCGGGGCTGAAATTGGCAATGGGAGGGGGGCCGCGCGGCCCCCTTCCCGTTTAAAAAAAAAATGCTAAGGCCCTGGGGTATGGCGTCCCCAGGGCCCCAAAATATTAAAGTGAAGGGGGGCACACAGCCAACTAGACCACCAGGTACCTCCAGTAATCTCCACACAGTGGGATTGCTGAGAGGGTATCCGAGGCCACGCCCCTTTTTACACCACTCTGGAAATGCGCCTCTTGTGGCACTGCTGGTGGGGCGATGAGGTCCTATTGTGTCCTGAGGAGCTCAGGACTAAAATGGACTTCATCCCCCAAGCAGCAATGCACCAGGAGGCGTGTTTGCAGAGTGGTGTAAAAAGGGGACATGGCCTCGGACCACTCTCAGCAATCCAGCTGTGTGGGGCTTACTAGAGATAACAGGAGGGCTAGTTGGCCCCCAGGGACCCTGAGGAGGCAAGGGGACTTCATCTCCCAACCAAGCGCATGCAAGGAGGCACGTTTGCAGAGTGGTGGAGAAAGGGGGCATGGCCTGTGTCCACCTCTCAGCAATCCCACTGTGTGAGGCTTACTGGAGGTAACAGGTAGGCTAGTTGGCCCCTTAGGCGCCACACAGGCGAAGGGGACTTCATCCCCCAACCAAGAGCGTGCCAGGAGGAGCATTTGCAGAGTGGCTGGGCAAAGGGGGCGTGGCCTGCTATGAGAACTTAGCAATCCTGTTGTTTGGGACTTACTGGAGACAATAGGAGGGGTAGTTGGCCCCCAAGGTTGTCCTTGGGGGCCGACTACCCCTCCTGTTACCTCCAGTAAGTCCCACACAGTGGGATTGCTAAGAGGTCTTCGGAGGCCACGCCCCCATTTCTCCACCACTCTGCAAATGCGCCTCCTGGCACACTACGGGTTGGGGATGAAGTCCACTTTGCTCCTGAGGGACTTTGGGGGCCAAGAAGCCCTCCTGGTACCTCCTGTAAGTCCTATGCAGCGGAAGTTCTGAACGCTGGTCGGAGGCCCTGCCCCCTTTCTGCACCACTCTGCAAACGAAACTACTACGTTATAGTTATAAATTAGCATTTAAAAAACCTTAGAAATTCACTGAAAAAAACATAGATTTCAGGGACGTTATAGTTAGTAATTAGCATTTAAAAAACCTTAGAAATTCACTGAAAAAACCATAGGTTTCAGGGACGTTATAGTTAGAAATTAGCATTTAGAAAACCATAGATATTCACTGATAAACCACAGGTTTCAGGAACATTATAGTTAGTTGGACATTTCACTCGTACAAAACCAGAGAAATTCAACCATTATAGTTAGTTGAGCTAACTATAACTCGCTCCCCCGCAATGCACAGCTGATGACATCACATATTACATCACTGATGACATGGTCAGTGACATCACTGATGACATCGCAAATGACATCACTGATGACATCACTGCTGACATCATCCACATGATAATCTGATGCACCTCCTCACAGCCTAATATAACTTTTGATACACCCACTCTAAAATACAGACTGCCATTCTTGAAACCATAGACACACCAATACCAGTTACTACATACCACTCACTGATTCCTAGGTCTACACACACATCCACTCCCTCATCCATACAGTCACTTATACATGCAGACACTCATCAATACAGCTACTATCATATGCACTCATACACCCATACAGACACTCACACACCGCCACTCATCCATAGAGTTACTCAAACAGCTAGTCAGTCATGCAAAGAATCAATCAAACTCCCATTTACTCACCTATACAGTTATACACACACCACCTCACTTATTTATAAAGATACTAACATATACTAATTCTCTTATACAATCACTGACACAAGCACACACTCATCCATACAGCCACTCTCACAATCACTCACCCTCAGATATAGTGATTTATATACTCCAACACTCACATACGCTGCCTTTCACATATGTAGTTACTCACACATGTGCCACTAAGACATCCATTCACTCACCAACACAGCCATACACACACTCACCCACCCATACAGCCCCTCACAGATGCACTCTTGAACCCATACACCCAGTGAATCACCCGCTCACACATCCATGCAGGGAGTCACACACACCCCACCCACCCACACAGACACTAAGGCACCCATTCAGGTACTCAGACAACCAATCAAAAACCCATATAAACACTCATGTAGCTACTCACCAACCCAAGCAGCCACTTACACACCAACTGACAGACTGATACAGACATTCATACAGATTAGTCAGTCACCCATGTATTAGTAAGACACGTTTAATCACTCACTTATACAGTCAGTCATGCACCTATTAAATCATCCATTCAGACACTCATACACCCACTCAAATCAGATCAAATCAAACAAAGCTGTATTCAATTTCCATCAGGCAAATCATAAAAGCACAGCAATTCATTTGAACAAATTACAATTCTAAGATTAAAAAGCGATATTCAATGCCCCCCTGTTTACAAAATATCCTTAGTATAATGCTTAAAACTATCACATTAAAATTGATTTCCTACATTTAACTACACTTTTTAAGAACATTGATAAAATCCAAATTACGTATTCATTTTCTAATAATTGTAAAGCTAAAAAAGCAGGGCGGCATTGCCTCATGCCTAACTTTTTAAGAGAGGTAAAATCAATTTTTTCCTTTGGACAGTAACATGTATAAGATACGGCTGCATGCTGTAAGAAATTAAAATCGTTTGGTTATGTCGTACTGTTGGTTTCAATATTTCTTTTGATAGCCTGAGAGTTTCCACTAAATTCAAGGCTTTCGCTTTCAGCATTTTTCTTGACCAACCGCTCATTTTGTTCAGCTCTGTGAAGAATTCAGGATGGCCTAGGTCAAACATAAAGTCCCGGACATACTTCAACCATGGAAGTTTGAGGGCGCCTTCCAATTTAAGAGTGTCTGTAAGAATATCCCTATTAAGGTTTGTTTCTATCGATGTCCAAATCCTGTGCCATAGAAGGATAGGCTCCACCTTTATTAAATCTGTCAAATATGGGACCCCAGGTTCGGAGTGGCAGACAAACGAGGAAGTCCTGGCTGCGACTACCAGTATGAATTTTAAAAACATATTTTCAATAACTTGCAGAGCTTTGGTATCGAAATATCGCCAAACTCCTGCTCCGTACAAGGCCGTTGACATGCACTTGGCCCTGTATATTTGTAATAACTCATACGGAGGCCTCCTGCCCAGTTTTTTAGAGAAATTTGCTAGGGCCACAGTGGTTTTCTTGAAGGCTAGTTTTCTCGATTGGACCGCACGAGTCCAAGAGGCTTTATGGTCAAGTAAAATCCCCAGATAGCTAAAACTGCTTGTAAAATCTATTTTTTGTTTATCAATATACATATCTTTACACTTATGACTGCCAATACCACATCGCATAACAAAAGTTTTTGTCGTATTGACCCTCAATCCTAGACCGTGCATAAATGCTGCAAAGCTATTTAGCATTCTTTGTAGGCCCACTTGAGTACAGGACATTAAAATGGCATCATCCGTATACAATAATGCTGGTGTGGGCCGCCCTTCTATTTGGGGGAGGTCTTGACATGTATTTGACAATACTAGGCCTAAGCCATTTATATAGAGGTTAAACAGGAATGGGGCCAACACACAGCCTTGTCTTACTCCCTTATTTATCTGAAACGGTGCTGTGCATTCCCCATTTATACCGTATCATACTTTGCCTTGACGTCCCTGTACAATTGTCTTAAAAAAAGAATAATAGTGGGATCTACCCCCAGGTCCTGAAGGATCCTCCATAGTTTGTCGTGCCTAACGCAGTCGAAGGCTGCGGTAAGATCGACAAAGGCTAGGAACAGCCTGCCTTTTTTAATAAGGGTATACTTTCCTATGATAACATTTAAATTTAGGCTTTGTTCTACAGTCCCTAGGCCCTTACTGAAGCCAAACTGTAGCTCCGACACAATCTTATTCTCCGCAGCCCAATCGTGCAATCTTTCAAGTTTGATACGCCCTACCACTTTCGCCAGTGAGTCTAACAAGGAAATCAGCCTGTAGCAGGCGGGGTCTTGGCGATTTCCTTTTTTATATATCGGGACTAAAATCGACTCAGTCCATATCAATATTAATTGGGAGGAGCAGCTAGCCACGATGACCTGAGTTAGCAGTGGACCCCATAGAGCCACATTACTTTTATACAGCTCCACCTCCACCTCCACCTCCCCGGGTCTATATATATATATATTCAAAGAAAAAACCATAGGTTTCAGGGACGTTATAGTTAGAAATTAGCATTTAAAATACCTTAGAAATTCACAGAAAAAACCACAGGTTTCAGGGACGTTATAGTTAGTAGGACATTTCACTCGTATAAGACCAGAGAAATTAGGCCGTTATAGTTAGTTCAGCTAACCATAACTCACGCCCTCGCAATGCACTGCTGATGACGTCACATATTATATCATTAATGACATAGTCAGTGACATCGCTGATGACATCACTGATGACATCTCAGATGACATCACTGATGACATCATCCAGTGACTGTGTGGGTTTCTGTAAAGTTTAAATATGTTTTATATGTATATATATGCCAAGGTGTATTGAAGAATGAGTGGGTGTATAAGTGTCTGAATGGATGATTTAGTAGGTGCGTGACTGACTGTATAAGTGAGTGATTAAATGTGTCTTACAGAACGCATGCGTTAGTGACTGATACAGACATTCACACAGTTTAGTTTGTCAGTTGGTGTGTAAGCGGTTGCATGGGTTGGTGAGTAGCTAAATGAGTGTCTATATGGGTTATTGATTGGTTGTCTGAGTATCTGTATGGGTGCCTGAGTGTCTGTGTGGGTGTGTGACTTTGTGCATAGATGTGTGAGTCGGTGATTCACTCGGTGAATGGGCTCAAGAGTACATCTGTGAAGGGCTGTATGGGTAGGTGAGTGTATGTATGGGTGTGTTGGTGAGTGTTTAGATGTCTCAGTGGTTCATGTGTAAGTAACTACATATGTGAAAGGCAGTATATGTGAGTGTTGGAGTATATGAAATGAAATGAAAACGCTATTTATAAAGCGCGTGGTTACCCGCGGGCATCCCAGCGCTGTGGGCAGAGTCGAATAAGGCTGAGGCGAGATCATTTGGGGAAAAGCCAAGTTTTAAGCATCTTACGGAAGGTCATATAATTGGGTTCCTTTCGTAGCTGCAGAGGGAGTGAGTTCCACAGCTTAGCGGCGTTATAGGAAAAAAAACGGCCGCCGCTTCGAGCCCTCTTGATTCTGGGGACATAGGCCAGATGAAGATCATTTGAGCGAAGGGCCCTATTAGCTCGGTAGGGCTGGACCAAAGATGAAATGATAGCGGGTCCTTTCCCTCCTATCAGCCTGTGAGTAATGCACAGGGCTTTGAATTGGACTCTTTCCAGAACTGGGAGCCAAAGGAGGGCCTTTAAAGCTGGCCTAGCTGTTTGGCGGCTATGAATTCCCATAAGAATCCTAGCAGCAAAGTTCTGCACGGTTTGGAGTTTGGCCAGCACCGAGCTAGGGGCACCAAGATACAAGGCATTTCCGTAGTCCAAGCGAGATAAAATAAGCGCTTGGACTACAAGCTTTCTAACCTGAGGGGGTAGCAGGGGAAGCACTTTGCGCAGCATTCTTAGAATGCCAAAGCAGGAGGCAACAACCTTTCTGGCTTGAATTTTAAAACCAAGCTCGGAATAAAGCCAGACACCAAGGCTCTTTATCTCTGATTTAGGGGCGGGCATAGGGCCCATACATGTAGGCAAGGAGGAGGCTAATTCAGAGAGAGAGGGATTGCCCAGGAGCATGAGCTCTGTCTTGTCTCCATTTAGTTTAAGATGGGAATGTTTCATCCATCTCATCACTTCTTCGAGGCATGGGCCAAGGCAGGTGGATGCTTTATTGGTGTGGTTCAACGCGACGACCAATTGGGTGTCGTCGGCATAGGTGACAATTTGCACCCCAAAAGGGAGAACAATGTTGGCAATATGCGCCATGTAGACATTAAAAAGAGTGGGGCTCAAGGACGACCCCTGAGGGACCCCACAGTGGAGAGGCCGTGGAGTTGAGATGGCCTCGCCCTCGGCTACTTGGAAAAATCTGTCCTCCAGGAAGGATCGCAGCCAATCAAGGGCCACTCCAGTAATACCCAAGTCCTGAAGTCATTGGACTAGGATACGGTGATTAACCGTATCAAAGGCCGCGCTAAAGTCTAAGAGTAGCACGGCCAGAGAACCTCCTGCGTCGAGGATCCTTCTGGAATCCTCGACGACTGCTAGTAAGGCAGTTTCCGTCCCATGTCCCGGACGAAACCCGGTTTGGGACGCGTGGAGAAGGTTCTCCCTTTCAAGGTATCTGGAGAGCACCAGATTGTCATGCTTTTCTGCGATTTTACTCACCCCTGGGAGGAGCGAGATAGGGCGGTAGTTGCCGAGGCAGTCGGGGTCTAAGTTGGGGTTTTTCAGCAGGGCTTTTACCAAAGCTTTTTTCCATAGGGGAGGGACCACCCCAGAGGAGAGCGAAGCGTTGATCATTTCCATGATAACAGGGCCTACTGAAGCAATTACAGATTTTAGGATATTAAGGGGGGCCGGATCTCGAGGTGATCCACTCTTAACCAGTGCAAGAATGGTTTGGAAGGTTTCTGTGTCCAATGGTGGGAACACTTCAAGGGAATGTTCTCTACTCTATACCTTAATTTCCTCGGAGGGAGGGATGGACGGGGAGTTGGAGAACAGGCAGCAAATAGTTAAAATGTTGTTGTGAAAATAGTCTGCAAGTTCATTACATCGGTAGTCTGTGGCTTCATGGGAGTCCAAGGGGGTGGGTACATTCAGGAGTTTTTTTCCAATGCGAAAAGTCTCCCGGGGAGAATTGACTGCAGCAGTGATTTTTTCACTAAAATAGTGAGCTTGCACCTTTTTGATTTCACTTTTATAGGTTCTAATGGTGTCCCTATATTGCTTTTTCCTGAGGAGGGAAAAATCTTTCCTCCAGATTCTCTCCGCTCTCTTACACGATGCTTTAACTCGCGGAGGTCAGGCGTATACCAGGCTGCTCTATTAGGCCCTCTGTTTGTCTGGATTTTCTTCTTAGGGAGAACCTGGTCTAACGTCCCTTCGATCCAGTTATTGAACTGGTCATTGGCTGATACCGGGTCATTATTAGTAGAGGGTTTGCAACGATCCAAAACAGAGGTCCATGTTCCAAGGCTAAGTTTAGGCCAAGCACGGACTGTTTTTCCTATTGGTTGAACAGTGGGGGTAGCCAACTTAGGGGACCAGTGTAAGGGGATCAAGTGATGGTCTGACCAGGGAATGGGAATAGGGTCCAAGCAGAGAAGGTCTTGTAAATTGGAGAAAACTGGGTCCAGAAGGTGACCTTTAGTGTGAGTGGCGAGTGGCACCTTCTGAAGGAGTTGGAGGGCAGCAAGGTCAGAAGAGAGTTCTGACACGACTATTGATGCTTGGTCGTCAATATGAATGTTTAAATCGCCTAGGATAGTGAAATTTGAAGCCGAACTGGCCAGCTTGGTGACTGTTTCGGACAAGGAATTAAGAAACTGGCCCATAGGTCCAGGCGGTCAGTAAATTAAAATGCCCGAGAAGGAGAGTCTTATGGAAAAATGGAGATTCTCACAGTCAATTAGAGGGCTCCCAAGAGTGCGACACTTGAGGGAGTTTTTAAAAATAATGGCGACCCCACCGCCTTTCCCTATTGGTCTATCTAGTCTCTGGATTAGGTAGTCAGCGGGAAGGGCTTGAGCAATATCAGGTTCAGAGTAGAGGTTGGTCCATGTTTCAGTAAGAAACAGAATGTCCGGACTTTCCTCTGATAGCAAAATGAACAACTCCGAGGAGTGTTTGGGTAAGGATCTGCAGTTAAGCAGAAGAATTTTATAAGTTCTACTCTGTGAACCTTCAGAGGAGGGAGGGGAGGGCTGTGTTTGCAACCTGAAAGGGCAGTGCCTACAACTCGTACCGGGGCCACTAAGATTAATATCGTGAGTGCATCCTGTTTCAGGAGTATTTTTTAAACGTTTTAGCTGCTCGGGGCTATAACAATATCTTTTTTGTAGAGAAGGGGCAGAGTTTCTGGCCCCTCGCCCCGGCCGGCCGCAGACGGGCTTGCCTTAGGCATGCCAGCGGCGCACCCGCTGCATGCGTCCGCTGCGCGGTCGCGTCATGTGGGTTTAAATTCCTTGACAGGGTCCAGCGACTAGAGAACTGACCCAAAAATGGCCACCAAATGCGGGGACGTGAAAAGAACAAGCGTATTCCACCCTGAGCTTAACAGAGCTCACAGTACATCAAGCCCCACAGTAAAACAACAATCACATTAAGAGCAGTTACTAAAATCAATTAAAAACACTTAAAAATTCGAGCGTATTTTTAAGAAAGAGCCCCCCTCGCGCTGCAGGCTCGTAACAACTAATGCCCGCTGCGCGGTCGCGTCATGTGGGTTTAAATTCCCTGACAGGGTCCAGCGACTAGAGCGCTGACCCAAAAATGGCCGCCAAATGCGGGGAAAGTGAAAAGAACGAGCGTATAAATGACTATATTTGAGAGTGAGTGATTGTGAGAGTGGGTGTAAGGATGAGTGTGTGCTTGTATTAGTTATTGTATAAGAGTGTAAGTATGTGTTAGTATATGTTTGAATAAGTGAGGTGGTGTGTGTATAACTGTATAGGTGAGTAAATTGGAGTGTGATTGATTCTTTGCATGACTGACTAGGTGTGTGAGTACCTCTATGGATGAGTGGCGGTGTGTGAGTGTCTGTATAGGTATGTGAGTGCATATGATAGTGCCGTATTGATGGGTGACTGCATGTATGAGTGACTGTATGGGTGAATGAGTGGATGTGTGTGTAGACCTAGGAATCCGTGAGTGGGCATGTAGTAACTGGTATTGGTGTGTCTATGGTTTCGAAAATGGTAGTCTGTATTTTAGAGTGGGTGTATCAAAGGTTATATTAGGGTATGAGGAGGTGCATCACATTATCACGTGGATGATGTCATCAGTGATATAATCAGTGATGTCATTTGAGATGTCATCAGTGATGTCACTGACCATGTCATGAATGATGTAATATGTGACGTCATCAGCAGTGCATTGCGGGGTCGCGAGTTATTGTTAGCTGAACTAACTATAACGGCCGAATTTCTCTGGTTTTGTACGAGTGAAATGTCCAACTAACTATAACGTCCCTGAAACCTGTGGTTTTTTCAGTGAATTTCTATGGTTTTTTAAATGATAATTTCTAACTATAACGTCCCTGAAACCTATGGTTTTTCAGTGAATTTCTAAGGTTTTTTAAATGCTAATTTCTAACTATAGCGCCCCTGAAACCTATGGTTTTTTCAGTGAATTTCTATGGTTTTTTAAATGATCATTTCTAACTATAACATCCCTGAAACCTATGGGTTTTCAGTGAATTTCTAAGGTTTTTTAAATGCTAATTACTAACTATAATGTCCCTGAAACCTATGGGTTTTTCAGTGAATTTCAAAGGTTTTTAAATGATAATTTCTAACTATGCCTACAGAGGTAGGACATGTGCAGAAAGAGGAAGAAAGGCACAGAAAGAAGCAAGAGAAATGCAGAAAGAGGTAACAGAAGTCCAGAATGACGAAGAAAAGTGCAGAAAGAAGCAAGAGATATGCAGAAAGAACCAAAAGAGGTGCAGAAAGAGGCCTTGTTGCAAAGTCATCCTGTGCCCCCAACTTTTTGCTGAATAGTACTGGTGGTAACTGACTCTGACTAACCAGGCCCGGAGCCAGTGCTATGCTGAAAGACACTTAGAATACTGTGAAAACACCTACATACACTAGGGTACACTATGGGTTGGGGTACCCCTGTGATTGGCATGACCTCCCCTGTAAGGCCCTAGTACATAATAGGGCAGGGGGATTAAAACTACCTCTAACTCAGAGGTGCAGAAAGAGGCAAGAGAAGTGCAGAAAGATGCAACAGAGGTGCCGAAAGAGGCAAGAGAAGTGCAGAAAGAAGCAAGTGAGGTGCAGAAAGAGGGAAGACGAGTGTAGAAAGAGACAACAGGGGTGCAGAAAGAGACAACAGGGGTGCAGAAAGAAGCAAGAGAGGTGCAGAAGGAGGCAAGAGAACTGCTGAAAGAGGCAAGAGAGTTGAAGAAACAGGCAAAATGGGTGCAGAACAAGGGAACATGAGTGCAGACAGAGGCAAGAGAGGTGCAGAAAGAGAGACGAGGGGTACAGAAAGAGGCAAGGGGGATGCAGAAATTTGCAAAAGAGGTGCAGAAATAAGCAAGAGCAGTGCAAAAGAACCAACAGAGGTGCAAAAAGAGGCAAGTGAGGTGCAGAAGGAGGCACGAGAACTGCAGAAAGAGGCAAGAGAGTTGCAGAAACAGGCAGCAGGGGTGTAGAAAGAGGGAACAGGTGGGCAGACTGAGGCAAGAGAGGTGCAGAAAGAGGGAAGAGGG
Source organism: Calotriton arnoldi (assembly GCA_963921515.1). NCBI lineage: Eukaryota > Metazoa > Chordata > Amphibia > Caudata > Salamandridae > Calotriton > Calotriton arnoldi. Next base: position 503,019 of record CAWUFW010005608.1, on the reverse strand, counting down.
GTGCAGAAAAAGGCAAGAGTGATGCAGAAATTTGGAACAGAGGTGCAAGAAGAAGCCAGAGCAGTGCAGAAAGAACCAACAGAGGTGCAGAAAGATGCAAGAGGGGTACAGAAAGAGGCAAGTGAAGTGCAGAACGAAGAAAAAGAGGTGCAGAAAGAACCAACAGAGGTGGAAAAAGAGGCAAGAGGGGTACAGAAAGAGGCAGGGGGGTGCAGAAAGAGGAAGAGAACTGCAGAAAGAAGCAACAGAGGTGCTGAAAGAGGCATGAAGGGTGCAGAAAGAGACAAGACAGGTGAAGAAAGAAGGAACAGAGGTACAGAAAGAGGTAAGAGTGGTATAGAAAGAGGGAAGAGAGGTGTAGAAAGAGGCAAGAGAGTTGCACAAAGAGGGAAAAGGGGTGCAGAAACAGGCAAAAGGTGTGCAGAAAGAAGCAAGTGAGATGCAGAAAGAGGCATGAGAGGTGCAGAAAGAGGCAAGAGAGTTACAAAAAGAGGCAAGTGAAGTGAAGAAGGAGGCAAGAGAACTGCAGAAAGAGGCAATAGAGGTACAGAAAGAGGCAAGTGAGGTGCAGAAAGAAGCAAGATAAGTGCAGAAAGAAGCAACAGAAGTGCAGAAAGAGGGAAGAGGGGTAGAGAGAGAGGCAAGAGGGGTGCAGAAAGAAGCAAGACAGGTGCAGAAAGAAACAAAAGAAGTGCAGAAAGAAGGAGCAGAGGTGCAGAACGAGGCAAAAAAGGTGCAGAAAAACTTACGAGGGGTACAGAATAAGGCAAGAGTGGTGCAGAAAGAGGGAAGAAGGGTGCAGAAAGAGGCAAGAGGGGTACAGAAAGAAGCAAATGAGGTGCAGAAAGAAGCAACAGAAATGCAGAAAGAGGCAAGAGAGGCGCAGAGGGAAGCAAGAGTGGCTTGCACACCAATGGTACAAATTTAACACCCACATTTAGCAAAAAGTAACAGGAGACCATTCTAGGTTTGCAAAGGGCCTTCCACCACGCTGTAACACTTGTTGCTGCATTTTTGGTAACGTTTGAGCCGTTTGAGCTAGAAACAAGGCTTTTTTTGTTCAAATCTGCAGATTAGGGAGCAGATGATGAATTATTTGGCTAATGTGGAAAATGTATAATTGTGCGAAAGTCGGTGCAGCCAAACAGTCGCATAATTCCAGTGGCCCTGCTCATACCTCTGACTAGGTTCACAAGTGCTCCTCAGTGATTCCTTCTTTTTTGTCTCACTGAGTTCATAGTTGAGCTCTATGGAAACGAGGAAGACTAAACATGAGGTTACCACTCCACAACACACACTACCATACCACATAATTACTCTCCATAACACATAATCCCACTCTACATAATTCTTATACGCTAAACACCACATACTTTCTATCCACATAATTTCAATGCACAACATACCACATAATTCCACTACACACAACGTACATCCACTCCACTCCAAAAAACATTAGTAAAAAACTTTTACATTTACAATGTCAATAGCTCTAACTCTCGCAAATGCGAAACCTATTACATTGCAAACACTTCTTTAACTAGTAGTCGCGTTTGCAGAGTGGTGGAGAAAAGGTGCTGGGCCTCCGACCAGCACTCAGGAATTCCGCTGCGTAGGACTTATAGGAGATACCAGGAGGGCTTCTTGGCCCCAAAAGTCCCTCAGGAGTAAATTGGACTTCATCCCCCATCCCATAGTCTGCCAGGAGGTGTGTTTGCAGAGTGGTGGAGAAAGGGGGGCATGGCCTCCGAAGACATCTTAGCAATCCCACTGTGTGGGACTTACTGGAGGTAACAAGAGGGGTAGTTGGCCCCCAAGGACATCCTTGGGGGCCAACTACCCCTCCTATTACCTCCAGTAAGTCCCACACAGCAGGATTGCTAAGTTCTCATAGCAGGCCACGCCCCTTTGACCACCACTCTGCAAACGCGCTCCCTGGCACGCTCTTGGATGGGGATTGAAATCCCCTTCGCTGCTGGGAGTCCTTTAGGGGCCAACTAGCCTACCACTTACCTCCAGTAAGCCCCACACAGTGGGACTGCTGAGAGGTGGACACAGGCCACGCCCCCTTCCTCCACCACTCTGCAAATGCACCTCCTGGTGTGCTCTTGGTTGGGGGATGAAGTCCCCTTTCTTCCTGCGGGTCCCTGGGGGCCAACTAGCCCTCCTGTTACCTCCAGTAAGCCCCATACAGCTAGATTGCTGAGAGTGCTCAAAGACCATGCCCCCTTTTTACACAACTCTGCAAACGCGACTCATGGTGCACTGTTGCTTGGGGGATCAAGTCCACTTGTGTCCTGAGGTCCTCAGGACAAAAGAGGACCTAATCGCCCCACCAGCAGTGCGCCAAGAGGCTCGTTTGCAGAGTGGTGTAAAAAGGGGCATGGCCTCGGACCACCTCTCTGCAATCCAGCTGTGTGGCGCTTTCTGGAGGTACCTGGTGGGCTAGTTGGCCCGCAGGGACCCTCAGTATTCAAGGGGACTTAATTCCCCAACTTAGAACGCACCAGGGGTGTGTTTGCAGAGAGGGCCAGGTAGGGGGCGGGGCCTCCAGCGAGATGCCGGCTTTTTTTATATATATTCTTAGAAGGGGGGCTGTGTGGTATTTTTGGGGCCCTGGGGACCCCATCCCCCAGGGAAACCCTTTTTTTAAAAAGAAAATTTTAAAAAACAGAGGCCGATTTTGGCCCCGGGGACCCCATCCCCCAGGGCATGGTCTCCTTTTTTTATATATATTTATAGGGAAGGGGGGCCGTGTGGACCCCCTTCCCTAGGCCACTATTGGCCCCGGGGACCCCATGCCCCTGGGCTTGGCCCTTTTATATTTAAATTTAAGGAGGGGGCTGCGCGGCCCCCCTCCCCAGGCTGATTTTGGCCCCAGGGACCCCATCCCCCGGCCATTTTTTATTTTTTATTTTTAAATTAAAGGAAGGGGTCTGCGTGGCCCCCTCCCGGGCTACTTCTGTCCTCGGGGACCCCAGCCCCTGGGGCTGGCCCTTAGTGTTGGGGACTGTAGGGGGAGCCCCACTGCCTCCACAGTCCCTGCTGGCTCCACACCTCCTGCGGGAGACAGCATTGCTTTTGGGCAAGGGGAGCTGCTAACATGCAACTCCCCTTGCCCAAAAGCAATCTGCTTCGCTTCATGGAAGCGAGAGCAGGTTTCCTGCTCTCGCTTCCATGAAGCGAAGCAGTGTTTGCTATGACAGGGCGGGAGCCGTGCTCCTGCCCTGTCATAGCAAACAGCAATGTCCCGGGGGTGGGCACCCCGGGACATTGCAGGAGCCGGCCCTGGGGGGTGGCGGTCCCCAGGGCAATCAAGAGCTCCAGGAGGGTGGCCACACGGCCCCCCTCCCATCATTTGAACAGCCCCAGGGAGGTGGTGTTCCCCGGGGCTTGGGGGGGCCCGCAAGGCCCCCCGCAAATAACTAAATAAAGCCCCAGGGAGGTGGCGGTCCCCGGGGCTTGGGGGGGCCTCGGAGGCCCCCCACATCAAATTAAACAAGCCCCGGGGAGCTGGCGGTCTCCAGGGCTGCGGGGGCCCACGTGGGCCCCCGCTATATAATTTTGGCATTGCCCCGGTACCTGGCCCACCCGGGTGCTCATTAAAACGAAGCACGGGAGCCCGCGCTTCTTTTTTTTCTTATTTTCTTGTAAGGATTCGTGCACCCAGTGCGAATTCTGCCAATGTTTTTATTAAAAAAATGCTTTTTTTGGCCCTGGGGGTCCCTGTGGGACACCCTGAGCAGGCCTAGGTGGTCAGGGTGTTTCTACCCTGCCCCCTTTTCTTCATTTTTCACTTTTTTCCCCTTTTCCCCTTTTTCTTGTGACTCGGTTACCGAGTCACAAGATGGCTGCCAACACATTCTGCTTTGGAGTGTTGGCAGCCAATCAGAAATCAGCTCGTCCTCGGTGCTTAGATATATAAATTTTTATTTTTTTAATTTCTCAGGAACTACTGAACGGATTTACACCATTTAAAAAAAAGGTCGCTTTCTGAACCAAGAGCTACCTTTTTGCCAAATTTGGTGTAATTCCGTTCAGCAGTTCGGGCTGTAGCTCTGTTCCAAAATTTCCTATGGAAATTAACATGGGGAAAATGCGTTTTGGGAGCCCCTTTTTTTCTCGGCCCCCGCTTTACGAATCACCCCGAAACTTTCACGACAGGAGCTGACCTGAGTGAACCATTAGTTTTAAAAATTTCGCGAAGATTCCTCAAATGGCGCCAAAGATATTGCCAAAAGAAAAAATGCTTTTTGAATAGAAACAAGGTCCTAACTATAACTACCTACTGCTGACCGCCAGTAGGTAATGTATTTATATATATATATATATATATTATCTACTGGCGGTCGCCAGTAGATAGTTATAGTTAGGACCTATTTTCCATAGGAAATCCGCGACATTCTATTTGAAATAACTCTTGCGTCGGTTGACGAATCTTCGCGAAATTTTCAAACTTTATGGCCCGCTCCGGTCCGCTCCTACCCTAAAAGTCTCAGGGTGATTCGTCAAGCGGGGGCCGAGAAAAAGGGGGTCCCAAAGCGTGTTTTCCCCATTCATTTTCCCATAGGAAACTTTAGACACGGTTACAGCCTGAACTGCTGAACGGAATTACACCAAATTTGGCAAAGAGGTAGTTCTTGGTTCAGAAAGAACCCTTTTTGTTAAATGGTGTAAATCCGTTCAGTAGTTGCGGAGAAATTAAAAAATAAGAGTCAAAAATCAATTTCCCATAGGAAAATTTAGACACGGCTACAGCCCGAACTGCTGAACGGAATTACACCAAATTTGGCAAAGAGGTAGTTCTTGGTTCAGAAAGAACCCTTTTTGTTAAATGGTGTAAATCCGTTCAGTAGTTGCTGAGAAAATCAAAAGTAAAAGTACATATATATCTATGGCCGCGTCGGATTCGCGCACCCTCCCGATCACGAGCTGTCTGCTAATTGGCTGTCAACACTCCAAACCAGGAAGTGTTGGCAGCCATCTTGTTCCTCGGTGGGGAACAAGAAAGCAGTAAAAAGTGCGCAAAACGCACAAAGGGGCAGGGTAGAAACACCCTGACTCCCTAGGTCTGCTCAGGGGATCCCACAAGGACCCCCTGGGCAGAAAAGCATTTTTTTGTTGAAAAAGCATTTTTTTTTTAAAAAAATCGGCAGGATGCGCTCAGGGAGCGCGAATCCTGCCGAAAAAAAAATCGAAGGGCGGTCTCCCGCGCTTTGATTGTATTTTGCCCCGGGTGGCCCAAGTCCCGGGGGCATGGTGGGGGGTTAATTTATGTATGGGGGCCTCAAAGGGCCCCCTCAAACCCGGGGACCGCCACCCCGGGGCTTTCTTTTAAAATGGTGCGGGAGGGCTCTGAGCCTCCCGCAGCCCCGGGGCCACCACCTCCCGGGGCTTCTATTTTTTAGTTTTTCCTGTGTGGGGGGGCTCGAGCCCCCCACACGCCCGGGACCGCCACCTCCCCGGGGCACTAACAAATTAAAATGGGGTCCGTTTTGGACCCTCGAAGCCCCGGGACCACCACCTCCCCGGGGCTTTGCTGATGTGGGGAGGGGGCCGCGCGGCCCCCTCCTGGAGCCTGTGGTGGCCCTGGGGACCGCCACCCCCAGGGCCGGCTCCTGCAGTGTCCCGGGGTGCCTACCCCGGGACACTGCTGTTTGCAATGACAGGACGGGAGCCTCGCGGCTCCCGTCCTGTCATTGCAAACTGCTTTGGACATTGGAAGAGAGAGCAGAGAAACCTGCTCTCGCTTCCAATATCCAAAGACAATTGCTTTTCCACACGGGGAGCAGCATGTTAGCTGCTCCCCATGTGGAAAATCAATGCCGGCTCCCGTAGGACACGGGGAGCCGGCGGGAATGTGGGGGTTTGGGGACCCCCACAGTCCCCAACCAGAGGCCAGGCCCGGGGGATGGGGTCCCCGAGGCAAGTAGTGGCCCGGGAGGGGGGCCACGCAGCCCCCTCCCCAGAAATAATTTTTTTTTTGTAAAAGTAGGGTAAGGCCCTGGGGGATGGGGTCCCTAGGGCCAAAAAATAAGAAAAGGAAGGGGGCCACACAGCCCCCTTCAGGAAACAAAAAAAAAAAAACGATCGGCCCGCAGGCCCCGCCCCTTCCTTCACCACTCTGCAAACGCGCCCCTGGCGCGTTTGCAGATGGGGAGTAATTCCCTTGAATACTGGGGGTCCCTGGGGGCCAACTAGCCCACCAGGAACCTCCAGTATGCGTCAGGGGGCTGTGTTGCAGAGAGGTGTACAGAGGCCACGCCCTTTATACACCTCTCTGCAACGCAGCTCTGTGGCGCTTTGGAGGTACATGGTGGGCTAGTTGGCCCCCAGGAACCCTCAGGATTCAAGGGGACTTAATCCCCCAACTTAAAACGCGCCACGGGGCGCGTTTGCACAGTGGTGAAGGGAGGGGCGGGGCTTCAGGTGACATGTGTGCAAACAGGCCCTGTGGCGCGTTTTAAGATGGGGAATTAAATCCCCTTCAATCCTGAGGGTCCTGGGGCCAACTAGCCCAACAGGTACATCCAGAAAGCGCCACAGAGCTGCGTTGCAGAGAGGTGCAAAAGGGTGTGGCCTCTCTACACGTCTCTGCAACGCAGCCCCTGGCGCATACTGGAGGTTCCTGGTTGGCTAGTTGGCCCCTAGGGACACTCATGATTCAAGGGGACTTAATCCCTCAACTTAAAACGCGCCACGGGGCGCGTTTGCACAGATGTCACCTCAGGCCCCGCCCCTACCTTCACCGTTGTGCAAATATTCCTCTAAAATCTGCCGAACTACGAATTCGGATTTACTCACCTGTTATCAGGAGAGACCTCAGTGCTGCATCTTTCAGCCCAGTACTAATCCTGAAAAGTAATTTTAACCGTACTTACCAGTAACTTGAATTTCCTTCCATAGGATATCATTGACTGGTTTCACTTGGAAATTCTTCTAAGTGTGGAGTTTTGGAACTTTAAAATATTCCTCTAAAATCAGCCGAAATACGAATTCCGATTTACTCACCTGTTATCAGGAGAGACCTCAGTGCTGCATCTTTCAGCCCAGTACTGATCCTCAAAAGTAATTTTAACCGTACTTACCAGTAACTTGAATTTCCTTCCATAGGATATCATTGTCTGCTTTTTGCTGAAAAGTTTCTAAGTGTTGATTTTTGAAACATACAAATATTCCTCTAAAATCAGCCGAAATACAAATTCCGATTTACTCACCTGTTATCAGGAGAGACCTCAGTGCTGTATCTTTCAGCCCAGTACTGGTCCTGAAAAGTAATTTTAACCGTACTTACCAGTAACTTGAATTTCCTTCCAAAGGCTAACATTGACTGGTTTCACTTGGAAATTCTTCTAAGTGTGGAGTTTTGGAACTTTAAAATATTCCTCTAAAATCAGCCGAAATACGAATTCCGATTTACTCACCTGTTATCAGGAGAGACCTCAGTGCTGCATCTTTTAGCCCAGCACTGACCCTGAAAAGTAATTTTAACCGTACTTACCAGTAACTTATATTTTCTTCCATAGGAATCCATTGTCTGGTTTTCAGCTGAAAAGTTTCAGTGTCGATTTTCACAAACTACAAATATTCCTTAAAAATCGCCTGTATGACTTAAACGCATTCTTTCAACTGTTTACAGGAGATGCACCAGTGCTGGATCCAGGATCCAACACTGAGTAAGAAAAAGTAACGATAACAGTTTTTACCTGCTAAGTGAATTTCCTTCCATAGGATAACATTGGTGATTCTATGAGAAAAAGTTTCTAAGTGTCAACTTTTAAAATACAATAATATTCCTTAAAAATCACTACTGTAACCAAAACGCTTTTACTCAACTGTTTACAGGAGATGTCCCAGGACTGAATCTAGGATCCAGTCCTGTGGTTAGAAAAGTAATCCATAAAGTAACTAATTGCATTTAACTAGAAATTCACATTGAGCTGAATGTTGCATTGTGTTTGAAAATGTGTTGCCCATTGCAACAACTGTAACTACTGTACTTAAAAGTCTATTGCCTATGTGCAAAGTATTTAAACTAAAGTAATTCATTCTGAGAAAGTATTTTTTGTAATGTATAATGTAATTACAATGTAATTTAAAAAATAAAATATGTAAAAAAAAATGTTTCTAAAAATGTAGTAAATCAGTATGAAAAAAATAAATATAACAATTAATACATTTAAAAATTGTCATTTACAAAACCTTTGAAATTCACTGAAAAAACCGTAGGTTTCAGACATGTTATAGTTAGGAATTAGCATTTAAAAAACCTTTGAAATTCACTGAAAAAACCATAGGTTTCAGACACGTTATAGTTAGAAATTAGCATTTAAAAAACCTTTGAAATTCACTGAAAAAACCATAGGTTTCAGGCACGTTATAGTTAGAAATTTGCATTTAAAAAACCTTAGAAATTCACTGAAAAAACCATAAGGTTTTAGGGACAGTTATAGTTAGTTGGACATTGCACTCGTACAAAACCCGTGAAATTCCCCGTTATAGTTAGTTCAGGTAACTATAACTCGCGCCCCGCAATGCACTGCTGATGATGTCACATATTACATCACTCATGACATGGCCAGTGACATCACTGATGACATCACTGATGACATCTCAAATGACATCGCTGATGACATCACTGATGACATCATCCATGTGAGAATTTAATGCATCTTCTCACACCCTAATATAAGTTTTGAAACACCCACTCTAAATTACAGACTGCCATTCTCAAAACCATACACACTCCAATACCAATAAGTACATACCCACTCACTGATTCTTAGGTCTACACACACACATCTACTCACTCACCCGTACAGTCACTCATACTTACAGTCACTCAGTACAGGACTATCATATGCACTCATACACCTATATAAACACTCACACAACGCAACTCATCCATAGAGGTACTCACACACCTAGTCAGTCATGCAAATAATTAATCACACTCCAATTTACTCACCTATACAGTTATACACACCAGCTCACTTACTCATAAAAATACTAGCACATTCTTACGCTCCTATGCAATCACTGATGCAAGCACACACTCATCCATATAGCCACTCTCACAATCACACACTCTCACTTATAGCCATTTATATACTCCAACACACATATATACTGCCTTTCACATATGTAGTTACTCACACATGTACCACTGAGATATACATTCAATCACTAACACACCCATACACACACTCACCCACCCATACAGTCCATCACAGACGCACTCTTGAAACCATGCACCCAGTGAATCACCCACTCACACATCTATGCACAGAGTCACACTCACCCCACCCACACAAACACTGAGGCACCCATACAGATACTCAGAGAACCAATCCATAACCCATATAGACACTCATTTAGCTAGTCAGAAACCCATGCAGCTGCTTACACAACAACAGACAGACGGATACAGACATTCACACAGTTTAGTCACTCACCCATGCATCCAGTAAGATACGTTTAATCACTCACTTATAGACTCAGTCACGCACCTACTAAATCATCCATTCAGACACTTATACACCCACTCATTCTTCAATACGCCTTTCCCTATATATATTAAACATATTTAAACTTTACACAAACACACAGTCACTGGATGATGTCATCAGTGATGTCATCAGTGATGTCACTGACCATGTCATGAGTGATGTAATATGTGACGTCATCAGCAGTGCATTGCGGGGCGCGAGTTATAGTTACCTGAACTAACTATAACGGGGAATTTCACAGGTTTTGTACTGAGTGCAATGTCCAACTAACTATAACTGTCCCTAAAACCTTATGGTTTTTTCAGTGAATTTCTAAGGTTTTTAAATGCAAATTTCTAACTATAACGTGCCTGAAACCTATGGTTTTTTCAGTGAATATATATATATATATATATTTTCACTGAAAAAACCATAGGTTTTAGGGACAGTTATAGTTAATTGGACATTTCACTCGTTCAAAACCCGTGAAATTCCCCCGTTATAGTTAGATCAGCTAACTATAACTCGCGCCCCCGCAATTCACTGCTGATGACGTCACATATTACATCACTCATGACATGGTTAGTGACATCACTGATGACATCACTGATGACATCTCAAATGACATCACTGATGACATCATCCAGTGACTGTGTGTTTCTATAAAGTTTAAATATGTTTAATATATATGCCAAGGTGTATTGAAGAATGAGTGGGTGTATAAGTGTAGTTGGGCTAGTTGGACTCCAGGGACCCTCAGGATTGAAGGGGACTTAATCCCCCAACTTAAAACACGCCACGGGGCCTGTTTGCACATGTCACCTCAAGCCCCGCCCCTCCCTTCACCACTGTGCAAATGCGCCCGTGGCGCGTTTTAAGTTGGGATTAAGTCCCCTTCACAGTGAGGGTCCCTGGGGTCCAACTAGCCCACCCTGTACCTCCAGTATGCGCCTGGGAGCTGCGTTGCAGAGAGGTGTTCAGAGGCCACGCCCCTTTTTACACCTCTCTGCAACGCAGCTCTATGGTGCTTTCTGGACGTACCTGGTGGGCTAGTTGGCCCCCAGGGACCCTCAGGATTGAAGGGGATTTAATTCCCCATCTTAAAACGCGCCACGGGGCCTGTTTGCACACATGTCACCTCAAGCCCCGCCCCCTCCCTTCACCACTGTGCAAACGCGCCCCGTGGTGCGTTTTAAGTTGGGGGATTAAGTCCCCTTGAATCCTGAGGGTCCCTGGGGTCCAACTAGCCCACCCTGTACCTCCAAAAAGCGCCACAGAGCTGCGTTGCAGAGAGGTGTAAAAAGGGGCGTGGCCTCTGTACACATCTCTGCAACGCAGCCCCCTGGTGCATACTGGAGGTTCCTGGTGGGCTTGTTGGCCCCCAGGGACCCCCAGTATTCAAGGGGAATTCGTTCCCCATCTGCAAACGCACCAGGGGGCGCGTTTGCAGAGTGCTGCAAGGAGGGGCGTGGCCTCCGGCGCAATGCCGGTCTTTTTTTTTTTTAAGAAGGGGCTGTGTGGCCCCCTTCTTTTTCTAATTTTTTGGCCCTGGGGACCCCATCCCCCAGGGCCTGCCCCATATATTTTGTTTAAAAAAAAAATTGGAGGGGCCGCGTGGCCCCCTCCCCAGGATTTAATCGGCCCCGGGGACCCCATCCCCCGGGGCATGGCCTTCTTTTTTTATTAAATAAAACTTATGGAGGGGGGCTGCTTTGCCCCCCTCCTCAGGCCACTTATGGCCCCGGGGACCCCATCCCCCGGGGCCGGCCTTTGTATTTAAAAAATTTAAATTACATTTTGTGGAGGGGGCCGCGTGGCCCCTCCTGGGCCACTTGTAGCCCCGGGGACCCCATCCCCCGGGGCTGGCTCCTCTCCGTTGAGGGACCGTGGGGGTCCCCAATCCCCACGGTCCCGCCCGGCTCCCGCGTCCCTCTGGAGCCGGCATTGCTTTTCCACATGGGGAGCTGCTAAGATGCAGCTCCCCGTGTGGAAAAGCAATTGTCTTGGTTTTGGAAGAGAGAGCAGGTTTCCTGCTCTCTCTTCCAAAAACCAAAGCAGTTTGCTATGGCAGGACGGGAGCCGCGAGTCCCGGGGTGAGCACCCCGGGACACTGCAGGAGCCGGCCCTGGGGGGTGGTGGTCCCCAGGGCCATCACAGGCTCCAGGAGGGGGGCTGCACAGCCCCCCTCCCAACTTCTTCAAAGCCCCGGGGAGGTGGTGGTTCCCGGGGCTCTGGGGGTCCGTAACGGACCCCGATATTTAAATATTTAGTGCCCCGGGAGGTGGCGATCCTCGGGCATGTGGGGGCTGGAGCCCCCACACAGGTACTTTAATTTTTTTAAAAGAAGCCCCGGGGTGGCGGTCCCCGGGGCTGCGGGAGGGCCTAGAGCCCTCCTGCACCATTATTTTTTAAAGCCCTGGGGGTGGCGTTCCTGGGGCTTGGGGGGGCCTTAGAGGCCCCCCCACACATAAAAATCAAAAACCCCGCCTGCCCCCGGGACTTGGCCCACCCGGGGGCCAAATAGCATCGAAGCGCGGGAGGCCGCGCTTCGATTTTTTTTTTTATCGGCTGGATCCGCGCACCCAGCGTGTTTTTGCCGATTTTTAAAAAGATGGCTGCCAACACTTCCTGGTTTGGAGTGTTGACAGCCAATTAGCATACAGCTCATGATCGGGAGGGTACGCGGACCCTACGTTGCCATAGATATATATGTGATTTTACTTGTGATTTTCTCAGGAACTACTGAATGGATTTACACCATTTAAGCAAAAGGCACGACTCTGAACCAAGGGCTACCTTTTTGGCAAATTTGGTGTAATTCCGTTCAGCAGTTCGGGCTGTAGCTGCGATGAAAGGTCCCTATGGAAAAATGAATGGGGAAAACACGTTTTGGGACCCCCCTTTTTTCTCGTCCCCCGCTTGATGATTCACCCCGAGACTTTCAAGATAGGAGCGGACCGGAGCGGGCCACAAAGTTTGAAAATTTCGCGAAGATTCGTCAACCGGCGCCAAAGTTATTTCAAATTTCAAATAGAATGTTGCGGATTTCCTATGGAAAATAGGTCTTAACTATAACTATCTACTGGCGACCGCCAGTAGATAATATACACACACATGCAGGTAAGCGCAATATATATATTGCACTTACCTGTGAAGTACTTATTGTTATCCTTCTTGCCATGATGCCCATAGCCGCCATTGGAAATGATCCTGATGCATTTTTAATGCCTGTTTTATTGACGCACCTGGTTACCATCACATCCAAGTTGATGGTAATACCATTTCCTAATTGTCCATATCGCAATTAGGAAATGCTATGTACATGCAGTTAGGAAATTGCAAATTGGAAATCCATATCTACAATTTCCTATTTTGGGAATTGCAAATTGTATTTAAACTGGGTAGAAATTGCATTGTGCGATGCTGCATAGGCCTTTTGTACATTTGGAAAGGCAGTTTTGCATTCCTTAATGGGCAGAAACTACGATTCGGTCTGTTAAGAATTACAAATTCCTTTTGATCATATGGGCCTTAGTGTTTTTCTACTTTGTGCATGTAACATAAATAAGCTTCTGGCGTTCAAATACTGATGTAAATGTGTTACTGTATATTGTCAAGGTTTCTTCTGCTGTGCCTCGGTTGTAGGATAGTACACTGGATCTCCTGTATGGTCCATCGACTTCTGAATGTTGCATTTTAGTTGAACTTCCTATGACGTTATGTTGCTGAGGCTGTACGAAACTTTCTTAGAAAATGGGAATTGCGCTGAAGTTTCTGAATTGTCAAACATTAATCATACCATGTAGAAACTGTGCCTTTGCTAATTTGCTATGTGAAAATGTGCATAAATACCCCTGTTCCTGTGGGTGAGGCAGAGGCTTTTCCCTTTCCTTTAAGATGCTAGTATGCTGTCTGTGTTCTTAAGAAACAGACTTTGAGATTTTTGATTGACCTTCCATTTAACCTTTAATATGCTTACTTATTTGTCTTTATGTTATTTATTTTATATCTCTGATTTCTAAAGATTTTGTAATAAATCTTTCAAACTTTTCTTTGGTTTCAAACTCAGTTATAGAGTGGCCTTTACGACTTATTCTTAATTATGGTAAACTGATGGTGGTGGGGTGATCTTTTACACAAGATCAGATCCGGAGTGCAACCAATTGAGGTAAATGATGATAGTTTGAGATTTTTTTAGGGGTGCCTAGATTATTGGGGTTCATACCTGATTATTGGGGTATGGTTTTCCACTCCGAAAAATGGATTTGTTACTATAACGTTTAATGCAATGAAAGGCATCTTAATAAAAGGACAAACTAGCATAGAGTCGCTTCAAAGGAACAGTTAACTAAAATCAGTTCTCATTTAAAGAGAGTACTTTAGTCTGTTATGAGCTATCTCGAAAGTGGGCAAAGCATGTCTACTCTTCATTAGCATAAATCACACAATTCTAGCAATTGCTAAACATACTTTAAATAAAATGATCTAATCAGATGAGAGCAAAAAGATACAAAACTGAGGTCTTTAGTTTCTCTAATCCTCCACAATACAGCTTCTTTAAGCATCCTTCAAACGTACATTTTCCGTGACAATTGAGATCCATTGGACGGGCCTTTACTCTGCAGGTGCACTGTTGAAACAAATTAGGACATTCTATGGTTATCAAGTAAAAGAAAAACATTTCACATGGGAGCAAAAGAAAAAGTAAATCTCATATGTTAATTTGGACATCAATTTCTCCTAGAAATAAAAGGCACATATGTCATGAAACAAGGGCACCCAAAAGTAAGGCATTTTAAACACAGACCTACATTAGTTATCCTCAACCTAAATGTGAATAATACACAGTTAATAACATGTGCGTGTTTACAGGTTAATGCAAATATAATACAGAACATTTAATATGGAACACACCATTTCTTGTGTAACGAGTGCCTGAAGTAATGTGCACTTATAATTGTATGGTATTCACTGATGACTTCAAGATTTTTCTAACCCTATTTTTGGGCAATGTAACCAATAAGTGATGTGTACAAGTTTAGCAACAAGAAAACTATGTTAGTACCCATTGTATTTGTACTTTTTATCCTACAATAAAATACTTTAAACAGATGGCACCATTTCTAGAACCATTCTGTAATAATTGAACAAAATGATGCCCTATTCCACGTTTACTATTGCTCTTCATTTGGTATGTTTTGGTGTCAGTGTATTACGAAGTGAACTCTGGAGGTCTATTTCTCAAACTTTGTAAATACACAAAGGATATTACTTAGTGGATGGAAATTATTCACTTTCCACTGGCTTGATGCAGTGGTACAAAGCTGTATGGCACGTAATGCAAAGGTGATAGAGCACTGCAACAAATTACTCGCTGTTAAGATATCATTGTAGTCATTTTGGATTCAGTGCGGTTCTGATTATTTTAAAAACATTGGCATGCTTCACATACAGTTAATCTGTTATATATATGTGCATATCTGATTGCAGTATAAGTTTCATTTAGCAATTGATGTGCATGTAACAACTGAAAATGTTGTTTTATTCTTTCAGTCATTGAGAATTGATCCTAACAGTAATCTCATAAAATAGATAGTTGCTGATATAGATAATTCTGAAATGGACAAAAAGAAACAGGAAAGTTCATGCTACAGAATACTGGTGCAATAAAATGCATCAACTGTAAATATAGATATATTAAATAGAATGCATAGAACACACGGCCAACTATTTCCATACATCAAATGAACTTGTTTTGGCAGATACACGGCTAATCTGTGTTCCAAGGCCTTATTCAGAACTTGTATAACAAAAACATGTTCCATGCAAAATTAAAAAGTCCAAACTATTTTTTTAATCCTTCTTGAACAATCACAGCACATTAAACAAAGAATACTGTAAACCAAAGGAACACCACAACGCACCTTTCTAATTGCAAAGCTCAGTTAAAGATCTGTTTAGTGGACATCATCATGCAAAAAAGCTATCTGAAGCATAGGTTGCCTCATATAAATCCCATTATCATAATTTCATGATATTGACAAAGTGTCAAATTTTCAGTCTGGCAACATACATGGCTGAGTTGTAGCCTTTCAAAATTAGTGTCCTTCAAACCATTCCAACTTCTGCCAAAATGTATACCACTCATGGAGCTGTGAATGACTCGTCAAGACCTCTCAAGGTATAAAGTACAGGCACTCATTAAGTGTAATGCACACAGTAGGCCATAGGTAAGGGATAAAAAGTAATGAAATACGTTTTACACATTATACTCCTCTGATGATGGGAATCTCACTTTTTTTCTAGATGAAAGTAGAATGAGTGTGAGCACCATACATCAAACAATTTATGCTGTGCGCACAGCTTATATTTACTGAGGGAGTATGGATGGAATAACAGTGTGTGGCAATAACAGCCTCTAATAGATACGCAAAACAACATTTAATGGAATAGATAAACAAGAGAACCCTTTGACAAATTAAGCATGGATAGCGTTACTCAATTAAATGTTCCCATGTGTTCCAAAAGTTAAAAGTAAGCTTTGTAACAACCTATTTGGAGATATCAAGCACCACTGCAAGTGCTCCTATTATCTAGGATGCCTAAAACAATTTATTATTGTTGAATCAACACAACCTGCAATGCCTATCCCTGATTTGTACACAAATCACACATCTGAAAATGTTTACTGCACTGAATGGCGTAATCCAGGAAGAAATGTTAATTCCATGTGGCTCACTTTTTCTGTTTTTATAAACCAGTCAGGCACAAATGTGAGGTCAGAAGCTTTGTCACATGCTTCTGTATTAAAATGGTCTGTAGAAACTTGGTAGGGCAGTAGAAAAGAACATAGCACAAAAAGATCAAATGCAATTTGCTCTGTAACTTTAGGTCGTCTCAGTGTGCGACCATTTTGCTTTGCACAAATATTTTCCAGAGTTGCTTACAAAAATCATGAAAAGGATGGTGTTACTAGAATTACATGTTAGTGTATATACATTTTTCAAGGAGGGAAAGAACACTGTTTCTGGTCTAATGAAGTTGATGAGAAGAAAGCATTTTGTTGCTCATTAAATAATTTTTTGTGCTCTCCGAAGACAATAACAAATTGCATTCTTATAAAATAGTAGCACTTCCTACATGCTAGATTCTAAAGTCTAGATTCGAAAACTTGACTTCTCTTGGGTAGTCAAATGTCCAAGAAACCTGCATATGTGCATAGACCACAAAGTGAATGGCACTGGGCAGTATATGAACTTACATTTGTAGTGACACAACCTAATAAGACAGGTTTCCTTGTTGACAGAAGAATGAATAACTAATTCCTTAAGACAATGTGTGGCAGAGCTGGTATTATATTTGCAATTAATATTATGTATCAATATGAGGTAGAAGCTTTATTTTAGAGATGTTAGTGGGCTTAACATGGGAGACCCAAAACATCCTTATTATTAATGTACAAACCTGTCAGGATACAAGCGGCATAAATAGATATGCAATTTTATGGTACCTGAAGAATAAGATGTTTTCAGCAGCCTTCTGTCTAGCAACTGGAACATCTAAACAATTTGGCCTAGTAGTGCCAAGTCTGAAAGAACACAATCATATCACTTGGCTACTGTTCTTTGTGGGGAAACATTTAGTTCCACTCAACATTATGCCATTTCAGGGCTTATCTTTCAAGTATTGTCAGATGTAATATGGCACTGAGCCATGGAGGGGGAAATATGTCTGACTGCATTAATTCGACTAAAAATGTGTAAACATAGGCATATCACTGCCCTTGTGGAATTCCCCCATACCTGATTTAATTTTAGAGCATCTGGTGTATGCATAATTGTCCTATCATGCCCCCCTTTTCTTCGAAACCAGCAATTTATTTTCCTCTCACTCTTTGTATCATCACTGACCCCACCGCACAACCCCTACCACTGATCTGGTTCCTCTTCTCTCTCCTATCACTGTGTCACGTGACGTCCTCTTTCTTTATCCTGATCCCCCAATCATGACTCCGCTTTCCCCGTCACAACAGATTGAGAAGGATACCTGGGACGGCTCCCAACATGTCTTAATTGTGGTTTCACCAAGACCTGTATCTTTGACTGTCATATCAAAATGACAAGCTACCACTCTTCTCAATGCTTGAATTAAGTCTAATTCCATTGCCCTAATTATAAGTATGCCAGAGGGGGTTGCTGTATTTACCGAAACCTGTCGTTACCAACACTGTAGAGTAAGATATTTACCAGATCCAGCAAATACATCTTATTACAAGTTCTACCTAACAAATGGGTCATGGGATGCAGCATTTGATGCATATAGACCGAATTTGCAATGTTTTTGTAATTACCAGACATTTTTTCCCAGGTAAATGTTGGTAGGTTTGACCTGCTGAAATTGACCTGAGGAAAACTGAGGGAGTAAGATTTTTATGACACCCAGTAATTAGCCCATAAAGAAAACTCTGCAGGGATCAGAGCTCACAGAAGTTAATGCAGGGATCGGTATTGATCCCCAATCAGAATCAGGGCTTACATCTCTTTGGAGCTTCTAGCATTAGTGAAACACTGAAGAGTTTCTAAATAGCTGCCTAGGTGTTATGCCTTTGCAATTCAATAATAATCTAGCTAATAATTCTTGAGTGTCTATTGCAGACATCTTGAAAACCAACTGAGAATTGAAATGTAACTCTAATGGAACTTATCCCTAGGACTATTCTCTTTTCAGAATGTTTTCAACCAAAGGCACCGAAATACTTTTCCCATAGTATTTTACCCCGCATTCTAAGAGGTGTAGTTTTGCCCCTCTGACCCTTGTTCTTTTTTTCTTCAGTCTCACAGCTTTGGAAATTGTTCAGCCTGTACACATTAAAGTGTCTTATCAGTGGTTTACTTGTTTTTTCTGGATATACGTTTGCCTTGATATGAACAATACATTCCAACCTTTACCACATAAATTGCTCGTTTCACTAGTTTAGACACATAGGGGCATATTCACAGGGGAATGGAGAAGTGTGGTGTTGAGCAAAGATTGCTAACGCCACACTCCGCCATTCTGAAAACGCAGGGATGTGCCCTATTCACACGAATGCAGTGCACCCCTGCATTTCCTGTAGCGCTGGCGCAAAATCTAGCTGCCTAGCGCCAAAGCAGGCACCCTTGCACCATAGTGCAAGGGTGACTGCGTTGGGGGAATGATTGTTTATGTGAGGGAAGGTGGCCCTTGCTGCACATAAACAATCCAGAATGGCGAATTGTATCTTCTATGTGTGCTGCATTGTGCAGTACACATAGAAGTTGCAAATCGTCATTTTTCAAATGATTGTTTATATGCAGGAAGAGACAGCGTGAAAGGGGGCCTTATTTACATGGTGGCGTTAAACCACGTTAAGTGGCTTAGCGCCTGGCTTAACGCCGCCTTGTAAATAAGGCAAAGTGTTTATAGCCACAGGAACGTCATAAAAAGTGACGTTCCTGTGACGATAGGGGCTTGTAAATATGCCCCTTATTATCTTTCCATTAACCAACTCTGCACGTGTGCAAGCAAATAGTATAGTTTTCTATTGCCTTGCAATGACGCCTATATGCTTCTGTCATCATTTGACGTAATTGTCATGAGGTGAAGTGATGTCACTTCTGGGAATTGACATCACCGACTAGTGGCACAAGATGGGCAGTATGGCAATCTGCTAAACGAAAGTAGTGTGCATATAGGAGCTGTTAATTAAATAGGAACACATTCAAGATTTCAGAACAGCTCTTTTAAAACAGTAACTTGGCATGGCAAAATTATTGTACGATATACTAAAGCACGTCACCTCACATAGCATATACCGGTACAAAATTAAGAACTCTTTCAGGCCCCTTCGTATCCACCGTCGAGTCAGCGTGAGTGAGTAACGTCACTGATAAAACAGAAGGGGGCAAAACCCGTATACAATGGATAGTCGATAGCAACGTTTTAAGAAAATAGATCTGTTTTAGGAGCGAAGACTCACTGCTTAAGAAACTAGGATTTCTGAAGGACTGCACAAAACGTAATTTTGTCACAAAACATATTTAACTGCTTCAAGTGTAACGTTCATAAAAAGCGAAGAAATACTTGCCATGTGAGAGTCACGAAACCATTTTTCACATTTGTTCATTTTAAATATAAAAATCCCTGCCGCTGCAGGGCCTTCTAGAACAGACAAACAGTCAATAGATGTTGATTATTAAAGGCCATTAGGTATTGAGAGCCGAGGATTTATTACAGAAAGCAGACCCCCCCCTCGGCCGGCGTTGGAAGGTTCCGGGCACTGGGGATTAGGTCTCACAGCTGTTAGTCTAGGGTAATCTATCAGGGGGTGGAGGAGCGTGTTCTCTCAATTAAGGAACAAGCAATTTTACTGATTTGCTATTGGCAGGCTAATAGAGATAATGGGCTTTGCTGGACAGCGCGGGTACAGTTCAGGCAAACAGTGACATTAGATAAATATAAAAACGGTTCATTAAACCATCATGATTGCTGCTGCGAAGCAATGTAACCGAGGGGCGCGAGGCACCGCCGTGTCTAGCGGCAGCAGGTTTTCTGCAGAGGTATACATTGGAAGACGTTTGTGTCTTCCGTGCACTTCGGGGAAATGCACCCTATTCTTGATGACATAACAGATTTGCTATTTTGCTGAAGAGTGTTTTGCACAGCAATAGTATGCAATTAATTGAGTGCATTGTGGTGCCTCAATGAAAGACGTTCATGCTAACACAGTTTAGCAGCCATTTTGTTATGGGAAGCAACATTCAGGAAGTATTACAGTAACAGATACTTGTACATTTATTTGTACATATGCTCCATAAAATTATGTATCCTTCGGTATGTCATTGAAATTGGGGGATTTGTTCCTTGTTGTTGGAGCAACTAATATTGTCAGTTTGCAGTCACTCTATGGGCCCCATTATGAGTCTGGCGGCTCTCTGACTGACATCCTCAAAATTACTGATAAGTGGAAACCGGTAATTCCAGAGTAGAGCAGACATATCATTGATTACTGTATTTTGGAAAATAACAGCATGACTGAGTGTTCATGAACTAATACCACATATTTATGCCTGATGAAATACTCCAGACCCGCGGGATTACAGAGGATTTTGTAATTTCAATTCAGCTGTTTCCACCTAAATTGACATTACAACTGGACTCATATTGAGGCCCAGTGTCATATTGTATTTTGAAACCCGCCCTTCATTTAAAAGGCAAGGCTCTTTAGCAAGCTCTGTCACTCACCTAATCACTCCACACTTTAAAGAAGGTTCACAGCTACTTCGCAGTAATATGGTGATCTTGGTCACAAATTCACAATCATACTGTGACAGTGCTTAATTTGTAAAAGAATAGGTGCCGGACCAAAGTTTTGCTCAAAAGCCTGCGGCTGGCACCCTCGAAGGTCAGGGTGCCGAATACCAAAGTTGTATGATTTTGATTCCACCTCATGCCTCTTTCATTCACCACCAGACAATCCCTGGCCCTTTAACTCACTCTTTCGGGTTCCTTTTCACCCCTGCTTTCGCTCTTTGCCACTGATTTTCAGTTTTTTCCTTCCTTCTCCTTTCTTCCTTTTGTATTTTTCTCTCTCTTGCTTCGGATCAAAGTCTTTTGAAGAAAAACATGTGCGAGTCCTCAAAAATGAGTGCGGGTGTGCCAAACCTGCAACCACTGGCTCAAATTAACCACTGCTCAGACATAATTGATGAGCTAGTTATCTAAGGAGCAAATCATTACGTTGGAATCCTTAGCTCTTACCTCCTGGGCATTAAATGCAGAACACCAAATGATTGGACTTAGACCGCCAAATGACATCAGCTATATTTTGCACAGTATCGACCTGAAATTGTTGGTCTAGAGTTGAAAGCATTGATAACTCTATTCTCAAGGGTGAAGCGCCTGCTAGTTATTAACAGGTTAATTACCCATAATAAACCTGCAGATCTGAAAGCTGCTTAATCTGAAACCTTAAAACTGTAACAAACAGAGTCTTGGCTTCTGTTTGTTGATTTCTGTAAAGAGCTTTCTGAATGAAGAATTGTTCATCTCAGCAAGAGAACTTACATTTCAAATTCTTAAAATCTAGTTTTAAAATGTGTACAATGAGTTTATTAAAACCAATTTTTCCTTTTATTTTAGGTTTTATTCTAGACCAACTGTAGAACCTTTCTCATTCTATGATAATGAAAACATGGGTGCTGAAGCCTAACGACCAATGAAATTGTTAATAGTCAAAACTATCCAAAGTCTGAACCTAAATGCTGTATTATATTTGGATTTAAATCAGCTAAAAATGAAAGACAACTTTGATGTGTAACCAATTTGGAAACTGTATCTACTTTGCTTGTTTCCCACTTTTTTTCGATTTGGAGTTCTGGACCTTTCATCTCAGGTGTGTGCTGAGGCCTGTAAAACAAGCCTCACCCTCTGCTTTTGTCCCATCGGCACAGCTCTTACTAATGTATATTTTTTCTGATTTTCACGACATTAAACTCAGCTTGAGACCTGCCATCATATTCCTATATAATCTCTTGTGAGTGAGCAGTATTGGTACAGTCTGCCCAGTCCTGCTGCTGATATGTTTTCAGATACTATGACTGAAAAAATACTCCTTTATACTCAGAGGGTTAAATCAAAATAAATCATCCTTAGTGGTCCATCTCTTTTTAAAAGAACATCCAACCCCACCCCAGCACTTCACCCTCTGTTCTAGATAAACTAGAAAAATGTAAAAAAATATATAATTTTGTAGTCTATTGCGCAGTTGAAGACAAACATTTTTGACATGGCTTCAGTCATACAGGTAAGACATTCTCATGCTGCTAGACAAACTGAACAGCAAAAAAAGAAAAGAAAGTTATAAAAGACATGCAAAACCATTAATTTGAGAAAAATTATCACTATTTTGTCAACAATTACTACACATCTTCATGCTCTACCAATACCAGTCAGGGTCCATACTGTCTCAGTGTCTCTTTAACAAACAAAAATTAGTGATCTTTTCTAGTAGAATCTATAGTTCATACAGATCCCCGAAAAGGTTCCGGGACAGTTCCCCAACTACTAGTCCCTCAAACGTTTTTAGGACGAGATCAAAGAGGCAACATAGGGAGAGGGAGAGGCTGGCAATGATACAATTACCCTTGCAGGGGACCGCTATACTAGGCAGAAGTACTGCCAATGGGTCCCTCCCCAATAACTACCCATCCTGGTACCATCCTAATTTCCAATCACTCATCCCACTTTTTGTACTCTAACGAGATTTCTCTTCTCAGCAGAAGTCAGTTATCTGTTCCCACCGAGAGAACAGGCTATTTATAGTTACAAACAGAACTTTAACAGTTTTTAGAAAAATTAGATTATGAGTCATCTTTGGGGACAATCTTAATTCTTTTTTTAATGATACCACAGGACTATGTCCCCCTTCTACTTCTAAACCACTGCCCTCTTCTATTGCTTCAGAAATTGAAACATTTGAAAAACTAGTATGCAAAGAAATATCGATATAACAACAAAAAGACCATTTGTTCCCTGCAACATTTCAAAGGATGAATCACTCACTATGCTAAATCTTAAGGAAAGACACAATATTATCATAAAACCTGCTGATACAGTAGGTGCTATAGCCATACAGGACATAGACATGTACAAGAATACCACAATACCTACCACTACATTAGGTCGACAATAAACCACTTAAGGAAGTTCAGGATTTGATTCTAACCCTGACTACACATGATAGAGTTGCAGGCTTTTTGAGCTACAATGAGTTTCAGTTTCTTAATAACACACATCCAAGAATACCTGTTTTATGCACCCTTCCTAAAATACACAAAGATTGCCAGAACTCTGTAGGCAGACCAATACTATCGGCATGCATGTTCATTCTAGAAGCAGTAGGAACATATGTTGATTTCTATATGAGGGATTTTGTATCTCTCACCAAAACCTATATTAAAGACAGCATTCATTTTATTACTATCATTGAATATTAGCCCTTTTAACAAAACACAGAACTCTCAGACACACTCCACCTAGAATCATTATATACAAACATTTCACAAGAACTTGGTATAATAATAATAAAAAAAGATTGAACTTCAGACCTTCACAGGTACAAGCATTAATCAATGTCATCCCTATTATGCCAAGCTCTAAGTAAGAATTACAATAAAGATACATCTATGGGAGCAGTTTTGCTCTTTAACATTGCTGTTCTGTTTGTAGACCATTTAGAACGTTCTGTCATTTAACTGCTTCAAATCCCTTCATTAAACACAAACACATCTGGAAACAATACATTGAGTATATCTTCATGATATGGTTTGGGAATGCACTTGAGATATAAAAAAATGATGACTGCCTCCAGAGTGTTAGCACAGATCTAAAGCACATATACCACCACATTGATTGCGCAATTGATTTTCTAGATCTCATGCTAAAGATCAATGAAGGTAAAAATATACACAAAGCCTTAAAGAAAGCTCACTAAGAGGAATGCTGTTTTACACTACTTCCTTCATCATCCTAAGGCTTTGCAAGACCTCCTCCACTACAGCCAATTTCTTTGGATTAGCCAATATAAAATGGACCACTTCCAGGAAGCCCAGACATGCTGTATAAGACATACTAAGAGGGGCTACCTCCGTCAGCTAGTATATCATTCAATGAAGAGAGGATGATACTCCCCTAGAGAAAGCTTACAGCATCTAAGCCGAATTAGTTTGACAATAAATTGGTATGTCTTACCACATTCAGCCCTTTGTCTAATTTCGGAGCAAGGATGCTTGCTCTGGACCTACCTGTGTTCTCCTTTTGCAGGAGTTGCAATCTAAAGGCTATTAGACCTATGAGGTCTACATCCCATCACTGGACCCTTCATATGTGGAAATTGTAGTGTGTGTAACCTCAATATGGAAACTATGAAACTCACTTACTGAAACACTCAGGTACCTGTGACACACTTGCCTAATTTCAATTCCTAATATGTTATTTACAGCATTTGAGGTCCTTGTGAGCTCCGAAAGGTAGGTCAAAGCTACCAAAGGGTAAAAACACAAATTTGTAAACACAATAGTAGGATTCACTGCAAGGCCCTTAGCAGACACTTGTTGTCCGATGTTCTTGGAATAAATCATTCCAAAAATGATTTAAGGTTGGTAGTGATTGAAGTGCTCGACAGCCCACTCAGAGGAGGTGAAATCATTAAAATTCTATTAAGACAATGGGCCGATTACGATGCGGGCAGGAAGGGCTTCTACCGTCGGTCGGAGCCCTCCTGCCCGCTGTGAGAAGTTGGCCTGGTATATGCTGTCCACTAATTATAGTGGGCACCTTGCACCAGTCCAAACAACCCCTTATTGGAGATAGGTTAAAGACAACCTTTATTGAAAGCTATCCTAGTGGTAGCTATGGAGAGCAGCCTTCAGGCTAAGTCTTGAAGGAATGTAAAGCAGCTTGTTTTACCAGTCTATAATCTCTTGAGTGACCAAATGAAAGAGGACCACACCAGGTATATATTCAAAATATATGTATTTATTGCTAAACACACCCCTCTAGTCTCTTTATGAGGCTAGAGTTCGAAGTACATAAGTTATAAGTTAGTTATCAACAGTAATAGCACAAATACACGTTTGAGCCCTAGGGGCGTACTCAAACCATATACCAATAAAGTGGTATAAGAACCACGACTGAGCTAGACACAAGGCCTAGAGCCTGTAGAAGTGCTTGGACCACAAGGAACCACCCAAGGTAGTGACACAGGGGACCCACGGGGACGCGTGCAGTGTGAGAACACAGCCGCGAATCGCCGTTGACTTCTATGGGGAAAGTCGCGGTTGGAATTTTAAAGAAAAGGGACACTTAGAGGAGGACTTGGAGCAAACCCCTTTAGAACTAGATCGTTCTAGAGTCTATACCCACGGGAGCACCGGAGTACTCGAGTTACCTCACCCAGGGAAGCCGGGTGCATAGGTGTCTTTCGGGGTCGGGTTTCGTCGTCGTTTACAATGGCGATCTGCTGCAAAGTGCTGCTTGCGGCCAAGTCGAAAGTGTTCAGGTGGATCCAAAGGTGGATTGAAGATCTGAAGAACCTGAAAGCAGAGGGGACAGAGTCTGGGTCACTAGCCAGTGACCAGGAAGGCGATGAGCAAATGCCCACCGATGTCGGGTGCTTCAGGTAGGTTGACGGTCATCTTGACTCTTCAGCTACGAGGTCCAGGAGGTGTCGACAATGGCCAGGAGCTGGATTCGAGCTGTCCCATGATGTCTGTCGATTGCAGGGGTGTCGGCGACCGGATTGGACCCAACAAGCCTTGGCAACGGCAAGTCTCTTGGAAATAGAAGAAGGACGTTGATGCAGACCAGCAAGGTCTGAGGGACTCACCCAGCAAGGGTAAGTCAGGGCAAGCCTTGATCAACCAGGGAAGCCCAATTAGAATAAGAGTTGCCTTCTGGAGGGCCCACTAGCCAACAGACTAGCGACCGCAAAGGAGCCTCAAGTGGACGCACTTGGGGCTGGCTCACGGGACACTCGTGGAGTGGGGGCCAGTGATCTTCAGTGCAGTCGGTGCTGGAGGCGGGGGCTACTTGGAGCCCAAAGCACAACTTCGTGGGAGCCCAGGAAGAGGATGCACTTGCAAATGTGCTCAGTGTCCAGGGGTCACGGTTCCACGTTACCCACGACAGCTACGGGCCTTAGCTTTGCTGCGGACTCAGGGCAGCCTCGGAGAAGTCTGGAAATCCACCTCTGGTGATGCAAAGACTTCGGGCGTCTGGTGGGAAGCTTCAGCGATGCAGACTGGACAATTGCTTCTTTGGTGCCTGCCAAGCAGGGGAGTCACTCCTTGACCCCAAGGGAGATTCTTCAGTCCTCTAATCGTAAAGTAGAGCGTTGAAGGTCCAGGATTCTGTATCAGAGTTTCGTCCAGGTAAATCTAAAGTCCTAAGGACTGGGGTCCCATACTTATACCAAGTTAGGGGGTTGGACATACTCTGGGGACCCACCTATGGGAGGGTCAGGGCAGAGGGGTGGTTACACCCCTTTCCCTTTGTCCAGTTTCACGCCAGAGCAGGGGCTGGAAGCCCCTGAACCAGTTTGAACTGGGGTATGCACAGGGACACCAAGTGTGCCCCCAGTGCAGGACTTCAAAGCACCAGAGAGTGCTCCCGCCCAGCCCCAATACACATTATCCTGTCTGGGGAGGTGGTTACACCTCCCTGGGACAGGAAACCTATTGTCCAGGCCTCCCCTGCCGGAGTTTCAGTCAGCAGCAGGAGGCCAGACCCGTGTCTGTGGCAGCGGCATCCATTTTGTGATGCCAGGGCTTGGAAAGAAGTTACAGGGCAGGCCGGTGTGTACATGTCTCTCCCTCTAGAAGGGTGGAATGCTACCCCTGCCGCCAGAACTGGCGGGGTGGTAGTATTCCAAGATGTTTGACACCAAACACGACATGTTTCCGTGCAGCCATCCCAAAGTTGGCATTTAACGCGAGGTTATAATGCGCTTAAGAGTATATGGTCAGGCTGCACTACAAACAGCATCAGAGAAGGGTCTCCGAACGCTGCAGAGGGGGCTCTGCTCATGCAGGGCACCCTCTCACATAGGAACCAAGCACTCTGCCTTCAGTATTGACAAGGCCTGCCATAGGAGTGACTTATAGGTTTATATGTGTGTATGTAGGTAGTGATATAGGTAACCTATATCACAGTAAAGGTGCATGCACCACCTTACCCAGGTTGCAGTAGCAGACCTGTGGTGTCCTTTTGGATGGCCTTCCAGGGGTGGCACAATACATGCTGCAGCCCCTGGTAGGCCTCTGAGGTACCTAGGCCCTGGGTACATAGTATACCATATACTAGGGACTTATAAGGGCACTCCAGATTCCAATTAGAGATGTGCCTAAGGCACATGGAAACCATTTTAGAGAGGAAGCAGCTAGGCTGGGGTTCTGATTAGCAGGGCCCCACCCAGACTAAAGTCGAAAAACAGTGAAGCATCAGCAAAAAGTGGGGGTACCCATGTGAAGCAGATCCTACTCTCCTACACCCGCATCGTAATCACTGGTTCGGATTCCCTTCCGACCGAGCCATTTCGATGGGCTCGGTCGGAAGGGAATCCGAACCAGTCTTCCGAATGGCTTACGATGGGCTCGGAGAGCCCGTCCGCCATTTGGAAGGCCCACAGTAATCCCCCGGCCGCCTCTTTCCGGCCGAGGGATTACGATGGCACTTTCTCACTGCCTTTTTGTGCTGGCCTTTCTGGCACAAAATGGCAGTGGGAAACAGCTTTGGGGGCCCCCAGCAGGGCCCCCATGGGTGCAAGGCCGCCAAATGGGGGCCTAGGGGGCACCTGTGCCCCCCGTTGATCCCTGCACCCGGTGGCAGGAACCTTGAGGTGTGTGCCTCAGGGTCCAGGAATGAACTGCACCTTAGCATTTTGCTATGAGAGCATGCATTCCATTCGGAATGCATGCTCCCATGGCAAAGTATAGGATTGCGACCGAACAGGTTTCGGTCGCATCCTAATACCTGGAATGGAACCGACGGCTGGAGGTCGTTCGGTTCCAGTTCCAGAATGATGCCGGATGGACTTGGATCCATCCGGCATCGTAATCAGCCCCTAAATTGAACTGGGTTTTGAAAACTGACACCTTGACTAGAGGGCTGAATACAGTTGAGGACTGACATGCTGTGGTTTAGAACGAACTGTGCATGTTAGCATGGAGCGACTCTTATATTTCCCAAACTTTAGGAAGTTGTATTTTTAGGTAACTGATGTTATCATTATGTTTATTTTCTGGAATATCAGTTATACTTGCTTAAATACTTGTCTTTATTCCCAATATACATCCATTACTCATTTATAGTCTTCAGTTTGTGTTTAATTAATTAACGGTCAATATCCTAGACGGAATTGGTTCTTTTTCCAACCTTCATCCTTTCGTGTAGTAGTGGCCCTTCCTTTGTTTTTCCTAATCAGTAGACCAATCACCAAAAGAGACATTCACTCTGAAACAGTTGGCCTATCCTTTTTATTAATGCCACTTGCAGTAGCGGTCGGTGGTGGGAGTGCCGCCGGGCGCTGACGTGGGGCGGGGGAGGGGCAGGGTGGGGGGTAGTAAACTACGGATTACGGGCGATTACAGGTAAGTACACAGATAAATAAATAAAACGAATTTCGTTTCTCGCTGCATCACATTTGGCGATGCAGCGCGAGAAACGAAATTCGTTTTATTTATT
Source organism: Calotriton arnoldi (assembly GCA_963921515.1). Classification (NCBI taxonomy): domain Eukaryota; kingdom Metazoa; phylum Chordata; class Amphibia; order Caudata; family Salamandridae; genus Calotriton; species Calotriton arnoldi. The sequence goes on along the minus strand of CAWUFW010005608.1, from coordinate 474,271 downwards.
TATATGTGTACTTACCTGTAATCGCTCGTAATCCGTAGTTTACTACCCCCACCCTGCCCTCCCCGCTCTCACGTCAGCGTCCGGCGGCACTCCCACCACCGACCGCTACTGGCCACTTGCCCTGCCCATTGATTTTAGCATCCTATTCCCCCAGTGTGGCAAACACTGATGCAATTTTTCACCACCTGGGATAGGGAAACTTGCTCTTCTGTGGTTTTTACTGTTTTCTACAACTAGTCCGCTTTATTTAGTTTTATCTGCACTAATTGCTACTTCCAGCATGATCGTTGGGCACACATAAAGATCTCATTTTTATTCAGCCACACAGTAGGAGCTCAGTGCCGCACTCACCCCAGTCAAATGTTTTCTAACGGTGCATTGCTGTGAACCCTCTTAGAGGCAGGCTTGCATCCTTGGTTACCTCTCCCTTTGTTTCTAGGGGGCTTCATCTCATCCTTAGCTCTGAGGGCGTCAAATGGTTATAGACCAACCTTGTCACTCTTTGTAGGATGCTTTATGCAACGTTTTAGCACTCCTAATGATAAACAGGGCATTAATTGAGATTCAGTTCAATTCATATTTTCTAAGGTCATTATCAGTAAAATTATTACATGTCTAGCATTGGCATATTACATATCATAACGATGCCTATGGAGCATATGCTAAATCATAACAAAATTTCAAGATTGGGCTATATCTTCTATGGTAGCAATGTCTCAAGCTATAGGCATTTTGTAGTGAAAACTAACAGATGAATACCGAAGGAACTGCAAAACAACATCAAAGTCAAGAGATCAAACAGTAACATACCTAACCAACCTAGTAAAAGACGACACATTTCATAAGTTAAACAACACAAAGAGGCAAACATTGGCAAAGAGTAACAGGAGTTAAGAATTGTTAAAGTAAATGTAAACATTTGCAATGCAATGATAATTTATGGAGGCCAGTAGTGATGAAGTGTGGGTTCAGTAAAGTGTAGCTGATTAACACTACCAATAGTTTCACCTTCAGACTTAGGGCCCGATTCTGATGCGGTTAGGAAATCTTCCCGATCAAATCGGTTTGGAAATGGTTTCCGACCGACTCGGATCGGGAGAGTCCTACCGACCGAGTATGATGCATCCGGATGCTTCCAGATACGATTTGGTTGTACTCCCATTGACTTCTATGGGAAGCCTATGTTCCTAACCGCATCGTAATCTGGCCCTCGGTTGGGAAGACACGTTCCTGATCCGATTGGGAAGGAGCAAATGCCATTAGGAGGCCTTCCTAACCGCATCGGAATCGGGCCCTAGGTGGGAATGCTTTCCTAACCGCATCGGAATCAGGCCCTTAGTGGGGTTGTTGAGACATGCAGAACGGTCTGCTGGTGTGCAGATGAGTGGCTGCTCTATTTACAGATCTTTAACTGTTTGGCAGGAATTCCTTTGCTATGAAGGAATCCACCGAAGCCCCTTCACATCACTGAAAGTTTGGTGAGTGGGCACCATGCCATTTTGGCAAACTTGTTTGTATTGAGAAAATAAACTCACAAAACAGGAGTTTGTTTAGTCAACTCAAAACACAAATGGGAGAGACTGCACGTGAGGACCATTCCACATTTTCCCTGCACATTATTGCAGACATGGGCAGGTAATATGAGTGAAAATCACCCCTGCCCTCGATAAGACAGGATAGCCTTTGCAACTTGGAATCCAATTGACAGATGTCCGCGAGGTGAGATGCTTACCTCAGCACCATTTATTGGACCTTAAGAGGTCTAAACTGCCCAAGATGCTAGATATAATCCTTCTGGTCACTCTTAATGCTCACAGACTGCTAGAGAAATTTTTCAGGCTACCAGGAAAGACAGGGTATACTACTCATTCCAACTAGCTCTTCTGTTCAAAATTGCTCAGCTATTGTTTGACAAAAATGCCCCTCTGCCCTTTATTTATGTGTGCTGCTTTGACCTTTGAAAAGAACTACCAAAGCCTGGGTAATATGGAAAGAAGGACCCATCCCTTCCACAGGCAGACAACATAATCTCATTTTTCTTCTTATCTTTTTAGAAGTCAAGTTATATTCTGAAGTCTCTTTGTTCTTACTGCAGAAACATACCAGCCTGTTCTTGGCATGTTTAACTTCTACACATTGTTCACCAGGGTCTTGTGAACATCAAGGCACTACTAACAAGTGACTTAGCTAATGTAAGGAGTAGGATTTTAAACATGCCGAAAGGGTTTATTTTGACTTGTGCTTGCTGCAGCTTTGCCTGCAATCAGTCATGGTTGGAGGGGAAGCCCCAACACCATGTTTTAGTCACCCACGCAATATCTAATTTTCATGCCACCGGTGCAATTTCTGTAATGTGGCATTACCCAAACATCAAATACACCAATTTATGATAACCAAGTATTTACACTACCTAGCAGTCATTGCTCATGCACTAAGATTTGTATAGCAGACTCACAGTGTTCAGAGTCCACATATTCCACTAACTCCAGTCGAAACAAGGGGGAGGCAAGGCAAAGGATGCATTTACTGACTATGGGCCCGATTCTGATGCGGGTTGGAAAAGCTTCCCGACCGAATCGGTTGGGAAATGGTTTCCGACCCACTCGGATCGGGAAAGTCCAACCGGCAGAGTAGGATGCATCCGGATGTTTCCAGATACGATTTGGTTGAACTCCCATTGACTTCAATGGGAACATTTGTTCCTAACCGCATCAGAATTGGGCCCTCGGTCGGGAAGACACGTTCCCGATCCGATTTGGAAGGAGCAAATGCCGTTAGGAGGCCTTCCTAACCGCATCAGAATCAGGCCATCGGTCGGGAAGCTTTTCCAACCCGCATCAGAATCGGGCCCTATGTGTCACTGAAAGAGATTAATCCAAGATATTTGTAATGCTGTATATTTGCCAAAGGGTGATGACTCAATGTCCAATGCAGAATATTTTCTTTTATTCTTCATTTAAAATGAATTTATATATATATATAGAGAATTAATTTACAATTATACTAATCATGAAAAATATTTCTATCAATTTATTATAATGTTTAATTATCGTTGTTAATTTTCCCTATACTTTACCATAAGGAGCTCTCCACCCTCGCTGTGGAGTCAGTAAGGCAAATCAAAAACGTTTTTAATTCGAAAAAATAGCAAAAATATTTTTAAGATACATTTTAATGTAACTTAATTTTATGCATGTATTATATATGTAGAATACATTTTTTTAAAAGCCATAGTACTATTAAAATTTTGAATTAAATCCTTAAATAATTTAAATATGTTAATGAAATAAAAATATTTTTCTGAAGTTTAAATTAAAAACAAATTCCTATCTAAAGTAAAAAGATATGTTTGTATTATGCATTAATAATTATTGAATCTTATGAATAGAATCATTAAAAGTAATTTACATTAAATTTTAATAAAAATTAATGTTACATTAATTTATAAATTCTAAAATGGTCAATAAAATATTTTATAATTGAATAATAAATATGTTTTTCGATATTTTTAGTATTACACTCTTATTTATTTATAAGTGTTACTATTTTAAGTAATTTAGTTTAATATTTTTCCTCTTGGGGTTTGTTTTAAGTCACTACCTCCATTATTTTCTATGGGAGGGTGTTACAGTACCACTGGTTGGCCATGTGTGGTACTGGACTTACTCCAGGTCTAAGCTGGAGTAATTTACTACAGAGTTGTTTCTCTTTTTGGCTGTAATACTTTAGAAGTACAGTTTATTAATAACAATGGGCTTACTCTTTTGTGGGTGGGTGCTTGCCCCTCCCTATCCCTCACTAAACCCCTTCCATTTAGCAGTATATACACTACCTTTTTTCCAGCTACTCACCATGGTCCTTCCCACATTTATTACTAGATAGTAAACGCACATGTGGGAGGATCTGCCCATAGAAAAGATAGGAGAGGTGGAGATTCTCATTCGTAGGTTTGTGTCGCACTACTAAACCTACTACAAAATACAGTTTGTGAATCAGGCCCTAAATCTTTATTCCCCTATAGATTGTAGGACCAGGCACCAATTAATAAAATATTTTGGTTGCAAAACCTCTTGAGGTAGAAGGACATGCATCTGTTAAGTGGATGTTCAGTGATATATTAATTCTCAAAAGCCACATATTTTGTGTCGATCTCTGTTGTTTGTGCGGCAGTTAGCAATGGCTTGCCTAACAAGAACTTGAATGCTGCTAGGGAGGGGATATGGCATATCTGAAATAATTTTTTGTATTCATTTTATGTATGTTGAAATCTTTCATTGATTGGCGTGGTTATTTTATTTTTCATTGTACCTGTTTTAAAGCTTTTCAGTGATTGCAATGGTTTTTCTTTTGTAATAAACCCTTTCATGGACTGACTGACATGTTTGGTTTCCAACTTGCTGGAATAGAAATTAACTGAGGGCTGTTTTTTTCTGGTGGCGTTTTTGTTTTCATGGCTGAGCACACTCGCTTTTCCTTATACATGCGTGGCTTTTCCTGTCCTTGTAAATATGGCCCCTTTACACGCAGCTTTTTGCATGAAAGGGGCGTTCCATGGGTGTTGCTGTGGGTGTTCCCACGCAACACCCATGGAACCAGACACATTTCCAGATTTACGAGGAATCGTAAATCTGGAAATGTGTGTGAATGCTACGCCTCCCCTTAGGGAGGCGCAACGAGGAGAAATGTTTTCATTTCTCCTCGTTTTTTCCTCTTTCAATGCGTGCTGCATTCTACAGCACGCATTGAAAGAGGAAAATGCCTGTAGTGATTGTTTTTGTGCAGGAAGGTGCCCCTTCCTGCACAACAACAATCACCCCAAGACGCAGGCATCTTTGCACCATGGTGCAAGGGTGCCTGCGCCGGCGCATGGCAGCAGTTTGTGCGCCAGCGCAGGGGGAAGCACAGAGATGTGACATATTGTTGTAAATATGTCACATCCCTGTGCTTTGAAAGTGATTCAGTGCGGCGCAGCCAAATGGCTTGCGTTCGGCACTGAGTCCCTTTCATTGTAAATCCGCCCCGGAATCTCTTTCAGGCAGGAATTCAGTCTGTCCATGCAGACCTTCAGATTGAACGTGTATTGCTGAATATACTTTCCGTGATGTTTGAAACCGCAATTTGTTTTCACTTTCTAGACTGCTATCCTGATTAACCTTTGATTAACCTCCTTCGATCATTATCTATAGCTGTTACTTGCGGAAAGAATGAAAAACCTTTAAGCAAGGATTGGTGTAGAAGGTTATTCTTGATATCTGTTATGTTTTTACAACCTTTTTGTGACATTTTAACCGTATTGAAATCACTCTGTAAACGAATTCAAGTGGTTTGCAATACTTTGCATTACAGGATAATTGGAGGCTGATGTTTTGTTATTGTGTCTAAACATGTCTCTTTTTCCTACCCATAACACTGGGCTCATTATACAATTCTTAACTGACCACACACATCAAGCATTTTAATGCAGAAGGGATGTCACTGGTACTTGAAAGATGCACGAAATGCAAGGTTGCCTGTGCCGTCCACACACAGATGAGACACCTGGGGGCATATTTACTAGAAACTGGCGGAGCGTGGTGTTACGCCAACATTCGTAACGCCGCACTCCATCAGTTTGAAAACACAGGGATGCACCATTATTTACAAGAATACGGCGCACCCCTGAATTTCCCCTAGCATTGTTGCTAAAAAAAACTGTATTATTTACAAGGTGGCATTAATTCATGTTAAGTGGCTTAACGCCACCTTGTAAATAAGGCAAAGGAGTTAAAGCCAACAGAACATTGAAAAAAGTGACGTTCTTGTGGCATTAACTCCTTGTAAATATGCCCCATGGTGCCTTTTTCAGCACTATTCCTTTTCTGCACTCTTGTGCCACAGGTGAACTGCTCATGTTCTACAAAGGGAGGTAGTGAATTATCTTGATCAATAAAAGATTCTATATCACTGGCTTGCCCTTAACACCCCCTACCTCTCCAATAATTGCAACCAGAACTGTTCATTGATCAACTTTGATCTGAGAGTTAAGCAAAGGTTTGATAAATGTTGTATTTTAAAATCAACACACAGTGATATACTATTTTCAGAACTTAAGCAGTCTGTTCATACTGGACAGCTATTTCGCTTGCTCTGCTAACGGGTGGCATGCATAGGATAATTGCCTATGAATCCGCATTCAAGACTCCCCATCCACATTTGTAGAATTAGTTGCCTCCTACACCAACATTGTGGTATAGCATCCTCAGGGACTTGAATGTCCTTTTGGATACATCTTCCTAGTTGTTATTACCTCTATTGTGTTTGGTTCTGGCAACTTTACTAGATGGAACAAACCAGACTTCAAATCATCGCATCTGTGACATGTCAGACAAATGTAGAGATCATTCTTAGTGGTTTGCTCCTGAATTCCTCATTGAAAAATGGCATGAGTTAGAACTTGGAAAATATGATATACAATCTTGTTCAAAGACCTGCATGTTTTAGAGCAGGCATGGCATTATCTAAACACAATTTTAGAGACTAAGGGCCAGATGTACCAAGCTTTTTTCAGCTCGCAAACGGGCCGTATGCTACCTGAAAAAAGCATTTTAAATGTACAAAGCCCTATTTGCGATTCGGTAAGCTATTACCGAATCGCAAATTGGATTTGCGACTCGCTATTAGGAAGTGGCTTGCAAAGGGCGTCCCTTCCTAATAGCTGGTTGCACTGGTATGTAGGAATGTTTTTCGACAGGGAATGCGGTAGCAAAACCTTTGCAGTTATCACCAACTTCAAGTTGGTGGTAACCCATTTGCAAACGGGAATGGGTCCCCAAGGGACACCTTCCCTTTTGTGAATGTGGGCGCCAACATTTTTTAAGAGCAGGCAGTGGTCCCACGGACCACTGCCTACTCTTAAAAAATGAAAAGGCAACTTTTCATTTTTCTCTTTTAAATGCATCCCTTTTTCCTTTAAGGAAAACGGGCTGCATTTCAAAATAAAAAACTGCTTTATTTAAAAAGCAGTCACAGACATGGTGGTCTGCTGACCCCAGCAGGCCACAATCCCTGCTAGTGCCCCATTGGGTCGCAAATTGCGACCTGCCTCATGAATATTAATGAGGTAGGTCCCTTGCGACTCATTGGGAATCGCAAACAGCGTAAACACACTATTGTACATCGCTGTTTCCGATTAACTAATAGCGAATCGCAAAAATTCGATATCAGGAAATCGCAAGCGGAAGTCTATGTACATCTGGCCCTAAGATTCATTGTATTGCTAATCATATCTGCAATGCTACCTTCTCTTTTAAAAAGCTCTTTTTCATCTACAAAAAGTAATCACAAATTATAGTAATTACCAGTCATCTTATTCCATTAAAGAAACTCTGTGACAAGCTGGTGCCATGGTTTTTGGAAAAAAAGTATGGAAAGTTGGCAAAATTAGAAACAAATGTGACCATAAAGCATCATACATTCTAATCTTTACTTTTCTTCCATTTTGCAGGCTTTTGAAAACATATGTTGCAGTGTTCTAACTAATGTTAACCATAACTTCTCTTTAACTTTTGTTTTTTATCATATACACCATCTTAAAGTTCCCTTCACCCAACCCTCTACAGACGGCCATCCTCAGCTGCGCACTGTCTTTAGCTGTGCACAGCAGGGGCATGGCACTGCATTCAATCCTGTAAGGGAACTGTCTACACCTACATCACTTGGTCTTTGGCTTTGCCCAGCGAGGAATGGCCAGAGTACCTGGCCTGAAGCCCCCTACACTGTGGCTGACCAACCCTCGCTGTGCACCACTGAAGGCAGAGTTAATCATAGGGCCTTGCCTCCAGACCCTGCTCCCCAACCTCTGCGGATAGCTAACTACTGGTGTGCATGGTCATCATTTGAGTGCAGCATGATAGGCCTCAGGGCTTCTCCGGCCAGCCCCTGCACCCAACTCATCACAGGCAGACAACACCTGCAGTGCACAACCTTTGGCATTGCGCCACAGGGTTGGTCATAGAGCCTGGCCTCTGACCAAGCCCTGTGCCAACACTCAATGGGTGGCCAACTTCCGCTGTGTATGGTCTTTGACCATGTGTAGCTGGGGGTTGCTGCAGAGCTTGGACTCCCATCATCCCTTGTACAGAAATCTCCACAGGCAGCAACACACACAGTAAATTGCCTTCTGCCATACACAGTGAAAGTTGACAACTATGTCCATGCCTTGCGGCCAGCCCTTCAGTGCATGGCCATGTGCAGCAGTGGTTGCCAGAAAGGCCTGACCTCCAGGCCTTTGGATGCCTGCAGTGGGGTTGGTTACAGGTTCTGGCATCCAACCAGTCCCTAGGCCCAACTCTCTGCAGGCATGTAACACCCATTGCTCATGACTTTTGGCCTTCTACAGTGAGTGGTTGGTTGTTGGCCCTTGTCCCTCACCAGCATATGCACCCAAATCTTCGTGGGTTGCCAACACCTACATCCCTACATCTCACAGCATTTGGCCATGCACAGAAGTGGTTGGCCACAGAGTTTGGCCTCCAACCAGGCGCTGTGCCCAATCTGCTGTGCATGACCAACACCTGTAGCGTATGGCCTTTGACTTTGTGCCATGGTGGTTTGCAGCGGATCCTAGCCTTCACCCAGACCAAGCACCCAACCCACTGACAGCTGCTTGCAGCATTCTTCTGTGTGCAGTGGGGTTAGCTGCATGGCTTTGCCACTATGCTCAACTTTCCATGTTTAACTGAACGCAGGCCTACTGCCAGGCCCTGCACCCAACACTCCATGAGCAAACAACCCCAGACCTGTGCCTAACGTTTTATTCTTGACCAACACCTGAAGCACATGGCCTTTGCCTGTTTATAGTGGAGGTTTGCCACAAGCCCTGGCCTCCAGCCAGGTTCTGCACCCAACTCACCACAGACTTCCATCCCTCGCTGCTTGAAGCCTTCTGCTGCCTGCAAGAGGTGAATCTGGAGGGCAATGCCTCTCATAAGCCACTGTGCCCAATGTTCTGTTTTCAACTGTGTGAAGTGGGATTTTGTTGTAGGGTCTAGCCTCATGTCAGGTGCTGCACACATACCGCCACAGGTGGCCAACCTCTGCTGCATACAGCCTTTGGCATTATACAGCAGAGGATTGGCCTCAGAGCCTGGCCTCTGCTCTGGATATTTTTAGTTAGGACCACATTTCTATAGGAACTGGGTTTTTCGGTTTGCTCATAACTTTGGCACTGTTTGATGAATCATCATGAAACTTTCCCTCCAAAAAGTCTCATCCACCTCAGCTCATACCTGGAAAGTTTCAGGGTGATCTGTCAACTGGGGGCCGAGAAAAAAGGGGGCCCCAAAACACATTTTCCCCTTGCAATTTTCATAGGAAGAGTGGGCACAGCTACAGCCAAAATGGCTGAACGGAATTACATAAAATTTTGCAGAAGCTAGATCTTCGTTAAGAAAGCATGCTTGTTGTGTTTTGGTGTAAATCCGCTCAGTAGGTCTTGAGAAATTGAAGTTCAATATTTATGTATACATCAGGCCGTGAAGGATCTGCAGACCCGACAGATCTAAAGATAAAGCCCGATTGGCTTCCACCACATCAACAAAGATGTGATGACAGCCATTTTTGGGCTCGGGGACTCAGGGCCACATGTACGACCCGTTTTTGCATGTGCAAACGGGTTTGCGAACCCGTTTGCGCATGCAAAAACCTATTGGGTCATGTACATAGCCTATTTAGCGAGTCGCAATTTTTTTGCGACTCGCTAAATAGGTTTTGCGACTCTCTATTTGGAAGGGGCGTTCCCTTCCAAATAGCTTGTCTCAAAACCATGTACAAATATTCTGCGACCGCAATTGCGGTCGCAAAATACTCGCAATTACCACCTACTTCAAGTAGGTGGTAATGCATTCGCAAATGGGAAGGGGTCCCCTGGGGACCTCTTCCCCTTTGCAAATGCATGCAAAATTATTTTTTAAGGGCAGGCAGTGGTCCCAGGGACCACTGCCTACCCTTAAAAAATTAAACGAAAATGTTTCATTTTTTTTTTTTCAATGCATCCCATTTTCCTTTAAGGAAAATGGGCTGCATTTAAAAATAAAAAACTGCTTTATTTAAAAGCAGTCCCAGACATGGTGGTCTTCTGAGCCCAGCAGGCCACCATCCCTGGGAGGGCTGGCATTCCCAGTGGGCTCGCAAATTGCGAGAGGCTCATTATTATTAATGAGCCTCGCAATTTGCAACCCCATTGGGAATCGCAAACAGTGTTAAACACACTGTTGTACATTTCATTTAGTGCCTCTCAATTTGAGACTCGCAATGTGTCGCAAATTGCGAGGCGCTAAATGAAATGGTCGTACATCTGGCCCTTAGTCCCCTGTCCTAGAAAAAGTATAAAAAAACATATCAGAGGTGGCAGCGGAAGGATACCCTGCTCCCCCCCAAGGACTGATACGGGGGGTACCAGGGAGCCAACAAAGTATTTTTTTAGTGGTACCATGGATCCATGGAAGAACCACCGATCCACAGTGCAGGTACAAAACAAAAGGGGGCTCCTGCCTTTTAAAAATTAACATCCTGGGGTGGATCAGTGCCTGAGGGGTCAGTGATATATTTTATTTTAGGGAGGGTGTGTGGGTAACTATAACTCATGCCCTGAAGTGGCTATAACTCACGCCCACTCCATGCACTGATAATTTCCTCACATATTACATCAGTCATGACATATTCTATGACATCATTGAAAACATCACTGCACTAACCTACCCCATCCAGACATGACAGGCCCACCAGGGCAGAATTGCAGTCACCTCGAGTACTACATGTAGACCATGCAATATGTAGCAACTTATTAGTTTAACCATATGGTCAAACACCTGAGAATCTGTTCTGTGATATCAATGGTCGTGTCTAACAAGCATGAGTACATATCAAATAAATTGAGCCCACCTTTCCGTGCCCACTAAGATTGCATAGGATAGCACAGAGACCAGCATCGATTACAGATTCAACTAATTATGCCCACCTGTCTTTGCCGACTGGGGCTGGATACAATACCACAGATCAAACACAAGGAGATGATGGACGGAGCGCTGAAACTTTTCAGACATTCACCCCCAGTCACAGATCTGGGTTGAATCCATCATCGTTCTTTAGCTCACTTCGCCACCCCAGTTCAGACACAGCTATATGCAAATCAGTCTTGACCCTGTGCCTCATGGGAACAGTCCAGCCCGAACTGCCAAGCGATGTCTTCCCTGGACCGGAAACAAGCATCCTGGGACCGGTTTCGGGCAAACAGCCCTCATCAGCCAGGTTAGCTTGAATCCAGTGGCAAAGTGAGCAAGGGACCCACGTCTGGGGATACCCTGCCAACTTCGGGCGAACAAAGCAAACACAAGGAGATGATGGACGGAGCGCTGAAGCTTTTCAGACATTCACCCCCAGTCACAGATCTGGGTTGAATCCATCATCGTTCTTTAGCTCACTTCGCCACCCCAGTTCAGACACAGCTATATGCAAATCAGTCTTGACCCTGTGCCTCATGGGAACAGTCCAGCCCGAACTGCCAAGCGATGTCTTCCCTGGATCGGAAACAAGCATCCTGGGACCGGTTTCGGGCAAACAGCCCTCATCAGCCAGGCTAGCTTGAATCCAGTGGCAAAGTCAACACCACGTCAACAGGGGACGGACATCCTCAAATTAAGCGTTTTTGATTCTGTACTGCGATTATCAAAGAGTTTGTGAATTTCAAGTCACTATATTTTTTGGGTTACACTGTTCAATTATGTTACAAATGTATAGGATTACTTCGTATCCCTTAAGAATGTTCTGTGATGCAATATGCAAAGTTTATCAGTTTTAAACACATTTAAAAATGCCTGCGGCTTTCACTTCAGTGAGTGAGCATATGTAAGCCTTCAACCTATCGTCTATGTTTACACTTTTTGTCTATTTCTTTGTCGTTTACACATGGTGTGTCAACCCGTGACCAAGTCGTGCAAGATGCCAAAACGCGTTGGGCTGTTGGTTAGGTGGTTGCACTGGATAAAAAATTTGCATATCAAAACGTGTGCTTTATCGTCTTTCATGCACTGGAGTTCGTGTTTTCAGGGATGTGAAGATTGATTATATATATATATATATAGGTATTATCGCTCCAAAGTCCACCAAGCACTTAACTGCATTTAGGATGGTTGCCATTTCGTGTTGTGGGGGTGGGCCTACATGCATATTACGCTCCAAACAAACCACGGGCACTCGCGGGCATGGTATAATCATTTATTATCAAAGACGCGTTTCGGCGTTGGCCTTTATCAATGCTTGTTTAAAAGTCAGATAACACAGCTGGTAGTCATTTATAGATGCAGCTGGTTTACTCCCATTGGCTAAAAAGTTCATAGTACTTGAAGAAGGACTGCTCCCGTGATGGTGATAATTTTGCGGTTCTGGTGGCCATATTTGAAGGATTTTCCTATTCACAAAAGGTAACTGTACTCTGCGTCACTTTGTTTAAATAAAGTCATTGATTGACCATAAGTCCTTTCTCCTCAAATAGATACACACAGTAAAGGTTACATGCCTTCCAGAAAAACATCCGCCTTGGGTTCGGCAGCCACTTTTCCCTCAGTCCTGCACGCAGCTCGTGTTACACAGTTCATACCTTTCGTTGTTACTGGATTACATGCCCCTCGTTTCAGCCATGATACGTATCCTGGTTTTCACATACCTGCAAGAATCCTTCTACATAGCTGGGATCCCAACAATTAAATAATTGTTGAAAAACATCGGCAGGATGCTCCCTCCAAAATCCTTACATGGCGGTGCAACAGTGTCACATAAATCATCGCTCCAAAGTCCACCAAGCACTTAACTGCACTCGGGACGGGTGCCATTTCGTGTTGTGCTCACATGCATATCACGTTCCAAACAAACCACGGTCACTCGCGGGGCATGGTATAATCATTTATTATCAAGCAGATGCGTTTCGGCGTTGGCCTTTATCAATGCTTGTTTGAAAGTCAGATAACACAGCTGGTAGTCATTTATAGATGCAGCTGGTATACTCCCATTGGCTAAAAAGTTCATAGTACTTGAAGAAGGACTGCTGCCGTGATGGTGATAAGCTTGCGGTTCTGGCGGCCATATTTGAAGGATTTTCCTATTCACAAAAGGTAACTGTACTCTGTGTCACTTTGCTGAAATAAAGTCATTGATTGACCATAAGTCCTTTCTCCTCAAATAGATACACACAGTAACGGTTACATGCCTTCCAGAAAAACATCCGCCTTGTGTTCGGCAGCCACTTTTCCCTCAGTTCTGCACTCAGCTCGTGTTACACAGTTTATACCTTTAGTTGTTACTGGATTACATGCCCCTCGTCTCAGCCTTGATACGTGATACGTATCATGGCTGAGACGAGGGGCATGTAATTCAGTAACACGTATAGCACAAGTCCCCTGCAAATCGCAGGTAAAACAACTCTCTGGATCCGACGAATCACTGGCCTTCAGGCCCTCCGAGGGATTGCCCAAATCCAGATGGTCTGGTGCATTGTGCAAACTGTAGTACTGCCTTCCACAAGTTACAGCAAGTTACTGTGTTCCCTGGGATCACTGGACGTCAAAGTAACTTTCTACTCCACTTACAAGGCTTGTTGGTCACCAGTCCAGCAACCAACCCTTGCATTCGACGCTGCACCTAGAGGGGACTCCATCCGATGTTCGTCCGACATCAGCAGCTGATCCGCTGTTGTGTTCTTGCATCTTTTTCCCTGCAGCACCATTTGAGCTGTAAAAGCAGCTCTCTGCTTCTCCCGTTCAGCACCAGGGACAGCCAGGACAACTCTTTACCCGAGCCTTACAGGCCTGGTAAAATTGAACTGACTGTCATGGGTTGGTCTTGGGATCCGCATCACCTTTCCCCTGCAAGATTTCCACGCAACTCGACCTGCAAGTGACTGAATGTCGCTAGCGGTTTTTCCATTGCCTGCAATGATAACGTTTCCCTGTATTATTTTGCACTGATTTTCCATTGCTTCTAAAATCCATAACTCTGGATATATGTATCTTATTTAGTTAATTTTGGTGTCTAAATTAAGATATAAATCCACTTTATTTTTATAAATTGGTTTTGGATTTCTTTTCTGTCATACCAATTACTTACCGTTCATGTTGGTACTCTGAAATGCTTAACACAAGTACCTCTAGTAAAGCCTGACTGCTCTTTGCTTCACTACCAGGACTGAGCTAAGGATTTATTAGTGTGAATCCAAGGACCATCTTTGGGGTTTGGATTGTATTGCATGGCGAAGCCTAACCAGCATCACCATATATTACTCTACCTTCCCACATATACAGCCTGTGTTCAGCTATTGGGTGTAAGAGTTTACGAAACGTATGTCCCCCTAGTGCATCATAAGTGTGTAGAGTAATTTAACACGTCTTTGCATTGAAAAATACCTCTGTATGCAGGTGATAGTTGACGATTTGCATTCAGCATGTTCCACACAGGTTACATACTACATACGAATCACTGACAAAATATCGACTACAACAATATCGAGGTACAAAAATATTGTGACAAAAATATCGAAGTCAAGAATATCGACATCCTATCTACATCATGGTAAGTACAAAAATATTGAGAAAAAAATATCGATGTCAAAAATATCGTAAAAAATATCGTTTTATTTAAATGTTAAAATAATAATATAAAATAAAGTAAATAATACATATAATTAAAAGAAACATAGTTAAAAATATTTAAAAATGTTTAAAAATAATAACTAATACATATAATGTTAAAATAAATTAAACATATACATATAAAATATAATATATATACTTACTTAATAATATTCATAAATAAATATTTTAATAACTTATAAATTGTTAAAAACATTTTAGAAATTATAAATACATATATACACATACAAAAATAATATAATTAAAATTATAAAAATATATATAACAAATTAAAAAGCTACAATATTTTTAATGTTTTAAAAATAAATTATACACAACATTAACTAAAACAATACAGAAAAATATTGGATAGCGGAGGGAAAAAATTACTATTCCCACTCCAAAGAGTGCAACAGTAGGGAAAGTGTTGGATAGCGTAGGGGTAAAAATTACTATTCCAACTCCAGAGAGTGCAACAGTAGGGAAAGTGTTGGATAGCGTAGGGGTAAAAATTACTATACCCACTCCAGAGAGTGCAACAGTAGGGAAAGTGTTGGATAGAGGAGGGGTAAAAATTACTATTCCAACTCCAGAGAGTGCAACAGTATGGGAAGTGTTGGATAGCGTAGGGGTAAAAATTACTATTCCAACTCCAGAGAGTTCAACAGTATGGAAAGTGTTGGATAGCGTAGGGGTAAAAATTACTATTCCCACTCCAGAGAGTGCAACAGTAGAGAAAGTGTTGGATAGCGTAGGGGTAAAAATTACTATTCCCACCCCAGAGAGTGCAACAGTAGGGAAAGTGTTGGATAGCGAAAGGG
The DNA here is from genome assembly GCA_963921515.1 of Calotriton arnoldi. Taxonomy (NCBI): domain Eukaryota; kingdom Metazoa; phylum Chordata; class Amphibia; order Caudata; family Salamandridae; genus Calotriton; species Calotriton arnoldi. Next base: position 458,793 of record CAWUFW010005608.1, on the reverse strand, counting down.
TTAAAATTACTATTCCCACTCCAGTGAGTGCAACAGTAGGGAAAGTGTTGGATAGCGTAGGGGTTATAATTGCTATTCCAACTCCAGAGAGGGCAACAGTAGGGAAAGTGTTGGATAGCGTAGGGGTTAAAAATAACATACTTATCAATTAAAATTAATTACCAATTAATAATTAATTAACAATAAATTAATTATCATTAACAATAAATATTAATAAATATTTACTTAATTATAATAAATTACTTCCCACCCTATTCCCCTATAAACACACAACCCGCTCCTAAACTAAATTAACACAATTAATATATTTATCAATTAATTAATTAATAAAAAATAATTACCAATTAATAAACAATAAATTAGTTATCAATACCCAAAAATAATAATTAATACAAATTAATTACCAATTAATCATTAATTAACAATAAATATATATATATATATACACTGAAAAAACCCAGAGGTTTCGGGCACGTTATAGTTAGAAATTAGCATTTAAAAAACCTTAGAAATTCACTGAAAAAACCACAGGTTTCAGGGCCGTTATAGTTAGTTGGACATTTCACTCGTACAAAACCAGAGAAATTCGGCCGTTATAGTTAGTTCAGCTAACTATAACTCGCGCCCCCGCAATTCACTGCTGATGACGTCACATATTACATCATTTATGACATGGTCAGTGACATCACTGATGACATCACTGATGACAACTCAAGTGACATCACTGATGACATCACTGATGACATCATCCACGTGACTGTGTGTTTCTATAAAGTTTAAATATGTTTTATATATATGCCAAGGTGTATTGAAGAATGAGTGTGTGTATAAGTGTCTGGATGGATGATTTAGTAGGTGCGTGACTGACTGTATAAGTGAGTGATTAAATGTGTCTTACTGAATGCATGGGTTAGTGACTGATACAGACATTTACACAGTTTAGTTTGTCAGTTGGTGTGTAAGCAGTTGCATGGGTTGGTGAGTAGCTAAATGAGGATATATATGGGTTATTGATTGGTTGTCTGAGTATCTGTATGGGTGCCTAAGTGTCTGTGTGGGTGGGTGGGGGGTGTGACTCTGTGCATAGATGTGTGAGTGGATGATTCACTGGGTGTATGGGTTCAAGAGTGCATCTGTGAAGGGCTGTATGGGTGGGTGAGTGTGTGTATGGGTGTGTTGGTGAGTGAATGGATGCCTCAGTGGTACATATGTGAGTAACTGCATATGTGAAAGGCAGTATATGTGAGTGTTGGAGTGTATAAATGACTATATGTGAGAGTGAGTGATTGTGAGAGTGGCTGTATGGATGAGTGTGTGCTTGTATTAGTTATTGTATAAGAGTGTAAGTATGTGTTAGTATATGTTTGAATAAGTGAGGTGGTGTGTGTATAACTGTATAGGTGAGTAAATGGGAGTGTGATTGATTGTTTGCATGAGTGACTAGGTGTGTGACTAACTCTATGGATGAGTGGTGGTGTGTGAGTGTCTGTATAGATATGTGAGTGCATATGATAATGCCGTATTGATGGTTGACTGCATGTATGAGTGATTGTATGGGTGAATGAGAGGATGTGTCTGTAGACCTAGGAATTAGTGAGTGGGTATGTACTAACTGTTATTGGTGTGTCTATGGTTTCAAAAATGGTAGTCTGTATTTTAGAGTGGGTGTATCAAAGGTTATATTAGGGTATGAGGAGGTGCATCAGATTATCACATGGATGATGTCATCAGTGATGTCATTTGAGATGTCATCAGTGATGTCATCAGTGATGTCACTGACCATGTCATGAATGATGTAATATGTGACGTCATCAGCAGTGCATTGCGGGGGCGCGAGTTATAGTTAGCTGAACTAACTATCACAGACGAATTTCTCTGGTTTTGTACGAGTGAAATGTCCAACTAACTATAACGGCCCTGAAACCTGTGGTTTTTTCAGTGAATTTCTAAGATTTTTTAAATGCTAATTTCTAACTATAATGTCCCTGAAACCTATGGTTTTTTCAGTGAATTTCAAAGGTTTTTTAAATGCTAATTTCTAACTATAACGTCCCTGAAACCTATGGTTTTTTCAGTGAATTTCAAAGGTTTTTTAAATGCTAATTTCTAACTATGCCTGCAAAGGTAGGACATGTGAAGGAAGAGGAAGAAAAGCGCAGAAAGAAGCAAGACAAATGCAGAAAGAGGCAACAGAAGTCCAGAAAGACTAAGAAAAGTGCAGGAAGAAGCAAGAGATGTGCAGAAAGAACCAGCAGAGGAGCAGAAAGTCCTCCTGTGCCCCCAACTTTTTGCTGACGGGTACTGGTGGTAACTGACTCTGACTGGAGCCAGTGCTATGGTAAAAGACACTTAGAATACAGTGAAAACACCTACATACACTAGGTAACACTATGCATTGGGGTACCCCTGTGATTAGCATGATCTCCTCTGTATTTGCCATGAGTTAATGCCTGGGCCATTGCATGAGTACGTGCGTAGTGACTGGATGATTAGAGTGCTGCAAGGAGACTGCATGGTGAATTTATAAGTGCTGGGGTTTTGGCAGAGAGATTAGATAAGTATATGGTGCTGGCAGAGTGATTGGAAGAGTGCACAGGGAGTGACAGAGGAAATGCTGGACTGCATAGGTAGTGCTCTGGGGATTGTAGCAGTGCATGTGTTAGTGCCTGGGCCATTGCATCAGTACATGGGTAGTGAATGGATGATTACAGTACTATTAGGAGAGTACATGGTAAATGTATATGTGCTTGGGTTTTGGCAGACTGATTGGATAAGTACATTGTGCTGGCTGGGTGATTGGAGGAGTGCATAAGTAGTGACAGGCAGATTACTGGACTGCATAGGTAGTCCTCAGGGGATTGTACACTACATCTGTTAGTGCCTGGTTCATTTCATAAACACATGGTTAGTGACTGGATGATTAGAGTGCTGCAAAGATACTACATGGTGAATTTATAAGTGCTTGGGTATTGGCACAGTGATTGGATAAGTATACAGTGCTGATAGGGTGATTAGAAGAGTGCTCACGGAGTGACAAGGGGAATGCTGGAGTGCATAGGTACTGCTCTGGGGATTGTAGCAGTAAATGTATTAGTGCCTAGGCCATTGCATGAAGAGTGCACAGGGAGTGACAGGGGGATTGCTGGACTGCATGGGTAGTGCTCTTGGGATTGTAGAACTGCATGAGTTAGTGCCTGGGCCATTGCATGAGTACATTGGTAGTAACTGGATGATTAGAGTGCTGCAAGGAGAGTGCATGGTGAATTTGTAAGTACACATGTACTCATGTAATGTCCCAGGCACTAATACATTCACTGCTACAATCGCCAGAGCAGTACTTATGCACTCCAGCATTCCCCCTGTCACTCAGTGAGCACTCTTCCAATCAACTTATCAGCACCGTGTACTTATCCAATCACTGCTCCAATACCCTAGCACTTATAAATTCACCATGTACTCTCTTTGCAGTACTCTAATCATCCAGTCACTAACCATCTACTTATGGAATGACCCAGGCACTAACAGATGTAGTGCTACAATCCCCTGAGGACTACCTATGCACTCCAGCAATCCCCCTGTCAGTCTTTGACCACTATAGGTGTTATAGTTGTTTGGATTAGTACATGGTAGTGGCTGGGTGACTGGAGGAGTGCACAGGGAGTGACAGTGTGATTGCGGGACTGCATGGGTACTACCTGGGATATTGAAGGAGCAAATAAGAAGTATGTAAGTGGTTAGAGGACTGTATGGGTAGTGCATAGGGGATTGTAGCAGTGATCAGTTAGTGCCTGGATCATTGCATGAGTACATAGCTACTGACTGAAACATTAGAATACTGCAAGGAGAGTGCCTGAGTGAATTTATAAGTGCTTGGGTATTGGCGGAGTGTTTGGATTAGTACATAGTAGTGGCTGAGTGACTGGAGGAGTGCACGGGGAGTGACAGGGTGATTGCTGGACTGCATGGGTACTACCAGGGGAATTGAAGGAGCGAATGAGAAGTGTGTAGGTGCTTAGAGGACTGCATGGGTAGTACACAGGGATTGTAGCAGTGCATGAGTTAGTGCCTAGTTCATTGCATGACTACATGGGTAGTGACTGGATGATTACAGTACTGTAAGGAGAGTACATGGTGAATTTATAAGTGCTTGGGTTTTGGCGCAGTGATTGGATAAGGACATAGGACTGGCTGGGTGATTGGAGGACTGCATAGGTAGTAACAGGGAGATTACTGGACTGCATAGGTAGTCCTCAAAGGATTGCAGCAGTGCATGTGTTAGTGACTTGGTCAGTTGCATGAGTACATGGGTAGTGACTGGATGATTAGAGTGCTGCAAGGACAGTGCATGGTGATTTTATAACTGCTAGGGTTTTGGCGGAGTGATTGAATAAGTACATAGTGCTGGCTGGGTGATTGGAGGAGTGCATGGGTAGTGACAGAGGGATTTCTGGAGTGCATGGGTACTACCTGGGTAATTGGAGGAGTGAATCAGTAGTGTGTAGGTGGTTAGAGGTCTGCATGGGAAGTGCTCAGGGGATTGTAGCAGTGCATGTGTTAGTGCCTGGGCCCTTGCATCAGTATATGTGTAGTGACTGGATGATTACAGTACTATAAGGAGAGTACATGGTGAATTTATAAGTGCTTGGGTTTTGGCGCAGTGATTGGATAAGGACATAGGACTGGCTGGGTGATTGGAGGAGTGCATAGGTAGTGACAGGCAGATTACTGGACTGCAAAGCTAGTCCTCAGGGGACTGTAGCACTACATCTGTTAGTGCCTGGGTCATTGCATAAACACATGGTTAGTGACTGGATGATTAGAGTGCTGCAAAGATACTACATGGTGAATTTATAAGTGCTTTGGTATTGGCACAGTGATTGGATAAGTATACAGTGCTGACAGGGTGATTAGAAGAGTGCTCACGGAGTGACAAGGGGAATGCTGGAGTGCATAGGTACTGCTCTGGGGATTGTAGCAGTGAATGTATTAGTGCCTAGGCCATTGCATGAAGAGTGCACAGGGAGTGACAGGGGGATTGCTGGACTGCATGGGTAGTGCTCTTGGGATTGTAGCACTGCATGAGTTAGTGCCTGGGCCATTGCATGAGTACATGGGTAGTACCTGGATGATTAGAGTGCTGCAAGGAGAGTGCATGGTGAATTTGTAAGTACACATGTACTCATGCAATGTACCAGGCACTAATACATTCACTGCTACAATCGCCAGAGCAGTACCTATGCACTCCAGCATTCCCCCGGTCACTCTGTGATCACTCTTCCAATCACCTTGTCAGCACTGTGTACTTATCCAATCACTGCTCCAATACCCTAGCACTTATAAATTCACCATGCACTCTCTTTGCAGTACTCTAATCATCCAGTCACTAACCATGTACATATGGAATGACCCAGGCACTAACAGATGTAGTGCTACAATCCCCTGAGGACTACCTATGCACTCCAGCAATCCCCCTGTCAGTCTTTGACCACTATAGGTGTTATAGTTGTTTGGATTAGTACATGGTAGTGGCTGGGTGGCTGGAGGAGTGCACAGGGAGTGACAGTGTGATTGTGGGACTGCATGGGAACTACCTGGGGAATTGAAGGAGCAAATAAGAAGTGTGTAAGTGGTTAGAGGACTGTATGGGTAGTGCATAGGGGATTGTAGCAGTGATCACTTAGTGCCTGGATCATTGCATGAGTACATAGCTACTGACTGAAACATTAGAACACTGCAAGGAGAGTGCCTGAGTGAATTTATAAGTGCTTGGGTATTGGCAGAGTGTTTGGATTAGTACATAGTAGTGGCTGAATGACTGGAGGAGTGCACGGGGAGTGACAGGGTGATTGCTGGACTGTATGGGTACTACCAGGGGAATTGAAGGAGCGAATGAGAAGTGTGTAGGTGGTTAGAGGACTGCATGGGTAGTACACAGGGATTGTAGAAGTGCATGTGTTAGTGCCTGGATCATTGCATGACTACATGGGTAGTGACTGGATGATTAGAATACTGCAAGGAGAGTGCATGGTGAATTTATAAGTGCTTGAGTTTTGGCGCAGTGATTGGATAAGGACATAGGACTGGCTGGGTGATTGGAGGACTGCATAGGTAGTACAAGGGAGATTTCTGGACTGCATAGGTAGTCCTCAAGGGATTGCAGCAGTGCATGTGTTAATGACTGGGTCATTGCATGAGTACATGGGTAGTGACTGGATGATTGCAGTACTGTAAGGAGAGTACATGGTGAATTTATAAGTGCTTGGGTTTTGGCGGACTGATTGGATAAGTACATTGTGTGAGAAGTTGGCCTGGTATATGCTGTCCACTAATTATAGTGGGCACCTTGCACCAGTCCAAACAACCCCTTATTGGAGATAGGTTAAAGACAACCTTTATTGAAAGCTATCCTAGTGGTAGCTATGGAGAGCAGCCTTCAGGCTAAGTCTTGAAGGAATGTAAAGCAGCTTGTTTTACCAGTCTATAATCTCTTGAGTGACCAAATGAAGAGGACCACACCAGGTATATATTTAAAATATATGTATTTAGTCTTAAACACACCCCTCTAGTCTATTTATGAGGCTAGAGTTCGAAGTACATAAGTTACAAGTCGAATATCAACAGTAATAGCACAAATACACGTTTGAGCCCTAGGGGCGTACCAAACCATATACCAATAAAGTGGTATAAGAACCACGACTGAGCTAGACACAAGGCCTAGAGCCTGTAGAAGTGCTTGGACCACAAGGAACCACCCAAGGTAGTGACACAGGGGACCCACGGGGGACGCGTGCAGTGTTAGAACACAGCCGCGAATCACCGTTAACTTCTATGGGGAAAGTCGCGGTTAGATTTTTAAAAGGAAAGGACACTTAGAGGAGGACTTGGAGCAAACCCCTTTAGAACTAGGTTGTTCTAGAGTTAATACCCATGGGAGCACCGTAGTACTCGAGTTACCTCACCCAGGGAAGCCGGGTGCATAGGTGTCTTTTGGTGTCGGGTTTCGTCGTTGTTTTCAATGGCGATCTGCTGCAGCGGGCTGCTGGCGACCAAGTCGAAAGTGTCCGGGTGGATCCAAGGGTGGATCGAAGATCTGAAGAACCTGAAAGCAGAGGGGACAGAGTCTGGGTCACTAGGCAGTGACCAGGAAGGCGATGAGCAGATGCCCACCGATGTCGGGTGCTTCAGGTAGGTTGACGGTCGTCTTGACTCTTCAGCCACGAGGTCCAGCAGGTGTCAACGAGAACCAGGAGCTGGATTCAAGCTGTCCCATGATGTCTGTCAATTGCTGCGGTGTTGGCGACCGGATTGGACCCAACAAGCTTTGGCAACGGCAAGTCAGGTGGAAACAAAGAAAGGACGTTGATGCAGACTAGCAAGGTCTGGGGGACTCACCCAGTGAGGGTAAGTCAGGGCACGTCTGGAGCAACCAGGAAAGCCCAAGCAGAAGAAGAGTTACCTTCGGGAGGGCCCACTAGCCAACGGACTAGCGACCGCGAAGGAGCCTCAAGTGGATGCACTTGGAGCTGGCTTACAGGACACTCGTGGAGTGGAGGCCAGTGATCTTCGGTGCAGTCGGTGCTGGAGGTAGGGGCTACTTGGAACCCAAAGCACAATTTCGTGGAAGACGAGGAAGAGGATGCACTTGCAAAAGTTCTCGGTGTCCATGGGTCATGGTCCCACGTTACCCACGACAGCTACGGGCCTCAGCTTCGCTGGGAACTCAGGGCAGCCTCGGGGAAGTCTGGAAATCTACCTCTGGTATTGCAAAGACTTCGGCGTCCGGCGGGAGCTTCAGCGATGCAGACCAAACAATTGCTTCTTAGGTGCCTGCCAAGCAGGGGAGTCACTCCTTGAGCCCAAGGGAGATTCTTCAGTCCTCTAATCTTGTAGTAGAGCGTCGAAGGTCCAGGATTCGGCTTCAGAGTTACGTCCAGGGTAATCTAAAGTCCAAAGGACTGGGGTCCCATACTTATACTAAGTTAGGGGGTTGGACATACTCTGGGGACCCACCTATGGGAGGGTCAGGGAAGAGGGGTGGTTACACCCATTCCCTTTGTCCAGTTTCACACCAGAGCAGGGGCAGGTAGCCCCTGCAACCGGTTTGAACTGGGCTATGCACAGGGACACCAAATGTGCCCCCAGTGCAGGACTTCAAATCACCAGAGAGTGCTCCCTCCCAGCCCCAATACACATTCTCCTGTCTGGGGAGGTGGTTACACTTCCCTGCGACAGGAAACCTATTGTCCAGGCCTCCCCTGCCGGAGTTTCAGTCAGCAGCAGGAGGCCAGACCAGTGTCTGTGGCAGCGGCATCCATTTTGTGATGCCAGGGCTCTGTAAAGTTAATACCGGGTAGCCCGGTGTGTACATGTCTCTCCCTCTAGAAGGGTGGAATGCTACCCCCGCCACCAGAACTGGTGGGGGGGGGTAGTATTCCAAGATGTTTGACACCAAACACAACATGTTTTGGTGCAGCCAGTCCAAAGTTAGCATTGTACCGCGAGGATATAATGCACTTAAGAGTATATGGTCAGGCTGTACCACAAACAGCATCAGAGGAGGGACTCCGAACGCTGCAGAGGGGCTCTGCTCATGCAGGGGCACCCTCTCACATAAAAACCAAGCACTCTGCCCTCAGGATTGGTAAGGCCTGCCATAGGAGTGACTTATAGGTTTATATGTGTGTGCAATGGTAGTGATATAGGTAGCCTATATCACAGTAAGGGTGCATGCACCACCTTACCCAGGCTGCAGTAGCAGACCTGTGGTGTCATTTTGGCTGGCCTTCCAGGGGCGGCATAATACATGCTTCAGCCCCTGGCAGGCCTCTGGGGTACCTATGCCCTGGGTACATAGTATACCATTTACTAGGGACTTATAAGGGCACTCCAGATTCCAATCAAAGATGTACCTATGGTACATGGAAACCATTTTAGAGAGGAAGCAGCTAGGCTGGGGTTCTGATTAGCAGGGCCCCAGCCAGACTAAAGTCGAAAAACAGTGAAGCATCAGCAAAAAGTGGGGGTACCCATGTGAAGCAGATCCTACTCTCCTACACAACCCCCCCCAAATGCAGGGACATTAAACTAACCTTGACCAGTTAAGTCTTCATGTTCTAAGTGGAAATACCTAGAGAGTCCATCTGCATTGGCATGGTTACTCCCAGGTCTATGTTCCACTGTAAAGTCCATCCCCTGTAGGGAAATGGACCACCTAAGCAGTTTGGGGTTTTCACCCTTCATTTGTTTTAGCCATAAGAGGGGCTTATGGTCTGTTTGAACAAGGAAGTGAGTACCAAAAAAGTATGGCCTCAACTTCTTCAGAGCTCAGACCACAACAAAGGCCTCCCTCTCAATGGCTGACCAACGTTTCTCTCTAGGGGTTAGCCTTCTGCTAATAAAAGCTACTGGCTGATCCTGACCTTCATCATTCAATTGTGACAGTACAGCCCCTACCCCCAATTGAGATGCATCTGTTTGGACAATGAACTTCTTGGAGTAATCAGGACTCTGGAGAATGGGAGCAGTGCACATGGCCTGCTTCAGGTCATCAAATGCCTTTTGACAGCTAGCTGTCCACTGAACCTTTTTGGGCATTTTCTTGGAAGTTAAGTCATTCAGGGGTGTCACTATTGATCCATACCCCTTGACAAATCTCCTATAGTACCCAGTCAGGCCTAAGAAGGCTCTCACCTGAGTCTGGGTAGTTGGAGCAACCCAGTCCATGATGGTCTGGATTTTGCTCTACAATGGTTGAACCTGGCCTCCACCCACAAGGTGGCCCAGGTACACAACCTGACTCTGCCCTATCTGGCACTTGGTGGCCTTGATAGTGAGGCCTACCCTTTGCAGGGCCTCTAAAACATTCCTTAGGTGGACCAGGTGATCCTCCCAGGTGGAGCTAAAGACAGCAATATCATCAAGATAAGCTGCACTGTAGGCTTCCAGACCTGTGAGAACTGTATTCACCAACCTTTGGAAAGTGGCAGGTGCATTCTTCAAACCAAAGGGCATTACCACAAATTGATAATGCCCACTAGGGGTTGAGAATGCTGTTCTTGGCTTTGCATCATCAGCTAGCCTGATCTGCCAGTAGCCAGCTGTTAGGTCAAATGTGCTTAGATACTTGGCTGAGGCCAAAGTGTCTATTAGCTCATCTGCCCTGGGTATTGGATGGGCATCAGTCCTAGTGACTGCATTGAGACCCCTGTAGTCCACACAAAACCTCATCTCTCTTTTCCCACCACTGGTGTGAGGTTTTGGCACAAGGACCACTGGACTAGCCCAAGGGCTATCTGAGGGTTCAATAACTCCCAAATCCAACATTTTCTGGACTTGTGTCCTGATACAGTCCCTGACATGGTCAGGTTGCCTATACATCTTATTTTTAATAGGCAGACTGTCCCCAGTGTCCACTTCATGAGTGCACCAGGTGGTCTGACTTGGAGTCAGAGAGAACATATGTCTGTACTGATTGAGCACCTGTCTGCAATCAGTTTGCTGCTAAGCAGTGAGGCTGCCTGCCAAGGCTACACCATCCACTGACCCACCATCAGGGTTCTGTGAGAGCAGGTCAGGGAGTGGGTCACTCTCTTCCTCCTGTCCCTCATCAGTAGCCATGAGCAAGCCCATGTCTGCCCTGTCCACATATGGTTTCAAACTGTTGACATGGAGAACCCTGTGGGGACTCCTGGGTGTTCCTAGGTCTACCAAATAGGTAACCTCACCCTTCTGTTCAACAATGGTATGGGGTCCACTCCATTTGTCTTGGAGAGCTGCTGGGGCCACTGGCTCCAACACCCACACCTTCTGTCCTGGCTGGTAAACAGTCAGTACAGCCTTTTGGTCATGCCAGGCTTTTTGGAGTTCCTGGCTAGCCTCAAGGTTTTTAGTTGCCTTTTTCATGTATTCAGCCATCCGGGAGCGGAGACCAAGTACATAGTCCACTATGTCCTGCTTTGGGGGCTTGAGAGGTAACTCCCATCCTTCCTTCACCAAGCACAAAGGACCCCTGACAGGGTGACCAAACAAAAGTTCAAAAGGGCTGTAGCCAACCCCCTTTTGAGGCACCTCCCTGTATGCAAATAAAAGGCAGGGCAAGAGTATGTCCCATCTTCGCCTAAGCTTCTCTGGGAGCCCTTTAATCATGCCCTTCAAGGTTTTGTTGAATCTCTCAACTAAACCATTGCATTGTGGGTGATAGGGTGTGGTGAACTTGTAAGTCACTCCACACTCCTTCCACATTGCTTTCAAGTATCCAGACATAAAGTTTGCACCCCTGTCTGATACAACCTCCTTAGGGAAGCCCACTCTTGAGAAAATTCCCAGGAGGGCTCTTGCCACCACAGGTGCTATAGTGATCCTAAGGGGAATAGCCTCTGGGTACCTAGTGGCATGGTCCACCACCACCAGGATAAACCTGTGCCCAGATGCTGTTTGGGGATCCATGGGACCAACAATATCAATCCCCACTCTTTCAAAGGGAACCCCCACCACAGGTAGTGGTATCAGGGGGCCTTTGTGGTGCCACCTGCCTTCCCACTGGCTTGGCAGGTTACACAGGAGCGACAAAACTCCTTGGTGTCTTCAGACATGTGGGGCCAGTGAAAGTGAGGGACAATTCTGTCCCAGGTCTTATTCTGGCCCAGGTGACCTGCTAGGGGAATATCATGGGCTAGGGTCAATAGGAAGCCCCTGAACTTCAGAGGTATAACCAACCTCCTGGTGGCACCAGGCTTGGGGTCTCTACACTCTGAGTACAAGAGTCCATCATCCCAATACACTTTATGGGGACCACTAGCATTCCCAGCAGCCTCAGCAGCAGCCTGCTGTCTGAGGGGTTCAAGAGAGGGGCAGCTCTGCTGCTCCTGGCTCAGATCTGCCCTGGAAGGGCCCCCTGTCCCCAAGAACTCAACCTGGTCAGGCTCAAGCTCCTCTGGGACAGTTCCTTCCTCAGGAGTGAGATCATCTCCCTCAAGAGGCTGATCTTCCTTCTGAGCCAAGGGGGAAGGCACTGCCTTAACCCTACTACTCCTCCTCTTGGATGGCACTTTGTCCATTGTTCCAGGATCCAAGGCCTGTTCAGTGTTAGACATTTTGCTCTGTGACCTGGTCACAGCAAACACATCTGCAGGGATCCCCAGCATTTCTGCATTGGTCCTGAGCTCCACTTCTGCCCAAGCTGAAGTTTCTAGATCATTGCCAAGCAAGCATTCGACTGGTAGGTTTGCACTCACCACAACCTTCTTAAGGCCAGTTACCCCTCCCCAAGAGAAGTTAACAACTGCCAGAGTATGGTCTGTTCTGAAATTGCTAGCATTGGTCACTTGGTACATTTCACCAAGTAGAATCTGCCCAGGATCCACAAGATCTTGTGTCACCATAGTGACACTTGTTCCTGTGTCCCTAAATGCCAAAGCCTCTTTTCCATTTATTAATGGCTGTTGCCTGTACTTGCCCAGATTACTGGGACTCACAGAAGAGGTCACATCCATGCCTCCATCACAGACTAGGACAGCCTGAGTGAGTTCTCTGACTAGGCCAGAGCTCATCTCATGACCCAGGGTCAACCCTACTAAACCCTTGGCTTGTGTACTCCCACCACCAATTGTAACTGCACTAGGGGGAACAGGTGCCTTAGGGGCATTGGTGGGGGCTGGAATAGAGTCTTTGGACTTGGTGCAATCACTGGTCCAGTGTGTCTTTTGCTTACAGACTTTGCACCATGGTTTCTTTTGGCCTTTTCCCTTGTTAGACTGTGAATCCCCACCTGAAGAAGATTTTTGGGGGCCTTGTGAAGACTTCTGGTCTTTACCCTTCTCCCCACCCTTGTCAGAGTTCTTAGAATCTTGCTTCTTTGGGTCACCACCTTGGTTCTGTACCTTCTGCCTCACCCTGGTTCTGACCCATTTGTCTGCCTTCTTTCCCAATTCTTGGGGAGAGGTCAGATCAGAGTCCACCAGGTACTGATGCAACAGCTGATTTTGACAGTTATTAAGAATCTTCTCCCTCATTATAAGATTGTACAATCCTTTGAAGTCACATACCTTACTGCCTAGTAACCAACCTTCCAGAGCCTTAGCAGAACAATCAACAAAGTCCACCCAGTCCTGTGTCTGTGCCTTTTGGGTCTCTCTGAACTTTAACCTGTATTGTTCAGTGGTTAGGCCAAACCCATCTATCAGTGCACTCTTCAGGACTTGGTAATCATCAGCATCCTCTTCTCTTACAGTGAGGAGCTTGTCTCTACCTTTGTCTGCAAAGGAGAGCCATAAGATTGCTGCCCACTGCTCCTGGGGGACCCTTTGTACTTTACAGGCCCTTTCCAATGCAGTTATCCATTTGTGGATGTCATCTCCACTCTGGTAGGGAGGCACAATCTTATTCAGGTTTCTATGGTCACAAGACCTTTCCCTATCTCTGGGGAAATTGCTGCCACCATGGGACTCTAGTCCCAACTTTTTTCTTTGTCTAAAAAGATCTAGGGACTCCCTGTCTATAGCCAACTGCTGTTTTCTGATCTCAAGCTGGGCTTGTTCATACTGAAGCAGTCTCTTTTTCCTTTCATGAGAGGATTCCCTCCTATGAGAGGAAACAGAGGTCCCTACTGAGGTGCTAGAGTGGTTAGATTCCCTGAGGAAGATCTTGCCCTTCTAGGCACACTCACAACTCTTCCTGGTGGGACAAAGGGGAGGTCAGTCTGATCCTCCTCTTCCTCTGCAGGAGTAGCTGGATTGTCCAGGTCAAGGTCATTGTCACCTTCCTGGCCAGTTTCAGAGGGCAGGTCCTGGGCTGGTTCCTCCCTGGCCCCTTCCTCAGCTTCTGCCCCACCCTCTCTGTTTACCCCTTCAGACCCTAAGGGTCTTCTGAGATCATCTAACAGGAGTACCTCTATGAGGCGTTGGGTGTTGGCACTTTTGCCTGTCTTCAACTTCCTAGCAGTGCTTAATGCTCTCAATTCCAAGAATGGGAGATTATCATACTTGGAGGGAAGAAGCCCATTGGCTTCTGGCAGGGACCCACTGGTTCCTGGCCCTGAAGACTTTACTAGTGTGGTGTGGTGTATTGCACTACCTACTCTAGTGTGGCCTACTAAACTCTCTTGAGTTGTAGAAAGGGTGTGCTAGCCCTTAACACACAACTCTAAGTTCAGTAGAACTTACTGTATCCTAAGCTTGAATTATATGTACCTAAGGTACCTTTAGTGGTTTTCAGTTGATCAATTCAATTGAGATTATCTGGTAAAACAATAGCAAGCTGGAATCCCACCGCTGCCACCAATGTGAGAAGTTGGCCTGGTATATGCTGTCCACTAATTAAAGTGGGCACCTTGCACCAGTCCAAACAACCCCTTATTGGAGATAGGTTAAAGACAACCTTTATTGAAAGCTATCCTAGTGGTAGCTATGGAGAGCAGCCTTCAGGCTAAGGGGCCGATTCCGATCCCGGTCGGAGGCGCACCCAATACCATTCGGTCGGGAAAAAAGCCATGCGAAAGCCTGTTTCCCGACCGATCCGTACAGCACACCGAATGAGTAAGTACGATGCGCACAACAGCACAGAATCCGGCCGAGCCGTACTCACCCAAACCAGGTCCTGTTCCCCGACCGAGGCGAATCCGGAAACGCCGAATCGAGTCGCACGGAAGGGAAAATGCAGCTCCGTCCGGCCGAACAAGTACGATGCGCTTCCCGTACGCGCCGAACCGTCGCTACGCACGGCACGTCAAAGCATCCGGGAGAGGCGCACATAAGCTCCGATTCGCGCCACAACACGATCCACGGCTACGAGACGAACACGCCAGCGACGAGGACGAGGCGAAGCGACGAGGACGACGCGAAGCGACGAGGACGACGCGAAGCAACGAGAATGACGAACGACACGAACCAACCATGAATCCCTTCATCCCGATCATACCAATATTCTACATTTACTACCGGAACAGGCACGGACGCGTACGGCGCAGAAGGTAAGTCAGACACCAACCACAAAACACATACAACACGTACACGACACATCACACACACACAGAGGGATGCAGAATATACTTACACCAGCAACAGCAGCACCATAGGGGCGGGATGCCCATCACCAATGCCACATATGCACACAGGGGCCTGAATGCACACCACCACCCCTACCCAGGGGGGGAGGATGCCTACCACTACTACCACCCTCACCCAGGGGGGGCTGGATGCCTACCACCACCCTTAGCCAGGGGGGGCTGGATGCCTACCACTACTACCACCCTTAGCCAGGGGGGGCTGGATGCCTACCACTACTACCACCCTCACCCAGGGGGGGCTGGATGCCTACCACTACTACCACCCTGAGCCAGGGGGGTTGGATGCCTACAACTACTACCACCCTGAGCCAGGGGGGCTGGATGCCCACCACCACCCTTAGCCAGGGGGCTGGATGCCCACCACCACCCTTAGCCAGGGGGGCTGGATGCCTACCACTACTACCACCCTCACCCAGGGGGCTGGATGCCTACCACTACTACCACCCTTAGCCAGGGGGCTGGATGCCTACCACCACTACCACCCTCAGCCATGGGGGTGCCAGATGCCTACCACTACTACCACCCTCACCCAGGGGGGGCTGGATGCCTACCACCACCCTTAGCCAGGGGGGGCTGGATGCCTACCACTACTACCACCCTCACCCAGGGGGGCTGGATGCCTACCACTACTGCCACCCTCACCCAGGGGGGGCTGGATGCCTACCACTACTATCACCCTCACCCAGGGGGGCTGGATGCCTACCACTACTACCACCCTTAGCCAGGGGAGCTGGATGCCTACCACTACTACCACCCTCACCCAGGGGTGCTGGATGCCTACCACCACCCTTAGCCAGGGGGGCTGGATGCCTACCACTACTACCACCCTGAGCCAGGGGGCTGGATGCCTACCACTACTACCACTCTCACCCAGGGGGGCTGGATGCCTACCACTACTACCACCCTTAGCCAGGGGGGCTGGATGCCTACCACTACTACCACCCTCACCCAGGGGGCTGGATGCCTACCACCACCCTTAGCCAGGGGGGCTGGATGCCTACCACTACTACCACCCTGAGCCAGGGGGGCTGGATGCCTACCACTACTACCACCCTCACCCAGGGGGGCTGGATGCCTACCACTACTACCACCCTTAGCCAGGGGGCTGGATGCCTACCACTACTACCACCCACACCCAGGGGGCTGGATGCCCACCACTACTACCACCCTGAGCCAGGGGGCTGGATGCCTACCACCACCCTTAGCCAGGGGGCTGGATGCCTACCACTACTACCACCCTGAGCCAGGGGGCTGGATGCCTACCACTACTACCACCCTCACCCAGGGGGGCTGGATGCCTACCACTACTACCACCCTTAGCCAGGGTGGTGCCAGATGCCCACCACCACTACCACCCTTAGCCATGGGGGTGCCAGATGCCTACCACTACTACCACCCTCACCCAGGGGGGGCTGGATGCCTACCACTACTACCACCCTTAGCCAGGGTGGTGCCAGATGCCCACCACCACTACCACCCTTAGCCATGGGGGTGCCAGATGCCTACCACTACTACCACCCTCACCCAGGGGGGGCTGGATGCCTACCACCACCCTTAGCCAGGGGGGGCTGGATGCCTACCACTACTACCACCCTCACCCAGGGGGGGCTGGATGCCTACCACTACTACCACCCTCACCCAGGGGGGGCTGGATGCCTACCACTACTACCACCCTCACCCAGGGGGGGCTGGATGCCTGCCACTACTACCACCCTTAGCCAGGGGGGGCTGGATGCCTACCACCACTACCACCCTTAGCCATGGGGGTGCCAGATGCCTACCACTACTACCACCCTCACCCAGGGGGGGCTGGATGCCTACCACTACTACCACCCCCACTCATAGGATGGACAATGCATGACACAACCAGCACACCACAACCTAGGGAATGCAAGAAAAAGACATCCCCCCAACACCATGACAAGCGTGTGTAGACTGTGTCAAATGCCTACAACACCGAACATGACTTTGAACATACAATGTGACCCCCTAGCACATGTGCCACACATATATGTGTGTGGCACCCACAATGCAAGCAGGCCATGACCATTGTGGCAATGGGGTCCAAACCCCCATCATCACAGTGACCAAAATGTAAGTGTGGGGTCCATAGCTGAAGCACATTTTGAACATTGTGGCAATGGGGTCCAAACCCCCATCATCACAGTGACCAAAAGGTAAGTGTTGACAAAGAAAGAGGTGCAACTGCCAAACTGCATGGATGATTCCTGGTCACAGAACAAAAAACACATCAGTGGCAAAGTAGTGTATGTGTCCCATTGCAACATAAATTGGGGGAGCCAAATACTGCAGTGCAAATAAGACATACCTTTGGCCATGTGCAGACAAACAACACCCATGGGGGCTGACACCGTCAACATTCATCAATGACACAATGACAGAAGTGACCATCAGAATGCAGACCCACATATTTGCACCAATGGGCACACAAATGCAGATACCCTGTGGAGACTGCAGATGTGAGGTGAACAGATACCATACCATGGCAGCAATGGGACACACAAACCATGATCATTGTGCTGACCGATGACCTAGGAGTCCCAGGGACAGCAGGGGAAACCCACCAAACTACATACAGCCAATGGCACACCCAAGATATGCCAATGCAGTGGTGCAGATGCACAAACACAAACAGGAAGACCCACACTGCACATCATACACAACAGGTGAGGGGGGTGCCAGTGTCCCCAGGCAACCACACAACACATGAGGAGACCTGAATACCAATCATACAGATGTGCATACAGTGCCACACAAAGGTAACTCATGGATCCAAATCCCCTATGTGGGCAAGCAGGCATTGTCAGATGAGAGGGAGCACAAATCACACATGTCACACAGGCACGTAGGGACAGCAACTGACACAGCAAGACACAGACACACCACAGCACCACCCCCAGGGCCCCCACAATGTGGTGACCCTGGGCTGCATTACAATCCCACTGTGATGACAAAGCTAAATGTCGTTCACACTGTGAACCACAGTCATGTGTCCTGAGCAACTAACTACCATCACACCTACACAAGCACAAATCAATCAGCATGGCCAGTAAGCCAAGGCCAACATGGAGGCAGGGGCCTAGCCGGGCAACAACTCTCATCTGCACACACTCAACACCACACCCCTCGACCTCCAACAATGTGCAGCAGTGAAGTACACATGCACTGGTGACATTGCACATGCACCCATGACTATTCCAGGGTGGTGGGTGGGAACCAAGGTGCAGAAACACATCACACATGGCCACTCAACAAGACTCCTGAATGTCTGACACACTGCACACTACGCTGTACATGGACATGACGGCAATACCACACCAACCAATGGGATCCCAGCCACAGTCACACACCAATGAAGAAGCCAAGGTCACCCACAAAGAACACACATAGACAACAACCAACATTGCAGCCCGGACCCTGAGGAGTGCCAGCAGTCACACACACAACGTGTCACAATCACTGAAAGATAACACAAACTGGAAATCACATGACAGGGGCAAACAACAAGTGCCAAGGGGAAACCTGACTGTGACCCATCTGCGTCTGCACACAAACTCAGCCCTGACAGCAAACACACCTATGGGTGACACCCTGATGACCAGTAATGTGCCATGCACCCACATCACAGAGAACCCAGGGAGAAGACTTTGGGGGAACATAGGTCAACTCAGCTAGCATCACAAACAGGTACAACACTAGGGATCACAGCATGCACAGCTAAACGTAAGTGAACACACAGACATGCACATACAACACACACCTTGGGCGCAGGCAATGTCACAGGAGTACACACTGCCATGAGGGGACTCCACTCCTGTGTGAGGAAAGCTGTGCCATATGTTGCCTCAGTAGGGCCCCATCATGTCAGCTGAGCACTTGGTCACACAATAAACAATTAGCACCAAATGAGGGCTCCTGTCACATCAGCCTGGTCATGGAAGTGCCAACGGAATCATCAGCACAGATCCAACACACTTGTATAGCAATGTTGCACTGACAACACAGATGAGTCCTTCCCCATTGATGCCCAAACCTGCATGTCCAGTGGAGATGGCCACACGGTCAGGGAAGTAGACGAATTGAACAATGGCAGGCACAACAGATGTGCAGGGGTGGAAGCCACAGATTTGAAATAGCTAATCTAAGTAGGAAATCCCATTGCCAAATACTGAACACATGACACCCTCAGATGCTGCTATGGATGACATGGATACACCACAGGATAGGACACATTCCCCCTGGACCACATGGGTTCCTGCACAGTAACACTTCATTATCATGAGACCAAATATCACCATCACTGCAGCAAGGGCATGGTTAGCATCATCAACAACATGTACATCAGAAGCATAAGCACTAGAGAACAGAAAGTTGCTTTATTCAGCATATGTGTGGAATGAAAACAAAGTCCAGAAAAAACACAAAGGCCAATGGCCAGTCCATTGTTAAAGTCCAAACAGGGTGACAGTGGCAGATGTCACCCTACGCATGCCTGCACAAAACCAGGGACAATCCACTAGGAGGGGCAACCGGGGGGTAGGCCAGGCACCGCAGGGACAGGATCAGGGCTCACCAGGAGGAAGCAGGGAAGGGGTGGTGGGTGCTGGAGAGCCACTGACAACTGCAGTGGAGGTGTCTGACATGGTGTGTGCCGGCACAACTGGGGGGCATGACTCAGATGTTGTGGGTGCCGGCACGACTGCAGTGGACCCTGCAGATGGAGTGGGCAGGTCCGCCACTGCAGTGCCCAAGTCAGACAGGGTGGTAGTGGACTCCACTGCAGTGCCTACCACCAGGGGAGGAGAATGGGGAACAGGCAAGGTGGGCTGGACAGAAGGGGAGGACACCCTCACCACATCAGTGGCACAGACAAGCGCAGCGGGGGTGTGGTGCCGGGAGAGCAAGTGCCAGGGGAGAAGGCCGGATCCTCTTGGGGATGGTATATCTGTGGGTGGGGGAACCTGGGGCAGGGTGTGGTGGGGGCACCGGTGGAGTGGGGGCCTGAGGGATGGAGGAAGGAGACCTGGTGCCTGAGCTGCAGGGCGGCGGCGGGGTCTTGCTCTTACCACTCCGGGGGACTTGCGGGTGGGGGCCTCAGTCTGTCTGCGCCTGGGGGAGGGTGTCCGGGGGTGAGGGGCACTCTGCTCCGTGTGGGGGCTTCCTCTTCCCCTGGATGCTGGAGCAGCTGGATCGGAGGGGAAGAGGCCGAGGTCACTGAGGAAGAGGCGCTGGGTCTTTGGGGTTGCAGGTGAGGCAAGGGAGGGTGTTTTGGAGGGAGAGGCAACTGAGGACTGCGCAGTGCTCGTGGATGCGTGTGTGTGTACCAGGGCCCCATCCCCTGTGAGTCTGGTTTCAGTCCCCTGACTGTGCGTGCGTGTGCGTTTTGTTTGTGGCGTGTGTGTCTGTGTGCTGGATGTGTGTGTGCTGGTGTGTGCCTGTGCCGGTGTGTGTGTGCTTGGGACGGGTAAGGTGCTGGGGAGTGTGGATGGAGCAGAGGCAGGAGGGGTGAGGGACTGTCTGAGGAGGGACACTGCTGCCGTCAGGGAGGAGTCCATGGACCTATTGCCCCTCTGTAGGTCAGACATGCCCGATGAGATGCCCTCCATGAACGACACCAGCTGAGTCAACAGAGCGGTGTGCGCTTGGAGGACACTCAGCATGGCTGTCTGCCCTACATGGAGCTGGCGAAGGAGGTACACAGACTCCTCACTCAGGGCAGCAGGGGACACAGGGGCAGGGGGTGCGGTGCCTGGCCCAAAGGAGACACGCTCCCGAACATGGGAGCCTCCACGGACCTGGGGAATGGGAGCCGATGGGAGGGCGGTGGTGGTGCTGGTGGTGGCGGGGACAGCAACACTAGCTGGGGTGTGGTGGCTGCTGACACCCGCCTCCATAAGGGAGTCATCCTCCGAGTTGCTCTGGTCCTCAGCTGAGGTGGATGGTGCTGAGGACTCCTCGGTGTGGCTCCTCTCGCCCTCCGTGCCACTGGGTCCCTCCGACCACTCCTCGGCTGCTGACCCAGTCTGGCTCTCCGGCTCCTCCTGGTCCATGGAGCTGTCCCCTTCCGTGGCCGTGGATGTATCTGCAAACAATGGGGAAACAGACAGACATCAGTCACCTGCACCAAACGCACACCACTGTGAGCACAGCACATTACAGAGCAAGCCCTGGCATCATTAGTTGTACATTGCTAAAAGTGCCCTAACTGAACAGGAGAAGCCAATTGTCAGTCTGATGCCAACCATGGCACTCACATCCCACATGGCCTTGCACCCATCTGTCTGGTGTCTGTTGGATGGCAACACCCCAGTGTGGACACATGCACCAAGTACACAGTAGTTGGACAGTGCAGAGGACACGGTGTGGCATGTGGACATGCACACATCACAGCTCTTGCCACTGAGTCAGTACAGGTTTCCGGATGAAAGGGATGCCCAGAGTCAAATAGGAAATGCATGTGATGCATACCAGCGACAGACACCATGATGCACCCATGTCCTGATAGCCATCGCCACAATGGTGTGCATGTAGCACATGTCACTCCCCTGCAGGATCACCAATAAGTAGACACATGCCATGGCGGAGGTATGACTGCTAAGTCATACATCACTGTCTCAGTGATGTATGACTTGGCAGCCAGACAACAACACTCTGCACTGTGTCACAATAGTAGGTCATGGGGAATGCAAGTCCTGGAGCTGCACAAGTGCACATGTACATCCCCCACACAACACATCATCTTAACCCTTATCTGTCCAGGTCATACCTATTGGACATATGGGAAACCTGTGACACTACCCTCTGAACCTGAGCCCCTCACAATCTGCTGTGAATCAGGAACAGCTGCCTGAACTTCACATTCGCATACCCCAGTCTGCACGGGCAGCTGATCAAACACCTATGTGACACACAAGTATCGTCTCCTATGGTCACATCTCCAGGGGCATGCTGAGCCCCTACCAAGAAACACCCCAGCAGTCCTGGCAACTAATCCACAGCACACTGACACAGAGGCAGACACCTGAGGGGTCAAATCACTGCGCACAATGTGTCAGCTGATACACGGGAGTGGGAGTACAGAGTGCATTGCATGGCCTGGAGTAGGCATGACTGTCCTGCCCCACATGAATGAGGGATGAGCCCTGGACAGTGGATAGCTGGCTATGTATGTGTGACACACGTAATCTGCACACTCCTGGGGCCCAAACATTGTTCCCACCCGCTGCATGGGCGTGTGCCACATACCCCAGGCACATGTGGTGGCTCAGCTCAGCAAGTGGACCGCATATCAAAGCAACACGCAGATTACATGTCCGAACACAGGCGTAGTGTGAACAATGGACCCACCCATGATGCCCACAACAGAGTTAGGGAAACAGATGCTGTCCCCCACCTTTAGTGAAGCAAACTGCAAGGACACAGTCCCAAGTGACACAATTCCCTGAATGTAAGGGCCACACCTGGGTATCAGATGAGCAGTGGGCAGTGCACAATAGAGGGACATGGCTCCTGGACAACATGACTGCTGCACTGTGGCAGTTGAACCAGGCCAGAGGAGGGCACAAAGCATGTAATACAGAGTTCACAGTGCAGTCTTTGACTCACCCCTCCTTGCTGCTGTCTGGCCTTCAGCTGCCCATCCAGGTCTGGAAACACCACCGCCAGGATCTGGAGCATGTGGGGGTCAGGGTCCGTGTTCCGCCCCTCCTGCGAGGAGGCGACAGCTTCAGCTGGACCCGTGCAATCCTCCGGGTCCAGCCCGAAGGTCCTGCCACCTCTTCTGGCAGTTGCGGATCCGGCGCTTGTAGACCCCCACGGACCGGACAGCCCAGACGATGTCCTTCCAGATCTCCTGCTTCCGATGGGCATTAACCTGTCAGGATGACAAAGTGAAAAGGCCATTACTACACATGCAACATATCCGTGCATGACACAGTTGTATATACATGTCTCAATCACAGGGGCACATGATGTACACAGGCAGTGCAAAGCTGCCCATGGACAGTTTGCCAGACGTCACTACATGGTATCATTGCATGGGAAGTATAACCTTGTTCAAATGCACAGTCACTGCACCATACCTGTCCAGTGCATGTCACTACACACTATGGGGGGTGACAACTACTCAGTGAGCCTGCTAGCCAGTGGCGTGCAGACTTTCAGCCTTGCTAGTCAGACAAAATGCACATTCAGAAAGGCAGTGCACAGAACACTCACCTGCTCCCCTGGTGTCCCATACAGCTTGCTGTACTGTGGAAGTAGGCTGTCCAGCAGGGCCTGGTTCTCCTCAAGGCTGAAGGCTGGGGCTCTCTCCACAGTACGTGCCATTGCAGGGTCCAGAGGGGCAGAGACAGCAGCAGTGCAGTGGCAGATGTCGTCCTGGAGCATGTAGTGCAGGCAAGTACAACGCGTACCCGCACACATTGAATGCAATGGGCCGGCCGGGGGCACCGATCAGTCCATTGCAGTACAACGCGTACAGGGGTACAACGCGTACCCGCACACATTGAATGCAATGGGCCGGCCGGGGGCACCGATCGGTCCATTGCAGTTCAACGCGTACAGGGGTACAACGCGTACCCGCACACATTGAATGCAATGGGCCGGCCGGGGCACCGATCGGTCCATTGCAGTACAACGCGTACAGGGGTACAACGCGTACCCGCACACATTGAATGCAATGGGCCGGCCGGGGCACCGATCGGTCCATTGCAGTACAACGCGTACAGGGGTACAACGCGTACCCGCACACATTGAATGCAATGGGCCGGCCGGGGGCACCGATTGGTCCATTGCTGTTCAACGCATCACTGTACATGTGACTGGCATATGTCAGCATGCCTGTCTCAGATGGACATATGCCAGCCACAGATAGCTCCCAGGGAGTGAGGGGCACACCTACATCACGACAGCCTGTCCAAACTTTATCCTAAGGCATGTAAGGCTGCATTTCCTATTGTGTGTATGTTGGTGTACATGTTGTCCTGTGGGTGTCACCTGTGGGCAGCCACCCCCAGGCTGTGCACGTGTTCATGGGGACAGGATCCTGGGTGTTACGTGTACATGACCACTGTGATGTGCAACTGTTCATATATGTGCCATGGTCACATTTCACGGTGGTGTATGTGTATGTCATGTCACATACCCCCTGAGTCCCATGTGGGACGGTATGTTTGAGCCAGGGTGTCCCAGTGGCACAATAGTGATGGTCCTCCACAGTCTTTGTACATGTAGTGTTTACGGTGTCTCTGATTTCATGTGCACAATGGGAGACAGTCTCCACATCCACGTTGTGTGTGCATGGACTTTGATGTTGTGCGTGTGTGTGTCACAGACGTCCATGTCTGTCCTGCCGTGGCAAGTGGGACCACTACCTGTGGGGGTCATGGTTGTTTTGCTGTGGTGTATACATGATACTCCATGTAATGCCAGTGTCCATGTGGCAATACAGGGTCCCTGGGAATGTACCTGTCGTTGAGCTGTGGTGCCTGGGGCACATCTGTCCTCACATGTCACTGTGGGGGTGATTGTGACACGGCAGCAGGAGATGGGAACTGTGACACGGCCTCATGATATCCAATGGGCCAACCTGGGACTAATTGATGCCACTTGTTGGACCGTGTTGACAGATGTTGGCCATGTATGTACCATACATGTCCTTACGGAACTGCACACTTCATGTAGTTGTGCCTCATAATGATGTGTGTTGGGATATTGAGTGTGTTCAATGCCGCATATGTGGGGTGACTGACAATCTTGCTTACTTCTCCTCTGCACTGCAGGGCTCCTGCTGTCCATCGACCATTCCCAGACCTGGCAACGATGGTGGAACGGGACAGCATCCGACGGTACCGCTTCACCAGGCAGCTGATTGAGGATTTGGCAGTGCAGTTGTCCCCACATTTGCAGCCTGGCCGGCCGTATCCTACAGCGCTGACCCCCAAGGTGAAGGTGATGGCAGCCCTACACTTCTTTGCCACCGGTACCTTCCAACATACTGTGGCGACTGCTGGTGGGATGTCACAGACCATGTTGAGCCGTGTGCTCCGCGATGTTTTGGCGGCAATGTTGCTATTCCTGAACCAGTACATCTATTTCCCTAGACTGCGACGACTCACTGATGTGAAGAGTGACTTTTATGCCCTGGGGAGGATGCCGCATGTCATTGGCTCCATTGATGGGACACATGTGGCTTTGGTACCACCACAGGCCCAGGAGCAGGCCTACCGTTACCGCAAGCACTACCACTCGGTCAATGCACTGGTGGTGTGTCTTGCAGACATGACCATCACACACGTGTGTGCCCGTTTCCCTGGTTCAGCACACGATGCCTTTGTGATGAGGAGTAGTCGCATCCCCAGGATGATGGCACAGATGCAGAACCAGCGTGCCTGGCTTGTCGGTGTGTACTGACTTTGTGCCATTGTGTGTGATCTGATCTGTAGTATTCCGCCCACTTTTCCAAGTCAGCTAATGTGCACTTGTCTGTCCGTAGGTGACTCGGGATACCCCAACATGCCGTGGTTGCTGACACCCCTCAGGAACCCTGTGACACCAGCCCAGATGCGCTACAATGAGGCACATGGTCGGACCAGGAGAGTGATTGAGCGGACATTTGGTCTCCTGAAGAGCCGCTTCCGCTGCCTGGACAAGACCGGAGGGTCCCTCCCATATGCCCCTGCGAAAGTGTGCAAGATTATCATCGTCTGCTGCATGCTCCACAACCTGGCAGTGCGGAAGGAGTTGCCTCTCATCCAGGATGACAATGACCAACATCCGCCACCTGTGGAGGATCCTGGCCTGGACCACGATGCCAGTGACGATGATGATGATGATGATGAGGGTGATGTCCGCACACAGCTCATCACCAACTTCTTTAGCTGAATGTGAGTATCCTGAGGTGTCATGTCAATGATGTGAGTTGGCATGATATGTGTAGGTGGTGCTCTGGTGCTGTTGGAGTGTGTCCATGGGCTACTTGACTGGATGTGTGTTGCCATGTGTGCTTACAGGTGGGCTGTACTCCCCAACAGTGTTGACATGCTAACTTGGTTCTGGGTGGGTATCTTGTAACATGTATTGTGCATGAGTTTTGCTGTTCTGTCCTGTACTCCATTGCTTTTGACTGTGTGTCATTTCTGTCCTTCACAGGGTACTTTCAGATTTGTTTGGTCAACTGTGTCCACCGACGACGTGAGTGCACTTCCAGGCTGGTAGCTGTTGTGTCCCTACAGGTGATGTGCGCCACACCCATGGACTTCCTTCCGTCTACAGTTGTTGACTGTGTGCCCGCTGCCAGGTGGGATTACCTTGCATCTTTAGTGGTTACGACATGTTGCAACTGTGTAATAAACCTGTGCTTCACTTTGTGATGTGCGTTGTCTGTGGTCACACATTTAACTGCCATTTGCTTACTGCACCTATGGGCTACTTGACTACAACTGGGAATGGGTGTGGTGTCTGTGCATTGCACCGTCTTCCCTGGCAACATCAGTGTAGGCAATGAGTCAGATGGCCTAGGTGTGTATGTGTTGTGTAGCCCTGGTGGTGTGTCTCCCTCATATGTGTCACGTTGCCTTTACTCACATGCCTGTGTTGTACTTGCTGTTGCAGTTCGCATACACAGTGTAATTTTGCAGTTCATCATCCCCATAACAGCACCCACGTTGGAATCACAACAGAGGCAAGTATGGTGTATTAGTGTGTTTATTGTGATACATCTGTGTGAATAGTGCATAGGATGGGTAGTGCTGTACATAAATCTTGCAATCACAAGTTCCTAGGTGAATTGAAAGTCCTGGTAGACAGAATCCCCAGTATCGGGGCCACAGTTGTCTGACACATTGGTCCAACTTGTACTCCCCATGCAATGTGTGGGAGTAGTGTTGCCGTCAACAGGGTGAACAGTCTGTGCACAAAGGTGAACATCCAGAACAGGTTCAGGCTTCCTGGGAGTTGCGCTTGGCCATCGGCCTCTCACTTGCCCCTCTTCGGACGACCCTCTTCTTGGGGGGCCCCTCAAGTACAGGCTGCTGCGGTGCAGGGGACTCTCCGCCAGAGTCATCCTCCCTCCCTGTGGCAGTTGCAGTTTGGGCAGCACCAGATGTTGTTGGCACACAGGGAGGTGTGGACTGGTTGCTGTTCATCTGGCGGAGGCATTGTAAAATGTCCCTGTGCACCGCCGTCATCTCATGCAGTGCATCCCACTTGGACTCCACGCGGGACATGTGTGAGTCCACGCGGGACATGTGTGACTCCACGTGGGACATGTGAGAGTCCAAGCGGGCATGATGGGCAGCCTGTTGCTGTTTCATGTCTCTGAGGAGCCCCACTACCTGGCTGAGGTCTCCGGTGCTGGACTGGTACGCATCAGCTATGCGTACCAGTTGTGGGTCAACATGCACACCAGCAACCTCTGCAAGCAGCGACCTCTGTCTCCCACCCCTCCCACCACCCCTGCTGACATGTGCAGTGCGTGCAGTGGCATGCACAGATGACCCTGGTCCACCTTGGGGTTGGTGGTGGTGGTGGTGTCCATGGCCCCAGGTTGGTCCAGGGTCCCTGTGCTGGTATTGCTCCTTGTTCTGTCCATGTCGGCAGGGATGGTATTTGTGTTGACAGTCGTTGGAGGGGTGGGTGCAGGGGTGCAGCTGGTGGTCCTGCTGGTGCTGCAGCTGGTGGTCCTGCTGGTGCTGCATGTAGACTTGCACCGGATGTGCCAGGTTGGTCTTCTTCGTCCGAGGAGGGCAGAGGCTGTACGACACCAGTGAGCTCCACATCCTCTTGAGCCTGGGACTGGGACTCCTCAGCGTCTGCTGCTGTGTCCCCATCATCACCTGTTTTTGGGAGACACACACAATGTATGTTATGTTTCTGCAGGCATCAATGGTTGACACACATGACAGTTGTGCTGTGCCTCTGGGTGCAGGCCTGTACATTGCATTGTCCTAAGTCGTCACAGTCAGGGGTTGATATTGGTGTGGCACATTGTCCTGCATTATTTGGGCATTTCTATGTATTTGTTGGGGTGAGAACATGGTCTGCATTGGTTGTGTTTGGTTGACAGCCGGCCCTCCTTCCCACCCACCCAGCCAGTCAGTTATCCCACCATGGACTGTGCATGCATTGCAGGGAGTGGAAGTTGTCTCTCAGGATGTCAGTCAGTGGTGTCCTGCTGTTTGTTGGTGCACA
This sequence comes from Calotriton arnoldi, assembly GCA_963921515.1. Classification (NCBI taxonomy): domain Eukaryota; kingdom Metazoa; phylum Chordata; class Amphibia; order Caudata; family Salamandridae; genus Calotriton; species Calotriton arnoldi. The sequence continues at coordinate 430,520 of CAWUFW010005608.1, read as the reverse complement.
GTTGCCAGCAGGGCCTTGTGCTCCCCACAGCAGTAGCCAGTGTCAGCCATCTTGTGAGTCCTTCTCCACTCCCTGTGATGTGAGCATGGTTCAGGGTGGTGTTGATGGGACAGTTGTGGGGGTGACCAATATCAGTGACTGCCACTCCCATCATGCTATTGCCTCCACCCCACTTGCCAGCATTCCCATACTTACTTGCTTTTGTGGGGAGTTCAGTGTGTGTGGGTGTGAGGGCAATGGCAAGATGGCTGACAGTGGTGTCCTGCTGTTTGTTGGTGCACAGTTGCCAGCAGGGCCTTGTGCTCCCCACAGCAGTAGCCAGTGTCAGCCATCTTGTGAGTCCTTCTCCACTCCCTGTGATGTGAGCATGGTTCAGGGTGGTGTTGATGGGACAGTTGTGGGGGTGACCAATATCAGTGACTGCCACTCCCATCATGCTATTCCCTCCACCCCACTTGCCAGCATTCCCATACTTACTTGCTTTTGTGGGGAGTTCAGTGTGTGTGGGTGTGAGGGCAATGGCAAGATGGCTGACAGTGGTGTCCTGCTGTTGGTTGGTGTGCAGTTCCCAGCAGGGCCTTGTGCTCCCCACGACACAGCAACAGTGTCAGACATCTTTGATGGGCCTTTCCACTCTCTCTGGGATGTGCATGCGTGAGTGTGAGCTTGCTGGGCCATGTGGTGGGGGATGTAGAGCTGTGACTACGACTCCCATCATGCTATTGCCTCCACCCCCTTCCCAGCATGCCCATGCTTCCTTCCTTTTGACTCTGCTTCCCTGTGGGGTGGGCTGGCTGTGCTGACAGGATGGCTGGGAGTGTTGTCCTGGCAGTTGTTTGGCTAAAAGTCCCAAGAGTGTCCCTGTGCTTCACACAACATAACCCAGGGTGGTGGTTCTTTGTGGGATCTTGAGTTAGGATGTGAGGCATTGCATTCTCCCAGGTGGGTTCTGTGGAGTTTGTGTTGAGGGGGGTGAGGGGAGGTGCTTGTGACTATGGTCAGTGCTGCAAGTCCTCCTTCCCACCCAGCCAGCCAGATATCCCACCATGCAACGTGCTTGCATTGCAGGGAGTGGAAGTTGTCTCTCAGGATGTCAGTCAGTGGTGTCCTGCTGTTTGTTGGTGCACAGTTGCCAGCAGGGCCTTGTGCTCCCCACAGCAGTAGCCAGTGTCAGCCATCTTGTGTGTCCTTCTCCACTCCCTGTGATGTGAGCCTGGTTCAGGGTGGTGTTGATGGGCCAGTTGTGAGGCTGAGCAATGTCTGTGACTACCACTCCCATCATGCTATTGCCTCCACCCCCTTCCCAGCATGCCCATGCTTCCTTCCTTTGACTCTGCTTCCCTGTGGGGTGGGCTGGCTGTGCTGACAGGATGGCTGGGAGTGTTGTCCTGGCAGTTGTTTGGCTAAAAGTCCCAAGAGTGTCCCTGTGCTTCACACAACATAACCCAGGGTGGTGGTTCTTTGTGGGATCTTGAGTTAGGATGTGAGGCATTGCATTCTCCCAGGTGGGTTCTGTGGAGTTTGTGTTGAGGGGGTGTGTGAGGGGAGGTGCTTGTGACTATGGTCAGTGCTGCAAGTCCTCCTTCCCACCCAGCCAGCCAGATATCCCACCATGGAACGTGCTTGCATTGCAGGGAGTGGAAGTTGTCTCTCAGAATGTCAGTCAGTGGTGTCCTGCTGTTTGTTGGTGCACAGTTGCCAGCAGGGCCTTGTGCTCCCCACAGAAGTTGCCAGTGTCAGCCATCTTGTGTGTCCTTCTCCACTCCCTGTGATGTGAGCCTGGTTCAGGGTGGTGTTGATGGGCCAGTTGTGAGGCTGAGCAATGTCTGTGACTACCACTCCCATCATGCTATTGCCTCCACCCCCCTTCCCAGCATGCCCATGCTTCCTTCCTTTTGACTCTGCTTCCCTGTGGGTGGGCTGGCTGTGCTGACAGGATGGCTGGGAGTGTTGTCCTGGCAGTTGTTTGGATAAAAGTCCCAAGAGTGTCCCTGTGCTTCACACAACATAACCCAGGGTGGTGGTTCTTTGTGGGATCTTGAGTTAGGATGGGAGGCATTGCATTCTACCAGGTGGGTTCTGTGGAGTTTGTGTTGAGGGGGTGTGAGGGGAGGTGCTTGTGACTATGGTCAGTGCTGCAAGTCCTCCTTCCCACCCAGCCAGCCAGATATCCCACCATGGAACGTGCTTGCATTGCAGGGAGTGGAAGTTGTCTCTCAGGATGTCAGTCAGTGGTGTCCTGCTGTTTGTTGGTGCACAGTTGCCAGCAGGGCCTTGTGCTCCCCACAGCAGTAGCCAGTGTCAGCCATCTTGTGTGTCCTTCTCCACTCCCTGTGATGTGAGCCTGGTTCAGGGTGGTGTTGATGGGCCAGTTGTGAGGCTGAGCAATGTCTGTGACTACCACTCCCATCATGCTATTGCCTCCACCCCCTTCCCAGCATGCCCATGCTTCCTTCCTTTTGACTCTGCTTCCCTGTGGGGTGGGCTGGCTGTGCTGACAGGATGGCTGGGAGTGTTGTCCTGGCAGTTGTTTGGCTAAAAGTCCCAAGAGTGTCCCTGTGCTTCACACAACATAACCCAGGGTGGTGGTTCTTTGTGGGATCTTGAGTTAGGATGTGAGGCATTGCATTCTACCAGGTGGGTTCTGTGGAGTTTGTGTTGAGGGGGTGTGAGGGGAGGTGATTGTGACTATGGTCAGTGCTGCAAGTCCTCCTTCCCACCCAGCCAGCCAGATATCCCACCATGGAACATGCTTGCATTGCAGGGAGTGGAAGTTGTCTCTCAGGATGTCAGTCAGTGGTGTCCTGCTGTTTGTTGTTGCACAGTTGCCAGCAGGGCCTTGTGCTCCCCACAGCAGTAGCCAGTGTCAGCCATCTTGTGAGTCCTTCTCCACTCCCTGTGATGTGCGCCTGGTTCATGGTGGTGTTGATGGGACAGTTGGGGGGGGGCAATATGTGTGACTGCGACTCCCATGATGCTATTGGCTACACTGACTTGGCCAACATACACAGAATTCCTTCCTTTGAGTGTTCTTTACTGTGTGTTGGTGTTGTTGTGGTGGCTACATGTCTGGATGTGTTTGTTAGTTCTATTTGTGCCACTGCCTAGCTGTAGTTGTAGTTGTGTTTGTACATGTGATGGCACAGTTGGATGTGACTTTTTTGATGGCATGTGTTGTGTTTATCTGACTGACATACACATTTTGGGATGATTCTGTGCTGGTTGCTGTGTAATTGCTATGAGTGCATGGTTTGACTCTCCCCTTGACAGTGATGTGTGTGTGTTTTGTGGCAGAATATTGTGTACATTTGTTGTGTACTCACCAGGCTCTGGGATGTTCTCTAGTCCATATACGCTCACTGGCGGAAGGATGGCCCGCACCTTCTCCTCCCAGGGCCTGAGGTATATTGGCTTGGCAGGAGGGCCACTGCCGGTGTATTGCCTCAGGAGGTAGTCTTTCTTGAGCAGGTCCCGTACCCTCCTGCGCACGTCATACCACCTGTTCTGGATGTCGCTCTTTGTGCGCAGGCATGGTGATTGTGCGTTCACCCTGTTGATGATCCTCTCCCACATCTTGGTTTTCTGGGAGATGGGGGTCTGTTGGACCAGTGTGCCAAACAGCTGTGGCTCTACCCTGAGGATCTCGTCCACCATGACTTCCAATTCACAATCTAGGAACTTGTGATTCTTCTTGGGGGCATGGTGATGGGTGGTGATGGTGAGTGATGTGTGTGTTGGTGTGCAGGTGAGGGTGTGTGAGTGTGTGTTTTGCTGGGTGTATGTGAGGTAGGTATTTGTTGGTGTGCTGATGGTGTGTGGCTTGTGTGAGGGATGAGCTGTGGGTGTGTGGTTGCTGTCTCTTGGGTGCTGGCAGTGGAATGGCATTTGCAAAGGATCATGGTTGTGATTTGTGTCCTTTATATGGGTGGAGTTGTGGGTGTGTCTTTGTTCTCTGTCCCCACCCCCCAGTATTTATTGGCTTTGTAATTGCTTGTTTGGCCTTTTTTTGTGTGATTTTTCCTTTGTACTGTCTGTGCATGTTGGAAACGTTCTTGTGACCGAGTCGGACCCTGCATTTGTCTCGTACGGTGTTCTCCGTTTCGTTCACGCTGTGTTTGTGCAGTTTTGTATGCTGCGTACGCGTCGGTCGAGGTGTTTTGTGTTGCTTCGGCTCGGTTTTGTATGCGTGTCGGTCGTACGGCTTGTCCTCCGTCCGACTCGCTCGTGGTTTTCGCGCCTTGCATCGTACTTTGCGGTTTGGAGTTCGCGTGTACGTTTCGGTCGGATTTGTTCCGGGTGCGTGTCGGTTGGTTGGATTCGCGTGTTTTTCCGACCGGATTGCTGTTTTCCGTGCGGCTCGGTCGTACGACTTGGGTTCGGTACGTGTCGGTCGGATTTTGCACGCCTTGCATCGTACTTGGCGTGTCGGGCGCCACAGGTACGTGTCGGTCGGTATAATTTCCGGCTCCGAGTCGGTCGGTGCTTTTTCCGGCCCGAATCGGAATCGACCCCTAAGTCTTGAAGGAATGTAAAGCAGCTTGTTTTACCAGTCTATAATCTCTTGAGTGACCAAATGAAAGAGGACCACACCAGGTATATATTTAAAATATATGTATTTAGTCTTAAACACACCCCTCTAGTCTCTTTATGAGGCTAGAGTTCGAAGTACATAAGTTACAAGTCGAATATCAACAGTAATAGCACAAATACACGTTTGAGCCCTAGGGACGTACCAAACCATGTACCAATAAAGTGGTATAAGAACCACGACTGAGCTAGACACAAGGCCTAGAGCCTGTAGAAGTGCTTGGACCACAAGGAACCACCCAAGGTAGTGACACAGGGGACCCACGGGGGACGCGTGCAGTGTTGGAACACAGCCGCGAATCACCGTTAACTTCTATGGGGAAAGTCGCGGTTAGGTTTTTAAAAGGAAAGGACACTTAGAGGAGGACTTGGAGCAAACCCCTTTAGAACTAGGTCGTTCTAGAGTCAATACCCACGGGAGCACCGTAGTACTCGAGTTACCTCACCCAGGAAGCCGGGTGCATATGTGTCTTTTGGTGTCGGGTTTCGTCGTCGTTTTCAAAGGCGATCTGCTGCAGCGGGCTGCTGGCGACCAAGTCGAAAGTGTCCGGGTGGATCCAAGGGTGGATCGAAGATCTGAAGAACCTGAGAGCAGAGGGGACAGAGTCTGGGTCACTAGCCAGTGACCAGGAAGGCAATGAGCAGATGCCCACCGATGTCGGGTGCTTCATGTAGGTTGACAGTCATCTTGACTCTTCAGCCACGAGGTCCAGGAGGCGTCGACGACAACCAGGAGCTGGATTCGAGCTGTCCCACAACGTTTGTCGATTGCTGCAGTGTCGGCGGCCAGATTGGACCCAACAAGCCTTGGCAACGGCAAGTCACGTGGAAACAAAGAAAGGACGTTGATGCAGACCAGCAAGGTCTGGGGGACTCACCCAGTGAGGGTAAGTCAGGGCACATCTGGAGCAACCAGGAAAGCCAAAGCAGAAGAAGAGTTACTTACAGGAGGCCCCACTAGCCAACGGACTAGCGACCGCAAAGGAGCCTTAAGTGGACGCACTTGGAGCTGGCTTACAGGACACTCGTAGAGTGGAGGCCAGTGATCTTTGGTGTAGTCGGTGCTGGAGGTGGGGGCTACTTGGAGCCCAAAGCACAACTTCGTGGGAGACCAGGAAGAGGACGCACTTGCAAAAGTTCTCGGTGTCCAGGGGTCATGGTCCCACGTTATCCACGACAGCTACGGGCCTCAGCTTTTCTGGGAACTCAGGGCAGCCTCAAGAAAGTCTGGAAATCTACCTCTGGTGTTGCAAAGACTTCGGTGTCCGGCGGGAGCTTCAGCAATGCAGACCGGACAATTGCTTCTTAAGTGCCTGCCAAGCAGGGGAGTCACTCCTTGACCCCAAGGGAGATTCTTCAGTCCTCTAATCTTGTAGTAGAGCATCGAAGGTCCAGGATTCGGCTTCAGAGTTTTGTCCAGGGTAATATAAAGTCCAAAGGACTGGGGTCCCATACTTATACTAAGTTAGGGGGTTGGACATACTATGGGGACCCACCTATGGGAGGGTCAGGGAGGAGGGGTGGTTACACCCATTCCCTTTGTCCAGTTTCACGCCAGAGCAGGGGCAGGTAGCCCCTGCAACCGGTTTGAACTGGGCTATGCACAGGGACACCAAATGTGCCCCCAGTGCAGGAATTCAAAGCACCAGAGAGTGCTCCCGCCCAGCCCCAATACACATTGTCCTGGCTGGGGAGGTGGTTACACCTCCCTGTGACAGGAAACCTATTGTCCAGGCCTCCCCTGCCGGAGTTTCAGTCAGCAGCAGGAGGCCAGACCAGTGTCTGTGGCAGCGACATCCATTTTGTGATGCCAGGGCTCTGTAAAGTTAATACCGGGTAGCCCGGTGTGTACATGTCTCTCCCTCTAGAAGGGTGGAATGCTACCCCCGCCACCAGAACTGGCGGGGGGGTAGTATTCCAAGATGTTTGACACCAAACACGACATGTTTTGGTGCAGCCAGTCCAAAGTTAGCATTGTACCGCGAGGATATAATGCATTTAAGAGTATATGGTCAGGCTGTACCACAAACAGCATCAGAGGAGGGACTCCGAACGCTGCAGAGGGGCTCTGCTCATGCAGGGGCACCCTCTCACATAAAAACCAAGCACTCTGCCCTCAGGATTGATAAGGCCTGCCATAGGAGTGACTTATAGGTTTATATGTGTGTGCAATTGTAGTGATATAGGTAGCCTATATCACAGTAAGGGGTGCATGCACCACCTTACCCAGGCTGCAGTAGCAGACCTGTGGTGTCATTTTGGCTGGCCTTCCAGGGGCGGCATAATACATGCTTCAGCCCCTGGCAGGCCTCTGGGGTACCTATGCCCTGGGTACATAGTATACCATATACTAGGGACTTATAAGGGCACTCCAGATTCCAATCAAAGATGTACCTAAGGTACATGGAAACCATTTTAGAGAGGAAGCAGCTAGGCTGGGGTTCTGATTAGCAGGGCCCCAGCCAGACTAAAGTCGAAAAACAGTGAAGCATCAGCAAAAAGTGGGGGTACCCATGTGAAGCAGATCCTACTCTCCTACACATTGTGCTGGCTGGGTATTGGAGGAGTGCATAGGTAGTGACAGGCATATTACTGGACTGCATAGGTAGTCCTCAGGGGACTGTAGCACTACATTTGTTAGTGCCTGGGTCACTGCATAAACACATGGTTAGTGACTGGATGATTAGAGTGCTGCAAAGATACTACATGGTGAATTTATAAGTGCTTTGGTATTGGCACAGTGATTGGATAAGTATATGGTGCTGGCAGGGTGATTAGAAGAGTGCTCACGGAGTGACAAGGGGAATGCTGGAGTGCATAGGTACTGCTCTGGGGATTGTAGCAGTGAATGTATTAGTGCGTAGGCCATTGCATGAAGAGTGCACAGGGAGTGACTGGGGGATTGCTGGACTGTATGGGTAGTGCTCTTGGGATTGTAGCACTGCATGAGTTAGTGCCTGGGCCATTGCATGAGTACATGGGTAGTAACTGGATGATTAGAGTGCTGCAAGGAGAGTGCATGGTGAATTTGTAAGTACACATGTACTCATGCAATGTCCCAGACACTAATACATTCACTGCTACAATCGCAAGAGCAGTACCTATGCACTCCAGCCTTCCCCCTGTCACTCCCTGAACACTCTTCCAATCACCTTGTCAGCATCTTGTACTTATCCAATCACTGCTCCAATACCCTAGCACTTATAAATTCACCATGTACTCTCTTTGCAGTACTCTAATCATCCCGTCACTAACCATGTACTTATGGAATGACCCAGGCAATAACAGATGTAGTGCTACAATCCTCTGAGGACTACCTATGCACTCCAGCAATCCCCCTGTAAGTCTTTGACCACTATAGGTGTTATAGTTGTTTGGATTAGTACATGGTAGTGGCTGGGTGACTGGAACAGTGCACGGGGAGTGACAGTGTGATTGCGGGACTGCATGGGTACTACCTAGGGAATTGAAGGAGCAAATAAGAAGTGTGTAAGTGGTTAGAGGACTGTATGGGTAGTGCATAGGGGATTGTAGCTGTGATCAGTTAGAGCCTGGATCATTGCATGAGTACATGGGTAGTGACTGGATGATTAGAGTACTGCGAGGAGAGTGCATGGTGAATTTATAAGTGCTTGGGTATTTCCCAGAGTGTTTGGATTAGTACATAGTAGTGGCTGAGTGACTGGAGGAGTGCACGGGGAGTGACAGGGTGATTGCTGGACTGCATGGGTACTACCAGGGGAATTGAAGGAGAGAATGAGAAGTGTGTAGGTGGTTAGAGGACTGCATGGGTAGTACACAGGAATTGTAGCAGTGCATGTGTTAGTGCCTGGATCATTGCATGACTACATGGGTAGTGACTGGATGTTTAGAGTACTGCGAGGAGAGTGCATGGTGAATTTATTAATGCTTGGGTTTTGGCGCAGTGATTGGATAAGGACATAGGACTGGCTGGGTGATTGGAGGACTGCATAGATAGTACCAGAGAGATTACTGGACTACATAGGTAGTCCTCAAAGGATTGCAACAGTGCATGTGTTAATGACTGGGTCATTGCATGAGTACATGGGTAGTGACTGGATGATTAGAGTGCTGCAAGAACAGTGCATGGTGATTTTATAACTGCTTGGGTTTTGGCAGAGTGGTTGGATAAGTACATAGTGCTGGCTGGGTGATTGGAGGAGTACATGGGTAGTGACAGAGGGATTTCTGGAGTGCATGGGTACTACCTGGGTAATTGGAGGAGTGAATCAGTAGTGTGTAGGTGGTTAGAGATCTGCATGGGAAGTGCTCAGGGGATTGTAGCAGTTCATGTGTTAGTGCCTGGGCCATTGCATCAGTACATGGGTAGTGACTGGATGATTACAGTACTGTAAGGAGAGTACATGGTGAATTTATAAGTGCTTGGGTTTTGGCGGAGTGATTGGATAAGTACATTGTGCTGGCTGGGTGATTGGAGGAGTGCATAGGTAGTGACAGGCAAATTACTGGACTGCATAGGTAGTCCTCAGGGGATTGTAGCACTCCATCTGTTAGTGCCTGGGTCATTGCATAAACACATGCTTAGTGACTGGATGATTAGAGTGCTGCAAAGAAACTACATGGTGAATTTATAAGTGCTTGGGTATTGGCACAGTGATTGGATAAGTATACGGTGCTGACAGGGTGATTAGAAGAGTGCTCACGGAGTGACAAGGGGAATGCTGGAGTGCATAGGTACTGCTCTGGGGATTGTAGCAGTGAATGTATTAATACCTAGGCCAGTGCATGAAGAGTGCACAGGGAGTGACAGGGGATTGCTGGTCTGCATGGGTAGTGCTCTTGGGATTGTAGCACTGCATGAGTTAGTACCTAGGCCATTGCATGAGTACATGAGTAGTAACTGGATGATTAGAGTGCTGGAAGGAGAGTGCATGGTGAATTTGTAAGTACACATGTACTCATGCAATGTCCCAGGCACTAATACATTCACTGCTACAATCACCAGAGCAGTACCTATGCACTCCAGCATTCCCCTGTCACTCAGAGAGCACTCTTCTAATCACCTTGTCAGCACCGTGTACTTATCCAAACACTGCTCCAATACCCTAGCACTTATAAATTCACCATGTACTCTCTTTGCAGTACTCTAATCATCCAGTCACTAACCATGTACTTATGGAATGACCCAGGCACTAACAGATGTAGTGCTACAATCCCCTGAGGACTACCTATGCACTCCGGCAATCCCCCTGTCAGTCTTTGACCACTATAAGTGTTATAGTTGTTTGGATTAGTACATGGTAGTGGCTGGGTGACTGCAGGAGTGCACAGGGAGTGACAGTGTGATTGCGGGACTGCATGGGTACTACCTGGGGAATTGAAGGAGCAAATAAGAAGTGTGTAAATTGTTACAGGACTGTATGGGTAGTGCATAGGGGATTGTAGCTGTGATCAGTTAGAGCCTGGATCATTGCATGAGTACATAGCTACTGACTGAAACATTAGAATACTGCATGGAGAGTGCCTGAGTGAATTTATAAGTGCTTGGGTATTCCCCAGAGTGTTTGGATTAGTACATAGTAGTGGCTGAGTGACTGGAGGAGTGCACGGGGAGTGACAGGGTGATTGCTGGACTGCATGGGTACTACCAGGGGAATTGAAGGAGAGAATGAGAAGTGTGTAGGTGGTTAGAGGACTGCATAGGTAGTACACAGGAATTGTAGCAGTGCATGTGTTAGTGCCTGGATCATTGCATGACTACATGGGTAGTGACTGGATGATTAGAGTACTGCGAGGAGAGTGCATGGTGAATTTATAAGTGCTTGGGTTTTGGCGCAGTGATTGGATAAGGACATAGGACTGGCTGGGTGATTGGAGGACTGCATAGATAGTACTAGAGAGATTACTGGACTGCATAGGTAGTCCTCAAAGGATTGCAGCAGTGCATGTGTTAATGACTGGGTCATTGCATGAATACATGGGTAGTGACTGGATGATTAGAGTGCTGCGAGGAGAGTGCATGGTGAATTTATAAGTGCTTGGGTATTTCCCAGAGTGTTTGGATTAGTACATAGTAGTGGCTGAGTGACTGGAGGAGTGCACGGGAGTGACAGGGTGATTGCTGGACTGCATGGGTACTACCAGGGGAATTGAAGGAGAGAATGAGAAGTGTGTAGGTGGTTAGAGGACTGCATGGGTAGTACACAGGAATTGTAGCAGTGCATGTGTTAGTGCCTGGATCATTGCATGACTACATGGGTAGTGACTGGATGTTTAGAGTACTGCGAGGAGAGTGCATGGTGAATTTATTAATGCTTGGGTTTTGGCGCAGTGATTGGATAAGGACATAGGACTGGCTGGGTGATTGGAGGACTGCATAGATAGTACCAGAGAGATTACTGGACTACATAGGTAGTCCTCAAAGGATTGCAGCAGTGCATGTGTTAATGACTGGGTCATTGCATGAGTACATGGGTAGTGACTGGATGATTAGAGTACTGCGAGGAGAGTGCATGGTGAATTTATAAGTGCTTGGGTATTTCCCAGAGTGTTTGGATTAGTACATAGTAGTGGCTGAGTGACTGGAGGAGTGCACGGGGAGTGACAGGGTGATTGCTGGACTGCATGGGTACTACCAGGGGAATTGAAGGAGAGAATGAGAAGTGTGTAGGTGGTTAGAGGACTGCATGGGTAGTACACAGGAATTGTAGCAGTGCATGTGTTAGTGCCTGGATCATTGCATGACTACATGGGTAGTGACTGGATGTTTAGAGTACTGCGAGGAGAGTGCATGGTGAATTTATTAATGCTTGGGTTTTGGCGCAGTGATTGGATAAGGACATAGGACTGGCTGGGTGATTGGAGGACTGCATAGATAGTACCAGAGAGATTACTGGACTACATAGGTAGTCCTCAAAGGATTGCAGCAGTGCATGTGTTAATGACTGGGTCATTGCATGAGTACATGGGTAGTGACTGGATGATTAGAGTGCTGCAAGAACAGTGCATGGTGATTTTATAACTGCTTGGGTTTTGGCAGAGTGGTTGGATAAGTACATAGTGCTGGCTGGGTGATTGGAGGAGTACATGGGTAGTGACAGAGGGATTTCTGGAGTGCATGGGTACTACCTGGGTAATTGGAGGAGTGAATCAGTAGAGTGTAGGTGGTTAGAGATCTGCATGGGAAGTGCTCAGGGATTGTAGCAGTTCATGTGTTAGTGCCTGGGCCATTGCATCAGTACATGGGTAGTGACTGGATGATTACAGTACTGTAAGGAGAGTACATGGTGAATTTATAAGTGCTTGGGTTTTGGCGGAGTGATTGGATAAGTACATTGTGCTGGCTGGGTGATTGGAGGAGTGCATAGGTAGTGACAGGCAAATTACTGGACTGCATAGGTAGTCCTCAGGGGATTGTAGCACTCCATCTGTTAGTGCCTGGGTCATTGCATAAACACATGCTTAGTGACTGGATGATTAGAGTGCTGCAAAGAAACTACATGGTGAATTTATAAGTGCTTGGGTATTGGCACAGTGATTGGATAAGTATACGGTGCTGACAGGGTGATTAGAAGAGTGCTCACGGAGTGACAAGGGGAATGCTGGAGTGCATAGGTACTGCTCTGGGGATTGTAGCAGTGAATGTATTAATACCTAGGCCAGTGCATGAAGAGTGCACAGGGAGTGACAGGGGGATTGCTGGTCTGCATGGGTAGTGCTCTTGGGATTGTAGCACTGCATGAGTTAGTACCTAGGCCATTGCATGAGTACATGAGTAGTAACTGGATGATTAGAGTGCTGGAAGGAGAGTGCATGGTGAATTTGTAAGTACACATGTACTCATGCAATGTCCCAGGCACTAATACATTCACTGCTACAATCACCAGAGCAGTACCTATGCACTCCAGCATTCCCCTGTCACTCAGAGAGCACTCTTCTAATCACCTTGTCAGCACCGTGTACTTATCCAAACACTGCTCCAATACCCTAGCACTTATAAATTCACCATGTACTCTCTTTGCAGTACTCTAATCATCCAGTCACTAACCATGTACTTATGGAATGACCCAGGCACTAACAGATGTAGTGCTACAATCCCCTGAGGACTACCTATGCACTCCGGCAATCCCCTGTCAGTCTTTGACCACTATAAGTGTTATAGTTGTTTGGATTAGTACATGGTAGTGGCTGGGTGACTGCAGGAGTGCACAGGGAGTGACAGTGTGATTGCGGGACTGCATGGGTACTACCTGGGAATTGAAGGAGCAAATAAGAAGTGTGTAAATTGTTACAGGACTGTATGGGTAGTGCATAGGGGATTGTAGCTGTGATCAGTTAGAGCCTGGATCATTGCATGAGTACATAGCTACTGACTGAAACATTAGAATACTGCATGGAGAGTGCCTGAGTGAATTTATAAGTGCTTGGGTATTCCCCAGAGTGTTTGGATTAGTACATAGTAGTGGCTGAGTGACTGGAGGAGTGCACGGGGAGTGACAGGGTGATTGCTGGACTGCATGGGTACTACCAGGGGAATTGAAGGAGAGAATGAGAAGTGTGTAGGTGGTTAGAGGACTGCATAGGTAGTGACACAGGAATTGTAGCAGTGCATGTGTTAGTGCCTGGATCATTGCATGACTACATGGGTAGTGACTGGATGATTAGAGTACTGCGAGGAGAGTGCATGGTGAATTTATAAGTGCTTGGGTTTTGGCGCAGTGATTGGATAAGGACATAGGACTGGCTGGGTGATTGGAGGACTGCATAGATAGTACTAGAGAGATTACTGGACTGCATAGGTAGTCCTCAAAGGATTGCAGCAGTGCATGTGTTAATGACTGGGTCATTGCATGAATACATGGGTAGTGACTGGATGATTAGAGTGCTGCGAGGAGAGTGCATGGTGAATTTATAAGTGCTTGGGTATTTCCCAGAGTGTTTGGATTAGTACATAGTAGTGGCTGAGTGACTGGAGGAGTGCACGGGGAGTGACAGGGTGATTGCTGGACTGCATGGGTACTACCAGGGGAATTGAAGGAGAGAATGAGAAGTGTGTAGGTGGTTAGAGGACTGCATGGGTAGTACACAGGAATTGTAGCAGTGCATGTGTTAGTGCCTGGATCATTGCATGACTACATGGGTAGTGACTGGATGTTTAGAGTACTGCGAGGAGAGTGCATGGTGAATTTATTAATGCTTGGGTTTTGGCGCAGTGATTGGATAAGGACATAGGACTGGCTGGGTGATTGGAGGACTGCATAGATAGTACCAGAGAGATTACTGGACTACATAGGTAGTCCTCAAAGGATTGCAGCAGTGCATGTGTTAATGACTGGGTCATTGCATGAGTACATGGGTAGTGACTGGATGATTAGAGTACTGCGAGGAGAGTGCATGGTGAATTTATAAGTGCTTGGGTATTTCCCAGAGTGTTTGGATTAGTACATAGTAGTGGCTGAGTGACTGGAGGAGTGCACGGGGAGTGACAGGGTGATTGCTGGACTGCATGGGTACTACCAGGGGAATTGAAGGAGAGAATGAGAAGTGTGTAGGTGGTTAGAGGACTGCATGGGGTAGTACACAGGAATTGTAGCAGTGCATGTGTTAGTGCCTGGATCATTGCATGACTACATGGGTAGTGACTGGATGTTTAGAGTACTGCGAGGAGAGTGCATGGTGAATTTATTAATGCTTGGGTTTTGGCGCAGTGATTGGATAAGGACATAGGACTGGCTGGGTGATTGGAGGACTGCATAGATAGTACCAGAGAGATTACTGGACTACATAGGTAGTCCTCAAAGGATTGCAGCAGTGCATGTGTTAATGACTGGGTCATTGCATGAGTACATGGGTAGTGACTGGATGATTAGAGTGCTGCAAGAACAGTGCATGGTGATTTTATAACTGCTTGGGTTTTGGCAGAGTGGTTGGATAAGTACATAGTGCTGGCTGGGTGATTGGAGGAGTACATGGGTAGTGACAGAGGGATTTCTGGAGTGCATGGGTACTACCTGGGTAATTGGAGGAGTGAATCAGTAGTGTGTAGGTGGTTAGAGATCTGCATGGGAAGTGCTCAGGGATTGTAGCAGTTCATGTGTTAGTGCCTGGGCCATTGCATCAGTACATGGGTAGTGACTGGATGATTACAGTACTGTAAGGAGAGTACATGGTGAATTTATAAGTGCTTGGGTTTTGGCGGAGTGATTGGATAAGTACATTGTGCTGGCTGGGTGATTGGAGGAGTGCATAGGTAGTGACAGGCAAATTACTGGACTGCATAGGTAGTCCTCAGGGGATTGTAGCACTCCATCTGTTAGTGCCTGGGTCATTGCATAAACACATGCTTAGTGACTGGATGATTAGAGTGCTGCAAAGAAACTACATGGTGAATTTATAAGTGCTTGGGTATTGGCACAGTGATTGGATAAGTATACGGTGCTGACAGGGTGATTAGAAGAGTGCTCACGGAGTGACAAGGGGAATGCTGGAGTGCATAGGTACTGCTCTGGGGATTGTAGCAGTGAATGTATTAATACCTAGGCCAGTGCATGAAGAGTGCACAGGGAGTGACAGGGGATTGCTGGTCTGCATGGGTAGTGCTCTTGGGATTGTAGCACTGCATGAGTTAGTACCTAGGCCATTGCATGAGTACATGAGTAGTAACTGGATGATTAGAGTGCTGGAAGGAGAGTGCATGGTGAATTTGTAAGTACACATGTACTCATGCAATGTCCCAGGCACTAATACATTCACTGCTACAATCACCAGAGCAGTACCTATGCACTCCAGCATTCCCCTATCACTCAGAGAGCACTCTTCTAATCACCTTGTCAGCACCGTGTACTTATCCAAACACTGCTCCAATACTCTAGCACTTATAAATTCACCATGTACTCTCTTGCAGTACTCTAATCATCCAGTCACTAACCATGTACTTATGGAATGACCCAGGCACTAACAGATGTAGTGCTACAATCCCCTGAGGACTACCTATGCACTCCGGCAATCCCCTGTCAGTCTTTGACCACTATAAGTGTTATAGTTGTTTGGATTAGTACATGGTAGTGGCTGGGTGACTGCAGGAGTGCACAGGGAGTGACAGTGTGATTGCGGGACTGCATGGGTACTACCTGGGGAATTGAAGGAGCAAATAAGAAGTGTGTAAATTGTTACAGGACTGTATGGGTAGTGCATAGGGGATTGTAGCTGTGATCAGTTAGAGCCTGGATCATTGCATGAGTACATAGCTACTGACTGAAACATTAGAATACTGCATGGAGCGTGCCTGAGTGAATTTATAAGTGCTTGGGTATTCTCAGAGTGTTTGGATTAGTACATAGTAGTGGCTGAGTGACTGGAGGAGTGCACGGGAGTGACAGGGTGATTGCTGGACTGCATGGGTACTACCAGGGGAATTGAAGGAGAGAATGAGAAGTGTGTAGGTGGTTAGAGGACTGCATAGGTAGTACACAGGAATTGTAGCAGTGCATGTGTTAGTGCCTGGATCATTGCATGACTACATGGGTAGTGACTGGATGATTAGAGTACTGCGAGGAGAGTGCATGGTGAATTTATAAGTGCTTGGGTTTTGGCGCAGTGATTGGATAAGGACATAGGACTGGCTGGGTGATTGGAGGACTGCATAGATAGTACTAGAGAGATTACTGGACTGCATAGGTAGTCCTCAAAGGATTGCAGCAGTGCATGTGTTAATGACTGGGTCATTGCATGAATACATGGGTAGTGACTGGATGATTAGAGTGCTGCAAGGACAGTGCATGGTGATTTTATAACTGCTTGGGTTTTGGCAGAGTGGTTGGATAAGTACATAGTGCTGGCTGGGTGATTGGAGGAGTGCATGGGTAGTGACAGAGGGATTTCTGGAGTGCATGGATACTACCTGGGTAATTGGAGGAGTGAATCAGTAGTGTGTAGGTGGTTAGAGATCTGCATGGGAAGTGCTCAGGGGATTGTAGCAGTTCATGTGTTAGTGCCTGGGCCATTGCATCAGTACATGGGTAGTGACTGGATGATTACAGTACTGTGAGGAGAGTACATGGTGAATTTATAAGTGCTTGGGTTTTGGCGGAGTGATTGGATAAGTACATTGTGCTGCCTGGGTGATTGGAGGAGTGCATAGGTAGTGACAGGCAAATTACTGGACTGCATAGGTAGTCCTCAGGGGATTGTAGCACTACATCTGTTAGTGCCTGGGTCATTGCATAAACACATGCTTAGTGACTGGATGATTAGAGTGCTGCAAAGATACTACATGGTGAATTTATAAGTGCTTGGGTATTGGCACAGTGATTGGATAAGTATACAGTGCTGACAGGGTGATTAAAAGAGTGCTCACGGAGTGACAAGGGGAATGCTGGAGTGCATAGGTACTGCTCTGGGGATTGTAGCAGTGAATGTATTAATGTCTAGGCCATTGCATGAAGAGTGCACAGGGAGTGACAGGGGGATTGCTGGTCTGCATGGGTAGTGCTCTTGGGATTGTAGCACTGCATGAGTTAGTACCTAGGCCATTGCATGAGTACATGAGTAGTAACTGGATGATTAGAGTGCTGGAAGGAGAGTGCATGGTGAATTTGTAAGTACACATGTACTCATGCAATGTCCCATGCACTAATACATTCACTGCTACAATCGCCAGAGCAGTACCTATGCACTCCAGCATTCCCCCTGTCACTCAGTGAGCACTCTTCTAATCACCTTGTCAGCACCGTGTACTTATCCAAACACTGCTCCAATACCTTAGCACTTATAAATTCACCATGTACTCTCTTTGCAGTACTCTAATCATCCAGTCACTAACCATGTACTTATGGAATGACCCAGGCACTAACAGATGTAGTGCTACAATCCCCTGAGGACTACCTATGCACTCCAGCAATCCCCCTGTCAGTCTTTGACCACTATAAGTGTTATAGTTGTTTGGATTAGTACATGGTAGTGGCTGGGTGACTGGAGGAGTGCACAGGGAGTGACAGTGTGATTGCGGGACTGCATGGGTACTACCTGGGGAATTGAAGGAGCAAATAAGAAGTGTGTAAATTGTTACAGGACTGTATGGGTAGTGCATAGGGGATTGTAGCTGTGATCAGTTAGAGCCTGGATCATTGCATGAGTACATAGCTACTGACTGAAACATTAGAATACTGCATGGAGAGTGCCTGAGTGAATTTATAAGTGCTTGGGTATTTCCAGAGTGTTTGGATTAGTACATAGTAGTGGCTGAGTGACTGGAGGAGTGCACGGGGAGTGACAGGGTGATTGCTGGACTGCATGGGTACTACCAGGGGAATTGAAGGAGAGAATGAGAAGTGTGTAGGTGGTTAGAGGACTGCATAGGTAGTACACAGGAATTGTAGCAGTGCATGTGTTAGTGCCTGGATCATTGCATGACTACATGGGTAGTGACTGGATGATTAGAGTACTGCGAGGAGAGTGCATGAGTGAATTTATAAGTGCTTGGGTTTTGGCGCAGTGATTGGATAAGGACATAGGACTGGCTGGGTGATTGGAGGACTGCATAGATAGTACCAGAGAGATTACTGGACTGCATAGGTAGTCCTCAAAGGATTGCAGCAGTGCATGTGTTAATGACTGGGTTATTGCATGAATACATGGGTAGTGACTGGATGATTAGAGTGCTGCAAGGACAGTGCATGGTGATTTTATAACTGCTTGGGTTTTGGCAGAGTGGTTGGATAAGTACATAGTGCTGGCTGGGTGATTGGAGGAGTGCATGGGTAGTGACAGAGGGATTTCTGGAGTGCATGGATACTGCCTGGGTAATTGGAGGAGTGAATCAGTAGTGTGTAGGTGGTTAGAGATCTGCATGGGAAGTGCTCAGGGGATTGTAGCAGTTCATGTGTTAGTGCCTGGGCCATTGCATCAGTACATGGGCAGTGACTGGATGATTACAGTACTGTGAGGAGAGTACATGGTGAATTTATAAGTGCTTGGGTTTTGGCGGAGTGATTGGATAAGTACATTGTGCTGGCTGGGTGATTGGAGGAGTGCATAGGTAGTGACAGGCAAATTACTGGACTGCATAGGTAGTCCTCAGGGGATTGTAGCACTACATCTGTTAGTGCCTGGGTCATTGCATAAACCCATGCTTAGTGACTGGATGATTAGAGTGCTGCAAAGATACTACATGGTGAATTTATAAGTGCTTGGGTATTGGCACAGTGATTGGATAAGTATACAGTGCTGACAGGGTGATTAGAAGAGTGCTCACGGAGTGACAAGGGGAATGCTGGAGTGCATAGGTACTGCTCTGGGGATTGTAGCAGTGAATGTATTAATGTCTAGGCCATTGCATGAAGAGTGCACAGGGAGTGACAGGGGGATTGCTGGACTGCATGGGTAGTGCTCTTGGGATTGTAGCACTGCATGAGTTAGTACCTAGGCCATTGCATGAGTACATGAGTAGTAACTGGATGATTAGAGTGCTGG
This sequence comes from Calotriton arnoldi, assembly GCA_963921515.1. Taxonomy (NCBI): domain Eukaryota; kingdom Metazoa; phylum Chordata; class Amphibia; order Caudata; family Salamandridae; genus Calotriton; species Calotriton arnoldi. The sequence goes on along the minus strand of CAWUFW010005608.1, from coordinate 411,482 downwards.
AAGGAGAGTGCATGGTGAATTTGTAAGTACACATGTACTCATGCAATGTCCCAGGCACTAATACATTCACTGCTACAATCGCCAGAGCAGTACCTATGCACTCCAGCAATCCCCCTATCACTCAGTGAGCACTCTTCTAATCACCTTGTCAGCACCGTGTACTTATCCAAACACTGCTCCAATACCCTAGCACTTATAAATTCACCATGTACTCTCTTTGCAGTACTCTAATCATCCAGTCACTAACCATGTACTTATGGAATGACCCAGGCACTAACAGATGTAGTGCCACAATCCCCTGAGGACTACCTATGCACTCCGGCAATCCCCCTGTCAGTCTTTGACCACTATAGGTATTATAGTTGTTTGGATTAGTACATGGTAGTGGCTGGGTGACTGGAGGAGTGCACAGGGAGTGACAGTGTGATTGCGGGACTGCATGGGTAATACCTGGGGAATTGAAGGAGCAAATAAAAAGTGTGTAAGTGGTTAGAGGACTGTATGGGTAGTGCATAGGGGATTGTAGCAGTGATCAGTTAGTGCCTAGATCATTGCATGAGTACATAGCTGTTAGACCTGGCATCCTTGGTGTGGGTCTCCCTTCCATTTTTTATGAGGCCTCCTATGTTACTGATCTGTTTTTGCTGGTGTTAGATGCTTTGGGCACTGTGCCACTGCTATTCAGTGCCACAGTGCAAGTGCTCCCTATGATAAATTGTGTGATGGATTAGTGACTCCATGATTGGATGATTGGTTTACTTGTCAGTCCCTAGTACCGTGCACCGAGTGTGCCCAGGGCTTGTAAATCCAATGCCGCTGGTGGGCTTGCAGCACTGGTTGTGCCACCCACAGAAGCAGCTTGTAAAATGTGCCTCAGTCCTGCCATCGCAGAGCCTGGGTGCAGCGTAGGGCTGCCATGTCGACTTGGTGAGTGCACCCACTTACCGGTCCCTAAACCTTCCCTTTACTGCATGTTGGTCACCCCTAAAGTAGGCCCTAGGACAGGGTGCATTGTAAGTACAAGGTAGGACATGCCCTGGTGTGTGTGGCATGTCCTAATAGTGAATTACAGCCATTTTCGTTCTTCACTATTGCAAGGCTACCTGCTCCCCATAGGCCAGAATGGGCAGACTGACTATTACACCTTATAGTCAGAACTGACCCAGGGAACATGGTAGAAAAACGAATTTAGTATGCCTGAACTCAGAATGATAAAATACATCTTTTAGTGAAGTTGGTTTTAACATTCTGTGTTTGAAAATACCACTTTTAGAAAGTGGGTATTTTCTTGCCTAAACTTCCAAGCCTGCCTCTGCTAGGTTGTGTATTCCTTGTCTGGAGATTGAGTGACAGGGGCTGGGGGTGGCTACAGGAGACAGGGTGAGTCAGCACAGGGCTGAATAGAAAGATCTGCATCCAGAGTGGAGGGAGGAGTTGCACCTGGGTCTGAATAGGGCTGTGCCTGCCTTCCACAATGCTGGCTCCACCTCCTGCCGGGTGGCTGAGCACTCTGCCCCACATTCTGAAAGGAAAGAAGGAGTCAGAAAAACAAAGTGCTCCAGGACTGACCAGAACTGGTTTTGGACTAGGCAGAGGCCTCTCTGCCTTCAGAGAACAAAGAGAAACTGTGTATAAAAAGGGGACCCAGACCCCTAGGAAATTAGATCACTTTGGGAAACAAGAAGAAACCTTTGCTGAGGAGCGGAACCAAGAAGAAACTGAGGAGAAGACTATCCCTAAGCTAGAGGGATCTGCCTGCAGTGGTTGCCTGACTGCCAAAGGAAGGAGAAGGGACTTTGTGTGCACTTTTATTCAACTTGTAAAGGATCTCCAAGGGCTTGAGAAAAGAGCTTGCCTCCTGCTGAAGTCTCAGGGACAACAGACTTCAACCACCAGCTCCCCAAGAATCCTTTGGAAGTGCCTGCTGCTGTTTTGTGCCTTCTGAAGAGACTGCGAGTCGCAAGGAGCTGGAAGCGCGATTCAAGAGGGAGAAGCGTGTCGCCGTCGCAGCCGCTGCCGTCACATCACGGAGATGACGCCGCTGTAGCTGTCGCATTGCACCGCATCTCGAGAAACGTCCCGCAACACCGAAGAAGCGTGTCGCCGTCGCAGCCGCTGCCGTCGCATAGTAGATGTCGCCGCTGTAGCTGTCGCATTGCACCGCATCAAGAGAAGAGTCGCGCATCGAGGAAGAAGCGTGTCGCCGCCGCAGCCGCTGCCGTCGCGATCGTAGATGTCACCGCTGTAGCTGTCGCATTGCACCGCATCGAGAGAAGTGCCTCGCATCCACGGAGAAGCGTGCCGCCGCCGGAGCTGCTGCCGCCGCATCACGAAACAAGGGTGTCGCCGCTGCAGTTGTCGCGATCGAGCGGAAGCGCCTCGCAACGCCGGAGAAGAGGGTCGCCGCCAAAGCCGCTGTCGCCGCATCACGGAACAAGGGTGTCGCCGCTGCAGCTGACGCATCGAGTCGAGACTTCTCGCAACATCGGAGAAGCGTGCCGCATCAGGAAGAACTTGACGCCTTTATTTCTTTGCACCAGAACTTTGTCGCATCTCCATCTCTGCAACACTTTCGTTGTAGAAACGTGACGCATCGTAAGGTACATTGACTCAAAGTGTCGCATTTTAAGAACTTAAGAGAACTAAGCTAAACCTACCATTTTAAGTACAGTATTGTGGATTTTTGTCGTTTATGGTCTTGTGTTAAAACTATATAAAGAATACTTATTTTTGATATAAACCTTGTGTGGTGTCCATCTGTAGTGTTGTCACTAGATTACTGTATGTGTTCACAAATGCTTTACACACTGCCTCTGAGATAAGCCTGTCTGCTCGTGCCAAGCTACCAAGGGGGTGAGCAGGGGTTATTTTAGGAGTGTACCCCCCTACCCTGACTAGAGGCAAGGGTCCCTATTTGTCACAAGTACCTACCTGTGCCAACTAGAGACCCCCAAGTCTAACATTGGTGGCAGCGGTGGGATTCTGGACTTGCATTTGTGACTCATGTACAGTGATTGGTGAACACTACTAGTGAGTGCAGACCAAAACGCGACCACATACTTTTGGTAGATTTGTTTTTCTAGGACGTTCCATTTTTGCCAAGTTCAGCCATCATGAAACCAGCATCCATAGCATCTGTTGATTTTGATTGGGAAGAGGAGAAACTAGAATGCTACAATGCGAAGCAGCTGAAGCACTTCTGCAAAAGATTTAATGTTGCAATTACCGGGCTCACCAAGAAGGATGAGTTCTATAAGGCGCTGAGGGCCTGGGTAGAAGCAAGGAAAACCCCTGAGAATGAGGAAGGGGATAATGATGCAGATGTGCAGCTGGAAGGGCCATTGGGTCCAGGGGAAAGGAAGGCACCTTCCCCAGCAGGTAGCAGTGTTTCTGCCAAAGGTCTGTCCACAGAAGAGCTGGAGGACAGGGAGAGAAATAGGATGCATGAGTTGGAGCTGGCCAAAATGAATGGGCAATTGGAAATTAGGAAACTGGCCCTGGAAGAAAAGAGGATACAGCTTGAGCATGATAGAAGTTTGAGGGAGTTGGATTTGAAAGCTAGGAGCTTAGAAATTACTCCTCTGGTGGCAGCACACCGTCAATGCCTGTGGAATCTAGAGTGTATATTCCTAAGGATGTGGTCAGAGAGTTTTTTAAATATGATGACATTGGGCAGTGGTTCAAGGCCTATGAGGTAGCCATGTCTTCCCACCGGGTCCCTGAGAAGGATTGGGGAGCGGGGTTGTGGGGACGGTTCCTTAGTGAGGGGCGGGACACACTGCTAGATTTGCCTTCTGATGTCCATAATTCATATCACCACATGAAGGATGCTTTAATGTCTAGGTATGGTTTAACTCCTGAATTGTATAGGCAGAGGTTCAGGGGTTGCAAGAAGATAGAGAACAGTACCTGGGTTGAATATGTCACTTTTTTCTGCAGAGCATTGGATGGTTGGGTGAAGGGTAGCAAAGTTGATGATTTTCAGGGGCTCCTTGATTTGATTGCATGGGAGCACTTGTCAAGTAACTGTTTTCCAGAGCTACGCCAGCACCTGATAGATAGCAGGCTGACTATCCCTAGGAAGCTTGCTGAGGTGGCGGACCGCTGGGTCAGTACCAGGGTCCACAAGGGTCACGTGGGAGACTCAGCCAAGGGTGGGCAGGGTCCCCAGCAGAAGAGTGGGGGGACAAGGGTAAACAGAGGGAGTTCCAAAGAAGGCCCCAAAGTAGTCCCCAAGGGAACCAAGGGAAAGGTTCCCAGCCTCCCCCCCAGAAACCCTCAGGGGCCCCGACAGGTCCACCTGTTCAAAGGGGACCCCTGAGATGCTACAAATGTGGGGACCTGGGTCATATAGCGAGTGATCCCAGGTGCCGCCAGTTTGGAAAGACCGCATCCCCTGGTGCAGCCCCCCGGCAGATGGCTAGTGTAGCCCTGGGTGAGGAGATGGATGCCCAAGAGGGGTGGGGCACCGCACAGATGTCCCTTGTCTCATTGGGAGACTGTGAGGTGGTCCCCAGGACCCCGCTGCCTGACAACACTAAGAAATACAGGCAGTGGGTGACCATCAATGGCCATAGGGTGGAGGCTCTTAGAGATACAGGAGCCAGTGTGACAGCTGTCAAGTGTCACCTGGTGTCTCAAGAGCAGGTTGTCCCCCATGCATTCTATCCCGTTGTTGCCGCTGACAACACAGAGAGTCACTGCAAAGTGGCTCAGGTTCCCTTTGGAGTGGGGGGTCTCTGGTACTCTTCAGGTAGCTGTGAGAGCCCGCCATGCCTGTTGACTGTTTGTTAGGAACGACTTGGAGAGCTCACCTTGGACGAAGGTGGAGCGAAGTGCTCATTTAGAGATGTTGGGTTTGCCTGACTGGGCGTGTGTGACCACCCGGTCCATGGCAGCAAGTAAGAGGTGCTCAAGAGGACCTGGAGCCTGAGAGGGAGGCCCAGGTACCTGCCATCACGAGAAGAGGCAGGGGGCGCGGGAAACCGGCCCCCGAAGTTCCCACGGTCCAGGAGGAGGCAGACCTTGAGGGGGATGCCCTGGAGCCTACAGGGGAACAGGTAGCTGAACTGGGGGACCTGCCTGAGCTGACCCATTGGCAGCAAGAAGGAGGACCCTCCAGGGAAGAATTCTGCAAGGAGCAGAAAGAATGCCCTTCTCTGGTGGGTCTGCGGCAACAGGCTGCAGACCAGGCAACAGGTGATCAGTCTGGGTCACATTGGGTCTATTGGGAGAATGATCTCCTGTATACTGAGCCTAAGGTCGCTGAGCCTGGGACAGCCCGTGTGCTGGTGGTACCCCAGTGCCTCAGAGCCTTCCTACTGGGGCTGGCTCATGATGTTCCATTGGCAGGACATTTGGGGCAGGACAAGACCTTTGAGAGGCTTGTCACCCACTTTTATTGGCCCCAAATGCGCAGGAGTTCAGACACTCACTGCAGGACATGTCAGACTTGCCAGGCAAGTGGAAAGAGTGGGAGGAAGCGCAAGGCTCCTCTCCAGCCATTCCCTGTAGTCAGCACCCCTTTGAACGGGTGGGTATTGACATTGTGGGGCCACTGGACCCCAAGACAGCCATGGGCAACAGGTTCATCCTGGTCTTGGTGGACCATGCCACCCGGTACCCGGAAGCCATACCTCTGAGGACAGTGACGGCCCCCGTGGTGGGACGAGCACTGATGGGAATTTTCTCCCGAGTGGGATTCCCTAGAGAGGTAGTGTCTGACCGGGGACCAACTTCATTTCCAAGTATATGAAGTCCCTGTTGCAGGAGTGTGGGGTAACCTACAAGTTTACCACTCCTTACCACCCCCAAGGAAATGGATTGGTTGAAAGGTTCAACCGAACCCTCAAAGGCATGATTATGGGTCTTGAGGAACCTATGAGGCGTAAGTGGGACGTCCTCTTACCATGCCTGCTCTTTGCTTACCGTGAGGTGCCACAGAAATCTCTAGGGTTCAGTCCCTTTGAGCTTCTCTATGGACACCCAGTAAGAGGACCTCTAAGTTTGGTCAAAGAAGGCTGGGAGCAATCTCCCAGGAAACCTCCCCAGGATGTATTCAGTTACATGCTGGCCTTTAGGAACCAAACTAGGCGTTTCAGGCAACTCGCTGAGGCGAATCTGGAAGCCAGCCAGGAGGAGATGAAGCGGTGGTACGACCAGAATGCCACTCTGGTAGAGCTTCAGCCTGGTCAGAAAGTGTGGGTCATGGTCCCAGTGGAGCCCTGCGCGCTCCAGGATAAGTGGACCGGACCCTTTGAGGTTGTAGAGCGCAAAAGTCCGGTTACCTACTTGGTGGACTTGCGGTCTCAGAGGAACCCCTTGAGGGTCCTGCATGTCAATCGCCTGAAGCCCCACTTGGAGAGGTCCCAAGTGGGCATGCTCTAGCGACAGATGCTGGGATGGAGGAGGAGACCGAGCCTCTTCCTGACCTCCTGCCAGCAACAGAGCAAGATGGGTCAGTGGATGGTGTCAACCTCTCTTCCACCCTGACCCCTGAGCAACAGAATGACTGCCGCCAGTTGCTGGGACAGTTTTCTGATCTGTTCTCCCTGGTTCCCGGTGTCACAGATTGGTGCATCCATGATGTGGACACTGGGGACAGTACACCTGTGAAGCACAAATCTTACAGGGTGACTGACAGGGTGAGAGCTTGCATCAAGGAGGAGGTCTACCAAAATGCTTGCGTTAGGGGTGATTGAGTCCTCTAACAGTCCTTGGGCCAGCCCAGTGGTCTTGGTCCCAAAGGCTGCCGCACCGGGTGCCACACCAGAACTCCGGTTCTGTGTGGACTACCGAGGGCTCAATTCAGTCACCAGGACTGACGCGCACCCCATCCCCAGAGCTGATGAGCTCATAGATCGGCTAGGGGCTGCCCGGTACCTCAGCACGTTTGACTTGACGTCTGGGTACTGGCAGATCACCTTGACTGATGGGGTAAGAGAGAGGTCAGCATTCTCCACACCAGATGGGCACTACCACTTCCGGGTAATGCCCTTTGGGATGAAGAATGCCCCTGCCACCTTCCAGAGGTTGGTCAACCAGGTGTTGGCTGGACTGGACTCATTCAGTGCCGCCTACCTGGATGACATCACAGTGTTCAGCGCCAGTTGGGAAGAACATCTGCGCCACCTCTGGGAAGTGTTGATGGCGCTGCGGAGAGCAGGCCTCACGATCAAGGCGAGTAAGTGCCAGATCGGGCAGGGTTCCGTGGTGTACTTGGGACACCAAGTGGGGAGCGGCCAGGTGGCGCCCTACAACCCAAAAATTGAAACCATCCTGAATTGGGAACCCCCAAAACCCAGACAGAGGTGAGAGCCTTTTAGGACTCACGGGTTACTACAGGAGGTTTGTCAAGGGGTATGGCAGCATCGTTGCACCCCTGACAGAGCTGACTTCCAAGAAGCAGCCCAGGAAAGTGATTTGGACTGACACCTGTCAGAAAGCTTTTGAGGCCCTGAAAACTGCCATGTGCACGGCGCCCGTGCTCCTGGCACCCAACTTCTCCAAAGAGTTCGTAGTACAAACAGACGCTTCAGAGCATGGTGTGGGGGCTGTTCTGTCACAGATGAATGAGGAGGGCCTAGATCAACCCGTAGCCTTCATCAGTAGGAGGTTACTACCACGGGAACAGAGGTGGAGTGCTATTGAGCGTGAGGCATTTGCTGTGGTCTGGGCACTGAAGAAGCTGAGACCATACCTGTTTGGGACTCACTTCCGGGTTCAGACAGACCACAGGCCCCTCAGATGGTTGATGCAGATGAGGGGTGAGAATCCAAAGCTGTTGAGGTGGTCCATTTCCCTACAGGGGATGGATTTCACGGTGGAACACCGCCCTGGTACAGAACACGCCAATGCTGATGGTCTGTCCAGATTTTTCCGCCTTAGTGAAGAGAACTCCCTGAGGTAGGGTAGTTCTCCCCACATTTCAGCTGGAGGGGACACGTGTTAGACCTGGCATCCTTGGCGTAGGTCTCCCTTCCATTTTTTATGAGGCCTCCTATGTTACTGATCTGTTTTTGCTGGTGTTAGATGCTTTGGGCACTGTGCCACTGCTATTCAGTGCCACAGTGCAAGTGCTCCCTATGATAAATTGTGTGATGGATTAGTGACTCCATGATTGGATGATTGGTTTACTTGTCAGTCCCTAGTACAGTGCACTCGAGTGTGCCCAGGGCTTGTAAATCCAATGCCGCTGGTGGGCTTGCAGCACTGGTTGTGCCACCCACAGAAGCGGCTTGTAAAATGTGTCTCAGGCCTGCCATCGCAGAGCCTGTGTGCAGCCTAGGGCTGCCATGTCGACTTGGTGAGTGCACCCACTTACCAGTCCCTAAACCTTCCCTTTACTGCATGTTGGTCACCCCTAAAGTAGGCCCTAGGGCAGGGTGCATTGTAGGTAGAAGGTAGGACATGCCCTGGTGTGTGTGGCATGTCCTAATAGTGAATTACAGCCATTTTCGTTTTTCACTATTGCAAGGCTACCTGCTCCCATAGGCCAGAATGGGCAGACTGACTATTACACCTTATAGTCAGAACTGACCCAGGGAACATGGTAGAAAAACGAATTTAGTATGCCTGAACTCAGAATGATAAAATACATCTTTTAGTGAAGTTGGTTTTAACATTCTGTGTTTGAAAATACCACTTTTAGAAAGTGGGTATTTTCTTGCCTAAACTTCCAAGCCTGCCTCTGCTAGGTTGTGTATTCCTTGTCTGGAGATTGAGTGACAGGGGCTGGGGGTGGCTACAGGAGACAGGGTGAGTCAGCACAGGGCTGAATAGAAAGATCTGCATCCAGAGTGGAGGGAGGAGTTGCACCTGGGTCTGAATAGGGCTGTGCCTGCCTTCCACAATGCTGGCTCCACCTCCTGCCGGGCGGCTGAGCACTCTGCCCCACATTCTGAAAGGAAAGAAGGAGTCAGAAAAACAAAGTGCTCCAGGACTGACCAGAACTGGTTTTGGACTAGGCAGAGGCCTCTCTGCCTTCAGAGAACAAAGAGAAACTGTGTATAAAAAGGGGACCCAGACCCCTAGGAAATTAGATCACTTTGGGAAACAAGAAGAAACCTTTGCTGAGGAGCGGAACCAAGAAGAAACTGAGGAGAAGACTATCCCTAAGCTAGAGGGATCTGCCTGCAGTGGTTGCCTGACTGCCAAAGGAAGGAGAAAGGACTTTGTGTGCACTTTTATTCAACTTGTGAAGGATCTCCAAGGGCTTGAGAAAAGAGCTTGCCTCCTGCTGAAGTCTCAGGGACAACAGACTTCAACCACCAGCTCCCCAAGAATCCTTTGGAAGTGCCTGCTGCTGTTTTGGGCCTTCTGAAGGGACTGCGTGTCGCAAGGAGCTGGAAGCGCGACTCAAGAGGGAGAAGCGTGTCGCCGCCGCAGCCGCTGCCGTCGCATCACGGAGATGACGCCGCTGTAGCTGTCGCATTGCACCGCATCTCGAGAAACGCCCCGCAACACCGAAGAAGCGTGTCGCCGCCGCAGCCGCTGCCTGCCGCATCGTAGATGTCGCCGCTGTAGCTGTCGCATTGCACCGCATCAAGAGAAGAGTCTCGCATCGAGGAAGAAGCGTGTCGCCGCCGCAGCCGCTGCCGCCGCATCGTAGATGTCGCCGCTGTAGCTGTCGCATTGCACCGCATCGAGAGAAGCGCCCGCATCCACGGAGAAGCGTGCCGCCGCCGGAGCTGCTGCCGTCGCATCACGAAACAAGGGTGTCGCCGCTGCAGTTGTCGCATCGAGCGGAAGCGCCTCGCAACGCCGGAGAAGAGGGTCGCCGCCAAAGCCGCTGTCATCGCATCACGGAACAAGGGTGTCGCCGCTGCAGCTGACGCATCGAGTCGAGACTTCTCGCAACATCGGAGAAGCGTGCCGCATCAGGAAGAACTTGACGTCTTTATTTCTTTGCACCAGAACTTTGTCGCATCTCCATCTCTGCAACACTTTCGTTGTAGAAACGTGACGCATCGTAAGGTACATTGATTCAAAGTGTCGGATTTTAAGAACTTAAGAGAACTAAGCTAAACCTACCATTTTAAGTACAGTATTGTGGATTTTTGTCGTTTATGGTCTTGTGTTAAAACTATATAAAGAATACTTATTTTTGATATAAACCTTGTGTGGTGTCCATCTGTAGTGTTGTCACTAGATTACTGTATGTGTTCACAAATGCTTTACACACTGCCTCTGAGATAAGCCTGTCTGCTCGTGCCAAGCTACCAAGGGGGTGAGCAGGGGTTATTTTAGGAGTGTACCCCCCTACCCTGACTAGAGGCAAGGGTCCCTATTTGTCACAAGTACCTACCTGTGCCAACTAGAGACCCCCCCAAATCTAACAATAGCTACTGACTGAAACATTAGAAAACTGCAAGGAGAGTGCCTGAGTGAATTTATAAGTGCTTGGGTATTGGCAGAGTGTTTGGATTAGTACATAGTAGTGGCTGAGTGACTGGAGGAGTGCACGGGGAGTGACAGGGTGATTGCTTAACTGCATGGGTACTACCAGGGGAATTGAAGGAGAGAATGAGAAGTGTGTAGGTGGTTAGAGGACTGCATGGGTAGTACACAGGGATTGTAGCAGTGAATGTGTTAGTGCCTGGATCATTGCATGACTACATGGGTAGTGACTGGATGATTAGAGTACTGCGAGGAGAGTGCATGGTGAATTTATAAGTGCTTGGGTTTTGGCGGAGTGGTTGGATAAGTACATAGTGCTGGCTGGGTGATTGGAGGACTGCATAGGTAATACCAGGGAGATTACTGGACTGCATATGTAGTCCTCATGGGATTGCAGCAGTGCATGTGTTAGTGACTGGGTCATTGCATGAGTACATGGGTAGTGACTGGATGATTAGAGTGCTGCAAGGACAGTGCATGGTGATTTTATAACTGCTTGGGTTTTGGCGGAGTGGTTGGATAAGTACATAGTGCTGGCTGGGTGATTGGAGGAGTGCATGGGTAGTGACAGAGGGATTTCTGGAGTGCATGGGTACTACCTGGGTAATTGGAGGAGTGAATCAGTAGTGTGTAGGTGGTTAAAGGTCTGCATGGGAAGTACTCAGGGGATTGTAGCAGTGCATGTGTTAGTGCCTGGGCCATTGCATCAGTACATGGGTAGTAACTGGATGATTACAGTACAGTAAGGAGAGTACATGATGAATTTATAAGTGTTTGGGTTTTGGCGAAGTGATTGGATAAGTACATTGTTCTGGCTGGGTGATTGGAGGAGTGCATAGGTAGTGACAGGCAGATTACTGGACTGCATAGGTAGTCCTCAGGGGATTGTAGCACTGCATGAGTTAGTGCCTGGGCCATTGCATGAGTACATGGGTAGCAACTGGATGATTAGAGTGCTGCAAGGAGAGTGCATGGTGAATTTGTAAGTACACATGTACTCATGCAATGTCCCAGGCACTAATACATTCACTGCTACAAACCCCAGAGCAGTACCTATGCACTCCAGCATTCCCCCTGTCACTCAGTGAGTACTCTTCCAATAACCTTGTCAGCACCGTGTACTTATCCAATCACTGCTCCAATACCCTAGCACTTATAAATTCACCATGTACTCTCTTTGCAGTACTCTAATCATCCAGTCACTAACCATGTACTTATGGAATGACCCAGGCACTAACAGATATAGTGCCACAATCCCCTGAGGACTACCTATGCACTCCAGCAATCCCTCTGTCAGTCTTTGACCACTATAGGTGTTATAGTTGTTTGGATTAGTACATGGTAGTGGCTGGGTGACTGGCAGAGTATACAGGGAGTGACAGTGTGATTGCGGGACTGCATGGGTACTACCTGGGGAATTGAAGGAGCAAATAAGAAGTGTGTAAATTGTTACAGGACTGTATGGGTAGTGCATAGGGGATTGTAGCAGTGATCAGTTAGTGCCTGGATCATTGCATGAGTACATAGCTACTGACTGAAACATTAGAACACTGCAAGGAGAGTGCCTGTGTGAATTTATAAGTGCTTGGGTATTGGCAGAGTGTTTGGATTAGTACATAGTAGTGGCTGAGTGACTGGAGGAGTGCACGGGGAGTGACAGGGTGATTGCTGGACTGCATGGGTACTGCCAGGGGAATTGAAGGAGCGAATGAGAAGTGTGTAGGTGGTTAGAGGACTGCATGGGTAGTACACAGGGATTGTAGCAGTGCATGTGTTAGTGCCTGGATCATTGCATGACTACATGGGTAGTGACTGGATGATTAGAGTACTGCGAGGAGAGTGCATGGTGAATTTATAAGTGCTTGGGTTTTGGCGCAGTGATTGGATAAGGACATAGGACTGGCTGGGTCATTGGAGGACTGCATAGGTAGTACCAGGGAGATTACTGGACTGCATAGGTAGTCCTCAAGGGATTGCAGCAGGTCATGTTTTAGTGACTGGGTCATAGCATGAGTACATGGGTAGTGACTGGATGATTAGAGTGCTGCAAGGACAGTGCATGGTGATTTTATAACTGCTTGGGTTTTGGTGGAGTGATTGGTAAGTACATAGTGCTGGCTTGGTGATTGGAGGAGTGCATGCGTAGTGACAGAGGGATTTCTGGAGTGCATGGGTACTACCTGGGTAATTGGAGGAGTGAATCAGTAGTGTGTAGGTGGTTAGAGATCTGCATGGGAAGTGCTCAGGGGATTGTAGCAGTGCATGTGTTAGTGCCTGGGCCATTGCATCAGTACATGCGTAGTGACTGGATGATTACAGTACTGTAAGGAGAGTACATTGTGAATTTATAAGTGCTTGGGTTTTGGCGGACTGATTGGATCAGTACATTGTGCTGGCTGGGTGATTGGAGGAGTGCATAGGTAGTGACAGGCAGATTACTGGACTGCATAGGTAGTCCTCAGGGGATTGTAGCACTACATCTGTTAGTGCCTGGGTCATTGCATAAACACATGGTTAGTGACTGAATGATTAGAGTGCTGCAAAGATACTACATGGTGAATTTATAAGTGCTTGGGTATTGGCACAGTGATTGGATAAGTATACGGTGCTCCCAGGGTGATTAGAAGAGTGCTCACGGAGTGACAAGGGGAATGCTGGAGTGCATAGGTACTGCTCTGGGGATTGTAGCAGTGAATATATTAGTGCCTAGGCCATTGCATGAAGAATGCAGAGGGAGTGACAGGGGGATTGCTGGACTGCATGGGTAGTGCTCTTGGGATTGTAGCACTGCATGAGTTAGTGCCTGGGCCATTGCATGAGTACATGGGTAGTAACTGGATGATTAGAGTGCTGCAAGGAGAGTGCATGGTGAATTTGTAAGTACACATGTACTCATGCAATGTCCCAGGCACTAATACATTCACTGCTACAATCACCAGAGCAGTACCTATGCACTCCAGTATTCCCCCTGTCACTCCGTGAGCACTCTTCCAATCACCTTGTCAGCACCGTGTACTTATCCAATCACTGCTCCAATACCCTAGCACTTATAAATTCACCATGTACTCTCTTTGCAGTACTCTATTCATCCAGTCACTAACCATGTACTTATGGAATGACCCAGGCACTAACAGATGTAGTGCTACAATCCCCTGAGGACTACCTATGCACTCCAGCAATCCCCCTGTCAGTCTTTGACCACTATAGGTGTTATAGTTGTTTGGATTAGTACATGGTAGTGGCTGGGTGACTGGAGGAGTGCACGGGGAGTGACAGTGTGATTGCGGACTGCATGGGTACTACATGGGGAATTGAAGGAGCAAATAAGAAGTGTGTAAGTGGTTAGAGGACTGTATGGGTAGTGCATAGGGGATTGTAGCAGTGATCAGTTAGTAACTGGATCATTGCATGAGTACATAGCTACTGACTAAAACATTAGAATACTTCAAGGAGAGTGCCTGAGTAAATTTATAAGTGCTTGGTTATTGGCAGAGTGTTTGGATTAGTACATAGTAGTGGCTGAGTGACTGGGGGAGTGCAAGGGGAGTGACAGGGTGATTGCTGGACTGCATGGGTACTACCAGGGGAATTGAAGGAGCGAATGACAAGTGTGTAGGTGGTTAGAATACTGCATGGGTAGTACACAGGGATTGTAGAAGTGCATGTGTTAGTGCCTGGATCATTGCATGACTACATGGGTAGTGACTGGATGATTAGAGTACTGCGAGAAGAGTGCATGGTGAATTTATAAGTGCTTGGGTTTTGGCGCAGTGATTTGATAAGGATATAGGACTGGCTGGGTTATTGGAGGACTGCATAGGTAGTACCAGGGAGATTACTGGACTGCATAGGTAGTCCTCAAGGGATTGCAGCAGTGCATGTGTTAGTGCAAGGAGAGTGCATGGTGAATTTGTAAGTACACATGTACTCATGCAATGTCCCAGGCACTAATACATTCACTGCTACAATCACCAGAGCAGTACCTATGCACGCCAGTATTCCCCCTGTCACTCCGTGAGCACTCTTCCAATCACCTTGCATGAGTACATGGGTAGTGACTGGATGATTAGAGTGCTGCAAGGAGAGTGCATGGGGAATTTATAAGTGCTTGGGTTTTGGCGGAGTGATTGGATAAGTACACACGTCACATCAGGCACGCCCCCTCCCTTCACCACTGTGCAAACGCGCCTCTGGCGGGTTTTAAGTTGGGGGATTAATTCGCCTTGAATCCTGAGGGTCCCTGGGGCCAACTAACCCACCAGGTACCTCCAGTAAGTGCCACAGAGCTGAGTTGCAGAGAGGTGGTCCAAGGCCACGCCCCTTTTTATACCTCTCTGCAACGCAGCTCTGTGGCGCTTACTGGAGGTACCTGGTGGGCTAGTTGGACCCAAGGGACCCTCAGGATTCAAGGGGACTTAATCCCCCAACTTACAACATGCCAGAGTGCCCGCTTGCACAGTGGTGAAGGAGATGGCGGGGCCTGATGTGACAAGTGTGCAAACGCGCCTGTGGTGCATTTTAGTTGGGGATTAATTCCCTTGAATCCTGAGGGTCCTGAGGCCAACTAGCCCACCAGGTACCTCCAGTAAGCGCCACAGGGCTGCGTTGCAGAGAGGTGGTCTGAGGCCATGCCCCTTTTTACACCTCTCTGCAACGCAGCTCTGTGGCGCTTACTGGAGGTACCTAGTGGGCTAGTTGGCCCCCAGGGACCCTCAGGATTCAAGGGGAATTAATCCCCCAACTTAAAATGCGCCACGGGGCGCGTTTGCACAGTGGTGCAGGGAGGGGGCGGGGCCTGATGTGACATGTGTGCAAACACGCCCCATGGCGCGTTTTAAGTTGGGGGATTAAGTCCCCTTGAATCCTGAGGGTCCCTGGGGTCCAACTAGCCCACCAGGTACCTCCAGTAAGTGCCACAGAGCTGCGTTGCAGAGTGGTGTAAAAAGGGGCGTGGGCTCGGACCACCTCTCTGCAACGCAGTCCTGTGGCGCTTACTGGAGGTACCTGGTGGGCTAGTTGGCCCCCAGGGACCCTCAGGATTGAAGGGGAATTAATTCCCCAACTTAAAACGCGCCATAGGGTGCATTTGCAGACTGTTGCTGGGAGGGGGCGGGGCCTCCGGCGCCATTCCGGCTTTTTTTTAAATTACTTATTTTAGAAGGGGGGCTGTGTGGCCCCCCTTTTTTTCCTATTTTTTGGGCCCTGGGGACCCCATCCCCCAGGGCCTGACCTCTATTTATTTATTTATTTATTTTTTTAAATGGAAGGGGTCCGCGTGGCCCTCTTCCTGAGGCCATTTTCAGCCCCGGGGACCCCATCCCCTGGGGCATGGCCAACATTCTTTTTTTTTATATATATATTTGGAGGGGGGCCGCTTGGCCCCCCTCCTCAGGCCAATTTTGGCCTCGGGGACCCCATCCCCCGGGGCTGGCCTTCTCCTTTTGTTTATTTTTTTCATATAGGGAAGGGGGCCACATGGCCCCCTTCCCTGGGCCACTATTGGCCCCGGGGACCCCATCCCCCGAGGCTTGGCCATCCTTTTTTTTTTTTTGGGAGGGGGGCTGCGTGGCCCCCCTCCCAGGCCACTCCTGGCCCCAGGGACCCCATCCCCTGGGGCCTGGCCTTTCCGTTGGGGACCGTGGGGAGCCCCACTCCCCACGGTCCCGCCGGCTCCCCACCTCCTGCGGGAGCCGGCATTGCTTTTCCACACGGGGAGCTGCTGACATGCAGCTCCCCATGTGGAAAGCTATCTGCTTTGGATTTTGGAAGAGAGAGCAGGTTTCCTGCTCTCGCTCCAAAATCCAAAGCAAGTTTGCTATGACAGGGCGGAGCCATGCTCCCGCCCTGTCATAGCAAACAGCAGTGTCCCGGGGGTGGGCACCCCGGGACACTGTAGGAGCCGGCCCTGGGGGGTGGTGATCCCCAGGGCCATCAAGGGCTCCAGGAGGGGGCCACGCGGCCCCCTCCCAATGTGGTTGAAGCCCCAGGGAGGTGGTGGTCCCCGGGGCTCGGGGTCTGCAGCGGACCCCGCATTTGCATTATTAGTGCCCCGGGGAGATGGCGGTCCCCGGGGCGTGTGGGGGGGCTCGAGCCCCCCACACAGATTTATTTATTTAAAAAAAAAGCCCCGGGGGTGGCGGTCCCCGGGGCAGCGGGGGGGCCGTGTGCCCCCGCGAATAATTAAGAAAAGGCCCCTGAGGATGGCGGTCCCGGAGCTGTGGGAGGGCCGAGTGCCCTCCTGCACATTATTCAAAGCAAGCCCCGGGGGGTGGCAGTCCCCGGGGCTGCGGGAGGGCCGTGTGCCCTCCCGCACATTATTCAAAGCAAGCCCTGGGGGGTGGCAGTCCCTGGCGCTGCGGGAGGGCCGTGTGCCCTTCCGCATAGTATTCAAAGCAAGCCCCGGGGGGTGGCGGTCCCCGGGGCTGCGGGGGGCCCCCAAATAAATGCCCCCGGGACTTGGCCCACCCGGGGGTTTTGAAAACAAAGCGCAGGAGACCGCGCTTTGTTTTTTTAAATAATCGAACGGATTCGCGCATTGGCGCAACCCCGCCCGAATTTTTTTAAAAAAAAAAAAAAGCTTTTTTTGGGCCTGGGGGGACAGGGTGTTTTTACCCTGCCCCCTTTTCTTGTTTTTTTATCTTTTTCCTCACCTTTTCTTTCTCCCTCGGTCCGAGCACAAGATGGCTGCCAACACTTCCTGGTTTGAAGTGTTGGCAGCCAATTAGAGCCATGCTCGTGCCGGGGGGGGGGTTAGACTCCGCCCAGATATCGAAACTTTTTATTTTTTGAATATCTCAGGAATTACTAAACTGATTTACACCACTTAAAAAAAGGGCTCTTTCTGAACCAAGGGCTACCTTTTTGCCGAATTTGGTGTAATTCCGTTCAGCAGTTCGGGCTGTAGCCGTGTCTAAAGTTTCCTATGGAAATTAATGTGAGAAGTTGGCCTGGCATATGCTGTCCACTAATTATAGTGGGCACCTTGCACCAGTCCAAACAACCCCTTATTGGAGATAGGTTAAAGACAACCTTTATTGAAAGCTATCCTAGTGGTAGCTATGGAGAGCAGCCTTCAGGCTAAGTCTTGAAGGAATGTAAAGCAGCTTGTTTTACCAGTCTATAATCTCTTGAGTGACCAAATGAAAGAGGACCACACCAGGTATATATTCAAAATATATGTATTTATTATTAAACACACCCCTCTAGTCTCTTTATGAGGCTAGAGTTCAAGTACATAAGTTATAAGTTAGTTATCTACAGTAATAGCACAAATACACGTTTGAGCCCCAGGGGCGTACTCAAACCATATACCAATAAAGTGGTATAAGAACCACGACTGAGCTAGACACAAGGCCTAGAGCCTGTAGAAGTGCTTGGACCACAAGGAACCACCCAAGGCAGTGACACAGGGGACCCACGGGGACGCGTGCAGTGTATGAACACAGCCGCGAATCGCCGTTAACTTCTATGGGGAAAGTCGCGATTTGAATTTAAAAGAAAAGGGACACTTAGAGGAGGACTTGGAGCAAACCCTTTGAGAACTAGGCTGTTCTAGTGTCAATACCCACGGGAGCACCGGAGTACTCGAGTTACCTCACCCAGGGAGCCGGGTGCATAGGTGTCTTTCGGGGTCGGGTTTCGCTGCCGCTTTCAATGGCGATCTGCTGCAAAGTGCTGCTGGCGGCCAAGTCGAAAGTGTTCGGGTGGATCCAAAGGTGGATCGAAGATCTGAAGAACCTGAAAGCAGAGGGGACAGAGTCTGGGTGACTAGCCAGTGACCAGGAAGGCGATGAGCAGATGCCCACCGATGTTGAGTGCTTCAGGTAGGTTGACAGTTGTCTTGACTCTTCAGCCACGAGGTCCAGGAGGCGTCGACGACAACCAGGAGCTGGATTCGAGCTGTCCCACGATGTCTGTCGATTACAGGGGTGTCGGCGACCGGATTGGACCCAACATGCCTTGGCAATGGCAAGTCTCGTGGAAATGGAAGAAGGACGATGTCGCAGACCAGCAAGGTCTGGGGGACTCACCCAGTGAGGATAAGTCAGGGCACGCCTGGAGCAACCAGGGAACCCAAGCAAAAAAAGATTGGCCTTCGGGAGGGCCTACTAGCCAATGGACTAGCGACCGCAAAGGAGCCTCGAGACGATGCACGTGGAGCTGGCTCACAGGACACTCGTGGAGTGGAGGCCAGTGATCTTCGGTGCAGTTAGTGCTGGAGGTTGGGGCTACTCAGAGCCCAAAGCATGACTTCGTGGGAGACCCAGAAGAGGATGCACTTGCAAATGCGTTCGGTGTCCAGGGGTCACGGTTCCACGTTACCCATGACAGCTACGGGCCTCAGCTTTGCTGGGGACTCAGGGCAGCCTCAGGAAAGTCTGGAAATCCACCTCTGGTGATGCAAAGACTTCGGCGTCTGACGGTAGCTTCAGCGATGGAGTCCGGACAATTGCTTCTTTGGTGCCTGCCAAGCAGGGGAGTCACTCCTTGACCCCAAGGGAGATTCTTCAGTCCTCTAATCTTGAAGTAGAGCGTCGAAGGTCCAGGATTCTGTATCAGAGTTTCGTCCAGGTAAATCTAAAGTCCTAAGGACTGGGGTCCCCTACTTATACTAAGGTAGGGGTTGGACATACTCTGTGGCCCCACCTATGGGAGGGTCAGGGCAGAGGGGTGGTTACACCCCTTTCCCTTTGTCCAGTTTCTGCACAGAGCAGGGGCTGGAAGCCCCTGAGCTGGTTTGAACTGGGGTATGCACAGGGACACCAAGTGTGCCCCCAGTGCAGGACTTCAAAGCACCCGAGAGTGCTCCCGCCCAGCCCCAATACACACTATCCTGTCTGTGGAGGTGGTCACACCTCCCTGGGACAGGAAACCTATTGTCCAGACCTCCCCTGCCGGAGTTTCGGTCAGCAGCAGGAGGCCAGACTCGTGTCTGTGGCAGCGGCATCCATTTTGTGATGCCAGGGCTCTGGAAAGTCAGTATCGGGTATACCGGTGTGTACATGTCTTTCCCTCTAGAAGGGTGAAATGCTACCCCCGCCACCAGAACTGGCGGGGGGGTAGTATTCCAAGATGTTTGACACCAAACACGACATGTTTACGTGCAGCCATCCCAAAGTTAGCATTTAACGCGAGGTTATAATGCGCTTAAGAGTATATGGTCGGGCTGCACTACAAACAGCATCAGAGAAGGGTCTCCGAACGCTGCAGAGGGGCCCAGCTCATGCAGGGGCACCTCTCACATAGGAACCACGCACTCTGCCTTCAGGATTGATAAGGCCTGCCATAGGAGTGACTTATAGGTTTATATGTGTGTATGTATGTAGTGATATAGGTAGCCTATATCACAGTAAGGGGTGCATGCACCACCTTACCCAGGCTGCAGTAGCAGACCTGTGGTGTCAGTTTGGATGGCCTTCCAGGGGTGGCACAATACATGCTGCAGCCCCTGGTAGGCCTCTGAGGTACCTATGCCCTGGGTACATAGTATACCATATACTAGGGACTTATAAGGGCACTCCAGATTCCAATCAGAGATGTGCCTAAGGCACATGGAAACCATTTTAAAGAGGAAGCAGCTAGGCTGGGGTTCTGATTAGCAGGGCCCCAGCCAGACTAAGGTCGAAAACAGTGAAGCATCAGCAAAAGTGGGGGTACCCATGTGAAGCAGATCCTACTCTCCTACACAACCCCCCAAACGTAGGGACATTAAACTAACCTTGCCCAGTTAAGTCTTCATGTTCTAAGTGGAAGTACCTAGAGAGTCCATCTGCATTGGCATGGTTACTCCCAGGTCTATGTTCCACTGTGAAGTCCATCCCCTGTAGGGAAATGGACCACCTAAGCAGTTTGGGGTTTTCACCCTTCATTTGTTTTAGCCATAAGAGGGGCTTATGGTCTGTTTGAACAAGGAAGTGAGTACCAAACAAGTATGGCCTCAACTTCTTCAGAGCCCAGACCACAGCAAAGGCCTCCCTCTCAATGGCTGACCAACGTTTCTCTCTAGGGGTCAGCCTTCTGCTAATAAAAGCTACTGGCTGATCCTGACCTTCATCATTCAATTGTGACAGTACAGCCCCTACCCCCAATTCAGATGCATCAGTTTGAACAATGAACTTCTTGGAGTAATCAGGACTCTGTAGAATGGGAGCAGTGCACATGGCCTGCTTTACGTCATCAAATGCCTTTGACAGCTAACTGTCCACTGAACCTTTTTGGGCATTTTCTTGAAGTTAAGTCATTCAGGGGTGTCACTATTGATCCATACCCCTTGACAAATCTCCTATAGTACCCAGTCAGGCCTAAGAAGGCTCTCACCTGAGTCTGGGTAGTTGGAGCAGTCCAGTCCATGATGGTCTGGATCTTGCTCTGCAGTGGTTGAACCTGGCCTCCACCCACAAGGTGGCCCAGGTACACAACCTGACTCTGCCCTATCTGGCACTTGGTGGCCTTGATAGTCAGGCCTGCTTTCTGCAGGGCCTGTAAAACATTTCTGAGGTGGACCAGGTGATCCTCCCAGGTGGAGCTAAAGACAGCAATATCATCTAGATATGCTGCACTATAGGCTTCCAGACCTGTAAGGACTGTATTCACCAACCTCTGAAAAGTGGCAGGTGCATTCTTCAGACCAAAGGGCATCACCACAAATTGATAATGCCCACTAGGGGTTGAGAATGCTGTTTTTGGCTTTGCATCATCAGCTAGTCTGATCTGCCAGTAGCCAGCTGTCAGGTCAAATGTGCTTAGATACTTGGCTGAGGCCAAAGTGTCTATTAGCTCATCTGCCCTTGGTATTGGATGGGCATCAGTCCTAGTGACTGCATTGAGACCCCTGTAGTCCACACAAAACCTCATATCTCTTTTCCCACCATTGGTGAGAGGTTTTGGCACAAGGACCACTGGACTAGCCCAAGGGCTATCTGAGGGTTCAATAACTCCCAAATCCAACATCTTCTGGACTTCTGTCCTGATACAGTCCCTGACATGGTCAGGTTGCCTATAAATCTTATTTTTAATAGGCAGACTGTCCCCAGTGTCCACTTCATGAGTGCACCAGGTAGTCTGACTGGGTGTCAGTGAGAATATGTGTCTGAACTGATTGAGCACCTGTCTGCAATCAGTCTGCTGCTGGGTAGTGAGGCTGCCTGCCAAGGCTACACCATCCACTGACCCATCACCAGGGTTCTGTGAGAGCAGGTCAGGGAGTGGGTCACTCTCTTCCTCCTGTCCCTCATCAGTAGCCATGAGCAAGCCCATGTCTGCCCTGTCCACATCTGGTTTTAACCTGTTGACATGGAGAAGCCTGTGGGGACTCCTGGGTGTTCCTAGGTCTACTAAGTAGGTAACCTCACCCTTCTGTTCAACAATGGTATGGGGTCCACTCCATTTGTCTTGGAGAGCTGCTGGGGCCACTGGCTCCAACACCCATACCTTCTGTCCTGGCTGGTAAACAGTCAGTACAGCCTTTTGGTCATGCCAGGCTTTTTGAAGTTCCTGGCTAGCCTCAAGGTTTTTAGTTGCCTTTTCATATACTCAGCCATCCAGGAGCGGAGACCAAGTACGTAGTCCACTATGTCTTGCTTTGGGGGCTTGAGAGGTAACTCCCATCCTTCCTTCACCAAGCACAATGGACCCCTGACAGGGTGACTAAACAAAAGTTCAAAAGGGCTGTAGCCAACCCCTTTGAGGCACCTCCCTGTATGCAAATAAAAGGCAGGGCAAGAGTATGTCCCATCTTCGCCTAAGCTTTTCTGGGAGCCCTTTAATCATGCCCTTCAAGGTTTTGTTGAATCTCTCAACTAAACCATTGCATTGTGGGTGATAGGGTGTGGTGAACTTGTAAGTCACTCCACACTCCTTCCACATTGCTTTTAAGTATCCAGACATAAAGTTAGCACCCCTGTCTGATACAACCTCCTTAGGGAATCCCACTCTTGAGAAAATTCCCAGGAGGGCCCTTGCCACCACAGGTGCTGTAGTGGTCCTAAGGGGAATAGCCTCTGGGTACCTGGTGGCATGATCCATTACCACCACGATAAACCTGTGCCCAGATGCTGTTTGGGGATCCATGGGACCAACAATGTCAATCCCCACCCTTTCAAAGGGAACCCCCACCACAGGTAGTGGTATCAGGGGGCCTTTGTAGTGCCACCTGCCTTGCCACTGGCCTGGCAGGTTACACAGGAGCGACAAAACTCCTTGGTGTCTTCAGACATGTGGGGCCAGTGAAAGTGAGGGACAATTCTGTCCCAAGTCTTGTTCTGGCCCAGGTGACCTGCTAAGGGAATATCATGGGCTAGGGTCAATAGGAAGCCCCTGAACTTCAGAGGTATAACCAACCTCCTGGTAGCACCAGGCTTGGGGTCTCTACACTCTGAGTACAAGAGTCCATCATCCCAATACACAGTATGGGGACCACTAGCTTTCCCAGCAGCCTCAGCAGCAGCTTGCTGTCTGAGGGGTTCAAGAGAGGGCCAGCTCTGCTGCTCCTGGCTCAGATCTGCCCTGGAAGGTCCCCCTGTCCCCAAGAACTCAACCTGGTCAGGTTCAAGCTCCTCTGGGACAGTTCCTTCATCAGGACTGAGATCATCCCCCTCAAGGGACTGATCTTCCTTCTGAGCCAAGGGGGAAGGCACTGCCTTTACCCTACTACTCCTCTTCTTGGAGGGCACTTGGTCCATTATTCCAGAATCCAAGGCCTGTTCAGTGTTAGACATTTTGGCTTGTGACCTGGTCACAGCAAACACATCTGCAGGGATCCCCAGCATTTCTGCATGGGTCCTGAGCTCCACTTCTGCCCAAGCTGAAGTTTCTAAGTCATTGCCAAGCAAGCATTCAACGGGTAGGTCTGCACTTACCACAGCCTTCTTAAGGCCAGTTACCCCTCCCCAGGAGAAGTTAACAACTGCCAGAGTATGGTCTGTTCTGACATTGCTAGCATTGGTCACTTGGTACATTTCACCAAGTATAATCTGCCCAGGATTCACAAGGTCTTGTGTCACCATGGTGACACTTGCCCCTGTGTCCCTAAATGCCAAAGCCTCTCTTCCATTGATTAAGGGCTGTTGTCTGTACTTGCCCAGATTACTGGGACTCACAGAGGAGGTCATATCCATGCCTCCATCACAGACTAGGACAGCCTGAGTGAGTTCTCTGACTAGGTCAGAGCTCATCTCTTTACCCAGGGTCAACCCTACTAAACCCTTGGCTTGTGTAGTCCCACCACCAACTGTAACTGCACTAGGGGAGCAGGTGCCTTAGGGGCATTGGTGGGGGCTGGAGTAGAGTCTTTGGACTTGGTGCAATCACTGGTCCAGTGGGTCTTTTGCTTACAGACCTTGCACCATGGTTTCCTTTGGCCTTTCCCTTTGGTAGACTGTGAATCCCCACCTGAAGAAGATTTTTGGGGGCCTTGTGAAGACTTTTGATCTTTACCCTTCTCCCCACCCTTATCAGAGGTTTTCGAATCTTGCTTCTTAGGGTCACCACCTTGGTTCTGTACCTTCTGCTTCACCCTGGTTCTGACCCATTTGTCTGCCTTCTTTCCCAATTCTTGGGGAGAGGTCAGATCAGAGTCTACCAGGTGCTGATGCAACAGCTGATTTTGACAGTTATTAAGAATCTGCTCCCTCATGATCAGATTGTACAATCCTGTGAAGTCACATACCTTACTGCCCAATAACCAACCTTCCAGAGCCTTGGCAGAACAATCAACAAAGTCCACCCAGTCTTGAGTCTGTGCTTTTGGGTATCCCTGAACTTTAACCTGTATTGTTCAGTGGTTAGGCCAAACCCATCAATTAGAGTACTCTTCAAGACTTTGTAATTATCAGCATCCTCCTCTCTAACAGTGAGGAGCTTGTATCTACCTTTGTCTGCAAAGGAGAGCCACAAGATTGCTGCCCACTGCTCCTGGGGGACCCTCTGTACTTTACAGGCCCTCTCTAGAGCAGTTATCCATTTGTGGATGTCATCCCCACTCTGGTAGGGAGGGACAATCTTGCTCAGGTTTCTATGGTCATAAGACCTTTCCCTATCTTTGGGGAAACTGCTGCCACCATGGGACTCTAGTCCCAACTTTTGTCTCTCTCTATAGAGATCTAGGGACTCCCTGTCTATAGCCAATTGCTGTTTCCTGAGTTCAAGCTGAGTTTGCTCATATTGAATCAGTCTCTTTCTCCTCTCATGAGAGGATTCCCTCCTATGAGAGGAGACAGAGGTCCCTATTGAGGTGTCAGAGTGGTTAGACTCCTGAGAAGGAGGCCTAGACCTTCTGGGCACACTCAGAACTCTTCCTGGGGGACAAAGGGGAGGTCATTCTGATCCTCCTCCTCCTCCTCCACAGGAGGAATTGGGGTTCCAGGACAAGGTCATTTTCACCTTCCTGGCCAGTTTCAGAAGGGGGGGGGCCTGGGTTTCTTCACCCCTGGCCCCTTCCTCATCTTCTGCCCCACCCTCTTTGCCTACCCCTTCAGACCCTAGGGGCCTGCTGAGATCATCAGCTAGTAACACCTCCCTGAGGTGTTGGGTGCTGGCACTTTTGCCTGCCTTCAACTTCCTAGTATTGCATAATGCTCTCAATTCCAAGAATGGGAGTTTATCATACTTGAGGGGAGAAGCCCACTGGCTTCTGGCAAGGACTCACTGGGTCCTGGCTTTGAAGACATTACTAGTGAGGTGTGGTGTATGCACTACCTACTCTAGTGTGGCCTACTAAACTCTCTTGAGTTGTAGAAAGGGTGTGCTGTCCCTTAACACACAACTCTAAGTTCAGTAGAACTTACTGTATTACTAAGCTTGATTTATATGTACCTTAGGTACCCTTAGTGGTTTTCAGTTGATCAATTCAATTGAGATTATCTGGTAAAACAATAGCAAGCTGGAATCCCACACGCTGCACACCAATGTGAGAAGTTGGCCTGGCATATGCTGTCCACTAATTATAGTGGGCACCTTGCACCAGTCCAAACAACCCCTTATTGGAGATAGGTTAAAGACAACCTTTATTGAAAGCTATCCTAGTGGTAGCTATGGAGAGCAGCCTTCAGGCTAAGTCTTGAAGGAATGTAAAGCAGCTTGTTTTACCAGTCTATAATCTCTTGAGTGACCAAATGAAAGAGGACCACACCAGGTATATATTCAAAATATATGTATTTATTACTAAACACACCCTCTAGTCTCTTTATGAGGCTAGAGTTCAAGTACATAAGTTATAAGTTAGTTATCTACAGTAATAGCACAAATACACGCTTGAGCCCCAGGGGCGTACCAAACCATATACCAATAAAGTGGTATAAGAACCACGACTGAGCTAGACACAAGGCCTAGAGCCTGTAGAAGTGCTTGGACCACAAGGAACCACCCAAGGCAGTGACACAGGGGACCCACGGGGGACGCGTGCAGTGTATGAACACAGTCGCGAATCGCCGTTAACTTCTATGGGGAAAGTCGCGATTTGAATTTAAAAGAAAAGGGACACTTAGAGGAGGACTTGGAGCAAACCCTTTGAGAACTAGGCTGTTCTAGTGTCAATACCCACGGGAGCACCGGAGTACTCGAGTTACCTCACCCAGGGAAGCCGGGTGCATAGGTGTCTTTCGGGGTCGGGTTTCGCTGCCGCTTTCAATGGCGATCTGCTGCAAAGTGCTGCTGGCGGCCAAGTCGAAAGTGTTCGGGTGGATCCAAAGGTGGATCGAAGATCTGAAGAACCTGAAAGCAGAGGGGACAGAGTCTGGGTCACTAGCCAGTGACCAGGAAGGCGATGAGCAGATGCCCACCGATGTCGAGTGCTTCAGGTAGGTTGACGGTCGTCTTGACTCTTCAGCCACGAGGTCCAGGAGGCGTCGACGATGACCAGGAGCTGGATTCGAGCTGTCCCATGACGTCTGTTGATTTCAGGGGTATCGACAACCGGATTGGACCCAACAAGCCTTGGCAACGGCAAGTCTTGTGGAAATGGAAGAAGGACGATGTCGCAGACCAGCAAGGTCTGGGGGACTCACCAAGCAAGGATAAGTCAGGGCACGCCTGGAGCAACCAGGGAACCCAAGTAGAAAACGATTGGCCTTCGGGAGGGCCTACTAGCCAATGGACTAGCGACCGCAAAGGAGCCTTGAGACGATGCACGTGGAGCTGGCTCACAGGACACTCGTGGAGTGGAGGCCAGTGATCTTCGGTGCAGTTGGTGCTGGAGGCTGGGGCTACTCAGAGCCCAAAGCACGACTTCGTGGAAGACCCAGAAGAGGATGCACTTGCAAATGCATTTGGTGTCCAGGGGTCACGGTTCCACGTTACCCACAAAAGCTACGGGCCTCAGCTTTGCTGGGGACTCAGGGCAGCCTCGGGGAAGTCTGGAAATCTACCTCTGGTGATGCAAAGACTTCGGCGTCCGATGGGAGCTTCAGCGATGCAGACCGGACAATTGCTTCTTTGGTGCCTGCCAAGCAGGGGAGTCACTCCTTGACCCCAAGGGAGATTCTTCAGTCCTCTAATCTTGAAGTAGAGCGACGAAGGTCCAGGATTCTGTATCAGAGTTTCGTCCAGGTAAATCTAAAGTCCTAAGGACTGGGGTCCCCTACTTATACTAAGGTAGGGGGTTGGACATACTCTGTGGCCCCACCTATGGGAGGGTCAGGGCAGAGGGGTGGTTACACCCCTTTCCCTTTGTCAAGTTTCACGCCAGAGCAGGGGCTGGAAGCCCCTGAGCCGGTTTGAACTGGGGTATGCACAGGGACACCAAGTGTGCCCCCAGTGCAGGACTTCAAAGCACCCGAGAGTGCTCCCGCCCAGCCCCAATACACACTATCCTGTCTGGGAGGTGGTCACACCTCCCTGGGACAGGAAACCTATTGTCCAGGCCTCCCTGCCGGAGTTTCGGTCAGCAGCAGGAGGCCAGACTCGTGTCTGTGGCAGCGGCATCCATTTTGTGATGCCAGGGCTCTGGAAAGACAGTACCGGGAATACCGGTGTGTACATGTCTTTCCTCTAGAAGGGTGGAATGCTACTCCCGCCGCCAGAACTGGCGGGGGGTAGTATTCCAAGATGTTTGACACCAAACACGACATGTTTCCGTGCAGCCATCCCAAAGTTAGCATTTAACGCGAGGTTATAATGCGCTTAAGAGTATATGGTCGGGCTGCACTACAAACAGCATCAGAGAAGGGTCTCCGAACGCTGCAGAGGGGCCCAGCTCATGCAGGGGCACCCTCTCACATAGGAACCACGCACTCTGCCTTCAGGATTGATAAAACCTGCCATAGGAGTGACTTATAGGTTTATATGTGTGTATGTATGTAGTGATATAGGTAGCCTATATCACAGTAAGGGGTGCATGCACCACCTTACCCAGGCTGCAGTAGCAGACCTGTGGTGTCAGTTTGGATGGCCTTCCAGGGTGGCACAATACATGCTGCAGCCCCTGGTAGGCCTCTGAGGTACCTATGCCCTGGGTACATAGTATACCATATACTAGGGACTTATAAGGGCACTCCAGATTCCAATCAGAGATGTGCCTAAGGCACATGGAAACCATTTTAAAGAGAAAGCAGCTAGGCTGGGGTTATGATTAGCAGGGCCCCAGCTAGACTAAGGTCGAAAAACAGTGAAGCATCAGCAAAAAGTGGGGGTACCCATGTGAAGCAGATCCTACTCTCCTACAATTAACATGGGGAAAACACGTTTGGGACTCCCATTTTTCTCGGCTCCCGCTTAGAATCACCCCGAATTTCAGGATAGGAGCTGATCGGAGCGGGCCACAAGCTTTGAAATTCGCGAAGATTCGTCAACCGGCGCCAAAGTTATTGGGAAAAGAAAAATGCTTTCCTATGGAAATTAGGTCCTAACTATAACTATCTACTGGCGACCGCCAGTAGATAATATATATATATTATCTACTGGTGGTCGCCAGTAGATAGTTATAGTTAGGACCTATTTTCCATAGGAAATTCGCAGCATTCTATTTCCAATACCTTTGGCGCCGGTTGACGAATCTTCGCAAAATTTTCAAAACTTATGGCCCGCTCCGGTCCGCCTCCTATCTTGAAAGTTTCGGGTGATTCGGCAAGCGGGGGCCGAGAAAAAGGGGGTGCCAAAACGTGTTTTCCCATGCAATTTTCCATAGGAAACTTTAGACACGGTTACAGCCCGAACTGCTGAACGGAATTACACCAAATTTGACAAAGAGGTAGTTCTTGGTTCAGAAAGAACCCTTTTGTTAAATGGTGTAAATCTGCTCAGTAGTTGCTGAGAAAATCAAAAGTAAAACACATATATATCTATGGCAGCGGAGGATCCGCGCACCCTCCCGATCACGAGCTGTATGCTAATTGGCTGTCAACACTCCAAACCAGGAAGTGTTGGCAGCCATCTTGTGCCTCGGTAGAACCGAGGCACAAGAAAACAGTAGAAACAAGAGCGCAAAATGCAAAAAGGGGGCAGGGTAGAAACACTCTGACCCCTAGGCCTGCTCAGGGGTGCCACAAGGACCCCTGGGCCCAGAAAACATTTAAAAAAAAAACGGCGGGATGCGCTTAGGATGCGCGGATCCCGCCGTGAAAAAAACGAAGCGCGGGCTCCCGCGCTCGTAGTTATTTGGCCCCCGGGTGGGTCAAGTCCCGGGGGCATGCGGGAGTTTATTCATATTTTTGGGGGCCTCTAAGCTCCACAAGCCCCGGGACCGCCACCCCCGGGCTTTGATTTTAAATGGTGCGGAGGGCACTCGGCCTTCCCGCAGCCCCGGGACCGCCACCCCCCGGGCTTCTTTTTAAAAATTTCGATACCTGTGTGGGGGGCTCGAGCCCTCCACACGCCCGGGACTGCCACCTCCCCGGGCACTAAGAATTTTAATGTGGGGTCCGTCTGACCCCGAGCCCCGGGGACCACCACCTCCCTGGGGCTTTGCACATGTTGGGAGGGGGCCATGCGGCCCCTCCTGGAGCCTCTTGATGGCCCTGGGGACCACCACCCCCAGGGCCGGTTCCTGCAGTGTCCCAGGGTGCCCACCCCCGGGACACTGTCTTGCTATGACAGGGCGGGAGCATCGCGGCTCCGTCCTGTCATAGCAAACTTGCTTTGAATTTTGGAAGAGAGAGCAGGAAACCTGCTCTCTCTTCCAAAATTCAGCAAATTGCTTTTTCCACACGGGGATCTGCATCTTAGCAGCTCCCCATGTGGAAAGCAATGCCGGCTCCCGAGGAACGCGGGAGCCGGCGGGACCATGGGGGATTGGGGACCCCCACGGTCCCCAACGGAGAGGGCCAGCCCCGGGGATGGGGTCCCGGGCTAACAAGTGGCCGGGAGTGGGGCCACGCGGCCCAATTCCCCAAAATTTAAAAAACAAAGGCCGGCCCCGGGGGATGGGGTCCCCGGGCCATAAGTGGCCTGAGGAGGGGGGCAACGCAGACCCCCTCCAAAACAATAAAAAAAAAAAATAAAGGCCATTCCCCGGGGGATGGGGTCCCCGGGGCCTATTAAGGCCTCGGGAGGAAAGCCACGCGGCCCCCTTCCAAATTTTTTTTTAAAAAAATAGCGGGCAGGCCCTGGGGGATGGGGTCCCCAGGGCAAATAAATTACAAACAGAAGGGGGGCCACACAGCCCCCCTTCTTAAAAAAAAAAAAAAAGACAGGCATCTCGCCAGAGGCCACGCCCCCTCCTTGCAGCACTCTGCAAACGCGCCCCCTGGAGCGTTTGCAGATGGGGAACGAATTCCGCTTGAATACTGGGGTCCCTGGGCCAACTAGCCTCCAGGAACCTCCAGTATGCGCTAGGGGCTGTGTTGCAGAGAGGTGTTCTGAGGCCACGACCCATTTTACACCTCTCTGCAACGCAGCTCTGTGGCGCTTAATGGAGGTAGCTGGTGGGCTAGTTGCACCCCAGGGACCCTCAGGATTCAAGGGAGTTAATCCCCGACGTAAAACGCGCCACGCGGCGCGCTTGCACAGTGGTGATGGGAGGGGCGGGGCCTGAGGTGACATGTGTGCAAACATGCCCTGTGGCGTGTTTTAGTTGGGGATTAGTCCCTTGAATCCTGAGGGTCCCTGGGTCCAACTAGCCGACCAGGTACCTCCAGTAAGCGCCACAGAGCTGCGTTGCAGAGAGGTGTAAAAGGGGCGTGGGCTCAGACCACCTCTCTGCAACGCAGGGCTGTGGCGCTTACTGGAAGTACCTGAGGGCTAGTTGGGCCCCAGGGACCCTCAGGATTCAAGGTAACCTAATCCCGCAACTTAAAACGCGCCACGGGCGCGTTTGCACAGTGGTGAAAGGAGGGGGCGGGGCCTGAGGTGACTTGTGTGCAAACACGCCCTGTGGCGTGTTTTAGTTGGGGGATTAGTCCCTTGAATCCTGAGGGTCCCTGGGGTCCAACTAGCCCACCAGGTACCTCCAGTAAGCGCCACAGAGCTGCGTTGCAGAGAGGTGTAAAAAGGGGCGTGGCCTCGGACCACCTCTCTGCAACGCAGGACTGTGGTGCTTACTGGAAGTACCTGGTGGGCTAGTTGGGCCCCAGGGACGCTCAGGATTCAAGGTGACCTAATCCCTCAACTTAAAACGCGCCACGGGGCGCATTTGCACAGTGGTGAAGGGAGGGGCGGTGCCTCACGTGACATGTGCGCAAACACGCCCTGTGGTGCGTTTAAGTTGGGGAATTATTCCTTGAATCCTGAGGGACCCTGGGGCCAACTAGCCCACCAGGTACCTTCAGTAAGCACAACAGAGTTGCGTTGCAGAGAGGTGAAAAAGGTGCGTGGCCTCGAACGCCTCTCTACAACTCAGCTCTGTGGTCCTAACTGTAGGTACCTGGGGGCTAGTTGGGCCCCAGGGACCCTCAGGATTCAAGGGGACTTAATCCCGCAACTTAAAACGCACCATGGGGCGCGTTTGCACACATGTCACCTCAGGCTCCCCCTCCCTTCACCACTGTGCAAACGCGCCCTGTAGCGCGTTTTAAGAGGTAGTTTTAATCCCCCTGCCCTATTATGTACTAGGGACTTACAGAGGAGGTCATGCTAATCACAGGGGTACCCCAACGCATAGTGTTCCCTAATGTATGTAGGTGTTTTCACTGTATTCTAAGTGTCTTTTAGCATAGCACTGGCTCTGGTTAGTCAGAGTCAGTTACCACCAGTACCCGTCTGAAAAAGTTGTGGGCACAGGATGATTTTGCAACAAGGCCTCTTTCTGCTCCTCTGTTGGTTCTTTCTGCACATCTTTTGCTTCTTCCTGCACTTTTCTTCGTCTTTGTGGACTTCTGTTGCTTCTTTCTGCATTTCTTTTGCTTCTTTCTGTGCGTTTTTTCTTCTTTCTTCACATGTCCTACCTCTGTAGGCATAATTAGAAACTAGCATTTAAAAACCTTTGAAATTCACTTAAAAACCATAGGTTTCAGGCCCGTTATAGTTAGAAATTAGCATTTAAAAAACCTTTGAAATTCACAGAAAAACCATAGGTTTTAGGGACAGTTATAGTTAGTTGGACATTTCACTCGTACAAAACCATAGAAATTCCCCAGTTATAGTTAGTTCAGCTAACTATAACTCGCGCCCCGCAATGCACTGCTGATGATGTCACATATTACATCACTCATGACATGGTCAGTGACATCACTGATGACATCACTGATGACATCTCAAATGACATCACTGATGACATCATCCATGTGATGATTTCATGCATCTTCTCACACCCTAATATAACTTTTGATACACCCACTCTAAATTACAGACTGCCATTCTCAAAACCATACACACTCCAATACCAATAACTACATACCCACTCACTGATTCTTAGGTCTACACACACACATCTACTCACTCACCCGTACAGTCACTCATACTTACAGTCACTCAGTACAGGACTATCATATGCACTCATACACCTATATAAACACTCACACACCGCCACTCATCCATAGAGGTACTCACACACCTAGTCAGTCATGCAAAAAATTAATCACACACCCATTTACTCACCTATACAGTTATACACACACCAGCTCACTTACTCATACAAATACTAGCACATTCTTACGCTCTTATACAATAACTGATACAAGCACACACGCATCCATACAGCCACTCTCATAATCACACACTCTCACTTATAGCCATTTAAATACTCTAACACACATATATACTGCCTTTTACATATGTAGTTACTCGCACATGTACCACTGAGATATACATTCACTCACTAACACACCCATACACACACTCACCCACCCAAGCAGTCCATCACAGATGCACTCTTGAAATCATGCACCCAGTGAATCACCGACTCACACATCTATGTACAGAGTCACACACACCCCACCCACACAAACACTCAGGCACCCATACAGATACTCAGAGAACCAATCAATAACACATATAGACACTCATGTAGCTATTCGCAAATCCATGCATCCACTTACACACAACAGACAGACAGATACAGACATTCACACAGTTTAGTCACTAACCCATGCATTCAGTAAGATACGTTTAATCACTCACTTGTAGAGTCAGTCACGCACGTACTAAATCATCCATTCAGACACTTATACACCCACTCATTCTTCAATACGCCTTTCCCTATATATATTAAACATATTTAAACTTTACAGAAACACACAGTCACTGGATGATGTCATCAGTGATGTCATCAGTGATGTCATCAGTGATGTCATTTGAGATGTCATCAGTGATGTCACTGACCATGTCATGAGTGATGTAATATGTGACGCCATCAGCAGTGCGTTATGGGCGCGAGTTATAGTTAGCTGAACTAACTATAACGGGGGAATTTCTATGGTTTTGTACGAGTGAAATGTCCAACTAACTATAACTGTCCCTAAAACCTATGGTTTTTTCAGTGAATTTCAAAGGTTTTTAAATGCTAATTTCTAACTATAACGTGCCTGAAACCTATGGTTTTTTCAGTGAATATATATATACAGATCCTCAAGTGTGTCATGATGCCCTCCCTCTCAAAGAGTGAGGGAGATTGACCACTACATTTAAACCAAGAATATGTTGTGCCATTCATATTGGATAAGACTAAAATAACCTTGAGAAATCAATTTGTGCACTGCAGAACGAAGCAGATAACACCAATACATAACTGTTTCTTATAAATCCCTTAAATGAATTCAAGATGATTGCTAGTTACACTTTCTTTATTTCAAATTAGCGTTTAAATGTAAAAAATCAACATTATATAAAACAGGTTTGATTGAGTAAAGTGATGAAACATTATGTTCTTTTCACAGAGGGTCTGCAGTAGAATACAAATATACATCTAATCCCCATAAGGTACTTAATGAAAACAGAATACAACCACCTCCCTCTCTTGAGGCATAAATCCATGTAGCATTTATCTATCTATCTATGACACATTCAGTTGCATGTCCCCAGCGATTCTCAATCTATATAAAATAATAGATTCCTACCTAATTGAGAGATTGGATTGCCAGAGATGTAAGCAAAAAGTGACAGCAACAAACATTTTCTAAAGGTGAGTTAAGTTTAATAATTTAGGTTTGTTTTGGTTTGGTAACTTAATTTCTTTCTGGTCTGTCAATGTACCTCTATTTACCACAAAATGCATTCCCTTTAGTTCTGTTTCAGACATAATTTCCTAAAATTGATTAAATTAGAGTTTCAGGACAAGAGATTAAGACTCCCATTTAGATGAATGTGGTAACTGGACACTTGCAAATATCCCATTCTCACCCTTTCTCTCAGCTCCCATGCCTCATTTAATGGTTGAGAACACAGTTTTCTTAAAGGCAGAGGTGCTAGTGGTGCTGCCATGGGAAATGCTTTGCTCAGAAAGTACTCTAGTAACAATGGTGTCAATGTTGTTGCATTGTCTAGGGTCTCTCCTCCAACATCATGTATGTTAGCTTCTCTTCTCTCCCAGACCCCCATGTTTTCTGTGGTGGCCCCTGACAAAACAAGCCCAGATATGTCATCTATGTACTAGGAGAACATTGATCATGCCTTTTTCCTTAAGCCCTGTCATCTGAAAAAACATAAGAAAAGGGAAGTCCACTGTTGTTGGTTGACTGAGGTGTGAGCCCTTGTCAAGCAGCAACCACATTTCTTGTCAGGGTAAGGCACAAGCAAACCCCAAATTAACCTGTGCTCAACCTCTTGGTAGCTTGGCACAGAGCAGTCAGGCTTAACTTAGAGGCAATGTGTAAAGCATTTGTACAACACTTCAAACAGTAAAACAGTGGAACCACCACACAAAAAGTATCCCACACCAGGTTAGAAGAATGGAGCTGCATTTAATAAATAAAACTGACAAAGATCCAAAACGTAGAACCAGAGTTCTGAATTATTAATGAGTAAAGTGAATATATAGTGCTAAACAGCACAAAGCTCCAACTCAGGACATCTGGTCACACTGGACCAAGTCAAATTCAAAAGTTCAGGCCAACCATAATAGAGTGCAGGTCACATACGCTCCCAGGTTAGTCTCACTGAAAGTTTTACCTTCTCAAGTTCATGTCTAGAGTCCTGTTTATGTTGAAGAGGGCAACGAGCGAGGTGCAGGGAGAGTGCTGCTGGATGCTGTCTGCGAAGTGCAAGGAGCCGGCCAGCATCGTGAGTGGGCATTTCTGGAACTTTGCAGCGAAGGTCCTCGTGAGCGGTCAATGCTGCAGTGTGAAGAGCTGGGCTGAAAGAGCTTCGCACAGATTTGAGGTCTGAGTGAGGAAATCTGGGTGCGAAGGGACCCATTCACGGTTGTGAAGAGCCCAAAAGTTGGATTTCAGCTCCCTTGAGCATAACCAAGGGTCCAGGACCTGAGAAGCACCACTTGGGGGTCAGGAACTCACTGCAGATGGGTCCTGGGACTGGTTCAGGATGTTGGGGAGCCTTTTATGTCCTTGAGGGTCAGACCAGGAAGCCAGCAGGCTAGCCCTTGGAGTCACTCTTGGGTCCTGGGCTCAAAATGAAATTGTCGGCCCAGTTCTCCTTCCTCAGGCTAGAGGGCAGCAGTCAGAAGGTCAGATGAGCAGGGCAACACTTCCTTTAGAGCAGCAGTCCAGTAGAGTGGCAGTACTTGTAGCAGCACAGCAGTCCTTCTTCCTGCCAGAGTATCCACAGGTCCAGAAGTCTAGTGAAGAGTTGATGACTGAGGTTCCGTTATTATACCTAGTTGTGCCTTTGAATTGGGGGAAAAAGCTTCAAGAGATTTCTCTTTGAAGTCCCTAGGCATCCTGCCTTCCCTACCCTGGCCCCAGACTAACTACAGGGGGTATGCAGCCCTTTGTGTAGAGGCAGGACACAGCCTCTTCAAGTGTAAGTGGGGCTATGCCCAGCTCTTCCCTCCCATTCTGCCAGTGATGGCCCATCCAGGCACACCAAAACTCCTTATTGTGTGTGGCTGTCTAGAAGGCATATGCAAAACTCAACTGTCGGCTACACATTGTCATGTGACCCAGGTACAAGGTTCAGGCACTAAATGGCTAAGACAGGAAAATGCCAACTTTCTAAAAGTGGCATTTTCAGAATTACAATTTGATTAAGATTTAATATGTGATTCCAGAGACACCAAACATGAACTGGTTACCTGTTCCCATTTGGAAATGATACCTATAGAATTTAATGAGGTAACTACAATGTTATCCTATTGGAGAGGTAGGCCTTGTAGTAGTGAAAATGAATTTAAGAGTTTTTCACTACCGGGACATATAAAACTTAAAAGTACATGCCCTACTTTTTAAATATATTGCACCATGCCCTCTGGGCTGTCTAGGGCCTATCTCAGGGGTGAAAAAAAATGCATTAAAAAGGAAGGTTTGGGCCTGG
This sequence comes from Calotriton arnoldi, assembly GCA_963921515.1. Lineage (NCBI taxonomy): Eukaryota > Metazoa > Chordata > Amphibia > Caudata > Salamandridae > Calotriton > Calotriton arnoldi. The sequence goes on along the minus strand of CAWUFW010005608.1, from coordinate 375,293 downwards.
CAAAAGGTTTACTATGACAGGTCAAAATGGCAGTTTACAAATCACACACACAGGCTGCAATGGCAGGCCTGACACATGTTTAAAGTGCTACTTAAGTATGTGGCACAATCAGTGCTGCAGGTGAGCTAGTAGCATTTAATTTACAGGCCCTGGGCACATGTTGTACCTCTTTACTAGGAATTTAAAAGTAAATTAAATATACCAATTGGGTATAAGCCAATGTTAACATGTTTTGAACAGAGAGCACTGTAAAGTGCAGTGTCCTAAAACTAATACAAATGAATTCATCAAAAATGGGAGGAGTGATGGCAAAACGTTAGGGGATGACCCTGCAGAAAAGGCCAAGTCCAACATCCACCATACCAGAATGGCATGACAGTCCTGCCATAACATTGTTCTCCCCAAAACGCTGCAATCATGGAGGTGGGAGCCACTTCTGCAATTTGTGGGATCAATGGAGGTTGAGTTTGAAGAGGTGGCACCTTCACCACCCAAGCCATAAGGCAGAAGACCTTTAAAATGGCTCTCTTCCTTACTCTACCAACAGCACTGCCGTGCGTCGCTCAGATTAAGGGCCATATAGCAAATAGTTAGTAGAATTCTGCTTTGTCCCAATAATTCTCTGCAGCCAGTATTTCACTACTATATTACTCAAGGGCTTTTTTGTAATATTCTGTATCCATTGTTTTGCAAAAAGACCTAATCAATAGGATAGACCATTCCCATGCATGAGTTCAGTGCCATTAATGTATGTCTAATACTTCTCTGTATTATTTTCCCTTTATTTCTGTTTAATTACGAACTTCCAATGCATTTTTGTACGAAATCTTCAATAATAATTAACAATGTTTTATTTTCCTCCTCTTATGATTTCTCATAGTACGACTTTTTTTTATTGTTTGCGACCATTGCATAATATTTCAATCATAACATATCTGTTGCAGATGTATCATTGTAGAAAAATCCACAGTATGGCACCCTTTCACACCGTTAACCAAAAATAGTAAATTATGTAAACACGACTGTTAGACCTGGCATCCTTGGCATGGGTCTCCCTTCCATTTTTTTCATAATGCCTCCACTGTTGTCGATATGTTTTTGCTGGACTAGATGTTATGGGCACTTTGCCACTGCTAATCAGTGCCAAAGTGCAAGTGCTCCCTATTGTAAATTGTGATGTGAATTAGTGACTCCATGTTTGGTTTATTTGAATTACTGTCAGACCCTAGTACAGTGCACTGAGTGTGCCCAGGGCTTGTAAATCAAATGCTGCTGGTGGGCTTGCAGCACTGGTTGTGCCACCCACAGAAGTAGCTTGTAAAGTGTGTCTCAGGCCTGCCATTGCAGAGACTGTGTGCAGTCTGTGACTGCCATGTCGACTTGGTAAGTGCACCCACCTACCAGTCCCCAAACCTTCCCTTTTCTTCATATCAGACACCCCTATGGTAGGCCTACGGGCAGGGTGCATTGTAAGGATAAGGTGGGACATGCCTGTTGTGTGTGGCATGTCCTAATAGTGAATTACAGCCATTTTCGTTTTTCACTATTACAAGGTTACCTGTTCCCCATAGGCCAGAATGGGCAGTTTGATTATAACATCTTATAATCCTAAACTGACTCAGGGAACTAGGTAGAAATTCGAGTTTAGTATGCCTGAACTCAGAATGATAAAATACATCTTTTAGTGAAGTTGGTTTTAACATTTCTGTGTTTGAAAATACCACTTTTAGAAAGTGGGTATTTTCTTGCCTAACTATCCAGCCTGCCTCTGCCAGCTTGTGTATTGTGTGTCTGGTTTGTGCGTGACAGGGGCTGGGGGTGGCCACAGGAGACAGGGTGAGGAAGCCCAGGGCTGAATAGAGAGATCTGCATCCAGAGTGGAGGGAGGAGTTGCATCTGGGTCTGAATAGGGCTGTGCCTGCCTGCCACAATGCTGGCTCCACCCCCTGCCAGGCGTCTGAGTACCCTGCCCCACATTCTGAAAGGAAAGAAGGAGTCATGTACACAGAGTGCTCCAAAGCTGCACAGAACTGGTTTAAGCTAGGCAAAGGCCTCTCTGCCTTCAGAGAACAAAGAGAAAAGGAGTATAAGTACTGGGGCCCAAACCCAGAAACTTTAGATCACTTTTGGGAACAAGAAGAAACCTTTGCTGAGGAGCGGAACCAAGAAGAAACTGAGGAGAGACTATCCCTAAGCCTGAAGTGCTGCTTGGGGGATTGGCCTGCAGTGGTTTGCCTGACTGCCAAAGAAAGGAGAAAGGAACTTTTGCTTTGCTGTTACTTTCATCAACTTGTGAAGGATCTCCAAGGGCTTGGAAGAGAGCTTGCCCCCTGTAACGAAGTCCCAGGACCAGTGGACTTCACCAGCCTTTGTGAATTGCTGCTGGAAACTCTGTTTCAGTGGCTACAGAGGTAGGGAGCTGTGACCGACTCTAACGACCGGCACGGTGTCCTGTTGGCACCGCATCGAGCACCGCTCGCATCTTGCAACGCACGGCCTTGGTCTCACCGGCTCCGTCTCGACGCCGTCACCGAGCCGTTGCCTGCACCGTAACCTGTGAGCACCACACCTCGCAAAGCCTCGCTACACCGAATCGAACTGGTCCGACCGACACGGTCACTGCTGCTGAGTTCGAGTCCTGTGACCGCACCGGAGTTGGGCACCGCCGCACACTTCGCGACGCACCGCCCGACTCCGCACCGCTGTCCGGACTGATCGACGCCAGCTCCCGAATCCGGCTCCGTCGCTGCCCCACAACCTGCCAGCACCGCATCGAAGCACCGTCTCGCCCTGCAACGCACGGCCCTGGTCTCACCGACTCCGTCTCGACGACGTCAACGAGCCGCTGCCTGCACCGCATCGAGGGACAACGCGTCCTGCAATGCTTTCATTTTGCATCGCGACCGCGACGAACAGCCATCCAGCTCGCACGCCCGTGCCTGCCGCTTCAAGTAAAGGTAGTGTGACCGAGTCTGTCTACGCTGTGTTGGCCCGCCTCGACGCGGTCAGCTGGATTTGTTAGACTCTGTTTGTTCTTGACATCGCCGTAGCCGGAGAAGGCTACCGACTCGCACAGAACCTTGAATTAAGCCTTTGGATCAGAACTAAGCATTCTTGACCGTATTGTGTATTATTTTTGTCGTTTATGGTCTTGTGATAATTCTATATAAAGTATACCTATTTTTATAAATATATAACCTGTGTGGTGTCCATTTGTAGTGTTGTCACTTGATTACTGTATGTGTTTTCTAAATGCTTTACACACTGCCTCTGAACTAAGCCTGTCTGCTCTAGCCAAGCTACCAAGAGGGTGAGCAGGGGTTATTTCAGGAGTGTACCTACTTTCCCTGACTAGACTCAAGGGTCCCTATTTGGACAAAGGTACCTACCTCTGCCAACTAGAGACCCCCAAATCTAACATTGCTGGTCAGCGGTGAGGATTTTGGACTTGCATTTGTGACTCATGTACAGTAATTGGTGAACACTACTTAGTGAGTGCAGACCAAAACGCAACCACATACTCTTTGATAGCATTTTTTCTGTGATTTTCTATTTTTGCAACTGCCAAGTTTAATCACCATGGAGAACCCAGCATCAGTAGCCTCTGTTGAGTGTGATTGGGAAGAGGAGAGGCTAGAATGCTACACCCTCAAGCAGCTCAAGCATTTCTGCAAAAAGTTTAAAGTGTCCATGACCGGGCTCTCCAGGAAGGAGGACCTCCAAAAGGCGCTGAGGGCCTGGGTCGAATCAAGGAGTGCCCCTGTGGAGGGGGCTGAGAATGCAGAAGGGCAGCTGGAGGGGCTATTGGGTCTAGGGGCTGGAAGACCACCTTCCCCAGTAGGTAGCAGTGTTTCTGCCAGAGGTCTGTCTCCAGAAGAGTAGGAGGACAGGAAAGAGAGTAGGACGCACGAAATGGAGCTGACCAAGCTCAAGCTGAATGGGCAGTTAGAATTTGAAATGCAAACTAGGAAATTAGCCCTAGAAGAAAAGAAAATGCAGTTTGAACATGAGAAGGTTTTGAGGGAGTTGGAATTGAAGGCCAAAAGCTTAGAGATTACTCCCTCTGGTGGCAGTGTACCGCCTGTGCCTGTTGAAGCTAGGGTGTATATTCCCAAAGATGTGGTGAAGGAGATTTTTAAAAATGATGACATTGGGCAGTGGTTCAAAGCCTATGAGGTAGCCATGTCTTCCCACCGGGTCCCTGAGAAGGATTGGGGAGCGGGGTTGTGGGGGCGGTTCCTGAGTGAAGGGCGGGATACCTTGTTGGATTTGCCCTCTGAAGTCTATAATTCATACAGCCACATGAAGGATGCTTTAATGACTAGGTATGGTTTGACCCCTGAGCTTTATAGGCAGAGGTTCAGGAACTGTAAGAAGATTGAAGGCAGTACCTGGGTTGAATATGTGACCTTTTTTTGCAGAGCCTTGGATGGTTGGGTAAAGGGTAGCAAAGCGACTGATTTTCAGGCGCTCTTTGATTTGATTGCATGGGAGCACTTGTCCAGTAATTGTTTTCCTGAGCTACGCCAGCACCTGATTGATAGTAAGCTGACTAACCCTAGGCAGCTTGCTGAGGAGGCGGACCGCTGGGTGAGTACCCGGGTCCACAAGGGTCACGTGGGAGACTCCGCCAAGGGTGGGCAGGGTCCCCAGCAGAAGAGTGGGGGACAAGGGTAAACAGAGGGAGTTCCATAAAGGGCCCCAAAGTAGACCCCAAGGGAACCAAGGGAAAGGTTCCCAGCCTCCCCTGAGAAGAAGCCAGTGGCCCTGACAGGCCCCCCTGATCACCAGGGACCACTGGTGTATTACAAGTGTGGCGCCCCTGGCCACAAGGCAAACAATCCTCGTTGCCCTTTGCATGGAAAACCAGCACCCACTGGTGCAGTCCCCCGGCAGTTGGCTAGTGTAGCCCTGGGGGAGGAGTGGGGTGCCCAAGGTGGGGGGGATTCCACAGTGTTTTCCCTTGTCTCATTAGGAGACTCTGAGAAGGTCCCTAGGACCCAGCTGCCTGATAACACTAAAAAATACAGGCAGTGGGTGACCATCAATGGCCATAGGGTGGAGGCTCTGAGAGACACAGGAGCCAGTGTGACAGCTGTCAAGTGTCACCTGGTGTCTAAAGAGCAGGTTGTCCCTGATGCATTCTATCTGGTTGTTGCCGCTGACAACACAGAGAGTCACTGCAAGGTGTCTCAGGTTCCCTTTGAGTGGGGGGGGTCTCGGGTACTCTTCAAGTAGTTGTGAGGCCAGCCATGCCTGTTGGCTGTTTGTTAGGGAACGATTTGGAGAGCTCACCTTGGGCTAAGGTGGAGCGGAGTGCGCATTTAGAAATGTTGGGCTTGCCTGATTGGGCATGTGTGACCACCCGGTCAATGGCAGCTAAAGGTGTTCAAGAGGACCTGGAGCCTGAGAGGGAGGCCCAGATGCCTGCCGGAGAGAGAGGAGGCAGGGGCGCGGAAACCGGACTCCGAAGTTCCCACGGTCCAGGAGGAGGCAGACCCTGAGGGGGATGCCCTGGAGCCTACAGGGGAACAGGTAGCTGAACTGGGGGACCTACCTGAGCTGACCCATTGGCAGCAAGAAGGAGGACCCTCCAGGGAAGAGTTCTGCGAGGAGCAGAACACATGCCCTTCTCTCGTGGGTCTGAGGCAACAGGCCACAGACCAGGCAGCAGGTGATCAGTCTGGATCACATTGGATTTACTGGGAGAATGGTCTCCTGTATTCAGAGCCTAAGGTTGCTGAGCCTGGGTCAGCACGTGTGCTGGTGGTACCCCAGCGCTTCAGAGCCTTCCTACTGGGGTTGGCTCATGATGTACCGTTAGCAGGACATCTGGGGCAGGACAAGACCTTTGAAAGGCTTGTCACCCATTTCTATTGGCCCCAGATGCGCAGGAGTGCCGCCATTCACTGCAGGACATGCCAGACTTGCCAGGCAAGTGGAAAGAGTGGGAGGAAGCAGAAGGCTCCTCTCCAGCCATTCCCTGTGGTCAGCACCCCTTTGAACGGGTGGGTATTGACATTGTGGGGCCACTGGACCCCAAGACAGCCATGGGCAACAGGTTTATCCTGGTCTTGGTGGACCATGCCACCCGGTACCCTGAAGCCATCCCTCTGAGGACAGTGACGGCCCCCGTGGTGGGACTGGCCCTGATGGGAATTTTCTCACGTGTGGGATTCCCTCAAGAGGTGGTGTCTGACAGAGGTACCAACTTCGTGTCCAAGTACATGAAGTCCCTGTGGCAGGAGTGCGGTGTAACTTACAAGTTCACCACTCCTTACCACCCTCAAGGAAATGGGCTGGTTGAGAGATTCAACCGGACCCTCAAGGGCATGATTATGGGTCTGGAAGAACCCATGAGGCGTAAATGGGACGTCCTCTTACCTTGCCTGTTGTTTGCATACCGGGAGGTGCCACAGAAGTCTCTAGGGTTCAGCACCTTTGAGCTCCTCTATGGACACCCGGTGCGAGGACCTCTGAGTTTGGTCAAGGAAGGCTGGGAGCAATCTCCCAGGAAACCTCCCCAGGATGTATACAGTTACATGCTGGCCTTCAGGAACCAGACTAGGCGTTTCAGAGAGCTTGCTGAGGCAAATCTGGAAGTTAGCCAGGAGGAGATGAAGCGGTGGTACGACCAGAATGCCACTCTGGTCGAGCTTCAGCCTGGTCAGAAAGTGTGGGTCATGGCCCCTGTGGAGCCTTGTGCCCTCCAGGACAGGAGGACCGGCCCTTTCACAGTGGTGGAGCGCAAGAGTCCAGTTACCTACTTGGTGGACTTGCAGTCTCCCAGGAACCCTTTGCGGGTCCTGCATGTGAACCGCCTAAAGCCCCACTTGGAGAGGTCCCAAGTGGGCATGCTCTTAGCTACAGATGATGGGATAGAGGAGGAGACCGAGCCTCTTCCTGACCTCCTGTCAGCCCGAGAGCAAGATGGATCAGTGGAGGGAGTAAACCTCTCTACCTCTCTCACACCTGAGCAGCAGGGTGACTGTCGCCAGCTGTTGGGACAGTTCCCTGACCTGTTCTCCCTGGTTCCCAGTGTCACTCATTGGTGCGTCCATGATGTGGACACTGGGGACAGTCTTCCTGTGAAGCACAAGGCTTACAGGGTGACTGACAGGGTCAGAGCCTGCATCAAGGAGGAGGTCTCCAAGATGTTTGCGCTAGGGGTGATTGAATCCTCTAACAGCCCTTGGGCCAGCCCAGTGGACTTGGTTCCAAAGGCTGCCGCACCTGGTGCCACACCAGAACTCTGGTTCTGTGTGGACTACAGGGGACACAATTCCGTCACCAGGACTGACGCCCACCCCATCCCCAGAGCTGATGAGCTCATAGATCGGTTAGGGTCTGCACGGTACCTCAGCACGTTTGACTTAACGTCTGGGTACTGGCAGATTGCCTTGACTGATGGGGCAAAAGAGAGGTCAGCATTCTCCACACCAGATGGGCACTACCAGTTCCGGGTGATGCCCTTTGGGATGAAGAATGCTCCTGCCACCTTTCAGAGTTTGGTCAACCAGGTGTTGGTTGGACTGGAGGATTTCAGTGCCGCCTACCTGGATGACATCGCAGTGTTCAGTGCCAGTTGGGAAGAACATCTGCGCCACCTCTGGGAAGTGTTGATGGCGCTGCGGAGGGCAGGCCTCACAATCAAGGCAAGTAAGTGCCAGATTGGGCAGGGTTCTGTGGTGTACTTGGGACACCAGGTTGGGAGCGCCAGGTGGCACCCTCCAACCGAAAATTGATACCATTCTGGCTTGGGAGCCCCCAAGACCCAGACAGAGGTGAGAGCCTTCCTAGGACTCACCGGGTATTACAGGAGATTCGTCAAGGGGTATGGCAGCATTGTTGCCCCCTTGACAGAGCTGACTTCCAAGAAGCAGCCCAGGAAAGTGATTTGGACTGACGCCTGTCAAAAGCTTTTGACACCTTGAAGACTGCCATGTGCACGGTGCCTGTGCTCCAGGCACCCAACTTCACCAATGAGTTCATTGTTCAGACGGACGCTTCCAGAGCATGGTGTAGGGGCTGTTCTATCACAGATCAATGAGGAGGGCCTAGACCAACCTGTAGCCTTCATCAGTAGGAGGTTACTTCCCCGGACACAGAGATGGAGTGCTATTGAGCGTGAGGCATTTGCTGTGGTCTGGGCACTGAAGAAGCTGAGACCATACCTGTTTGGGACTCACTTCCGGGTTCAGACAGACCACAGGCCCCTCAGATGGTTGATGCAGATGAGGGGTGAGAATCCAAAGCTGTTGAGGTGGTCCATTTCCCTACAGGGAATGGACTTTACGGTGGAACACCGCCCTGGTACAGAACACGCCAATGCTGATGGTCTGTCCAGATTTTTCCGCTTTAGTGATGAGAACTCCTAGGGGTAGGATAGTTCTCCCCACATTTCAGCTGGAGGGGACACGTGTTAGACCTGGCATCCTTGGCATGGGTCTCCCTTCCATTTTTTTCATAATGCCTCCACTGTTGCTCGATATGTTTTTGCTGGACTAGATGTTCATGGGCACTTTGCCACTGCTAATCAGTGCCAAAGTGCAAGTGCTCCCTATTGTAAATTGTGATGTGAATTAGTGACTCCATGTTTGGCTTATTTGAATTACTGTCAGACCCTAGTACAGTGCACTGAGTGTGCCCAGGGCTTGTAAATCAAATGCTGCTGGTGGGCTTGCAGCACTGGTTGTGCCACCCACAGAAGTAGCTTGTAAAGTGTGTCTCAGGCTTGCCATTGCAGAGCCTGTGTGCAGTCTGTGACTGCCATGTCGACTTGGTAAGTGCACCCACCTACCAGTCCCCAAACCTTCCCTTTTCTTCATATCAGACACCCCTATGGTAGGCCTACGGGCAGGGTGCATTGTAAGGATAAGGTGGGACATGTCTGGTGTGTGTGGCATGTCCTAATAGTGAATTACAGCCATTTTCGTTTTTCATTATTACAAGGTTACCTGTTCCCCATAGGCCAGAATGGGCAGTTTGATTATAACATCTTATAATCCTAAACTGACTCAGGGAACTAGGTAGAAATTCGAGTTTAGTATGCCTGAACTCAGAATGATAAAATACATCTTTTAGTGAAGTTGGTTTTAACATTCTGTGTTTGAAAATACCACTTTTAGAAAGTGGGTATTTTCTTGCCTAACTATCCAGCCTGCCTCTGCCAGCTTGTGTATTGTGTGTCTGGTTTGTGCGTGACAGGGGCTGGGGGTGGCCACAGGAGACAGGGTGAGGCAGCCCAGGGCTGAATAGAGAGATCTGCATCCAGAGTGGAGGGAGGAGTTGCATCTGGGTCTGAATAGGGCTGTGCCTGCCTGCCACAATGCTGGCTCCACCCCCTGCCGGGCGTCTGAGTACCCTGCCCCACATTCTGAAAGGAAAGAAGGAGTCATGTACACAGAGTGCTCCAAAGCTGCACAGAACTGGTTTTAGCTAGGCAAAGGCCTCTCTGCCTTTAGAGAACAAAGAGAAAAGGAGTATAAGTACTGGGGCCCAAACCCAGAAACTTTAGATCACTTTTGGGAACAAGAAGAAACCTTTGCTGAGGAGCGGAACCAAGAAGAAACTGAGGAGAGACTATCCCTAAGCCTGAAGTGCTGCTTGGGGGATTGGCCTGCAGTGGTTTGCCTGACTGCCAAAGAAAGGAGAAAGGAACTTTTGCTTTGCTGTTACTTTCATCAACTTGTGAAGGATCTCCAAGGGCTTGGAAGAGAGCTTGACCCCTGTAACGAAGTCCCAGGACCAGTGGACTTCACCAGCCTTTGTGAATTGCTGCTGGAAACTCTGTTTCAGTGGCTACAGAGGTAGGGAGCTGTGACCGACTCTAACGACCGGCTCGGTGTCCTGTTGGCACCGCATCGAGCACCGCTCGCATCTTGCAACGCACGGCCCTGGTCTCACCGACTCCGTCTCGACGCCGTCACTGAGCCGTTGCCTGCACCGTAACCTGTGAGCACCGCACCTCGCAAATCCTCGCTACACCGAATCGAACTGGTCCGACCGACACGGTCACTGCTGCTGAGTTCGAGTCCTGTGACCGCACCGGAGTTGGGCACCGCTCGCACACTTCGCGACGCACCGCCCGACTCGCACCGCTGTCCGGACTGATCGACGCCAGCTCCCGAATCCGGCTCCGTCGCTGCCCCACAACCTGCCAGCACCGCATCGAAGCACCGTCTCGCCCTGCAACGCACGGCCCTGGTCTCACCGTCTCCGTCTCAACGACATCAACGAGCCGGTGCCTGCACCGCATCGAGGGACAACGCGTCCTGCAACGCTTTTATTTTGCATCGCGACCGCGACGAACAGCCATCCGGCTCGCACGCCCGTGCCTGCCGCTTCAAGTAAAAGGTACTGTGACCGAGTCTGTCTACGCTGTGTTGGCCCGTCTCGATGCGGTCAGCTGGATTTGTTAGACTCTGTTTGTTCTTGACATCGCCGTAGCCGGAGAAGGCTACTGACTCGCACAGAACCTTGAATTAAGCCTTTTTGATCAGAACTAAGCATTCTTGACAGTATTGTGGATTATTTTTGTCGTTTATGGTCTTGTGATAATTCTATATAAAGTATACCTATTTTTATAAATCTATAACCTGTGTGGTGTCCATTTGTAGTGTTGTCACTTGATTACTGTATGTGTTCACAAATGCTTTACACACTGCCTGTGAACTAAGCCTGTCTGCTCGTGCCAAGCTACCAAGAGGGTGAGCAGGGGTTATTTCAGGAGTGTACCTACTTTCCCTGACTAGACTCAAGGGTCCCTATTTGGACAAAGGTACCTACCTCTGCCAACTAGAGACCCCCAAATCTAACAACGACACATACAATATTCAGCATATTCGCACAAAAGTTAAAAAGAAAGAACTCAATCAAATATGCAAAGGACATTTTGGCACTGGTGATAAATTCATCAGCTAAACCATTTAAAAATCAACTATGTCCGAGGGATCCATAACAATTTCTATAACGATAACAACACAGACATTTAGTTAGAACGGACAGTGTACATGCCAAATAAGAGATACATTTTAAGCAAAATGGGTTGTGTGTAAGAGTGTTGTCAAAATCAAAAGATGTTAAGCAGGATTGTCTGTGAAAAGAGGTGGGTGAAGAAGTGAAATACTAGAAAGTTTGTTTTTGATTCTAGAGTCGATACATTAAATGGTATTTTCATTTAGTGCCAGGAAGGGTACTGTTATCCTGCTAAGATTAGTTGCAACACTTAGGGAATGTCTTTAGAGTTTGATTGCTAAAAGCAACATATTTGCCACACAAAGCCAAAAAAGCATGTGATGTCTTGAGTAGAGAATTATAATGAATGATTTTATCGTCTGTTTCCTGATCACTCTGTCAAAATCTCTGTAGTTCTCTGAAGAAAAAAGTTTAAAGATTTTATTTCAAATATGTGCTTAGAGCAGCATGCAGGTTGAACAATAACCATTGCTCTTGGGCAGCTGCGACCCGTGCAGGTAAGAGCGGCGGGGCCGGGTGGGAGGGTTGGATTTCGACAGACGACGGCGAGGCGAGATTCATTATTTAATTTTCCCTCTTGGTTATCTGTAGAATCCCCCCCCCAACCTGGCCTCACTGACCCACCGCTCTTACCTGCACGGGCCACGGCTGCTCTTATGCCCCGACCAGATGAAATAAACCAAAAATTGAACATTAATCTAGATTCCATACAAAACAACATATGGATATGTGAGCAGCATTCCAAAGACCTTCTCCTGTTCTCCAGTACACAACTGTCATCATAAGCACCCCAGAAGCACCTCGCTGTTTCCTTCCTTTCCTCCTCATATTCAATTCATCTTCACCCTTTTCAAACCGAAGGAAAACTCTGAGGCCTTCAACCTGTCCCTTAAAACAAAATCATGCAAAGAGCCTGCCAACCTCTGTCAATCCATATGCTTCAAAGAACTTTTTACCTTTATCTTGGCTGGTATATATGAATTGGTCAATATCTTTTTCCTACTAGGAATCATTCCTAACCCTCTGACCACACTATTATCGTGCCGCTCTTGAAAACAAAACAGCTGTTCTGAAAATATTGTCCAACTACTGGCTTTCTCCAATCTTCTGTTCCTCAGCAAAATCATAGAAATGGAAATGATGCTTCAATCGTACATTAAAATTAGCCATGTTCTACCTGACGAAGTAATTCACTTCTGACCCGCAAGGGTCACTGAAACTGCACTGCCCAATATGAGCTAAAAGAGGAAAAAAATACCCTTATTTTTCATGATGTGGACATGTCTTATGACAGAATGAGCCAGACAATACTCTGGATACTCTTAAACAATGAGCAGGAATGTTGGACCGGTGCTGCAATGGGTCCACTCATTCTTTTTTCACTGAAGGCAAAATATCAATTGAATCATCCAGATACATGCTGATGTCCTGTTCCTCAGGGATCATACCTCTCATGCCTCCTTTATTTACGTGAGCCCACAGGCAAATCTTCCTGAGAAATACCAGGTAAACCTCCAAATATTTGCAGATGGTTAACACATTTGCACTTATACTTGGAAACCATCTTCGAGAATCCAAGGGACTTTCCCTCTTGGTTGGACCACATATTCTCCCGAATGAACAAGAGCTTCCTTTGCATGAGCAGCTGCAAGAGAGAGTAATTAATGATTGGAGCTCTCATACACAACACACAACAATTTGCCTGGCCAACAAATATCTGAATGCATCTCACTACCTCACTAGAAGTAAGGAATCTGGCAATACCCCACCTTTGTTCCCGAAGTCATCACACTGACAAAGGGTGTGAACATGTTATGTCATGTTACAGCATTTTTTTAAAGTGCTCGTACACCTAAACGGTTTCATGGCACTAAGGTATAAGAGGCAAGAGAGACCCAAAAGCTTAGCCATAAGCCTGTTTAAAAAGCCAGGTTTTCAATAAAGACCTGAAGCTCGTATATGAAGTTGTATCTCCAATATGTGGGGGAAGAGAGTTACATACCTTTGGAGCAATCACAGCAATCTGTGTATAGATTTGAAAATAATGCACACGGTTTTCAACAAGGTTCTTTGAGTGACTGGGAGCCAATGCAGTTGTGCCACCAGCAGTTTAGTATGGCAGTATCTCGGCAGGCACCATACTAGCCTGGCTGCCTGATTTTGAGCCAACTGCAGCCTCTGACTCAATCCCTTTGGAAGTCCTAGATAGAGGGAGTTAACATAATCAATCCGGGACAAAATAAGGGTAATGATATTCTGAATGATGGCTTCGAGAGTGAAGTATTTAAAAGTTACCGCTCCTATCAGAGGCTTTATAGAAAGGCCTTCGTCAACTAGAATCTCAAGTTTTTGACCGCTTTTTTTCGGAATAGGAGGAGCACCCATCTTTGAAGGCCAGAGGGAGGTATTCCAGCTATGCAGTTTGTTTTTTATCATCAAAATCTCGTTTTTTTCAGAGTTCAGCTTCAGCTGGTGGAGGTTCATCCAATTCCGGATGTATAGTGATCCAGCGCGATATTAACAAACAGCATTCATACACCAGATACTCACTTGGGCCCATACATTTATACTACGCTAATACTTACGCTGGGTTTTATCAGTTGTTACTCTCTATCAAAATCCCTGCTACCAATTACCTTCTGATTGAACGAGTACTGAAAGTCCTGCTTAACTTTTCAGTACTATTTCTGCCTGGCAGATAACCTCTCTGCAGTATGGCTTCCACTTACCATCCGCTATTCCTTTTACCCCGGGTATTCTGGACAACATAAAACAAAACTCAAAATTTAAGCAGATGTTAGTTCATAAAACTACAAATAAAATTCTCATTACCCAATTAGCAAAGAGTAACCATCCTCTGATAACCAGAAAACTGATCCAGCGCGATATTAACAAACAGCATTCATACACCAGATACTTACGCTGGGTTTTATCAGTTGTTACTCTCTATCAAAATCCCTGCTACCAATTACCTTCTGATTGAAGAGTAATGACTTACCAATGAATCCTTTGCCAATTGGGAAATTTAAAATGAGTGACATTCATTATAGTACATAATCCTGAAATAACCATTGAGTCAGGAAGTTTTAAAATGTTTATCTAAAGATTTAGCAGAGTAAAATACAGAACCACATAGTACTTAATCGCAATACCCAAGATTAAGCATAAAAATGATTATTGCTAATCAATGACGGTGTTTAAAGAAGAGGAGAAGATAGAGACAGCAGCGCAACTAAAGGTTGCATTATATTTACCTAAGTGCGAGAACCAAACCCCTTAGCCAAGGAGTTGAAAGAATAGGACCCAGGAAGGATGAAGAGCAAAGACTTCTTCCAGGATCAGGACAGGACCGGTAACCTCTCTACAACGACGCCTGCGTCGTTCCCTCTCTGATACTCGACTTCTCTCGATTCTCCCGTGCCTTCCTTCTAATGGACTCCGCCGCCCCCTCCTCAGGACCTCTTCTGGACAGGGATTCAGTCAGCAACCGATCAGCTTGGCAGTCTGGGGCTCTTCTGTGTGTTCTGAGAGTCAGCTCTAGCTAATTAGCTAATTCTATATCTGTTATACCCTTCTACGCCCATGTACCTCCCCTTAATGTTGCTAAAATATGGGACCACTACTTCTGATTGGACAGGGACAGGAGGTGGATTCTCGCACCATGTTGATTTGGCCTAAATTGTAAAGCCTATTGTCTTTACGTTCCCACCCCTTCAAATTAATACATTCGCTTTATTTCCCACCCGTCTCATGACAAATGTAAACCAATTTTCATAGACATTGTATCAATGTATGACAGGAAAGTGCTAGTACAACATCTTCGGCCATAAGGTTACGGCCTTGGACTTCGTCCAGGTTGACTTCATTTGGCAGGCACACAAGACACATGCGCAGAACCATTTGCCTATCGAGTTTCAGGTCATCAACCCAGGCCCAAGTTTACGAACTAATAAAAGTGCAAGAAGAAAATATTAGAATCACAAATAAAATGTTTCACTGTATACCCACTATTTCTATTCTATTCCCAATTAAATATATATACTATCCCGCGTTAGTAGCGTTAAGAAACGACAATTTAATAATGACATGAGAGCAAGCAGAAGCATGTGAAAACATCAAGCAGCCATTTTAATGCACACTGCGCAGAAGCAGAAGTTTCCCACCAAGCAAAGAAAGACGTCACACCATGTGATATGGTTGCGACATGCGCATTGAGCATTCCCGCGCATAGCGGCCATTTTGAATTACAAACAAGCGTTATTCATTAGTAAAACACATAGGCAAGCATCCCTTTCTTTTGTGTCGTGAATGCAAAGGTTAGTATTAACAATACAAGTTTAATAAATTAATACTGTGAGGAGGATTGAATACAAGCAAGTTTCATTTATGAACCCTTGCTCCATCAATAGCATAGTGCTCTGAAAAAACTCTGTAGATTCCGTTGTGTCATCAATGTTGAATAGCAACTGCATGTCATCAGCGTAGTTGTATTTTTTCACCCTTCGTTCTGTAAGGTGTGAGCCGGCGGACGAATGTAGATGTTAAAAAGATTGGGGGATGAAAAAGAGCCTGTGGGACTCCACAATGAAACCTAACTTTGTATTACGGAAAAGGAGCAAGACGGACCGATTGAGAGCAGTCTGAGAGAAAGGATTTCATCCAATCTATTGCTGATCCCTGCAGACCTGGGGATTTGACACCCTCAGTTAGGATATCATGATGCACAGTATCAAGGCCTCCGATAAGTTCAAAGGTGCTAAAGCCTGGGCCATTCCGTAGAGAGGGCAGGACGGAAACCTGCCTGGTGAGGATCTAGAAAGGAGGAGCCCTCTAAAAATGAGCAGAGAAATTGGGCAATATGTGACTCTAATATCTTGGCTAGATATTGTAGTAAGGAGATGGGGGACGGTAGTTCTTCAGGACGGCAAGAACTTCACCGACTTTTTTTTTATGTGGGATGGCTACTGCCTCATTAAAGGTATGAGTTATATTACCTTGCCTTAAGGATAGGTTAAGCAGGGAGATCACACGATTCGGAAGGTTTGAAAAAGCAATCTTTTGGATCCGGGTGGGCAGGTATCTTCAGGGGATCTGGATTTGATTTTAGTCCTCATTTTCAGAAAACAATCTGTGGTAATGGCTGGGAAAGCCATACGTTTTATAGGGCTCACATCTTCTAGGGGAGAGGCACAGGTTAAGGTGCCACGAGGGATGCTTTCTTTTATCATCCGTATTTTGTTGATGAAAAAGAAATTAAGGTCATCACACAGTTTCTGAGGGGGGACCACTGGCACATAAGATCGATCGGGGTTGGAGAGTTCAGCAACAATGTCAAATATTTCTTTAGTTTTATTTCAGGACTTTATAATTTTATTAGAAAAGTAAGTGGATTTGGCCTCCAAGATTGCTTTCTTATAGGCCTTTAGCCACAGGATATAGCTATCCTTTTTTGTCAGATGTATATGTTTTCCGTCATTTCCGCTCGGATTGGTGTAACTCAAGCTTGGCTCTCTTTAAGTCTTCTATATACCATTTTAAAGTTTCATGGCGGCGTATAGATTTTGTTTTATGCCTAGGGGCATATAGATTGATAGCTTCTCTGAACCAGTCGGTTATAGCCTCTTCCAAGTCATCTATGTTTCCACTACAAGTGGGTGTGGACCGTGCCAATAAATCACAAAAGCTATCAAGATTGACACGATTCCAGATTCTCAAATAAGTGGCAGGACAGATGGGGAGTTTCCTGGGTTTTATGTCATTTATGGCAAAATTAATTAAGTAATGATTCCACCAAGTGCAGGGAAGTACCATAAGCTCATACATGGTTAAATTTAACGACCTTACCTGATCTAAAATGTGACCCTTGATATGTGTAGCAGTGAACACCTGTTGGTCAAAATTCAGACCATTGAGGGGGTCAATGAGGTCTGAGGAGGTGTGGCCACTATTTTCCTCATTGGCCCAAATGTTGGAATCTACAAGACGTAGGGTTTTTGCATAATCAATAACTAAGGCAGATAGAAAATCTGCTAAAAGTAGGGGAAACTGGGGCATTTCCCCCGGGGGTCTGTACATGAGAATACATATTACGGGGGATGTTAGTGAGTCCAATTTTATTACAATGTTCTCTGCCATATTGGTAAGAGAGTGAGCTTAGTGAAGGCAAGGTGCTTTTTAATAATTGCGACCACCCCTCCGCCTTTTGTTCCCTGAGGTCTGTTATAGTTAAGTAAGTAATAGTTCTCCGGAAGTGCGGCCAAGATGTCAGGCATAGAGCCCTCTGTTAACCAAGTTTCTATTAGGAATAATATGTCATGGGATTCAGAATCTAGAATGTAAATATCTCAAGTTGGTGTTGGACCACCGAGCGTGTATTGAGATAGAAAAATAGTTACATCTTTCGCTGTGCTATTTATTCCCAAGAAAGTTCTCCAACTCCTTCACACTAACAAGAGACTTGAACTGGCGAGAGCTCTCATTCTGGCATTTTTAGACTGCTGTAGTATCATCTGCTCAGGTCTTTTAAAGGAACTCATTAGCCCCATCCAAAGATTTTAGAAACAGTCAGAATGTGTCTTAGTGGCACCACTTCAAACCCAGTCTGACAGCTCTCTACCAGTTCCCCTTGAATGCTAGAATTTAATTCAATATTTTGTGCGCAATCCAGAGAGCATAATAGGACCAAGATCCCAAATACATACAGAAAGTGACAGTTCACTACATTAACATCAGACTTGTCTTCAAGATCTGCCAATCATACTTATAAATAATCCTTCAAGAGTGTGAAACATAATGGCAGATCCCTAAAAGTGCAAGGACCTTGAACCCTAAACGCCTGAAGTTGTGGTAACTCCTTAAAACTGAAATCTTAAGACTTGCTTTCATTTGGAAGAGAAATCAAAGAAGGTTCTTTTTGGACAAAAGAGGACATGGTTACTCAGTCAACCTGTCCCATTAGAAGCTGACATCTGTCTCTAAAAATCAGATTGTATCTACCTGTTAGCACTCTGAAGTTACTGAAAAGAAACACAGCGCTATACAAAACTCCCACTAAAACTAAATAAATAAATTCAAAGAATCACAAAGTTGTGTGTTGTTTTGGCAAGTTTTATACCTTTATTTGCAAGAAGTGAAAATGTTCTGTCAGAGAGTTAGAAGATTGAGTAGATGAATACTGTTACGCATCTTGCATTTAAATGACACACCGGAAGGTAAAGCTATATTGTTTTGGAAGAACTGATAACACACAAATGTTAGTAACGTGATTGGCAAGGTTATTCTCAAACACTTCTGTAACTCAATATTATTCTGTAGAAAATGTTAGGCTCAATTGACATTTTTTTCATAAAATGATTCTATTTTCATCATCATTAATTTCTCACTGCATGTGTGTGGCAGTCACAGCACATGTGCACAGTGTGGGATGCTTCAGAATTTGTCTAGGCATGGGAATTTATATTCGAAGGGTATGCTAGGCACACTTACCCCCTTCACCTTGGTGCAATCTGTGCAAGGCAGTTTTTGTTGGACAGGGATGGCGGCAGCAGCGGGCCATTTTTTATAAATATGGTTGTACGCTGTTTTCTCTCCCTTGCACAACGCAGTGGGTGCTGCGCTGTGTCATGTCAAAAAGTAATACATCTGGGCCGTAGTGTTTCACTTCCTACACCAAAAAGCTGGACATCCACTAACTACTTGTTACCACCACCTATCTTTTACAAAATACCATCACATTGATTTTCACTGTGTTTATTTTTATGAGGTCAATATTAGCACTAGAATTTAATGACTACTTTTCCCAGCAATGCAATATGAATAAAATCAAGTCATCCCCAATCATGAGGGCCATTGCGCCACTATTTAAGGGACAGGGCTGGCTCTAGGGCAGTGCGACCGGTGCCACCGCACCGGGTGCTGACTTCGGGTGGGGGCGCTGTATTTCTAAGTATATTTTGGTTTTAAAAGCACCTGCTGCCGCTTTCCTTGCCTCCAGCAATTTTCAGGCATCAATAAAAATGTCAAGATAACTCTGGTGATTAATGTTCTTCCTGGTGAGAGAGCAGAGTTTTATCTAGTGGAAGTTTTGACTCATGTTAAGGTAACACAGTGGATTAATATGTCTGCTGCAAAGAACGTGTGCCATGCAGATCACAAAGTGCATATAATGTAAATAGGTCAGTGAGTTACTGCTTTTGTCAGAGAGATCCTTTTGTTACTTGCAGTTTATTGGTTAAAATCCTAATATAGACCAGTGAGCTATTAACTGTCATCAAAGAGCTGCATGCGAACTGCAAGGTATATATTAGAGCTATATGCTTTTTTGCCCCATCTTTCATTATCCTAATCTTTAAAAGGGGTTCATTTGTGTAGGAATCAATTCTTATTCTTAAACAGAACCCCTAAAAATGGTGTTATGTTTTAAATTCTGAATTTGTGATTTTCCTGACCAAGGACTCCTAAACTATATTGCCTACCAGTATGGATGACATGTGACTCCTACACCTTGTAGTCCTCTGTCTTATGTAACATTTCCTATATACACGCTGATTTACACAGTATGATTGTCTCTGTGCAATGTGTGTATGATGTAAAGTGCTCTGACACCTTACACTGGTATGAGTGGCGCTATAAAACTAAATGAATCTGAGAGAGAGGTTAGGGAGACCTGAGGGGCACTGTTAAGTTAAATGGTGGTAGTGAGGGAATCCGCAGCAGAGGTGGTCATTGGGGGGGCACCAACAAACATTGTCACACCAGGCTCCACCAGTGCTAAAGCCGGCCCTGTTTATGGACATCAGAAATATAAAAAGAAAACCGTAACGAGTCAGGGGGCGCCCCTGTTTGAGGCTTACGTCACTCATATTGTGTCTTAAAATTGACTAGGGTACCCCAACTCTATTCAGACATGTATGTTGTTTCATCACTAAATTTAGTAACCAAAGGGAACGCCACGTTTTGAAAACTTATGAAACAAAAGATAATTATGACTGCACATTACAAACACTGCTGTATCAAATGTAGGAAAATAATCAATTGGATTATCACCAGGTAGAAATTAGGGAACAAATGTGAAAAGCGTCAAAGTCATGAAATAATTCAAGCAAATTAAACGCTTTTTGAAGTCCAGAGGTGAATTTTACCTTATGTGGGGAATCACAAAATAATAAACTAACACACGCATATTCCAGCATTTTCGGAAGCGTTAGGCTGTGGGTTTATATGCAACATTGAAGCAGCTCCAAGAAATGACATGGTGTGGAGGCAAAAGCGAAATCAAATCGCCCAAAAGAGCTGTCAACATTAAAATGAACACTTTTAGGCCATGCACTGTTGATCCCTTCTTCAAGAGATGCTGCAATGCAGGACTAGGTGTTTGTTTCATGAGAAATCTAGGGCCCTGTCGAAATTTCCGTTAGGCTGGCATAACCTCAAGTAATTTCGCTTTATACCCGAAATTCCCTAAAATTATTCAATAACGCTGTGTCAGGTAATCACAAGCTGTTCGTGGCAAAAATATAATGCGAATGTACAGGAACATCATGAGGACCAGAAAGCGAGTGGCTGTTGTTTCCAGCACTTGCAATTTTTGCGCTATTTTTTAAATGCATTTATCCCAAATTGTTGAAAGGATGCATTTCGTGACAGAATTTGGCACCAAGTACCGGTATTGCATTTCTCATAATTATGAGTAATTTTGCATACTTTTTCCAAAATTTTGCAAAAGCAAATTACACAAAGTTTAGCACACCCACAGAGAAATAATTTAAGTTCTTTAAGTACATTAAAAAAAAACTCAGAGTCGCTGGTTGGCATAGTCAGAGTGGTAAAAAGGCCTAACGTGTTTCTGCCGACCTTCGATAGCACCGAAGCGCACTCCTTCATAAGAAGAAGGAATCAAAAAAGCATTTAAGTTCGCTTGGCAACCTTTAGGTAGCAAAGGTTGCACTTACGATGTACATTCCATAGAGGAAATAGGGCCTGTAGAAATCAACAAGCACACAAATAGGGGCATAGGTACAAAATTGGCATCTCTGCACTCCGACATTTCCAAAACGCAGGGTTGCGCCATATTTACAACAATACGGCGCATCCCTATGTTTCCCCTACCACTGGTGCTAAAACTAGTTGCCTAGCACTAATGCAGGCATCCTTGCACCACAGTATAAGGGTGCCTGTGTTGCAGGGAATGATTGTTTATGTGCAGGAAGGTCTCCCTTCCTGCACATAAGCAATCAATAATGGTGATGTGTTACATTTATGTGTGCTGCATGCAGCACACAAAGAAGTACCAAGATGCAAATATTTTATGATTGTTTATGTGCAGGACGGGACACCTTCCTGCACATAAACAATCATTAAAGACATTTTGCTCTTTCCATCCCTGCTATTGCATGGCGTTAGTTTTTTGGCGCTGCCTCAGATTTACGCCTCCTTGTAAATCTGAGGCAGCATCAAAACGCAATGAGTGTTGCAGTGGAACGCCCACAGCAACACCCATTGCATGCCCCTTTCACTTAGATACCTGCGTGAAAGGATACCATATTTACAAACTAGCTTTAAGCCACAAAAAGTGGCTTAACAGCACTATGTAAATATGGTGCAGGACATTGCGCCACCCGAATGTCACAAAAAGTGATGTTCTGGTGGCATTATCCCTTTGTAAATATGCCCCATAGTGTAGTAAAGAAAAACAACTTTAGATCCTCCCAAGAACACTAAAAATGATATAAAATAAGTAGTAACCAAAAAATACTTGAATTGTAAACTAGGGAATTAACGAAAAAAATGGTTTAACCAATGTGAGCATTTGAACCTAAAGAGGGATAAATAAATGTTTAAAAAATTTCGAAATTAAATTCTTGATATTTCTAGCAGTATATAGAGGCATTCAGGAGATGAGTGGATTTTGCTGACTTGAAATTGAAGCTAGGTGACAAAGCTGAGAAACAGAAGTGGGCTTGTAAACCAACTGGCTATAAATGGTTGTGGGTGATGACTGAAGAGTGTTGTTCCTCTTCGCATGAATAACAAAAATTATGATGCTTATAGTTCATTAAAGGTTTTATTGAGAAAACTATTTTTGATTTTAAACATATGTTTTCAGAAATGAAGACAGACCTAAAAAGAATGACTTTTGGATTGAGAAGAGCATGATTAAAGCAGCCCTTTTATTGCTATTCTATGAAGTAGGCAGTTGTTTTAAAGAATAGCTTGTAACTGGTCCATTTGCTCACCAAGTAGGAGGGACAGATACATTTCATACTGTTGGTTCACATTTGACAGGATGACAGTAAAAAAACATCTTTTTAGACCAATATTGCTCTATAAAAGTCCAGTTAAAACTATCCAGACAGCTAAATATCCAATTACAAAGGGTAAGTGAGGGATCATAGTGGGAAGGAGAGACTGAATATACACAGACAGCACCAGAAATGGTAGTTGCTTTTGTACACAAAGTGTGAGGCAATCTTTTTGAAATGCCACATACTAAATGGAAGATGGATATTCTTAAAATTAAATTACGAAACACTCTGAACGCCTTGGCAGCAGCTAAACGTGTCCTTAATAGAATTCATATGGGGCCTCTGATGATCACAATGTTTGGAGAGCGGCCAGATAGTAAGTAATTTAAAAATCACAGGAAATTAAATTTTAGATTCAATTTTGCATAAAGTTTTTTATAATGAAAATGTCACACATAAATTATGAAGGCTGATTATATTCTTTTCTGACTTTTTAATAAAATAATAGAGGTGCTTGTCAGTTGAGAACAAATGCGTATTTTATGTGAATGGTATTACACTCAGTGAACGCACTCTCGGACATAAAAGAGCAGATGTTAACGCTGCTATATCAGTTATCGGGTGCTCTGTTAAACAGCTGCAAACACGTCCATTTATTAAAATCCACTAACAGGCTTGTCTTCTAAATGAGCACATTTTGTAATAACTGTTCATGCAGAGATATATATATATATTTTACTAATTTTTAGATTATAGTGCTAAGCACAAATATGCATTATAACATGCAGTGAGAAAACAGTTAGGTTTCTGGAGTTAAGTCCTCACTAGTTCCAAAACGCAAATTGCAATTTCCAGTCTGTCTACTTTTGATATGATTTTGTAATAAGCACCCGATTATTGTTCCCCTATAAATCTCTGGACTTTATTTTCTTTTTACAGGCACTTTCTGACCTCAGAATGCACATGTCATATAAAAATTATCAAACTACTTGGTTGTAATAAAAAAAAGCACAAGTGAGTAGTCATGTCACAGCACCACTTACACTTTGTACCACTGTGTTTATCTTTGATATGATTCTGTGAGACACATTTTCTTTAAAATACAAATTGTGCCCTAGCTTTAATTTTATGTATACCCTGTCAGTCTTTATGGGTTCAATTTCCAGTATATCCTGGTGTAAGATAAATTTACACCTGGAAAAATGTATAAGAATGTGTACGTGCTCCATGTTACACATTTGTAAAAAAAGAAAAAGTAAATAGATGTGCAATATGCATGTACAAGTGATATATGTGTGTCTAACACACATGCGCCTAATGTATGGAACACATGCATACATCATGCACATATACAGAGTAGTAGAGTGGTAAGGAAATGCAAAGCAAATTAGTTTCCCATCAACAAAATAGCAACTTTTGGGATTTTCTCAAGCATATAGAAATGCTTTTTTAACATTTGTCTGAGCACCTTTCTTAAACGTAAATTTACCAGGCTAAGTTGGTGTTCAAAGGTTGGGAATGTGTGCCAACCTGTTCCATGTTTACAGGAGTTGTGTTCAAAGGCAGTGGCGGCTCCTCCACTATGGCGGAGGAGCGTCGCCTCACTGCTTTAAGCAGTGTAAAGGAAAGGAAATATTAAATGATAATAACTTTTAGTTATTATAATTTTACATTTCCTTCATTGCAGGAGGGTGGGTGGGCGGGGCTGCTCTGCTCACATGGAGCAGCGCAGTAGAGGAGTCGTTTTCCCACTCCTAAGTGCACAATGACTGTTTGGTCGGCCCTCTCGGGCTGCCCAAACCAGTCATGCGCACTTTCCACTTTCTCCATGCAGGCTGCATTACAGCCTGCATGGTGAACAAGCCCAGGCTCCCTTTCCCTGGTTGAGAGTCCCACCAGGACGCTCAAAACCAATCACAACGCTGCATTGCAGCGTTGTGATTGGTCAGGGGAGCCTGACTTCCTGTCCCACGACGAGAGCAGGAGCACGAAGGAGAAACGCGGCGGCGGGACCGGCGGCAAGGTAAGTGTTGTAATGTTTTTTATATATTTTTTTTTCATTGTGCTACCTCGCGGGCCCAAACCCCCAGCGCGCCGGCCTTGCCCCGCCACCCGCAAGTCATCTCGGCTGCCACTGTTCAAAGGGTACATTTTACATACAAAATAATAATAAAACTGAGCAAATGCAATCAGATAAATAGTCAAATTCCTCTACTTTGTTAACCATATGCATGTACAACATATGATCTGCAAATATTATGCACCTCTAGGGTTCAGGAAGGAATGAATGAATGATCCTGCCTATAAAGTGTGCGGCTACTCAGCGAGTGTCCTGGCGCTGGGGCAAACACAGGCTGGGAACACAAGAGTTATAGACTAAACAGATGGGTTTTGAACAGTTTGCTAAAGGCACTCTAATTGGCCATATTTCTGAGTTGGAAAGGGAGGTGATTTCAAATCGTGGCAACACAGACCAAAAAGTCAGATACTCCTCATATCAATTTTTTAAAGTGAGAGACCACTATCAGTCATGCATCCCTCGAGCGCATAGCCCTGGGAGGACAGTATTGCTGCATCCTTAGAGTTAAGATAGTTTGGCCGCTTTACATGAAGGGTACGGTGAGCTAACACTAAGGCTTTGAAAACAATTCTTTTGCAAACTGGGAGCCAGTGAAGCTGTTTTAGATATAAGGATGTCAAAGTCCACCTAGTGAGCTTTAATAAAAGACACGCTGTCGTCTTCTACACTACTTGCAAGCGCTAAATTAGAAGATCCGATAAGACGAAGTACAGAACGTTTGAATAGTTCAATCTAGATAAAATTAAAGCTTGGACAACTATTTACCACACTTCCCAAGGAAGAAAGACCAGAAACATGTTCAGTGCTTTCATTATCCAGAAACGCAGTTTCACTACAGAGGAAACTTGGACCTTAAATGAGAGATGGTCATCAAACAACACCCTTAGATTTCTCATCACCTCCTTAGGAGAAGGGGGAGCCAAACAATCCCTCAGCCACCATCAAGCCCATCCGGGTGAAGGGTTAGGTCCAAAAAGCAGAACTTCCATCTTGTCTGGATTTCAATGCAGATTGTTTGATCTCAGCCAGCTCATGATTGCCCTCATTCAGTCGTGAAAGATCTCCTTAGCTGAGGCTGAATCCCTTCATACGAGAGCAGTAACTGAGTATCATCTGCCTAAGAGATGATTTTAATGCCTTAAGATTCCACTGGAAAGGCAAGCGGGGACATATAAATGTTAAATACAGTGGGACTCAAAGCCGACCCCAGCGACACTCCACACTTTAGAGTCTTAACATCTGAAAAGTAGTGCTTCATCCATGCTGCCTGCTCACTAATGTTCAGAAAAGAACTGAACCATATCAATGCCGAACCTCCCACCCCGATGTCTGCCAAGCGTTGAAGTAAAATATCATGGGATGCAATGAGAGTAAGTTATCATTATATGTCAATATTTTCTATTTAGACAGGTAGACAACAACATGAGCAGCTCATTCATGATCGGCAAACAATGTAAGTGGTGACTACCCTGCTCGGGTGTAACTTACTCATCCTACAGTTTATAGTTCTGATGACATAGCTTACTCAACAAGCCTTTATGTTTTTTAATTACAAACCTCTAAACATTCTAAGTGTAACACTAACCCAAAGAAACAATAAAAGCTTAATTATTCGGGAATATAAGAATGACCACCAAATATCAAGGGAAATTTGGAATGAGCCTGACATATCAGAAAACCAGTCCTAATTCTTGGGGTCCAGCTTTAATTGGGGTGCAATTTTGAGTTGAGAGTAAATTCCTATCTGCATCTAAATTGGTGTTAGAGCACAGGAGTAAATTTAACACAACAGGGGGGTTTCCCCACAAAAATGTTGGCAGGTAAAATCTCAAGCAAATTGTGTGGTCCGACAGAATTCATGAATTTACTGTGCACCTCAGAATTTAGTATAAAATGCACTACCAGCACATAATTCCCCATTTTAAGGTGTGTAAGTGAGAATAGGGTGCAACTTGCACACCCAGTAAATAAGAAACTCCACGCATTTGGCATTTACTGGATGCACAATTTGCACCTAGGGGGGCAGCACAGTTACTGGATCACGCAGAAGGAGAGTCATAAGCTCTGTAAATACTTTACTTTAGTACACCAGCAGTCTTCTTTGAGAGGGGACAATTTCTCCGGTCACCCTTGCAAAAACTTGAAAGATTTAGCAGAGGATTAGAAGAAATAAATGTTAAATCTTGTAGAGTGACCAGAAATAGAATTACAGATTTATAAATTTGCAATTAATGGTCTAATAAAAAGAATATTCATCCATGCCAATTTCAAGTGACAGTGTTGATCCTGAGTGATCCCAAAGCCTCAGTTCCTCCTTGCCACCCTTTAAAGACAGGTTGTCTCTCCTGACAACAGATTTAAGCCCTCATTTTGAGTGGCCCGGTACATTGGACATATTTTCCCCATGCCACGGAGTTACCAATATCCAGAGTACAGGTAACCGCAGTTACCGGCCCCATCAGAGTTAAGAGGGCATAATGAGGGAGTGGCAGAGTTTGGAAACAATTCTGGAAACACATCCTGGTAATTGACCAAATTCTGGTGTATGTGTTTATACCAAAGTGATTTTGGCATGTGCTCTCCTCCCCCACCTCCCAGGCAGCAAACCTTTAAGTGCAGCAGTAATAAAGGTCTGTTCAATCCACTGCTTAGATTCCTAGGACTGATTCCTGGGGCAGCTGTGCTGTGAATACATGTCACTACTTTGTATTATCAAAATATCTACAGTGGTTGAAAAATAGTAGATAGTCATTCTTTATTTAAAGTTGTAAATTATTTGAATGCCCCCTCCTTCTCCATGGCCTTGACCCCAGTCTGGCTGCAGGGATTAATGTGGTATAATGATTGCTGAGGCCATGGTGGCAGCAGGCATCATTAATTATCTTTATTGATTGTAGCTTTCAAAGATAAAGCATTATGCTGACTGGAAAATACCCTCTTCCTGCAAGGTCAAGGCTAGAATAAGGAAGCCACATAATTGCATCAACAAACAAAGAAATACAAATAACCTGCTGTGGAATTGTGTAATTAAGATCCAATTACTGCATTTTCCCTGTTTTACAAAATGACAGCTCTTGCATTGTCAAGTCATTTTACCGAAATTGCTTCTGTACATGATAATTGCATTGTAGCAGGTGACTGGAACTGAGCATTAAAGGAGGGATCAGATTTCCCTCCATGTCTCCTGCTTGCTCCCGCTGTGTGACTAGGCTGCAAAACAGCAAGGGCCCAGAGGGGCTTGTCTGAAAATGCTAATGATATGTTAAATGAATTGGGATATGGAATGGAGGAAGTGATAATTGGTATTTAATCTTGCTGTATGTATCTGGGTTATAAAAAATAATCTAAAAGCTCTCACTATTATGTTTTACACTCTCTCTCCCTCTCTCTTGATTGGTCTGACTGGTTTACCTCTCTCCTCTCCTTGCAGTGGAGAATAAAACCAGACTGACGTTTAACAAAGAACTGGAGATATGTGTGTGTTTACAAAAACAGGTCAAAAGCCTAGTGTTTTGTAACTGTCACCTGAATATGAAGATGGCTTTACCGGACCTTAGTACAGGTTACCCATAATACATGTTTCATAATTCATGTTTGTTTGATGCTGCTTGCTAAAAAAAAACTAAAAAAACGTATTTTTCTAACAGGGAAGTAATTTATTTTCTGGCTGTTGGCAGTAAAAGAACAAGAACGTTTAATTGTGCTGTTCAGAAAGTGGTTTTCATTGTAGGCATATGTTCCTGTGCTATCAAGCACATTCTGGGCCTTGTTTAAAGTTTGGGGGGCGGGGTACTCCGTCTGCCAAACTCTCATTATGCCCACCTCAGGTGGACCCTAGGCTTTCTGTGGACAGAGCCCCTATATGCTCTGCCAACGGATAGCTTCTTATGATGGTGGACTAAGTTGGAGTTGTCAGAGGAAGGGTATTACACCACCTGCCCTATTTAGGGTGGATGGTGTAATGTTCATTTTTTTGTTTGTTACTGCTAGATAAGAGCAATAGAATAAAAATTCCCTCTGCACCCTCGGAGAAAACTCCCAGGGTTTGGAGACCATTAGTTTCTTTTCCTTTTTTTGAACAAACTACTCTTTGAGAGTTTGCTTCTAAAAAACAAAAATAGTTCAAAAGTGTGTAGAAGGCTGTCAAAATTGACAGCAGCCATCTACCAAACGTTTTGTACCTTTTGTACCTTTGACTGGAACTGCTGTAATGACATTTCCTTTCATGAAATAGAGATGACCACTGGGCCAGCAGTCATCTCTAAATCTGTTGGAGTACCATCGCAATGGCAGAGGTAACTACTTCTGCCATTTTGGCTCTTACCTCTGCCATCTCAAATGCCACTACTCAGTCCATCAAAGTCTAAATCAGGCACATAGGGGGATATTGGCAACAACTTGCGATAATTATCGCAAACCGCGCGTAGCGCGTTTTTTTTTATCGCCGCCTATCGCTGGATATTATCGCGGAGATAACATGCTATTAGCAACGTTTATCTCCAATGCGATAAAATATCCAGCGATAGCGGCGAAAATGCGTGAATATCGCTGGAAATCCAGCGATATTCACGCATTAACGCCATGGGAGACTTAGCCTGACAACCCACCTCCTATACAACAAACAGGTAAGTCATGTTTTTAGCAGGTGTTAAATTCTAGCGATATTCGCGCTTAGCGCGAATTTTTTTATCGCTTCGCCTGCGTTGCTAATAGGGGGAAGTTGTGTTAGCGACTGTTTTCAGTCGCTTTTAGTTGGGAACGCCTACCTTGCATGTCATTAGCGATAATTATCACTGGCATGCAAGGCGAGGGGAAAACGGGCCGCTATCGCCAGAAAGCTGTCGCTAACGCCTGTTAGCGACAGCTTGCTGATAGGGCGATAAAAAAATCGCCGCTTTGGCGGCAAAAAGTGCTGCTAAAGCGGCGATAAAGCCCTTGCTAATATGCCCCTCAGTCTCCTGAAGTGAGGTTTTTGAAACTGCTGCCAGCAAGGTGCAGCTGACAATGGGCCTTCATTGCAACTAGAATGTTCATGTTTTGTTTACTTTTCATGAAAAGGATGCTGATTCAACAAATATGATTGATGAAGCTCATCAGTTTTGGTTTGGGGATATCTTTATCTAAAGTTACACAAAAATCACTTCATAGTTCTCTCAAAAGCTTATCCTCCCAGAAGAGTTCCCATGGGAGGCCCCACTCCTGTGAGAGTTTGACAGCATTCCTCCACCCACTATAATGCTTATTTCTCATGATAGATTACCCCCTGTGAGAGTATTCAGAGGAGGTCCTGTTCCCTTGAGAGTGAGTTCGTCTTTTTGCAGACCATTGTCATAGCAGGCATTCATATCGGGGCATGAGGAATCAAGGCAAACACAAGGAGATGATGGACGGAGTGCTGAAACTTTTCAGACACTCACCCCCAGTCACAGATCTGGGTTTAATCCATCATCGTTCTTTACCTCACTTTGCCACCCCAGTTTAGACCCAGCATATGCAAATCAGTCTTGACCCTGTGCTTCATGGGAACAGTCCAGCCCGAACTGCCAGGCCAAGTCTTCCCTGGACCGGAAACAAGCATCCTGGGACCGGTTTTGGGGTAACACCCCTCATCAGCCAGGCTAGCTTGAAACCAGTGGCAAAATGAGCAAGGGGAATCAAGGCCACATAGAAAACCAAACAGTGCACATGCGACCTACCTCCCACGTGACAAAAGGGGATATGGCTTTAAGAAGTACAATGACAAAACTTCAGGCATTTACAGAAGGGCGGAACCTGGCAGTGAAAAAGCATGGCTGTTTACCACTATTAAGAGAGTGCATCTGAAATATGTATGGCGAAAGAAAAAGTCTCTTTTGCATGTCTATCTAAAAGTTGACCAAGCCATATAAAGATTTTAAAAGAAAGAGACTTTGACTTCATCCCAACACACCTATGAAAAAAATGACAACTCCTTACAATGTGTAGAGGAACGCATCAATTGACAGCAACCTAGTCATGATGGAACACTGAGACAGGTTTAAAAATGTGTATTGGAATGTAATGAGGAAAGTAATTGTAACCCCTGTGAATTGGATATTGAAGGCAATAAAGGAGAAATAAAACCCTGGGAACCGGAGCTACAAACTACTGGGAAGTGTCAGGAAAAAAAGGTGCTCTAGAGAATTTACCTGTATATATTAACAAAAGGATGCACTGGGGAGAATAACTCCATCAATATTATAGAACATTTTTGGTTCCAGCTCATTGACATAGCAGACATCAGTTGTGCCAAAGCAGGTACATGGCCAGTAAAAAAGTTTGGTCTCAAAACTGTAGAGAGCTCAAACAGAAAACTAGGGGACATATGTATAAGAAATTGGCAGAGTGCGGGTTAGCTCCAAATTTGCTAACACCATGCTTAGTCACTTTAGAAATGCAGGGATGCGCCGTATTTACAATAATATGGCACACCCCTGCATTTCTACCTGCGCTGCCGCTAAATTCAACTGCTTAGCACCAATGCAGGCACTCGCACCATAGTGCAAGATTGCCTGCGTTGAGGGAATGATTGTTTATGTGCAGGAAGTTGTCTCTTCGTGCACATCAACAATCCAGAATGGTGATTTGTGACGTCTATGTGTGCTGCATTGTGCAGCACACATAGAAGTTGCTAATCGTCATTTTTTTAAATGACTGTTTATGTGCAGAAAGTGACACCTTCCGGCACATAAACAGTAATTTATGGCAATTTTCTGTCTCTATGTGTGCTGCACAATGCAGCGCACATAGAAACAGCAAAAATGGGGAGAAATAAAGCATCCTCGTTTCGCAATGTTAAGACCAGGTTTTCCCTGGCCTTAATTTCAGCAATGCCTCCTATTTATGCCACCCTTGTAAATAATTGGCAGCGTCAAAATCAATGGGTGTTATGGCTGAACGCCCACCGCAACACCCATTGCCCACCCCTTTGATGCTTAGGGCCAGATGAGGAGTCTGGCGGTCCTCGGACCACCAGGCTCGTAGTGACGTGGCGGTGGTGGATACAGCCACTGCCGCACCCGTGGTCCGACCGCCCATTTACGACTCGGGCAGTCGTACCGCACTAGGACCGCCGGCTCCGCCAGGGATCTGCTGTTCCCTGGTGTAGGAGCGGCAGTCAAAGGCCGCAATATGCTTGGTGGGACCACCACGGTCCACCAAGCATTTTACGAGTTTCCTCTCAGCCAGGCTTTTCATGGCGGTTCAACCGCCATGAAGAACTAGGCTGAGAGGAAACTGAGGGGGCCCTACAAGGCCCCCTTGTGCCTCAGACATATGTGGATGCACACAGGGTGGCATAACATGTGCCCCCCTGTGTGCATGCACATAGGTTCCTGCACGGCATGGACTTACGAGTCCATGCCGTGCAGGAACCTTGTGAGGCGTTCCCTTTGCTGTGCCTTTTTAAAAGGCACCACCACCATTTAAAGAACAAGTCGTAATCTGACAAGCAGGCAGCACGAGCTTTGGTGGAGCGGTGGCGCAGCAGTTTGCACCGCTGCGCCACCGCCCTGCCAAAATCTCGTAATAGGGCCCTAAGTGTAGTGTTAAAGGGGCCTTTTTTACAAGGTGGCGTTAAGCTACGTTAAGTGACTTGATGCCACCTTGTAAATAAGGCAATGGGTTTATCGCCACAGGAACGTCACTAAAATTGACGTACCTGTGGAGATTGGGACTTGTAAATATGTCCCAAAGAGTTGGTAATCTTGACAGACGGTGAAAGATTTGCTGAAAGTCCAGGTGCTCCCACCCAATCTCCAACTTAAAGTGAGGTGGATGGAAAAAGGTGGAAGGGAGAGAGACATAGAATCTAATAATCAGCATGAAATGGTTCAATCACAAGATCTTTGATACATTAAGTCCCTAGTCTATGGTTGTACACAAAGAGAAAAGGGACCATAAAGTTAACAAGTGATTTTGATGAACACTGACACATGTAAATAAAAGATGATTTGTATCTCTTACCTTACTCCAAGGCGAATGATTCTTTAACGACTCCTCACACCAACATGGAACTGACAGAGGACTGGTAGGGAAAAGACTTGCAAAAACAGCATACATAAAAATAGAGAGATAGACACAGCTTCTCTAACACAAGTGACCAAGTGAACTGAAGAGAGGAAAGAAACAAAGTGAGTTGAATAGTGGGCTGAGTGACAAACTTGTCGACAAATGGAGATGACTTTCACCTACACAAATCATAGCCAGAGATCATATAATCAGGCTGCAGGTTTTGAAGACTGGCTCTGCCATAGTCAATCCAGAAGCAAAAGCCCAACCTGGAAATGCAAACAGCTTAGCTGTATATCCTTTTCCTTCCCATTCTCCACTGCCCCTCCTCCAAAGCCTCCACCTTCCATCTCCTTCCCTTGTGCATCAGTGTGATTCAGCAAAGGCAGAGTGGGCCAGTCTGTTGCTTATGATGTGCTGGACATTACCTAACCTGTGTTCTGAAAGAGTGGGTTGACTTCTTGAAGGCCACCTTTAATATAAGGATATGATGGGAAACTCAAGTAAATTGAATATCTTCAAACAAAGGTATTACAATCAGAACAAAAGTTACTGCACAGGTGTATTTTCAGACAAAAAGATAAGAAAGCAATAAGTTAATCAAAAACTGAAAAAGCACCAAGACCAAATATGATTTCAGTAGACATATTCACGATGGAAACTCTTTTGTGGACATCATTGCTGATAGACTGTAACTGAATGAATCATAAAGAAATAACGGGACTGTTGGAAATTGGGTTACTGTTTGAAGGGGGTAAAACCCTACTCAAGTAGAAGCTACAACTCTTTTCAGAGTGAAACACAAGCAAATTCCCAAATTAACCTGTGCTTAACCCTCTGGTAGCTTGGCGCAAAGCAGTTAAACTTAGAGGCGATGTATAAAGTATTTATGCAGCATTTCAAATTGTAGTAAAGTGAAAACACAACACAAGAGAAATCCCACACTAATTTAGAAAAATAGAGTAAAATGTATTAAATTATTTGAGAGCAAGATGACAAACATCCAATCAGTTGAACCGGAGAGATACAACTTAAAAGATTTAAGTGAAAAGAGTGCCTAGAAGTACAAAGCACCAACTGTGGTTATGTGGTTGCGCTGGACCGGGACAAAGTCTCAAGTTCAGGCCAACTGCAATGGAGCGTGGTCCGGATAAAGGGACCCAGTTAGGCCAGCTGAACAAAGTACATTAATTCATTGTTTGCGGATCGTTGCCATGCAGTAGTGGTTCTGGGGAGCTGTGGGGTTGCAATGCGGAGTCCAGTGTCGAATATACCCTGCCCACTGGCAGGTTCCGAAGAAGCTGTGGGGCTGCGGTGCGGAGTCCTGTGTCACCGTCACGGAGGCCATCGATTAAGTGTTTGGGATCTGTAGGCCTGCGTCAGGATGTATTGTGCAGTGGCAGTTCTGAGGAGACTGTATTCTGCGATAAGAGGTTTTTCCATTGGGAATGCTGCGCAGTGTGGCGGTTCTGATGCGGTTGCAAGGAGATGTGTCATGCTGCATCGGTTGTGCTAACAGGACCACAGCAGGGCTGGCAGAGCACCTTCAGGCCCACTTCCAAGAGTCCAGGACTGGGGTAGCACCACTTGAGGGAGGTAGGACTCACAGCAGACAGAGTCGAGGTGCTGGGTTCAAGGTCATTGGAGCCTTTTCTGTCCCTTAGGCTCTGATCAGGAGGCCAGCCAACTAGCCCTTGGAGTCACTTAGTTGGTCCTGGGTTCAACATGCAGGTCCAGTCCTTCACACAGGCAACAGGACAGTAGGCAGCAGAGTAGCAGTCCTTCTTGCTGAGCAGCACAGCAGTCCTTCCGAGTCTTCCACAGGTCCAGTGGTGTACTGAAGAGTTGGGTCTGAGGGTCCATTATTTATGTCTGGTGCCTACTTTGAAGTAGGAGAAGTTTCTAAAGAGTTCCCTATGAAGTTCTTGAAGTTTCCTGCTCTGGCTCCAAGCTGGATACATGAACAATGCAGTGGTGACAAGTCCTTTGTATGAAGACAGGCCACAGTCTATTCAGGTGCAAGTAGGGCTATGCCCAGCTTTGACCCCCCCCCATCATGTCAGTTGATGGCCTATTCCAGGCACAGCTAATCCCACTATTGTGGGTCTGTCTGGGGGGAATAAACGAAATCCAGCTGCCAACTATACCCAGTTCTGGGACCTAGGAACAGGGTGCAGGAACTAAATAGAGCAGGAAAATACCAACTTTCCAAAAGTGGTATTTTCAAAATTGTAGCTTAAAATCTGACTTTATCATTAAAGAGCACTTCTAAATACAGTTTCTCAGACACCAAACATGATATTCATATGTGCTCCCAATTGAAAGTTATCACTTATTAAATGTAATAAGTTAAGCCAATGTTATCCTAAGGAAGAGACAGTCCTTACAGTGTTGAAAGTGAATTTAGGAGTTTTACAAAGTAGAAGAAAAAGGTAAAAAGGTTTTGCCCATTTTTCAAATTTTCAGATATAACTAATTAATAATCAAGAAAAATTGTAAATGTAATCACCCAGTGGCTTCTAAAAGAATTTTTAGAATGATAAATGTTTATTTATTTATGTACTTATTGACATATTTATTTAGTGCATTAATAATTAAACCATTGTAAATCGCTAAAAAAATAACTTAAAATAAAAAAACTCTGAAGAAGTCAGCCAAACAGTGGCCTCGAATAATATCATACTGATCATCTAAATGGTTGGGCCAAACAGTTCTTAATTTTAAAAATAATTAATAAAGTTCAATAAAAGCTAAAAATGTTTTGTGACTAATGTTTCCATTCTCTGGAGTCAACCGGGATAAGTATAAATACAGTTGGTGGAATAAAGGATACACTTTTCATCGATATTAAAGAGTATTTAAAGTTATAACATCATCATCAACACAGTCTGGCAATTCATGCTAGGACAGTATTGTAAGTTAGAGTCCAAATTACAAAACGATGAATCCACAAATTTTAGGAAACTCCCTAATAGCTGTGATTCCCCGCTACTCAGGAATGCTGAAACAGCGTTTTCTCACCTTCTGATCCCCAGTCAAGTAAAACATTTTTCAGACTTAAGTATTGACAAACACACAGTCTTGCATTTTGGTGGAAGGATGAAGGGTGCAAAAAATATATTTTGTACATTGTTAAATGTATGAGGAAACTATTAAATTGGTAAATGTTGCCGGTTTAAACTGCTTATAATATTTGTGTATATTGATTAATCTATCTTGCTTCATTATTATTCTCTTATGGGACTGGAGCGGTAAATCAGCATTCCATAGGTCAGGCAACTCCAGATTGTGAATTGAGAAGTCCAAATAGGGTTGGCTAAAGGCAAACTCATTTCCTGCCATATCAGGTGTTTTAATTTTGCAGGTATGCAACGCACAACTTCATACATAAAGCCACAAATGACCTTTGTGCAATCTGAACTGCTTGTACAAATTAAATACTAGTCTCGCCTGTGCCTTTATAGTTCTGTTTGAAAGCCAGACAGAAGCTGTAGGGTTGGCACTGTGTGATGTCTATCCTGTGAGATAATTTTCCACAGAAAGCAGTTGCCCCATACGTTACGGTTAGTATTAGTTTTGAGGACATAATGTGGAGGATCCGTCTAACTGAACTGCAAGGCTGAACCCTGCCTGACCAGGCGCAAACCAGGGGTAGACCAGTCCAGGAGCGGGATGTAGGAGTAGGAGCAGGGAGTCTCCAAGCCCACGGGTGAAACAGTGGGATCGGGGTGGGCTGATACCACATGGTGGTGAAGCGTTCTGCAATCCAGCAGTACCAGGTCAAAAAAAAAAAAAACCT
Organism: Calotriton arnoldi; assembly: GCA_963921515.1. NCBI lineage: Eukaryota > Metazoa > Chordata > Amphibia > Caudata > Salamandridae > Calotriton > Calotriton arnoldi. The sequence goes on along the minus strand of CAWUFW010005608.1, from coordinate 339,166 downwards.
GCAACCTTTAACCCTTCGTGAGGGTCTCCCTCATGCAAAAAAAAAAAAAGACAACCCCTACAAAGGGTTTACATGTCTGATTTAAATGGGCAAAACCTTCTGCATAGGCTACAGCCAACAGTATCTAATGCTCTTGGCAGTAGAAGGAGTACCAACAAGCCCTCCCTGCCAAAATAGGCACCCCCGCCAAACAGGCACTTCCGCACGACCCAAGTTCCATGCAAGTACTGCACAAGCGAAAGGGGTACAAGTGCACAGATGTCTCAGAACCCCCACAAACTCGCTGCACCAATGCTATCACTCTGGCTAATTAGGCAAAAGAGGGCCCGAACACTAGAAAATGTCAAAATGAGCAAGGGGAACCTTACAAGGCGCTTAATGCATAGAAACAAACGGGCTCCAAAAAACTCAAGGCCCCCAAAGTCTGTAGCAAGACCGATTAGCTCACTGTGGCACGCATGGTTGGTTCAGCCTTTTTCTTTCCACCTATGCCTGGCCCTGTTGAGGGCCATCAGGAATCAGAACGTACAGACCCCATTGTGCCAAAGGTCAGATGGTGCACACACACAGAGATACCCTGTGAAGCGCAATGGGACCTAGCCACAGAATTTGCCCAGCTCAACACCTCTTAAAAATCCCCTTCTTCGGATTGCACAACCAGTTGGCTCAGGGCTGGGCCCACTGAGAGGCCCATAACCAGAACTGGTAGTCTTTCTGGGACTCTCCCACCACCTCTCAACTAGAAGCACACAGCAAATCCAATCTCGATAATGATCGAGACAAAGAAGGCTCAACAACAGCAAGGGCTTTCTGTACCCTCTGTCTCCCTACCTCTCAACTAACTACTAACCACACCAGGAATCAGCTGGGTGGCCCTCCTCCATACAATAAAAGAAGTCATCTCAGCTCTTACTTGCCACTCCTTGAAACAAGAGCATCAAGTTGACCTCTCGAACACTATAGCAGTATTTGTGACCGGCATCAATGCAAAACTGGAGACATTGAACAGTCTATTTACAAGGTTGCAGGCCAATTTAGGCTCTACACACAACTGTGGCTGCTCCTCTTTCATTGACAAATTAAGTGTACTCCCTCATGCATGGCAGAGGTAATATAAGCACTGAAAATAAGGGCCCGTCCGTCTCCATGACAAAAATCTGACATCGCGCCCCCGATCATCAACTCTGAAATCCAAATGCAAGGGCCTCCAACTTCCTGACCCTCTCAACACCACCTCCGCATGCTTAGAAAAAAAGACATTACAAAAAACAACAACAACCCTCTGTTCATTGGAGGCACCATGCACCCCTGTGCGGATATCAGACCCCTTAGCAAAAGGGAAAAGAAACAGAAGTAGAAAAGCCATAACAACCAACCAAAATCAAACCAATGGCTCAAGGGAGTGCGAGAGCTCAAACCTTTTCCTATTTTTACCCCCAAAACAAACCACTAACCCTCCCCCAAAGTTAACTCAAAAGCAATAGCTCCTGGAAACCTGGAGGCACTCTCAAAAAACTGAAATCCCCACACAGGCACCCCTGTCACCACAGGATCAAATTACCCTCTCAATACTCGGGAGCAAGGTAAAGCACAAAAACAGCCTGCCACTTCCCCACAAGGAGCATCAGAGATAGGGAAAGAAGAGTCCCAAATGCCCCAGTCAGCGCCCCGCAGCAAAAAGTGCCAAATGGCACAACAAACAGACTTTCCAGTATGGCCTGCCTGCCTCTCAACAACAGCCTTTGCAGGAGAAGAGCAACAACAAACCTCATTTTCCTGATGGGCAGTAATGCACTCAGTCGCTCCTCCAAGCCTGCAGTTTAGAGGAAGCATTCTAACATTGCTTCACGTGACACCAGACCTGGAGCACATAAGATCCCAGGACATCATATCTATACAGTTCCTATCAAGGCGTGGTAAGCAGGATTAAGAACCAACATTGATAACATTGGCCTCATCCACAGTCACCACCCTTATCCTACTGAAAAAGGCTGTTCTCAGAGACTGGGCAATTAAGGTAACGGAATATAGGAAAAACATCTACCCTACCCCCACATCTCGGAGCTTTGCTGAGAAACACAGAAATGGGCAAGATTGCTCAAGTCTCAGGAAACAACAAATTCATACTTCATCTTAAAGGGCACAAGAGGGGCACTCTCACATCGTCCCTCAAGCACAACTACAGGGCCACTGAAAATCACTATAACTAAAGAGGTGAATCATTAAAACACCCTGTTTCTGCACTTCAAGGGGAAACAGCTTGGTCAGCAACTGTGAACGGAGGGCTCTTTTTCAGTATGAGCGAGGCTACTGAAATTCAAACAAGACCAGCCAACTCCTGTCACTGCCCCCTCCTCCTGGTCTTGGTTGCCTTCAGACTTGCTACCACCCAGGGAAGACTAAAGCCCAAACCACAGGGGGCCCAGGGGCTGTCAATCTGCTCCTGAAACATTAGAGGCCTGCAATCAAAGCTAAATGACAGTGATGTCATATATTACCTCAAAAAATTAGACATATTTATCCACCATTAGGCTTGGAGTGCTTAGTCAATGCCTCTAATTGGATTAATCAAACTGCTCAACCAAGCGAACAAGAGCAAGCTCAAAGGCAAATGTCTTGTTCGTCTTAGCCCTAAAAGTCACCAAATTAGAATCAGAGGACTCCTGGCTGCAAGGGTATCCCTCGAAAATGGGCCCGAGTGCCAGCCACTTAAATTTCTAATCATGAATGTCTACATAAACCCATCAAGAAAGCAAAAAAATGACTTTGTCCGCAAATAAAAATTAGTCATCACGGAGACCACAGCAGATTACATGGACTCCTACCTACTGATTATTGGCAAATTAAACATGAATCTCGTTACCACACCTATGCCCGATGAGATAATAACCTTGTACGGCTGTCACTGAGGGATACCCTCCCAAGCTAAACCAAAACATTTAAAAAAGATAACATGGGCGAATCATTCATCACTCATTGTGCATTCCATAGCTTAAGAGCTCTCAACAGATGCTTGAAGGATGAGCAGCCACCCTGATCTACACACAGTACTGTAAGCTAAAAGTCAATACTAGATTACACACTTGTGAATGGGCCAATGGTTTCTCAGATTGCATCATTTAAAATCAAGCAGCGAACAGAAAGTGGCCACTTCCCACAATGTATCAAAATGAACCTTGATATCCCAATCCATAAGGTAGCTCAGCTCCTGGGAACCACAACGCACACAATGAACCTCAAGAGGTTATTTTGGAATGGCTCTTTGGCTAACGCTAGTTATTGCTCGAAGCATTGTTAGCTACTTCACCAGCCAACCCCCAAAATCCAAATAACCCAGGGGAGAAGTTGATCATAACTATACTCGCCTGTCAAAAACCAGCAACGGGTAAAGCCCACCAACTGACCCTCAGTCCGGCAAGGCCCTGCAGTCTTCCCCCAGCATTAAGATCCCTAAAAAGGGTGCTAAATAAGGAACTACGACTGGTGGCCTGCAACTGTTCACACAAAGACATCATTGTAAAAGTCAGGGTGATATGCAGACAACACAAAAACAAACTCTGGGAGCATAAGATTAACCACGCCAACACCTTTTGACCAAACTGCTTGCAGCCAGCAAAAGTCGTAACTCCGAAAAATTCTGGGGAATAATAAATAATCTCAAACAATGTCATATAGCCGTCGACAATGCCAACATTTCTGAAGACGCCTGAGTCTCACATCTTCGATCTTCAGAGCAGCAGAGCGAACTCAGGATTACATCTGAGCCTGTCCAGCAGCCTTTCTGCACCATCTGGACCACCTGGTGTACTGAATCAAGAATAGAGTGTTGCCTCAGCAAAAGTAAGGTAGATGGTGCAACCGGCCCCAACGGCTTTTCCCCGTGCTATTCAAACCCAACCCATGTACATGGACCATAATCTTAACGCTGCTCTACAGCCAAGTGCACACAAATGGTCAGATTCCAGACTCATAGTGAAGGGCCATCATACACCTGATCTTTAAAGGCAAAGACCCATCAATTCCAGAAAACTACCAGCAAATCTCATTGTTGGACAACGATGCAAAATATTATGAGGGCCTCCTCCTAGAGGACCTTGAGACATAGGTATCTGAGAACATTATGATAATAAATCAGACCAGATTCAGAAAAGGAATGGGCACCACCACCAACCTAATGGAAATTTCTCTCATGATTGATCTAATCAAATCAAGCCTCTCTCTCCTCTAGTGCTGCTTTGTAGACTTTAAGACAGCCTTTGACTCAGTCCCTAGAGCACTCTATGGGCTAAACTGGTCACCCTCGGGATCCCACAACATCTTCTCAAGGCAATAACAGAGCTGCACACAAATACGTAGGTGCATATAAAGGTAGGGGATGGGAGCATCATCTCTAGAAAAATTCCAACCTCCATCGGATGGTTCTCACTCCCATCCTCTTCAACCTTTGTCTGGCTGACCTGGCAAACTCCCTGAATGACCTTTCGGCACATCCTCCCATATTAGTCAGAAAGCATTTGGGCAGCCTGTTCTACGCATATGACGCACTCCTTATGAACTGGACACAAATAGGTCTTTAGCGACTGTTAAACATCCTCCATTCATACTCTGTCAAGAATCACCTTGTGGTAAACCTACAAAAGACCAAAATAATGATCATAGAGAATAAAATCAAAAAGGCGGGTGAGTTGGTCCTAAACAGCAGCAAGGTCCCAAAAAGCAACACCTACATGTACCTGGGTGTCCTAATTGACAGCTGAGGGTCCTTCCTGCCACACAAAAAGTACATCCGGAACAAGGCAGGATCTCTCCAATATGCTTTCAGAAAACTGGCAAAGCGTCTGTCTGGGTCCTCCTCGAGGCCTCTCCTAGAGATTCTCAGAGCAAAACTGATCCTGACCATTTTGTATGGTTCCGATGCTCTGTACTGCAGGGATGCGCAGCTCCCTGACACCCTGGTTTTACGTACATACAGGCAGGTTTTCTTATTACCCCCCGGGTATCCCTGTACCAAATATGGCTGGAGTTTAGACTCATCAGCCAAAAAGCGACACTTTTTTTGTCATAGACTCCGTAGGTTGAAACCTGACACATTAAAACTACTTTTTTGGACAGAAATGCAGACCCAAGAATCCTCCACAGCAGCCAAAGCATACCTTGATCAGGCAACTTAGTGCTTGAGTGTAGAATTAAAGTTACTTTGATATGGAGTTAGAGTCTCTTAGACTAAGACTGCATTCTTTAAAAAATGTATTTGCTTGCATCACTTCCATTCACATGGGTATTCACTCTGATCTTCTACCTAACTTTGTGCTCTCTGGCTGCCAAATCACAAATCAGCACAGGCGTATTCAGGGATTTCATTACAAGACCGGAGGCTACCATTATGCATAATCTTTTATTGCCATTCCCGAACAACAGCCCCTTAAAAGAACTTCAACCATAAACAATCCAGAGCTGGAATTTATAAAGTCAATAAATGTCTCCTGCATAGACCACTCATCCTCTTTTAAATGCTGCTCCTGATCAGATAAGTACATGTTTTACTTAACCATTTATTTGGCGCATAGCTGTTAGTTTTGTATGATGGTATATATTTTAGTATGATGCTTGAATGATAGTGTCTTTAGCGAAGCTTCTAATTTTTAGAAGCAGTATGTGTGGGTTGTTTCATTGAAGGTGAGGTTTGTTTTATAGGAGTAAGCGCGTACTGCGAAGAATTTGGTAGAAATTAAGGGAATAGAAATGGTGGTTGTCTGGTAAGCGGCTTATGCCATTAAAGTTTGATTAATTTGCGGCGTATGCGTCTTTTTGTTTGAAGCTACTGCACACGGGCTTCTCCCACAGATTCAAGGAGGGGAGTGTATGAGTCAGTGATTAGGCTTGTACATTCTCATGTAGAGTACAGTCAATGGGCAACTGACAAAAATTTTCCATGAAATCTCAAGGCACAGTACAGCTTCTGAAGCCCAGCAGCCAGTGAACATCAAGAACTTCTCTAGCTCTTCCAACAGTAAGAGTTTCCTTACCCAATCCAAGGTCGTCATGCAATCTCATATTACATGAAAAGAAATTTTCATTCAGCAACAGAATCTGAAACAGTATAAATCAATTTCGGAGACAGCAAACAAGTACATTTTGTCTGGCGGAGAGACTGTAGGGCGACCCAGAGGTGGCGGAAGTCTATTTAATTCTTGCCTAGGCCAAGCCCTCCTTAAAGTATTTGTTCTACCTTTATCTTTCTTCAGATCTTCTTTTTGCATTATCCTAAATGTTATCAAACATGTCAAACTTGGGCGTTGAACCCTCACATTGGGTGCAGCAGAAGCAGCAGCGTACATCTATGGGATGCAAGAATCCAGAAACAGAGTTACATTAAGAGGCAAGATACTGCTGCTGTGTGTGCAATGTATGCTAAAAATAAGAAACGAGTCAGCCGGAGCAGTCTCCCTCGGATAAATGTCATCAGTCATTTGGGTTCATCCTTTCCATCTTGAATGAGTGCAGCAAAGTAAGGTTGTCATGTGAATTTAGATGTTCACTCTACAGCCATCTTTGAGCTGAAAACTTTCTCTTTTTAAAAAAAAAAAAATAATTTAAAATGACTGCAATTTACGCAGAATATTACTTAACCATTTGTAATATAGAGGCCACTGCAGACATTAGTAAATATTTTGTATTGTATAATAGATGTTTCCTAAAAAAAAATACCAACCAAGAGCATTATATCCATTATTTCTGTGTGTTTGAAGCAAATAAAGGCTGTTTATTTAGTTGTCTATTCGATTTCTGTGATCTTCAATGAGAACTAGTGTTTCAAGTTGGCCACCACGTTCGTTTTAAAGACTCATTGTGAGCTGGAACACACCTTTTGTATATGCCCTGTAACTTGTATGTGGGTGTGTGTTATTGTGTACATAGTAGCATATCTCGAAGTGGTAGTTTGTTTAGCATGGTGACTGTCTTGACGGCCTTGGTGATTGTTGGATCGCAAAGTATAAGGGAGATGCAATGGGACTGTCCACTCAACCTGTCTGGGGGGGGGTCTCATACATTGATTGTAACAATGAAACGTCAATATTCCGTTCATCATGAATACTGATTACAAAAAAAAAGTGGCAGTAATGTGTGCTGATCAACATATGAATGACACTTGGGGCAGATTTACCACTTTTTCATGCAGTGCAGTGCAGCAGCCGCACATGCTGCACTGCGTGAAAAGGAGAGAGGGTGTGAGCACCAAATTTACTGAAATATGACTCTCTCCTTCCCTTTCCATAGCACCGGCGCTAAAATCAGCTGCCATGCGCCATGGAGACACCTTTGCGCCATGGTGCAAAGGTGTCTCCGTGAGTCTAGCATAGGTTTTGTACTGAAAGGGTAACCTCCCAGTAAAAAATACTATGCTTAGACTAACTTAAATCATTTTCCCTCTTTGTATGTGCGATGGACAATGCAGTACACGTACAAAGTTGGAAAAGGAAGGAGAAATGAAAGCATTTCTCCTTCCTTGTGCCTATTTCCAAAGGGCACAGTTTTCTGACGCTAAACCCTATCTACTATATTGAATAAATTGGGTTTACCATTAGAAATCTTGGGTGGTTGCATGGGAATGCCCATGCTCACACATGGTATGCCCCCTTGGCGCTAAGTAGTGCAAAGCTGCGCTATGCACAGCTTTGCGTTACTTTCCCGTTATTTCCAGCAAAGTATATTGGAAAAAAAAGATTTCACAATGATTTGTGTCACTTTTATGATGCAAACATGGCATAAAATCTCAGTAAATCTCCTCCTATGGGTCTAATTACGAGTCCGGTGGTCCTCGGACTGCCAGACTCGTGGTGGGGGCAGCGGTGGTAGTCTTCCGACTGCCACATTATGACCATGGCGGTTGTGCCACCCCGGATCGCCGACTCCTCCAGGGAACCGCCGTTCCCTGTCGGTGCCACAGCGGTCAAGAGGCATCAATATCCTTGCCGAAACCGCAGCGGCCCTGCCAAGCATATTATGACTTGCCTCACCGCGACTGATTTCATGAAGGTCTTTCCTCCTTGAAAATAGTGGCAGTGAGGAAGGAAAGAAAGGGCACCTTTGTGCCTCACTCCATGTGAATGCACCCAGGGGGGCACAACATCTGCCCCCCTGTGTGCATGCACCCCGAGTTCCAGCACGACATGGACTTCACTCCATGCCGTGCTGGAACTTCCTTTGACGTTCCCCTTGCGGTGCCTATTTTGTAGGCAACGCCGTGGGAACGGCAAAAGAACCTCTCGAAAATGACTAAAAAGTCATAATACAGCGGGCGGTTCTCACGTGGGTTTGGCGGTGTGGCAACGGGGCGGTCTCACCGCCGCACCATCAAACTCGTAATCAGTCCCTAAGAAGAACCAATGGCCGAGGAGGGCTGAATTATTGCTGTTCTCTGTGTGTACTGATGGTATAATCTGTTCCAGACAGCTGACACTGACTCTAGCCACATGTAATGAAAGAACAGTTAGTTCTGGCAAGTCTTTAAAGTGCATATTGTTCAAACAGCAGTCCACAAGACTTAAAATTTAAGGCTACTGGCTTTTTTAACCCCCCTCCCCTACGCCCTTCTAATCTTTCAGGACTGCTGAACATATTTGAAAAATATCTTTCTTTTTCTGACAAAAAAATGGGATGATTAACAAAGTCATGAAACTTACAATCACACATTAATTCCTATTATTGGCATGTCCACAGTACCCTTGCTGAACAAGCATGGAAATCTGTGCAAACAGTAACTTTCCATGCGTTCCCAAATGTATAATCTTTGACCTAATTTAAAACAAGCACTGCTCATATACTGAAAATGTTTTCAATATACGTTCATAGTGAAAATCATTTCGCTTTCCGATAGAAAAAAACTGTTGTTACCATGAAAGCAAGAATGCTCCATCTTATGTTCGGGTTTGAGTGTTTTTACAAGCATGTGAAACAAAGAAATGAGCAGCACGTTTTGCTTCTGGTGGGAAAATGGCCTCAGAGGCAAACCTCAGAGATATAAAAGAGGTTAATCTTTTTCATGGCCAAAGCCAAGTTTAAATCCAGTCCAAAAGCCACTTCTCACTCACAGCTTCAAAGGATTAACATGATTATAGTGTTTTTATCTTCTTGCCTGATGCATAGGGTTATGTCAGAGTTATCTGGAAAACTGACACACAGTTTCATCTTTGAGGTGAGAAAGTATGCTGCTGAGTACTGGCAGGCGAAGGGGAAACATATTAACTCTAATGGAAGCCTAGCTCAGTGGGTGACTCATGGACAGTTTGCCATTCGAAATGCCAGCTGTAGTTCCTGGAAACAGTATATTCTTAATTTCCAGTTTGTTCAATGTTGTTGCATTAGAGAATTTTATTCAGTCGCACCCCTTTTGCAAAAACCTGATTACAGGTCAGGTGGGGAAAAAAATAACGCTTACATGTGTATGTTAACTTAGCTTTGACTGAGTAGGCTCTGACTATAGTTTGGGCAGACGAGGGTGGAGATTTGACTTGAGGCAGTGGATAGCATAACACCAGGGTGAGGTATTTACCATGTGTGGTACTTACCTCTTATTTCGAGTTTTCAACTTTACAATGAAGGGTAAAATGTGAAATCATATTTAATATAAGGAACTCCACGTGTTGTGTCTTTTTTAATGGTCTCCCCCCACCCAAAAAAAAAGATTTCAGCACGTTTGACCTGCCATAATTTAGCAGGCGAAAACTGCGAAGGTGTGATAATTGTCAGATAACTCATTTTTCTAATTCCTCTGGAAACAAAGGTTAAAGAGACCTTATAGTTAGGTGTTGAAATAATACAAAAACGAATATTTCAAAAACAAAATACACTGAAAATTACCAGTTGTAGTTTACTGACCTAGCCGTATCTTGCGCCTCCGCAGTGTGCTGCTTATGACTTCACATATTACATCACACATGAAATGTTAAATGTCATCATTGACAACATCACGGATGACATATCAAATTACATTATTGATGACATCACTAATGACATCATCAACGCTACTGTTCCTCAAATAGCTCTATAAACCGCTTGATCATTTAAAAAAAAAAAAAAAAAGTAGGCAATAAAGGCCCACAAACATATATATAGAATAGATTGTCTTTATGTACACTTGCACACGTATGAAACAATGCAGTACTAAAAACAAGTCTGATTCAGTATTTTAATAGTTAAATGGTGCACATTTTAGCTACCAGTGAAGTTTTAAGTGCAAGCAGTACTTGATTTCAACAAGTAAGAGACTGATTGCAACTAATATGAATGCAGATGTACATTTCAAATGGGTTGTGGGTTAATTCAAAGGTCTATTGCCAAAACATATGAAAACTAAAGCTTGTCCTTAAAATACATTATTCCAGTGCTTAATTTGAGCCGGTGGTTTCCAGTGCTTGGCTCCGGAACCTAATTGTCAACACCGGCACTTATGACAGTCAGCCACATGGTGGCACTGTTTGCAATTTAGAGATGGGCATAACAACAGTTGTTTATGAATTCAATATACACCAAAAATGGCTAATAAATGACGCCTAAGCCAGTCTCCTAGTTGTTGGGGCCTGGAATAGTCAGAATTGTCACACACGTAGCAGTGTGATGGTTAGTAGTTGAGTTGGTACTGTCATTAGCAGTGCTGGCAGGGGCAGTGGGTGGTGCAAGCTGCAGTAGCCCATTGATGAGAGCCCTAGCACTTATGATTTTGCAAATTAAGCACTGTATTATTCACCTGTGGAATTCTGTGCACATACGTTAAATGGTTCTCATGTAGCGAGTGCTATCAACAGGTTCAATATAAACTGGAGATTTATAAAGCGAGATTGATAAAAAATTATTTTTGGCCCCTGTAGAGGTCCCTTTGAGTCCCCACCAGACATGCCAAGGAGGGTTAGGGTATTCTTACCCTACCCCCTTACATTTTAGTTACTGAACTTCAGGACACAGGGATCTCACATGGGGGACATTGGCCGCAGGGCCAGGTCTGCAGCCCGGACTGGTGCCCAATGCCCTTTGGGTGACCAATTCCCTGTAGACCCCACCCCACCTTTTTCTAAATTTTTTCGGTACAGCATGATTTTCTGTGGTACCGTGACCAAGCATCACCCCTGTTGTACCATGGTACAGTGCAAGCTTCAGTCACTAAAGCCTGCACCGTCGCGCAGTATGATTCACCTAGGAGTACCACAGTACCTCAGGGGAGGGCCACACTGGTTCTCACCGGAGTATTGTTTTAAAAAATATATTTTGGCCTGGTGGGGTTCCTTTGTGACCATCCTCAATGAGTGCCAAGGGTTCATGGAGTCCCTACCTTGCCCCCTTAGATATATTTTTTTGCTTAACTTCAGGACTCAGGGACCAAGTACCCATGTCCTGTAAAGGTGGGTGCAACATTTCTGTTGCAGTTACGTCCAGACAATCAGTTTGCTTGGTCCCACGGTTCCATTATCAGTCCCGCAGTACTGAAATGGCAGAATACCTTGGTCACGATGAGGAAAACAACTCGGCATGTACCTTAAATACGTGCAAAAATAGCGTAATTTTATGTAGAAACCTGCCAGCCCCTTGTTACTGTATACAATCTTCAAAACTCTCTCAAATGCTGGGAAATTGTTCTTACTCTGCGTGGGATTTTAATAAAACAATGCAAAACACACGCTGAGGGCGAGGCCTCGTGGAGATCCTTCAATTGTGGCTGCACACTCCTTCAATATTTCATTTCTGGTTCAGATTCCGAATAGGAGAACAATTATGTATAACCAAAGGTTACAGGGACATTATAGTTAGGCTCAGATTGTACATGCACAAAACCATAGAAATTCAGCGGTTATAGTTACCTGAGCTAACTATAACTTACTCCCCCGCAATTCACTGCTTATGAGCTCACATATTACATCAATCATGACATGATCAGTGACATCACTGATGCCATCAGTGATGACATCTGAAATGACATTACTGATGACATCACTGATGACATCATGCAGTGATTGTGAGTGTTTTCTATATGTTTTTGTGTGAAACATTTATACTAAGGTACCACAAAAGTTAAATTAGTGTACTTTTTGTACTACTAATGAGTGATTCCTTTTTTAACATAGTTTATGTGAGTCGCTGTGTGACTGTGTGTATCCATGTGTGAGTGGGTGTCTGAGTGAGTGTACAGGTGTGTCGGTGGGTGTGTGAGTGGCTGTATGGGTTTATAAATGGATGTCTCAGTAGCTGTGTGGGTGACTTAGTGGTTGTGTGAGTGGCTCTATTGGTGAGTGAGTGTGTCAGTGACTGTATTATGTGGGTGGGTGAGTGACTGTGTGAGTGGCTGTATGGTTGGGTGAGCGGGTGTGTTAGTGACTGTATGGGTGAGTGAGTGGCTGTTTGAGTGAGTGTTTGGTTAAGTGAGTTGATGTGTGATTGACTGTATGGAAGAATGAGAGTCTGTGGGATTGGCTGTATGGGTGAGTGAGTGGCTGTGTGAGTGTTGTATGGCTGTGTGAATGGGTATGTAAGTGGTTATAGGGTGTGTGATTGAGTGTGTGAAAGGTTGTATGAGTGAGTGAGTGGCTCTGTTGAGAGGCTGCATGGGTGAGTGAGTCTATGTGTGAGTGGCTGTTTAGGTGAATAACTAGGTGTGACTGGTTGTATAATCAGCCTCTATGAGTGAGTGAGTATGTGTGTGAGTGGCTCTATGGATAAGTGAGTGGTTGCGTAAGTACTTGTATGGGTCTGAGAATGGGTATGTCAGCGGTTGTGTGGGTGTGTGAGCAGACTTATGAGAGGCTGTATGGGGTGTGAGTGGGTGTGTGAAGGGTTCATTGGATGATGTCAACAGTGATGTCATTTGAGATGTCATCAGTTATGTCATGAGTGATGTCACTGACCATGTCATGAGTGATGTAATATGTGAGGTCATAAGCAGTAGATTGCAGGAGCGTAAGTTATAGTTAGCCCAGGTAACTATAACTGCTTAATTTCATTGGTTTTGCATGAGTGAAATCTGAGCCTAATTATAACAAACTTGTAACCTTTGTTTTTAAGTGAATTTCTAAGGTTTTTAAAAATTCTATTTCCTAACTATAACGTCCCTGTAACCTTTGTTTTTTTAAATGAATTTGTAAGGTTTTTAAAATTGCATTTCCTAACTGTAACCACTAACCTTTGACACTGAGGGCCTGATTACGACTTTGGCGGTGCGGTGCTGGGTCCGCCACACCGCTGCACCACCAAAGCTGTGGTCAGACCGCCCGCCAGATTAGAAGTTTCCTTCTGTATGGCAGGGTTTGTTTTTGACGTTCCCACAGCAGCGCCCTGAAAATGGGCACCACAATGGGAACTCCAAAACAGTTCCTGCATGGCATGGACTGTAAAGTCCATGCCATGCAGGAACTGGGGTGCATGCACACAGGGGGCACATGTTGTTCCCCCTGGTATGCCTCCATAGGGTGTGAGGCATCAGGGGGTGTTTCTTCTCTACCACAGTTTTCTTGGAGGTGGAACCACCATGTAAATCGTGGCAGAGAGAAAACTTGTAATATGATTGGTGGGACCGCGGCAGTCCTGCCAAGCAAATTACTGCCTCCTGACCGCCGCAACACCACTACCTGGCGGCTGTGGTGGGGTAATGGCGGTCTGACTGCCCTTGTTGTAATAGTGTGGCCAGGAGACCTCCACCGCCGTGCTCCTGTGACGCCAGACTTGTAATCAAGGCCTGACTGTGTGAGTGAGTGCATGAGTGTATCAATGGTTGTATGAGGGTCTGACTAGGTTTGTACATGGGTATGAGAGTGTATAAGTGGGGCTGTAAGTGGGTATATGAGTCTCTGGGTGGGTCTGTGAGTGGATGTGTGAGTCTTTCTTAGGGGTGGGCAGTAAACTCTGCTCCACCTGCAGAGTTTGCAGGTTAGTGACTCCGCACTCCGCTTGGAACACAGAGTTCAGAAAAAACTCTGCCAAACCCTGACAGAGCAGAGTTTACCGGCACGCTCACCCTTAGACTTCATCCCTGAAGAGTAGTGTGCCAGGAGGTGGGTGTGCAGAGTGTTTGAGAAAAGGGGCAGGGCCTCCGACGGGGTCTGAGCAATCCCGCTGTGGGGGACTTACTTGTGGCAACAATAGGAGTTCTTGATCCTCAACGACCCTCAGCAGCCAAAAGGGACTTACTTCCTCCCCAACCAGTAGTGCAGGAGGAGGTGCATTTTCAGAGTGGTTAAGAAAGGGGGGTGGCCCTCCGATGAAGTCTGAGCAATCCTCCTTTGGGGGACTTACTTGTGGCAACAATAGGGGTTCTTGGCCCTCAACGACCCTCAGCAGTCAAGGGGAGGTCACCCTCCAACCAGAAGTGCACCAAGAGGCGCATTTGTGGAGTGGTTGAGAAATGGGGCGGGCCTCTGATGAGGTCTGAGCAATCCCACTGTGGAGGACTTTCTTGTGGGCATTACTTAGCCCCGTGGAGGTGGTGGGCCCCGGGGGTCCGCACAGCCCCCCATTAATCTTCCTTTAGCCCCAGGGAGGAGGTGGTCCCTGGGGCTCAATGAGCCTCAGGAGGGGGCCCGTGCACCACCCCTTCTTTAAATTTTCTATGAGCCTACATGCCGCCGGGACCTGGCTCACCCGGGGGCTAAATTGTAGAGAAGCGCAGGAGCCCGGACTTCTTTTTTTCTTTTTTTTGGCGGCTGCAGATCCAGCGTGACTCCCACCAAATTTTTTTATTTACATTTTTTTTGCCCCAGGCAGGGTCCTTGCAGGACCCCCCAAAGTGGCCTATGGGGTCAGGGTATTCCTACCCTGTTCCCTTCTCTTTCTTTCAATGTTTTCCTTGTTGAAATGTTGGCAGCCAATCAGATTTCACCACTGGGACTGTTGGATCTTCGGGGAACCACATCCCTACATATGCAAATTTTGCTTCCCCTTATTTTCTCAAAAACAACTTAATGGATTTACAGCAAATCAGAAAAAGGAACTTCTCTGGACCAATAGCTACCTTTCTCTCAAATGGGGTGTAATTCCGTTCAGCGGTTTGGGCTGAGGCTGTGTCTAAAATCCCTATGGAAAAATGGATAGGGAAAATGCGTTTTGGGACCCCCCTTTTTCTTCTGTTTGCTATTGAAACTAGGCCCTAGCTATAACTACTCACTGGCAATGCCTGTATGTAATATATATATATATATATGACTGCTGGTGGTCGCCTATAGGCAGTTATAGTTAGTACCTAGTTTCCTTAGAAAAAGTGTTTTTTGACTTGCCTATATCTTTAGCGCCGTTTGACGAATCTTCACGAAAGTTTTTAACAAAAGTGCTCAGGTGACTCTTGCTGTGCATGGAAAGTTTTGGGGCAATCCATCAAGCAGGGGCCAAGATAGGGGGGGGTTCAAAAAAATGTTCCCATGTTAATTCCCACAGGAATTTTAGACACGCCAACAGCCCGAACCTCTCGACGGAATTGCACCAAATTTGGCAGAAAGGTAGCTGTTGGTCCAGAAAGCGACAGTTTTGTAAATTGGTGTAAATCTGTTAAGTAATTTTGTAAATTTTAAAGGAAATCCAAATTTGTATATATAGGGACACTGATACTCTGAGGACCTGACAGTCCCTGTGCTGATGTGATTGGCTGCAAACACTTCAACCAGGAATCAGCCGAGGCCCACAAAAAATCATTAAAAAAAGAAAAGGGGGCAGTGTAGAAATACCCTAACCCCCCTAGGCCTCTTGGGGGGGGGGTCCCACAGGGAACCCGCCTGGGGCAAAAAGCATTTTTTTTTATTTTTCGGTGTGAATCGGCGCTGGCTCTGTGTCTCCTACCAAAATGTTTATTTAAATGTACCGCGGGCTCCGCACTTCAGCAGTGGTTAGCCCCGAGTGGGCCAGGTCCTGGGGGCATGAGGTGTTACAAAAAGCAGGGAAGTGCAAGGGCCCCCTTTTGGGCTAATAAAAGCCCCGGGCACTGCCACCTACCCGGGGCACTGCTTTTAATTTCTGCGGGGGTGCCTGTGCGGCAACCCCCATGCCCTGGGGACTGTCACCTCTCCAAGGCAAATCTCAAATAATTGCGTGGGGCCTTTCCAGCACCCCCACAGCCTCGGGGACTGCCACCTCTCCAGGACTAAACATATAAAATTAATGTGGGGGGCCCGCACGGCCCCCCGCAGCCTCAGGGACCGCCACCTCCCCAGCGCAATTTATTGAAAATAAGGGGGGCACTTGTCCCCCACACAGCCCGGGGACTACCACCTCCCCAGGGCTGACATAAATTAATGTAGGGGGTCCGTTGCGGCCCCTGGCCCCAGGAACCACCCCTTCCCCAGGACTCAGTACTACAATGGAGGTTGGCAGCACGGCCCCCCTCATGGATCCATGGATGGCCATGGTGACTGCCACCCCCCAGGGCTGGCTCTTGCTACCTCCCGAGATGCCCACCCTCAGGAGGTAGCTGTTTGCTTTTGCTTGATGGGAGCTGACAGCTCCCACCAAGCAAAAGCAAGCATAACTCCGCTTTCTGCAAACCGGAACTGTCAAACAGCTCCGGCTTGCAGAAACTGAAGTTTTCATCTGTTTCCCAGCAAGCAAATATGCGTGCAGGGAAACAGATAAAAACATTGATCTGACAGACAGGGAGCTGCCTTTCAGCAGCCCCCTATCTATCAGAGCAATGCTGGCTCCTGCAGGAGGCAGGGAGCAGGCTGGGATCGCTGGGGCCTTGAGGTTCCCCCCACTGTCCCTTTGCACACTGGGTGCCCTAGGGGCACCCAGGTCTCATGCCCACGCCCCGGAGGATGGGGTCCCTGGGGCCGAAATTGGCCCGGGGAGCGGGGCCACGCAGCCCCCTTCCCCATAGTAAAACAAAGAAGCACTTACTTATGTAAAGTGCAAATCATCCAATGTTTTCTCTGCATTTACACTGTGAAAAGTTATCTGTAATCGGTGATGGAGGTGTTTGAATCCTTGCTTTTCTCGAGTGCAATATCTCACATAGTGTCTGTGATGAGGGGGTTCTTTCTTGTCATCTGCTGCAGACACCAGAGATCGTATTCTAAACTTTTAAAAACTAGAAGTATGTAAACTTGCCTAGAAACCCCGCCGTTTGGTCCTGCCCCATATACATTAGCGGTATGCAGCATCTTCCTGCCCTTTTCTCAGGATGATAGACAGCTTACTAAAAGGCCCACTCAGCGCATTTCCCGGCGATTTTGGAGGTGGATTCTTGATGCCTAGGAATATGATTGCATCTCCACTAAGCAAAGACGCACTTATTTCTGTAAAGTACAAATCATCCAAGTGTGTTTTCTCTGCATGTCCACCATATAAAATTATCTCATGAAGACGCTCAAGGAACAATCACATTGGCAAAGTTACAGACACACAAGGTCACTGAAGACATTTCCTCTGTGTCCTTTATGCAGCTGTAGTGTAGGAGATGAACTATACATTTACCCAACGAGATAGTACTTACTAATTAACCAGTAGAAAGTACTCCAGTTGGGTAGAGTTGTTGCACAAAATGGTGACATCTTCTTGGATAAATACGCAGGGCAGGATTCATTCTGGCACGATGCTCATTCGCAGAAATGAAACTTCAATGGAAAGCACTTACAGATATAAACAAAGCAGGTGCCCAAGTTGAAGCTCCACTTCTGTAAAGTATTAATCATCCTTTCTACGTATGCACAGCCAATGCAAAGCAAGTGTGCTTTCTTTGCATTTCCACCAAAAAGTTATCTGTAATCCGTGATGGATGTGTTTGCATCCTTGCTTTTCTTGAGCACAATATCTCACGTAGTATCTGTGACAAGGGGGTTCTTTCATGTCATCTGCTGCCGAGTCCAGAGATTATGTTCTAAAATTTTAAAAACTAGAAGTATGTAAACTTGCCTAGAAGCCCCTCCCCATATACATCAGCAGTATGAACGTCTTCCCCCTTTTTCCCAGGATAATGGACAGCTTACTAAAAGGCCCCCCGATTGCATTTCCCGTTGTTTTAGGAGACGGGGTCTTGATGCATGGAATATGACCGCATCTTCACCAAACAAAGAAGCACTTACTTCTGTAAAGTACAAATCATCCAAGTGCGTTTCTCTGCAGTTCCACCTTGTAAAGTTATCTATTGAAGATGGGTTTGTGAGGTGGTGCATGAGTGTCTGAGTGGGTCTGTGAGTGAGTGCATAAGCTTCTGAGTGGGTGAGTGAGTGTCTGATTTGGTCTGTGAGGGGGTGTAGGAGCCTCTGACTCGGTCCGTGAGTGGATGCGTGAGCCTCTGAGTGAGTGAGTGAATGAGTGTGTGAGTGTCAGAGTGGGTCTCTGAGTGGGTGCATGAGTCTCTGAGTGGGTCTGTGAGTGTGTGCATGAGTGTCTGAGAGGGTCTGTGAGTAGGTGCATGAGCCTTTGAATGGGTGAGTGAGAGGGTGCATGAGTGTCTGAGTGGGTCTGTGAGTGTGTCCATGAGTCTCTGGGTCTGTCAGTCAGTGTGTGAGATTCTGAGTGGGTCTGTGAGTGGGTATATGAGTGTCTGAGTGGGTCTGTGACTGAATGTGTGATTCTGTGTGGGTCTGTGAGTGCATGCATCAGTATGCAACTGAGTGTGTGAATGTATTTTTTTTCCAGCAAGGTTCGTGACTCCACTGCCACGTTACATGGGTGGGCCGTGCTGAGAATTGCGACGAGTCTGCAACTCCAACCATATGAAAATAAAATGGTTTGTGGGATATTATAACTCATAATGGGGTCCCTCAGACACACCTGCAATGCACCCATGGGATCAGGGTACCTTCACCTTGACCCTTCTATACTTTTTAGCCTCAAATTTTATCCCCCAGGCCCATGTCCCGATTTTCAAAATGGCAGCTGCAACTTTCTACAAAGGTTGCATCTAGTCAATCACAGCACGGCTCCTGACACAAATTTAGATTTCCTTTTTATATCTCCAAAACTGCTGAACGGATTTATAGCAAATAACAAAACGTGTGATCTGCAGAACAAAATCTACCTTTCTGCCAAATTTGGTGTAATTCCATCCAGCAAATCGGGCTGTTTTCGTGTTCAAACCCCCTATTGGAATTAACATGGGAAACACACTTTTTTTGACCCGCCCCTTTTTTTCAGCCCCCGCTTAATTGATCGCGCCGAATCTTTCCATGCACAACTAAAATTACCAGCAAACCTTTTTGGGGAAAATGTCATGAAGATTTGTCAAATGACGCCAAAGTTATAGGCAAGTGAAAAAACGCCTTTCCTATGGAAAAATGGTCCTCACTATAACTACCTACAGGCAACCGCCAGTAGGTAATATATATATATATATGTTCAATTAGAATAAGCCATGCAGTACACTTGAGTCACAGTACATCTTTCCCATCTATTTCTTCCTCCGTCCATTAAGGTCAATATCACAATACCAATACATTCAACTTCTTATGCGTTTAATAGTCAGAGAGCTTTATTTACCCGAATACATAACACACAAAGAATTACATAGTTGTCTCTTCATCCTGCACAACTTTACCTCAAGGGATTTAAAACTGACATGCTAAACTCTGTGGGTAACTGGCTCAGCATGTTTTCGTATTCTAATTAGTTTTCACACCTGCCTTTTTAGAAAAGAAATGAAATGGGAAGCCACAGGTGCTGGTAAATTTAATTTTGGAAACAAAGAGTACAGCCAGAGTGCAGAAGTAAATAATAGACATCAATAGAAGTGTACTGACAAAGCCCAAACAGGTGTTTGCAAAGGCTTTCATCTTTATTTTCCAATTAAATGTCAGACAGATAGGGAAATATGTGTATTGGAAAAACAGTATTCGTTTTTTTCAAATTAAAAACATATTTAGGTCTGTCTTGGACATATTAATGGTCATGGTGTAACTGTAGGAATAGATCTTTGTCATGGACAAATTCCTATACAGAACAGTACAGCAGTTAGAGAGTCAGCGGTTTTTACACAAAAATTACTTTAGGACCTCAGACTGGAGGACAGCTTGTTTAAGGTTTGTGTTATCCCCTGTTTCTGAGGTTCATAACCACAAATCTTGCAGTTTGCCAGCATGATTTGTGCAAGTATTTTTTAGGTGAAAAAAGAACAGGCAAACACAGTGACGTTTGTAATTATTACCCTGGATACAATCCTTCTTCAGGTGCAAACCAGAGTTTGCATACATATTGGGATTTGTGTGTGATGCTATTTGGCACCTGCCTCTTACTTTCAAACAGGTCTAAACATTTAACACACATCAAAACAGCATGCTTATATGAGTAGTGTTTTTGTTGTAGGGAAATTGGAGTTGGCCACAAATGAAAGACAACAAATACATTCCTACTAGAGTTTTCAAATTCATTTGTATGTGGCCTGAAGGACATTCACATAGATTATGTAAACTAGTATTAACAATTACAATTTCCCCTTCTCCTGGCCCCTCTCCAACCACTCTGATAACTGGTTTGCCCTGGGAGTTTTCACTTGCAGTTGTGAAAAATGCAGGGACTGGAATGTCTCCTGTATTGTATACATGTGTTTCCCCTGCCCTAAATACCCTGACTGCATGAGTGTCAGGTATCAGGACTTTTATTTTGTCCTTGTGTAAGGCAAATCTAAAAGGTGCATAGAGGCCTAAGCCTGTCCGGACAATGCGAGGTCCAAACCCTGTCCTGTGGCCTGGAGAAGTGCACCAAGTATGCCCCAATAGTGGGCAAAGGATTATTGTTCCTGTCATGTATTGAGCATATTATGCTGCAGTGGCAGCATTCCATGTTTTGTGACTCCTTAGTGTGACCAGCCCTGTGTTGATGAAAGTGAGGCCTTCTTGTGCCTCTTGTGTTTAGTTTTTCTGTCATGTGAAACCCAAAACCTTGCACTGAAATTATGTGTGTATGTCCAATGTGTATGCATGTATAGTATGTGTGTAACATGTGTGATAATAGGCAGAGCTTGAGTATTGATGCCAGTGAGATCCATTTTGGATACTCCTGGTTTACTATGGCACAAGATGGAGGATGAGGACAGCATTCCCAGAAAGCCAAAGTGTATTTCCTACATTCCTGTGGTTCGCTGATGGGGATCGAGACAGTGAAGTGACAAAGATGGAGAAAGGGCCACTGTTAGAAATTCCAATTAATTGTTCCTTAACAAAGGGCTTCTGATTGTTCCTTCTTGAGCACTGACATTTGGTGAATGTAGGGGTGAAGTGTAGGACTAAAGTTTCTGTTCTATAAGGTGAGGAAGTGTCTAGGTCAGAGTAGCCATTTTGCCTGCCCCTGAACACTGCTTCAGGAAGCCTGATGGCAGCCTCACACTATGAACCCAACTTCACTGTGCCCATGTTGTGGGTGCTCCTGTTTGGTGACAGGCCCAGTGCTACTTACTGCAAGAAGCAGCTCTTTATACAAAGCCTGTGTCTGGTGCACAGTAAATGAATGACACTTGAAAGAGAACCATCACAAACCCGTTCTGATGTTTGAGGCAATGAATCCACACTCTCTGCCTAGATTATGTGTATAAAAGTGAGATCCGAACCACTCAAATTTGTTCCAGTTCCAAGCTCTACATGACTGTTGGATCTGGCACTTTCTGCAGGGTCACCTCCAAACATTTGCCTTTCTCCTCCCTTTTTTCTGACTTCCTTTTTGCTCTTTTTAGGATTCTGGGCACTTTACCACTGCTAACCAGTGACAAAGTACATAAGCTCTGTACACAAAACATGATAATGTTGGTTTATCCACAATTGGCATATTTCATTTACTTATAAGTCCCTAGTAAAGTTCACTATATATGCCCAGGGCCTGTAAATTAAATGCTACTAGTGGGCCTGCAGCATTGATTGTGTCTTCCACTCAGTAGCCCTCTAAACATGGCTCAGGCCTGCCATTGCAGAGCACGTGTGTGTAGTTTTAAACTGCCATTTCGAACTGGCAAGTTAAACAACTTGCCTGGCCAAACCTTCCTTTTTTATTACATGAACGTCTCCCCTAAGGTAGGCCCTAGGTAGCCCCATAGGCAGGGTGCAGTATAATCAAAAAGTAGGACATGTACTTTTAAGTTTTACATGTCCAGGTAGTAAATACTCTTAAATTCGTTTTTCACTACTGCAAGGCCTAGCTCTCCCATAGGTTAACATTGGGATTGCCTTAAACACCTTTTAAGTGTAATTTCCAGTTGGGAGCAGATAGAAATTTGCAGCTTGGTGTCTCTGAACTCACAATTTAAAATCCCAACTTCTGGTAAAGTCGGATTTTAAATTGTAAGTCTGAAAATGCCACTTTTAGAAAGTTGGCCTTTTCTTACTTTAACCATTCTGTGCCTCCGCCTGTCTCTGACTAAACCTCTGGGCTGAATGACAGCTGGGCTTTGCGCATTCCCTCTAGACAGTCACACAAAGGGAGCCTGGGGTGTGGCATTTGCATCCTGATGGCTCATCACCAGGCTGATGGGCCTTCCTGAGGTAGATTGGGTGGGAGAAGCTGACACTTGCACCTGAATAGGGCTGCACCTGTCCCCACACAAAGAGCTGCATACCCCCCTGTAGTGTGCCAAGAGCCAGGGCAGGAAATGCAGGGACCTTGTGATCTGCAAAGGCCTCTTTGATGTTTCCCCCACTTAAAAGGCACATTTGGGTATAAGTACTGGACCCCTGACACCACCAAATCAGAACTTTGCTGAAACCAAGGACATTCTGCCTGGCAGAAGAGCTGCTGTGATGTAGAAGGGACTGGACTGCCACTTTGCTAACTGCATTGCTATGTTGGCCTGCTGTCTGCTGATTGCTGTGCTGTAGGAGAGACTGCCACTTTGCTACCTGCTCTTCTGTGTTGGACTGATGCCTGCTGCTTCTTGCCTCGTAGTGAGAGGGCCTGGATCTGCTCTCTACATCCTTGAACCCAAGTTTCTTCAAGGGATAGCTTGCTGGCTTGCCTCCTGTTTTCTGAACTCTCAGGGACACAAAGAATTTCTTGCAACTCTGCTGGTGCTGCTGGACTCTGACATCTGTGACTCCTACCCTTGCCTGAGGTGCCCCCTCCAGGCCTGGGCCTCAGAAGTGGGTTTTACAGCTGTTTTCTGAAAAAATTGACACAGTGATCCCTTTGCGCCGATCGTAACCAATGCAGTGCCCTCCGATGCAGTGCTGATTTGATGATGACGCTGGACCCGACTGTGTGGTTTCGATGACGACGCAGCACCAATCTGAAGACACGCCTGCGAGGTTCGACTTTGACGCAGCACCAATCCATCAACACCAAATGCCAGCTCAACTGTGACGCAGCTTCGATCCTTCGACGCCGACTGTGAGGCTCGACTGTGACGCATTGCCCTGACTGCATGAATCGGAACCAACGCTTGCTCCATACAAGGTACTTTTTCAGCGGGCTCTGCATGGGTCCTGTAGCCAGCCTGCCCTCCTTCATGGTCGGCCTGAACTTTGGATTTTCCCAGATTTGAGTGACCTCAAGTAACCTTTTAGCGCTCTTGACTTCTAAGCACTGTTTTTGGATTTAATCTTTAAAAATTCATATCTTGACTTCTCCTGATTGTATTTTTGTCATTTTGGTCTTGCTGTCTCACATAAACATTCTTTATTTTTCTAAACTATTGTGGAGTCTTTTTGTGGTGTCTTCACTGTGTTACTGTAATTAAAGTGCTGCACCCATTCTTTACACCTTGCCTTTTACGTTAAGCCTGACTGCTCTGTGCCAAGCTACCAGAGGGTGAAAACATGTTAATTTAGGTTGTGTATCTGACTTACCCCAAGTAGGATTATGGTTCCTGCTTGTACAGGGTGCATACTGCCAACAAGAAACTCAATTTCTAACAATGACCAAGGAAGGGAGCGCTCGGCAGAGTGGTCAAAGGACTGCTGTAGGAACAGGGCTGGTGTCTGTCTGAAAGGCAGTCTCGCAGAGGTGAGGGGACATCACCAGAAATCTGCACTTACTGCTGGTGAAGCTGAGGGTCAGAGCTAGTGCCATGAACCCTGCCTGCCTGCCTGCTGAGAGAGGGAAGGTGTCTGTCTGGCCCTGAGGGAGGAGAGACAGTTCTGGAGTCGAAGCCCAGCATTGGGAAATTCCAGAGAAAGTGGACTGCCTAGGAGAGTACACAGTGAACCATGCTGCATATGGGTCCCTGGGACTCCCTTTGTGGTTCCAGTTCAGAACTGTACCCAATATGTGTGCCTCTGATGCTGCTGAGAGACGAGATTTGGTGCTGCCACCCCTGACAGCATTAGAAGCTACAACACTGATGAGGGAGAGCTGATCGGCTTAAGCAGGCTGCAACTGCCAAAATCACACAACTGAGGATGCACCAGGCCACAGTGGTGGCAGCATACAGTGTAGTGATGAGTAGGAGTGATCAGGTCCTTTTTAACCTGTGTCACTGGAGTGAGGCCTACAGGCTCACTCAAAGTTCCGCTGCTGTGTGCTTAACTCACCCTTGGCCTACATTGGTTTGTTGTGTAGTGCTGCATAACGCATTAGTGGTGTATCTGCACTGGATGTTTTTCTGCCTGGGAAGGGTACAATACAGGGATGCATTGCATGCATATTAAATGCATGTGCAGGGTGTACAGTACTGGAAGGATGCAGTGCGGTGTGTGTATGCTGTATGCATGCACTGGGTGTATTTGTGTCTGCGAATAGTAAAATACAAGGAGGACCCTGGGTTCCATTTTGGGAGACCTAGGCCTGCATGGTGAAGCATGAGGAAATGTGGTATAGGAATCCTCCCAGACAGATTGGTGCATTACTGCATTCCTGTAAGCTGGGTGGGACACAATCTGCAGACGGGAGAGCCAGGCTTCCCCTGCACACTCCAAATGGTGCTCTTTGATTAAATGAGAGGTCACAAGATGGGGCTGATAAGACAATCATAAAGAGTAGGTCTGTGGCCCTGGGCTGACCTTTTGATACACATATTACTGTGGCTGAAATCCAAGTGTGATCTCTAGTCACGCCCATGGCCTTTGTCGTGGGACTATGAGCTTTAGAGTCACTCCAGCTGTGACAGACTGCTTTTTAAGAGGAAGAAAGGGCAGAGGAGCGGGTACTTCAAAAGAAGCAGACCTCCAACATAACCTTCAAAGATGGGGGGGGGGCGTGGCTAGCCAGCATGGCCGAGTAGACGTTTTTCTACGGAGCTCTGTGTGGCGGCCTTACTTTTGGAAATATCCTTGAAAATCCTGCCCCCACTGTGAGCGAAAATGGATCGCCATAGTGCCGCGGGGCCCGGCCCGGCCGTGGATTGCCGCAGAAGTGAGGATTTGTCCCCCAGGCCGCTGGAGGAGTGCTGCGGCCTCAGAGGGGAGGCGGCACCATTTTGTATTGCCCGGGGCATAATCGCTAAGGGGAGACGGGCTCACGGACTCGTCCCGGGGCTGCGGCGCAGTCCAGAATATCCGGATTCCCCACCGGAGAACCGAGAGCAGCAGCGTATGTGCCGGGGGGCACGCGGAGGAGTCCGCGGTGCCGGGCCTGGTCGGCGCTGTGGAGGGAGGCCTTCTTCTGGGGGCTGGAGACGTGCGAAGTGAGCCTCGGACTGACTACGCTCCCCCCCGCGCGGCGAGCGAGCGCAGTTTGAGGAGCGGAGCTGGAGCGCCTGGGCCAGAGCTGGTGGCCGGAATCGGACTACGCCATTGGATTGTGCCGGCACGTCCTGGGTGGAGAGGCTTGCCCGGGGGCGCAGGACTCCGGGCTGGATGAGTAGAAGAGAAGCCACCGCTGCCGAGACCTGAAGGAACTGAGCTGCGGCCAGGGGCCGATACAGGTACCTTGCTGGACTACTACAATAGGGAGCCCGCACCTACGGTTTTAAGATCGGTGGGTGCGCTGTCCCCCCCCCACTTGGCAGACATGCCGATGACTTAATTGGGCTACATCGAACCAGCGCAGGAGACGGACTGGTCATGATGCCCTGAGGCCCGGTGTTCTGGGCTTGGGGCTGGCACTCTCCGCTGGAGACTTATAGGCACATGATTGAAGCGGACCCCTGAGCTCTGGGGGATGTTATTGTAGAGAGACTGGGTGATTATCACCCACGCAGACACTTGGATTGGTACAAGCTGGGGAGAGGCCTGGCGACCGGGTTGGATCTGCGCTGTTTGCTTTAATATAACGGCCCCTGGAACTAAACGCATATTAATCATACAGTGGTGGCTAGAAGTTGTTCCAATCTGAGGAGATATTTTCGCTGTCAGACGACCAGGAACGACATGATTCAAAAAATAGATGCAATGGCCATCGATATAAACCTTCTGAGAGGTGACCTATGAAAGGTTTCGGACAGAGTGTCAGTCAATGAGCAGGACGTGGACACTCTCAAGATGGAAGTCAAGAATCTTAGTGCCACGGTGGTGGAACTCAAGTGGCAAGTTATGACGCTGGACGACAGGGCAGAAGATTCTGAAGGGCGCTCAAGAAGGAGGAACCTTCTTTTTGTGGGATTCCCAGAAAAGGTGGAGGGTCCATCGGTCGAACTGTTCCTTGAGGAGTGGGTAATGAAGGAAATGGCCCCAGCATGAATATCTAAATTCTTCAGTATTGAAAGAGCGCATAGGGCGCTGGTGGCACCGCCTCGACCCGACGTGCCTCTCAGGGCAATCATAGCGAAGCTATTTAATTTTCGAGACCAAGACCTTCTTTTACAGTTGTCCCGGAGTGGAAGGCGCTTCTTTTTCGAAGGACATTCTATATCAGTGTATCCAGATTACACTCAGAGAGTACAGGAGCAGAGGAAGACCGTCATCGTGGTCAAACGGAGACTGCGGGATTTGAAATTAAAGTATAGCCTGATGTTCCCTGCTAAACTTCGAGTGGAAAATGAGGGCCGCACGCTGTTCTTCTTCTCGGTGGCGGAGGCAAGCAACTGGCTGGAGGCGAGGGGCCTGGGGGGGAGACGTCTGGTGCCTTCCACAGCCTCCACTGGGGCAACAGGGACACAAAACTCGCAGCGGGGCCAGAGGCATCTGAATCGACAACCGTAGGCTGGAAGGACGGCAAACTCTGGTCGCATAAAAGTTCTGCAGGATGTTACCCTGCAGGCGTCGGACACAGAGATAGTGCCGGACTCTGTTGATATGATGCCGGAACTGGAGGCTGGGACAGATGACCCAAGCAGTGGATATGAATGATTGCTACCAGTGGAGAACTCAGCCTTTGAACTTTTGGGAGTGGAACTAATGTTTCTAGCGGGTGTGGTGGGGAGAGGTTTGGGGCGGTGTGGGCTGCTATTTGTATGGGTTACAATGTATACATCAAAAGTAACGCTACTGCCCAGGGGGTGGGGGGAGGGGGAGGGACTGTTCAATATTCAACGTTCTTTTAGTTGTTGCGGGAAGCTCTGGGTCATGTGAAATTGTGTATATGTCAAATAGGAAACTGAGAAGAAGTAATGATCATTCGTGGGGAAGGCAGGTGAAAATGAATCGTACACGTCAATACAACCATGTCGATACAAACACTGAAGATACTTAATTGGAACGTTAGAGGGATGGCTGGGCTAGAGAAACGCCGTAGAGTGTATGCATTTCTCAGGAGATATAAGGTAGCGATAGACGGGCTACAGGAAACGCATGTCTGGGGAAACACTATTTCGAGTATACGGAAAAGGTGGAGGGGCCAACTGTATGCCACCTCGTATTCGGGCTTTGCACAGGGGGCTCTGGAGTGGGTGGCGCCAGGGGTCCCCTTTCAGCATTTACACCATGTCTTGGATGCAGAGGGGAGGTATGTTATCTTGCATGGGAGATGGGAGGGCAAGGAAATCTGTCTGCTTAATGTATATGCCCCCAACTCAGATTGCCCAGACTTTTTCTCAATGCTTTTTAAACCTGCGACTCCATACATGCGGGCCGAAGTTATTCTTTTTGGGGACTTTAACTGCATCTTCGATGCTACGCTGGATGGAGAGCCCCCCAGAGACAACACCAAGTCTCGCATGCTGAGGTCATTAGTTACGATAATGCAGGGTATACAGCTCAGGGATGAGTGGAGGGCCCGTTACCCCACAAAGAGAGAATTCTCCTGTTATACCCCGGCGGCCCGCATGTATTCACGCATAGATCATTGCTGCCTAACAGCTGACTTGTCTGCCAACACTGAGGGAATATCGTATTTGCCCCGTTATCTTTCAGATCATGCGCCGCTGCTACTTACTCTTAAAAGTGGACCGGGTCGTCCAGCCATCCCACTCTGGCGACTCAGAGCGGAGGCACCTACTGACCCCACATACGCACACACTATCGAAGAGGCACTACGCCACTACTTCACGGACAATTGGGGGTCAACGACTCATAGATCAACGGAGTGGGAGGCCATGAAGGTGGTTTTGAGGGGGGTGTGCATGAGAACCACATATGGGGTGAGAAGACAGTTGAGTGATGATATCGAGACCCTGAAGAAACAAATCAAGAGACTAGATGACACTATGAATAAGACGCCCGCTCAACTAGCCGACTGGACACAAATTCAGGGGGAACTACTGGAGGCCTGGACAAGGCTGGAAAAATGTGTGTACACCACATACAGGCAAAAACTGCACATGGAGGGGGACAGATCGGGGGCGCTACTGGCACGCTTGCTGCGAACAGAAACAGAGCACTCACCCATTCTACAGCTGAGGGACAGAGACGGAAATGATGTACACACCCAGGGTGCGATCCTGAGGGAGTTCGCGGCTCACTTAAAAAATGTGTGCACGGCTGACTCTCGGGTAAGTGAGCACTCCTTAAGGGAGTTCCTTGGGGGCTTGACGCTCCCCACCCTAGGGGAGGAAGATGCGGAGGCTCTGGGGGCGCCGATCTTGAGAGAGGAAGTGCTCGCATCCATTAAAAAGCTGAGGTTGG
The DNA here is from genome assembly GCA_963921515.1 of Calotriton arnoldi. NCBI lineage: Eukaryota > Metazoa > Chordata > Amphibia > Caudata > Salamandridae > Calotriton > Calotriton arnoldi. Next base: position 310,343 of record CAWUFW010005608.1, on the reverse strand, counting down.
CGAAGTGCCCGGCGTAATTTTATAAACAATTCACCCCACAAATAGCTACACACCTCCTTGAGGTATACAATGAAGCCCTGGATCGAGGGGAACTTCCCAAGTCTATGTTGAAAGCAACGGTGTCTATGATCCCTAAGCCGGATAGGGACCCACTCACCCTTGAGGCCTACAGGCCCATTTCTCTCTTGAATATTGATGCTAAAATTTTAAGTGGTGTATTGGCAGCTCGTCTCCTACCATACATGACACGGCTGATCCACCCGGACCAGGCCGGGTTTATCCCGGGGCGGAACACTACTTACAACCTCCGTAGGCTGGCGCATGTCTGGCACGCACCCCATCTGGAAGCAGAAAACTGGGCACTGAGCCTGCTGGACATACAGCAGGCTTTTGACTCCATAGAATGGAGTGTGAGGTGCTTTAAAGGAGTCTTCGTGGTCAGGTGTCGGATAGCTTAAGGCTACAGAGGGACACACGGCAGGGATGCCCCCTGTCCCCGCTACTTTCCCTATTGCGATAAAACCTTCAGCAATTATCCTCAGGTCACAAATGGGGCAGTGGGGCATCCAGTTGGGGGACACCAATCATGTGGTGTCTATGTATGCAGACGATACATTAGTATATCTCCGGCGCCCTGCAGAATCTGTACCGGCGCTTACTGGGAAGTTAACAAAGTTCGGAGAGGTGTCAGGACTGCGACTCAACCCAGGGAAATCTAAACTCTTCCCCATGGGACTTCTGGCTGGAAAAGGGGAGCGAGAGCTGCCGCAGCTGGAGATGCGATGGGTGTGCGACGAGGTGAGATACATTGGGATCAAGTTAGCATACACGCCCTTGACCGTTCTGGAGAGTAATATGGGGAGGTGTGTGGCGGGCATCCAGAGGTCTGTGGCTTTCTGGAGAGAACTCCCCCTATCGCTGATGGGGAGGGTGGCACTCTCCAAGATGGTGATCCTACCACGCTGCCTATATGTAGTGCAGAATTCCCTTTACAGAATCCCACGCACTTATTTTCAACGGTTGTAACGCCTAATGGTGAAACTGTTGTGGGGATCTAAGAGGAAGCGGATCAAACTGGATACATTACAGAGGCAATGGGAGCGGGGGGACTGGAGGTCCCTAGATTGGGGTTTTACTATATGGCATCGCAACTTCAGCATGCGGTGCACTGGTTGGACGACTAGGATAACTGGGAGAAGAGGTTGCTGGTGTCAACGCATTGTGGAGCGACGCTTCCTGAGCTCCTCATGATGGGGGCCGGAGTACCGGAGCATTTCCCAAATATTATTCGACATGTGGCCGCGGTATGGGAAACAGCAATAAAAATGGTAGTACAGAAGGCCCCGTATGCCCCAGAGGCTCCATTGAGGGCGGTGCAGCCCTTCAAAAAAATAGGACAGACTATGTCCATTATTAAATGGACGGAGGGGGGATGTCAAACGATGGGGGATTTATACACAGACCAACAGTTCCTGATGAGGGAAGAGGCGGAAGATATGTTCGAGCTGGGTAGGGGGCAATATTTGCAGTATGCAAACATTTTTGCGGTGGCTCGTGAGTTATGGCCGACATTCCCTCAGCAACCGCAGGTTGCGGCAACTTTGCAGGTGCTGACCACCTTGGCGGGGAACGTAGGCTGGTCTCTCATATCTATGGGGCGCTCGGGGAGGCCCCCTACCTGTCACGGCTAAATGGGACTCTATACTGGAGGAACCTTTGACGGAGGCGGAGTGGAGGCGAGTACACGGGGGGTCAAACAGACTAGCTCCAACACTAGATTTAAATTGACACAATACAACCTAGTGCAGCAAACGTACTTGACCCCCACGAGTGCTTCATATAATATTCCCAGACCGCTCCTCATGTTGCCCTAGATGTAGACTTGTAGACGCCCATTTTCTACAATGATCTGGGACTGTCCTGAATTGACATCATTCTGGGGGCAGGTAATACAGTGCTTACAGAGGGTCACAGGTTGGACGGTGCCGCATGATGTTAAAGGGGTGCTGCTTGGGCTTCTCCATGCACCCAAAGCTAAGAAACTTACTAGGAAGTTCCTTCAACTGGGACTAGTGTTAGCCAAACGACGGATAGCCATTAGATGGATGAGTCCAACCCCCCCAGCAGTAAAGGATTGGGTTAAAGACATGCGCGAATGGGCCATGGCAGAGTTAATGAGAATGAAGAGAGTCAGGCGGGATGATAAGCTGGAGGAGGATGCGAGGGCATGGTACACCATGATCGCTGACTTAACACAGACGGACGATCCACCTTTAGTAGAAACAGATGAGCTGTCGGCAGACACGGATGGACTGGCGACAGAGGGGGTGCAAGAGGCTTTCCAGCCACCTACGAGTGACCAGAACACGTAGATTGCATACATAGAGATTGAGATCTCAAGCATTGGGATTATTATTGCAGACAAACATGACCCGGGGGGGGGGCGAGGGAGGGATTGCGTTCATTGTTAAAGTTTTTATACTTATTGGTTAGCAGAATGCTTGTAAAGAGACTTGATGCAAAGTACTGTAATACAAGCTTGCAATTGAAGATAATTTATCCTTGGTGGAAAGATACCAACAGTGTCATGGTACCACAATGGAATGTACTGCTCCTGTTAAGAAATGTTTCTCCTTTTGTATCTCTTCTGAAAAAGGCTAATAAAAATTGTATATAAAAAAAAAAACCTTCAAAGATTCAGAACCTAAATCCCATTTGATTTCTGGAAATAAGAAGGGGAGCTTGAGACCCCATAAATTGTAATCTGCCACGCATCCAGGGGAGGAGGAGAGGAAGTTCTGCAAAACTTCTGCCTGTGGTTCAGGATTAGGGGACAAGTCTTGATATCTCCCTATGTGGTGAGGGGGCATCACCCAAGGAATCCAACACCACCTGCCCTGGAGCCTGGAGCAATATTGCCTGCCTGCTTGCCAAGATCATTGTTCCCTGTGAGGAAGAGGAGAGCATTAGAGGGAGCAAGGTCCAGTGGGAATACTGTTGAGTGGACCTCCCATTTCAAGATGTGAAGAGACGGCTGCTGCACCGCTTGGTTCGTTGCCTGTGTGCACGACAAAGTCGCAACACCCATATGTCAGTGGTGGGCCAATGTGAAGTGTACCGTGGTGGATGATGTGTGGATCAGGCCGAAGCCCTGTGCAGCTAAGGATTGGCAACTCAAACACCAGGAGAGGCTGCCACATTTGAACTTTGCTGAATGCTGTGCAGATCATGTCAGAGTCCATGTGCAGCTGAGAATTGTCAACCCTGTATGCCGGAAGGAGCTTCCGTGCAGACACCTGGGTCTTGGGGCTACTAGAAGTGTCTACTGCCCACAGCCACAATCTCTCGGAAATATTCTCTACACCTCTGTATAATGCAAGCTTCTGCTAGAGACTGCTGAGGAACTATAGTGAATAGAGTCACCAGAGGAGGAATTAAGCTTAGAGTAGAAGAATGATGTAGTGCCCATGGGAGGAGAATTGTGATTAGGAGTAACATCCTGTATTCACAAATTGGATTGTGTAATATTTAGTTCTGCTCTCTGATTTAAAGGACTTTCCTTTACAAAAAGATAGGCACTGTGATAGACACTGAGTAATCATGTCGGATGGTTGATTGTTAAGTTCTGAGCTCTTGCCTCCGACCCCTACGCACACAATGCCGCTGAGAAGTCTGTAACTGATTTGTCTCAGTATCAGGAGAATCAAGACCGGAAAGGTTTGTACTTGGGCCAGTTTGCAGAGCCATAGTAGGATGGAACTCAGGACACAGTTTGAAAAAAGCATCAACTAATATGGTTGGGGCCCAGAATATCCTATCTGCCCTGTGGCCCCCTTTCTAAAATGGCATGCATCCTCAAGTGCTCTCAGGAATAAAAGCACTGCTAATTAAATGTCAGTTAAAGAGTTTATAATGTTCAGCACATCTTCTAGTCATTGTGTTTGTCTTGTGTACACCTTTTATGTCTGGTTATCCACTTTTCTTCTGATGAGAATTGCATGTACAGAGAACAACACTCCCTGTGCCATATTACATACAGGTAAAATGCTGACCATCTGGAAGGCCACAAAAAGATTTAATTTGCAGTTTAAAACCTAACAGTGGGCTAGACTAGTTTGGCTCCTGTGAGCTGAAACAGGTTAACAGGTTGCCCTGTATGTTCACTTGGTGCCCTGAAATCTGTGAAGATATATATTCAAAATATATAAGTTTATTTCTAGGCTTGGATTAATTCTGCCTATTTAGCTGGTGAGGTTTATTTTAGGTTTTGGAAATTGGCAAAGCTCATTTCCCGTGACCATCACTTACTCCTCACAAAAACTATGAAAAATATGCAAAAGTATTAAAGTAATTCAAGATTGAGCATCAGCATTCCAAATCAGGACTTTCAATTCAATTCAAAATAACTTTATTTCGGCATAAGCCATAAAAGTGAGCAATAAATAAATACAATTACTTAAGAATGATCAGCACACACAATTTTCCATTTATAGACATATAGTGAATATCAATTGAATCACGGGATGCATAGACTTCATTCACATGTACTTCTGATGTAAAAATGGAAAATCGTGTGTGCTGACCATCTTTAAATGATAGTATTATGGAGTAGTACTTATGTGAGGAAGACTAGGAGGCTGTTCTTCCTGATCTTGGGCACCACATAAAATTGACCAAATTCACTATATGTGACTGGTGCGATTTCTCTTGCCTCAGTCTCACCATTTGTAAATCACTTAGGGGCCGATTCACAGAACTAATCTGAGATAAAATCCTAAACTTAGTACTTTTGGTATTCACAGAAGGCCTTTAGTAGTAGTAAAGTTAGGACTCCTAACTTTACTACTACTAAACTGAGACAAAATCCTAACTTTAACTTTCGGTATTCACAAAGGCATTTAGTAGTAGTAAAGTTAGGAGTCCTAACTTTACTACTACTAAATGCCTTCTGTGAATACCAAAAGTAGTAAGTTTAGGATTTTGTCTCAGTTTAGTAGTAGTAAAGTTAGGAGTCCTAACTTTACTACTACTAAATGCCTTCTGTGAATACCAAAAGTAGTAAGTTTAGGATTTTGTCTCAGTTTAGTAGTAGTAAGTTAGGAGTCCTAACTTTACTACTACTAAATGCCTTCTGTGAATACCAAAAGTAGTAAGTTTAGGATTTTGTCTCAGTTTAGTAGTAGTAAGTTAGGAGTCCTAACTTTACTACTACTAAATGCCTTCTGTGAATACCAAAAGTAGTAAGTTTAGGATTTTATCTCAGATTAGTTCTGTGAATCGGCCCCTGGATAAATAAATAAGTACAGTTTATACATGCAATACAGTGATACTGTCAAAATAATCCACATCCGCATCAAGACTATCACAATGATTTTAATGTTGCATACTCCAATTGCCGCATTTTGTTTGCAAATGTTAATATGGCATTCCTTTACCTACCATGTGTCAAGTCACCTGCGAGGAAAGGCTACTACGCAAGTTATGCATTGGCATACAAAATGCTAATTATTAAGCTTCTATCTACATATTTTTAGAATAGAAGATGAGAAAGAGAGTGAAGCTAATAGTAATTTTGTTTCTTAGATCCTGTTTTATTGCATGGTTAAGTTCAAGTGGAAGGAAAAACTAAGCTTGGACAACCTGGAAAGGAATAATTTGGAACTAGACATATCTATCCCTGTGTAGTAAAATTGTGCATGCCCCTACCATTATGCAATGACTACTGGCAAACAGGACTATTCTTCAAAATGCTAGAGGACGACAAAATGTGGTCAAAATGCAATGTGGGGTTGTTTATTCCTCGCGAGGCTTCCGAATCTGTTGAAAATAATGTAGTGCATGCTCAGAAACATGTAACAAAGGAAGGAAACGTGTTTGCATTGTTCTACATTCTTAAGAAGCATTCCAAAACCATTTGATTCAGGGAGTGCCGGATAATTTTAATCTAGGCAGTTGAAATGAGCATAGATAGTTAGTTACAAGTGACAGATGACTGACAGCTTCTGCACGTTGCACCCAACTTCCTATATCGTTTGATCCTCGTGAAAAGCTTTAGTCGATATGTGTACATTAGATGTGCTTAATGTTTATGTGCAATTTAAATGCCTGTTACTCGTGTTCATAGCTATTTGTAAAACAAAGATACTCTTGGCAATGTGATTCCGTGTTTTTCTCTATTTCCTTTGGAATTTCGCGCTTATTCTCCTAAGTGAGTGAATGGTGTCTACCCTCCCCTGTAAGTAATTTGGAGGGGTTTGGGATGGGTTCCTATCCTTTACTCTGTTTTGCAGCCTTTTATTTACTGAGCGGTAATGATAAATTGATGGAGCCGCTGTAAGTGCATAAAGGAAGGTATGTGGTGTTTGATGGTAGTTACGCAAAATATTTTTTTCATGAAACTAGAAGGTCCGGATTTACAACACTGTCCCACAACGCAGCGCAGCACCCAAAGGTCACTGCGCTCCATTGCTTGAGAGGGCGAGACCAGCAAAGCACCATGTCCACTTAGATATGGCACTATCCTGCTCTCTACCTAGTGCTGGTGCACAATCAGGCTGCTGAGGGCCATGCATACACTTTTAAACCTTAGTGCAAAGGCATCTGCGTGAGTCTAGCATAGGTTTTGTACTGGAAGGGTACCCTTCCTGTACAAAGTACTTTGGGGCTTATTTACAAGCCCCTTGAGCTGCCTGTGCATCACTTTTAATATGGCGAAAAAGTGACCTACCGGTGGCGCAAGGGGCTTGTAAATAAGCCCACTTCTAAGCACACTTAAAATGTCTCCCACTTCGGACGAGCGCCGTACAGTGCAGCGCACACGCAAAGAGCAAAAGTTTAGGAGAAATAAAAGCATTTCTCAAGCATTACCCCTGCTTCACAGTGGCCTTATTTTTGGTGCAGTACCATGCCTACTGTTGTTAGGAGCTACAGTTTTGTGTCAAAAACAGTGGGTGGTTGCATGGGAGCACCCATGTACCACCCATGTACCACCCATGTACCACCCCTTGACTCAAAGCAGCACTTTGAGGGAGCTTTCCAGTTCAAATCAAGTTGTGCATGAATCCAAATAAAAACATTTTGCACAGGTTTACGCAAATCCAGTGCAAAATGTTCATAAATCTTGATCGAAATTTATTTTTATACGTGTTTTGTTCAGCATACATTATGGACTGATTTGTCTCCGGTTGGCATTGCCTCGCCTATGCTATGAAGTATAAAGTGGAGATGGGTGAGTTAAGGGCAAAGTAACCCCTGGCAACATTATTAGCATGATGAAAATCAATTAAATAGATAAATAAATAAATACATATGTTTAATGTTTTGTTCCCTGATCCATCAGAGTAAGGGGTACTCACCCTAAAGGAGTGGGGAGGGGATAAAGAGGGAGATTTGGCAGAGGATAAGCTGGTTTGGGTCTGGCTATAGCATAGTATTGTTAACATAGGGGTGTACCTTCAGGGCTTTTCTAAGGTTGCTGAATGATGGTCAGAAGCTAGTTTGGGGATGAGGCATTGTTCTAGGGTGAATGGTTGCGCATTTGGAATATTCAGTGACTTCTTCCTACGATATTATAGTCAGGCATAACTATCTACAGGTGTGTGAAATTCTAATAATTTCATTTTGTGTACTTATGCAAAGTTTCGGAAAAATTACACAAAATTATGAGAACCACAAACCCTGGCATTTAGTGCTATTTTTGCGCAAAATGCGTCCTTGGGTCTATTTTGGACATGATGACACATTTTGCACAAACAAAAATAGTGCTAAATCACACTTGACACGAACAGCTGCTGCTTGCTTTCTATTTATTAGTGGTGTTCTCATGATCCTGCAATAGGATTTTTCCCTTAACAAACAGAAAATTACACAATGTGGCGTAGTGACATCATTTCAGGCAATATGCGAGGTTTCACCCAAGTAATGAAGATTTCGCCTGGGCCTAGCCGTAACTGAAGAGGTGGTTGGCAGTTTGGCAGGGTCTGAGAGTTTTGTGCTGATGGTATCGCTGTACTATTCCCCATGGCCGGCCTGGCCGTAGAGGGCATCCGGCGTTTTCTCGGTGAGTCGGAAGGGTGGGGGCAGGTTTTGGACCAGTGGGGGTTTTTTGTTGTTGCTGGGGGCCGGTTTTGCAGAAGTGCTGCAATATCGGCGCCCTGTTACAAAAGCGCAGCAGCAGAGTTCTGGACCACCCTTCGACCCCCTGCCGACGTCATTGCCAAGGCTGGAATGCGTTCCCAGTCGGCCCTGCTGTGCACTTATCAGTGTGCTACAAGATCGTGAAATCATGGTGCCTCTGCCCGACTGGCAGTGGAGATTGTGTACATCATGAGTGCGACTCTGCTGCTGAGAGTTGAGGTCTGGAATAAATTGCAGGGCCGGACTGGCCGTAGCGGGCACAGGGTGTTTTCCCGGTGGGCCGGAAGGGTGGGGGCCAGTTTTTGACCCGGGGGGGCCGGTTTTGCAGCAGTTCTGCAAAATCAGCCTCCTGTAACAAAAAGTGGAAGCCGTCCACAAGCACCCCCTCCCCCCTTCTCAGTAGCAGCACCCCCTCGGGGCCGCTTGAGCGGAAGTGCTAGGGCTGGTTTCTGTTCCCAGTCCCGCCGTGATAAATTGTAGCTATTTCGATTTGAATCGGTCCAGCAACAAATGATTTTGTGCTTCCTGTCAAACGGTGTAAGGGTATCCCAAAATTCCAAGGAGCATCTTTGATCATATAGAGATTGAAGGCGAAGTTGCTTCATAAGACCCTAGATCCTACAGTGACTTGAAATAAAAATATCTTATTCACCTGGGGCAACTGTATTTCTTTATGGGCAGACATACAACATCAAAGAGCTTCAGCCCCCCCCGCCCGTCGTGTGTGGCAGCCCGGGCTGAGACAGCTTCCCGGGCACACACACAGCCGCACCTGAGTACTTCACAGGTCTTTAAAAGACCATTTGCTTGTAAATGAGGGTCTGTTGTTTTTCACCCTTTTTTAGAGCCCCGGCATCCCCACTCTGCCTATTGCTGGAAGAATTAGCCCCCCGAAATTTTTCTTAGTCTACACCCCCCCCCCCACCCGAAATTTGGCTCTCGTTGCGCCTCTGTTTAGAGGACATGGTCGGCCTCCCTGCCCTAATAATTCCTGGGCCATGCTTCCTCTCGACCAATATTACTTCTGACTGAAAATATGCATGATTACGGAATCTGTACAGTGGAGATAAAACAAATTAATACGCAATTTACATTTGAGAATCTGAAAAGGTAGTGGTTTGTTTCATCACGTTTACGTCACACGCGCTGTTGTTCACGAGGAGATCTTTTTAATACTCAGTGATGGTTTTGGTGGAAGCCACTGTGACGTCAAAATAGGAACAATGAAAGCTATAATAGGGGACCTCTCATATCAGAATGGCTGGTTAACAGATATTATAGGCTAATTTTGATGTCTCAAGTGTCACTTTAGAATACCAATATGGTTAGACAATTAGACGGCTATAACAGTACTTCATGCAACTATAAGAAATGAATGAGATGGCACTACATCTCTCTCTTTCTCTTTATTCGATTATTGCAGATAATCATAAAAGAATGAAGTATACGTTCATCAATAAATAGTAGTGTAAAAGAAAAATACATAACAATACACAATTACATGGTCTTGAAGAAAACAAAATCATTTAAAACATTTAAAAGTAAGTATGCTCATAAAATACGTTTAGTAAAGTAAGCAAGTCAAGCTAATAGTTTGCTCAATACCGCCAAAGGTGGGCACATTTCAGGAATGCACCAACGGCAAAACAAACTACTGGGTAACATTCGAAGGAAATAAAGGCCGGCCGTTGTTGGCGCAGGCCCCAGTTTCTGGGGAGATGCAGCAAATAACAACAGCACAACAGCACATAATAAACATAAAATGAAGAGCTCAAGCCACTGACTAACGGATCTTTCCCAGGGATTCCTCACTAGTGACAAGTAAGGCTCTGGCCCATCTGTAGTGTTAATGATCAAATAATCTCAGGGTAATTTTTCCACAGGGCCTCCCTTTCTCTGGTGAGAGGTGTGGCGAAGTGGCCAGGGTGGCTGACTCCGGAGTGCAGGGCTCACGGTTCAATCTCCAGCGGCAGCTCAGCTCAGCACCATGTGATTCTGGGCAAGTGCTCACTTAATCTCCCCAACGGCCCCCAGCGCCTTGAGACCCTTAGGGGTGAGTAGTTCACGCTTTACAAATACCGGATTTCTCTGGATTCCTTAGCACCCAGGACATATTGCTCTCTAATTTTAGTACTCTCTCTCTCTTGCTCATCGCCTGAAGAGAGGAATAAAATTCAGGTCTGCCCAAAGAGTCAGCTAAGCACTTTTAACGTGGGCAAGCCACAGGATCTCATGGCCAAACTCACAATTCAAGCAATCGTCTATCACTTCTCGGTTAAAACAGGTAAATTCATTACTCCATACCGCCAGCCATAGGAGCATGGGGGCAATTCTGCTTGCATCCTCAATATACGCTAAGTTTAGTTCTTCATGCATAAAATAATTAGGGGTTTCAGGGGCCAAACCCAACAGCCTTCTACAAAAATGGTTCTCCTCTCGCTGCAACCTAAGGCAGTCATGATATCCCCATAAGCCTGCCCAGTAAGTCAACACGGGGAGGCACTTTAACTTGAACACGTCCAACAAGGGCATGGTGGGTTTACTGCCAACAATGGAAGAAAATTTGAATAAAGCACCACAAGATTGGTTGCATCGCAAACAGCGATTAGATAGGCAGGGTGCCCAGCGGGTCTGTGCATCAAAGATAGTCCCTAAATAAGGAAACTCAGTAACCCTCCTTATTATTTTACCCTTGATATAAATCATCCTTGTTTTTTTATTCTGCCTACCACACACACCATATAGTGAGTCTTCAAAATGTTAGTGTCTAGATCTAGGCTGTCCATAAACCTCACAAAGACACCAACAAGCCCCTCTAAGGTGGTTGGGAGTCTGGGAGAGCAGAACAGCGTCATCTGCATGCATACAAGAGGGCCGGAAAGGATGCAGATTTAACTTTTGGCATGTGTTTTTCATTAGTAAATAAAAAGGAATCAAAACAGCTGGTGTACAATAAAAAACAAGATGGGGGCCAGGACACAGCCTTGACGAACACTTAGAGAAATTTCAAACAGCTCGGTACATTCCCCTCAATACCGTACCTAACAGAGGCACAAACCCACGTGTGCAAATTGATTCGGGTTAAAATATTTCAAAACTTGGACCGGTTAGCCCTGACAAAAGTGATGCTTAGGTCCATAAAGGCCATGTAATGTGCCCCTTTCTTAGCTGTCACATACTTCCCAATTATTAGGTTATGATTTAAACATAGTTCTAATGTCCACAAACCTTCCCTAAAGCCATATTTCACGGGGCAAATAACATTATTTTCCTGCACCCAAGCCTCCATTTGATTAAGAATGACCTGCCCCACAATCTTAGCTGTGGAGTCCAGTAACAATATGGGTCTGTAACAGCAGAGCTCCTGTCTGTTGCCCTTCTTGAAAACCAGGACTTTAATTGCATGTTTCTATGACTCAGGTATTTTGTTGCAAGCAGCAGCATTTAAAACATTGATAATAAGGGGGGCCCAAAGCTAAATGTTCACCTTAAACAGGCCCGTAGGGACCCCTTCCGGACCGGGAGCCTTATTAATTGGGCTAGCCACAATAGCACGGGTGACCTCAGAAGGCTCAAAGAAGATGTTCAGGGTAAACTGGGGCAATACATCAGTGGGCACTGGCTTGGATTCTGGAGTAAATGAATAGATTAGTTTAAAATGGGCCACCCATTTTTCGGGATTAATGTTCCACCCCAGGCCATATGATGAGCGGAGAAAGGTCGGCTTATCATTGATACTATCCCAAAACCCCCTGGTATCCCTGACTCAACACATCAATAATAAATACTCCAATATCTCCTCCTTTAATTTGAGTTTTCTGTTCTGTATGGGCTTTTAAAAGACCTGTCTGCGACCGTGATACTTGGCTGATCATGGGGTCTGATGTTCATCAATTCTAAATGCATGCAGTTGGCAACTCGGCTCCCTTTATTAAACCATCCCTGCTTCCTAGATCCACTCTGCCTGGTAGGCTCAGCAGGATAGTTCTAGCTAAAGAGCCTAGGCTTAAAAAAGGCCTTTCAAAATACCAGGGGCTGGAGAGTCACTGGATAACAGGCAATCGACTAAGGTTGCCAGGTTTCCTACTATCAGCAGGTGCATCAATGCAGGGATATCAGTTGCCCTCCATTTAAGTCTTAAGCCTTTATTTTGTTGGGAAAGGCCAATGGCCCCTGAAGCAACCTGAGGACAGGAGCTAATGGGTAGATTCAGCAAAAAACCTATTGCATTATGGTCACTATAGCAAGATTCCTTAACCTGTCCCGAATATACACAATGTTCCAGGTTACTTAAGACAAATACATAGTCTATAGTGGAACCTTGGCCCCAATCCAGAAAGGCAGGAGGCGGGTTGAGAGGGTCACCCGCCAATTCAACAACACTAGAGAGACCAGAGTTGCACAAGGCCTTCTGCAACCTCTGCCCCTCTGGTCAAAAATGCACAATGATTAGACAAATCCCACTCCAGGAAAGGGTCAACCACAGCAACAACTGAGCCCATTTTCACATTAAAATCACCCCCTAAAATAACATTAAAGCTGCTGCCCAAGTAGAGGATCTAAAATTCATAGTGGATACCACCTGAAAAAGGGTCCCTATCTGACAGCCCCATTCATACATGGACTTATAAAAATTACTTAAGAAAAAATTAAACTTATTAGGCAGTACAATGTGTAGCGTTCTCCTCAGCCCGAGTACTCACCAATGACTACGCCACACATGGAGCTTAGTATAAAATTTCTTTATTCATTTGCATGTAACCACAAACTCAACATTCTAAACCTGCATTCAGTTCACTACACTCTAATGCTTATGTTACAGTTCTATGGAGTCCATCAGGATCCGTAAAGATTCCGTCATTACAAACTCACACAAAACTACTTCTCCCCCTCTGTTAAATGAAAAATTACCACTTTTTACAAATATAAACAATTGGAGCTCTTCAATGAGTCTTCGCGGCACTTGGTTTACATGTCCCAACCATGTCTTTGGAAACTGGGGACAAGCAGTGTCCATGGCTGGTGTTCGTGATGGAGAAACAGCAACAGTCAGGGGTTCTTCACTGGTCCTTTCAGACCCAGTCTCTACAATTTCATCAGTATCTGATGAGCGATGAGCCATATGTCGGAAATGCGAGGAGTCTCACGTAATGGACTTCCCAGGACGCTGGGCAGTCACCATGTGTCCTTTGCTGGTCACAACATTGAATGGTTCAGCATCAAAATGAGCATCAGACTTTCGTTTTCTATGCTGATGAACGAGCACTTGATCTCCTCTGGCGAACGTGACATCTTTTGCTTGTTGATGCTTGTCTGAATAGGTCTTTATTTTCCTCTTAAGATCCAAGTCTTTCATGCATGTTTCTTCCTCTGTATTTGCTCGTCTGTTGGCCCATTGAGGTAACTTTGTCGTCATGGCTCTCCCGAACTTCAAAGTTGCAGGGCTTTCATCTGTGGTTGAGTGAGGGGTTGAAAGGTAAGCTCGAAGGGCGGAATTTAAGACAGCTTTAGGGTCGTGCTTTTCTAGTATAGCATGCTGGACCGCTTTCAACAGAGTACTCATGAAATGTTCAACAAGGCCATTGGTCTGTGGCCAAAGAGGTGTGCTCTTCTGATGCTTCACATTAAGATGACTGAGAAAGTCTCTGAATTCACAACTGTTGAAAGGTGGGCCATTGTCAGACATTAAGATCACAGGAACACCTCAAGTCGTGAAGAAGCTGTCCAATCTCTCAATGAAATGTTCTTGAGTGATAGATGAGAGATCTTTCATCAATGGAAAATGGGAGTATTCATTATCGATCACCATCAGGTGATCTCCATTGACAAGAGGACCAAAGAAGTCCACAGCAATTCTTTCCCATGCATGCGTTTGGCAACTCTGACATGTTTAACGGGTGTTGAGTGGTTTTTGATGACAGGCAGTTGCATAGATGACAGGCCTTCAATTCTTTCATTGGGATGTGGAAACCAGACTCGGTCTCGGAGAGCTCGTTTGGTAGCAACAATTCCACAATGTCCTTCATGGGCCAGCTTCAATTATCTGTTGTCGCAGACTCTCCGGAGTGACAATTCTCGACCCTCTTAGAATAATTCCTTCCAGAGTAATAATGTCTTTCAATTTCAGCATGTCACTTTCCTGACTTGTGGAAGTGACAATTTTTTCCAACAAAATGGCAGCTGGAGTGCTTGATATCACTAAGCAATTTAGAGAAGCTTCAGTCAGCTTAGAATGGGTGACAGGGTATTGTAGAGGCACTATTGAGAAGTAGTCGTCAGGGTTATGATCTTTCCCTTGATGATGCACAATGGTGTAGTTGTATTCTTGTAATCGCAGATCCTAACGTTTAATGCGAGGAGGCATTTTTGCCTTTGGATTGCCAAAGATAGTCAACAATGCTTGATGATCGGCCACAAGTGTGAAGGGCTTCGCATACAAGAATACTTGGAAATGTTCACAAGCCCACACCACTGCTAAGCATTCTTTCTCAGGTTGTGATTAAAGAACATTCAGTTTGGGACAAACTTCGGCTTGCATACATCACAATACGTCTTCTAGCATTTGGGTGTCCGCTGTGGTTTGCAAGGATGGCTCCCAACCCGACAGGGCTAGCACCAATAACCTCAACATGAAGCTTTGGATCAAAATATACAATTTCAGTAGCATTCACATTAGCTTGTTTGATTTTCTGAAAGCTTTGCTCGCATTCATGTGACCAAAGAAAAGAAACATTCTTTTTTGTCAATTCTCCTAATGGCAAAGTCTCATATGTATCTAGAGCAATAGCTGGCCATGCCAAGGAATGAATGTAAGATAGAAACATGTTGTGGGGGATTGGCAGTTGACAGCGCTTGCACTTTAGCTGGATCAGGTGTCATGACCCATCAGAAAAGATATGGCCAAAGAATTGAAACTTAGTCTTATGGATCTTACATATCTCTGCATTTAAAGTTAAACCGGCATCAGCAAACAACTGAGACACTTGCGTGAGAGCTTTGTCATGCTCCTTCTGTGTAGCTCCAAAAATCAATACATCATCACTATAATTGAAAGCATTCATGACAGGCTTTATGATACGTCGAATGACATCTTGGAATAGCTCCACAGCTGATGACACACCAAAACATAGTCTCTTGAAATGGAACAGACCAACATGAGTAGAAAAGGTTCTAATGTACCTGCAATTCTCCTCGAGTTCTAACTGATGATATCCTTTATTCAGATCTAAGCGAGAGAATACCTTTGCACCATTCAATTGTGCTATCATGTCGGCAATGTGCGGACCTGGATGTCATTTTCTTTCAATTGCCTTGTTCGCTCGATACACACCCATGCGGATGGGTACAGCTCCTTCACTATCCTTTTTGGGTACAACCACTATGGGAGAAACCCATGGAGTTAGACCAGATGAAAACTCAATGATGTCATGTTTGAGTAAGGATTTAAGTTCTTTTTCAACAGCTTCCTGTAAGTGAAAGGCAATTCGTCTGTGTGTCTTTGAGCAATAGGATGGATGTCCTTATTAATGTGTATTAGACTTTCATAGTCTTGATTTTTATCAACCCATGAAACAATGGAGGGAATTGACTTACTATTTCGTGATGATCATTCATGTAATAGTTCACAGAGATTAGGGTCATATCAA
This sequence comes from Calotriton arnoldi, assembly GCA_963921515.1. Lineage (NCBI taxonomy): Eukaryota > Metazoa > Chordata > Amphibia > Caudata > Salamandridae > Calotriton > Calotriton arnoldi. The sequence goes on along the minus strand of CAWUFW010005608.1, from coordinate 294,561 downwards.
CAGCTGTGCTGAAGCTGAGTAAACAAGTGCTTGATGCTGTACCTTGAGGGACATGAATGGGTGCTTGAACCTTTGTTTTCTTATGCTTCATCGTTGATACAAATGAACCTTGACTTTTTAGTGGCATTGATGCAGCCCATGTATACAGTTTAGTTTTCAACGGCATAAGTTGGGGCAATGGAGACCGTTCATTACATTTCTCCTCAGGCATAATATATTTTTTGACGCACCACTATCGATAATGAAAGGTATTGAACAACCATTGACTTTTAGTGTGATCTTTGGACTATGTTTGAATGACCTTGGTGCTTTGTCATGTTGTTTTGTCTTGGACCAGTGTTTTTCCTCACAGTCAGCCTGTCCAACATGTGCATGCTTCTCTGATGTAAACATCGACATGGCACAACTATCTTATTCAATTTCACTTGATATTGATATGGAAGAACTATTTGACAGAGATTTAGATGTCGATCAACTTCATTTGGTGTCGATTTGCCTCACCTGATGTGGGCTCTTGGCGTTCTGGGGGTGCATCACATGTCGCTTCTGGAACGTTTGGGCAGCCATTTTGTCTTTGTGCCATGACGCACTGAGTTTTGCCTTCATCTTGCAAACCATCACAAAATGGTTGTCCTTTCCACAGACTTTGCAGCTTTGCCCAATGGTGGGACATTTACCTTTGTGTGAAAATGAAAATCCACTCCTGAAGCACAACTTCTTTTTCTGTGGAGAATTCACTCTGTATCTCTCAGCCTTGTGCTTTGGCTTACTTTTCACATTGATGATTGACTCCCTCTGGGCACCTCTGGCCTCCATGTCATCAGCTTGCCGATCAGCATGCTCTTCAGCCCTGGCAGCCAAGTGGACTCGCTCCAGACAAAGAGTTTCTCTCATCATCGTAGTCTGAACAAATTTGACAAGCATCCGTTAATCACTCTTAGGCTTATAGCTTCCTCAACATTAAATTCATTGAACTTACAATGTTTGATGAGGATATCTAGTCTCTCAAAAAATATGTTGATAGTCTCACTGGCTTTCTGTTGTTCTTGACTGAAGATGTACTTTTCTTAATCTACATTTGGCATTAGATTGAACTTGAGAATCAAGGCTTCTTTGATTTAATTGTATGTACTTTTGTCAGTTCACTGCATTTTCTTTATGACTTTTTTGCACCTTCAATGAAATCATCAAATGTCTCTATCCAGGCAGTGTATCTGTCATCAATATTCAACTTTTTGGTGGTATCAAGTGACAGTGGTGATTTCAAGAAGGCGGCAGCATTGTAACCATTGATGGAACTTACTGAAATGGAGAGTATAGTTCTCTCTGAGGCTGCTTGGTGATCTTGTTTATGCAAACCCTCTCTGAGGCCTTGCAACGTCTGGCCTCTGGATCATCTTTGAAAAAGACATGAAACGGAACCCCTTTCTTGGTCTTCATTGAGAAGCAAACTGTTTCGATTGTGATCACCGCTCTCGGCTTTCTACACATGGAAACCTTTGGAGTTGACTCGAGCCCTACTCAGCAGCTTTGATGGGGTGCCGCTTCGGATTTGGACAGCTCTGCTTGTACAACCCTGGGTGCATTCTCTGGGGTCACTCTCTCCAGTGCTGTGGCATGATAACTCTCTTTACTCAGTACTGGTAAGCAGATGACCATTTCATGTATCACTTTGCCTTTGTGCTGTCTGACACCTGGTTGATCTCTGCCTCGCAGCGATTCTGTTTGCAGTATTATTGCTTTCGTATGAATGTATGGCTTTGAGTTGCATAATAGCGCAGTACCTCTTTGTGCGGCGTTCCCAGCAGGTTCTCGGCCACCAATGTGTAGACTTCTCGGTGAAGCTTTCATTAACTTCAAATGCTTTACACAGAACTGGGGCTGCGCTTTGAGTCAACATATGCCAAACGTCGATTCTGCACTTCAATGGATGCACACATGGCACACACAAGCAGTTTGCTGGACCACGGCAAACTCTCTGGAAGGGCACATTCGGTCTACAGGTAACTTATCCCATCCTCGTTGCCACCCTTAGCATCCTCCCCAGCCCAGGTACTCACCAATAACTAAGTCACACACAGAGCTTAGTATAACACGTCTTTATTCTACCGCGTGTAACCACGAACTCAACATTCTAAACCTGCATTCAATTCGCTACTCTCTAATGCTTACGTCACAGATCAACAGAGTCCATCAGGATCCACAAAGGTTCTGTCATTACAAACTCACACAACACTACACAGCCCACGCTATCTGAATCCCTCTGTGATCTAGAGCAAACAGGATAGCGTGGTCCGGAGAAAAATCACAAGACTCCCCCCGGTGCTCTAGATTCCAAGAAGGCCACATCAGGAAAGTTGAAGCTCTCCTACCCATCCCATATAAGCTCCCGAAAAGATCAGGTTTCTTGCAATAAAACTACTTCAAATTGTGAGATAAAATCAAACTACTTAGGGTCTTGCTGTTTATCTCTAACCCCCGAGATGTTCCAACTAACCATCTCAACTGGCATACCCTCAATACGGGCCTGTATCCCCATAGGTGGCCGTATGTTGAATGACTCTATAGACGTCACAATGGGATCTGGACGTCAATCAACACCAGTCAGGTCTGATAATGGGAGGAATCTGTTAGAGACTGGGACAGTGACACTGGTCGGCTTATTGGTCCTCAATGGCAAAGTTCCACACCCAACCTCCACCCTTGGTTGGAGATGTTTATAAAAATAAACTAAGGGGACGATGTTAATGCCAGGACCCTGCTGATGGTTCCTAAAGCCGCGTTGAATTAGCCGGTGAGCCAAAATTGGACTTTTACAATTAACAACAATGCAGTCCCCACTCAATTGTTTAGTCGATGAACCCACCCACCCAATCCTTCTCACAAACAGAAAGTCAATAAATTTGTTAATATCAAAGTGTGAATTGTGAGACAACCAATGACAAACTCTGCTTTTAAGCTGGAGCATAGGGTTCTTCCCTTGGAGAGCTTGAATAATGTAATCCAGTCATAATGATGGCCACATAGGGGCAGCAATCAGAGGGGAGGTTCAGGCGCAATTGATTACGGAAAGACTGCACCTTGGAGTTAATTCCTTGAGCTGGTGCTCCTTGTGGGCCTTTGGATCTCCTCGATGAGCCATCCCCAGCCTCCCCCTGCTCGGGGGCCTCCAAAGCTTGCAAGGAGGAGGGGGTGGTACATCAGAAAACATAACACCCTCTGACAGATGTTGGTCCATGTTAGGTATAGAACTTGGAAAAAGAAGAAAAAAAAAACATTTTCCAACCTTTATCAAAGAAATCACCATTGTCTATCTTTGTAACTGAGCACACAAAATCATTGACACACCAGGAATCAAATACTTTACTTTCAGAGCAAAAAATCTAGGACATTAGCCACTAAGCCAAAGTGACTCTTTTCTGATTGAAATCAAAACTTAGTTATGACATTCAAATCGAAAACCCAAGCCTATGTAGTGCAGTAGGTTTGTGTACACCTACAGTAATGGAAGGACGGAGAGAGGGAGAGAGAGAGAGAGAGAGAGAGAGAGAGAAAGAGAGAGAGAGAAAGAGAGAAAGAGAGAGAGAGAGAGAGAGCGAGAGAGGTGAAATCTTTGTAGAATGGAATAATGCTGATATTGTGCCAGAATATCATGGGGCACCATTTCAACAGGAATCTTGTGCCTCACGTGGCCTTCCAAGCCAGTGTTCAGTAAGGTCAAAGGTGTGTCAGCAGTGCCCTGCTTCACAGTGGTGGATAGACTGCAGAGAGGCAGCTCTGTCTGCATGGGGTATGGTTCCACCTGCAACAGTGCCTTGTGTGACACAACTCTACTCCTATGGACACCTCTAAGGCAGTGTCATGTGCCATTGAGAAATATTACTATTCCCAATTCACAATTGATTATCCCAAAGACACATACAAATGAGTGTTTCTGTGTCTGCAGTTTGAAAAACACTGGCTAGTGGAATGGATGGAGTCATTAAAGGCACTGGTAACGTTGTTCTTTGTTTAGGATTGTACTACTGAATATCGACACCAACAATATCGTGGTATAAGCATATTGAGGTAAAGAGAATATCAAGACACAAAATATCCAAATGTAAGTTCAGATAGTAAAGTATAGATTCCCAACTCCACATCTACATACGTTGAATATATGTGTACCCCAGAGGAATATATATGTGAAGTTATGTGGAAAAGATAGACTTACCTGTCGATAATATTTTTTTTATATTTTGCCCTCAATATTATGTCCCACAGATATTGTGGGTTCGATATTTAGGGGGCATACCTTTGTTTGATGAGATTCCATTAAAATGTGTGGTGTGATTCAGTGACGGCTACTACCGAACAGGGGTGGTGAGACGGGGAGCAGGGGGGAATGAAAAAAACAACAAAAAAAAGCACTTACCTGGGTACAGCCGGCCGCTGCCTCTGCTCCGTCCTCTTCTTCTTCTTCCTTATCTCTAGTCCTGGAAGCACACAGGCTCCCAGACTCCCCTAGCCAATCACAACGCTCCCTTGCTGCAGCGTTGTGATTGGTCTGAGCGCCGTGGTTCGGTGCTCAGACAGGGAGTGAGAGGCTGTGCATGTTCGCCACCCAGGCTATACAATACAGCCGGTGGAGAACATGCCGGCCAAACCGTCATACACAGTTAGAGAGTGCCATCACTCCTCCCCCGCAGTGCTCTGGCCAGCCCAGCACCGCATGAAACCAACGGAACCACTGCAGTAGGAAAAATAAAATGATAATAACGTTGCGTTATTATCATTTAATTTTTCCTTTTTAAACTGCTCGGAGAGCAGTGGGGCGACACTTTTCCGCCTTCGTGGAGGAGCCGCCGCTGGTATGATTGTGAAATGGGGGAACTCAGTTTCTGAAATCTAATGATTCATGGTTGAAATACCAAATACAAACAATATCTTTCAAGGTGCTTTAAAATTGGGAAATGATGCTTCATTTAGAATTTGGAAGGCAAGAAGCACCCTTGCAATAACTTTCTTTCTAAAAAAAGAGAGATTGTTACTATGGATAGATGAATTGTGGTTCTGATCTATTGACTTTCATACCAAAAGTTGGTTCTCATAAAGGACTTTAAAGTAATTAGATTTTAAACCAACTCAGATACACTGTGATACTGCCATCTTAAGAACGATTGCCTTTAATATATGGATTTGGAGACATGATTAATGAACTTATTACCACCATTTTAAAAGGGACTGTGCATTACATAAATAATGTCCTTTCCTCTGACTATGTGGATTTTTCGACTATCATTTTTGTGTTCATTTGTTTTAAAAATGCTTTGTACTTGTTTTATCTGTTCTATGGGCAAATGCTCGTGTATTTGATTTAAATATGCATTGGAATTGAGTTTTCTCCCACACCATGTATAATTTGAGCCAACATACTGCTGATGACGGTGTAGGGTTCTGACAGGGCGGTAGTAGCAACTATAGGGCCATTAATTTAACAATTTGTTTGGAATTTAACCCAAACTCCTGTCTAGCTCTAATCTATGCTTTCAGTGCATCTGCCACACCAATGGTTTATTTTACTATCTTTACTTAACCATGTCACACTCAACTTTGCTTGATTTTTTTCTGCACGGGGATTTTTCAACCTGATATGATCGGAATTTGAGCTTGTATCACCATTCATATTTTTCAGAAGAACCCAATTCAGCCCTTTAAAAAAACCTATTGATGCATTTCCTCTGGATTACAGAATATTTATAAACTTTTAGAACTCTTGTTACTCAGTTTGAGAGTAAGTGATAGACAATAGCGAACTGGGTAATCATTTGGTTTAGCAGAAGCTACTGTTACTGTTTTTTTTTAACGCGTTTTGACGTGTCCGAACGTGGAGCCATCGTGACTTTGTTTCAGCGGTGCGTCGGATTTGACGTCCGCGTATCCCAGGCGCGCGCTGCCTGAGTTGCTATAATTAACTCCTGCCTCCCTGCGCCCCTGGAGTCATTCATTACGGAGGTCCTTATCTTGTCATACTCTCATTAGCAATGCGTTAGTGCATTAGAGGCCCGGCGTAGGTTTAACCCGCAGCGATTAGGGCAGAGACTCTGGCTGCAGCGTGAGTGATGCTTGAGACCTAAAAATTGTTTTGCTAATTTCTATCAGAGCCGAGATAGAAGATATCGGCCTGAGAAACTGGCTGCTGGGGGTTCATTTCACGATGTACTGGTGCGACATCGTCGACGGTGATGACATCAGACGACACTGCACTGTGCTAATGTAATGCCACTGTCTTGATGAAGGTATATTTGCAGAGTTGGGGCTGATGCTTAGCGTTTACAGAGACTATTGGGTACATGAGGTCAAAGTAGGCCTCAGATCTTCCGATGACATCATCAAGCAAACGAACATTCTAGAATCTTTATTGCTGGTGTTCATTAGAGGTAACCCACGAGAGAGAGGATTGTGTTTTTTCTATGCACTTGATGGCCGCTTTAAGAGAGTGCATCCTAATTTTTCAAAGAAATAAGACGTGTTAGGTTTTTTCACCTCAAACCCACACGTTATATGCAACACAGTTTTCTTTCCAAAGTTATTACACCTAAAACGTGTTTGAGATAGTTACTCTCCATTTTTAGCAAAAAACATAAAGAAATACCTTTCACTAGTGTTTTTGGTATTGCAGTGAGTGCGCTGTTTTGACTTCGTCCACGTGCCTTTCTTTTGAACTATTGGAATGAAGGGCTTAACTCTTTTCAGACTTTTACTTCAGAGGACTGATCATTGGTTTAAAGAAACTATATCTACACATCGTTTGTAGGCCTCGATCTCAAAACCATAATGCAATTGTTCTAAACAGTGACGCAGTATTTGATTTAAAAAAGGTTGCAGGTCTTCCAAAAGGTGGAAAAATAGTGCTCTTTATTTTTAATTTTTTTTAATCCTTTTTTAAAACATATAGACTGCTGCATCTCTAAATCCAAAACAGAAACTCTCTCCTTCACCCAAAACGTTGAAAACATTAAGATTCAGCCGTCTCTAAAATATACCATGGTAAGCTACAAATAAAAATAGTCTAATTGTGCAACATTATTTAACTAAAAGTTCGTTTTCAGGAGACGTTCACAGTGTGTCCCAGATTTACTAAGGCTTTGAGCAAGGTTTGTGGAACTTTTGTGATACACACACAGCGCAAAGTGTTAGGGTGGGATTTACTATCTAACGCAAATCAGTATTTGCATTGAATAGTTTCCCAAAGTAACGGAACATTACGTTTTGTGCTCCTTTGCGTTACTTTTTATCAAGAGGGTGTTCCACGGGTGGTAAAGGGGTGTTCCCATGCAATCACCCATGGGTTTTGGTGCAAATTGCCATCTACAAAAATTGGTAGACAGTGATTTGTGCCAAAATATTACGCCTCCTTGAGTCGGTCATAACAAGGAGAAATGTTTTCATTTCCCCTCTTTTTTCCAAATTTCCATGTGTGCTGCCTTGTACAGCATACATACAATGTGGGAAAAGCCTTAAAGCATAGTTTTTGGGTCGATCGAGCCTAGCGGCAGCGCACATGTGATGGAGCAAGGTAAATGAAATAATTTTGAAACCCCTTTAAATAAGAATAATAAATTAACGGTACTAATTGTTTGATGAAATAACCAACAAAATGCACCTTTAATAAACATTTACATAAATGGTAACTGCCATTTTTGTGCAAAATCTAATTTATTTACCATTGTGAAGTATTATAGTATTAAAACTGTGATTTGCGTACTAATCAGAGTAAAATCGCATGATTTGTGCTGTGTAGTAAAAATTGTATTGTGGCAAAGAATGCGGATGGTAATAAAATAGCTTTAAATGTCGCTTCTGCTAGGTAACACCTAACACGGGTTCTTAGAATGACAGGTGGTAAACAGAAAGGCTTATTTTCTTTGTTTTAATTATGATTGTGTTTGTTTTTATGATAGTCCGTTTGGGCCTGTTAGGCCAGGCTGCGAAAATGGCTGCCGGCATAGATGAGGTCATATCAGAAACCAAAGATGGCCTCTAAGCGAAAGAAATAATGGAGCTGAACCACGTGGGTACGGCCTGTACACGGAATGAGAAAAGTCAAGGACGGAGTAACCTTTTATGAGGAGAGTGCCATGAAAGACTCAGCACGTATCCGTGAGAAAGGGAAGAAGGAAGTATTGAGAAACATAGAACTGTCCAAAATGTGATCATCAAAATCGCAACAAAATGAATAGACAATTTGGACTGCTTTTACCCAAAGAGCATGGGAAACAGTGAACTCTTAACCATCCCCGAAACCAGTTTGAACAAGGAAGGCGATGAGACAATCTTCGCCACCCCTCAAATGGACCAATTAGCGTGATTCCTGCCCCCCAAACATTGCAACTTTTTTGTGTAGTAAGCCAGAAGTAGGGTATAAGAAGGACTGCTCTTATATGGGAGGAGTCGATGCTGCTATTATTGCAAATGCCGATGCTGATGTTAATGCGGATGCTGCCATTGACTTCGAACCTGACTGGGGAAGGAACGAGACCGTTGCGGGAAATCTGTTTGGGAGGTCCCGTCGAGGAGGCCATCTAGAGGGACAGTCAGTCAGTTTGGGAGTCCATTCTGTGATTTACGGTTTATCTTCTTTGGTGAACCATTCCTATCTGCATCTAAATAGGTAATGCATAATTTCGATTTCTTTACAGAATTTCCTATGTAAATGTTAAAGAATGTATTAAGGTGATTAATAAACTAAAAATCTCACTCGTGCAAATTTGAATTTAGATAAAAATGTATTTCTAATTAATTTTGAGTCTGTGGTTCTTTAGTTCATTAATAAATTTGACATTTACTAAGGTTTTAAATGATTGAGCTGGTCTCGATCACCATCAACTTATTCTACTAGTTGGTCCATCGACCAAAGAGCGGAGTACCTTGATGTTTTAGAGCCGACAGGATTAAAACTGAATGTATATGATGTTTAAGGTAATAATCTGTCAAATTTAATAAGGTATTCCTTTCCTCCAGCAACTCGTTTTTCTCCTTAGCTAATGTGGGTGTGATCCAGGGAACAACTGAGTGTATGATATGCGGTGTTATGGGCCCCACCGTCATATGGTATAGCGGATGTGAATGATTTTACCTGGATGTCATGTCCGAAGGGGAAGAATTTATATTAGCCGCGCTGGATCACATGCACTGCTCGCTCTGCGAGACTGCTGTAGTAGCGTATGGGAAAGAAGCTTCGCCCACTCTCCTCCATATTTTCCATTGGCTTGTGTCATTGTCTTTTGTAAATGCTGCCTTCGGATTCGTTAATAGGCTTGTTAGTCCCTCCTTAGTACGGCCTTGTCTTCATTTCTAACCTCCCATGGCTATTGGCCCCTTTACGTTGGTTGTTATACGGGACCTGTTATTTAGTCTGTAAGCACTAAGGGGCATATTAACAAGGGGGCGATATGAAATTATCGCCGCTTTTGCGTCCGTTTTCGGGCGAAAAGCGGCGATAATTTCATTGCCTTATCAGCAAAGACACGCTATCATGTGTTTTGCTGACTTAGCGCCCGTTCCCAGCACGCCTAACTTTGCATCGCTAATGAGATGCAAAGTAGGCGTGGCTGTGAAACCAAACAGGGATAATATCGCGAAGGCAGCTTCGCGATATTATCAAGGAGGGTTAGCAATCTTTTAAATCGCGTTAAGTATGCCTTAACGCAGGAATTTAACGTCTGTTAAATTCCTGACTAAGGCATACTTAACATGGGGGTGGATTCTGTGGCTAAGACCACAGGCCCTATCATCTAGGATATCGCCGTTTTCCACCATGGAAAACGGCGATATCCACGCTATCTCTGGAATTTTATCGCCTTGGCGATGCGCGTTGTTGATAACGCGCTAACCGGGCGATAAATTACAGAGATAGCCGGCGATAAATATGCATGCGCTAAGCGCGCTTTGCGATATTTATCGCCGGGCCTTGTTAATATGCACCAAAATACTTTATTGAGTTTCTCTTCCTGCAGGCCGGACATGCGCTGCTTCAGCTGAAACCGCTTGTGTTTTTTTAAGCAGCACGGCCGGCCCGTAACACGGGCAACCGCGCTCAATCACTTAAACCCGGCATTATCTCGTGTCTGTTTCAACCCCCCCTAAGTAAAATGGATTTAGAAATGATTAGCGAATTAAGTCATGTGAATTCCAGGTAGCACATAATCGTCTGCTAATGGGCTGAAGCTGACAACAGCACATCTGTGTTACATGTCATCTGCACTAAGCCACCTGACGTTTTTTTTCTTCAAAAGCCTGTTTTATCAACAACAACACCACCACCAATACCACCACCACCAATACCACAACACCAATACCACCACCACCAATACACCACCATCAATACCACCACCCATACCACCACCAATACCACCACCAATATCACCACCATCAATACCACCACCACCAATACCACCACCACCAATGCCACCACTACTCCCACCAATACCACCACCAATCCCACCACTAATACGACCGCCACCAATACCACCACTACCACCTCCACCAATACCACCACCAATACCACCACCACCAATACCACCATCAATACCACCACCACCAATACCACCACCACCACCAATACCACTACCACCAATACCACCACCAATACCACCACCAACAATACCACCACCACCAATACCAGTACCACCACCACCAATACCACCACCACCAATACCGCAACCAGTACCACCACCAGCAGTACCACCACCACCAATGCCACCACCACCAATACCACCACCACCAATACTAGCACAACCAATGCCACCACCACCAATACCACCACCACCAATACCACCACCACCACCAATACCAATACCACCAATACCACCACCTCAGTGCCTCTCGCTCACTAGTAATTGCAGGGGCACTGTACAAGGATGGAGCTGCAGCCGAGACCATCCCTCCCTCCTTCCATGCCTGCCTTAAAGCACAGCCCACCCTGCACCAGGAGGTGAAGCCAGGGCTCTACTACTCGCTGAAGTGTTTTTTATTAGGCCAAAGATAGCAATGACATTATGCAATGCCACACTGCACACTCAAATCACGGAGAGGGCAGGAAATAGCCCCCCTCCCCGTTCTTCCTCCTGAGCCGCGACACTGTAATCACAGAGCGAAAGGTATTGGAGCGCTTTGTTAGTGTTTATAGCTCGGATCATATGTAACTCTCACTTCACACTTTGTGTCTGTGTAATTTACAACACTTGAGGACAAAAAGGGGGGTTTAGAGTGATGCGGTATGCGATGGCACCTCCTCGTGTATACGTGTGTATGGAGCAATATTAATTGTTACACAGTGCCACAGGTAGGGGGATAACCCTGAACCCCCAAGGTAGACCGAAGTCTAAGATACAATAATACAGGTAGCCTGTGCACACGTAATCTATGTCAACAGTATCATTACTGCAAATAACATGAATACACAACAATCACAGTAGTCGGATTGGCGTTTTCTTTCTTGTGGTTTAATTGGAGAACAGATGCCCAGCCAACACGTGTTTCGTCAGGGTGTGAACCCACGACTTCTTCAGGGCTACAGGATGTATAACAGCAATATGTTAACAGACTGTTCCGTAGAGTTGAAAACAACTTCAGATAAGATGGCGATAAACTGTGACTTCGGTGTAAACTACACCCAGTGTAATGGGACCATAACCGAGAGAATGTGTAGGTATTCCGAACACTGTGAGTGGATGAGTCCCAATAAGTGCATTCATGTGTCGGTTCATTAAATCATGAGTTTAACATACTAAACAAACTTTTATAGCGCCGATCCATAGTTACAAGTGGTTACCAGGCCAGGAAAGTGTGGATCCATTCATATGGTATCAATATTAAAGTTAATGCCATACATTAATAACTTCTAGCGAAGTAGAAGTTCATCTGTGTGTTTTGTGAGATGTGATTGAAGAAAAGGAAACCATCACCAGGCAAGAGAGAAGGACAAAAGGGTAGGAAAAGGGAGGGTAGAGATGAGATAAGGAATGGTGTATTGGTTCCTGAGAGCACATCTTACCTATTGGATAGATGGACAGGAAGGAGACAATTCTGAAAAGTACAAATGGGAGCCTAGTAAATAATTGGGCAGAACAAGGAAGAAGTAAATGAGGGTGAGTAGAAAAAGAAGAAAGAATGAGACCGTGCTCAACTCTCCGCCGGTTGTACTTCCGTCCCAGCTGTAAAGGTGAACAGTTCCAATGCAGAACATCAAGTGGTGATATGGTCAGTACCAAAACCGGAGCACTGAGGGAGAAGGTGGGAATAATGTAGTTTAGGGCGGGGAAAGGGTAGCAACACCTACTAGCATGCAATATGTATCAAAATGCAGTGGATATGACCTAGGGCTTAATGTGGGGTGTCACACATCCTGGTGTATCCAATTTGAATCACCAGGGAAAGGAAGTCAGGATAATAGGTGGGTAGGTGGCTGGTAAAGTGACATGAGCAACGTAATAGGTTGTCAGGACAATAGGATAGTAGGCGGCTGGTGAAATAACACGAGCAGCGTGATGGATCATAATAAAATGTGGGAGTATAGCTAGGGGTAAAAGCGCAGAAGTCATGGATGCAGAAGCAAAGAATATATGCTCAATCTATCGCTAGGTGAGTATACCATAGGCCACAGAAGGCAGCATAGGACATGTTTAAGAGTAATAGTATGTTAAATATAAATTTCATAAGAGGACCCTAGGGAAATGATTAGGGCAATGGGTGAAACTAATCTGTTAGCAGAGGTGTGCAAACACTTGCGATATATTTTAAAAGCAGGTGAGACTCACGGTGGAGGGTAAGTAAACTAAATGTGCCGGTGAAAGTAGTAAAAACACATAATGTCCGATCTGAAACAAAGGCGGGGGGCGGACAAATGCTATGACAGTGGCGCGAACGCTACGGTATAACCATAAAGTCAAGGCAGGGTGTGGTATCAGCCCTAGGATGACTCGCATGTCATGGGGGTCCTGTAGTGCATATCTAAGATCACAACCTATTCTGTAATGTTCTGAGAATCTTACCTTGTCTGTAGGTCAAACGCGAGGCAAGCGAGTACGCTTGAGTGCCGAAGCTTGCGCGACAAACAGAAAGTCAGGGGAAGAATTTGACTTCCGTATTTGTAGGGGGAGTGTCAGGGCTAGAACGTAAACTCACCATCCGGAGTGTCAACCGGAAGTGAGGGAAAGCAATTAGGAGTGGTTGTGAATGCCCTCTTGTAACCTTGAAAACACGGTCTGGTGGGCTACTCACGATTAGAATAGGAGAGAGAAACGATATTCTTATACTAAGGGGAATCCAAAACTCTGATAGATAACACACGAGTAAATCACGTGGTAAATAATTAAACGTATCCCATTTAGAGGAAACTTCTCCAAGGGATAAATACATAGTTCATAAATGTCATGAAGTCTAATCCAAAGCAGTCGATGAACCTGACTAGTGTACACCAATGCAAAAGCTCTATAAGGGTCACGAAGAGAGGGGGTGTAAGGGCTGAAATATTGCCATGTGATAGGTGTTTACAAAAAGAAACAAGAAACACGGTGCACTTGTGACAGTATATTACGCGAAATAATAAGTCACCACATGCTGTGTATGCTAGTATCATGGTGCGTATTTGGTGATGCTATAAAGATAGAATGGTAATGCAAATAGTTAAAGCAAACAGAGTCGGTAGTGACGGTAACATCTGCCATCTACGTCACATTATACATATAGTGATTATGAGTCTATTCGCATACAAACAATACAGCTTCAAGTATGTTCAGACAGATTATAAAACAAGTTAACAATGCTATTGATGATTAAACCAGTGTAAATAATGACCAGGTAGTGTCAACAAATGTATCAACTGTCTTAATCGCCTAGAAAGAATTGTAGCTCATGGTCGGTATTCAGTCCCAGCTCTACCGCTTTAAGGCGCATAATCCAGATTGCTTCTGCGCGGCGTAAGGACAATTCCCTGTCCCCGCCCCTCTGGTGTGGTGGTATAACTTCTATGCCGAAAAAACTGAATTGTTAATACTGGCCTTGTTCTTTACAATCAATGGCATGGATTGCCATAGGGTATCTAATGTCCCCTTGTTTGAGTGCCCTAGCATGTTCACCAATACGATCTTTAAGCATACGGATGGTGCTGCCTACGTATTGTTTATGGCATTTACACATGATAATGTATATCACAAAGCGTGTCATGCAATTGATATTCTGCTTTATCTGGTATTCCCTTCCATCAGAACCTTGGAATTTAGATGTATTGTGCATTGCCCAACTACATACACCACAGCTCCCACATTTATGAAAGCCTAATGCGTGTTTGGTGAGCCAATCATTCTCTTTGATTGTGTTGGGGACAGTGGGACTCAAAATGCTTCTCAGTGTAGTCCCTCTCCTGTAGGTAACAAGCGGTCTGTGTGAGGTGAATGCCTCTAGAGATTTGTCCGCTTTTAATATGTCCCAGTGTTTGTGCATACTCTTGGTCATGATGTTCGCTTTCTGGTTATGGTTGGTAATTAGTCTCACAGGTTGTGTTTGTGTGTTCCTGGTCTCCCTCTCTCTAAGTGTCTCTGTACGTGGTACAAGTAGTATGCGTCTCTCTGCCCTATCTAGAGTTGTTTGTTGATAACCTCTGGCCTGGAATCTCTTTTTCATGGTACGAAGGCATGTGTGAAATTCTATGTCCTCACTGCAATTTCTTCTTGCTCTTGTGAATTCACCATAGGGGTTGCCTTTAATTTGATGTTTGGGGTGCGCACTGGTGGCATGCAAGACAAAGTTGCATGCGGTGGGCTTGCGGTGTAACTTGCTATGTATTGAACCATCCCGGACATACAACTCAACATCCAGGAAGACAAGGTGTGTCCTACTGTGCTGATGTGTGAATTGCACTCCTAGTGTGTTGGTATCTAGGTATAGGTAGAATTCTTGAAGTGTCTCCTCTGTTCCTGCCCATAATAGCAAACAATCGTCTATGTAACGACCCCAGTAAACGATATATTGGTTAAACCTGCTGCCATTGTCACTCCATATCCATTTGGCTTCAAAATACCCCATGAAGAGGTTGGCAAAGGAAGGTGAAAAGTTTGAGCCCATGGCCACTCCCCGTATTTGCTTATACCAACGACCCTCAAAGATAAAGCAATTGTTACTGAGTATTAGTTCTGTCATTGCTAGTAGCATTCTGGTATGTTGCCATTGTGTAGCTGGTTTATTGCTAAAATGCCATTCCATGGCCCGTATGCCAATGCGTGGGTCAATGTTTGTGTATAAGGAGACTACGTCAAGTGAGGCTAGATTGATGTCATTCTGCCAGGTAAGGTCAGTTAGTAAGCTTACAATATGTTTGGTGTCTCTGATGTAAGCAGGAAGATTCTGAACAATAGGTTGCAGGAACATGTCAACGTATTCTGCAATTCTCTCTGAGGGTCCCCCTATGCTGGAAACAATGGATCTGCCAGGGGGGAAGGGAAGGTTCTTGTGCACTTTAGGCAGCGTGTAAAGTGCTGGGAATTTAGGTCTCTCCACTTTAAGGTAAAGGAATTCATCTTCACTGAGTAAGCCCTCTTCGCGCCAGGCCTTCAGGTGTTTGTTGATAAGGAAGGTGAGTGTGCCTGTTGGGTTAGTGGTGAGGGCTTCATAGCATGTGTTGTCATTGAGTTGCCCTAAGATCTCCATGTTATAATCCTGTCTATTCAAGATGACAATGTTGCCCCCCTTGTCAGCCTCCCTGATGGTGATTGATGTGTCTGTGGATAACAATGTGAGAGCCTGTCGCTCTCCATGTGTAAGGTTGTCTAGATTAAGCCTCTTATACGATTTTCTCTTGGACTCTAGTTTATCTATATCTTGTAAGACCAGTTTGTAGAAGGTGTCAATGGTATTTCCCCCAGGTAACGTTGGCGTCCATCTGGATTTGGATTTTAATCCACTGGATATAGTGTAGTCAGTTTCTATGTCCAGGTCAGTGAGTAGATGGCTCAAATCCTCTGGTGTTGCATCTTGATTTGTGATTGACAATAACAATTGTGTGTCATACAGGTCTTGTATACTGAGTACATCCAACACTCCTCACATGGGGATGTTCTTAACATGTTTATTCATCATAGAATTATTCAAAAACATTTTATTCAATTTTAAGTTTCTGACAAATTTAAACAAATCAATTTTTGCTTTGCATGCATCCCCCCTGTCACTCGGGCAAAAGCCTAAGCCCTTCTTAAGGAGAGATATCATGTCATCTGTGAGGGTGAGGAAGGATAAATTAATGATGTCGACCCCCATGTCCTGTGTATCCATTAATTCTTCCTGTCCCCTGACCTCAAATTTCTCCTGTAGTCGTTTACGACCTGCTCTCTTGCCTCTCCTTGTTTTTTTATTAGTGCCCCACTGTTGGGTTGTGCCCTGTTTCCCTTTTTTATGCGTTGGACTTCTTTTAAAAAAGAGTTCTCTGATCTGACTTGGTTGGAGGCGCCTGGGGCGTTATCCAGTTCACCATCACTCGACAATGGTACACTCAGGGAGGTTGAGCTCGAGGAGACAGAAATTGTTTGCTGTCTATTAAGTTTGTTCTTATTCTGGTCACTAATTAGGATTTCATCATACTTCTTGGCGAAGGTAAACACTCTCCCTTCCCTATAATCTATTTAGTCTCTTTTGAGCTTTCTTGCTTTTCTTTGTTTTATATCTTCCTGATGTTTAGATAACACATCAGCAAGTATCACATAATTCTTCTCAGTAGCCTCTGGTATACATAGATCTTTAATTTCCCCTTCTAATTTCTTAATCTCTATTTCGAATGCTGCTACTTTACGATCAGCATTATCAATTAATATGCCCATTAGTGTTTTTGAGTTTCCGGTGAGTGATTCTTCCGAGAGTTTCAACAGGTCATCGTCTAACTCATCGTAGGTAGGAAAGATTTGAGCGCGCAACCCTCTTGGTATTCTATCCAGTCTCATGTATTGCCTAAGAGTGATCCCGTCCCACCATTTACTGTTTTCGTTCTTTTTAAGTTTTTCCAGCCTAACAAATTTTTCCCTTAATCCTTCATTTCTTGTCTGGTTCGTATTTTTCACACTTGCTGCCACAGTATCGCCTTTTGCCAGATTCTGAAAAAGTTCTTCTGCTATCTTATCTCTGTCCATGTTACTGACAGAGAGTATGATTGTTAGAGAATGATATTCATAAAGTTACAACGTTGGGGCTGCCCCTACCGCTGGTTCCAAAGAAGAGGACAAAAAGGGGGGTTTAGAGTGATGCGGTATGCGATGGCGCCTCCTCGTGTATACGTGTGTATGGATCAATATTAATTGTTATACGGTGCCACAGGTAGGGGGATAACCCTGAAACCCCAAGGTAGACCGAAGTCTAAGATACAATAATACAGGTAGCCTGTGCACACGTAATCTATGTCAACAGTATGATTACTGCAAATATCATGAATACACAACAATCACAGTAGTCGGATTGGCGTTTTCTTTCTTGTGGTTTAATTGGAGAATAGATGCCCAGCCAACACATGTTTCATCACGGTGTGAACCCACGACTTCTTCAGGGCTACAGGATGTATAACAGCAATATGTTAACAGACTGTTCCGTACAGTTGAAAACAACTGCAGATAAGATGGCGATAAACTGTGACTTTGGTGTAAACTACACCCAGTGTAATGGCATAACCGAGAGAATGTGTAGGTATTCCGAACACTGTGAGTGGATGAGTCACCAATAAGTGCATTCATGTGTCGGTTCATTAAATCATGAGTTTAACATACTAAACAAACTTTTATAGCGCCGATCCATAGTTACAAGTGGTTACCATGCCAGGAAAGTGTGGATCCATTCATATGGTATCAATATTAAAGTTAATGCCATACATTAATAGCTTCTAGCGAAGTAGAAGTTCATCTGTGTGTTTTGTGAGATGTGATTGAAGAAAAGGAAACCATCACCAGGCAGAGAGAAGGACAAAAGGGTAGGAAAAGGGAGGGTAGAGGTGAGATAAGGAATGGTGTATTGGTTCCTGAGAGCACATCTTACCTATTGGACAGATGGACAGGAAGGAGACAATTCTGAAAAGTACAAATGGGAGCCTAGTAAATAATCTGGCAGAACAAGGAAGAAGTAAATGAGGGTGAGTAGAAAAAGAAGAAAGAATGAGACCGTGCTCACCTCTCCGCCGGTTGTACTTCTGTCCTGGCTGTAAAGGTGAACAGTTCCAATGCAGAACATCAAGTGGTGATATGGTCAGTACCAAAACCGGAGCACTGAGGGAGAAGGTGGGAATAATGTAGTTTAGGGCGGGGAAAGGGTAGCAACGCCTACTAGCATGCATTATGTATCATAATGCAGTGGATATGACCTAGGGCTTAATGTGGGGTGTCACACATCCTGGTGTATCCAATTTGAATCACCAGGGAAAGGAAGTCAGGATAATAGGTGGGTAGGTGGCTGGTAAAGTGACATGAGCAACGTAATAGGTTGTCAGGACAATAGGATAGTAGGCGGCTGGTGAAATAACACGAGCAGCGTGATGGATCATAATAAAGTGTGGGAGTATAGCTAGGGGTAAAAGCGCAGAAGTCATGGATGCAGAGGAAAAGAATATATGCTCAATCCATCGCTAGGTGAGTATACCATAGGCCACAGATGGCAGCATAGGACATGTTTAAGAGTAATAGTATGTTAAATATAAATTTAATAAGAGGACCCTAGGGAAATGATTAGGGCAATGGGTGAAACTAATCTGTTAGCAAAGGTGTGCAAAAGCTTGCGATATATTTTAAAAGCAGGCGAGACTCACGGTGGAGGGTAAGTAAACTAAATGTGCCGGTGAAAGTAGTAAAAACGCATAATGTCCGATCTGAAACAAAGGCGGGGGGCGGACAAACGCTATGACAGTGGCGCGAACGCTACGGTATAACCATAAAGTCAAGGCAGGGTGTGGTCTCAGCCCTAGGATGACTCGCATGTCATGGGGGTCCTGTAGTGCATATCTAAGATCACAACCTATTCTGTAATGTTCTGAGAATCTTACCTTGTCTGTAGGTCAAACGCGAGGCAAGCGAGTACGCTTGAGTGCCGAAGCTTGCCCGACAAACAGGAAGTCAGGGGAAGAATTTGACTTCCGTATTTGTAGGGGGAGTGCCAGGCTAGAACGTAAACTCAATATCCGGAGTGTCAACCGGAAGTGAGGGAAAGCAATTAGGAGTGGTTGTGAATGCCCTCTTGTAACCTTGAAAACACGGTCTGGTGGGCTACTCACAATTAGAATAGGAGAGAGAAACGATATTCTTATACTAAGGGGAATCCAAAACTCTGATAGATTACACACGAGTAAATCACGTGGTAAATAATGAAAGGTATCCCATTTAGAGGAAACTTCTCCAAGGGATAAATAAATAGTTCATAAATGTCATGAAGTCTAATCCAAAGCGGTCGATGTACCTCACTAGTGTACACCAATGCAAAAGCTCTATAAGGGTCAAGAAGAGAGGGGGTGTAAGGGCTGAAATATTGCCATGTGATAGGTGTTTACAAAAAGAAACAAGAAACACGGTGCACTTGTGACAGTATATTACGCGAAATAATAAGTCACCACATGCTGTGTATGCTAGTATCATGGTGCGTATTTGGTGATGCTATAAAGATAGAATGGTAATGCAAATAGTTAAAGCAAACAGAGTCAGTAGTGATGGTAACATCTGACATCTACGTCACCTTATACATATAGTGATTATGAGTCTATTCGCATACAAACAATACAGCTTCAAGTATGTTCAGACAGATTATAAAACGAGTTAACAATGCTATTGATGATTAAACCAGTGTAAATAATGACCAGGTAGTGTCAACAAATGTATCAACTGTCTTAATCGCCTAGAAAGAATTGTAGCTGATGGTCGGTATTCAGTCCCAGCTCTACTGCTTTAAGGCGCATAATCCAGATTGCTTCTGCGCGGCGTAAGGACAATTCCCTGTCCCCGCCCCTCTGGTGTGGTGGTATAACTTCTATGCCGAAAAAACTGAATTGTTTATACTGGCCTTGTTCTTTACAATCAATGGCATGGATTGCCATAGGGTATCTAATGTCCCCTTGTTTGAGTGCCCTAGCATGTTCACCAATACGATCTTTAAGCATACGGATGGTGCTGCCTACGTATTGTTTACGGCATTTACACATGATAATGTATATCACAAAGCGTGTCATGCAATTGATATTCTGCTTTATCTGGTATTCCCTTCCATCAGGACCTTAAAATTTAGATGTATTGTGCATTGCCCATCTACATACACCACAGCTCCCACATTTATGAAAGCCTAATGCGTGTTTGGTGAGCCAATCATTCTCTTTGATTGTGTTGGGGACAGTGGGACTCAAAATGCTTCTCAGTGTAGTCCCTCTCCTGTAGGTAACAAGCGGTCTGTGTGAGGTGAATGCCTCTAGACATTTGTCCGATCTTAATATGTCCCAGTGTTTGTGCATGCTCTTGGTCATGATGTTCGCTTTCTGGTTATGGTTGGTAATTAGTCTAACAGGTTTTGTTTGTGTGTTCCTGGACTCCCTCTCTCTAAGTGTCTCTGTACGTGGTACACGTAGTATGCGTCTCTCTGCCCTATCCAGAGTTGTTTGTTGATAACCTCTGGCCTGGAATCTCTTTTTCATGGTACGAAGGCATGTGTGAAATTCTATGTCCTCACTGCAATTTCTTCTTGCTCTTGTGAATTCACCATAGAGGATGCCTTTAATTTGATGTTTGGGGTGCGCACTGGTGGCATGCAAGACAGAGTTGCATGCGGTGGGCTTGCGGTGTAACTTGCTATGTATTGAACCATCCCGGACATACAACTCAACATCCAGGAAGACAAGGTGTGTCCTACTGTGCTGATGTGTGAATTGCACTCCTAGTGTGTTGGTATCTAGGTATAGGTAGAATTCTTGAAGTGTCTCCTCTGTTCCTGACCATAATATCAAACAATCGTCTATGTAACGACCCCAGTAAACAATATATTGGTTAAACCTGCTGCCATTGTCACTCCATATCCATTTGGCTTCGAAATACCCCATGAAGAGGTTGGCAAAGGAAGGTGAAAATTTTGAGCCCATGGCCACTCCCCGTATTTGCTTATATCAACCACCCTCAAAGATAAAGCATTTGTTACTGAGTATTAGTTCTGTCATTGCTAGTAGAATTCTGGTATGTTGCCATTGTGTAGCTGGTTTATTGCTAAAATGCCATTCCATGGCCCGTATGCCAATGCGTGGGTCAATGTTTGTGTATAAGGAGACTACGTCAAGTGAGGCTAGGAGGATGTCATTCTGCCAGGTAAGGTCAGTTAGTAAGCTTAGGATATGTTTGGTGTCTCTGATGTAAGCAGGAAGATTCTGAACAATAGGTTGCAGGAACATGTCAGTGTATTCTGCAATTCTCTCTGAGGGTCCCCCTATGCTGGACACAATGGGTCTGCCAGGGGGCAAGGGAAGGTTCTTGTGCACTTTAGGCAGCGTGTAAAGTGCCGGGAATTTAGGTCTCTCCACTTTAAGGTAAAGGAATTCTTCTTCACTGAGTAAGCCCTCTTCACGCCAGGCCTTCAGGTGTTTGTTGATAAGGAAGGTGAGTGTGCCTGTTGGGTTAGTGGTGAGGGCTTCATAGCATGTGTTGTCATTGAATTGCCCTAAGATCTCCATGTTATAATCCTGTCTATTCATGATGACACTGTTGCCCCCCTTGTCAGCCTCCCTGATGGTGATTGATGTGTCTGTGGATAACAATGTGAGAGCCTGTCGCTCTCCATGTGTGAAGCCCTCACCACTTTACCTTTACCTTAAAGTGGAGAGACCTAAATTCCCGGCACTTTACACGCTGCCTAAAGTGCACAAGAACCTTCCCTTCCCCCCTGGCAGACCCATTGTGTCCAGCATAGGGGGACCCTCAGAGAGAATTGCAGAATACGTTGACATGTTCCTGCAACCTATTGTTCAGAATCTTCCTGCTTACATCAGAGACACCAAACATATCCTAAGCTTACAAACTGACCTTACCAGGCAGAATGACATCATCCTAGCCTCACTTGACGTAGTCTCCTTATACACAAACATTGACCCACGCATTGGCATACGGGCCATGGAATGGCATTTTAGCAATAAACCAGCTACACAATGGCAACGTACCAGAATGCTACTAGCAATGACAGAACTAATACTCAGTAACAATAGCTTTATCTTTGAGGGTCGTTGGTATAAGCAAATACGGGCAGTGGCCATGGGCTCAACATTTTCACCTTCCTTTGCCAACCTCTTCATGGGGTATTTCGAAGCCAAATGGATATGGAGTGACAATGGCAGCAGGTTTAACCAATATATCGTTTACTGGGGTCGTTACATAGACGATTGTTTGCTATTATGGTCAGGAACAGAGGAGACACTTCAAGAATTCTACCTATACCTAGATACCAACACACTAGGAGTGCAATTCACACATCAGCACAGTAGGACACACCTTGTCTTCCTGGATGTTGAGTTGTATGTCCGGGATGGTTCAATACATAGCAAGTTACACCGCAAGCCCACCGCATGCAACTCTGTCTTGCATGCCACCAGTGCACACGCCAAACATCAAATTAAAGGCATCCCCTATGGTGAATTCACAAGAGCAAGAAGAAATTGCAGTGAGGACATATAATTTCACACTTGCCTTCGTACCATGAAAAAGAGATTCCAGGCCAGAGGTTATCAACAAACAACTCTGGATAGGGCAGAGAGACGCATACTACGTGTACCACGTACAGAGACACTTAGAGACAGGAGTCCAGGAACACACAAACACAACCTGTGAGACTAATTACCAACCATAACCAGAAAGCGAACATCATGACCAAGAGCATGCACAAACACTGGGACATATTAAGAGCGGACAAATCTCTAGAGGCATTCACCTCACACAGACCGCTTGTTACCTACAGGAGAGGGACTACACTGAGAAGCATTTTGAGTCCCACTGTCCCCAACACAATCAAAGAGAATGATTGGCTCACCAAACACGCATTAGGCTTTCATAAATGTGGGAGCTGTGGTGTATGTAGATGGGCAATGCACAATACATCTAAATTCCAAGGTCCTGATGGAAGGGAATACCAGATAAAGCAGAATATCAATTGCATGACATGCTTTGTGATATACATTATCATGTGTAAATGCAGTAAACAATACGTAGGCAGCACCATCCGTATGCTTAAAGATCGTATTGGTGAACATGCTAGGGCACTCAAACAAGGAGACATTAGATACCCTATGGCAATCCATGCCATTGATTGTAAAGAACAAGGCCAGTATAAACAATTCAGTTTTTTTGGCATAGAAGTTATACCACCACACCAGAGGGGCGGGGACAGGGAATTGTCCTTACGCCGCGCAGAAGCAATCTGGATTATGCACCTTAAAGCAGTAGAGCTGGGACTGAATACCGACCATGAGCTACAATTCTTTCTAGGCGATTAAGACAGTTGATACATTTGTTGACACTACCTGGTCATTATTTACACTGGTTTAATCATCAATAGCATTGTTAACTCATTTTATAATCTGTCTGAACATACTTGAAGCTGTATTTTTTGTATGCGAATAGACTCATAATCACTATATGTATAATGTGACGTAGATGGCAGATGTTACCGTCACTACCGACTCTGTTTGCTTTAACTATTTGCATTACCATTCTATCTTTATAGCATCACCAAATACGCACCATGATACTAGCATACACAGCATGTGGTGACTTATTATTTCGCGTAATATACTGTCACAAGTGCACCGTGTTTCTTGTTTCTTTTTGTAAACATCTATCACATGGCAATATTTCAGCCCTTACACCCCCTTTCTTCGTGACCCTTATAGAGCTTTGGCATTGGTGTACACTAGTCAGGTACATCGACCGCTTTGGATTAGACTTCATGACATTTATGAACTATGTATTTATCCCTTGGAGAAGTTTCTTCTAAATGGGATACGTTTCATTATTTACCACGTGATTTACTCGTGTGTAATCTATCAGAGTTTTGGATTCCCCTTTGTATAAGAATTTCGTTTCTCTCTCCTATTCTAAACGTGAACAGCCCACCAGACCGTGTTTTCAAGGTTACACGAGGGCATTCACAACCACTCCTAATTGCTTTCCCTCACTTCCGGTTGACACTCCGGATGGTGAGTTTACGTTCTAGCCCTGACACTCCCCCTACAAATACGGAAGTCAAATTCTTCCCCTGACTTCCTGTTTGTCGCGCAAGCTTCGGCACTCAAGCATACTCGCTTGCCTCGCGTTTGACCTACAGACAAGGTAAGATTCTCAGAACATTACAGAATAGGTTGTGATCTTAGATATGCACTACAGGACCCCCATGACATGCTAGTCATCCTAGGGCTGATACCACACCCTGCCTTGACTTTACGGTATACCGTAGCGTTCGCGCCACTGTCATAGCGTTTGTCCGCCCCCCGCCTTTGTTTCAGATCGGACATTATGCGTTTTTACTACTTTCACCGACACATTTAGTTTACTTACCCTCCACCGTGAGTCTCGCCTGCTTTTAAAATATATCGCAAGCGTTTGCACACCTCTGCTAACAGATTAGTTTCACCCATTGCCCTAATCATTTCCCTAGGGTCCTCTTATTAAATTTATATTTAACATACTATTACTCTTAAACTTGTCCTATGCTGCCGTCTGTGGCCTATGGTATACTCACCTAGCGATGGATTGAGCATATATTCTTTGCCTCTGCATCCATGACTTCTGCGCTTTTACCCCTAGCTATACTCCCACGTTTTATTATGATCCATCACGCTGCTCGTGTTATTTCACCAGCCACCTACTATCCTATTGTCCTGACAACCTATTACGTTGCTCATGTCACTTTACCAGCCACCTACCCACCTATTATCCTGACTTCCTTTCCCTGGTGATTCAAATTGGATACACCAGGATGTGTGACACCCCACATTAAGCCCTAGGTCATATCCACTGCATTATGATACATATTGCATGCTAGTAGGCGTTGCTACCCTTTCCCCGCCCTAAACTACATTATTCCCACCTTCTCCCTCAGTGCTCCGGTTTTGGTACTGACCATATCACCACTTGATGTTCTGCATTGGAACTGTTCACCTTTAAAGCCGGGACGGAAGTACAACCGGCGGAGAGGTGAGCACGGTCTCATTCTTTCTTCTTTTTCTACTCACCCTCATTTACTTCTTCCTTGTTCTGCCCGATTATTTACTAGGCTCCCATTTGTACTTTTCAGAATTGTCTCCTTCCTGTCCATCTGTCCAATAGGTAAGATGTGCTCTCAGGAACCAATACACCATTCCTTATCTCACCTCTACCCTCCCTTTTCCTACCCTTTTGTCCTTCTCTTGCCTGGTGATGGTTTCCTTTTCTTCAATCACATCTCACAAAACACACAGATGAACTTCTACTTCGCTAGAAGCTATTAATGTATGGCATTAACTTTAATATTGATACCATATGAATGGATCCACACTTTCCCGGCATGGTAACCACTTGTAACTATGGATCAGCACTATAAAAGTTTGTTTAGTATGTTAAACTCATGATTTAATGAACCGACACATGAATGCACTTATTGGTGACTCATCCACTCACAGTGTTCGGAATACCTACACATTCTCTCGGTTATGGTCCCATTACACTGGGTGTAGTTTAAACCGAAGTCACAGTTTATCGCCATCTTATCTGTAGTTGTTTTCAACTGTACGGAACAGTCTGTTAACATATTGCTGTTATACATCCTGTAGCCCTGAAGAAGTCGTGGGTTCACACCCTGACGAAACACGTGTTGGCTGGGCATCTGTTATCCAATTAAACCACAAGAAAGAAAACGCCAATACGACTACTGTGATTGTTGTGTATTCATGTTATTTGCAATAATCATACTGTTGACATAGATTACGTGTGCACAGGCTACCTGTATTATTGTATCTTAGACTTCGGTCTACCTTGGGGGTTCAGGGTTATCCCCTACCTGTGGCACCGTGTAACAATTAATATTGCTCCATACACACGTATACACGAGGAGGCGCCATCGCATACCGCATCACTCTAAACCCCTTTTGTCCTCTTCTTTGGAACCAGCGGTAGGGGCAGCCCTAACGTTGTAACATTACGAATATCATTCTCTAACAATCATACTCTCTGTCAGTAACATGGACAGAGATAAGATAGCAGAAGAACTTTTTCAGAATCTGGCAAAGGCGATACTGTGGCAGCAAGTGTGAAAATACGAACCAGACAAGAAATGAAGGATTAAGGAAAAATTTGTTAGGCTGGAAAAACTGAAAAGAACGAAAACAGTAAATGGTGGGACGGGATCACTCTTAGGCAATACATGAGACTGGATAGAATACCAAGAGGGTTGCACGCTCAAATCTTTCCTACCTACGATGAGTTAGAGGATGACCTGTTGAAACTCTCGGAAGAATCACTCACCGGAAACTCAAAAACACTAATGGGCATATTAATTGATAATGCTGATCGTAAAGTAGCAGCATTCCAAATAGAGATTAAGAAATTAGAAGGGGAAATTAAAGATGTAGGTATACCAGAGGCTACTGAGAAGAATTATGTGATACTTGCTGATGTGTTATCTAAACATCAGGAAGATATAAAACAAAGAAAAGCAAGAAAGCTCAAAAGAGACGAAATAGATTATAGGGAAGGGAGAGTGTTTACCTTCGCCAAGAAGTATGATGAAATCCTAATAAGTGACCAGAATAAGAACAAATTTAATAGACAGCAAACAATTTCTGTCTCCTCGAGCTCAACCTCCTGAGTGTACCATTGTCGAGTGATGGTGAACTGGATAACGCCCCAGGCGCCTCCAACCAAGTCAGATCAGAGAACTCTTTTTAAAAGAAGTCCAACGCATAAAAAGGGAAACAGGGCACAACCCAACAGTGGGGCACTAATAAGAAAACAAGGAGAGGCAAGAGAGCAGGTCGTAAGCGACTACAGGAGAAATTTGAGGTCAGGGGACAGGAAGAATTAATGGATACACAGGACATGGGGTCGACATCATTAATTTATCCTCCCTCACCCTCACAGATGACATGATATCTCTCCTTAAGAAGGGCTTAGGCTTTTGCCCGAGTGACAGGGGATGCATGCAAAGCAAAAATTGATTTGTTTAAATTTGTCAGAAACTTAAAATTGAAGAAAATGTTTTTGAATAATCCTATGATGAATAAACATGTTAAGAACATCCCCATGTGAGGAGTGTTGGATGTACTCAGTATACAAGACCTGTATGACACACAATTGTTATTGTCAATCACAAATCAAGATGCAACACCAGAGGATTTGAGCCAACTACTCACTGACCTGGACATAGAAACTGACTACACTATATCCAGTGGATTAAAATCCAAATCCAGATGGACGCCAACGTTACCTGGGGGAAATACCATTGACACCTTCTACAAACTGGTCTTACAAGATATAGATAAACTAGAGTCCAAGAGAAAATCGTATAAGAGGTTTAATCCAGACAACCTTACACATGGAGAGCGACAGGCTCTCACATTGTTATCCACAGACACATCAATCACCATCAGGGAGGCTGACAAGGGGGGCAACTTTGTCATCATGAATAGACAGGATTATAACATGGAGATCTTAGGGCAACTCAATGACAACACATGCTATGAAGCCCTCACCACTAACCCAACAGGCACACTCACCTTCCTTATAAACAAACACCTGAAGGCCTGGCGCGAAGAGGGCTTACTCAGTGAAGAAGAATTCCTTTACCTTAAAGTGGAGAGACCTAAATTCCCGGCACTTTACACGCTGCCTAAAGTGCACAAGAACCTTCCCTTCCCCCCTGGCAGACCCATTGTGTCCAGCATAGGGGGACCCTCAGAGAGAATTGCAGAATACGTTGACATGTTCCTGCAACCTATTGTTCAGAATCTTCCTGCTTACATCAGAGACACCAAACATATCCTAAGCTTACTAACTGACCTTACCTGGCAGAATGACTTCATCCTAGCCTCACTTGACGTAGTCTCCTTATACACAAACATTGACCCACGCATTGGCATACGGGCCATGGAATGGCACTTTAGCAATAAACCAGCTTCACAATGGCAACATACCAGAATGCTACTAGCAATGACAGAACTAATACTCAGTAACAATTGCTTTATCTTTGAGGGTCGTTGGTATAAGCAAATACGGGGAGTGGCCATGGGCTCAAAATTTTCACCTTCCTTTGCCAACCTCTTCATGGGGTATTTCGAAGCCAAATTGTTATGGAGTGACAATGGCAGCAGGTTTAACCAATATATCATTTACAGGGGTCGTTACATAGACGATTGTTTGCTATTATGGTCAGGAACAGAGGAGACACTTCAAGAATTCTACCTATACCTAGATACCAACACACTAGGAGTGCAATTCACACATCAGCACAGTAGGACACACCTTGTCTTCCTGGATGTTGAGTTGTATGTCCGGGATGGTTCAATACATAGCAAGTTATACCGCAAGCCCACCGCATGCAACTCTGTCTTGCATGCCACCAGTGCGCACCCCAAACATCAAATTAAAGGCATCCTCTATGGTGAATTCACAAGAGCAAGAAGAAATTGCAGTGAGGGCATAGAATTTCACACATGCCTTCGTACCATGAAAAAGAGATTCCAGGCCAGAGGTTATCAACAAACAACTCTGGACAGGGCAGAGAGACGCATACTACGTGTACCACGTACAGAGACACTTAGAGACAGGGAGTCCAGGAACACACAAACACAACCTGTGAGACTAATTACCAACCATAACCAGAAAGCGAACATCATGACCAAGAGCATGCACAAACACTGGGACATATTAAGAGCGGAAAATCTCTAGAGGCATTCACCTCACACAGACCGCTTGTTACCTACAGGAGAGGGACTACACTGAGAAGCATTTTGAGTCCCACTGTCCCCAACACAATCAAAGAGAATGATTGGCTCACCAAACACGCATTAGGCTTTCATAAATGTGGGAGCTGTGGTGTATGTAGATGGGCAATGCACAATACATCTAAATTCCAAGGTCCTGATGGAAGGGAATACCAGATAAAGCAGAATATCAATTGCATGACACGCTTTGTGATATACATTATCATGTGTAAATGCCGTAAACAATACGTAGGCAGCACCATCCGTATGCTTAAAGATCGTATTGGTGAACATGCTAGGGCACTCAAACAAGGGGACATTAGATACCCTATGGCAATCCATGCCATTGATTGTAAAGAACAAGGCCAGTATAAACAATTCAGTTTTTTCGGCATAGAAGTTATACCACCACACCAGAGGGGCGGGGACAGGGAAATGTCCTTACGCCGCGCAGAAGCAATCTGGATTATGCGCCTTAAAGCAGTAGAGCTGGAACTGAATACCGACCATGAGCTACAATTCTTTCTAGGCAATTAAGACAGTTGATACATTTGTTGACACTACCTGGTCATTATTTACACTGGTTTAATCATCAATAGCATTGTTAACTCGTTTTATAATCTGTCTGAACATACTTGAAGCTGTATTGTTTGTATGCGAATAGACTCTTAATCACTATATGTATAATGTGACGTAGATGGCAGATGTTACCGTCACTACCGACTCTGTTTGCTTTAACTATTTGCATTACCATTCTATCTTTATAGCATCACCAAATATGC
This sequence comes from Calotriton arnoldi, assembly GCA_963921515.1. Taxonomy (NCBI): domain Eukaryota; kingdom Metazoa; phylum Chordata; class Amphibia; order Caudata; family Salamandridae; genus Calotriton; species Calotriton arnoldi. The sequence goes on along the minus strand of CAWUFW010005608.1, from coordinate 264,813 downwards.
ACCATGATACTAGCATACACAGCATGTGGTGACTTATTATTTCGCGTAATATACTGTCACAATTGCACTGTGTTTCTTGTTTCTTTTTGTAAACACCTATCACATGGCAATATTTCAGCCCTTACACCCCCTCTCTTCGTGACCCTTATAGAGCTTTTGCATTGGTGTACACTAGACAGGTACATCGACCGCTTTGGATTAGACTTCATGACATTTATGAACTATGTATTTATCCCTTGGAGAAGTTTCCTCTAAATGGGATACGTTTCATTATTTACCACGTGATTTACTCGTGTGTAATCTATCAGAGTTTTGGATTCCCCTTAGTATAAGAATATCGTTTCTCTCTCCTATTCTAATCATGAGTAGCCCACCAGACCGTGTTTTCAAGGTTACACGAGGGCATTCACAACCACTCCTAATTGCTTTCCTCACTTCCGGTTGACACTCCGGATGGTGAGTTTACGTTCTAGCCCTGACACTCCCCCTACAAATACGGAAGTCAAATTCTTCCCTGACTTCCTGTTTGTCGCGCAAGCTTCGGCACTCAAGCGTACTCGCTTGCCTCGCGTTTGACCTACAGACAAGGTAAGATTCTCAGAACATTACAGAATAGGTTGTGATCTTAGATATGCACTAGAGGACCCCCATGACATGCGTGTCATAGCGTTTGTCCGCCCCCCGCCTTTGTTTCAGATCGGACATTATGCGTTTTTACTACTTTCACCAGCACATTTAGTTTACTTACCCTCCACCGTGAGTCTCGCCTGCTTTTAAAATATATCGCAAGCATTTGCACACTTCTGCTAACAGATTAGTTTCACCCATTGCCCTAATCATTTCCCTAGGGTCCTCTTATTAAATTTATATTTAACATACTATTACTCTTAAGCATGTCCAATGCTGCCGTCTGTGGCCTATGGTATTCTCACCTAGCGATGGATTGAGCATATATTGTTTGCCTCTGCATCCATGACTTCTGCGCTTTTACCCCTAGCTATACTCCCACGTTTTATTATGATCCATCACGCTGCTCGTGTTATCTCACCAGCCGCCTACTATCCAATTGTCCTGACAACCTATTATGTTGCTCATGTCACTTTACCAGCCACCTACCCACCTATTATCCTGACTTCCTTTCCCTGGTGATTCAAATTGGAAACACCAGGATGTGTGACACCCCACATTAAGCCCTAGGTCATATCCACTGCATTATGATACATATTGCATGCTAGTAGGCGTTGCTACCCTTTCCCCGCCCTAAACTACATTATTCCCACCTTCTCCCTCAGTGCTCCGGTTTTGGTACTGACCATATCACCACTTGATGTTCTGCATTGGAACTGTTCACCTTTACAGCCGGGACGGAAGTACAACCGGCAGAGAGGTGAGCACGGTCTCATTCTTTCTTCTTTTTCTACTCACCCTCATTTACTTCTTCCTTGTTCTGCCCGATTATTTACTAGGCTCCCATTTGTACTTTTCAGAATTGTCTCCTTCCTGTCCATCTGTCCAATAGGTAAGATGTGCTCTCAGGAACCAATACACCATTCCTTATCTCACCTCTACCCTCCCTTTTCCTACCCTTTTGTCCTTCTCTCTTGCCTGGTGATGGTTTCCTTTTCTTCAATCACATCTCACAAAACACACAGAGGAACTTCTACTTCGCTAGAAGCTTTTAATGTATGGCATTAACTTTAATATTGATACCATATGAATGGATCCACACTTTCCTGGCATGGTAACCACTTGTAACTATGGATCGGCGGTATAAAAGTTTGTTTAGTATGTTAAACTCATGATTTAATGAACCGACACATGAATGCACTTATTGGTGACTCATCCACTCACAGTGTTCGGAATACCTACACATTCTCTCGGTTATGGTCCCATTACACTGGGTGTAGTTTACACCGAAGTCACAGTTTATCGCCATCTTATCTGCAGTTGTTTTCAACTGTATGGAACAGTCTGTTAACATATTGCTGTTATACATCCTGTAGCCCTGAAGAAGTCGTGGGTTCACACCCTGACGAAACACGTGTTGACTGGGCATCTGTTCTCCAATTAAACCACAAGAAAGAAAACGCCAATCCGACTACTGTGATTGTTGTGTATTCATGTTATTTGCAGTAATGATACTGTTGACATAGATTATGTGTGCACAGGCTACCTGTATAATTTACAACACTTACACATCTTTTTCACTGCACTATTTATCACTACTTTGAAGGCGTCGCAAGCCGGTCTCTTCCTCTGATATTTACAATCTAACAAGCGGTCGAGAAGGTCCTTTATTGCAATGCAATAGGTCTTGCATTTGCGAGAGTTTAAGCTATTAGTATTGTAAATGACAATGCATTTTATTTATGTTTTACAACCCAAAACATAAATAAAAGACATTGGGCCAGATGTAGGTAAATGCGTGTTTGCGATTCCTTAATAGCGATTTTTAGGGAATCGCTATTAAGGAATCGCAAAATGCCATGTAGGTAGGAATCGCAATATTTTTAGCGATTCCTTAATATTCCTTAATTGTGAATCGCAAATTGCGATTCGCAATTAAGGAATACCTTCCCATTCATTCCTATGGGCCAAGAGGCCCATAGGAATGAATAGACTGCTCCGCAATTTGCGAGTCACCAAGAGGCACTCGCAAATTGCGGGCGCATTTCAAGGTGCCAGGGTTCCAAAAGGACACCCTGTTGCACCCTGAAATGTGCATGTGTGCACATGTGGCGCACATACATGCCCTAAGGGCATGAATGTGTGCCACATGGCACTTAAAAAAAGCAAAAAAGTGCTTTTTTAAAGGAAATCGCTAATTACCACTAACTTGAAGTTGGTGGTAATTAGCGATTCCTTAAGGCTAAAGTGCACTTTCTTTTGTGCTACTAACATTGCATTTAAGGAATCGCAATTTGCGATTCCTTAAATGCAAGAGCAGAATAAGGAATCGCAATTTTGCGATTCCTTATTTTGCTAGTAGGTTTCAACTTACCTACATTGCTCGCTGCCAAATAGCGTTAGCGCTCGCTATTTGGCCACCTACATCTGGCCCATTGTAATTTACAATGCCAATAGCTCAAACTCGCGTGAATGTGAGACCTTTTGCATTGCAAATGCTTGTTATACTGGAACACACTCCTTCCAGTACAAAACCACTGTTTAAGAGAATAAACATACCCCTGCAGTAGGCCACTAGGTTGTGTGCGTTGGTGCACTGCTGGAAAAAGAGCGCTAGCACACGGGGATAGAAAAAAATACACCACATCTTAGTAGATACAGCAAATCAAATCTTTTCTTTCTCCTTTTGACGCAACACAGGGAAGAGCATTTGGTGCTGTGTTGCTTTGTGTCAAAGAATAATATATCTGTGCCTGTATTTTTTGGATCTGAATTGTAGAGCGAAGCATTTATTTTTTATAAACACATACAGGTATAGTTAACACTGTTTCCTGCAATCGTTTCATTGTTCAGGTTTGGAAATTTTGAAATGGAAGATGGCAAAGCTTTGGGTTATCTAAAACTTTATTTTTTATCCGTGCAATATTTATATAAATCACACATTGTGCCATTTGTTTATCCTTTCAATCGGCCTTTCTTAGAGTATTTACTAAGGTATTTTTGCAACAAATGCTTCAACATGATGAATTTTTGGTTTTGGTTCTGTACCTATAACTGGTGGTACTCTTCAAACAAGTGCTGACAAATAAGTAGGTGATGCCTGCAGTAAAAGTGGCATACAACAAACTTGGTGCTATTTTAAAACATTATATTTTTAGGAATATTAATTGACTCGTGACATTCTGGAACTGCAAATATGTATAATTACAAATAAGTCACAGTTTAAACTAAGTAGTGCACATCACCAAAGATAAAAAATATTTATGCCCCTCGTTTAACTTCTATATCTACAACATCAGTGAGCAACAAATAGCCCCAAATAGTGGCATCTGGCATCTAGAGGGAGCAGGTGTGCGCAAAATAAAATAAAAACAAATAAAAGTTACCAAATGCTGCGTCCTCCGCTCCGGTCCACCTCCTCCACAGGAACTGGATGCAGCAACTCCCTTGACCAGTCCTGGCACTGCTCTCATGCAGCATGAGAGCAGCGCCCTTATCCTGATGAGTGGGAGCGGCCTCACTCGGCGCTCATCAACGCTCTGCAGGCCTGCACTTGCTCTAGCCCTGCTGTCTTAAAACAACTGGGTTAGAGATGTTTAAAGTGTGCATGTGTGGCTGGCCATCGCAAGATGGCCAGCCAAAAAGACATGCACCCTTTAAATAGTGCATAGACACCTAACCCTCCTCCCTGATTCTGTCACTCAGCAGTGGCCTCACCCTGGTCCTGACACTTTGTTCGGGATGGGGGTTGAAAAATAAAATGGTAATAAATTACCATTTTATTTTTCATCTCTGGTGTTTTGGGGGATTTTAAGTGGGGTGTCGTTCCAACAGAGGAGCCTCCCTTGCCAAATAGGCACCAAATCAGTATTTACATTTTTAGGTCTGGTGTGAGCCTAGACCTTTGGTTTTATTAAAATTATATGTATAATATACTTTTATATAGAAGCTTTCAACCAGCCCTCTCCATCCATTTGTCTGTTATTGTGTCATTCACAGTTTTCGTCTGCCCAACATAGCACACACCTTGGAGCCATTTGCCAGTCCCCTTCAGCATTTGGCTAATTTCCCTGTGAGTGATGGCATTCCGCCCCTTCACAAGGAGCACATCCAAACACAAAGTAGTTCCCTTCAGTGCTAGGGACTACTATGGCAATGTGAGCCTGGCAGCTTCCTCAACAATAACATTTTGAAAAACCCATAACAAACCAAAACAAGCTTTGTCAAAGCTAGAAGGTTATCAGCAAATGTCAAACCTATTGGCCTTGCCAAAGCTTGTTTTATTTTGATAATTGAAACCTGCACATTTTATTCCCTTGAAGAAGAGGTGTGTCCTCTCATCACATTCAAATGGACTGCACAGATAGGAAGCTACTGCAAGGTGTTACACCGCAGATCCCCACCATAGAAGATGCAAGTGTTCCATTATTTGGAATACAATGTGTATGTACAAAATTACACCTGTTGATTGTTCCCCCTAACAGCCCCAGGTTGTTTGCCTCTTGAAAATCTATATTTTTCACATTAAAAGTAGCCTATGTCCTGCTAACAATGTCTAAGTCACTATAGCTTTTGAGAAAAATGGCTTCCCTTCTCTTCCGGTGAAACCTCTGTCATGTAAACTACACCATCATATCAAGTCATTAGACTAACTCTGGAATCTGTCTAATATCAAAAGGTAGCACATTATATGTTTGCTGTTGAACTTTTGGCCGCACTATCAAATTCAATATCTAAGTTATGAAACTGAGGAGTAAAATATTTTCACCAAAGAGATATCATTCAGCTTGTGTGCACCACACGTACAAATCTGGGGAAGTGCCTTTTCAAGACTGAGTTGATGGCCCTCATTAATATTTCAGGTTTGGGGAAGCTATTAAGATGATCTTAAAGGTTTATATTACATGGGTCAAATAAAAAATATTTGTTTTCAATTATTTTGTGACATTGAGATATGAGAGTTACACTAGTATATTCTGTTTACTTTCTCCTGCCAAAATAAATTACATGATACTTATACTTCTTGACTGGAGAGTTAAGCCAATTAAATAGATGTGGTTGCCTGGTCATCTTTGCAACCCAAGCTTCAAAGGCTTTCTACCCAACTGATTTATTAGAGAGCAGAAGACTTGTTTCCTGGTCTGGGCCTTTTATCGAAATGAAAAATGCCTAGTTACTCAGTTCTGTGTAACTCTGGCCTTTCTGTGTCCATCTCTCTGGAGGCTTCTTCACTGCCATTCAGCAGAAAAGAGGAGAATGCACATTTTGAGCAGTCGGCTAAACTGGCAAAAAGACAAGTTTATATTGGTGCGTAATGCGTAAAGAAATGCTAATATCCCTTTACATCTTGCTGCAACATATATTTGAACATTCCTGACAGGAAGTAATCTTACAGAGCATGAATTGGATTACATCACTGAGAAAGTTGGGCTGAACAACATGAAGAAAACCTAAGGATTAGTTGAGGAGTGCCTACCAGTTGTTCACTAATGTGCACCATTGAAGAACCTAGGCTGGCTACACTGCTCCTCATTTCAAGCCTGTCAAGAAGAAATGGAATAATCAATATGTGCTTCTTATTAAGAAGAACATTTCCTCCTTTATTTGTGAGGGAGGGGAGATACCAGAATAGCTCTCTTGATTGCCCAGCCAGAGGATATGTCTTCATGATCTGGATTCAGTTCTGTGAAGCCACTGACCTGAACATACTACTATTGGAGGTGGGTTCCACTTTCTGGAACCTACTGTGTAGCCTTCCTACTGTGCCTGGGGCTTCTGAATCCAAAAGGTCACAAAAGAGCTGAAGCCTGCTGCGCATTTGGAACTGTAGTTAACTTGTGAACTTCTGGGGAGACTCTGTGAATGTTGGAAGTGGGGTGTTGATTTGCACTTTGGAAAAGATAAGGCCTTATTTGTACTTGGTAAATGCCGTTTTTCAGAGGGGAAGGCTTACTGACTTTTTAACAGTCTCAGCGAAACTAAAGGCAATGAATTGCAGTTGAATTGGATTCAGTGGAACCAGTATCTAAGAAGAACCGAATCAACTGCATATATTAAGAGTTTGAGGCAATTTTGTAGGAATAGGAACATTTGCAGGAAAGGATTGAAGTTTTGCATTAAAATGCCACATATATGTGTTTTGAAAGTACAAGTACCAGTACAAGCATAACCTCGACTTGCTCAAGGTAACAAGTATGCTGCTTTTATATTTTTCACTTATGCAAAATGTTGACTATGCCTTTGAATTGTTGGCATCTGACTTCAAGCTTGTCTCAACAATAAATGAAATCCAGCATTTGTAAAGCGCACAGCTACCGCTGAAGAGGTGTCCCGGCTCTGGGGGCCGTCTGGAAGATTAAGCAAGCTATTGCCCAGAGTCACATGGTGCTGGGCGGGATCGAACCGTGAGCTCCTGTGGGCCAGAGTCAGGCACTCTGGCCGCTGCACCACACTGCAGTTTCACCCACTGAGTCAACTCAAGTTCCAGAGTAGTTCTGGGGACGTATTAAAGAAAGTGCCCCAGGGGCGCAACGGGCATTTGCGCCCACTTTATGTGCCCCCAGGCACTTTGGTATTACAGAAGGAGCTGCAGACACTTGTGCGGCCCCTTCTGTAATACTGATAGCGCTGGTGCACATAAAGCGCCAGCGCTATCTGCAAGGGGCATTCCCTCATTTGCATGAGGGCGTGCCCCATGCAAATGAGGGAATCCCTTTGCCTCTGTGTCGCGCCATATTACAGACGTGGGCGCAGAGACAAAGAAGTTGTCGGGGGTGCACTGACAGTGCACCACCTAAAAGGTTGTGCACTGTCAGTGCGCCCCCTGAAAGAAGCCCTCTGACGGGGGAAAGGGAGTTTTATGGACCCCCAGACATCACTTTGCAGGCGGGTGCAGTCAGTGACTGCACCCGGTTGCAAGGGGATCTCTAACCCCCCTTCAAAGTGCAGCCAGTTGCCGCCTGCACTGTGAAAACACGGAGCAGCTGTAAAGCAGCCGTTCCGTTTTTCACGTGAATTCGCTGCCCCCAGGGCAGCACGAGTTCATGGCTCACCTGGGGGCAGCGCATTCATCGTAATAGGGCGCATTTTCGTTGTTTACGCTGGGTGCATCTTTTTAAAGGTGCACCCGGCGCAAACAATGAAAATGCGATTATTGTGTAATGTGGCCCCTGAAGCATTAAGCTAAATATACTGATTGTGCCAAGCCTCATGTTCCAGTTAAACACTTGTACACAGGCCTGGCTTCAAATGGACCAGAAGTGCTGCTTGAATTAAATGAGGGGATATTGGGCCCGATTTAGAAAATGGCAGCAATTAAAAAACTTTGACATGGAGGAAGTGATAAATCCTGCTTTGGAGGATTCTCAAAAGGCAGAGAAGTCTGTGTCAGAATTACATTGCTATGCCAGCCCTAAGAGCAGGCAGATTTTTTCAGCATTCTTCCACACTCAGAGAGTCACATTCAAAAGCATTTAAATTATTTCATATAGAACACCCTGAATTTTTCTAAATATCCATAATCTTCATGAACACAATTTGCACATGACCGAATGCCACTTGCGCAATTTGTGCTTGAGGAAATACTGCTAGACTTGGAATCCCATTTTGAGTGCAAAACTTGAATTTGCACATAAATGAAATTAGCCTTAAAGATGTAGTCGGGCCGTAGTGGTCAATTACATTTTTATAAACACATTAACGTTTTCTCAATGCCATTCCTTTTAATACTCAATTTATGATATATAGATTGAGAAGCAATTTAAAAACTAGAGTAACTTCATCAGTTCAGAATCGATGATCATTTCTATTCCCATTCTTTCCCAATAATAGAGATATAATTGAAAATTAAATGAAACAGAAGAAAACTGAAAATAGTTTCTGGAAATGATCACATCTACTTATCAGCAACAACACATTCCAGCCTCAACCTATCCGCAAGAAAATGAAAAAATCTTCTATTTTATTTCAAAGAAGAATTAGCTATCGAACTACATTTCACCTCCAGCCAGCTCCCCATATATGTGTGTTCTTGAAATTCAGATATCAAAGGATCATTTAGAGGATGTGGGCTTGCCCTAAATGTAAGCCATATTTGAAAGAATTCTTCACTAATTGTTTTTGTTTCGTGGTGCGGTGATTTTATCTTTTTCTAGAATGTCTGTTATTTTGACTCAAAACATATTGAGGTGACCCTAGGTAGGTCTTCTTCTAGACAATTTTTTATGCACTTTTTTGTAATGATATATGTGAACAGGAAATATTTCCTTTGGTCTTGTGTTCATTGCTTAGTCTGTAAAAATAATTGGTAACAGACTTCTCCCGGTTTAAATTTGAATTTTTGAAAAAGAAAAGTATTTGCTTTTTTAACCTTTTCCTCAGACTTCCACAGTAACCTGGCCATCATTATGAGGTGGCCAGAAACATCAGGCACAAAACTGCACAGTGTAATACTACTATTGCATGGTAACTACATTTTCCCAGGTACCGAATTCCGAGTTCTCAAGCAAGAAATGGGAAACAACAGGTCACACTAGCCTCTCCATCTCAGTCAAACCTGAATGGTCCCGGAGTCCTCTGATGGCGGTCACATTATTTTTCTCGGTTTGCAGCCAGCCAATTAGATTCTGCAGGATCTGTCATGGTCCTTGTTCTGTGGTACCAGAATGCCTGACAGAAGAAAAAGCTTTCCCAGCCGATGAGAGGGTCTTATTTTCTAAATTTCTGGGACTGCAGGACTCCCTTATGAGCCCTGCAGGACCAACTGTCCAGATATACTTAACTTTTAACCTCTTTATAACTCGTTCCCTAAGGTAGCTACAACTCGCCATGCACTGCTAATTACCCCATATATTACATCACTCATGACATAGTCTATGAAATCACTGATAACATCACTGCAACATCAGAAAATACATTATTGATGACAAGACTGTGCATGGCGGGGGCACGAGTTATAGTTACCTAAGAGCACCAGTTACAGTTACTTGACATAACAATAACTGGTGAATTTCGGTGGTTTTGTTAATTTAAAAGGGTATGTTCATTTTCACCTAACTATAACATTGCATATATATATATTACCTACTGGCCGTTGCCAGTAGGTAGTTATAGTTAGGACCTAGTTTCCGTAGAAAAAGCATTTTTTGACTTGCCTATAACTCTGGAGTCATTAGATCATTCTTCAAGAAATTTTCCACAAAAAGTGTCAAAGTAGGTTCTGTTTGTCTTTGAAAGTTTGGGGGTGATTCGTGCAGTGAGGACCGAGAAATAGGGGCGTGAAATAAGGGTGCATTTGTAATGTTAATTCCTATAGGAACGTGTTGTCAAACCTACATCCCGAACTGCTCTACGGAATTACACCACATTTGGCAGAAATGTAGATGTTGTTACGCAGATTGTGCTTTTTGTTATTCGGTGCAAATCCGTTAGGTAGTTTTTCAGAAATTTAAGTTGAAAATTATAGTGATATCTCAGGTCGTGAAGCCTTCACGAAAAAAGATGAGCTCGTGCAGGAAAATGCACCTCTCTGATTAGCTGCCAACACTTCAACCAGGAAGTGTTGGCAGCCATCTTGGGACTCGGCTTTACCGAGTACCCAAAAAAAAAGTGAAAATAAAAAAATTGTCGCAGGTTAGGAATACCCTGACACCCAAGCCATGGTGTTGGGGTGCCCTTGGACGCCGCCACAGCATAAAAGCATTTGAAAAAAAAAAACAATATTCGTGGCAAAAATGTTTTTAAAACAGCAAGCGCTGGCTCCCTCGCTTGCTTTAGAATAACCCCTGGTTAGACCAGGTCCCGGGCATATGCTAAATAGAGGAGGGGGCACATGGGAGCACCCTCCTTGGGCTTATTAAAGCCCCGGGGCAGTTTTAAATATGAATGCCGGTGGGCCCACAGGGCCTGCCTGCAGCCCCAGGAACCACCACCTTCCCAGGGCTAATTCCAATTGTGTGGGAGGGCCTTGCGGTCCCGCCCTGCCCCGGGAACTGCCATCTTCCCGGGGCTAATTAAAATAATATGGGGGGCCTCGTGGGCCCCACTGCCCTGGGGACTGTCACTTCCCCAGGGCTAATTTCAATAATATGGGGGGCTTCGCAGACACCCCTGCCCCGGGGACTGCCACCTCCCTGGGGCGCACTGTTTTTTTTAAAGTAATACGGGGGAGGCCATAGGGCCTCCCCCACTGCCCCAGGGATCGCCACCTCCCGGGGCATAAATGCAATAATTAAGGGGGTCTGTTGCAGACCACCAGCCCTACTTTATTTAAAAAAAAGTGGGGGAGGCCCTATGGCCTCCCCCGCAGCCCTGAGGAACGCCACCTCCCGGGGCAGAAATACAATAATTAAGGGGGTCTGTTGCAGACCACCAGGGGCCACCACCTCTCTGGGGCTTAATTCACAAAGGAGAGCAGCCATGTGGCCCCCCTCCAGGACATGACCCTGGGGACCGCCACCCCACAGGACCGGCTCCAGCAATGTCCCTGGGTGTCCACCCCCGGTACATTGCAGTTTGCTATTGCTTGGCGGGAGCTGCCATATCAAACTCAGCTCTGCTTTCAACAAGCGAGAGTAAAAATGTGCTCGCTCGTTGAAAGCAGAGCAGGTCTGTTTCCCTGCCCACTGTGAAGTGAGCAGGGAAACAAACATTGGTTTGAAATCCAGGGAGCTGCATGTTAGCAGCTCCCTGGGTCTCAAAGCAATACCGTCTCCTGCAGAAGGTGGGGATCTGGCTGGGACCGCAGGGGCCTAGAGGCTCCCCCGCGGTCCCCAACATTTTAAATGTGGGCCCCCTGGGTGGAACTAGGGTGCCCACACAACAGTCCGGACCCCGGGGGATGGAGACCCCGGGGCCAAAATCACCCGGGAGGTGGGCCCCATCCCTTTTTTAACATTTTTAACATTTTTTTTAAAAAGGGGTCCGGCCCGGGGGATGGGGTCCCCAAAAATGGCCCTTTCAATTAAATACAATTTTAAAAAACTTCGGCAGGCCTCAGGAGATGGGGTCCCCGGGGCCCAAAACGGTCCAGGGAAGGGGGCCACGCACTACTGGTTGGGGGATGAAGTCCACTTTACTCCTGAGGGACCTTGTAAGTCCTACACAGCAGAATTCCTGAGAGCTGGTCGGAGGCCCGTCCCCTTTCTCCACCACTCTGCAAACATGACTACTACTTTAAAAACCATAGAATTTCACACCAGCCTGGACCCCAAGGATCCAAATAATTTTTGCCCCATTTCTAGGCTTCCGCTCCCAGCGAAACTGATCGAAAAAAACATGAATACACAACTAAGTGCCTTCCTAGCAGAGTCACAAGCTTTGGATCCTTCCCAATATGGCTTTAGAGAAGGCCATAGTACCGAGTCCGCTCTCATCAAGGCCACAGATGAGATTAGGGGAGCTGTGGATCGGGGTGGCAGGGCAGCTCTGGTTTTATTGCATCTGTCCACTGCCTTTGATACGGTCCATCATGACATCTTGATGGACCGTCTAAAGGCATGCAGGATCCATGGGAAAGCCTGGGACCTTTTAAGATCCTTTTTATCAGACAGTAGACAGATTGTTGCACTTGGAGACCATCAGTCAAAACCTTTTGTACTGCCCTGTGGGATTCCACAGGGGTCCTCCCTCAGCCCCACGCTTTTTAATGTGTATGTTTCTTCCCTGGCTCCTATTATTAGTGCGTTCGGATTCGGCCTCACCTCGTATGCGGATGACACCCAGATTGTGGTGTCTCTGCTACCCGGTGAGGAGGCAGGATTAGACATTCGATTTCAAGACTGCATGATATCAGTGGGGAGTTGGATGGCAGAGAATTGCCTAAAACTCAACACTGGTAAAACCGAGGTCATACTGTTTGGCAACAATATTAACTTCTGGACTCCGAATTGGTGGCCAGAGTCGATGGGTTCTCTCCCCTCGCCCGCAAAAAAGGTGAAAAACCTGGGTGTGATAATGGACGACAGTCTTACCTTTAGTCACCAGGTAAATTCAGTGGCGTCAAAAACCTTCTATGTGATTAAAACAATCAGGAAAATATTGCCGTTCCTGCCTCCGAGCAGCCGGCAAACAGTAGTCGCGACTCTCGTAATGTCGAGATTGGACTACTGTAACAGTCTGTATCTTAATGTTCAACAAAGGCTCCTGAATAAACTTCAAATGCTGCAGAATGCAGCCGCCAAACTGCTTTCGGGCACATCTCGGTTTGCTCCTATTTCCAAGGAAATAAGAAAACTGCACTGGCTTCCGGTAAGGAACCGAGTTCGCTTTAAAGCCCTCTGTCTGGTTTTTAAGGCGCTGCAAGGTACAGGACCTGACTATTTAAAACAGCAGTTCCACTGGTACATACCGAAAAGACCACTTCGTTCATTAGGGGCCTGGTTGGTCTCAGTGCCACACATAAAAAAGGTTCGATGGGGAGGCAGAAGCTTTACATACGGTGCGACCAAAGCCAGGAACGACTTGCCGTTTCAATTGAGAAATATCACGGACCTCTTAGCTTTCAGGAAAAGCCTAAAACCCTGGTTCTTTGCTCAATAAACTCTCTTCCGTTTCTTGCTAAAGGAGATGTAACTAGCGCCAGGACACCCCCGGGTAACCGCTGCACTGTATAAATATCATTAACATTAACATTAACATTAACAAAAAACCAAAGGGTACCGGGACGTTATAGTTAGGAATTAGCATTTAAAAAACCTTAGAAATTCACTGAAAAAACCAAAGGTTACAGGGACATTGTAGTCAGTATGACATTTTACTCATACAAAACCAGAGAAATTCAGCAGTTATAGTTAGCTGAGCCCCCGCAATACACTGCTTATGACCTCACATATTTCATCACTCATGACATTGTCAGTGACATCAATGATGACATCACTGATGACATCTCAAATGACATCACTGATGACATCATCCAGTGACTCTGAGTGTTTTTAAAAGTTTATTAGTGGTAAATATATATACCAAGGTGTACTGGTGAATCAGTGGGTGTATAAGTGCCTGTATGGATGATTCAGTGGGTGCGTGACTGATTGTATAAATGAGTGATTAGCTGTCTCAGTGAATTTATGGGTCAGTGACTAGGTTGTGCGAATGTCTGTACCAGTCTGTCAGTTTTTGTTTAAGTGGTTGTATGGGTTGGTGAGTGGGGACATGAGTGGCTGTATGGGTGATTGATTGGTTGTCTGAAAAGCTGTATGAGTGTCTGTGTGGGTGGGTGAGTGGGTAAGTCAGTGGCTGTATGGGTTAGTGAGTACATCTGTGAGGTACTGTATGGGTGACTGAGTGTGTGTATGGCTGTGTCAGTGAGTGAATGGATATGTCAGTGGTATATGGGTGAGTAACTGCATATGTGAAAGGCAGTATAGGAGAGTGTTGGGAGTATATGAGTGACTGTATGTGTGACGGAGTGATTGCAAGAGTAGCCTTATGGGTGAATGTGTGCTTAAGAGTGAATGTATAGGTGAGTGAGTATGTGTTAGTATCTATATGAATAAGTGAGTGTGTGTGTGTATAGTTGTATAGGTGAGTAAGTGGCTGTGTAATTGACTCTATGGGTGAGTGACTAGGTGTGTGAGTAGCTCTGTGGGTGACTCACAGTGTATGAGTGGATGTATGGGTGTATGAGTGGACATAACAGTGGCTATATTGGTCAGTGAGTTGGTTATGAGTGGCTGCATAGGTCAGTGTGTGCTTGTGTCAGTGACTGTATAGGTGAGTATGTGTTAGTATCTGTATGAATAAGTGAGTGGCTGTGTGTATAACTGCATAGGTGAGTAAGTGACAGTGCGTTTGACTTTATGGGTGAGTGAGTAGGTGTGTGAGTAGCTCTATGTGTGACTGACAGTGTGTGAGTGGCTGTATGGGTGTATGAGTGGATATAGCTGTGGCTGTATTAGTGAGTGAGTTGGTGTGTGGATGCATGGGTGACTGAGTGGTAGTGTGTGTAGTCCTATGAATCAGTGAGTGGGTGTGTATGAATCAGGTATGGGTGTGCCAATGGTTTTGAGAATGCTAGTGTGGAAGTTAGACTGGGTGTATGAAAGGTTATATTGGGATGTGAGTGGGTGCATCAGAGATTCTGTGGATGATGTCAGTGATGTCATTTAAGATGTCATCAGTGAGGTCATCAGTGATGTCACTGACAATGTCTGTTGCAGGGATTCTGCACATACACAGAACTATGCGCCAGAATACGGGACCTCAGTGTATAGGGGCTAAGCCTTCCTACCGCCTCAGTACCCACAATCCCAGGACCGACTAGCTATAGTGTCTCGCTCGCTCTCCTATACAATCACGAAGATGCAAATGATTAGACACGCCAGAACACAACACTCCCGACTCCCTCAGGAATCGTGGTAACAAGACGTACCCTTTTGCTTACTCACTCGTACTTGTCCACAATAAGAATTGACAGAGGCACTGTTATAGTTTAAAATGTTTATTTTAACTATTGTGCTCTATATCGCAGTATATGAGCCACTACCAGCAGCAAAACGCATAAACATAAGACAGTTAGCATTGTAGCAAGTCCATATATTATGAAGGGAGATGTCATCTTATAAAGACAGTGGCTAAAGAACTATAAGGCCTAACCACCCTCCCCTTAATAAGAAGAAGTATTATTATATGATAGAAGATCTCTGGGCTTTGTCAGCAGACCCCATACCTTAGTGCCTAGATGGTATATCTACATCATAGGAACCGCTGGGCTCTTCTCCCTTGAAAGATCCCTCTCCAAGTGTGTGTTAACCAAACATTCTTCCCCATAATATCAAAGGACGAGTTTCCAGCAGCCGCAGCTGTGTTAGCATGTTTTAACTAGGTGCTAGGGACTTACCAGAACAAAATAACAAGGGGCAGTGTTTATCAACCTTGCTCACAGTGTTCAGACTAAACTCCAGGAACAGGCAGAGAACGCACGAAGCAGACGGTTCTCATGTGAAAGGCATAAACAGAGTCTGGCAAAATAAAGTCTTGTAGTAGCATGCGCAAAAGCAGCATCATGGCATAAGACCTCATGCTAACTTAGCGATGTAGATAATGTCCCCATCAGCCATATGACACCCTCCCCATGGCCAGGTCATAGCAAATAGACAAAAGACCTAAACAGAGTTCAAAGACAAGCAGAGTCTAGAAATGCTTAAAAAAATCCAAATTGTAAAAATGAAAAGAAAAAAATAAATGTTTCGCAAAAAACGTGATTAATGCGGATTTGGAAGATCCATCAAATTCTGTGAACTTAAGAATGCAATTTGTTCCAAAAGGTCATCCCTATCGTTCGTAGCAAAAAGGGATGCCATCCAGTCAAGTAGTTAAAAGGAACACACGTGTTCCTCATAATCCAATGCCTCCCAGAGCATATCCAGGCAACTTGCGTGATATTCGATGACACTTTTTTGCAAGAGGCGCTGTGCAGCCTCACAGGTATTCCACTCAGCCAAGACTCCAAGTGCAGCTGCACGCATCAAACGGCCATCCCCAGAACAGGCCTGGTCATGGGCCAGTAATGGACCCACCAACAGATCATAATCCGGGTTAGCGTATGACGTATTGGAGAGGCATACATCCAAGGCCCAATAGAAAGGGCACCGCTGGCAGTAGAACACAGGTTGCACGCAAGTGAAGTAGGCAAAGCGAAAAGTTAAATCATAACTTACACCAAGCGTCGCTAACGGCAAGCATCCAAAAAGCTGATGCATTTTGTCACGGTACAGTTGCAATTGGCCGGATCTGTGTAGTACCACAAGATGGGCAGCCATTGCGCAGCAGGAGTAGAAGTATCAGCACGCCAGCCCCCAGCGCTAGAATGAAGGGAAACCCTCCAAAGACGCTGGAAAAAATAGAATGGATAAAGGCTTGTATTACTCCAAAAATCATCTGAAAAGAGGTTACAAGGCCAGATCCCACAACTTTGAAAAAATGAGCAAGGCCTTCTGTGTCAGACGCATTAAATATTTGATGTATCAGTTTCCCAAAATGTAGTGGGAGATTCGTATTCTGGAGTGACTGAATCTCACTAGACGTTCTCGTCACCTGCAATTCGAAGGTCTCGCGAGCCGAAGTGAGAGCCACTTCCTGTTGGAACAATAGCGCTTTGAGTCTGCTTAGTTTATTAAAATCTGTTTTCAAAGTCGGAATGGAAGGCCAAAGAGAATTATCTAAAATTCCATGCGGGGCAGAAAAAGCACATTGCTACAGCAAGTAACACACTGTGAAACCGTTACTATATACGGGATGCCTGCCCGTAAGCCACAGCAGTCGTGGTTATTCAAAATAAGATAACTGCCATTTGAAAGCAATGTGAGTGTGGGAATTATTGCTGGGACAGGCGTACCTTTCAAAAAACAAGCCAGATTAGCAGCGGACAAGTTACAAGCGCCGTGCAATTTAACATGTTTGCACACTAAGAAATGTCCTACTGTGGAATCGCACTCCTCGCCTGTCAGGAAAACTTCCTTATCTTCCCGTTGACATCTGTAGGTGAAAGGCAAGGACCATAATTCATGAAGAAACGTAGTACCCAGGGGTTCAAAGCGGCCTATCGGGAAGTGTTTCATGCAAGATTTAAACTGAAAAAGTGAGAAAGGTATAGAAATAACGCCATGAATACAGCCGAGTCAGTTTCCGCTACGGAAAATGGTAAATGTTCTAACTGTTCAATGTGCAACAATGTGTATGTAGCATCTTTCATAGACATGAACCTTTGTTTATCAGTCAAGTTAAATGGCATAAACAATGCAGAAGCGTTCAAATAATCCCATGGTACTTTACCCATTTTAAGAGTTTGCAACGTCCATGCAAACTGCATTACAGATCGTAATTGATTCTGACCATGGTATAACACAGATACATCACTTTGAACAATATCAATGACAGAAGAAACAATACTATCTAACGTGTAGATACAGGAAGATAATGTATTAATGCTATTGTCCACAACTGCAAGAACTTTCTCCAAATTTGCTTTGTCAATTTGGCGCAGAAGGAACGCTGCTTCCATTTGTGATAGTTTCCATAATTCATTATCAGCTGCATAGATACATCTTTTCGGTCTTGGTGATGTAGGACCCAAGATAAAATCAGCCAAATTAATGTCGCCCGACAAGAGAGACAGGTGTTGTTTAACTGACGACAGTGTAGAGTGTTGCAACCATTGCTGACACAGTTTCCCCACCGAGTATGTGGTGACCGAATGTGAATGCGGGAAACGTGGATCAGGTCTAGTTTGAGTGAAACCGGTTGCTGCATTATGAAAATGCAGTTGACACGGATTGTCATTAGTTCGCCCAATAACCATCCTGAGGGGTCAACATCGGAGATATTTAAGGTGCCGTTTTGAAACATTGTTTGTAGTTCGTCAATAATATGATTGATGTGTTTACCTCACTCATCATAGTCAGCCAATGGATGGAATATTCAAATTTGTGGCTGTAGCCAAGCCAAAACAAGTAGTTTGCTACACAGTGTCATTTAAAAATAATATTTAATTCGGAATGAGACATGCACGATGCAAAGCCTCGGTACCCTGGACCTGGGAAGCCTTGGTACCCCAAATTGACTTCAAATCAATGGCATATTTCCATTAGTCATACCCCTGTAAGGCTAAATCAGTTCTAAATGATTCTGAGTAAATTAATTTTGTATGCGTCAGCATAAATTTAGATTGAGACGGCAATTTCAATTTAAAGAAGTAGGACTCTGGGTTGGACGTGTTGTAATCAGTGAAATAGGTGAACTTATTTTGCAGTGTTTTGGAACTTCCCTTTAGTGGTGTTGGACAATGTTCCCATTGTGTAAAATTAAAAACAGGTCTAAACGTGTTTGTTTTATGCAAAAAATGATGACCATAATGTTGGTAACAGAATAACTCAGCATAATTGGCAGAATTTAAATACAAATCTTCAGCATCAAAAGCAGCATAATACTTTAAATCAGAAAATAACGAAAGTACCGCTTGTACATCCCAATCATCAGAATGGATGTCCTGTGTTACCACCTCTCCTAAGGAAACGCAAAACACGTATGGTATCTTGAGGGCTTTGTCGGACCATGGATTTCGAATGGCACTATTTCCGAAACGATGCCATCAGCAACAGGGAAAGCCGAAATGTTCTCAAGGTCTTGATCACGTTTCATGATATGGGACGATGTATGGGGAGCCAGAATTCCATCAACCAATTTCACAGCTGAGTGTTCTGGCAAGTAATTACCATTGATTAGCAAGAAGAACACAGTCACAAACCCAATCGACATGAAGAGGTAAATTAGTATTAGTACTAGCCAGATGTAGGTCCAGGGTGGGACCAGGTAAGTCTTCTTGAACCAGGAGATGAAAATACTGGTCTGCGTTGGTGCATGTACCACAGTTGATGACGAAGAGGAAGAGTCATAAGAGAAGCTTGTACGGTCCCCAAAATAACTGCTTGCTCCCAAGTTCATTAACGGAGGCAGTGTCGCATCAGCTTGATGATGGAAAGGGCCGTCCGGTACTTCAATATTGCATTCATCCACAGGATAAGCATACTCGACATCAGTGTTGGAGGAGGAGGAGGGCACAACAGGCAGAAAGTCCATAGAAGTCTCCATCTCACCCTCAACGATACGGACAGTAGTCAAAGAAGCTGAAACCACCGGAGTCAGGGAGATGGCAGTACTTGAAACACTAGGAGTCACAGTATTCAGAATCGGCCAGATGGTGTAATTTGACATTGTCAATTGAAATGTATCTGTGGGCCTTGCGACCAGGCAAAGGTGGTAGTATCACTGTACGAGTACCCTTCAATCCAAGAACTGGGACCGGCGCACGATAAGAGGGACCAAATTCTTTTTTCTTCTCCAACTTTTCCCGTACCAGATCTCCAATTTTAGGGAGCCAGCTGGCGACCGGAATCAGCATTGCGGCTTCATTGGAAGAGGGAAAATGTTCTGTAGCGAAGCTGTCACAGGTCTTTTGTAGGTCCTGTCACATAGTAGAATGGTTATCTACATCAAAGGTTGCGGCTGCCGCCACAACGTCTAGACATCAAGGTCTGGCACAAACATTTTAATGCCAAAGAGCATTTTGTATGGGGTCCGCCCACCCAGAGATCTTCTCGGGAGATTATTAAGTGCACATTGCACACCATACAAATGGGCCAGCCAGTTCCTGCCAGTACCTAAGACTCTAGCTGGCAAAGATTGCTTTAAGTTATGGTTCATTCCCTTCACTATAGAATTGCCCTCAGGCCTGTATGGAGACAAAAACTACACCAGCACCTCAAAGACTTCATCGCGTCCTTGTACGCCTTAGAGGCGAACGCTGGACCCTGGTCCGAATGGAAGGTGCCACAGGCAAACGTCTCGACAAAGACACACAAATCTCTAATGACGTTTCGAGCGTCAGCACTGCATTGTGGCCAAACCCATAGGAATCTAGTGCACGAATCAACTGCAACAGAAATATATATTTATATGCAGTATCAGAAGTCAATGGACCGCAGTGATCAAGATAAGCACAGCCAAATGGTTGATTTGATATATATAGCTGTGTTTGGGGTGGACGTGAAACCGTAGATGGTTTGATTTGTTGACAAATGTCACAAGAAAGCACATAATTACGGGTTTGTCTGTATAGACCACTCCACCAATAACGTTGCTGCAAAATAGAAACAGTCGCAGACACTCCAGCATGTGCAGAAGCCATGCCCTCGTGTGCGGCTATGATCAAAGGAAGTCTGCGGTCCGTGTTGGGAATCAGCTGATCCCCAACTGACGGTATAGTGGCATGAGGAACCTGTTTGGGTGACAAATGATAAGAATACTTAGAAGGGAAGCCCTGTGGGAAATTAGTTCCTTCCTTTGTAGCAGCTATAGCTGCCAGAATGTCATTATCTATTTTAGTCATGGACCTCGTAACTGCTGCAATGGAACATGTGGCTACTGAAGATTTGGCTGCCTCGTCCGCCAAAGAATTTCCAACAGCTTGTGTTCCCACACGCTGATGGCCAAGAGTATGTATAACTTGTGTGAGTGGCAGACCTTCTTTAAGTTCTGCCACTTGAACCCAAAGCATTTTATGCTTTATTATGCTGCCTTTAGAGTCTTGATAATCATTTTGAGACCAAAAGAATAAGTTGTCATTAAAAGACTGGACACAGTAATAAGAGTCGCACACAATAAGAGTGTTCACCTTAGTATCAGCGAACTCTAGAGCTAAAATAAGAGAACGCAGCTCCGCCAATTGCACCGTACAATCCCCAAGTGCCTGTGTATGCACAATGGAGGACTTAAATTCACCATTTACGATCGAACCAGCCACAATAGCGCAAGTCGCCGAATAAGCATGTTTGGACCCGATAGCCGGTTGAGCCGAGCCATCGGTATAAATAATACAATTGTACTGATCCAAAGGAAGCAATGACAACGGAGGAGGATGAACATGTTCATACTGCAAAAACTCCTGTGTTTGCAGAGCGGGATCAAAAATAAATGTGACATCAGCCCATGTCAAAGAAGTAGCCCATTGTATCCAACGGGGATGTAACTCTTTAGAATTTGGTACACTCGCCTTGGTCACTGCTTCTAAAGCAGGTATTGGCAAAACCACAAGAATGCATTTTCCCTGCGCTAGCGATCTTTCCTTCAGAATCGCCATTTGGACCGCAGTCAAAATCTTTTTAACATTTGAAAATCGCATTTCCGCCGATGTGTAGAAATGTGATTTGTATGCAATTGGTACTGTGTCTCCTTCATTAAACGTTAAGTAAGTGAAACCCACCATCCCCGGCACAATTCGTATGACCAGGTTCGTGAAATTAGCACGTGTCAACAAGAAATTAGTTGCTAGCAAATCAGACTGCAAAGATCATAAAATAGAGGTATGTTCCGGAAGACAGCTGGCAGAAGAATATGTGGGTTGTATCAATGCATAAAGAGGTTTGATACGCTGGGCATAATCCGGAATGTATGTCCTCCCAAAATTCAAAACTCCCAGCAAAGATTGAAGTTTTTTCAGAGTAGATGGAGGCTGCAATTGTGCACATTTCTCCAGAAAGTGGGGGCCAACCCCCTACCTTCATTTTTGAGCTCATAGCCCAAGAAAAGCACCGCCAAACAAGCTATGTGTGATTTTGCAAAGTTAAATTTATAACCAAAGTCGGCAAACAACAGAATAATCCGATCCACACGGACTAGATGTGGAATCAGCTCGTCATCAGTCAGATAAATATCATCGACGTAGGAGAACACATCTGGGTCTATGCTGTGTAACAAAGACACAACACGCGCAGCAAATGCCCCAGGGCTGTTCTTATAGCCCATAGGCAAATGCGTAAATTTTTTTGGTTGCCGACTGCACTAAATGCGGTCAAATCACAGCTCTTGTGAACCAAATTGTGACTGTAGAAACCATTGGATATATCCAGTGTAGTTTTGTATTTTTTGCGAACAATGTTATTCACTAACGCAGAGCTGTGTGTGTTCTTTACTGCAAATGTACGAACATGACTATTTAAATTTCGATAATACAACACAATGCGATATGAACCATCCGGCTTCGATATCGGAAAAAAGAGGATTATTCATTGGTGGTACACAGGGTTCAATTACACCTTGACATTTCAATTGGGACAAAATGTCACAGACGGAAGCTTTAGCCTCTCGTCTGATTGGATATTGTGGTTGGGGCTATGGCGTAGATCGCAAAGGAATGTCATGTGCCGGCGAATCTCTATCCCAGCCCACTTGATTACGATACACCGCCAGAGCCAGGGCCAATGCCCACTCCGATGCGTAAGCCTGATTAGCCTCCTCAGGGACGTTACGCGAAAAACTCAGAAGTATCACGTCCTACCCTCGAGAAGAGGCCAGAACAAATGGCGGAGGCCAATCTGCCTCTGCCAACAAAATGTCATACGAGGAAGTGAGATTTTCTACAAAAAACCGCAGTAATTGTATGCTGTATATCACCTTCAATCTGGAGTACTATTTCATATAGTCAGTTGCTCTCGCCTCCAGACAGGGACGCAGTGCTTCCCGCACTATGGTAACTTCCGCCGCGCTGTCGAGGAGAGTCACTGCCCATGTCCAATCTAGGAGCAGCGTTCTCACCTTTTGAGGCATACCTCGCAGTTAAAGCGGCAACCTTTTTCTTTTGATAAGGGGGTTGTAAACGAGGCAGTCCCTCTTGTTTGGCCTTTATGTCAAACTGGCGAGGTTGATCCCGTCCCTGCTGACCAGTCACTGCTTTGCTTCGATCCTGAGGCTCTCCACCACCGACTTGAGAGTCTGATGTGTCCTGAAAAGAACGAGAAGAGCGCTGATCAGGGACTTGAAATCTGTCTGGTGTCTTAATTTTCGCGCGGTCACACAAAACAGAAGTACGCTCAGAAGAATCAGGTGTCGGTGAACCAGCACGCAAACCTTGCTTCTGGTTCTGCTGCCTCTGTTTTTTATTCCAGTTCTTTTTAAGAAAGAACGGGCGCACATCTTTCTCAGTTTGGGCTTTTTGTTGAGGTTGGGTTTGAGTAAAAGGCTTAATTCCTAGACGATTGCACCCTAAGGTTTTATAAGCTTTAGCAATAATCTTTGGTAATTTGCGCTGTTTGTCTGCGTCAGCAACAGCCTCCAAGCGCTGAGCCACTTGTAAGCTTACAGCTTCACCCTTCACATTAGCAAGGATCATATCGCAAACAATGTCGAACACTCCCACCAGTCTCATTCCCAACTCCAGGGCCGCTTCGGCCCCGTGTTCATCCTGAACACGTTTTATCACTGAAGGGAGGACGGTCATTGAGGGGGTGCCAAAACACATCAAATATACCGCTGCAAGCACTCTACCCCAAGTGTTACAATCAGCTAACTCAGGAACAAGGCCTTTTGGTAAACTCATTGTTAAGATCCTGTGTTTCTCAACAGGAGTAGTATTTGGAAAAACAGCTTCCAGTTGCCCAACTTTTTCAGCAAGCCAATAAGGAAGTTCATCCTTATTCTGCGGACGTTTGCCCATCACTGAATTAATCATGAGGGGACTTATAACTAACCCACTGTGTCCCGGCTGTGGTGCCGCAACTCCAGGTGGTGCCACCTGTATGTTGCGTGACATGAACTGTATAACAGCCCTATGTACACGTATTAACGTCGTATGTAATATGCGTAAGTCCGCGACCAGAACAGTCAGGTAATTTGGATGTGGGGTATACCAAGCCAAAACGGGACACGTGGCTCCGTCAATCGATAAGGGGCCTAAACAGACTGCCATCAAAGGGTGAGGAAGGGTGCCATTAGACCATATGGTGTGTTGCCAAGCTGTCAACGGAACTTCAAGAGATCTATAAGGTCGATAATTCTGCGGAAGCGCAGTGGCAGTATATTCGTGAAAGAAATTATCATTTCCATCCACCGCCGGAAAGGTGACCCAAGAATAGAATACCTCGAAGCGGTGAGCTGCATTGGCCTCTACCACGAAAATAAGAGCAGCTCCAGCGTAAGGGACTCCATTTTGAGTCAAATAAGCTGTGACTGGGGCGCAGTTTGGAGTTGTTATGGTAACCGCCATAATGAAAAGAAAATGAATACAACCTACATGCGGCAGCGCAACACCGGGCTAGAGTAAGAGAAATACCTTATAGAATTCAAGCTTGAAAAACCTAAAAAATTCCAATTATAGGAGGATACACTGTCACATTTGTCTCCGAAAACAGAAGTGAGGGGATTGTGGACAAGCCCAAGCACTACTCAGGAGTCTCGCAGGTAAGTACCAGATCAAACGTTGGTGGCGCCATGTTGCAGGGATTCTGCACATACACAGACCTATGCACAGGAATACGGGACCTCAGTGTATAGGGGCCATGCCTTCCTACCACCTCAGTACCCACAATCCCAGGACCGACTAGCTACAGTGTCTCACTCGCTCTCCTATACAATCACGAAGATGCAAATGATTAGACACCCCAGAACACAACACTCCCGACTCTCTCAGGAATTACGGTAACAAGACGTACCCTTTTGCTTACTCACTCTTACATGTCCACAATAAGAATTAACAGAGACACTATTATAGTTTAAAATGTTTATTTTAACTATCGTGCTCTATATCGCAGTATACGAGCCACTACCAGCAGCAAAACGCATAAACATAAGACATTTAGCATTGTAGCAAGTCCATATATTAAGGGAAATGTCATCTTATAAAGACAGTGGATAAAGGACTATAAGGCCTAACTACCCTCCCCTTGGTAAGAAGAAGTATTATTATATAATAGAAGATCTCTGGGCTTTGTCAGCAGACCCCATACCTTAGTGCCTAGATGGTATATCTACATCATAGGAACCGCTGGGCTCTTGTCCCTGGAAAGATCCCTCTCCAAGTGTGTGTTAACCAACCATTCATCCCCATAATATCAAAGCACGAGTTTCCAGCAGCCGCAGCTGTGTTAGCATGTTTTGACTAGGTGCTAGGGAATGACCAGAAAAAAATAACAAGGGGCAGTGTTTATCAACCCTGCTCACAGTGTTCAGACTAAACTCCAGGAACAGGCAGAGAACGCACGAAGCAGACGGTTTTCATGTGAACGACATAAACAGAGTCTTGCTAAATAAAGTCATGTAGTAGTGTGCGCAAAAGCAGCAGCGGAGCTCATGCTAACTTAGCAATGTCGATAATGTCCACATCAGCCATATGACATGTCATGAGTAATGTAATATGTGAGCTCATAATCAGTGCATTGTGGGGGCACGAGTTATAGTTAGGTCAGTGGAATTATGTTTGATTTTGCATGGTGGGAGCTGTCAGCTCATGCCAACTCCAAGCAAACAGCTACCTTCTGATGGTGGGCACCTCAGAAGGTAGCAGGAGTCAGCCTTGGGGTGGTGGTCCCATGGGCCATCCACGGCTCCACGAGGGGGGGCTGTGCGCCCCCCGCCATTGTAGTATTTAGCCCTGTGGAGGTGGTGGTCCCCGGGGTCAGGGGCGTGACGGACCCCCTACATTAATTTATTTCAGCCCCCGGTGGGTGGCATTCCCCGGGCTGCATGGGGGCCCGGTGGCCCCTCCTTATTTTCAATAAATTGCTGGCCACTCCACATTAATTTTATGTTTAGACCTTTGGATTTTCCCTGGGGAGGTGGTGGTCCGCAGGGTGCGGAGGTTGCTACAAGGGCATCCCCCCACATAAATTAAAAGCAGTACCCCGGGAATTTTATAAGCCTAAGGAGGGGGGCCCCATGCACCCCCCCTCCTTTTTGTAACTCCTCATGCTTCCTGGACCAGGCCAACCCAGCTCTTGCCAAAAAATAAATGTTTTTTGCCCTAGGTGGGGTCCCTGCAGGAAACCCCCCCCCTCCTGGAGAGTTTTTTTAAGGTTTTGTTTGGAACTCGGCTGAAGCCGTGCCCCAAGATGGGTGCCTACACTTCCTGGTTGAAGTGTTGGCAGCTAATCAGGTTTGAGCACAGGGATTGTTAGATCCTCGGAGAATCTGCGTTCCAAGAGATACACATTTTTTTTTAATTTCCCCAAAACTACTGAATGGATTTACACTAAATTACCGAAAACACTCTTTATGGACCAATAGCTAGCTTTCTGCCAAGTTTGGTGTAATTCCATCCAGTGGTTTGGGTCGTAGTTGGTTGAATAATACCTATGGGAATTAGCATTGGAAAAACATTTATTTACCCTCATTTTCTTGGCCCCCCTCTTGACGGATCACCCTGAAGCTTTCCATGCACAATGAGACTTACTATGACACTTTTTTTGGAAAACTTCATGAAGATTCATCAAGCGCCGCCAAAGATATAGGCAAGTCAAAAACGCTTTTCCAATGCAAACATGGTTCTAACCATAACTAGCTACTGGCAACCACCAGTAAGTTAAATTTAAATATATATATATTTATATTTATATTTACCACCAACGAAAAATATACGCCGCACTCCAGGAATTTTAATCCATCAATGTCAATACTTTATTCCACCATCACCAATGCGTTTCGACCACCAAGGACTTGATCACCGTGATCAAGACCTTGGTGGTCAAAACGCATAGGTGATGGTGGAATAAAGTATTGACATTGATGGATTAAAATTCCTGGAGTGCGGCGTATATTTTTCGTTGGTAGTAAATTGTTACAGGGCTTGGTTCCGCCCTGAATGCCTGCACCGGCTGGGAAGCGCGCTGCAATGGAGCCAATTGGTGATGTGTGTGTGTGTATATATATATATATGTAGGAGCTTTCCTCAGGCACAGAAAGAAAGCAAGCGGCACAGCGGTACCAGTTTTAGAGATACTTTAGTCAGTATAATTCAAGCTATGCAGGATAAAACAGACCATCACGTTTCAGCCGCAGTCTTCAACATGGTCATAGAGTTCATGTGTATGACACATCCTTTGAAAGGGACCACCCCATCCCAGATACTCTGCAAATTAAAAGAAAAAGGGGCCGCTGCCTTCAATGTTATTCCTGAGGCAAATCTCACCCGCCATTACCTGGCCTTATATGAGATTCCTCTTGGATATAGTCATCTGTGTAAACAATACATTTCATCCATAGGTAATACTTCACAACAATATGCCTTTCAGTTTAATGCATTTTGAAAGAAGTATCACAGGTTACGTTTTGTCAACACGGGGGTGAAGTGTGTTTGTGCATTGCTGCCCATTAACATATAGAGCATTCAGTGCAAAAGATCACAGTAATTATAGATTCCAGTTCATCAGCTTTGGAGCCAGGGTTGCTGTTAATCGCAAACCCTACTAGAGGTATAAGTGCAAACTAGTGCCATAAAGTGCAGAGTTTAACCATGCAAATTACTGCGTTAAAGTGCATGATCTCCCCCCATTTTACTGATAAGTATCATTTTTGATCTTGATGATAAGTTCAATTATTGAACTGCGTTTTGTGCAAAGTGCGTGTCTAAGGAGCATACATCCATTTGGACTGCATTCTAGTGCAAAAGATCGCAATCATTCTAGATTTTAGTTCATCAACATCGGAGCCAGGGTTCCAGTTTACCGCAAACCATACTGGATAAATTAGATCAAATTAGGGAATAAAGTGCGGTGTGTACCCATGCAAAATTGCGCATTAAAGTGCATATGCTCCCACCATTTAACTGATAAAGTATCATTTTAGATCATGATGTTAATAAGTTCAATGATTAAATTGCGTCTTGTGCAAAGTGCACGTCTAAGTGCATACATCCCCATGGACTCCAATTTGTTCAACAGCTCTCAAGCGTGTGAAACAGTCGGAACACCACGTCCTCAGCCACGCATGTTTTGACATTGCAAGCTTAACCACGCTTGGGTTAACCACGTATATGCCTTAACCACGCATAAGCGTGGTTAAGGCATATACGTGGTTAACCATGTCTTGTTGCTGGCTGGCTGGTGGAAGCAGGAAGAGGAAGGTTATGGAGAGGACACGACGCAGTGAGGTAAGTGGGGTTTTCAGGAGTAGGGGGTAGTTTGAATGGGGTGGGGTGGTTTTTAGGGCTGAGGGGGTCCGGGTAGTTTTCAGGGCTGGGGGGTCGGGAGTTTTAGGGCTCAGGGCAGAGGACAGGAAAGGTGCAGTTTTCAGGCTGAGAGGGCAGTTGTGCTGGGGCAGGGGGGAGGTGGTGGTAGATTTTAGGGGTGGGGTCTGATTTAGGGCTCAGGGAGGGGTAGGGTCAGAGTAGTTTTTAGGGGGCTGAGTTTTAGGGCTCAGGGCAAGGGATAGGAAAGGGGCAGTTTTCAGGCCAAGGGGGCAGTTGGGCTGGGGCAGGGGGAGATGGGGGGAACATTTAGGAGGTGGGGGCTGGTATTAGGGCTCAGGGAGGGGGGCTGGGCTCAGAGTCATTCTTTGGGGCTAGAAGGTCAGGTTTTAAGGATCATGATAGGGGTTGGGTAGTTTATAGGACTGGGCAGGTCAAATAGACTGCAGGAGGGCCGAATTTCAGGGCTCAGGGCAGAGGGGCAGGAGTGTGATCTTTACCACACATGTCCCTTTACCAATCATGTCTTTACCATGAAGCTGTGTGGTAAAGGCATGCGTGATAAAGGCATGTGTGGTAAAGACGTGGTTCGGTTAAGACAGCGTGGTTCAGGCATGCGTTGTTCTATCACACAATCCTCAAGTGTATGTGTACCTATAAGATCATGCATAAGATTTTTGTACATTCTTACTCCCTATGGCATGCTTTAAATATATTTCCATAGGGATATTGATAATGTTTCAAATAACCTGTATCATGGAAAGGGAGGTCTAAAAACACATCTATAAAAGTGGTTTACAAGCGAAAATCCCAGACTGGAACATCGGATGACACAGTATTGTATTTCAGGATGTGAGAATTGCGTGTTTCTAAAATGATACAGTACTATGATATACACCATGACATTCTAATCTGTTATCTTGTCCTATAAACCATATATATTGAACCGTATCCTGGAATCCATCTGTCCAGTTCCATTTTAACCACCCCTTCTTTCCCTTCTCTAATGCCAATCATTTTGCAGTGGTACCCTGCTAAAGGTAATTGTCTCCTTACATTTGATCTCTAAAAGGTGCTGAATTGATGACATATAAGTTGCGTGTTACAGGTGCCTCCTGATTACATTTCTAAATGCTATCCCTTGCGTTCAAATCACTGACAATTAGGGGGAATCGATTTTTGCACATTTCGCCTAATTTTATCAACAACATTACAGGTGAAAGGATCATATCCAATGGGAAATAGCTATTGTGGCAATAAAGTGCATTAGCCACTCAGTGCAGTAACAAACACCCAAGGGTTTCTACTCAAGGTCAAAAAATTCAAATAGCTCAGGATGCTGAAGGAGGGAAGGACAATTCATCTGTTATTAACAACAACCATTTGGAGGGACCCCTTTAGAAAAAACATAATTATCAATCATAATCTCTCCCCGAATGAGAACTTAAAAATATGTAACAGAGGTCAGGATTTGTTCTTCATGGCTCATGAAAACATCATTGGGATGGTGGCACTTTTCTATGGATGCACATGCAACTCTGCATCCGAGTTCACAGCCCATGGGTGTCAGTCCCCAATATTATGATCCACCTGGATTCTATCCTCCATAGCTCTAGTTATCTACTCCACGGAGCTTCTTTTGGAAATTTCGGATCCCGTAAAAGCACATTTTTTTTTACATGTCCATCGTGCATTTCCCTGAGGTGTTTAGACATAATATAGGAGAAGTCCTTGTTCTTAATGACCCTCAAATGCTGAAGAATTTGTCGTTTCGGCTTGTTCACTGTGCTCCCCACTTACATTTTCCCACAGAAGCACTCCAGCACATACACCACAAATGAGGTCTCACCTGTTATCCACTTTTTGATATTCTTAAGAATTTCATGCTGTGTTTCAAATGTGGTTTTGGTTTGAGCATAGGGGCAGGCTTTACACCGCTGACATTTCCAAAATCCTTTCTTGTTATTAGCCAGCCAGTTGGATATTTCTGTTTTCTCAGTCTTCTCTGTTCACATGTAGCTTCTTGTCAGCCTGTCCCCCAGGGAGAGAGTTTTATTATAGGTAATGCTGGGCTGTTCTAGTAGGAGATCCTTAAGGGTGTCATCCATTTTAAGGATCCTTCAATTCAGTTGTAGGAGTTCCTTTGTTTCTTGGTTTCATGAGTCAAAGCCCATTAAGTATCTTATTGTTTCCATTCCTTCCCTATTTTTGGTATTTTTGGTTTGACCACCAGTAGATCTTCCCTTCTCCTTTCCCTCACTCTCTTGAGGGCATCATCCAAGACCTTTTTCGGATGCCCTCTCATCAATACTTTCCTTCCATTAGCCTCTTAAATTCCTCCGTTTCCGAACAGTTCCTTTTTGCACTGACGCATTCCCTGTGTGGAACACTCCATTTCAGAGCACCCGGGTGTTCACTATTGCCATTGGGAATACTGTTGCTACTTGTGGCTTTTCTATGAATTCTTGTACAGACTCTGCCCTCCTTCACATATATAGTTATAGTTAGGTTCAGATTGTACACACATAAAACCACAGAAATTCAGCAGTTATAGTTATCTCAAGAAACTATTATTCGTGCCCGAAGGTAACTACAACTCGAGCCTCCTCCATGCACAGTTTTCTCATCAATAATTTTATTGCAAAATATGCAGTGATGTTAGTAATGATGTCATAGAAGATGTCATGACTGATGTAATATGTGGGGTAATTAGCTGTGCATGGTGAAGGATGAGTCATAGCTGCCTTATGTCATGAATGATTGTTTGTTGAATTTCTATGGTTCTATGTGTGTACAATCTGAACCTAACTATAACGTCCCTGTAACCTTTGTTTTTTTTAGTGAATTTTTTAAAGGTTTTTTTAATTCTATTTTCTAACTATATTGTCGTCCCTGTAACTTTTGGTGTTTTCAGTGAATTTTTACGATTTTGTAATGCTACTTTCTGACTATAATTTCCCTGTAACCTTTGTTTTTTACAGTTAATTTCTAGTTTTTTTTAACGTAAAGTA
The DNA here is from genome assembly GCA_963921515.1 of Calotriton arnoldi. Lineage (NCBI taxonomy): Eukaryota > Metazoa > Chordata > Amphibia > Caudata > Salamandridae > Calotriton > Calotriton arnoldi. The sequence continues at coordinate 233,730 of CAWUFW010005608.1, read as the reverse complement.
ATATTTAATCACCATACGTTATTCCAACTGCTGCTGCACATGCCCCCTGCATACAGCTAAATATACTCTGTGCATGGGCTTTGCCCATGCACACTGGGGGGTTGGCCACAAGGGCCAGGCCCTGTGGCCAACCCCCCACATGCTACCAACTCCACACGGGGTACTTGGCCAACCTCGTTGGCCCCTGGGTGTGTACGTGGCTGTGTGGGTCTGTGAGTGGGTGTGCCACTAGCTGTATGAGAGTGTATGTGGGTGTGTGAGTGCCTGTGTGGGTCTGTGAGTAGATGTATGAGTGGTTCTCTGGGTCTGTAAGTGGGTGTGTGAGTAGCTCTATGAGTGTGTAAATGGGTTTGTGAGTGGTTTCTGGGTCTCTGGGTGTGTGAGTGTGTGAGTGGCTGTATGGGTGTGTGAGTGGTTGTGTGGGTGTGTGAGAATGTGAGTGGGTGTGTGCCTGTGTGAGGCTGTGAGTGGGTGTGTGAGTGGTTCTCTGGGTCTCTGAGTGGATGTATCAGTGACTGTATGGGTGTGTGAGAGCGTGTGTGAGTGGATTTCTGGGTATCTCAGTGGGTGTGTGAGTGGCTGTATGCGTGTGTGTGAGTATGTAAGTGGGCATGTGAGTGTGTGGCAGATGGGTGTGTGAGAGGGTGTGTAAGTGGCTGTCTGGTTCTTTAAGTGGTGTGTGAGTAGCAGTATAGGTATGTGAGTGGGTATGTCAGTGGTTTGCTATATGGGTGTGTGAGTTTGTGAGCACATGGCTGTGTGGGTGTGTATGTGGCTGCATGTGGCTATGTGAGTAGGTGTGTGAGTGCCTGTGTGGGGCTGTGACTGGGTGTATGAGTGGTTTGCTGGGTCTGTGAGTTGGTGTGTGAGCGGGTGTAAGGATGTGTGAGTGGTGGCATCTGTCTCTTTGAGAGAGTGTGTGAGTGGGATGTATGTGTTTTTTTAATTGAGGTCTCGATTCACGGATCTGTCCTGGATTCACATGGGGGGGCCTCACTGAACCTATAAGGGGTCCCTCACAGACCCCTCTATCAGTCCCATGGGATCAGGATACCTCTATACTGACCCCTTATATCCTATTTAGACATTATTCCCCGCCTCAGGGAACCGTGCCCTGATTCGCAAAATGGCTGCCTTTAACTTTTCTCTCAGGTTGCGGCCAGTACGTGGATCCCCAGATCCACTGTGGTGGACTCAAGGTGGATCCACGTCTCTAGATATACATAAATCGTTTTTCATTAATAACTCCAAAACTACTGAACAGATTTACACCAAATTACAAAAAACACTCTTTCTGGACCAAAAGCTAGCTTTCTGCTAAACTTGGTGTAATTCCATTCAGTGGTTTGGGCTGAAGCCATGTCTAAAATCACTATGGGAAATTGCATGGGGAAAACGCGTTTTGGGACACTCCCTTTTTCCCGGGCCCCACTTGACAAATCACCCTGAAACTTAATAGAAATCAGCTGAAGTGACTGGCACACTAGTTTTGAAAATGTCATGAAGATTTGTCAAATGGCGCCAAAGTTATTGGCAAACAAAAAATGCTTTTTCTATGGAAAGTACGTCCTTGTCTGGACTCAGTCACCACCTGTTCAAAGGACCCACCCTTGCCATGCCACTTCATCTGATAGTTCCCAAATGCCCTTAGCTGGCCCACATATTACAATCACCAGTCCTCACAGACACTGGTCTGGCCCTCATGGATCATCAACTGACCTGCTGTTCTGCTCTCTGACCTGCTCTGGTGCTACTCTACCATAGCCAGACAGACCTCTGCTAGATGTTGCAAGAGCGCTTCTGTGGTTTTCTGCTAAGGCTGCAGACCAATTGCCATACGGTGGCTACATGAGCTCTCTGCTGCCAAGTGAGTTAGCCCATGGTTGGTTGTCCCACAACCCTTCTCCGTAGCTGTTCACTGCACCTGCACTAGCTCTTCAAAGTACTCCACCACATCAGCCTATCAACTCTGACAAACCCTCTGAACCCTCACGTTGGTGACGTCTTACAATCCTTCAGGAAGCAATCTTGAAGCCAGGTACCTAGTCTCATGTTGTGCATGTCAGTTGCCATTTTAGGGTCAGGCATGCACTCACAAGGAGAAATAAGTGACCCTTCATGATTTCTATAGCAGATCGCACCACAAGCCACAGTCTGGCTTTCTTCCTTTGTCAAGAGTGCAATATTCTTTGTGAAATAAAATTGCCACTTGAAATAAAATTGCCACTAAGAAATAATCTGCTTGAAATAAACCTTGAAGAAAGAAATAGTCTGCATGAAATAAACTTTCCAAACACATTTCATCTGCTATTTCGGGACACACCTGAATGTTTTCATGGGTATAAAACGAGCAGGTCACTGTGAAAACCGTGTCCCGGCTTAGTGAAGTGTTGTATTTTTTGTTTTTCTCAAAATAACTCTGTATCACTACATCATAGGCTCTTTGAAAAATATAGCAATGTTTAACTTCACCAAGATTGCCTTTAAGAATATATTTGAGACCGTTTGTGCAGATAATTACTGAATTATTGCTAATCATTGATAACTCCTTCAACACTTCATCAGCAATAAGGGCACAACTCACAAACACAAAGGGGCAGATTTACGTTCCCTGGCGCATCCCTACAAATCAGCAGGGATGCGCCAGGGAAGATGCGTGACGCAAGTTTACCCTTGCGCCACCACAGATGCGCCGCATTTACAATGCGGCGCATCATGGCGCAAGGATAAACAGATGCGTGACGCATCTGTCGGCGGAAGGGTGGCGCAGTACTGGAGTCGTGTCGCAAGTGCGACGTAACTCCAGTACTGCTCAGGGGTGCCCTATACCTAACATGCTGCGTCACTCCTTACGCCTGCTTGAAGCAGGCGTAAGGATTTGACGCAGCAGGGACGTAAAAGTGACTCCGTGAAATCTTGTAGATTTCACTGCGTCACTTTACGGGGCTTCCTTGCGCAGGAACGCCCCCCTGCGCCGGCACGCCCACATGAAACCTGACGCAGGTTTCATGTGGCGCAGGGCTTTACAACGTGACGCATCTCCCTAGATGCGTCATGTTGTAAATCCCCCGCAGCATGGCGCATGATTTGCGCCGCCGCTGCGTCACAAAAGTGACGCAACGGCGGCGCAAAAGTGGCGTAAGGGGCTTGTAAATCTGCCCCAAAGAGTCTGTCTATTTCCTGGAATTGAGGAGTAAGCCAGAACTACATGAGTAAATCTAAGTAAATGTTTGTGATTGAAGCCTCAAGTGTTTGTGTGGTCAAATATTTCTTAGCCCTTAAAAGGTACATTTTGTGTACTGTTTGTAAACCGGCTAAAAGCAAAAGGTTCATAAAAACGCAGGTAAACCAGGCTATGGAATGCTGCCTAACCTTTGTATTCCACACGTTTTGATTGGCCCGGGGGAATGTAAACACTCCTTCTGATAAGCGGGCTCCAAGGATTAAAGCTGAATGGTTGGGTTCCTGCTGAACAAACTGCCATTTTTTACCTAATGTTGGCACTTTCTGAATCCCCTTTGCTGGCAACGAATTTTGTGGGATGGAGAGGAGAACCGAAGAAGGGAAACAAAAAAGAGACTGCCGAAAGTCGGGAAAACTGAGTTACAGCGAGCATTTCAAGTCTGGAAAAACATGATGTAAAAACAAAACGAAGAAATACAAATTAGTGTCAGTGAAAGGAAAACATGTATGAGCAAGTCAAGAATGGAAAAGCCAGTTCATCAAAACGAAAGATATATTTATGAGAAACCATGCCGGCATCCAATGTCCCCAAAGCAGCTGTACAGGGAGGCCTGCAGCAGCAGAAGCGCCTCTCCATTTGTGTGTCACCATCACACGGCCCGCGCACGGTAAGCTTACAATGTGCTGTGGTTAAACGTGGAGAATGTCTGTAAAAGCATGTAGTTGTCAGTCATTTTAACACGTTATTTCTTCAAGAATCCAAATATTGTGCTCAATTGCTAAGGCACGATTAACAACATATCAGAGAAATAATTGTTTAATTTAATAATAATGTTGTCTCAAATAGTACATTTCAATCTTTTTCACAGACACCATTATGTATTTCTTGTCCCAATTTTTTTCTAAATCATCACTTCAAATGAGTTTAGGGTCAGCCTGGCCCTCCTATTTCTACATTCTATGGACAGTCTGAAAACCTGGACACATAGGGCCAAATTCACGAAGAAAATACAAAAATCTACATTATTAAATTTAAACTTACATTTCAGTGTAGATTTAACAATTTCTGTAATTCTTAAAAGTGATCAGGGGTACTACTCGGAAACATGTTTAACTCCCTTTTACTCTAATTTGAAGGAATTTCCTCATACGATACCCCATTGTAAACAGCATCTACGTACACACAAATCTCTTGCATGAGTGCCATTTCAATTCAATTAATCTTTATTCGGATACGAAGTTTCCACATAAATACAAACACACACAATGGTAGCACACGATAAAAGACAATAAAACATATAAATATTTAAAGAAGTGCTCTTTCAACTTGTAACACAGGAGATATTTTTGTAATGGAGAAAGTCCGTCCTCTACACTCTCATTTATGTTTCTTAAACGAATTATTCCTTCTCTTGACAAGGGTACATTACTGATCATTTTCAGGGTAGAACGAGCCCAGAAAAAGCTCGTGAATCCCCAGAAAAACTGCACTCACTGCATTCCTGCCCTTGAATGCTCACTCCTTCCCTCTGTGTTAAAATTTTACTCGATGCAAAAGTTTGCATCGCAAATAGAGAAAATTGGATTTTTGCTTGTACAAAATAGGTCATTCCTATGAGTAAAATGAACTTACATGCATAAACATCTTTGTAAAATGGGCTCAGATATATCTCGCTCACTTGGCTGGTGTTCTTGGGAAGCATTACTTTCAAGTTAAGGGTAGGATGCAGATATTCTTGCTTGGAACAAAATTGCTCTTTATTTCGGAACATTTTTAAAAGACTTCGGGGCATATTAACAAGAAAATGCGATAAATATCGCTATGCACGCTCAGCGCGATTTTAATTATCGCCGGTTTTTATCGCCCGGTTAGCGCGTTATTAACAACGCTCATCACCCAGGCGATAAAAATCCAGCGATAGTCAGCGAAATGCGGGAATATCGCTGGAAAACCAGCGATATTCCTGCAGCGATAGGGAATTCCTAGTTGATAGCCCATGGTGGTCGTAGCCTGACAATCCACCCCCCTTTACACATATAGCTAAGTCTGAAATTTATCAGGCGTTAGCTTAAAGGGATAACCGGGTTAGCGCGGGTTTCAATATCGCTATGGGTGTCAGGGCATGGGCTTGTTAATACCGCGATGTGCGGTTTGCGAGTTTTTCCCTGTTGTGTTGCCAGGGAACGCCCTCTTTGCATCTCATTAGCGATGCGTGGCACGGCGTAACTGGAACGGGTGCTAAAACAAGGAAACACGTGTCCTTGTTAATACTGCGATGGAATTATCGCCGCTTTTCAGCCGCAAACGGCCGCAAAAGCGGCGAAAATGGGCTTGATAATATGCCCCTCCATAATCACATTACAGTAGGAGGCCTCGAGAAATACCCGGTGAATGCATACCTGAGAGCATTATTAAGTGGACTGCTGACAGCCTAAAGAAGGGTTGTCTGGTTCTTAAGAGTGACTCGCATGGATCTGCTGAAGACAAGTTGACCCAATATGCATCCTTATGTTTGATCATCCACTTCAGACTTTGGTACAAACAACAGGTCTTGAACAAGTTCTGCTTAACTCAATACACTCTCCCATGTCTTCAACAACTAGTAGTGCTGATATCTGGTATGGAGAAATTGGGTTAATTATCCATCCAGTTGGAAAGCTGTTCATGGAGGAAAGAGCACCAGATTCTGAACAGTCAATGCAGGAGTTCTCAATTGATGAACCGAAATGGTGTATCAATTAGTAGCAAAGGTCTTGGATAAGCCAAAGCTATTTCAGGTCTTAAGAACCTACAAGGAACAAGACTATTTCAACCTATATCTGGAGTAACGTGGTAGAGAGAAGGAAGGCCATCTCCACAAATAGGAAAAAAAAAGAAACCAGGGATTTCGGATCCTTATTGTATAGCATGCTGACAAATGAGAACCATGTTCCGTAGTGTAAGGGAAGGTTTTAAATGAAGATAAACTAATCATCAATATACTCTTATGCCAAAAAATGATTAACAAGCGATTTATTAGTATTCAGAGAAATTCAGAAAATTGTTCACATACCTGCCATATTCGTCATTTCTTCACTGTTGACATTTGGTAGGTGGAAGAACCTCTGCCATGGTGGTCTGAGACTTGGAATGTTTTTACTCCAGGAAAAACATATTACAGCTGTGAATGTCAGCAATACCTTAACACTTGGGAAGTATGTACAACATGAGGAAGTTCAAGAAAGTTGAACAGTTTCAAAGGCAGATATAATTTCCAACCATCAATTCGCAAGTGCATCTGCATCTCTTTCTCAATAGTTCCAAAGGGCACCTGTTCACATTCCCATGCACTGAGGACTAAATGAATAGCAAATACGTTATCATTTTACATAAGACAAAATCTAAAACATTCCAGAAGAATATGCAGTGAAATGCCACATGTCTAACGATAGGTCTAGCATCTAAAGCATGAGAGACCTTGAGATATGCATGACCTTCAGTTGCAGCAACACATTTGGAGCCCTGGATGTCCAACTGACAGAACACAAGTTCTACTGAAGCTCCTGAAGAGACAGTACTGTGCCAATTGCAAAAGGGAAGCTATGGCTCACTTGGCGATCATATCTTATCTGTCATGGCAGGATGACTGCAGCGCACTCTGATGTCAGTAACATTATCTCAAGTCCATGCCTGGATCACAAAAAGCTCGATTTGCAAAGGTTTTGTCTGAGTTGATGTGACGTTCCCTTGTAGTGCTCCTGGGGCCGGATTTTCAAAAAAGGCATGCTCGCAGCCCCCGTTGCATGACAGGGAGGGAGCAGGAGAGCGCCATATCTACAGAGATATGGCTCTCTCCTCCCTTTTCCCTTGAACCGGCGCTGATTTCACCTGCCGTGCGCCAGACACAAACCTTAGCGCCATAGTGCTAAGGTGCATGCCTGAGTCTAGCTTATGTTTTGTACAGGAAGGCTACCCTTCCTGTACAAAATACTATGCCTAGATAAGTTTAAACACTTTTCCCACTTTGTATGTGTGCTGCACAGTGCAGCAAACATGCAAAGTAGGAAAAGAAAGGAGTAATGAAAAATTTCTCCTCTTAACACCTCCTTTCAGATGGCGTTAACTTTTGGTGCTAAACTCTGTCTACAATTGTTTGTGGATAGGGTTTTGCATCAAAAGACATGGGTGGTTACATGGGAACGCCCATGTACCACCCATGTAACACCCTGTTGGTGTTAAGTAACGCAAAACAATGCTTCGCGCTGCTTTGGGTTACTTGTAGGGTACTTTCCAATGCAAAACATGTTACATGGTTACATGGTTATCGTCACCTTTGTGATGCTAACGCAGCGCAAAATAATTGAAAATCTACCCCCTGGTTTTCTGAATCTTTCTCAAAGCATTTTCAGTGACTTGTGTGTCTTACTCAAGATTTAAGTTGACAACTTGTGTAATTTCTGTAATAAACCATTCTTACTGAAGGTAAAATCTTTGAGAGTCATAAAACCTCTTTCCGTAAATAAGCATGTCTTTCTCTTGAAAATGTGTGAATAAGCCAATTCCTATGTCGGGAGTAAGACACAACGTCTCATATGACATACTTGTGAATCATGCATGGAAATGGACGCGTCCATTACTTACCGATAATGGCATTACTCCTAGTCCTACTCCCTCACCTTCCTTCTTAACCAATGAGGCTCCCTTACGTCCAATAGACCCCTCACATCCTAAGTAAAAACGCCCCTGCCCACACCTCACCCTACACATAACTAAGCCAACCAGACACTCAGTTGTACCGTACTGGGAGGGTGGAAGGGGCCTCGAAGGAAGGTGAGGGAGTAGGGCTAGGAGTAATGCAAAAACAACAGTTGATGGACAGAATGCAGAACAATGTCATACATTCACCCCAGTACAGAGATCTGGGCCTAAATCCATCGTTTTTTTGCTCACCATGCCATTCCAGCTTGAACCCAGCCATATGCAAATCAGTCTTGACCCTGTGCCTCATGGGAACAGTCCAGCCCGAACTGCCAAGCCAGGTCCTCCCTGGACTGGAAACAAGCATCCTAGGACCGGTTTCGGGGTTTCACCCCTCTTCAGCCAGGATAGCTTGATTCCAGTGGCATGGAGAGCACGGGACCCACGTCTGGGCATACCCGTCCCACTCGGGGTGACAAATGCAAAAACAACAGTTGATGGACAGAATGCAGAACAATGTAATACATTCACCCCAGTACAGAGATCTGGGCCTAAATCCATTGTTTTTTTGCTCACCATGCCATTCCAGCTTGATCCCAGCCATATGCAAATCAGTCTTGACCCTGTGCCTCATGGGAACAGTCCAGCCCGAACTGCCAAGCCAGGTCCTCCCTGGACTGGAAACAAGCATCCTAGGACCGGTTTCGGGGTTTCACCCCTCTTCAGCCAGGATAGCTTGATTCCAGTGGCATGGAGAGCACGGGACCCACGTCTGGGCATACCCGTCCCACTCGGGGTGACAAATGTAAAAACAACAGTTGATGGACAGAATGCAGAACAATGTCATACATTCACCCCAGTACAGAGATCTGGGCCTAAATCCATCGCTTTTTGCTCACCATGCCATTCCAGCTTGAACCCAGCCATAGGCAAATCAGTCTTGACCCTGTGCCTCATGGGAACAGTCCAGCCCGAACTGCCAAGCCAGGTCCTCCCTGGACTGGAAACAAGCATCCTAGGACCGGTTTCGGGGTTTCACCCCTCTTCAGCTAGCATAGCTTGATTCCAGTGGCATGGAGAGCACGGGACCCACGTCTGGGCATACCCGTCCCACTCGGGGTGACAAATGCAAAAACAACAGTTGATGGACAGAATGCAGAACAATGTCATACATTCACCCCAGTACAGAGATCTGGGCCTAAATCCATCGTTTTTTTGCTCACCATGCCATTCCAGCTTGAACCCAGCCATATGCAAATCAGTCTTGACCCTGTGCCTGTGCCTGTGCCATGAACCGGTCAAGGAAACAAGTTCAACAGTCCCTGACAAAAACGAGGCATTAGCAACCGTCATCATTCAGATTCTGCCAAGAACAATGAAATTCCAGAATCGCCGCCACTGAACCCTCAAAGTAGCGACCGACAGACCCAAGTTAGCACCATTCTGTAAAAACTGCATAACCAAAAAAAGACTGGCTACCATAGCATCCACCTGTTCTTCAAACACCATGTAGAAATGGCCCTCCAATGTCTGGCATAAGAATGCAGAGTAGACACTATCCGTTCAACCTCCATGTTGTCAATTGCAACTTCCTCAATGACCCCAGAGGAAGGGTCAGGAAAACAAGCGGAGATGGAACCACTGGAAAATTCCACTCCTGACCGCTCTGACAACTCTAGTAGAGGGAACCAATTCACTTGAGGCCACCTAGGTGCCACCAAAATCACCTGACCCTTTGCAGAAATGCCCTGACCAACTGAAAAAGCAAGATGGCATAAATCAGGCCCTGCAGCCAATGGTAAGTCAACCTGTCCACTGCCCAAGCCTGAGGACATTGTCCCCTCGAACAAAATCTCTGCACCTTTGCATTCTCTGGTGAAGCAAACAGGTCTACCACAGGAAGACCCCACCTCCGTACCAGTAGATCGAACAGACACCGGTGTAGGGAGAATTCCTTGGAGGACGGAATTTTTCTGCTCAACAGATCTACCAAGATATTCTCCTTCCCCCAAATGTACAGAACATTCAAAGACAGAACATAAGCATTCCTGGTTCCAAACCATTACCCTAAAAATTTGACCACCTAGCACCTTCTTGCATTCCATACTTGCCCTAAAATGTTGTTTTTGTATTAATTGACTATGTTTTGATTTTAATTAATAGTTTTTACACGCAGGTCAAATTTTCACAGTGAAAATGGTGAGGTAAATATCACAATAAAAGAATATTTCCATTGAATAGACTAGCTTTGCTTTGTAAAGACAAGTTTCTCTGTTACCATGAAATATGTGTGTTGCGATGTTTAATAAACTGAACAAACATTAATCTCTCTAGATCAGCATATTTGTACTGAGTTACCAGAGCCTTTGTACTTCATGACACAATAAATAGATGCAAGGGAGATGAATCATATGCCCATTTTTCCATAGGTCAATCATACCACCATCTCCCAAAACCGATAATCAGCCCCTTTATTGTTGTAGGATATGTATTTACCAGAGAAAATAGAATATCAATGGAATGATGTACGGTAGTATCAGAACCTTTGTCCTTTAATTATGAATCTTGAAATGGGAATCTCAAATTTCACACTTTCATGCTATTGATATTGCGTCATAATTTGTTCATTGTAGAATGCAGCACAGTATGGAAGCGGAGTATGACTTCCAAAGAAAATTAGCTAATCTTGTTACTAGTCGTTGCCGCAGTGAACCAGTAAGTAATTTCTCTCTCTTGCTTTCATATCCATCTGAAGGTTCAAAGGCTGTTGTACATTCTTTTGTGTAAGAAAGTAATGTATTTTAAAAGATTAGGTCATCTGAGGTACTCCATTGACTGTATATGCAGGGTTACTTTCAATGCTAATCGCATCAAGGACCTGATTTGGAATATTCCTGATAAGTTCTTTGGGAATTGCTGTGGTGTTATGATATTAACAGAAGGAATTTCATTATTTGGAATATTTGATGAGGATCAGGAGGTAACATTTTTACTATAAGTCTTATACACATCACTCCTCCTGCATCTAAGTGCAGCTAGTAACATGTACAACATTTGCAATAAAGTGTGAGGTTTTACTTTTATAGTTTCTGGTGATGGAAGGATGTCTGACGTTACTATGCAATACAAAACGTTGACCTTTACAATGCATTATACTACATCGTGGGTCTTTACCATGCATGTTCATGGTTATTGCTAATATATATATATATATATATATATATATATATATATATATATATATATATATATATATATATATATATATATATATATATATATCCTTCACAACGGCCCACTATTCTGACTCCTGGGCGCTCTAGGCGGTGCGGTTGCGGTTTCGGCAGAGCCAAGCCGATAATAAATCACACCACTTTTCCCAACGGGAGTTCCGCTCGCACTCACGAGTAAGGAGGCTTCAGATATGTTACAACTTTGGTTTATTTCAGCATGCCAGAAAACATCTCTACGCGTTTCAGTCTCTACAGAGACCTTGCTCACGAGATAAACAAACCAACAGGCACTGCATTTTTACCCTTTTTAAACATACCGAACCAATGATTACATCACTTCCTGCAGCCGACGGCTGAGCATTCTGGTTCATGTAGTCAACCCTACATCCCAATAAATAACCATCAATAAGTGATAAAACAATACGTGATAAGTGTGAATAAATAAAATAAACACTATAAATCTGTACATGTATCACAATTGAATTCACTCCTAGTTAGGGGATGTGAATTCTTATGTAACCAGCTGCGCTCTCTATGAATAAACAAAAAATTGGTTGAGTTCCCATTTTACTTAAGCTTGCAAATGCATCTCTAATTTTCATTTTCAGTCCCCATAAATCAAATTATAATGAATTATGTCAGGTTAATTCCATACTGTGTTTGTGCATCAGATCCCGCCCTCCAATGGGTAGATTTTCTAATTCACACTATTGACCTCTAGTGGGCGCTCAGCTTGTATCCTATGAGACCACTTCTCATTTCAATTGTAAATGACTTATCTAAGACTAGTTGCATTGCTTAACAATTCTCAATTTTTTATATCATAGCGATGATTCACCTAACATCACTTCTCCGCAGCATCTCTACTGTACATTACTTAATTCAATTGCTTCCACTAACAGAGAATATTGTGCACATATGTGAAATGTGTTGCTAAAATTAAGTGAAAAATTAATAAAAAGAAATAAAACACTATTGTTCATGTGTAGTAACCCTTATCAACAAGATTCTATATACTTAAAAAACCTGTGTGTTAAAATTTAAGGAGGCCAATATTAAATTGATATTCTGAACTTAAATGTATCAGAGGAGATTGTCAAGTTCAATTTACAAATGATAATGAAGCTCTTCGTCTTGATTCAATCCATTAGGAGTGAGGGTCCGAAAGTTCAAGATGTGTCGTGATTCTTTCTGCCTTAAAGTTCTTTCTCTGTCCCCCCCTCTCGGATGTATTCCTACTGATTCCACGGCATAGAATTTGAGATCTTTCCATTTGCCTCCATGTTCTTTTTCCATGTGTTTGGCAACTGCATTGCTCCTGTCCATGTTAATTGTGGCACGAACATGCTCCAAAATACGTTTTTTTAATTCGCATATCGTGCTGCCCACGTATTTTAAAGAACATGGGCATTCAATTATGTATATTACGAATTGGCTTTTACAGTTGATCAGTTGTTGGATTTTCCAAACACGTTTGTTAGCCATCATTACTTCCTTGGTGTTTTTGGCAATTGCACAGACTTTACAATTGGTGCACTTAAAAAAGGCTTGTGGTTTTAGCCACGTCTCTTGTTTCCTTTTCTTTTGAAAGTGACTGTGAACCAGTTGATCCCTAAGGTTTTTGCCCGTCTGAAAGTAATGTTAGGATGATCTCCCACTATCTTGGAAACAGATGGGTCCATATGTAAAATATGCCAGTTCTTTCGCATAATTTTCATTAGTTGTTGATTTTCCGTGGAATATGTTGTTATTAGACGTATTTTTTGTTCATCTTCATTATCCAGGGCTTGTCTTTCTTTTAACAGATCAGTTCTAGGTACTGTCAATGTTCGTTGTAGCGAGGTCTGAATGGCTTTTGAGTTATATTTACGTTTTTAAATCTTTCTGTTGCCAGTCGATGATTTCTTTGCCATTCTTCCTCCTGGGAACATATTCTTTTGATTCTGAGAAATTCCCCATAGGGGATGTTGTTGATTAGGCTACTTTGGTGGAAACTTTCCGCGTGTAGAACTGCATTCGTTGCTGTACTTTTGCGATGCAGGGTGGTATGTACTTCATTGTTTAGGATGTAAATTTCAGTATCCAAAAAAACAACCCGTTGATCACTGATGTCATATGTGAATTTCAAGTTGAATTCTGAGTTGTTCAATATTTCAAAGTATTCGGCGAATTCTTCATTAGTTCCATCCCAGATTATTAGCAGGTCATCGATGTATCTTAACCACGCTATCGTTTTGCTTACATGATGATCATTTTCATTTCTCCATGCCCAGATGTTCTCCCACCATCCCATGGTGAGGCAGGCATAACTGGGGCTAAAAGAAAAGCCCATCGCAGTACCTTTCACTTGACGATAGAACTCTTCTCCAAACATGAATGCGTTCTGTTCTAAGCACATCCGAATCATCTCTAACAACATTTTATTGTGATCTGCGAACTGGATGTTTCTTTCTTGTAAGAAGTGTTCACATGCTCTTAAACCAATGTAATTTTTAATGTTGGAATATAGTGATATCACATCCATCGTTATCAATTTATATGTTGTTAGCCAAGGCGTTTCCTGCAGGTGTCTCAGCAGGTCTCCTGTATCTTGCAAATATGACGTCAAGCCTTTGTCGTATGGTAACAGAAACACATCCAAAAAGTTGGCCATAGGCTCCAATAATGCTCCTTTCGCCGATATTATTGGCCTCCCTGGTGGTCTAGTGGGATGTTTGTGAATTTTAGGGAGGAAATATATCGTCGCCACTTTCGGATACTCGACACTCAGATATTTTACCTCATCCTCATCCAATAGAATTTTATTCATCCAGGAGCTTAGTTTCACAGCCAACTCCTGTTTCCACTTCATTGTCGGATTTTCTTTCAGTTTTTCATAATATTCTTTATTTCTCAGCTGCGAATATGCTTCCCGCATGTAGGCTTCTTTTTCCAGGATGATGACATTTCCTCCCTTATCTGCCATCTTTATTTCAATTGTATCATCCTTTTTCAAACTCTGTAATGAAATGCGTTCACTTCGGGAAAGATTGTCCATCTTTTTAGCATAATTCAAATGGTAAAGATCTTTTATTACACAATCATGAAACATATCAATTTTATTGCCCTGCACAAGCTGCGGATAAAATTTAGATTGAGCTTTTTTCGGCTGCATCCTGCTCTCAGTTGTGTGCAGTGTGTGCTTAGTTCTCTCGTTTCACACCCAGGGTCTTGATCTAATTCCATCAAAGTTACAAAGCTCTCTGCATCCTTTACCATGAGTTCCATATTCGGTGCCGTGACTTTTTTACTGTACTGTGCCATCTTTGGATTCTCTAAAAAGAGTTTGGCCAATTTCACTTTTCGAACGTATTTGTACAAATCTATCCTTATTTCCGCTAAATCGATGTTATTAGTTGGGCAGAAGTTTAGACCTCGTTTTAACAACTTCAATTCCGTTTCAGTCAGTGTTTTTTTTGAAAGATTAATCACTTCAAGGTCCTGTGTCTGATTTGTTGGAGGCCCATCTAACTCCATTTCTGCCTCATACTTCTCGTAGTTGTTCCCACTCTTTTTGAGTTTGAATTGGGATTTTGTGTTCCGCTTGCCTCGTCTTGTTGGTTTAATCGGGCATTTCCTCGCCCTCTGCCTCTTCCTCGACTGTTTCCCACTGGTGACCCCATGGTCTTTTCCCAATTTTTCTGTTGGAGTGCCAGTCTCATTTCGCCTAAAAAAGTGCACTGTGGTCGACCTTCACTTTGATCTCCTTCCCCTTCGCTGGCATCAGTGGATGTCAATGATGAGAGGCTGCCGGTATTGGTTACCAAATCCAATTTTTCTTGCTGTTTAAACCGATCATATTTCCTTGCGTACGTAAAGATACGGCCTTCTTGATAATCTTCTTTGTCCCGCTGGAATTTGGACTGTTTTCTCATTTGTACAGTTTCCTCATGTTTTTCTATGTGATTCTCAAGTTCCTCTTTGAACTTTGTAAGATCCGAATTCAGGTCTAAAGCTGCCAATTCTTTTTCCATTTCCTTCAATTGTGTTGTAGTTTTTTCCAAAGCTATTTCGATGTGTCTTACCAATATTTCCATCAGTCCCAGTGAGGATTTTAGAATAAATTCACCCCACTCATTAAGCAAATCATTACTTGTTTCCTGGTGACTAGGCATCAAACTAATGCGCAGCCCTCGTGGGACGCGTTTTACTTCTAGATATTTTTTCAAAGAAGCCACTTCCCACCACTTGTTAATTTCTTTTTTTGAATTCGGATCTTACAAAGTGAAATTGGCCAAACTCTTTTTAGAGAATCCAAAGATGGCACAGTACAGTAAAAAAGTCACGGCACCGAATATGGAACTCATGGTAAAGGATGCAGAGAGCTTTGTAACTTTGATGGAATTAGATCAAGACCCTGGGTGTGAAACGAGAGAACTAAGCACACACTGCACACAACTGGGAGCAGGATGCAGCCGAAAAAAAGCTCAATCTAAATTTTATCCGCAGCTTGTGCAGGGCAATAAAATTGATATGTTTCATGATTGTGTAATAAAAGATCTTTACCATTTGAATTATGCTAAAAAGATGGACAATCTTTCCCGAAGTGAACGCATTTCATTACAGAGTTTGAAAAAGGATGATACAATTGAAATAAAGATGGCAGATAAGGGAGGAAATGTCATCATCCTGGAAAAAGAAGCCTACATGCGGGAAGCATATTCGCAGCTGAGAAATAAAGAATATTATGAAAAACTGAAAGAAAATCCGACAATGAAGTGGAAACAGGAGTTGGCTGTGAAACTAAGCTCCTGGATGAATAAAAATCTATTGGATGAGGATGAGGTAAAATATCTGAGTGTCGAGTATCCGAAAGTGGCGACGATATATTTCCTGCCTAAAATTCACAAACTTCCCACTAGACCACCATGGAGGCCAATAATATCGGCGAAAGGAGCATTATTGGAGCCTATGGCCAACTTTTTGGATGTGTTTCTGTTACCATACGTCAAAGGCTTGACGTCATATTTGCAAGATACAGGAGACCTGCTGAGACACCTGCAGGAAACGCCTTGGCTAACAACATATAAATTGATAACGATGGATGTGATATCACTATATTCAAACATTAAAAATGACATTGGTTTAAGAGCATGTGAACACTTCTTACAAGAAAGAAACATCCAGTTCGCAGATCACAATAAAATGTTGTTAGAGATGATTCGGATGTGCTTAGAACAGAACGCATTCATGTTTGGAGAAGAGTTCTATCGTCAAGTGAAAGGTACTGCGATGGGCTTTTCTTTTAGCCCCAGTTATGCCTGTCTCACCATGGGATGGTGGGAGAACATCTGGGCATGGAGAAATGAAAATGATCATCATGTAAGCAAAACGATAGCGTGGTTAAGATACATCAATGACCTGCTAATAATCTGGGATGGAACTAATGAAGAATTCGCCGAATACTTTGAAATATTGAACAACTCAGAATTCAACTTGAAATTCACATATGACATCAGTGATCAACGGGTTGTTTTCTTGGATACTGAAATTTACATCCTAAACAATGAAGTACATACCACCCTGCATCGCAAAAGGACAGCAACGAATGCAGTTCTACACGCGGAAAGTTTCCACCAAAGTAGCCTAATCAACAACATCCCCTATGGGGAATTTCTCAGAATCAAAAGAATATGTTCCCAGGAGGAAGAATGGCAAAGAAATCATCGACTGGCAACAGAAAGATTTAAAAAACGTAAATATAACTCAAAAGCCATTCAGACCTCGATACAACGAACATTGACAGTACCTAGAACTGATCTGTTAAAAGAAAGACAAGCCCTGGATAATGAATATGAACAGAAAATACGTCTAATAACAACATATTCCACGAAAAATCAACAACTAATGAAAATTATGCGAAAGAACTGGCATATTTTACATATGGACCCATCTGTTTCCAAGATAGTGGGAGATCATCCTAACATTACTTTCAGACGGGCAAAAAACCTTAGGGATCAACTGGTTCACAGACACTTTCAAAAGAAAAGGAAACAAGAGACGTGGCTAAAACCACAAGGCTTTTTTAAGTGCACCAATTGTAAAGTCTGTGCAATTGCCAAAAACACCAAGGAAGTAATGATGGCTAACAAACGTGTTTGGAAAATCCAACAACTGATCAACTGTAAAAGCCAATTTGTAATATACATAATTGAATGCCCATGTTCTTTAAAATACGTGGGCAGCACGATATGCGAATTAAAAAAACGTATTTTGGAGCATGTACGTGCCACAATTAACACTGACAGGAGCAATGCAGTTGCCAAACACATGGAAAAAGAACATGGAGGCAAATGGAAAGATCTCAAATTCTATGCCGTGGAATCAGTAGGAATGCATCCGAGAGGGGGGGACAGAGAAAGAACTTTAAGGCAGAAAGAATCACGACACATCTTGAACTTTCGGACCCTCACTCCTAATGGATTGAATCAAGACGAAGAGCTTCATTATCATTTGTAAATTGAACTTGACAATCTCCTCTGATACATATAAGTCCAGAATATCAATTTAATATTGGCCTCCTTAAATTTTAACACACAGGTTTTTAAATATATAGAATCTTGTTGATAAGGGGTTACTACACATGAACAATAGTGTTTTATTTCTTTTTATTAATTTTTCACTTAATTTTAGCAACACATTTCACATATGTGCACAATATTCTCTGTTAGTGGAAGCAATTGAATTAAGTAATGTACAGTAGAGGTGCTGCGGAGAAGTGATGTTAGGTGAATCATCGCTATGATATAAAAAATTGAGAATTGTTAAGCAATGTAACTAGTCTTAGATAAGTCATTTACAATTGAAATGAGAAGTGGTCTCATAGGATACAAGCTGAGCGCCCACTAGAGGGCAATAGTGTAAATTAGAAAATCTACCCATTGGAGGGCGGGATCTGATGCACAAACACAGTATGGAATTAACCTGACATAATTCATTATAATTTGATTTATGGGGACTGAAAATGAAAATTAGAGATGCATTTGCAAGCTTAAGTAAAATGGGAACTCAACCAATTTTTGTTTATTCATAGAGAGCGCAGCGAGTACATAAGAATTCACATCCCTAACTAGGAGTGAATTCAATTGTGATACATGTACAGATTTATAGTGTTTATTTTATTTATTCACACTTATCACGTATTGTTTTATCACTTATTGATGGTTATTTATTGGGATGTAGGGTTGACTACATGAACCAGAATGCTCAGCCGTCGGCTGCAGGAAGTGATGTAATCATTGGTTCGGTATGTTTAAAAAGGGTAAAAAATGCAGTGCCTGTTGGTTTGTTTATCTCGTGAGCAAGGTCTCTGTAGAGACTGAAACGCGTAGAGATGTTTTCTGGCATGCTGAAATAAACCAAAGTTGTAACATATCTGAAGCCTCCTTACTCGTGAGTGCGAGCGGGACTCCCGTTGGGAAAAGTGGTGTGATATATATATATATATATATTAGCAATCAATTTTTTTAACATCAAATTTTTTTAACATATTGATTTTATCTCTTTTTTCATAATGTTATTTATATGGATTTTAGTGTGTTTTTTACCTGCAAATTGATTTGATGTCAAAATGATATTGTATGGTGAATAACTTAACCTGAAGTTATATGTCTTTTATGTCTATGAGCACTCCGCTCACGTGATTGTTTGTAATTTGCACTGTCACTTTAAATTTGGGTACTCAACAAGAGTACAATGTCATGTGAACAAGGCTCGGACGAGCCGAAACGTTATGACGGCATCAGAGGAGAAATAAATATTTGCACTTACTTTTGGTCCGTGTCCGTGGTTCGTGGTCGTTAGGAGGATTCCTGCATACCTGACGCGGAAAGAAGTTATATATATATATATATATATATATATATCACTGAAAAAAACCATAGGTTTCAGGCACGTTATAGTTAGAAATTAGCATTTAAAAAACCTTTGAAATTCACTGAAAAAAACATAGGTTTCAGGCACGTTATAGTTAGAAATTAGCATTTAAAAAACCTTAGAAATTCACTGAAAAAACCATAGGTTTCAGGGAAAGTTATAGTTAGTTGGACATTTCACTCGTACAAAACCAGAGAAATTCCCCCGTTATATTTAGTTCAGCTAACTATAACTCGCGCCCCCGCAATGCACTGCTGATGACGTCACATATTACATCACTCATGACATGGTCAGTGACATCACTAATGACATCACTGATGACATCTCAAATGACATCACTGATGACATCATCCAGTGACTGTGTGTTTCTGTAAAGTTTAAATATGTTTAATATATATAGGGAAAGGCGTATTGAAGAATGAGTGGGTGTATAAGTGTCTGAATGGATGATTTAGTAGGTGCGTGACTGACTCTATAAGTGAGTGAGTAAACGTATCTTACTGAATGCATGGGTTAGTGACTAAACTGTGTGAATGTCTGTATCCGTCTGTTGGTGTGTAAGCGGCTGCATGGGTTTGTGTATAGCTACATGAGTGTCTATATGGATTATTGATTGGTTGTCTGAGTATCTGTATGGGTGCCTGAGTGTTTGTGTGGGTGGGGTGTGTGGGACTCTGTGCATAGATGTGTGAGTGGGTGATTCACTGGGTGCATGGTTTCAAGAGTGCATCTGTGATGGACTGTATGGGTGGGTGAGTGTGTGTATGGGTGTGTTAGTGAGTGAATGTATATCTCAGTGGTACATGTGTGAGTAACTACATATGTGAAAGGCAGTATATATGTGTGTTGGAGTATATAAATGGCTATAAGTGAGAGTGTGTGATTGTGAGAGTGGCTGTATGGATGAGTGTATGCTTGTATCAGTGATTGTATAAGAACGTAAGAATGTGCTAGTATTTGTATGAGTAAGTGAGCTGGTGTGTGTATAACTGTATAGGTGAGTAAATGGCAGTGTGATTAATTATTTGCATGACTGACTAGGTGTGTGAGTACCTCTATGGATGAGTGGCGGTGTGTGAGTGTCTATATAGGTGTATAAGTGCATATGATAGTCCTGTACTGAGTGACCGTAAGTATGAGTAACTGTACGGGTGAGTGAGTGGATGTGTGTGTAGACCTAAGAATCAGTGAGTGGGTATGTAGTTATTGGTGTTGGAGTGTCTATGGTTTTGAGAATGGCAGTCTGTAATTTAGAGTGGGTGTATCAAAGGTTATATTACGGTGTGAGAAGATGCATCAAATTATCACATGGATGATGTCATCAGTGATGTCATCAGTGATGTCATCAGTGATGTCACTGGCCATGTCATGAGTGATGTAATATGTGACGTCATCAGCAGTGCATTGCGGGGGCGCGAATTATAGTTAGCTGAACTAACTATAATGGGGGAATTTCTCTGGTTTTGTACGAGTGAAATGTCCAACTAACTATAACTTTCCCTAAAACCTATGGTTTTTTCAGTGAATTTCTAAGGATTCTTTAAATGCTAATGTCTAACTATAACGTGCCTGAAACCTATGGTTTTTTCAGTGAATTTCAAAGGTTTTTTAAATGCTAATTTCTAACTATAACGTGCCTGAAACCTATGGTTTTTTCAGTGAATTTCAAAGGTTTTTAAATGCTAATTTCTAACTATAACGTGTCTGAAACCTATGGTTTTTTCAGTGAATTTCAAAGGTTTTTAAATGCTAATTTCTAACTATAACGTGCCTGAGACCTATGGTTTTTTCAGTGAATTTCAAAGGTTTTTAAATGCTAATTTCTAACTATAACGTGCCTGAGACCTATGGTTTTTTAAGTGAATTTCAAAGGTTTTTTAAATGCTAATTTCTAACTATAACGTGCCTGAGACCTATGGTTTTTAAGTGAATTTCAAAGGTTTTTAAATGCTAGTTTCTAACTATGCCTACAGAGGTAGGACATGTGAAGAAAGAAGAAAAACGCACCGAAAGAAGCAAAAGAAATGCAGAAAGAAGCAACAGAAGTCCACAAAGACGAACAAAAGTGCAGGAAGAAGCAAGACATGTGCAGAAAGAACCAACAGAGGAGCAGAAAGAGGCCTTGTTGCAAAATCATCCTGTGCCCACAACTTTTTCAGACGGGTACTGGTGGTAACTGACTCTGACTAACCAGGCCTAGAGCCAGTGCTATGCTAAAAGACACTTAGAATACAGTGAAAACACCTACATACACTAGGGAACACTATGCGTTGGGGTACCCCTGTGATTAGCATGACCTCCTCTGTAAGGCCTTAGTACATAATAGGGCAGGGGGATTAAAACTACCTCTAAGTCAGAGGTGCAGAAATATGCTATTTAATTAGTAGTCACGTTTGCAGAGTGGTGGAGAAAGGGTGCTGGGCGTCCAACCAACGCTCAGGAATTCCGCTGCGTAGGACTTACAGGAGGTACCAGGAGGGATTCTTGGCCCCCAAACTCCCTCAGGACTAAATTGGACTTCATCCCCCATCCCGTAGTTTGCCACGAGGCACATTTGCAGAGTGGTACAGAAAGGGGGCCATGGCCTCCGAAGACGTCTTAGGAATCCCACTGTGTGGGACTTACTGGAGGTAACAAGAGGGTAGTTGGCCCCCAAGGACATCCTTGGGGGCCAACTTCCCAAACTATTACCTCCAGTCAGTCCCCACAGCAGCACTGAGTAAGTACTCGTACCAGGCCACGCCCACTTTGCCCACCACTCTACAAACGCTCTCCCTGGCATGCTCTTGGATGGGGATTGAAGTCCCCTTCACTGCTGGTGGTCCTTTAGGGGCCAACTAGCCTACCTTTTACCTCCAGTAAGCCCCACGCAGTGGGATTGCTGAGAGGTAGACAAAGGCCATGCCCCCTTTCTCCACCACTCTGCAAACACGCCCCCTGGCGCGTTGTAAGTTGGGGGATTAAGCCCCCTTGAATCCTGAGGGTTCCTGGGGTCCAACTAGCCCACCAGGTACCTCCAGTAAGCGCCACAGAGCTGCGTTGCAGAGGTGTAAAAAGGGGCGCGGCCTGGACCACCCCCCACTCCTGAGGCCTCTATTGGCCCCGGGAACCCCATCCCCCGGGGCCGGCCTCTTTTTTTTTAAATTAATTAATTTTTTTTGGGGGGGAGGGGGGCTGCGTGGCCCCCCTCCCGGGCCACTTCTAGCCCCAGGGATCCCATCCCCCGGGGCAGGCCCTATCCATTGGGGACCATGGGGGGAGCCCCAATGCCCCCACGGTCCCGCCGGCTCCCCACGTCCTGCAGGAGCCGGCATTGCTTTTCCACATGGGGAGCTGCTGACATGGAGCTCCCCGTGTGGAAAAGCAATCTGCTTTGCATTTGGAAGCGACAGCAGGTTTCCTGCTCTCGCTTCCAAAATCCAAAGCAAGTTTGCTATGGCAGGGCGGGAGCCGCGAGGCTCCCGCCCTTCCATAGCAAACAGCAGTGTCCCGGGGGTGGCCACCCCGGGACACTGCAGGAGCCGGCCCTGGGGGGTGGCGGTCCCCAGGGCCATCACGGGCTCCAGGAGGGGGGCCACATGGCCCCCTCCCTTCAGTTTCAAAGCCCCGGGAGGTGGTGGTCCTCGGGGCTCGGGGGTCCATAAAGGACCCCCAAATTTACATACTTAGTGCCCCGGGGGGTGGCGGTCCCCGGGGCTGCGGGGGGCCGTGTGCCCCCGCAAATATTCAAGAAAATCCCCAGGGGGTGGCAGTCCCTGGGGCTTGGGGGGGCCTTGGAGGCCCCCCACACATGAAAAAAAACAAGCCCCGGGGGGTGGCAGTCCCCGGGGCTGCGTGGGGGTCGTGTGCCCCGCAAATATTTAAGGAAAGCCCCGGGGGGTGGCGGTCCCCGGGGCTGCGGGGCCCCCCTGGGCCCCCGCAATTACAATATAGCATGCCCCTGGGACTTGGCCCACCCGGGGGCTAAATATTAACGAAGCGCGGGAGGCCGCGCTTCATTTTTTTTATTTTCACGACAGGATTCGCGGATCCTGCGCAAATTTTGCTGATTTTTTTTAAAATGCTTTTTTTGGCCCTGGGGGTCCTTGTGGGACCCCCTGAGCAGGCCTAGGGGGTCAGGGTGTTTCTACCCTGCCCCCTTTTCTTGTTTTTTAACATTTTTTCTACTGTTTTCTTGTGACTCGGTTCTACCGAGTCACAAGATGGCTGCCAACACTTCCTGGTTTGGAGTGTTGACAGCCAATTAGAATAAAGCTCGTGGTCGGGAGGGTCCGCGGATCCACCGCACCTCTAGATATCGAAACTTTTATTTTTTGATTTTCTCAGCAACTACTGAACGAATTTACACCATTTAAAAAAAAGGGCTCTTTCTGAACCAAGGGCTACCTTTTTGCCAAATTTGGGTAATTCCGTTCAGCAGTTCGAGCTGTAGCCGTGTCTAAAGTTTCCTATGGGAAATTGATTTTCCGACCTCTTTTTTTTAAATTTCTCAGGAACTACTGAACGGATTTACACCATTTAACAAAAAGGGCTCTTTCTGAACCAAGGGCTACCTTTTTGCCAAATTTGGTGTAATTCCGTTCAGCAGTTTGAGCTGTAGCAGTGTCTCAAGTTTCCTATAGAAAATAACATGGAGAAAACATGTTTTGGGACCCCCTTTTTTCTCAGCCCCTGCTTGGTGAATCACCCCGAAACTTTCAAGACAGGAGCTGACCGGAGCACCCCACTAGTTTTGAAAATTTCGCGAAGATTCGTCATCCGGCGCCAAAGTTATTGGGAAAAGAAAAAACGCTTTTCCTATGGAAACTAGGTCCTAACTATAAGACCTATTTTCCTTAGGAAATTCACAACATTCTATTTCCAATAACTTTGGCGCCGGTTGATGAATCTTCGCGAAATTTTCAAAACTCGTGGGGCGCTCCGGTCCGCTCCTATCCTGAAAGTCTCGGGGTGATTCATCATGTGGGGGCCGAGAAAAAAGGGGGGTCCCAAAAAGTGTTTTCCCCATGCAATTTTCCATAGGAACTTTTAGTCGCAGCTACAGCCCGAACTGCTGAACGGAATTACACCAAATTTGGCAAAAAGGTAGCCCTTGGTTCAGAGTCGTGCCTTTTGGTTAAATGGTGTAAATCCGTTCAGTAGTTCCTGAGAAATTTGAAAAAGAAAACACATATATATCTGGGCGGAGCCTAACCACACATGTCATCGTGAGATCTGATTGGCTGTCAGCACTTCATCCTGGAATTGCTGGCAGCCATCTTGGGACCAATATAAATGATAGTACCCCATTGAAATGCATTGTAGTGAATCGAAGATTTTGAGGGTTACCAAAAGGAGAACTATAAAGGGTGATAACAGACTTTAGTTACATTAGAATTCATTTGTTGATGGTACCATACTAATTTCAGGAATTGTGGTGTGTTCTAAGGTGATTTTACCCTGTGAAAAACCTTCTGCTGGGATATCATGAATCATGTTTGAGAGAAAACTATTTTCACATGCTTGTCCCATACAGTTTTGGAAGGTGCTCCAGAAGCTAAAATGAGAGCATATTTTCTGTAAATTCACATTATCTTTCTCAGTCATGTGAGAATGAAGTCTGACATTCTCAGTAAAACATGTACATCCAACAAGGGCAGAGACTGTCAGTTGATTCCTTTGTGTTCTACTGCAGCTTCCCAGAGTGTTCTAAAGAACAACTAGAGTGCTAACAGCCTTACTTATGACAAAAGTATGGCACACCTGAAGCCATCTTGATTGGAATAAACTGGTAACACTTAAAACATTTAATTTAAAAAGGAACAAAATGATGGGGTTCATTTTGTCATAGAAATTATGGTTAGTGCTGTAGAAAGAAAAATTAGGACATGTTTCAAGTGTGATCTCAAATATCTTCCTGTTATATTTCAACAGGAGCAGCCTGTCAGTTGATGCCTTTGTGCTCTACTGCAGCTTCCCAGAGTGTTCTAAAGAACAACTAGAGCGCTAACAGTCTTACTTATGACAAAATTATGGCACACCTGAAGCCATCTTGATTGGAATAAACTGGTAACTCTTAAAACATTTAATTTAAAAAGGAACAAAATGAGGGGGTTCATTTTGTCATAGAAATTATGGTTAGTGCTGTAGAAAGAAAAATTAGGACATGTTTTAAGTGAGATCTCAAATATCTTCCTGTTATATTTCAACAGGAGCAGCCTGTCAGTTGATGCCTTTGTGTTCTACTGCAGCTTCCCAGAGTGTTCTAAAGAACAACTAGAGCGCTAACAGTCTTACTTATGACAAAAGTATGGCACACCTGAAGCCATCTTGATTGGAATAAACTGGTAACACTTAAAACATTTAATTTAAAAAGGAACAAAATGAGGGAATTAATTTTGCCATAGAAATTATGGTTAGTGCTGCAGAAAGAAAATGTAGGGCATGTTTTAAGTGAGATCTCAAATCCTCTTCTATTTCATTAGAAAATTCTGACATGCAGACTGAAACAATCACTTTCAATACCAGCAGTAGACTTCCAGTTAACTCCCTGGTGAGCAGTAGCTTTACTACAGTGATCTAATGAACAACTAGAGTGCTAACATTCTGAATTTATGGCAAATGTGTGACACATCTGTATGCCTTCTTGATGGAATCAAAGTAAAAAACTGAAAGCATTTCCTACTGAGGAGACTGCAGTAAATGACGAAATTAGGAAACATCATAACAAATAAGTCTCCCAAGATGGCCACCAGAAAAAAAAGAGCCCAAATGGAGCACAAATATCACCCAGATGTAGCCCACATATAGCCCAATGACAGAAGTGTGCAAAACACTTTTTATTTTTAGTTTTTCTGCAGTTTTATATAGTGCAAACTGGTCAGGTATTGGAGCGTTACATCTTACTTGGACCCCTTATTGCGTATTTTGCACGAAGTACATGAGATTGATCTTGCGAAACATTGAACTTTACGATTCTGTTAACCTGAAGTTGCTCTGAACCGGGCTTTGTAACACCTGTTTTTACCTACTGGTTTTAATTAATTCTCACTGTATTGTATTAGGAAAGAGGATTTACTCTTTTTATGTACACTTTTATGATCTATGTTTCTAAATCAGATCAAATAAAGTTTAATGAATTCTATGGCAGGACGGAGGCGAGGATTATGCATATCTTTCCTCACTATATTTGCATAGCAGTTCAAAGAAAACGTAACACAACAATCATTAAACAAAAGACTACACAACCCATGAACCATTAGGGGGTAGTCTCCAAGGCAACTATAGTCCAATCATATCACAGTCCATCGTATATAATATCGTGACGTCCCTTCCGCTTCCTCTTTCTTCACTGCTCGTCAGTTAAGTGCATTCCTTACATTCTTGGCTTAATCTGACATTGTTGCTGTTTGTATAGCGGTTTCTTGTGGACGTTATTAGCATTATTGCCTTGGTATTGTTTCATATTCCCTGCGCAGCAGGCTCTTGCCCGAGCGCGTTCTCCCCCTCGCAGTTTCTCCCACTGTGTGCTCTGCACGCGGTGAGATCCTGTCAGGCGCGTCTGGTCCGAGTGAGGCAGCTCCGTCGAGCGCTCCCACTGGTTTTTACGCGCGTTTGGGAATCCGGTCACTCCTTTAGTGTCCGCTTGATTCCCGACCAACCCTCGCCTAATTTTGACACTGCTACGCGGTGATTTCCCCACACGGCCACGTTAGTGACCAGCGCCACCTGGTGGTGGTAATTGCACCTCAGTCTATTCTTATAACAGCTTCGGGGAAAGCCCAGCTGTTGGAGCACCGGCGAGGGGGCTGTCTTAAGGATTTTAAGGGCATTTGTTCTGTGCTCACACCCTCTGCTATCATGTCTTCTCCAGAAATCCATTTTTACTCCTCCTACCAGGAAGTGGAGGAGGAATGGCCCCCCCAACTTCTCCCTCCAGCAGTGGACCAAGCCCTCTCTCTGGCTATTTCTAGGGCGCTGGCTGCTCTTAGGGATCAGGTTGATAAGCTGGCGAAAAGCATCCCTGGGGTGTTCAGTGACCCAGATCTGGTGGTGGCGGGTCCAAGTAGCTGCCAGATGGGGAATAAAAGGGCCGTTAAGCATAACGCGGGGCACTTGGAAGGATTTGATAAACTTACGGAGACCTTCCTCAAGAGTGCGCGAACGCTAAAACATGCACCCTGCCGGGAGGAGGAGGGGCCCGGAGAAAATTGCGACACTGTCACCACTATTGTAGACCCCGACGGCGGGTTTCCCTTAGAGGGAGAGGGTGTATCGGAGGACGATTTCTCCTCCGATGAGGATAAGGACTCGGGCGTCCCTGGCGTCCAGAGTCTCACTCCTCTCGGTCCCCGGTTGGGGACGGGGTCCACTCGGACATGTTCGAGCCTACCCAAATTTACCATCCTAGGTCGGCAGAGTGGACACCTGACGCCAAAGTGGCAGAGTATGTGGTGGGGAAAATCCATCAACCCCTTGAAAGGGAGGTCAGGAATAGGATGAGGGGAGAATGCCCCAGGCCCTCACTGAAGGGGAAGGTGGCACACACGCCTGAAATTGATGAGAAACTATGTACCTTTTTCTCCAAGTATATGAGGGATCCCAAGAAAGGAATTGATAGGTCTTGGACGTGGTAGGGCCCTTGACCCAAATTATTCAATTGGCGGAGCGTTCCAAAGAGTCAGGATCCCCTTTGTCCACGGATATTGTGGCTGGTTGGGCGCACTACCCTAAACCCTAAAACACTACCCCTTCCACTACCCAAACACCACTGCACTACCCTAAACCCTAAAACACTACCCCCAGCACGACACCCTACACTACCCAAACATAACTGCACTACCCTAAACCCTAAAACACTACCACCAGCATGACTCCCTACACTACCCAAACACCACTGCACTACCCTAAACCCTAAAACACTACCCCCAGCACGACTCCCTACACTACCCAAACACCACTGCACTACACTAAACCCTAAATATACCCCCAGCATGACCTCCCACACTACACAAACACCACTGCACTACTCTAAACCCTAAAACACTACCCCCAGCACGACCCCCTACACTACGCAAACACCACTGCACTACCCTAAACCCTAAAAAACTAACCCCAGCATGACCCCTTCACTACACAAACACCACTGCACTGCCCTAAACCCTAAAACACTACCCCAGCACTACCCCTACACTACCCAAACACCACTGCACTAACATAAACCCTAAAACACTACCCCCAGCACAACCCCCTACACTACACAAACACCACTGCACTACCCTAAACCCTAAAACACTACCCCCAGCACAACTCCCTACACTACCCAAACACCACTGCACTACCCTAAACCCTAAACCTACCCCCAGCACGACCCCCTACACTACCCAAACACCACTGCACTACCCTAAACCATAAAACACTACCCCCAGCATGACCACCTACACTACACAAACACCGCTGCACTACCCTAAACCCTAAAACACTACCACCAGCATGACCCCCTACACTACTCAAACACCACTGCACTACCCTAAACCCTAAAACACTACCCCAGCACGACCCCCTACACTACCCATACACCACTGCATTACCCTAAACCCTAAAACACTACCCCAGCACAACCCCCTACACTACCCAAACACCACTGCACTACCCTAAACCCTAAAACACTACCCCCAGCACGACCCCCTACACCACTGCACTACCCTAAACCCTAGAAAAGGAATCCCCACCCCATGCCCAATCCCCCTTACCTCTCACTCCTCATGGTTCCTCTCTCCTCGTGGTTCCTGCTTCACGTCATCTCTGAGGGGCGGTGCACGTCGTTGTGAGGAAACGGAACAGCCTCTGTTTCCTTACAACGACATGGATCGATCTACATGTTTTTAGAACGCATGGTCATTTACCATACATACCTTTACAACAAAATTTGTTGTAAAGGCATGCATGGTAAATAACCATGCATTCTAAAAAAATGCGTAGTAATGACTTCGTGATGTACAACGCATGCGTGGTAATGCATGCGTTGTAATGGTATCGCAAAGTAAAAAAGTCGTTGTAACGGCTGTTTACCGATCGAAGCTGGCCCCTGTTCTTCAGTGAGACATTTATTTGATTAATTAGGAGGAAGGAATGTGGTTTTTTTACCGAAAAGTGCATTCCCGGCTGATGTATTGTGAAAGTGTCCGCGTGGCCTGGTTTCACTTCAGGTGAGAGAGTGGAAGAGTCTGTTTGGATCTAAAGGAGTTCTGTTGTTGGACGGGGCCAGCGCGACATGTCATCAGAAAACATAGCTAATGGAAAGCGTCCTCCCTGAAGTGTGGAGCAGTGCCATGAGAGGTCAAATAGTGTGCGTCCCACCGCAGTATGACCGTACCGTGTGACCCATTTGCCGCCTCCAGGGTACGGGAGGCAGAAGCGGCATCGCAGGTCCTCATGAAGACCGTTGTAGCACTAATTCTACATTTTGGTACTAGGGCATTTTAACTTCGTTGTTCCTGCCAGATACAAAGAGAAGATCCTGTGTTATTCAGTGCCCTCGTTACCTTTTTTGTGGGTTGTGGTGCTTGTCACTTCGCTCCCCCGCCGGTGCACATGACTGGGCACCCCACCTCGTGTGCCATCTGCAGGGCCTCTGCCCTGGGATCACTGGTTTCGGTTTCTGGAGTGGCAACATAAACAGTTGCTCCCAAAGGACTAGCCTGAACACTTAGGTGAATATCCCCTGCACCAGCATTCCACGGAAATTCTTTCCTAGCTCTCCCACGTCAACGAGCACGGCTCCGCTCGCGACACCGTATGACGTCATGGGAGCCATAAGAGGACCTCGTCGGCGTGCTGATGTCAGTTCCACCCATTTTTTCCGTGCCACCGAGGCAAACAGGGGACCGAGACATTTTCACATGTATACATAGTATAATAAATATATATATATTCACTGAAAAAACCATAGGTTTCAGGCACGTTATAGTTAGAAATTAGCATTTAAAAACCTTAGAAATTCACTGAAAAAACCATAGGTTTCATGCACGTTATAGTTAGAAATTAGCATTTAAAAACCTTAGAAATTCACTGAAAAAACCATAGGTTTCAGGGGCGTTATAGTTAGTTGGACATTTCACTCATACAAAACCATAGAAATTCCCCCGTTATAGTTAGTTCAGCTAACTATAACTCGCGCGCCCGCAATGCGCTGCTGATGACGTCACATATTACATCACTCATGACATGGTCAGTGACATCACTCATGACATCACTGATGACATCTCAAATGACATCACTGATGACATCATCCAGTGAATGTGTGTTTTAGTGAAAATTAAATATGTTTTATATATGTATATCTCAAGGTCGATGGAAGAATAAATGGGTATATAAGTGTCTAAATGGATGATTTTTTTGGTAAAATTGATTGTATAACTGACTAAGTGTATCTTAGTGAATACATGGGTTAGTGAGTAATGTTTAAATATGAAAATATCTGTATCAGTCTCTCACTTTGTGTATAAGTGGCTGCATGGGTTGGTGAGTAGCTACATGAGTGTCTATATGGGTTATTAGTTGGTTTTTTGAGTATCAGTATGAGTGTCTGAGTGTCTGTATGGTTCGGTGGGGGTATTACGTAGTGCATAGATGCATGAATGAGTGACTCACTGTTTGTATGTGTTGAAGACAGCATGTGTGCAGGACTGTATAGGTGGATGAGTATGTGTATGGGTGTGTTAGTGAGTGAATGACTGTCTCAATAGTGTCTTTATGAGTAACTACATATGTTTTAAACTAGTATATGTGAGTATTGGTGTATATAAGTGAGTATATGTGAGAGTGAGAGATTGGAAGAGTTCCTGTACAAATAAGTAGGTGTTTCTATAAGTGATTGTTTAAGAGAGTAAGTATGTGTAAGTTTCTGTAGAAGCAAGTGTGGTAGTGTGTGTATAACTGTATATGCAAGTAAATGGATGTTTGATACTTTGTTTGCATGTGTGACTATGTGTGTGAGTAACTCTATGGATGAGTGGCGGTGTGTAACAGGATGTATAGGTGTATGAGTATATATGATGAGTGAGTACATGTATGAGTGACTGTATAAAGACTGTTGGTGAATGAGTGGATGTGTGTGTAGATCTTGGAATTACTGAATAGGTGTGTTGTAACTGGTATTGGTATGTCCATTGTTTTGAAAATGTTAGTTTGTATTTTTGAGTGTGTGTATCAAAGGTTATATTAGGGTGAGAGGAGGTCTGCCACTCTATCACAAGGATGATGTCATCAGTGATGTCATCAGTGATGTCATTTGAGATGTCATCAGTGATGTCATGAGTGATGTCACTGACCATGTCATGAGTGATGTAAATGTGACATCATCAGCAGTGCATTATGGGTGCGCTGAGTTATAGTTAGCTGAACTAACTATAACGGGGAATTTCTATGGTTTTGTATGAGTGAAATGTCCAACTAACTATAACGCCCCTGAAACCTATGGTTTTTTCAGTGAATTTCTAAGGTTTTTTAAATGCTAATTTCTAACTATAACGTGCCTGAAACCTATGGTTTTTTCAGTGAATATATATATATATATATACATATATATATGTATATATATATATATATATAAACGCTCCAACGCACCATTTACGGAGCACTCTCGGGCGGGTGCTTTTACCACAGGGGTGCACCCCTGTGGTGAAAGCATCCGCCCGAGAGTGCTCCGTAATTGGTGCATTGGAGCGTTTGTATCTTGACGGAGGCACCGCCGCTGCAGATTCAAAAAGCCTGCCATACGGAGAGGAATCAACAGGTCCGAGTAGGTCGGAAAAGACGCGGCGCTTGGCCAGTACGTATGGGGTAAGCGGCATGCATAATTATATTGTGCCATCAAAATCGTATAGCGCGGTAGGACGAGGGGAAAAATAAGCATGCATCTCACTGCATGCAGGCAGCATGTTCAGTGAATCGGCACGCCACGAAGCGGCAATGGATATCTTTAAAAAGAAAACAGGGATGGAACGAGTGGATGACACGAGCGATTTAAGAATCACTACTAATTTGAATATGCAATTCACCAAATTGGAGATGTTATATGAAAGAGAGATGCGTAAGTGGTGGGAGCCAACCTCCCTCCAAAACTACATGGATGTAGACCGAGTCCCAAGAGGTCTGCGCATCTATACGATACCGGCCTATGAAAACCCAGACCCACTCCTATTAGAGGAGTGGGCTGATCACACTGCAAAATCATGTAAAGGGATGCTCAATATCCTTGTCAAGTTCACCTGGAGTGATAGGGACAAGGCCCTTAAGGAAATACAGGAACTGGAAGAGGAAATCTCTAAAGATGAAGATAAATGCAAACAGGAAGAATTGAAGGAGTTAATGAAAAAAAGCTTGATAAAATATGAGCTCAAAATAAAACAAAGGAAACGAAAAATTTGAAAGGGATGAAAGGGACTACTCACAGGGGAGAGTGCTAACTTTTGCAAAAAAATTTGATGGACCAAGAAGAGAATTGTCCATGAAGAACAGAGCACCACCTAGGGTGAGAGTAGAAACTTCAGAATCTGATGTCACTGAAAATGAGCAATCAGGAGATGATGCAGCCAGCACTTCAGAGACCAGAAATAGGAAGACTTCTTTTCACGAGGAATTCCATTTGATCCGCCAGTCCTGGCTGAGGGGAGGCAAAAGCAAGCCACCAGAAGGCAACACCGGAAAACCAGAAGGGGGGGCTGGAGCAGGAAGTGGCAACATGTCCCCACGGGTGACACGAAGCAAGAGAGGGGCCAAATGGAGATAGAAACAGAAAACCTGACAATAGTCAATCTAACACCTAGAGTCCTAACATCGGATGAGGAATCGGTGTTAAACTTAGGTCTTACATTTGGCCCTGATAGTCAAATGGAATACACGCAAACAAGAATAGACCTTTTCAAATTTGTCCGTAAACTCAGATTACATAAGTATTTTAAATTGAAGCCAACCATCAAGGAATCCAGACTAATTAAGCAGAAGTTACATGTCACGGACATTTTAACTGGTGATGATCTTGTAGCGTTAGAAACTCTGGAAGAATTGCGTCTGGAACAAAAAGAAGAGGGACACATGATCCAAGACGTTGCTCAGAGAGCTATCAAAGTGGGCATCGAACAGGAAGGGGTTACAAGTCCATTTAAACCAACTTCACAGTTCGTTCCGCAAATGCCAATAGATGCTATTGACATCTTTTCGGAGGCAGTTATTAAAGATTTACTGCGGTTTAGAACAAAAATGTATCATCCAAGGCGAAGTGGCAATATATCAAGTAATCAAAAGGAAGCTTTAGAGAGATTATTAATGGACAAAACAATAATATGCAAGCCTTCCGACAAAGGCGGAAACATTGTTTTGCAGACGAAAGAGCAATACTATGGAGAAGCCTTGAAACAGCTTTGTGATGCCAGGTATTATGGTGTGCTGTTCCTTGCAGGTCACTGTCCCTGTGTTTGCAGGGAATCATAGAGGGGGGGTCTCAAATAGCGGCCAGTCTAACCAGTATACATTAGACATGTCATTCTGTGACAGCACAATGCAACCTAAAAGTACATAAGGCGCATCACAAAATAAATGTTGGTGAGCAATTTACGACTACTTTTTGTGACTATTCTTTTAGCACAAAAGGCCTCATGTGAGGGATAGAACAACTAAGCATTTTTGCCTCTGTGGTCAATGCAGTGCTTATTTTATTATGTGTGGCATACATGCTCCTTAAAAAAATGGTTTTAACATTCGCCTCTGGAATTGTTTTTTTTTCTTGAATCAGTTAAATGTTTTTTTTTTAACTATACTCTTCTTTAAATAGTTATTTTACATTTACCAATGTAAGGAGGGAGGAACGAGAACAGTGGATCCAGACAAGCCTGAGCATTATCCTACAAATAAGAATATTTTAAATGTACCTGAAACACTTTTCTTAAAATAAATAAAAACACAGGTGCGCTATTTTGGAAACAAGTGACTAATCAAGTCTGGTCAAGAATGAGCTAGATGTTTAGGGTCAGTAAATTTCAAAATCTGAACCTTTGAAAAATACAAAAGGGGCCAATTCACAAACTACACTTTGTAGTATGTGAAGCAGTACTAAAGAAGTTTCACTCACATACTAAAAATGCTATTCACAAGCCTACCGCCACAGATCTCTGGCTCTGCCTTTCCTAAGTTTGTCTACAGAGATCACCGCAGTGTGTGTGGAGATCTCTGCATGTGTAACTATATGTTTTAGTAGTAAATGTGGGGGGAACCTGAGGGAGTGGCTGGAAAATGGGGAACACTCACTCCTAAATGGGAGGAGGTTAGAGAGGGATAAGTAGGGGCTTAGGGAAGGGTATGAAGGGGTTTTGAGAGGAACAAGCAAATACAAATAAACACCCAAAAAGAGATATCCATTGATATTCTCAAATTGCATTTCTAAAGTTACTGCAGCCAAAAAGGTCCCAAAAGAGGTGTGAATGTATTCCAGCCCAGCCATTGAAGTAAGTCCAGCACCACATTTGTCCTCTCACTGGTACTGCAACTTAATCTCATAGAAAACTATGAAAGCAGGGACTTACAATAACATCCCATAAGAAATGATGTTGAAAAATCAAATTAGTTTGAATTTAAAGTTATATATACATATAACAGATGAAAGCAGAAATGCGGAACCACATCTTGTGGATGGTGAATTAAACACAGTGGTAATTTAATCTTTGAGTGCCAGTGTTTTCTTTTTCAAGAACTGGAAGGATTTTCCTTTTGGGGACACACACACATACACCCACACACACACACAAATATATACATTTAATATAAACTAAATATAGTGTTAAATGTTATATTGAATCAAAAATTATTTATTTTAAATTAAATGAAATATTTTAATTAATATTAAACTTTTTGATAACATAGAATTAAATAAAATGTTTAACTTTTTAATACAAAAATAAATAAAATTAATTAAAGAAATACGTTTTACATTAAAATATTTTTAATATTTTTTAAATAAATATTAAACTTTATTATTTTTCCTTACACTTTACCATGGGCAGATCTCCGTCCTCATGGTACAAACCTTCGCCTATGTGTGAAAAGTTACAAGTACTAAGTTTATACTCATAAATCCTTGTGTACAAGTCTCCTATAGAGAATGGTGACACAAATCTACACCAAGGACGAACTTTACACTCAGAAACAGTGAACAGCAAAATATATTAATTAATCCTAGGTGTAGCAGTAAATTAAGACATGACTAAATCTACATGTATAAATGTACTTTTATGAACTGGGCTCAAAAAGCATACATGCAAGGGTTCAGGGAAATGTGAATGGCCCACTCCATGCCTCAATTAATCTTAAGCCCATGGTAATGTTTTGCTATTTCGAAAACGTCCTTAACTTAAATGTGCAAAGTAATTACTGTGTACATTTCTCATGCCAATGCATGTGCTTCAAAAAACTTAACAGCATTTTAACAATAGCCACTGACATAATTCCTATGCAGGGAATTTGTGTATGGTTGATCTCTAGTGAAGCAAGCAATGGCAAAGGCAATGGGTCTAGGTCCAATGTGGTAACACATGCAGTCTAAACATATTGAACAACAGACAAGAAACATATGGTGGGCTTGGATTTGAATAGCCCCTTGCCTTTGATACAGTCTTTTTTTTGTTTCTAATTTAAACAAAGGTCAGATGGAGAAGGAGTCTTTATTATAATCTTTCTTTAGTTTCTATGGTAAAGAAAAAAGGGCAATAATTGAGGCTCCCTTACTACCCAACCTCCGTGTCTTCAGTGTATCCCACCTTCCATTTCTATGAAACAAAAATATCTTGACTCAGTGGCACATATGAGAAGGCACCTGGAGGGAAGGGTGGGCTATGAGAACAAGGAGTACACAAGGGAGGGAGTAGCTGGCAGTGGACGATAGAGCGCATTAGGAAGGAGGTGGGGTGGTAGAGAGATACAAGAGAATGGCAGACAGGGGAAGAAGGCTCCCAGAGGAGAACAATGGGATTAAATGGGAAAGGAAAGGTGGAAAAGAGGGGGAACAGAGAAAGTCACATTGGAGGAAGCCAGCATCAGCAGTGAGGGCTATAGTTGTAAAGTAGTCTCTCATACACCCAAACTACTATTAGCTTTATGTGAGGGACGAATATTCCACAGGGTTGAGCCAAGATGTGATGGACAGTATCAAGTAAATGGATGAAATATGCTTGTAAAAGAAAGCCAACTGTTGAAAGGGGCAGATCCAAAGCCCACATTATGTATCTGATAAACAATAAGTTTATTTTACAAATGTGTTGTGAAATCCCAGACTAAAAAGTTGGCTTTAATCCAGCACTCATAAAAGTCAATTTTTTTTCAAATGGGTAAATTATTATTCTTTTAGAACAACATACATTGCAAATGTGCCATTAGACCATTCTCGACCAGTCATGCCAAATTCCAGTGAAACCAGTGTATTAACTAAGTAGTAGCAAAACCGGTAACAATGTGTATCCCTGCTGTGAGGCTGATAGCACATCACTTCTCTTTGCTAAGGGTTCAGATTTTTGGTGTCTAGTTCATATTGTCGTCAAGCAACTGATTGTGGGTAGAGGGCATAGCGGGGCAGCTAACAGTCACATAGATGGCTCCAGTTCTACTTTATATTACTCTGGGACAGTACTCCTAGTTAGGATTCAATGCCTTGTGTATATTTAATTTACATCTAGTGTGAACTATGCCTGGGTGAATTTTAATTATGCCAGCGTAGCTTGTGGAATTTTGTGAATTTTACGTTAGGTATGTGACATTATGCCACTTGTCGTAATCGTGGTAAACATTTACTGTTAACATGCCATTCATAGTAAAAATTTACTGCAAATGCATGGGAACAACAGAATTCGATCAGCTGTTTTTCAGGTCCTTTTGGTTTTTGCCACTTTTTTGTGCGAAATGCATCCTTGTCTCAGAACTTTTAGCAAGTATTTTAGCACGTACTGATGGGAGGATGCATTTGCCCTGAATTGTAGCACAAAATGACAAATTTACATTTTGTGTAATTACTAATTATGCATAATTTTGTGTAGTTTCACTGACATTTTTAGTAATTACACAACGACAAATTACGCAGATTTCACACACCCCTACTGTGAACCCAAATCTGATTTGCCTTTAACTAAGATAAGCAAGTTGCATGTGTCTTGTAGTCTGTCGTAGCTTCACCGGCCCTGCAGTTTGAGCCAGAAGAGACATCTATATACCCTCCTCCCTCTTCTGCGCCATGGGTTTTCGCCTCGTCTGCTTTCGTCCTGTGTAATGCTGCACTTTCGGCTTCTGCCCATCTATCACTCATTGTGTTCAAACGATTGATGGTGCCGTAGGAGATTTCCAGGCAATCACTATTGCTCCTTTAGCTAAAAGAAGGGCCATTTTAATTGATCTGTTACTCACTTTATTCAGTTTGTTTTGGGACTAGCCCCAATAAACACCCTTCTTAGGTGTGTAAATCAATAATTTTTAGGCACAGCATGGCTTTAGTCCTGGACCCTCTCCAAGACCTTTGCATTGTTGGGCATTCCCATAACATGTTGTAAAATCCTGCCTTTTCCTTCTTGCACCTGGGGCATTGTATAAATCTTATTTATCTTTCAGGTCAAATATTTTCAGTGGGTGTATTTAAATTGCAGGTATTTGAAACTAGTATCATCTTATGTATACATTTTAGAACCTTTAACCATTCACCTTCCCAAATGAATGACCTTTGTCAATGTCCAATTCTGTTTTCATTTCCTCTAGTTAGGGCTTTATGGAGTTAATAAGTGCTCTATGCAACCATGTTATAAGTCGTTTATCATTCTCTTTCAGGCATAAGAACTGTAGTACCTTGTGTTTTTGTGGTTGTGTGTCTAGGTTAGCTCACAATACACAAAACGTCTGTCTAAGTCTCGGCCAAAAACTATCCAAGTAGGAGTCCTTTCTCCTCAGTGACTTCCTGGAAGGTTTTCATAACACCAGCAGTATAAAAGTCTCATTTGTTATCTATTCTAACCAAGATCCAGTCATTTGTTTCCTTAGGGAAGAAGTGGTCTACTTACCCAGGCAGTCCCACTAGGGGCACAGCAAGCGCATATGTTGGAATTCATTTTGACCTTCGTAGAATTCTATTTCAACATTTAAGAGCCACTCTTGTTAGACGTGTAGGCGCTCAGGGCCATTTTTGTCCAACAGTTGGATATTTAATTTACTCACATTTAACTAACCACTGAAGAAAAAAGTGATGGTGGTGTAGTTCCTGCACTACCTGCCCTCACCCTAAATGCCAATCAGTCCATAAAAATAATTGCCATTAGGAGGGTACCAAAACTACTAACTTCCCCATCCCCAGGTCTGGACTGGCCGTAGCGGGCATCAGGCATTTCCCCGGGGGGCTGGAAGGGTGGGGGGGGTGTTTTTTCAGTGGTGGGGTCTGGTTTTGTTACTGGGGTATTGGTTTGGAGCGGTGCTGTAATATAGGCCCCCAGTAACAAAAGCAGCAGTGCATACTTGACACCGCATGTCCACGTCAGACCCTACCCCCCCCCCATCCCAGCCAGGGCTGTTCTGACATCTCCAGGGCTGCTGTGGGTGCCCAGTCCGGCCCTGCCCCTCGCCCAGGAAATTGTACGTTCCCAAGTTGTAAGGTACTGTGCGTAGCTAGCCTCACTTCTATGAAAGTCCAATTGTCATATGTTTGGTAGCACTCCTAACATTAAATAAAGTTGTTAAGTTTCAAACATATCAAACAGAAAATTTGGAAATGAAAATATATTTGGTGAGGCAACACAAAACATTTAATGTAGCATGGGTTGCAAAATCCATCATTCCTTATTAAATTGTTTTTTGTCCGGTCTTATAGACCTCATTTGGCATAATCCATAAACCCAAGTAATAGGCCTCCGTAAATCATTGTCCATGTTGTTGATGACATCAATTAAACTATTCATATTCCTTATGTTGTTAATGACAGTGCATGTCCTTTAAATTTAATGGAAGTTGTTCTCTGCCCAAGTGGCTACTAACTGACAGCCAACATGTTTCACTCCCTTACACAATCTTTTTCAAGGCTTATAACCTCTATACATGAACATGGTGATGGTTATTAGTTAATGCTATGATTGCTACTAACATGTCACAATGTGTCATCCATTATGTTTGTGCTGCTAGACAATACAGTTCACAATCAGGAGGTCCCAGACCTCCCTCTATGACTGGGAGTTTCAACTTGGGGCTACTCTGTGTCTTTGAGCACCCCTTTTAAAGGCGACTAGAAGTATATCCAATTGTGCGAAGAAAGACCCTGGTAAAATTACTATTTTGGACAATGCTATACAACTTGGAATTGTTGGGGAGACTGCCAGGTTTCCATGCTCCTCTTTTGAGGGTGCTTTATCTTGCATACTTTGCTTTTCAGTAGCTCGGGATCATTATGATTTATTTGTGTCCTCAAATTTGAAAAAGTCTAGAGCTCTCATCAAGTGTAAGTTGCACATAAGTAGTTTATACTTCCACGTTCATTTCCTTGTTTGTATAGCCACATGTTACTCATGCATTAATTACTTATCTGCTATAGGTTCAAGTACTTTTGTGAGAATATTGACTTTTTGAAAATCAGACATTAAGCAGACCAAAACTTGACATCACTGCATATAGGAGCCATATGGGTTATCTTGGTAGGTGTGCTACTTCTACTATGCAATACACTTGAAGAACTATGCTCTCGGCCCTGGATATGAAAGAGACGCAAAGAGAGATCTACTTAAGAAAAGGGACTAGACTTAAGATGTACAGGGAAAGGAATGTTTTAGTTTTGCTTACATTAAATCAGCAATAATTTGTTGCTTTTGGATCACTATTTATCAATAGGTTAAGAATTAAAACCAATGTGATTGCCTACAGCTCAACTGCAATTCTTTCATTAGTGAAAAGGTTGACAGTAGACATCACCACGCCTGATGTTTCTAAGTGGCTGTTGCAATTGACTCAAATGTCCAGTTGTCAGTGCTTAGCTCGGTTTGGGCCTGCTTGCAGTGTACAGTGTTGTTCTCTCTTTTATTTACCTTTTGTTTCTTCCTATCAGATTATCAGTACTCTGCTGGTTGTTAGTGACAGGCCCACAAGCCTACGTGCATCCAGTGGCTTCCAGTAGCAGCACTACCATTATCTATCTTAACAGCTCGCTTCACTGCTATAAGCCCATTTACCCATCATGTTGTATTTTATTTATGCTGCTATACTTATTTCAATTCTTAAAAATAATTTTCACATTAAAATTGATTTTGATGTACAGACTAATACATATTTACATTCCCTATTGTGCAGTGAGCATTCTATTCTTCTTGACATAGCTGTATGACTCCTTTTAGGATTTTCCCTAAGAATAGCATATTGACTTGCCCAATGCTCTCATTTATTTAGAGTCTTTCCAAGATATAGGTGTTTAAAAGTGCATTGTCTGCTGCATCGTTAACCACTTCTTTGCACATTGGTTTCTCCTTATATATTAATTTTACATTACCGAATCCTGTGTAAACTTTGGCAAATTTTGGGGCATTGATGTTTAGGACTGCACCCTAGACATGTTAACATTTTTGACAATAATCCATTTGTGATAAAATATGCGATTCAATGGGATCAATGTTTGGGCCTAAACATGGGATTCCAGCAGCATGTATAGAAGCTTGAAGATCTAGATTCATATTTGGTACCTGAGGTCTAGAGATGCCAAGGTCGTGAATGCAAGTGTGCTCTTGTGGATTCAAATGAGCCCTCCACAAGTTATAGAAGAGGGTGCACCCAAACTGCTCTGCAATGTATTTACCCCATGTGACTTGTAGGTATTGTGCAGGTGTCTGTTAATCCCATCAGGCTCTTGCTCTTGCACCCACGTCGTTCATAGGAGTACCATTGCTCCACATCTCCACCTTTTATGGTTTGTAAACTTTGTTCTGAATGGATTGAGCTCATGTTTGAGCATATCTATCAGCATCATCTAATTGGATTTATCTTCAGCCCAAGACATGTAATTATTTATTGAATTCATCCCTCCTTGAATAAATATATGAACTAGCTAATCTTAAATATCTGACAAACAAAAGCATGCATTTGAAATGCATTTCAAGATTTTTTTTTTTAAACAGATTAAATGTAGTAAACATTAAATCAATCACTGCAACCATTACAAAGATATTGATTTAGAGCATGG
Source organism: Calotriton arnoldi (assembly GCA_963921515.1). NCBI lineage: Eukaryota > Metazoa > Chordata > Amphibia > Caudata > Salamandridae > Calotriton > Calotriton arnoldi. The sequence goes on along the minus strand of CAWUFW010005608.1, from coordinate 192,509 downwards.
GCCCTGCTACAATAGGGGTAGCAAATACAGTCATTTTCAAGGTTCAATGTGCCCCGGTGCCATTACACCTGCTGCACCAGTTTTAGCTACACCACTGAACATACTGGGCCTGATTCACAATGGTAAACTGAGACAAAAGTCTAACTTTTCGACTTTCGGTATTCACAAAGGGCATTTACGCGTAGTAAAGTTAGACTTTTGTCTCAGTTTAACTTAAGTTTTGGCCTTAAGTTTAACTGAGACTAGACATTTGGTCTCAGTTAAACTTAACACCAAAACTTAAGTTAAACTGAGACAAAAGTCTAAGGGGAATATTCACAAGGAGCTATCGCCGAATTAACGGCACTTTATCGCAGCCAAAGTCGTGATAAATATACCTCCCCATTCACAAGCTGGTGCAAACAGCCCACAGTGCCAGTTTACCCGTGATAGCAGCCGCAAAAAACATCGCCACAGAGGACCCGCGCAACTATCGCTAATGAGATGCAGAGTGGGTGTTCCCGTGCCAAAAGGCGCGACAACATCACACCTCAACATTCTCAACGACCAGCCACATCGGCGATAAAAACACAAAACAGGCGATAAGGCGCGTTAGCACCAGGAAATCTACACCTGCTCTGACCTGGTGTAAAGTCGGACGGCAGCCTGCAAACCAAAAGGGAGCACAGCCCAGGGCTACATCGGAAGGGCAACAGATGCCATGGAGCCACCCATCATGCGGCCCGGACACCCAAGAGGGCCACAACACCCACCGCCACCACCCCCAGGACCACCCCTCCCTGGCACCCCCCCGACCAAAGACATGCCACATTGGCCACACCTAAACATGTACAAAATATTCTGCTTGATGTTGCACAATCACAACTGGTGACATGCATGTGTCGTCACAGAAATGAGCAGCACACATTCACTTTCGAAGCAACAAATGAAACTTTATTAAAATGAACACCGAAATGAAATGAAGACACATGGCCGCTCCCCTCGGGACAATATGTAGGTCACAGCCTGTAAGACAAAAAACATGATGAGAAGGTGTGTCCTGCGCACATCAGAGGACAGAGAGAGAGCGAAGGAGAGAGAGAGGAAGAGAGGGAGAGAGAGAGAGAGAGAGAGAGAAGAGGAGAGAGAGAGGAAGAGAGGGAGAGAGAGAGAGAGAGAGAGAGAGAGAGAGGCAGAGAGGGAGAGAGAGAGAGAAGAGGAGAGAGAGAGGAAGAGAGGGAGAGAGAGAGAGAGTGCCGCCCCTGCGCACCCAGGCCACACTGCTCACCTGCAGCCACCGGTGTGTTTCCAACCACGTGCCGGTATGTATAGCAGGACACCAGTCACACATCTGAGTCAGAGCCGTCAGCTGAAACAGAGTCCAGATACATGACTGGCACAGTACACACACTTGCACAAGACAACATCGCCTGCCCACCCATGCACACCCAGGCAGAGGCACCCCAACCCCTCGCGCCGCCCATCGGAGCATGCCCGCCCATGCACACCCAGGCCTCAATGCTCACCTTCCGCCACCGGCGCGTAGACAGGAGGTCCCACCACGTGCCGCTGCAAGCCACAAGCCCGGGGCCCGCAGACATGGCACCCTCCACATCATGCAGCCACGCTCCGCAGGCCACCAGGTCTCACGTTTGGTGCTGGGTCTTGATTACTCCATGGCATAGGACATACCAGTGCACCCGGCACCATCGCAGGCTGCACACCCGCTCAGCCCAATGGGTGCCACCAACTCTGGGATCCCGGAAGCGACGCCACGTGGCGGTAGGCCCGCACTGCCCGCTGGCTCTGGCCTACACTGCGGTCCAGCAGGGCACACAAAACCTGAGCTGTCCGGACCGCCGGGACGGGGCATCATAGCAGAATGCACACCCGCTCAGCAGCTTAAGGTGCCACTGACTCAGTGCACCCAAAGTCACCGTCCCGTGGCGGGGTGCCTGTGCCGTCCGCATGGCCCTGTGTGCCACTAACCCTGTGCAACCCCAGTCTGTGCCACGTGGTGGTAGGCCCGTGCCGTCCACAAGGCCTCGTGTGCCACTAACCCTGTGCGTAAAAACTCATGGGCCCTTAATGATTGAGAACCGTGGAGCGTCCGTCATCCAGTCACCACCGGCAGAGGGGAATGTGACGTCGTCGGCCCCTTATGTTGGCGGAGTCACATGGCCTGTGACGCCTGTGCCGTATGGGTGTGGTGTGAGTGCAAACCTGCCCTCAGGGAGTGGCTGAGACATGCTGACAACTAGACCAGTGACCTGCACACCACCAGCGAGTACGCCTGCGACGGGTAGCAATGAGGGCCCCCCCTCGGAGCGTTAGCGGAGTGGTCTGGCCTGCCGTACGCCGGACCAGCGCAGGGCTTGCAACAATGACTCGTGGGCTCTGGGCATGGTTCAGTCCATGTCCGGACAAGGAAGTGAATGATGCGTGTGTCCCTGTTGTAGTGTTCACGGGACCCGGTACACAAAATGCAATGTAGCACCCTCTGACTGGCATCCCACAGGATGAACATCATTGACGCAAGGGAAGTCACTGTCCCTACATTCATCCACACATTCACACATGAATGATGAAAGACATGACACAGCAGTGCGTCACTGGCTGTTTATTGTACATCCAGTGCAGTTATGCAGCTGGAGTGGTACAGTGAAATGCCGAGCACACTACACAATATGGGCACGTGGAGGGCCAGCCAGAGTCCATCCGGGGATGACATGTACTCCGGAAGAGGAAGGGTACAGTCCGCAGTCTGGTTGCCGTGTCATTGGTGGTCAAACAGGATGTGGCAGTCCATGTCGCTGTCCAAGGTGAGTGCATCGGAGTGTATCGGGGGTCAGTGGAAGGTCATGAAGCCATGTGCAGGACCAAGCAGAAACAGGCCAGGTGGCGGAAATGTATGCTAGTGCATCCTTCTAAGAGCCAACCCATCCACGTCCTCGTCCTCGGATGTGTGCTCTGCCCCACCTGTGGGTGTTGCAGTACCGGCTGCGGCACTGTGTGCCACTGACACATCAGGGGCCTGAGTGGATACGCCTGCCACACTGGGAGGCACTGACACACCAGGGGGCGGAGATGTGGATGGTGTGGGGGCAGCCGCATTCATCAGCGACACGCCTTGTGGCAGCAATGCCATGATGAAGTACTGCAGGGCATGGTAGATCCCTGCTACATTTCAATGGTGTGCAGCGGTGGCTGCCATCCTTTCTGCCTCCATCCGCACCATGTCCTCCATGAGCCTCCGCATGTGTGCCAGCTCACGGCTGGCATCGCTGGAGCCACTCTGAGCAGACAGGTGTTCTTCTCTCCACGTCATGACTCCAGCGATGTCAGTCAGGGCTGGTTGGAGACCATGGGGCGGACGTCGACACCCATGGATGGCACCCAGTTTGGTAGCCATGAGGTCGAACCCCACCCCCACCTGCTCAGCCGTCTCCCTCTGGCCCTCCAGCACACGGCGTTGGAAGGCCATGTGTTGTTCCTGGGGGTCTTGGGAGAGTGCCAGGGCTGTGGGTGCCTCCTGCTGGGTGGTTTGGGTGGTGGGTGGGGTCTCATCGATGTGGCTGGGCTGCCCTGATCCTGGAGGTGAGTGGCGGATGAGGTCAATGATGTCTTGGATGGTTTGGGTGTCGATGCTGGTGTTGTCCTTCTCGTCATCAGTGAAGAGTGGCTGGGACTGCTCTGCAGGAGGTGTTGACGATGCCCCTGCGATGTGAAGGGGAGATGGTGTATTACAATGTGTCCACATGTATGAGGCCGCATGGTACAGGTTGACATTCAGACAGCATGGCATTGTACATTGTGACAGTCTGTGGTTCTGGGCGAGGACCCAGGGTCATTGTGGGTGTGCACTGTGCACTACTTGCTTGTGCATGTGTGCCATTGTGGCCATCTCCACCTTTCCCCCCAGTACCTGGTGGTCACTCACCCTGTTGCGGTTGTGTTGTGTCCTGTCGAGCAGTGTCCGGTCCCCCGACTCCAGCCACAGTCTCCACACTGATGACTGTCGACACCAGCTCCTCCATGTCATCCAGCTCCAGCTGTGGCGCTGGGCCCCCACCTCCGGTTTGCGTTGCTGCCTTCTGGTTGGCGGTGAGTTTCTCCTTGGTCTTCCGCTTGATGTCATTCCATCGCCTCTTGACCTCGTCCATTGTCCGCTTGTGCTCTCCGACGGCATTCACCTTGTCGACGATGTCCCGCCATATTCCAGTTTTGGTGCCCAATGACACGTTGGAGGTGACGAAGAGTTGTTGATGGTGTTCCATCACCTCCGTGACTATGATCCTGTTTGCCTGCGGACTGAACTTGGTCTTCCTCGTCTTCTTGTCCTTGCCCTTCCCTGTCCCCGAGGTCCCAGGCTGGTCGTCCGGGGTGCTTGTGGGGTTGCGCTCGTCCTCTGCGCCTGCTCCGGCTGCCTCCATGGTGCTTGGGTGTTGGTCAGTTTGTGTGTGGGTGTTTTTTCTACTTTTATGGTGATTTTTGACGCCTGCCAGGTGTGTGTTGCAGGCCTGGCGCTGCTTGTCGCTGATTTCCTCATCGCGCTTTGGCCCATCGCGTGTTTTTAGGTGTTGTGGTTTGTGTTTTTATCTCCATCGTGGCGGTTGTATCGCGGACATTGTCCGCGGTTTCGGCAGACTATCGCTTGCTACCGCCTTGTTGTGAATTCCACGTTGACACAGGGTTATTTTCCCGCGATAGGCTGCGATATTGAAAGTTGCGTTACACTACTCTTGCGGTAGTTATCGCACGTTCTTGTGAATATACCCCTAAGTTTACTACTCGTAATGTCCTTTGTGAATACAGAAAAGTCGTAAGTTAGACTTTCATCTCAGTTTACCTTTGTGAATCAGGCCCACTGGGTTTTGTAAGGTACCATGTCTCTTCCATGTCCCTCAAGATGGGGGAATAGCCTGAATCCCATTGTGGCAGCTGCTGTGCAGCTGTCTCTGACGGCCATGTTCTGCTATGGTAACATACCCCATGCATTTGCAGTTTCACAAGGAAGAAACTCAGTAGGAAACCATGAAACACACTCTTTTGAATGCTGCATGATTCAACACAGGCAGATTTATAGATGGAAGTTTGAGGCCACTTCTTTATTTTAAAATTACATAGGAAGATCTGTCACTTTAGGGGTTTGTCACTTAAAAATAAAAACAAAGTTTGACAAGAGGGCCAAAACACCATAGTATCCACAGTTTTTCCTAGGTAATTTTCAGCAGGTCAAACCTCCCAATATTTACTGGGCAAACATGTCTGAAAGACATGGAGACTTGCAGATTTTTGTGTAGTAAACGCCAAAATCTGTATGTTTTGCCACATGTTGCAGGCAAAATTCAGAATAGGTGATAATTATTGCACCTGATAAATTCCGAACATTTCTGTTACTGATTTTGTTGGGTACGATAATTATCACATAAGAGACTGGGCCACTCGTATTTCAGATCTTAGGGCCTTTAGTGATTAGTGGGTGGGTTTCTCATCATAATTGTGATGGATATCTTGTCAACCTTATACAAGTGCCATAGGATATAATTCACTTGTATTAAGGATGATGGGATATCAGCCATATTTGTATCAGAGAAACCCGTCCACCAATCTCTAAATCAGGTCCTTAGTCTCTAGTTTCCTTTTCCATTTAATTGAAGTGGTTCAAATTTTGATTCATTTAACATGTCTTCAAAAATGTTAGACTTTTTTAAATTGATCTGACTTCTTTTGCACTTTATTATAATATAAACGTTTCTACTGAAGAGTTTGTATAGATTGCCAATTTTTTTTGCTAACCCTGTTACAGACTGCCCTCCTCTACACATACATACGTAGGACCTTCAGTCATAGAACCCCAAACCATGAAAGTCCCACCATTTGCCCCAAATCTTCCCTTGCTTCTGTGGACATCCCCAGGCCAAGTAAATGGGCCTCTCCCATTGGGCGCATGAATCCATCCCCGCCCTCCAGGGAGCCAGTGAAGGAGGGGTCTTGGAATTCCGCCTTCGGGCAAAGTCCCTCTTAGCAACTATTGTGGCCACACAGACAAAAGCACTCTCCAGTCTCAGTCCCCACAATTCCTCCAGCAGACCCAGGAGGACAACTCTCAGGGAGAGATCCAAGGGCCAGTCAAGGACTGACGAGAGTTCGCGCTCCATCCCCTGCCAGTATGGAGCCAATGCCGGGCAGGACCAAATCACATGAAAGAAGTCTCTGTCGGCTGCCAAGCAGCAAAAGCATTTGGCCTGCAAAAGTCTATCTGCCTACTGAAGCTTTTAGGTATTCATATAGGTTAGATGGAGATAATTGAGTTGGACCAGCCTGAGGCACGTGAAGATGGCCAGTTCCCGTGGAGCCATCCTGGCTGCCGTCCAGTTAGTGTCATCCTGGTCTCCGACCCACGCCTCCCACCTCTGTCTCAGCCTCGCAAACTGGTTAGGGGAGTTAATGATGAGGGAACAGTAAACCTGTGATATTGCACCTTGAGTGAGCCTGCAAGTCAACCACTTAGTCTCCAGAGGACTAAAGCCTGGGACTGCTGTATCCAAGGGGAGATGAGCCGTGAGGGTGTGTCGTTGTTGTAGATACTTGTGAAATTCAGTATTAGAAAGTTGATATTGCTCCTGTAAAGCTTGGAATGTCTGCATATCCTGTCCCATTCCGCAAACCCACCCAGGCCTGCAGTGTGATGTAGCTATGTGCCCAGCCAGAGAGTGGCCATGCGGGTCAGTCTACGGTCCTAGCCCATGAGGGAGACCACCACCCTCCAGCTCAAGGATTAAAGGCCGGATACACCAAGCTAGTTTTCCCAGTCAAAGATTTTGCCTTCTAAAATAGTCTCTGAAATGGAAGTCAATATCCTCCAGTGGGGCAAATTTGAAGGCTGTATCCACCAAAGTCCATTCAAAGTTGGATATCCATTGGACAAGGTTTTGTTGATGCCTTTGGTTTTGGCAGGAAAAGCATTGATTGGGAAAAATCAGATTTCATGATGATGTCCTCTTGTCAGTCGGATACATTATGCACCTTCACCTCGTCTAGGGGAGCACAAATCATTGGCTGCATTTACCATGATGCAAAGGAGCAAACCTTTCTGGGATGTGATGTAGTGTCCACCCTTTTCCCTGCCCAAACTGATTTTCATGACTTCCTCTACCATTTATCACACGTTCCTAATGCTACTTTTTGTAAAAAATTATATTCCAGCCCATTCATTACACTTCATCCGGCCCGAGCCGGAGAGTACGACCCGAGCCAGAAAATACAGCCCTGGAGCGGAGAGTACGGCCCGGGTGCGGAGATTCCAGCCTGACTGCGGACATAAAGATATGACTCGTAAATGACCTCTGTGAATACTAAAAGTCGTAAAGTTAGAATTTGTCTCAGATTGCCTTTGTGAATCAGGCCCTAAGTTTGTAAGTGCTGGGTAAAGAGTAACCCTGGGCAAAGCACTACGCTACGCTCGCGTAGTTTGCGAAGTTTGCGCTACTTCGCACTACGCGAATTGCACATAGCACAGTGCAAACACGCGTAGAGTAGCGTAGTGCAGCGGTCATTTTTTGCTTGCTAGCGGTCCTCAACGTCAAGTTGGCGACCGCGAGCAAGCAAAATGACATCCCGGCGAGACTTTTTCCTCGTTCGCGATCAGCAACATCAAGTTGCCGATCGCGAGCGTGGAAAATAAACCTCCCGGCGAGATTCTCAACGCGGGGAGGTCAGGTTTCTCATTGCGAGTGGTCGCGTATGCTCGCGACCGCTCGCGATGAGAAACTACCAGTCTGCGTTGAGAAAGCTGCAGCTCGAGTAAAAATCTACTCGAGCGGCAGTAAAAGACAGCTTGCACTGTGCAAGATGCCTTTTTCAATGATTGCACAGTGCGGACAAGCATCGGGCACTGTGCAATCATCGCGAACAGCGCACTACGCAGTTCGCGTAGTGCTACGCGTAGCTCGCGTAGTGCGAAGTTCACTTCGCGTAGCTTCGCGTAGCGCTACTTCGCGAACTACGCCCAGGGTTAGTAAAGAGGATCAATTTCGCTAGTAAAGAGAATTCTTATGGTCGAAAGAGTGGTATTTGCAGCATGGACTACTGACTCCAGGTCTTGTCCTAATGAACTCTAGTGAAAATGTCTGGGAGCGTTCATAACTGCATAATTCATAATTCATAATAACTGCGGGCCATATTTTCAAGAACGGCGCAAACATTATCGCTGCTTTAGCGGCAGGAAACTGCCTTGACACCAGAACCTGGGCTTCTATAGGAATTCTCTAGGGCATATTATCAAGCCCCTTATCGCCGCTTTAGCGGCAGTTTCCTGCCGCTAAAGCGGCGATAATGTTTGCGCCATTCTTGATAATATGGCCCCACATGCTTATGCTGCAATCAACTCTGAGGCTACATACCTAATCACTTGAAGTGTGCAAGTAAGAAATTGGAGTATTAGTTGAGGGGATAAGAACCAACCTCAAATAATGATTACAATGCTTGTCGGGTGAACCACAAAAATCACTAGACATACCTGTGCTTAACCCTCTGGTAGCTTGGCACAAAAGCAGATTAAGCAGCAGCAGTTGACACCTCTCGACCTACCTCCCGAAGTCTGTAATATAATTTTGGCAGCCAGGCATCCCTCCACCAAGATGCTATATGCCTGCCGTTGGAAGACATTTGTGGCATGGTGTGCAGAAAAATCAGTTGGTCCCCTTTATGGTCCCCTTTCTGAAGTCTTGCTCTTTATTATATCTCTTGCCCAGCAGGGCTCTGCTCTGGGTCCTTTTAAGGGATATCTCTCTGCTCTGTCTGCTTTCTTACGACTGCCTGACTAACCCTCTTTGTTTGAATCCCCTATTGTACATACGTTTTTGAAGGGTCTCATCCACCTCTTTCCCTCTTCACCATTCATTATGCCTCAATGGGACCTCAATTTAGTTCTCACTTTTTTGATGTGTGCTCCTTTCGAGCCTCTCCACACCTGTCCCCTCTGGCTTTGAACACTAAAAATAGCCTTCTTGGTGGCAATTACATCTGCTCGTAGAGTGAGTGAGATACAGGCCATATGACCTGCCTGATCTCTTAGTCTATCCTGACAAAGTGGTGCTTACACAAGGGTCTCCTTTCTGCTGAAAGTGGTCACCCCATTCCATGTAGGCCAATTGTTCACCCTTCCCACCTTCTACGCTCCTCCACATCCCTTTAATGAAGAGGAGCGACTCCATTGTCATGACCCAAAAAGAGCATTGTCGTTCTACCTTGACCGCACATGAGAGTTCTGGGTGGATGACCAAATCTTTGTGGGGTATGTTGGTGCGAAGAAAGGTCGGGCAGTGCAGAGGCGAACCATCTCTCACTGGGTCATGCTTTGCATCAAAATCAGCTGCGCATTGGCCAAGAAGCAACCTCCTGAAGGCTTTCGAGCTCATTCCACCAGAGCTAAAGCACATTAGCACATGGCGTTCCGGGCCTGGATATCCGTCAGGCAGCAACGTCAGCTTCTCTGCACACGTTCACCAAACATTACTGTCTGGACAGGCAAGTCCGTAGGGATGGGCACTTTGCCTGTTTGGTCCTGCAGGAATTTCTTTTGTGAAATTGGTACGCAGACCTACCACCGGAGATGGTATTGCTTGGGTATTCAAAGGTAAGGAATCTGTGGCTAGAAGTCTCTACCAGATGAAAAATGTACTTACCTTCAGTAATGCCTTATCTGGTAGAGACTATGTCTAGCTGCAGACTCCTTACCGGCCCACCCATCCTCCTCGCTCTGTGGATAGATTTCTAGTGTCAGGGCTGATCCCTTACAGGGCCTAGGTTATCCACACCAGTGTAAGTGTTCTTCATGGCTCCACGCTTCTGGCGTAGAAAGTGGTGAAAAAACACTGATGTCAGCTCACCGAGGAGGTGCCTATATAGGTGTCGTGGACATCACTCACGGCATGAAAGCTGCCGCTGACGCACACGGAGCCGATCAACGCCACCTACTGGCACACAGGGGTACTACTCACAAAAAATCTTTCAGATCCAGTCTGATGCCTGGGAAAATTCAAAGGTGAGGGATCTGCAGCTAAATGGTCTCTACTAGATAAGGCGTTACTGAAGGTAACTGGTTCATCATGTACTGAGGCTATGCTCAGAAGGGGTTGAAGACAACTGTGAGGATTTAGTACATGTGGTTATGTATACCGGATCTGGTGGCTTAGTGGACTAATGCGTCCACTATAGGGGCCTTTGTGTGACCTCATGGCCACAGGTTTTAATCCCAGTGGGTGCACTCAGCCTTACATCCTTTTGAGGTTGATAAGATTAGTACCATTGAGTTGGATAACAATAAACATTTGTTATTCAGCGCCAAGATGCCCTTGTGGGTGAACTTGCGAATGCACATGTTATGGTTTACCATCCTTGAGCAGGGATACGTTCGGGTTCTTGGGTGGGAATGATACCAAATCATCTGAAGTCTGTAATTGCTTTTGGGTGATAGCTTTTTGTGTTAACCACTGTAATTCTGAAGCAATTGTTTGGGAAGAGCTAGCTCTTTGCTTCCTTCCCCAATTGAAAATGAAGTTGGACGTTGTTAGACCTGACATCCTTGGATAGTAGTTCCCCAAACATTTTTGCCTTCACTCCTCCTGTTTTGCTGAAATTATTTTTGTTGACTTTAGATCTCTGTGCACTTTATCAAAGCTAACTAGTGCCAAAGTGCTTGTGTTCTCTCCATTAAACATGAGAAAATTGGCTTACACACAATTGGCACAATTAATTTACTTATAAGTCCCTAGTAAAGTAGTACTACAGGTACCCAGGGCCTGTAAATTAAATTAAAGTTGGCTGGCAGTACCCATTGTGCTATCCGCTTAAGTAGCCCTTTAAAACATGTCTCAGGGGTCTCATTGCAGTCTGAGTGTGCAGTTTTATACTGCTGTTTCAAACTAACAATAAAAACCTTTTTCCAATCCTAAAGCTTCTTTTTAAAACTATATAAGTCACCACTAGGGTAGGCCATAAGCAGCCCATAGGGCAGTGAGCGTTGTATTTAAAAATTTGGCCATGTACTTTTACGTTTTACATGTCGTAGTAGTGAAAAACTCTCAAATTCGTTTTCACTATTGCAAGACCTACCTCGCTCATGGGATAACATTTGATTACCTTATTACATTTAATAAATGATAACTTTTTTATGGGAGCAGGTAGGAATACCATGTTTGGTGTCTGAGGAATTGTAATTTAAAATCCTCTTTGATTGTAAAGTCGAATTTTAAACCACAATTCTGAAAATACCACTTTTAAAAACTTGGCATTTTCTTGTCCTAACTATTTGATGCCAGCAACCTGTTTCCTTGCTCACATGACTACTTGCAGCTGGCAGTTGAGTTGGTCTTTGTGTATTTCTCCCAGACAGCTACAAAATAGAGGTCTATGTGTCTGCAGGATGGGCAATTCTGACTTGATGAGATGGGTGGAGCTGTCACCTTTCACACTTGCACTTCAAAGATACTGCCTCAGCTCAAACACACTGGGATTTCACACTAGCCTATTCTGCCTGCAGACAGACTGGAACCAGGACAAGGAGGCAGGAAATTCCAGACACTTCTGTAGAGGAAAGACTCCAGACGTTTCTTAGACTTCAAATTGGGCACCAGGTATACAAAAGAGGACCCTCAGACCCACTCTTCAGCACTCTCCTGAACCAGTGCATACTGCAGAAGGACTGCCATGCTACCAGAGGGCTACCCTTCTGCTGAGGCCTGCCCTACTGTCTGAGAAGGAAGACTGGAACTGCACCCTTCATCCCAGGCTGACATGACTTCAAGGGTCAGCTACCTGACCTCCTGTTTTGAGCTATATGGACACACAAGCTCTAGAGGTCTCCCTGCCTGTGCCCAGCTGCCCTGCTGCACTGGACCTGCCTGAGCCCTGTGGGCCTCTTCTGGAGTGAGTTCCTGATCCCCAAGAGGTGCCGCTCAGGTTCTGGACCACTGATGTGGCATCGGTTAAGCGCCTCATTGAAGGAAAGGAGAAACCCTGAAGTTTTGGGCTCTTTGCAACTGCGAATGAGCTCTTTTGTACCAAGATCTTGCCGCCAACGCTGAGCGCAAAAGCGAAGCTCTGGTTAGCTCCTTGTGCTACAGCGACCGCCACCGACAACCAGCAACACCAAAATCTGCACTTCGAGCTACAGTATCAACTGCCCACCGTGACCACCAATGTAAAGCTCCGAACACAGATCATCTGCAATGCCTGACAGGATCTTCTCGCTGCAGTGATGGCCTTCCACTAATCCCGGCCTGCTCTTTGCGCTACAATGATGACCATCAGTGTAACTCTCCCTTCTCCTTGCGGCCTCCTTCACCATGAACTCGACTCTTGGTGGCTGGACTTTAGAAGGTAACTTTTTCAGTGGGACTAACCTAGTCCCTGTATTCAACCTGCACTCCATCGCAGTCAGCCTGAACTTTTGACTTTCATCCGGTCTCGTACCACCAGATTACTACGAGTGGGGCTTTGCGTTCTTAGGCGCTATACTTTCCTTAAATATTTGAAATTGCATATCTCCGGTTCTACTTATTGGATTTTTGTCATTTTGCCGTGAAATGTTTTTCTCAGTTGCTGTTAGATTATTCTTATGTTGTGTTTTCACTTTATTACTGTTGAGTCCTGCATAAATACTTTGCACATTGCCTCTAAATTCAGCCTGACTGATTTCGTTACTTTTGTGGTTCACCCTAAAAAGGATTGTGGCTGTTACTTGAGTAGAGTTCACCTCTGCTCAACCACCAACCCAATTTTTCATTTTTTGCCTGTGCTGTAGAGAGAAGGACGTTCTATCATTGCATTGCTTCTTGCAAAGGGAGGTTGATTGTACTAGGTGCTAGTCTAAAATGGAGTGTTCTGTTCTGTGAATATCTTTGAAGTTTTGCTTGGAACTGCAACTAGACCTAGTCCTTGACTGCCATGTGGAAATGATAGGGTGCTTTAAAGTTAGAGCAGCTTGCAATAGAGATCCAGTGAAGCACTTGGAGAACTCTGTGATGTATTACCATGGGTGAAGGAGTTGTTGTGCTGCTGGCTTTAGGTGTCTTAATTCCTTGAAGATATTTCTTTTGTCAAGGTATAAGGAAACTATACTTACTGATATATACTTAACTTCACAATACTTTGGTAGTTGAAATTCTAACGACAATATCTTGGTAGCACAATATTTAAAACTCAATATTCTGACATACAATTGCTCTAACAATTTAATTTTGAACATAAGATAATTTAATGTTAAGCCTTCTTATATTCTGTTGTCGTTATTGGATACTTTCAAATTTCTGCTTGCCAGGGTCACTAAATTTGCAAATATATTTGACTCAGAAATGCTGTAGTAAATATTTCTGATTGCTATCTATAGGGCAATGTTTTCACTATTGAAAGTATGTATTAGCGGCATGTTTATGTAAGCTATACACACATGTATATTCCCTCCGTTTTGTTTTGTTTCATCTCTATGCTGAAATCTATGACGTGGTTTCTGTTGGATCCGCAATGCTTGCTCCTAACCATTTGCTCAGTTGATCTGATGAATTTCCTGTCAAAGTCAGTTAAATTCTCCAAAAGGGCTGAAATATTGGAATTACTTTACCATCACCTTTGGCCTATGCAAAGCTGCTTAACTGAGCTTCTTCCATAAAAAATCGTGGATTTTTTTCAGCCAATGCAGTTGTCACTGAATGAATCTCTGTTTGTGGATAATCCATCACCTTAAATTGCACTGCTCTGAATAAAATCAGGCTTACAAAACCTTTGCTTTGCCACTTGAAATGTAAATTTCCCAAAATGTGATTGTTTATTTTCCACAGACATCTGTATTCCTCTGACAACCTTTATTTTATTTTCAGACCCCTGAAACACCATTTGCATTTCTTCCATTTTCATTTGTATAGCTGGCTGGAAAGCATTCTGAGTTTCAAACAGATGTACTGGACCATGTGTCCAAAGGAGACAAAATGCTTTCTCTCTGCAGGAACTGTGACCATGGTGTATGCTTGTTGTACTGTCAGTGATTAATTTGTAAAAAAAGTAATATAAGTGCAGGGGTCCCAAATGTTCCTTATTTGCCCTGCTGCTGGCAGTATTGCCAAATGCTAAGGCTACCTAGTCTTGATGACACCTCATGACTCTCTCTTCCACTACCCTATATTTCCTCTAAATTCCACTGTAACAGGTTCTTTTTCATCGCTGCTTTCTCCATTTGTCATTGTTTCAGTATATTTTTCTTCCTCTTCAGCCTCTCTTTTTTTGGATTACTCTTGCTTACTCTAAGTCAAAGTCTGATGGTGCAAAATATTATGCAGTCCCCAAAGTATGAGTGATCGGCCCGCCCCCACCTGCAACCAGATGCATAAATTAAGCACCGTGGGCTTCATTTATGAGCACATTTGCGCCCCCGGAACGTCACTTTTTTGACGTTCCGGTGGCGCAATGTGCCACACCCTATTTACAAGGCCACGTAAAGCCACTTTATGTGGCTTTTCATGGCCTTGTAAATATGTGCCCCTTTCACGCAGAACACTGTGTGAAAGGGGCGTTCCATGGGTGTTGCTGTGGGTGTTCCCACACAACACCCATGGAATCTGATACATCCCCAGATTTACAAGAAATCATAAGCTTAGGAATGCGTCAGAATCTAACGCTACCCCAGGGGTGGCGTTAGGGAGGCGCAACGAGGAGAAATGTTTGCATTTCTCCTCGTTTTTTTCTTTTTCTATGTGTGCTGCATTCAGGAAAACCTGGGAAGGTACATGTCACCAATTCCAACACTACTACCATGTAGGGTTCAGGTTGACCCAGAGCCCTCAAAACAGGCTGCCATGTCAGTCTATTGGGTATGGTCACACATAATGTTGGTGTTGTAGGCACAGGAGACTCAATGTAGGATCTAGGTTCCATCATTGTTTGACAGTAAGGTGTGTCACTGGTCCAAAATAAGAATTGCCAGGGGAGACAAGCACATGTACAAGTAAGGGGGCCTGAGTCAAACAATGTGTGCTAGACTGACGATAAACTACTCTTGCAGTGATGCAATGGGGTGAGCGTCCATGCTAGCAATATTTATAGTTTCACTGGGCCTTCCCCTCAGAGTTGCAATGCTGTGGCCACAGTCCACTAATATGGAGTCAACTGTGTTTGTAATTAACTCACATCAGTATCCACTACTTGGAAAACCATCACAACAACATGCCTTTACACATTCCTGCATCCCCCATCCCACACTATATAAGTTGAGGATGGTGCGGCCGCGCAGCGGACCCATGTAAGCCCTGCTCATTGCGTGCTATTGCTGAAAAGTCCTTATTTCAATAAAGTGGATCTTACAGACGGTCTTACTGTGACCTTTTAGTATTTTAGCCAAGCTTTTAACCTGTATAATCAGCGTTTTTAGAATTGGTAACTGCCATATTCTAAACTTGTTTGCATTGTTTTGCACTTACTCTCGCCTCCCACTGTCTCCTGCCCGGTTCCGCCACGGCTGACGTGCCGATTGTGCGGAGGGCGTTGCAGCACGGATTCCAACTTCTGCGGGCACACAGTTTATTACATTGAGCGGTCTAGTCTCCCCCATCCCACACTATATCAGTTGAGGATGGTGCGGCTGCGCAGCGGGCGCACCGAAGGCACGCCAAAGGCAAGCCCGTCTGCGCCCGTCCACGCCCGTCCGCGCCTGGACCGGGCCCAGGGCTAGAAACGCTGGCCCATTAACTATCAACCCAGTTAGGTACACAGGAAAGGAACTACATGAGTTCGCCCATGTCAAAGGCAGCTGCTGTACTCTTAATCTGAATAAAAATCAAGCACATGCTAAACAAAACTGTACCTGTGGTTTCGCGCTCCCACGGCAACAGATGGTCAAGCCGCTCCAAATGATCAGAAACAACCATGAGGTAAAGTTGTTAGAACCCCCAGACCAAATAAAAGCACGCTGTGGCCTCATTAGTATCAGATCCATTGCCAAACATAAGTATGAAGTAGCAGACATCATATCATCACATGAGTTAGATGTCTTGTTCCTCACGGAAACCTGGGCCGATGCTGCCTCAGACCCGGACTTTGTGACAGCAGCCCTGCAGGGTTTTCTATCATTTAGGGTAGACAGGCCAATTAAGAAGGGAGGGGGAGTGGCTGTAATATATAGGGAAAAGTTTGAAGCCACTTTCTCACCAGCTCCCACACCTTACTATGAAGCACTGCATTTCACTTTAGCAGCAAATGCTAAAAAAACCTTTAGGGGCATACTTCTCTACCGTCCCCCAGGCACCAGAAGTACGTTTACCAGTAACCTCGATGTTCTCATGGAGCCTATCCTCTCCACCGATGAGTTCACCATTCTGGGCGATTTTAATGTGTACCTAGAAGATAGGGGGGATAAAGACACTAGTTCTCTACTAGAGACCCTAGGGACACTAGGCCTATCTCAAGTGGTGCACAAGCCCACTCACGAGGCAGGACACACACTTGACGGCATTTTCACATCTGTATCAGGCCTAAAAATAAATGACGTTCACCCTCTCACGTGGTCAGACCACTCTTTAATCACTTTCGATTATACTATCCCTAAAGTCCAGAAAGGAGGAGTAGTTAAATCCCACTCATTAACATATAAAACCTGGAACAAGGCTGATAAAGCCACGCTTCGCCTCCAACTGGATAGGACACGACCACCTTTAAATGTGTCCCCAGACTTAGCAGTTAGCAAATATACGGATTGGCTTAATGAAGCAATTGGGGCCACGGTACCCACCGGAAAAATTTCAGGGAACCGCAACCTACCTTCAGCCCCTTGGTTTACTGAGGCCTTACGACAGGAAAAACAAAAATGTCGTAGACTTGAAAGACGCTGGAGAACAAAATATGATACACCAGACACAGGCATTTATAAAGCTGCACTAATTTGTTACAAAACTCTGCTGATCGCAGAAAAAAAGGCATGTTTTACGAGGCAGATTGAAAAAGTCAAGAACTCCTCCAAAGAACTGTTTGGGGTAGTAGAGAAGCTTTCCTCTCTACCAAAGAAAAAATGCACCAAGAACAACCACAGTTTTTGTGAGGTTATTGCAGACGCTTTTAGAAATAAAGTTAAAAATATCTATGATTCTTTTGAAACTATCCCCACTCCTGTTCCTATTGATATACTCCCATGCTCAGATCCCAGTGATAAGACTTTTCACAGCTTCTCGCTGGTTAATACGGAACTAGTGGAAAAACACATCAAAGAAACTAAATCTGGATCTCCTCTAGATCCTTGTCCTCCCGCTTTTTTGAAAGAGATAGCGAAGGAGGTGAGCCCTTTGCTTACAGAAATCTTTAACAATATGTTCATTTCTGGTACCTTTCCGACCATGTGGAAGGATGTGTCAATACTGCCTCTGATAAAAAAAAACAATCTAGACGACTCTGACCCCAATAACTATCGCCCTATATCCAGACTACCACTCACTGCAAAAATAGTGGAGAAAATTATGAACAAGCAGCTATCCCAGTTCATACAAGAAAATGACTTACTCGATCCCTCCCAATTTGGTTTTCGCCCTGAACACAGCACAGAAACAGCACTAATTAAGGCCACCGAAGAGATCAGGAAGGTGATGGATAAAAGGGGCGCTGCCGCCCTCATCCTCCTTGATCTTTTGGTGGCTTTCGATACTGTGGATCATAACCTACTGCTATTGCGGCTGGAAACGCTAGGGGTCAAAGGCCTGGCACTAGCCCTGCTATCCTCCTTTCTAAAGGATAGGAGACAAACAGTGACACTGGGCCAGTCTAAATCAACACCTTATGTCCTTCCTTGCGGAGTCCCACAGGGCTCGTCGCTTAGCCCAGCACTTTTTAACGTTTATGTTTCAGAACTTGCCCCGTTGATCCAAGACTTCGGCTTTAGTCTTACTTCATACACCGATGATACCCAGATGGTGGTGGTAGCGTATAAAGATCAAGCCTCCCTATCAATGCAGTTTCAAAACTGTATGGTGGAAATAAATAGATGGATGGGAAACCACTGTCTTAGGCTCACTTCCAGGAAAACCAAAGTGGTAATCTTTGGGAATCTGCAACCCAGATGGGATGACCTTTGGTGACCGGCGGATATGAGGGAACTGCCAAAACCAGTCCAGAAGGCAAAAAACCTGGGGGTGCTGATTGATAATAAACTCACCTTATCTCAGCAGACCAATGCCATCGTATCTACCTCCCATTTTCTGATCAAGAAATTGAAGAAGATTCTACCGTATATTCCTGATGACTCCAAAAGGACGGTAGTGACTACCCTTGTGCAGTCAAAGTTAGACTACTGCAACGGACTCTACCTAAATATGCAGAAGCAATATCTAAAAAAGCTTCAGATGATTCAAAACGCATCCGCAAGACTTCTACTAAATGTCCCTAAATATGAGTCTGTAACCAAGGAAATTCGAAGACTTCACTGGCTCCCGGTGGCGCAGCGTGTTAAGTTCAAGGCGCTATGTCTAGCTTACAAGGCCTTGAACAACACCGGACCAATGTTTCTCAAAAATCTTTTTTCCTGATATCGCCCAGCCAGACAACTACGCTCTTCAGGCGCCAAACTCACGAGGGTTCCAAGGATCCGAACCTTATGCTGGGGAGGCCGTAGTATCTCGTACGGCACAGCAAAATTATGGAATAAGCTACCATTTGCTATCAGAAATGCCGGCTCACTCACCTCTTTCAGAAAGGACCTAAAACCATGGCTTTTTTCAGAAATAGTTGCTTTCTTCTTGGGCTCACCACTGTCCTAGCGCCAAGACACCTCCGGGTACTCGTGCGCTCAATACATTTTATTAACAGAACATAACTGCAGTATATCAAGGTTGGAAGCTGTGTGGAGGTGTGCAGGGTATGAGTGAAATACAGAACCCCTGGCCACTTGAATGCACAATGTGCATGCAAGACAACACAAGGCAATGTGCCATTGTGTACTGTGTGAAAAGCATACTGCAGGTACATAACTAATTAATGTCCCAAGCCACATCATTTTCACAGGAGCGAAGGGCTGAGTACTGGTCACAGGGAATGCAGGCTCCCTGGGGCTTAGGTGCAATGTGCATAGTAGTTGTGTCAATACGGCCAAAGACATGGTGGCATATTGACAAGCCCAGTGTGCCGTCGGAACTCCACTTTTAATGACGTTGCGGCTGCGCACTGGGCTTACCCATATCTACAAGGCCATGTAAAGCTACCATGCGTGACTTTTCATGGCCTTGTAGATATGGAGTGAGGCAATGCAGCGCAAGTTGCTGCGTTGCCTCATACTACAATGGGGAGGCATGCCATGGGCCTCATTGTGAGTGTTCCCAGGTAATACCCATGGATTTTGACACATTCCCAGATTTACAACAAGTTGGAAACCTGTGATTGCATCAATAACTGATGCCTCCTCAGGGGTGGTGTAGGAGAGGGGCACCAAGGAGAAATAACATCATTTCTCCACAATTTTTTCTCTTCCTATGTGTGCTGCATTCAGCATCACCAAAAGAAAGAGGAAATTGCTACTATATCTTGTTTTTTGGCAGGAAGGTGCCGCTTTCTGCGCATAACAATCATCCCTATAATGCAAGCACCCTTGCCCCATGGTGCAAGCGTGCCTGCGTTGGTGCATGGCATACATTTGAGCCCCAGCGCTGTGGAAGAGGGCAGGAATGTGCAGTACATCATAGATAAGGGGCATTCATGCCCTTTGCTTTTGATGTAGGGCTGCGCAGCAGGAAGGCTTGCAATGCTACCCTATGCCATAAACTTTTAAATGAGGCCCTGAATGGCAATCTTTTGACTCGTGAGCAACTGACATAGATCACCATCAACATAAATCTTTTCCAATACAGAGGATAAAACACCAACTCCTGACCAGCTGTATGTCCTGGAAGTGGATTCTGTGAAGGATGACAGACCTCAATGAAGGCATCCTCCAGGAAATCCTGGACTCCATCCAAACACCATCTCCAGTCACGGGAAGGGCCAACAGCATTGCGGGGTCTCCAGATGATCTGCCTCGCATCCACCAAATACCACCTGCCAGCCCACCCCCAGCCCAGGACTCCAAGGACCTTCAAATAGTCTTCCAACGTCGTGTGGTAGGAGTCCAGCAGGATCTGGTAGATGAGGTGCGAGCAGGGATAGAGACCATGGCGAGTACCCTACAGGGATTCCATAGGTGCCTCAGTTCCAATAAGGACACCTTGGAGGCTGTAAGATGCACCTACCCTCTGTTCCATGGTGTGGACCAGTCCCTGGCTGACATTGCTGGTGTCATGAGGCAGAGGCATGAGCAAATGTCCTGCCAAAGTGGCACCAGCAAGGTTGCCAACCAGCTGGAGGCAATACGCAACATCCTGGAGTACATAGAGCAGAAGCAGGACTCCTAAATGGCAACAATGTATGCCTACCATTGCAATGTTGCTGCTGTGCTGGAAAACCAGCAGGTCCTTCTCAGTGCCTTGCTGCCTTACTTGTAAGTGCTGCTGGAAACCGGGGGTTCACATCTTCAGCCCCTAATGTGTGTGTGTCTCCATCGGCTCCAGGACCTTCAACACCACCCACATCGGAGGAGGAAGATGTGGACTGCAACTCTTTGTGAAGGAAATCTGCCCGGTAGCATAACTCTGTGCCACATTGCCAGTTTCTCCAATGCCCTGTGCTTATGCCCATGTCAGTGTACCTCTCAACAGTTACTGTCCTCCATTTTCTTGCCCCCCTGTTGATCTCATCCATGTGTTGACTGTCTATGTGGCTTTCTTTACTAATGGCAATTTGATCCTACTCCTCACTGGAACACTCCTCTCCTCAATATGTCTCATGACATGTATCCCCCATGGACTCTGTCAGACATCCAATGGCTCACTAACTATGTTGGTGTTGTAGTCCCAAGGACTGTCACTTGCTTCTTGCTTGATATGTAAGTAAAACTACTTTCCAGAATCAGCATGTTGTATTTCTGGTCATGATTGCAATAAGTAGGCCATGGTGGATGTGCAGACTCTTAGAACACTGCATAACATTTAAAGGGAATGTGTTTGTGCCACCCAGGGGTAAATATGCACAGTCCATGCTAAATAGTTCATGGGATCCCTATCTGCACCTGAACTACAAGTCATTACCCAAGGTCACATGCATGAAGTGCAACAATTGTCAATCAGTCAATGGACTGAAGGTTGTTTCAGCACAGGTGGGTGACACGTCTATGCATACTAGCTAGCAACCAACAGTGAGGCAGCTTCTAAATGGTGCTAGGGAAAGTGTGTAAGTGGCTGCCATCAGCGTGGCACCAAATACATCCTAGATTAGTCAAAATGGTTTGACTCTAACGTACATACAAAACATGTTGCATCTCATACACACACAGTGCTGCTTTAGACTGATACCTGTTTTGGGTTGTGTGTCCATTCACAGCAAGAGTGCCACTTACAGTGACCAATCAGGTTAGAAGTTCCCTTAAGTCACTCCATTGCTAACGTTAAATGCTCTACTCCTTAGGGGCTCCACCTAGTAACACATGTACACAGACACTGGCAGGAACTCGGACAGCATGTTCATAACCCAAACTAAGCAGATGTCACAACTGGCAAACAGGAAAAAAGTAAGCAGTTGTGAATGTTTAAAACAGATTTTATTTTACACACACTACCAATCCTGACATCTAAAAACTAAAACCTACACTAATTATACCTACCTAAACTAACCAATTCTAACTTTCCTACACTATCCTACCTCAAAACTAACCTAATCTACGTAAACGTAACTTAGCCTACACTACACATATAAAACAAGAGACAGGTTTTATCATCAACCCCCACCCCCTTATAACACATTTGCACATGAGACTTACATAAACTACTGCCATACACAAACTAGCTAAACAATAAAACCTACACAAATATATTTTTTTGTATTTCTTAAACAAAATAAAAAAATGGTCATATGATTTTTCTAACACATACTAAACATTAACCCCCCACTCACTTAACAATCTACCCACTCATAACCCCACCTAAAAACAGATAAATAGTAAAATATAAAAAACACTAAAACTACCCTGCCCTACCACTATGCTAACAACTATCCTAACCTATACTAGAAGTCTATACTATAAAAACTATGTAGAAGAACATGGGAGGGACAGAAAGTTGGAGGGAGGGCGTACATCTTGTACTCCATCTGGTCCACAGTCTTTTGTAATTTCTCCACCATCTTCACCAGGGTTGCCACCTGCAACTGTAGTCCTGTCAAGTTCAAGCCATTTTCTTGCTGGCCCTTCAGCAACTGTATTTTGATTTCTGTAGGCTGCTGTGAGGGTTTGGCAACTGTCTGTGGTGCCACACTGGTGAGGCTGTGGAGGGTCCTGAAACTAGGGCTCTGGAGGGTCCAGCAACTGGGGCTGTGGAGGGTCCAGCAACTGGGGCTGTGGAGGGTCCAGCAACAGGGGCTGTGGAGGGTCCAGCAACTGGAGATGTCGAGGGTCCAGCAACTTGGGATTTCGAAGGTCCAGCAACTGGGGATGTCGAGGGCCCAGCAAACGATCCTGGAACCCCACCATGGAAATGCTTCACTTGACGGCTGCTGCTTGCCCGAGGTGGCGACTTCCAGGTTCCAGCTGCATGATCTTGAGCATGTGTGTGCCCCATGCTCCTGAAGGCCTTTGCAACATGGCAGATGTGCCTGTACATCTCCTGGCAGCTCCAATAAGCCTTTACCTCCTCTGGGGTCATGGAGCTGTTGGAGAGGAAGGACGCATGAATCAGACCAAGCTTACTTGTCACAATTGACAACATTTACAGGCATCAATTACTATTAGCAGCATAATTGGCAAGACCTGCCAACAACAATTACATCAGTGTAATGTATAATGACCAACGACCATGAGCCCTAACATGACAATGGTAAATAACCCAGGTTTTGGCCTTGTAGTTACAGGAAATGGCAGTGTCTGGTCTCATTACCATGTACCCATGTGGATAGGAAGACATTATTAGATTTATTCTGTTATGTACACATGGAATAGTACACAGATCTGCAGTGGGAGGCAAGATGGCGGCTGCTACTATGGCCGAGTGAACTCCTGTAGCTGACCGTCTCCTTCATCCCCCTGAACCTCTTTTGACTTGAAGCAGATTGTGATATGGTTGTAGGGCTACGGACACTCAAGAGGAGAGTAAAAATTGCACAGTAAGATCTGCAAAAGGATAACCGATCTCCGATGCTGTGGAGCTTATTTACATACCGGCGTTTGGTCCTTCCCGGCTCCCGGATTCCGCTTGCGCGCCTGCTCTGGTCTCTGTCACAAGGAGCTCAGTGTGCTGTATTAGACAGCTGGCGTAGGGCTGTGGAAGCGGAGATGCCCCCGAAAGGCGCCCGAGGAGCTAAGCAGCGCGGTGGAGACGCCGCTGCAACAGCGTCCAAGCAGCTAGAAAACGCCCAAGAGAAACAAAGACAGGGAGCGGCTACACAAGATCCAGGAAGTAACCTGCAGCCTGGGAGTACTCGATCTTCAAAGAAAGTTACACCTGCCATTTTTCTTACTGGCATGAAAGGCAAGAATAACAGCTCAGATGAGACTG
Source organism: Calotriton arnoldi (assembly GCA_963921515.1). Classification (NCBI taxonomy): domain Eukaryota; kingdom Metazoa; phylum Chordata; class Amphibia; order Caudata; family Salamandridae; genus Calotriton; species Calotriton arnoldi. The sequence goes on along the minus strand of CAWUFW010005608.1, from coordinate 168,927 downwards.
GGACTATGACTGTGGTGAAAGAGCCAGCAGTAGATGTACATCAGGATGAGGTGAGCAGGGGGGGCACAGAGCTCCATGAATGCAATGTGCAGACAGTGAATGGACAAAGGCAAGGAGGGCAGGGGGATGCTGATGTTGTCCTTATTATCCATACCCCAGCGGTTCATGATGGGCCAAGGGGGGAGAGTACTGCTAATTCTATTTTGGAGGGGGCAGAGCATGGCACAAATGTGGCAGGAATGGACGGTGGCAATCTAGAGATGATTGAAAAAGCCCGTGATGAGCAGCATATGATCAAACAGGCAGAACAGAGCAAACCCCATGATTTACCCGAAATAGACTCGGGGGAACCTTTTTTTCACTTTCTGATCACTCCAATTCATTGGGGGATGAGTCTATACAGCTGTCTGATGGTCCTTCCAGCTCCCCTGGTGGGCGATGGGAGTGAGACCAGCAGTCTACATCAAGATGAGACCCCAGGGAACCGGACTAGGACATCTGGGTTAGACACAATACAGAAAAAAACAACAGTAAAACTCAGAGAGGAGGTGGAGTCTGTGCCCTTAACTAATGAGACTCAACCCGAATCACCAAAGGGGTTGCGATGAGATCAGCCTAATATACTAGGTGGCTCAGAAGAAATCTCTCTGGCTGCCATCTACGAGTCAATAATGTTACACAGAGAGGAAACCCGGGCTGAGAGTCAGAAAACACAGGGGGCGTACCGAAAACTGCAAAATTCACTTCGACGGGTGGCCAAGTCTTGTTCTGAGTTTGCTGAACGGATAATAGAAGCTGAGAATCGGATCTCCACTCTTGAGGATCAGATGATCGCTCAGAAGGTAGTAACAGAGGACTTAACAGCACAGCACAGTGACATGGCCTGGAAACTCGAAGACATGGAAAACAGACTCCGGCGAAATAATCTAAGAATTTTAGGAATCCCTGAAGGAAGAGAGGGGTCCGATCCACGGAAATTTGTGGTAGGGCTCTTCACAGGAGCCTTTCCGGAGCTGACACAGTGGTCATGGGATAGCGAGGTGCAACAAGCCCATCGGTTCCCCTTCCAGCAAAAGACTAACCATGAGACCAGTAAACCTACTCAACCTAGGGAAATTCTCATTGCTTTATCTAACTTTCTATCTAGACAGGCTCTATATGATCTGGCTAGGCCAGACAGGAAGAGAAGGGGGGATGGTGTTGTAATTTGGCAGCACTTAAGTTAAGCATTGGCTGAAGACAGCCTGTATTCAGAGGCTAAACTGTCTGCTTTGTGGAATCCATTTTGTATTTCTGGCAGCCATTTTGGTTGCCATGTGCTCACCATGTGCTCTGTCCTACCTTCCTGTTAACTGCTCTTGAAATCTGCCTAGAGACAAGTTATATTTAGTTCCTCTTGCTTTGCACATGCTCAGTTGAGCTTGAGCTTGCAGCTGTTCTGAGTTTATAAATGTCAGGATGTGTCTACTAGAAGTAGAAACTGTTAGCTCCACCCACTTGTCGACTGTGCATTTTCTGTATGACCTTATATGTACCTAAAACCAGCATTTGTGTTTGTACCGCCTTCATTTGAGCCCCTGTGTGGGTATAAAAGGACCAGGATCCTTCCATTCACTGTGCTACTTCATGCATTACTGAAGGGTGATGTGTGAATGTTAGCTCCACCTTATAAGGTTTAATAAACTCTGTTTTTCCTATTCCAGTTTCTGTGCCAACTTCTTCTTAAGGGTCTGAGGACTCTGTGCAGAGAAGGGAGAACTCCTAAGCACTGGTAGGCCTTGCTGAGGCTAACTGCCGGTCCTTGACTGAGATCTCTTCTGTTGATTTGCCGTGCAGTGACCATTTGGTCGATTTGAGAACTTGGCAGTTGGAACCTGGACACCATTTGATTGGTAAGAGCCGTTTTGCGGCACTTGCTGTTGGTTTGATGCCTTTGATTGGTAAGGTAGTTTTAGTAACACTTACTGTGGCTTTGTTTGTATGATTGGCCAATTTTGGAATTTGTTTTGTAATTATATATGCATTGCAATACATATAGGCAGGTAATGAGGAGATTTTTCTCTATTTGAAATTGTTTGAACAGCGCAACGTACGAGGAGTACCTTAAGCGCTACTTTGATTATAATACTGCATATTCTGCACTATTTTTGGCATGCCTGTTTCCAGTACACTTCGCAGAAAGTGTTGCTGTTTTGGAGGTACCAATAGGGATTTAGTAAGTACTCAGTTGACTCCCCTCAGAGGGGATACCTAAATAGGTTTAAGGTATAGTAAAAGATATTTCTTCCTTGGTGACTAAGTACCCCATGGACTTAAATATGTACATAAAACGGATCCGGATCTGCGCACTTAGTAACATTCATAAGTGGTGATATGCAGAGCGCTTTTGAGTGTTCTACCAGCCAAAACTGGCGAATTTGGTGTATTTTGGCTTCTTGAACATGGAACAGTCTTTTGGGCTACTTTTGAGAGCTCTTCTTGTAAATATGACTTACAATTAGTATTTACAAATAGTTTGGTTTTTGCGTACAGTTTGTAAGCTGTCTTAAAGTCCTAAGTGTTGATTTGTGGGTTAAATGTGTGTTTAAATGTCTATGTGGTTTGTGGTTTGACATTGGTGATACTTGTGTGAGTAAATAGCGATTGCGCTCTTTGTGTAAGAATGGTTAGCTTTAAGCGCGCTGTATTGTGTGTTCTGAGTGTATGACCCCCTTTTGTAAATGTCTGGAATGAGCTCAATGAGTTTGTTTATGTTTTTTTGCTGTCATCATTCTGTTATGCAAACTGTCATTTAGTTACTTATATATTAAATAAAAATCCAGAAATGAATTATATAACATATGCTAAACAGCTGCATGTTACTATTAAATTGACAGAGTAAGACACTATACATGTGTGCAAATTGCCACAATGCTAAAGATAAAATTAGAATTCGTATTCAATAGGATTAAAATAGGCCTCATACAGAGGAAGAAAAACGAAATTGTGTGTTTTGTAATCAATAGACTAAAATACAACATGTTACAGCATTTTCCTTAGATACATTGTATTAGACATTAAAAGGCATTCACATCATTTGAGTGAATATGGTCGTTGCTGAACTAAATACACATTATAGAAAGATAGATTTGACTGCATTGAAATGCCTCAGTTTTTAAATAGACTGTGACATGCTTTCTTTCAGCACCAGAGAAAAAAGCTTTCCAACAGCTGTGTTTAAACTGACTAACTGAAAAGAAACTGTTTGACACAGCAAATGGGGATTTAACTCTGTCAGGGTATTTCAAATAATAAAGGGGTTTTTTCCTGAGAAAGGCGTGAAAATTCGACGCCTGCTGACAAACAACAGCTGCATAAATAGCATATGGCTATTCCTGATCACGGCCACAGACAGGAATGCTGAGTCAGCAAAATTTTAAGTCAGTGTAAAACTGGTATAAAGTCCTGCCTTATTTTAAAAGTTTCAAAGCACCAGTTTCATTATTTTAGATAACAGAGAACAAAATTGAAAGTAGGGATTTCCTTTCTTAATGCCTTTTTTACATAAGTACATCTGTGGTTCTGATGTTAAATGATAACTGTCCTTTAAAAAGTGGCGCAGACTTTTCATGTTTCAAGTAAGGCTTCTGTGCTTAGGGTTATAAATGAATGCATTTAAATATGATAGGCAAGGAATGAAGCTTGCTTTTCAAATGTGGAATCATCAGAATGGTTGGTTTTATAAAAAAAAAAAAAAAAATTATATGAAAAAATATATATATTATTAAAAATAAATGCTTTAAATTCGTTTTTTAATCTTTATAAAGCCTAATCATCATACTGTGAATTCCTAGCATCAAAGTTGAATTTAAGCAGTGCTGTACCGAAAAGAAGGGAACTTAAATGTGAAATGTCACTTTACCCAGCCGTACGAAACTCATTTTTATAAGGGTATACCTTATACATTTCTGATTTCCCATTCCTGGGCTATCTAGAGAACACTCTGGGGGTTCCTATTATGCAAAAATATTGTAGGATATTCATTTTTAAGTGCCCCTACCACCAAAGTCGAAATTGAGCTAAATTCACTATTTTAACAGCAGTTCTACCACTCAGGGCAGGTTTCAAACTGATCTCAAGCTAGAGCTGGTACATATGCAAATATAGAACAAACAGCTGACCTCTGTATTACTAGACTGCACACCACATACTGTACACAAATGAAAATAAGTATACAGAAACCAGCAGACGTTATTATCCTACCTTTAAATTACTGGCAAACGGATCGGACAGGACTGCCTTTCAGCTGTGATTCTCCAGAGTTGCTTTGAATTACGAAAACCGCATGGCAAGCCTTGCACAAACAAAATGAACAGCTGCTGAACGGGTCAAAGGTCGGAGTTCTGCATTTAGCAACTTAGCAGGGTGAAGGGTAAGGTTTGCTTGGACACTTGAGATGACAGCGCAAAGAGAGGAAGAGAAGCTTTGCTTCCTATTTTTGGCAAACACACGTTTTGCGCAGTCATATGAAACAAAGGAAAAGCAGCCCTCAGTTGAGTATTTGATCTGCCATGTATATAAAAATAATGGTTTTAGTTTAAAGAATACTGTGTAGGGGCTAAGATAAGGAGGAAATGGATTTTAGTTTGCATTCATGCGCCCTCATGTTAATCTAGTACAATTGCTCAAGGAATTGATACATTGGTTGCTAACGCTTTCTACAGTACTCAATGTGCTTGTGTTAGGCTGAATCAGAGAATAGCCACTTTCTAAGATATCTCCTACAAGTTTGTTTGTGCCCAGTTGCTACAAATAGGGTTTGAAAGTATTGACAGAAGTGAAACCTGTTTCAGGTTTTCCTACTGTCAAAATGGGGGAAGGAGGCTAGCTCCTCTACAAATTAAGGGTAGGCAAAATTATGTTTTCTCTCTTCTTTTTCTCACTTTTTTTTTGAGTCTGTCTAAAGCTGTCTAGGAAATGGCCATGAGACAGTTATTGGCTATTCAGTAATACTGTTTTAAAAATTGTTAGCATTAATAAAATGATAAAATCTATGCTATGTTACTGCCCATCCTGTATGAAAGAATGAGTAATCTAGATTGCTGTTCCCTTATTTGATCTTTAAGGAGAACTGTATAGTGGGGGTTTCTGTTCAAAAATCTCAGGTGGCAATCCCATTATTGTTTATGTTATTCTCATGTTCTATACAGTTTTGTAAGGGCATTGCTAGTCTTTTATTAGCTAGTCTCTGTCAATAAGCTGACAGCCCTTATTAGAGCTGGAGATAGGGTTTTTTCCTTTTGAAAATGATGTTGCAAAGTCCAGATCGTGAAAAGTACAATGCAGGAAAGACGCTCATGTGATCCTTAGCAAACATTTTGAAGGAAAATATTGTTTTATAGGAGTTTGTTTATCATAACATGTTCTGCTGGAGAAAATGTACCCACTATGTTGAAGTTTAGTTCTTTTTGCAATAAGAATCCCTGTTAAATTAGCAGTTTTAGATTTTCCTGCTGCGCCTATAACATGAGAGCATGGTCCTAAGCATAACATGTAAGAGAAATTATTTTACAAGTGTCTGCAGTCCTGTATAAGTAATGTAAAATCTATGAGTAAAAGTGTAGAACATTTCCTTTTTCTTGAGGGTTCTTCAGATTAGTAATATAGGAATACACCAATGTAAGTATTTGGAGTATGTCTGTATTGTTTTTCTCTTTTCCTCAGAATTTAGTAAATGAACACAGACTTCCTTGGCTGTTTGGGATTGGGTGATGTATTACTCTTGTCAGTTCACCAAAAAGTTCCTTTTATACTTGCCAATAGGTCTAGGGTGTTTTTTTTTACTCTCAGATAGATGAAGTGGTTCTTGGGTGCCTTGCTAATGTATGGGGTGCCCCAGGACTAAGAAAGTATTCTGAGACTATCCTCTCTGTTGATAGATTATTTCTGTGCCTTGTCTAAAGACCTTTTTTTTGTTCTGTCCACCAATAGATATTTGCTGCCTTACAACCATTGCCAGAGGGGCCCGGACATCAGATCCAGCCTGGGGAGTCAGCGCCACTCCAGTTTGAAGCCAAAGTGAAGGTAACCAGCACAGGCGTTGCTGCCAACTAGGACCTCAGTGAAGGCGGAAGCCCTGGGATGTGAATTGTGTACCCCTGCCACTGTCTTGGGCGAAAGACGGGGTCACAAATCAGAAAGGAGAAATCATGGATCAAGTTTTTGATGCCCAGCTGAGAGAGTCACAGACCGACCAGAACGGCAAGGAGGCTTTGCTTGAGGTGACCCCTTTTGAAACAAGGGTTGCTTCAGAGATCCTAGCATCAGGCCTCTGAATCCTGGTCCCAAAGTGAATGCAAGTTTGCACCTTTGTTTGTTGATCAAGAGATACCTGGGCACACTGGATGCAATTTGTGGCCCCAACAAAAGAGCAGTGCGCCAGCAGAGCAATATAGGAGTTAGGGAAGGACTTGAGTTTAGGGTACATGTGCTGTGCCTCTGGTGCCTGTTAGATTAAAGTGAAGAGAACTTGTGCACTGCTTGAGACACTGGACAGGATCGTTGAAAGACTTTTTCTTCTCAAACTGGGCCGTGATTCTTGAGTTGCGAGTTGTGCAGCTCCACCGTGGGAACAACAAGAGCCTGCCTGTGAGGCTCAAACGGACACAGGGAGAAGACTCCCCTCTGGCTGGTTGTACTGCGGCTCCAATTTCCCAAGGACTCTTTTTTTGTTAGTAATGTACCCCTTTGGTCGTCCCATTTTTGAGGAGGAGCAGCCCTTTGCGGCTCCTTGTCCTAATTCCTATGGCCCTGTGTGGTCCTCCTGGTCCTTTGGAGCCAGGATTGTTTTTGTAATAATCTGTCTGACTTCTTTAATATTTGCATTACTTATAATGCTTATTCTACACGAAAAATGTTTTCCTGAGCAGTTGACAAATGTTACTTTGCCCTCCTCCTAAAAATATATTAAATTGATATTTTAGCCCTCATAAAAGAAATACTGGAAAAGTCTATTGAAAATGTTTTTATTAGGTATGTGCTGTTGGCTATTAATTGAAATAGATAGTCACTGAAATACATCAGAGCCCTGAAACTTAGAATTAGATTAGATGGTTTTGAACTCTTGTTTCTGCTTGGGGCTGGAAGCTACTGACTATCCTGTGTGTAATGATTAATACTTTTTACATGCTGTGTATGTATCCAATGTGGTCCAATGCTTTGCTCCATTTGCATCTCTGCTTGTATACCTGTCAGAGGGAACGTTGTTGAAACAAAGGCCCAACAAATGTTGAATAAAGAGGTGGCCGAAATAATGTTAATAGATGTACGGGATGAATATCTAGATTACCCCAGATAAACGAATGTCTTCAGCCAATGCTGAAAGGGCCGTCTGTTGTAATTTGGCAGCACTTAAGTTAAGCATTGGCTGAAGACAGCCTGTATTCAGAGGCTAAACTGTCCGCTTTGTGGAATCCATTTTGTATTTCTGGCAGCCATTTTGGTTGCCATGTGCTCACCATGTGCTCTGTCCTACCTTCCTGTTAACTGCTCTTGAAATCTGCCTAGAGACAAGTTATATTTAGTTCCTCTTGCTTTGCACATGCTCAGTTGAGCTTGCAGCTGTTCTGAGTTTATAAATGTCAGGATGTGTCTACTAGAAGTAGAAACTGTTAGCTCCACCCACTTGTCGACTGTGCATTTTCTGTATGACCTTATATGTACCTAAAACCAGCATTTGTGTTTGTACCGCCTTCATTTGAGCCCCTGTGTGGGTATAAAAGGACCAGGATCCTTCCATTCACTGTGCTACTTCATGCATTACTGAAGGGTGATGTGTGAATGTTAGCTCCACCTTATAAGGTTTAATAAACTCTGTTTTTCCTATTCCAGTTTCTGTGCCAACTTCTTCATAAGGGTCTGAGGACTCTGTGCAGAGAAGGGAGAACTCCTAAGCACTGGTAGGCCTTGCTGAGGCTAACTACTACAATGGGTTTGAGTTTTTTGTGCGCCCTGATTACTGTCACCAAACAGTGGAAAAGAGGTGGCAGCTTCGGCAGTTAATTTCCCCCTTTCAAGTCAAGGGTGCCCAAGTATTCCTATTGAATCCTGCCAAGCTCAAGGTTATATACAAGGATAGCACAAGGTTTTTCACATCTGCAATGAAGGCTAAAGAGTATCTTCAGAATATTGTACCTTAAATTCGAAAGCTGAAATTTGAAGCTACTTTAGCAGCTAGTTTAGTACTCAGTTTGTATAATATAATTGTTAGCATGAGTTTGGGCTCTGGATTATGCCTTTTTTGTCTTCTCTCACTCTTTGTCTTTTTTTCTTGTTTCTCTTTGTAAATATTTGATGAGTATTGATTTATTAGTATAATGGTAGGGGAGCTGCGGGGGGAGAGGGGGACGGTCAGTGTTGGGACAGGGTTCTCCATCACTCAAGACTTGGGTCTTGCAGCCTCCACGGTTTGCTGGGTAGGGGGCGTCTCTGCTGGCAGAAGAGACCAAGGGGTGGGGAAGGGTGGGGCAGTAGGGGGGTGGGTGGCTGCCGGAAGGGCACAGGGGTTTAAAAATGGGATAAAAAAGACAATAAATGAGGTTATGCAAACAAGAAGCAATGATTTGGTATGTTGTGAGAGAGGGCGGTGTTTTTTTAAATTTGAAGAAAGTCAATGCTGAGCTCGTTTTTGATATGTTCTTTTAACGTCAGGGGCCTTAACGAAAGGTCTAAACGACAAAGGGTAGCACAGGAAATCAAAAATATGTCTCCTGATGTGATATGTCTCCAGGAGACCCATATCCCCTGGGCTAAATATAAGGTACTTATAGAACTAGGGTATGAGCTATTGGCTAGCCAGGATTGCAAGGGACTACGTCTAGAGGGGTTGCTATCCTGGCTAAAAAAAAAAATAATTTAAAGGTTGGGAAACATTTGGCGGACAAATATGGGCGCTGGGTAATTGTTGAATGTGTTGTAGATAGTAAAAAGTTTACAATATGTTCGGTATATGGCTCCAATTATGACGAAGCTCAAATATTAGAATATCTAAATACGGAATTAGCTTCTTGGGCATCTCCTCTGATATTCTGTGGGGATCTTAATATTCAGCTGGAAGAAATTACTAAGGGCCCTTCTGGAGGAAAATATATTGGTCGAAAACCAAAGGTTTATAAGGCACTACAGCAAATCGTATATGAACATGGGTTGGAGGATGCTTGGCCCAGATTAAATCACCCAGATCCCGGATATACTTATTTTTCTTGCCCATATCAGAAGCTAGCAAGACTGGATTATTTTTTAGTTACTAAAACACTTTTACCGGAAACACAACTACAGGTTTTCCCGAGAATCACTTCGGATCATAACCCACTATTATTAACGATTAAAATGCCAGGAGTGGTTCGAACCCCGGGGAATTTCTCTTTTGATCGTAAATTATTGTTAGACGATCAGTTTGTCAGTCACATACGACAATGGCTAAGAGAATTTCTTGCTATAAACCGAAACTCAACCAATAGCTGTATTATGTGGGGCGCACTAAAGGCCACACTTAGAGGTGAAATCTTGAGCTTCGGATTGTATGCTCAAAAAAAGCAGAGGCAGCTTATCCAGGGACTGTATGACAATCTTAAGCAAGCAGAATATACATTAGTGCACACTTTAAGAGAGAAGTTAGATAGCTCTCAGGCACAAACCGAGATAGCACGATGCAAGGCGAAGATAAACGAGAAATGGGCCAAAGATAATGCTAGTAAATACCAAACATTTAGAAGAGAGTGCTATGAGTACGGGGAGATGACAGGCAAATGCCTGGCTAAGAAAATCAGGAGGAGAGAGATAAAGGATGTTATTACCGCAATTAAAGATGCTAATGGAAAGACGGTAGAAACATCTGTAGAGATCCTCGAAGTTTTTCGAGCTTTCTATGAGGATGTATATACAGAAGAGCGTACACGTCAAGATACATCTACAGAATTTTTCAAGGACCCTCATAGGAAGATATTAAGCGCAGATGATAATGAATATTTAGAAAAGCCCATAACTGTGGAAGAATTAGAAGAGGCAGCTAGATCACTAGCAACAGGGAAAGCTGCCGAGCCTGATAAGATTCCACTTGAATTCTATAAGAAATTTTTAACTGAGTTACAAGCAGATATGCTGATGGTTTTTCGAGAGGCTCAGAAAGGATATGCCCCAGCGCCATGGGATGAAGCGAGTATAGTTATCTTTTTAAAAAAAGATAAGCCATCTTTACTGCCGGGATCATATCAACCCATTTCACTTTTAAACTGTGATGGGAAGATATACGCAAAAATATTGGCAACACGACTTTCCCGTGTATTAACCCCCTTAGTCTCTGCTCGACAGCACGGCTTTATTCCAGGAAGAGGCACGGTCAATCACGTTAGTCGAGTAGTTACCACACTGGATGTTGCTAGCGTACTGAAAACTCCGTGCGGTGTGGTACTACTCGATGCGGAGAAAGCGTTTGACCGTGTCTCTTGGGAGTTTCTATGGGCAACGATGCGATGGCAAGGCTTTGGACTAGGTTTCATACAAGCTTTACAGACTATGTACCATTCACCCAAGGCAAAAATATGTGCGCTGGGACTGGAGTCTAGTCTTGTTACAATATCTAGAGGTACCCGACAAGGGTGTCCCTGTTCTCCCTTATTATTTGCCCTATATATTAATCCGTTTTTGAATCTATTGGAATATAGGGTAAACAATATGATAGCGAGACCTGGGTTGGAGGTTACCACACTAGCATACGCAGATGACATCGCGGTTATCTCGCTGGATCCAATTCAAACGGTTAAAGAGATTGAACGACTAGCGGCTCAATTTGGTGAAGGATCAGGATTTAAATTAAACAGTACAAAAACGCAAATAATTTGTACTGAGCAAGTTTGCGGTAATGACACCAAGGTTACAGAGGAGGCTACATATTTGGGGATCTGTATTAATGCCAATCTGGATAAAATGGTACTATCAAATTGGGAACCGCTAATGCGGAAAATTAAGAAGGATCTGGATAGAATGGAAAGCTTACATTTATCGATAGTCGGGAGATGCAATGTCTTAAAAATGGATATTCTGTCTAAAGTGATGTACTATTTTAGGTGTGTTCCTTTGGAACTCACGGTGAAACAACTTCAAAAGTTACAATCCATCTGTGGTAGCTTCCTATGGGCACAAGGCAAACCCCGGCGAGCAATGAGGTATATGACTTTGCCTCGATCTCGAGGGGGCTGGGCTGTTCCGAATTTTTTGTTCTATTATTGGGTATGTATGTTGCAACAAATGGGTATTCTATTGGTTGGGGAAAGAGATGGAAAGGTGGAAGAATTCCCGAATATTTTTCAGTTGTTATTGGGCTCAAGAACAGAGAGAAATTTATTTTTAAATCTGGAACCTAGCTATTATAAAAAAAACTTGTTTTAAGGTGTTGCAAGCCGTTTATAAAGTGTGGAAACAGGTTCAGAAGTATCTGAAGCTTGGTAAACTCAATTATTATACACCCATATCATTTGTAGCACTACCCCCCCTTATTTTTTCCGATAATGTTGTGGCTAGATGGAGACGGAAAGGACTGATGACTTTGGGAGGTTTAATTGACTGCAGTGGCGTTAAGACATATGCTTCGTTAATATCTGAATATGATCTCCCCAAAACCGATTTCTTTAAATATTTGCAAATCCGCGACTATCTACAAAGAGAGTAGATGTAACAAATTTGGCTATAAAAAGTAAGTTGTTGGAAACAATTAGGAAACATGGGAGGATTGGTGTTTTATACCAGAATCTCATGGAACTGCAAGGGGACGATCTTGAAAAACAAAATTCCAAATGGAATAATAGATTAAATCAGGCCGGGAATCTCTTACAACAGTCAATAGCATTATCAGAAAAGCTTTCGGTCTCCTCTAGTCTTAAGGCGCAACACTATAAGACTATATATGATTTGTATTATACGACTGCCAAAATTGCATGATGGGGGGGTCAAAATGAAGGTAAATGTGCGCGCTGTGCATCAGATCAAGCTGATAGCCTCCATATGTTTTTTGAATGTCCAGATCTGAGACAATTTATAAGTAAGATGGAGATCTTTCTGACAGAGGTGACAGGGGTGCGGATAGAGATTACACCCACTGGGATGATGCTAGGAGTGGTGGATGAAGTAGTAGATTCACAGGGAATGTATGAATTTAGGTATTTTCTATTTATAGTGTTGGCGATAGCAAGATTATGTATAGCATCATTATGGAGGGAGAAAGAGCCACCATCTTTTGAAATGTGGAGGGGTAGACTTTATTCTATATGTAATCTGGAATATAGCCTTTACGCTCTCAAGTGTTCTCAGAAACGCCGGTTAGGTACTAAGATCTGGGGGCGTTAGTAGAGTATCTACAATAATCCCCTTCTCCCTCTTCAATTTATATGTTAATACATCCCGATTTATGGCCATTCTCCCATCGGTGTTCTGTTCTCTCTTGCCTCCGTTTTTTTTTTTGTTTTTTTTTTTCTCTTCTTTTTTCTTTTCTTTTTCTCTCCTGTCTGGTCCCCGGCATGATCATAGCTCTGTGAAATATATTGAAAAGTACAAGGTGATGAAAAATGCGTAATGATCCCTCTCAGATTATTTTGCTTCTTTGTTTTAATGAATGAAATACATATGTATGTCGATTTTATTGTCTAATAAAAAAAAAAAAATGGAATAGTACACATGGTGCCTCTATGTGCTCCCTGGGGACTGACATTGAACATGCCATAGGGTACAATATATGGCCAGTCAGCTATGTGAAATGAGTGATGTGTAGCAAGTATACATATTGTGCCTTAGCAATGCTTCACTGTTATGGCATATACACAAGGCCACACACATAGCAGCATGGATTGACTCAATGCTTGGTAGTTGACACATAGACAGAGTGTGGCGATCTACCTCCCATTCAACAGACCTGTTGACTAATTTTCAAAGATTGACACATGGACATATGTGGAACACTATGACATAGATCACCTATTGAAAATCAGACAAGAGCATGTGCTCCTTGACATACCCAATGCCTGTCCCAACCTTCCTCTACGGATTGTTACCTAATAGTACATAAACTCGTACTTAGTACATGTAATTAGTGTGTACATTCATGCTGTAGAGTGCAGATTTGTGAGTGTTTAGAGCTGTATCTGTCAGATAATTGGGGAGAAATTGTTCAATGCCGAGAAATTCCTGGGATACTGAAGGAAGTGGCCCAATAGGGCCACTCGGGTTTTCTCACAACCACCTGCTATGCATTCCCAAGAATGAAGTCGGTCAGACAGTAGAGAATACAAACTTACATGTTTATTAGAAATGCTCTGCAGATGAGTCCATCATGATCTGCACCCTAAGATGTCTGCCGAGAGACTGACCCCCCAACAATCTACAGTGAGTAATCATTCTTCCCCCGAGCCTCCAACCCCGCCCACCATGGAAAACTACCGGCCTGAGCCAGACATGAACAAAAGAGGCACAGGGAGATGAGCTACCACCTGCCAGATGGGTACATGTTATCAGAAACCCAAGGCCACTGCGCCGGGTCTCAGCGTCTCCTAACGTGGGAGCAGAACTACACACTTAGATTGGTATGTGAGAGCTGAATTGTCTCCTTATTAGCAGGTCGGGAAACAGCCTTGAGCAGGAAGGAAAAAATAATAACGAAATACAGTGTTCTGCTGAGGCAAGCATTACGAGCAATGAGGCCTAACTCAAGCACATTCTAAGCAGCCTAATAATGATTACGAAAAACAAAATGGAGTCGCACTCGCTAACTGAAGCCTGCACATTACGGGGATAACTCAGTGGGTTGCATAACGTAAATACAACTGGCATCTATTTTGCCACACATTGCTAACCTGATATAACATGAAAGGAGTACATTGCAGGGACAGGAATTTAAAACCTAACAATAAGATATGGGCAACTACAGCATTTTGAGGAATGTGGATGGGGCTATATGCTGACAACACAGTGCATAAACGCCTGTAGTACTTTACACATTGGCCTTAAGTCTCCCAAAACACCATAAAGGTAGGGAAATGTGTCCATTACAGGCAATTGGTTTTATGGGGCAGGAGTCAAGCAAGTTACAGCATTGGCATGTATGGACTGTGACATGTCCCACATACACTCATACCTATTCAGTCTGCACTGGTGTGGGATTCATCACAGCCTGTGTGGACTTGCCACACAAAAGAGTTCCATAAATTACCATGTGTTTGCATACAGTAGCAATGTGCAGCAGACAGAAGTTCATCCCTCCACTTCCATGTTCACATAGAGTTTAATCACAATTTCCTTTGTACCATCATGCCATATTGCCTATCTCTCCTCTGTCACCCCTTCTCACATGGCACTGATCTACAGCACTCTGAGGGATGTGCTGGTACCCATGATGCAGGATGACAGTTGCAACATATCATGATCAATGTTGGCTAAGGGATGAACCCAAGTAAGTCATTGGCATGGACGATGGACTTATGCACTCAGTGAAACACATGGGGATATGTGACTTGCACGCTGCTCATGCTATCTGGAATGATACATGTTAACTATGCCATCTCAGAAATATATATGCAGCATCTATACTAAGATGGAATCATGTTTTGGTATGTGGAGCCTGCTCACATGCTCACTCAAGTCTATTGCAGTACATACTTTGGCTAGACGCTATACGACAAGTACATGTATGGAAGACCAAACAATATGTTTGAGTGGCATGAATGTCTGACTTGCCTTCAATCATTTGTCCTTTACCAATGTTAGTAGGGAAGAAAAGTAATCAGCAGGCATGTGCATGGTATGATGTGAACACACAATATCAGAACGCAAATTGGTAAAATGTCCATTGTGCACATGTCAACATTTGATGTGTTGTTGACTATTGGAAGTTTGGTCTGGGATAAGTGTAACACCCCAACCACATCTGTGTTCTGCAGAAATTGACTTGGGCAAACATACTCTGTCAGGGAGTTCACAGCCTCTACTATGCAACATTTGTGTCACATATATGGGGGTAACATGTTGACAAATTAGGTTCATAGTATAGGTAAGAGTTATTATAGCTAATTACAGTCTGTAGGTTTTGGGGCAGGTGATGGTACGTGTGCCATAGGTATCCACACCATAGCTAACACAACAGTAGCACGGTATGTTAAGAGGCTTCCATCATATGGGCCTGCATACATTGCTAATAATTCCACATGGCTATTTGGCCCTGTCATTTGCACATGCAACTTTGCCTTCTTCTGAGGTAAATCAACATGTAAGGTGCAGCTTGTTTCAGCAGAGTGATGATACCCCTTGCACATCACACTGCAACCCATTTCAGCAAACATACACTATCCTTAGATCACAGAAAGAATGAGGTGACACTCACCGGTAGCATTGCGATCTCGGAATGTCCCACCTCAGCAATGGTGTATGGGATTGGTCCACCTACAAGAATGCAGAACATGTACACTATTAACATATAAAGCACAGTACATTGTCTTCACAAATGCCTGGTATTGTCTGTAAGTTCAACTTGTAGCATAAGGCACAGTTGGCATGCCCTCATGATGGACATATCTATGCCATGTTGCAGTGTATTCAGATGATAGCAAGCACATCACATATGAGGTGCACAGGGTGCAGACAAGGTACAAGACCAGTCTAGCTTGCAACATGGTGCAAAGGTGCCAGACTTTGATGCCTACCTGAACAGTCCAAATTGATTGACCACAATCTGCATAGTATGACAATGCTGGGGCATTCTCAAGTTCATATGTGTACTTTACCATGCTACACACATCAGACAATAACTATGTTTGTCTTCTTCACTTAGCTCCTTACATGTGACCAGTGCACTGTAAATGAACAATGACCAATCAAGGCCCATGCAGGCTCTTAAAGGTATTATGATGATGTCGTGTAACAGAGACGTATGTGTGACCATTTGGGGGGGGGACAAAAACACCCTGTCCAACCTGTGGCCTGATGACATGTGATTGCGCTCCCCTGCAGCATACATGGTGGGTGGCCCACAGTTCATAATCAGAAATGAACTCACAGGCCAGGTGGCAACACTCCCTGCACATCATCACCTATGGGCCTCCCCTGCACTGCATGGTCTCTTTTGACTATTGTAATGCCCATGTGTACAGGTCCCTGAGTCATGTTCAGTGTATGTAAGTGAGTTAGCCCATATCATGTTATAGTAACCTATATACATATCTGACCTTTCCAATGACAAACCAGTTAGGAGTATTTTGCTACAGCGAAACAGCTACAAGCTCATTGTATATAGGTACTTACCGATAGCCCCACAAACTGCTCCTCTGTCAGGTTCTTGGCCCTGTCCCTGCCCGACATCTCCCTAAACACACGAGCCACCCTAATCCCAACTACAAAAACCACTGTCCCTTCCCCCATAACTATTAACCCCTATTAAGACAAATACCCCACAATATGCTTCACAAAACAACACAAAAACTACATTTACTGGACAAATGAGACAACTTAGGGACATGACACAGACAGCACAGACGCCAACAAGACCAGGAAACAGCACCAAACTCTCCAGCAAACACTTCCATCAGCCAGCACAGAAAAAAGACAATAAGTGAAAGCAAAAGAAACTTCACACTTCCTAGTTTGCAGCATGGCTGAGCCATTGCATTATTTCCTTTGTGGATGCATCACATTTTCGACGTATGCATTGATTTTCCTAATAAGGCGCCTTTTTTTCTGATGCTTCGCTTGTGAAATAGCCAAGTCGCGAGTAACGCTATGGCCAAAGCATTGTTTTTGATGGTTTGGCCTAGAAGCGTGGCTTCTGTCAACGCTCTTTGCACTCAAGCATCACATTTAGGCGTAAAGCATCAGTTTTCCTACCAAATCATCACGTTACTACAGAAAAAACATTTTTCATACTATAGAGTCAC
Source organism: Calotriton arnoldi (assembly GCA_963921515.1). NCBI lineage: Eukaryota > Metazoa > Chordata > Amphibia > Caudata > Salamandridae > Calotriton > Calotriton arnoldi. The sequence continues at coordinate 151,981 of CAWUFW010005608.1, read as the reverse complement.
CTTTCTTACTCAAACGTCACGTTTAGTGGTAATGCGTGACTTTCTATACTACTACAGAAAAGTCAGCTTTCATACTATGGAGAAGCCGCTTTCCTACTCAAACGTCACGTTTAGTGGTAATGCTTAATTTCCCATACCAAAGAGTCACGTTTACTACAGAAAAGTCACCTTTTATACTGAAGGAAGTGACCCGATTAGGGCCACCCGTGTCACACGTGACCATCTCTCAGGCTTCTGTACAAATGAAGAGTCGATCAGACAGTAGAGAATACAAACCAAGTATATGTTTATTCAGATACACTTGAGCGGAGCCATGTCTGCCCAGTCGCTTAGGGGGGCTGCAGAGAGGACTGACTTCAGCAAACATAGAGATACATTATGTACATTTCAGAACCAAGGAAGACCCGCCCATAATGGAATTTTACAAGCAGGTGCAGCTGAAATAAAGAAGTACAGTAGGATGAGCTTCGACTCTGAGGCCGGGCACACATTATCTCTATGCCAAGGTCGTTCTGTCCGTGCCTACCGCTAGACTAGTGGGAGAAGGCCTCTATCTAGTGGGAAAGGTATGCGCTAATAAGAACAGTGTATTCATTAGCAGAGCAAGGCCTAACCTTAGAGAAATGAAACTTTCCACAGCCTGCTTCTCGAGGATGGAATACGCAGTTAATGGCATGATTCAAAATGGCGGCTAAACATAAAATGGTGCTGCGAATGCTAACTTACGCGGAGCAATATGTAACCAACACAGCAAAGACATTTTTATTCTAACAGACCCTCCTTTTAGCATTCGTTGACAAATTTTATATGGTGGGTGGAAAAGACATAACATTCTAAGAAGCAAAAGGACATCAGTACTCAGAACAATCCATATACTCAGTATCAGGAATAGAAGCTGCAAGGGATGATGTAGAACCAAAGATGCCCTCATCGATCTGCATCATGTCTTCAATGTCCTTCTGCAACATTATCGCAGCATTAGTATCATGTACTGATATTTTCTGTTTAGGGGTGAGAACATTTACACAATAGGTGCAGCAAGTCGGGAGACAGTGTATACAGAGGCAACATGTAAAGAAAATGCCGGCAACCACAGCTAGAAAAGTGAGGATCTTCCAACCCCAGGATGTGAGTATGTTCCAGAACCACCCTGATAGGGTCCAAGTACCTATTTCTTGGTGTGTGTCAGACGAAAGTCTATGCAATTTTTGTATAGCTGCATACACATTGGGAGTGTGATCAGGTATGTAAACACAACAGCTGCTGCCAATGACGCAACAGGCCCCTCCCCGATCTGCAAGGATAACGTCTAGCACCATCCGGTTCTGCAAAGTGACTAATCTCGTAGCCTGAAGCTCAGCAGTGATATTTGTCATTATTCCAGCAGTTGTATTAATAACCCCCTCCACAACCCTTGTTAGCTGACGAAGTTGAAGACTATTAGCCATGGAGCCCCAAAAAGGTAGGAGGCCCTTTAGGGCATCCTCAAACTGTTGTGCGGTGGTATCTGTCTGATCTATATCCTTTGTGTCAACAACCCTTCTGACTCGGGGCAAGTATGCACTCCTACGCTGCAGCCGATGATCTTTAGGATAATTGGACGGGGCAACATACACAGGGGGAAGGAGGAAAGAGAGGTAACATCTGCCTGACCATCCTCTCGGAAGCCAGACATGAGCCTGGGATCCACAGACAAAATAGACATTAGGGGGTAGGATCAAAGTCGGACTATTAATCGTTCTCAGTCTGTAGGTGAAATTGCACTTACTCTCCCCCACCTTTACTTTCCCGGTCCCCTGGACACAAAAACTAGCTGTTGTGTTGACCATGGGCACCGGCATCGGTTTGTCCTTAGTAATATTGCGAGCTTGGAAAGATTGAAAATACTCAGAGGAGTTGAACCTTTGGAAATCAGCCATTTCCATTCGAAGCCATGTTTCGTTCCTCACTTTGTCATATATGCTCATACAGGAGTTTGGGGACAATGTACCGGAAGTCCCTTGTCCTGCCGTTCTTATAGGAGTAAGCCTGTGATGAAAGCCTATATACTCTACCACAGTGCGAGAATCAGCAGTTGTCATAACCAGAGCAGAGAGTTGAAAGTGGTAGTGTACCATAATGAACAATTCAAACCAACCTTCTCAACTACCAACATATGACAATGGCATGGACAACAAATTATTGCTCTTATGAGTAACTGAGGGGAGCAAACCACAAACCCAACAATTAATTGTATTGGACACATCATGAGCATCAACAAGACTTTCTATGCTCTTCTTTGTGAGGGGCCAAAGTAACAAAAATGTGCTCAGGGGAAGTGGGTGTTGTACCAACCAAGGAATGTACAGGATATTTCTCCTCCAGAAACCAGGATATTCGAAGTATTTAGTCATTAGCGTTATCACAACAATTAATATGCAAACTATTTTACTCTTTGTTAACCACCCCCGCGCTAAACGCGGTGGTGCAAACTGCTGTTCCTCCTCCTCAATAGGTTGACCAAACGGATGCATTATGAAGCAAGAAGAGGAATGCAATAAAACTGATAGCAAAGGCAAGTGTTCCCAGTGTCCGTCAGAGCCTCACTGGTACAGGCTCCTATTGTTCATCAACGTTGGCGCTCTTGAGCGCTGGCAGTGGAGCTTGCTCAGTCCTAAGCTCAAGATGAATCCCACGTCGCACAGGATAATGTATCCCCCTCATATGGAGCCCGTTCGATTTATCCTGTCCAATGTCAGAACAGTGCACCAATCTCACAACACCCTAAACTAACACCGTTGGTACTATAGCAAAGTACACCCTAACTTACACAGTCCATCCCTGACTAATCTGACTTCTCCTTTGGCGCACTATTCCTCAGCCGAGGACGCAAATTGTACCTGGTGACTCCAGGCACAGAGGGGTCAACAAACAGCGGCTCTTTAATGGCTCGAATTTCTGGAGGGACCGCTGCATTTAACACGTCATCATTCTCTGCATCCGTTTGGGTCCACGTTAATTTCGCGTCGCTAAAATGGATGAACTGACGCACCTTCTCACACTCAGTATCCCCAACTCCATCAGCGACCCATTGGTCATAGGGCAAAGGTAGGGGCACTCGTTTACAATGAGCACCATGGATCCAGTTCTTTCGGCCAGCTACCTTGACTGAGCTTCTGGTGGCTAGAAGGACCTGTTCAGGTCCCTTCCAGCGCAGCTCCAAACTCTTCTTCCGCACAAAATTTCGCACCAGAATCCAATCACCAGGCTGGATGTTGAGTCCGGGTCCCTCTGGTACATCAGGCAGAGCCTCCCGGATCTGTTGGTGAATAGAACGCAAATTTTCGGTTAACTGGCACAGGTATTCTGTCAATAATGGATACTCAATATTGGAAAACTTACGAGGGCGCGGGACGCCCCAGACATTTGCCGGGCGTCCAAACACAACCTCGTAAGGTGACAATCCTGTTCTAGAAATTTCTCCTTTATGTGCAAACCATCGCAAATTAACTGGATAACCTTGGCATTGAAATTACTTCCGTTATCACTCCAGATCAAATGGGGCAAGCCGAAACGAGGAAAGAACACCTTCAGGAGTACCTTTGCAGTCGTCATGGCTGTATTGTCTTTGGTGGGGTAGGCTTCAACCCATTTACTGAATGCACAAACAACCACCAACACATACTTCAAATTATTGACCCTCTCTAACTCGATGTAGTCCATCTGGAGGACCTCAAAAGGTAAAGTGGGTGGTGCGAAATTACCGGGTGGCTTGGGGGTACCCTTCCCAGGATTGTGCATCATGCACACCATACAGTACTTCACTAAATGTGCAGCTGTCTTTGAAATGTTGTCATTTTGCCATACGGGGTCTAACAACTTGCAAATACCCTTAGCACTGATATGGGCTGGGCCATGAGCCATCGTGACTACAGGAAGAACATATGCATCTGGCAACATCCATATTTGCTTCCCTGACCTGTCAATCTAACATCCCTCATTGTTCAATTGGGCTGTACTTTCTTGCCACACTGCTAATTCCTCCACTGTGGCCTCACTCTGAACCTCCTTCACATTCTCAAGTGTATCTTCAAACATTGTGACCTTGGGCACCCACCTAGCAGGACCTGCTACAAACATCCTTTTCATTCTAGTCCAGGCTGTTTCTTTGGCTGTCTGATCTGCAAAAGCGTTCCCTTTACCTACATCGTCAGTAACTTTCCTATGGGCGCTACACTTTACTATTGCCAATTTCTTAGGGAGTGTCAAAGCGGACAGAAGCCTATACATAAGAGGACCATGCTGAATCTTTGTCCCATGGGAAGTAAGGAACCCTCTCACTGCCCAGAGTCGCCCGAAATTATGGGCAATTCCACAGGCGTACTGGCTGTCAGTATAAATATTAACCACCAGACCCTCACTCAATTCGCAGGCTCGTATTAGGGCAACGAGCTCTGCCGCTTAGGCCGACTGATAAGGAACTCGTGATGTCTCAACTACAGTGCGCAGCGTAGTAATAGCATACGCATCGGTTGTAGTGCCATCTGGTAATTTAAAGCAAAAGCCATCGACATATAGTTCCCCTTGGGGGTCAGATAAGGGAACATCAGTCAGGTCTACCCGTCCTTTCGTCTCTTCTTCTGTCCGGAAGATACAATCATGTATGTCAATCTCCTCATTCTCAGAAGGTAGGGGTAGTAACATGGCTGGGTTCAGAGTGGCACATCGTTTAATCGTAATATGTTTAGCAAACAGCGTTAGCTCATAACCTGTCAGACGTGCACTGGTGAGGTGCTGTGTCTTTGTCTTGTTCAAAAGTGTATCTACAGCATGGTGTACCATGACTGTAAGGTCAGTATCAAGTACGAGTCCAGCCGATTGCCTTATCGAGACAGCCACAGCTGCGACCGCTCTTAGACAGCTAGGGAGGGCGCTTGCGACAGGGTCAAGAACAGCAGAGAAATAAGCACCCGGCTGTTGCTTATCTCCAAATTGTTTGTGTTAGAACAGAAAGCGCACAACCAGCCATCTCATGGACATATAATACAAATGGCTTGCTATAGTTAGGCGTGCCAAGCACTGGAGCCGAACAAAGTGCACTTTTTAATTGCTCAAAAGACTGCTGACATTCAGGCGTCCAAGGCAAAGGTTCATGCACATCTTTAGGAAAGTAGGAAGTAATGCCAATAAAAGCACGCACATCTTTTTGAGTGTGCGGAATGGGCATTTTAACAATGGTACTGATGCGCTCAGGGGTCAATCTCCTATCCTCCTTCGACACTAGGTGACCTAAGTAGGTGACCTCCTGTCAACAATACTGACATTTGGAAAGGGATACTTTATGGCCATGTTGAGCTAAATGTAACAGTAATTTAACCGTACTGTCTCTGCAACCTTGTTCTGTATCCGAGGCGATGAGCAAGTCATCGACATACTGAAGCAATACATTACCTGTAGGGAGCCACAAGGAATCAAGCTGACGTTTCAATGCCTGGCTATAGATACTCGGACTTTCTGTATAGCCTTGAGGAGTGCGACAGAATCTAAAGCTTCTAGCAGCTAGGGTGAACCCAAACAGATACCTGCTGTCAGGATAAATGGGAATACTGAAGAACGCGTTTTTCAAATCAATGACAGAAAAGTATGTTGCAGAAGAAGGAATCATTGTCAAAAGAGTCGTAATGTCAGGGACCACCGGAAACTGGGGAATCACTATTTTATTAACTTCCCGCAAATCAATCAAAAAGCGATAAACATCTGCATGATCATCAGAGGAACCCAAAGGTGTCCATTTGAGAATGGGAAGAATAGGGCTATTACAAACATTAGCAGTTGTCTCCTCGACCACTCCTTTCTCAATCAAGTCCTGTATAATTTGCAATAAAGCTCGCTCACCTGCCTGCGGTATTTTATACTGAGGGATGCGAGGTAAAATAGCATTGTCTTTAACTCGGATCGAAACTGGCGGTATCTGTAACAATCCCACATCTGTGTCACTTGTCGCCCAAAGAGTGGGCGGTACATCTTTAAACTCCACATGAAAGAGGCGCATCTTTCGACAGGCACTGCGTAGCACGCACAACATCCGGACCCATTGTCATGTAAACACCCGCCGGGGAGCAGTAAATCGTGGCCTGCAATTTTTTCAACATGTCCAAACCCATCAGATTTTCTCCAGAATTAGACGTGCACAAAAATGGCGAATACACAGTGAAAGGACCAATGGTCAACGCAAGGGGTTTTGAAATGGGTCTCACAACCGGTACACCAGAAAAACCTACCAAAACATTATTATGGCCAGACAGAGCCACCCCAGGGACCAAGGAACGAGAAATAGAACTGTTCGTTGCACCTGTATCCACCAAGAACTCCTTAGTCGAACCATGCACATCTGCACTAACGTACGGTCCACGTTGATCTACAGGTATCGGAACTGGTCCCTCAATCTGTCCCTGGCTGTCCTAGCTGTAAGATATCCCTGTCACCTCATCCGTGTCATAATCATCATGATAATACTGTCCTCCCCGAGAGTCATTGAAATCATTTTGATCAGTGCGACCCTGCGGGGCCACAGCATTCTGAGCCCTGTCCTGGCTACCAGCTACACGACCCCGTCCACAAGAACCTCATCCTCTCGGGACCGCCACCTTCTGCAAAAGCACAGGACACTCGCTACGCCAGTGTCCCTCCTCTTTGCAATACTCACACTCATTCGGCCCTACAGGCGTAGTATTCCTGCTAGTACTTGGAAGCTGCCGGGTCTGACCACCACGTCCTTTACCATTCCCCCTAGAAGCCTGCTGCAACAACACCTTCGTCTTCAAATCCTTATCCTCATTTTCCCTGTGCTCATAATACTGTGCCATATTCAAAATAACAGAAGGAGAAGAGGTGGACCAGGTGCTCTCGGAAGCCTGCAATTGAGTCGCAATCTCAGAGAGCAAATTGGAAATAAATCTATTAACAAACAGTCGCACACCACCTTCGATTGACAAATCCTGTCCACTATAGTCTAAGGACACACCTTCAAACCGAGTGAAAAAATCAGACACGCTCTCATTTTTCTTTTGATGGCAAGCCGATAACTTGTCCCAATCAACTTTTCTCGGAGGGATAAGAGAATGCATGTACGTAATGATACGGCCGGGCAAAGCAAGTATCTCTGGTCTAGGCTTATCACCGGGCTTCCGTTCCTGATCCCATGCCTTAATTTGATCCTAGGTACCACCCAATTCTGCAACGTGATCCTGTGTGTGTACTTGTCTCCAAATATCAACCTGAACTAGTAAACCAAAAAACATTTCAATATCAGCAAGCGTCATCACTGTAGAAGAGGCAGCTTCAGTCAATTCTTTATAATAAGCAGTCAGATTTTTCCTAGGGTCAGGTAACTGAGTCTTAAGGGACAAAACCTCACTCCTTTTCCATGGAGTATAAACCCACTGTTCTTGGAAACGGGACGCTACCCCTGGTCTAGTAATGATATTATGCTGATCCCTTAGCTCTGGTATTTCGGGATGATAGATAGGATGAACCTCCCACATCGGAAACTGAGATACCGGGGTGGGGCTCTTTTCGAGCAGTCTACCCCGATAAGCAACCAACGTAGCAACATTACCAAAGACATGAGCAGGCGCCATATCAGTAGCATATACATGATCCTTAATATCATATATAATCTGCGGTGCTGCGTCATTGAAACACTGCTCCCAAAGATGGATCAAAGTAGTGGACATATGCTTAAGGGCATGCTGTTGTACAAAAGGCTCATAATCTTTCATCACATTCCACACATCTTCCACACTGTAAATGGGGTTTCGGGCCCACTGTGCAGCCTGATTAGCCACTACCGTAGAGAATACAAACCAAGTATATGTTTATTCAGATACACTCGAGCGGAGCCCCATCTGCCCAGTCGCTTAGGGGTGCTGCAGAGAGGACTGACTTCAGCAAACATAGAGATACATTATGTACATTTCAGAACCAAGGAAGACCCACCCATAATGGAATTTTACAAGAAGGTGCAGCTGAAATAAAAAAGTACAGTAGGATGAGCTTCGACTCTGAGGCCGGGCACACATTATCTCTAAGCCAAGGTCGTTCTGTCCGTGCCTACCGCTAGACTAGTGGGAGAAGGCCTCTATCTAGTGGGAAAGGTATGCACTAATAAGAACAGTGTATTCATTAGCAGAGCAAGGCCTAACCTTAGAGAAATGAAACTTTCCACAGCCTGCTTCTCGAGGAGGGAATACGCAGTTAATGGCATGATTCAAAGTGGCGGCTAAACATAAAATGGTACCGCGAATGCTAACTTACGCAGAGCAATATGTAAACAACACAGCAAAGACATTTTTATTCTAACAATACTAGAGTATCACCTTTCCTACTCAATTGTGTTTTTTTTACTTACACATTGTATGGAAATGGCCAAGGCTCAAGTGATACACAACACATGAAAATGCACGGTGCATTGTTTCTGAGGCTTTGAAGTTTAGGCCTGGCTTCCGTCCTGATTGTAAATTTCTGAGGGCTACTTCTAGATGATGAAATGTGTGTGCGTAGATGTTTTCTGGGACAATGACATAAACACAAAGACAAGTAATGGTTTCAAACAATTTTTCTCATGTTGAAACTTTATGACATGTTGGTTCATTTTCCATTCCCAAACAAGCGGTGTTTTGGATGTCTCCACCCTGGGGATCCTCCTCCATTTTGTCCTGCATTTGTAGGTTCCTGTCGCAGGGTACATTAGTACATACACATATACTGTGCAGTATGGCACACGCCAAGATTATTTTGCAGACCATTGGGGGGAGTAGAGCAGTCATCCACCTGAAATGTCCAGGCAGCAGAACCTGGCCTTCTGCAGTCCGAAGGTTCGCTCAGCAATGTTCATGATTTAGCTAAGAACCTGGATGTAGGCCTTTTATTCCTCAGTATGGGGGGTTTGCATATGGGGTCCCATATCTCTGGTCAGCTGAAAGTGAAGAGAAAGGACAACTGTCAATACTTATGCAAATTGTTACTGATACATGGAAATGTGTGTTATGTTGAGTTACATTGTCATACAGATTTCTAAAATTGTTTTCACAATATGTGTTAGTCATACAGGCCCTCATTGAGAATAGGATGATCGTTTTTTGTGCAAGAAGGGACACCTTATACTTATGCTGTGCACCACCAGAACATCAAAAAATTGACATTCCAGCAGCGCACACGGCTTGTAAATGAGGCCCACAGTTGTTGATAGGTTGCCACTTTTCTCTTCCATTACTATGTGTTATGGCAAATGCTGAGCATGGGCTGGTACATCCTACCCTTCTACATCCTGACTGTCATGTTGATCCTGTAGTTTTCTGTGATGTCTATTTGAAGATGCTTCTGACCACTTTATGTTATGTGCTCCCACTACATGTGTAAACTTGCTGATTGTGGATCTAATATTTGAGTAGTTGGTCCTCCCTAGGTAGATAATGACCTAGGAGAAATGCTTTACACTTACGCATGCAGATGTCCATGGTAAATCACAGATGTGGGTGGTGGGATACATGACATTGCTGATGAACCATGGAAGTGCCATGTAGACACCCCCACAACCCACATGGAACTCCTCCCTTGCACACATTGATGCTACACAGCATTTGGCCCAGCAATGCATTGCTCTGTACCCTTCCACCATTAAATGGCAGCCAAGTGGCTTTGCCTGTCTTGACATTGGTAACTTGTGGGTTTGCATGACACATGATGCATGGTGCATGTATGAGCCACACCCCTCTTACTTATGTTCCTATCTGTGTCAACAGACACAGTGATGGGTATTATGTCATGCATTTCGAACTGTTAGCAGGTGTGTTATGTATTTGAGTTTTACATACCTACAAGTAGGCCATAGCCATATTATCCATTCTGGAACCAGTCATAAATGATGGAGTGCCTGAATATGTATGCATCAGGCACACTCCCAGGGTATTTGACCGGCACGTTGGTGAAGAGGCCCGATGGTCCATGATGACCTGGACATTTAGGGAGTGTGTGTGCTTCCAGTTCCTGTAGAGATGGGATTTATCTTCAGGGAGGTATCAGTTGCACATGTGTGCAGTCCATGGCATCAAGCACATGTGGGAACCCAGCGATGGCATAGAAGCCTTATTTGGTCTCCAGTTGCAGTTCCTGGGTGTTGGGGAAGAGGCGGTGGTGGGGTGTCAGATGGATGATGGCATCGAGGGCAGATGGAAGGAATGATGAGAAAGATGGCTGGGAGATTTCGGCCACTCTGGCGGCTGTTATCTGGAAGGACCCCAATGCCAGCATGTGTAGTACCGCCATGAGCTTCACCAGTGGAGGGATGTTGGTAGACCTGTCAGCTGTTGGCTGAAGCCATGGGGCAATCAGGACTAGCAGATCTACAATGGACTGCCTTCTCAGCCGCTAATAGGTAATAACCTCATCATCCCAGAGTCTCTGCATTCCTTTCGTGGTGGTGGGGGGTGTGCTTGGTGGTTGTGGTGGAATGGATGCTGGTGGTCGTCTCCTTGCGAATCCCACCTGCAAAATTACTTCCCCATTGGTGTAGGTGTGGTTGCAACACTATCATGTCCAGTCTCTCTTTCTATAGCAATGTCAATGCATCCTTTCCTATGCGTGGGTTTTACAGGCACAGGATTTTTGACATTATCGGACCTCTGCGCCACTCAAGCCACTGCTGCTTCACTTTGCTAAAATGTCATAAATATTCATGCGTCAGTTTAACGGAAGAAATTACAAAGGAATGCCTACCTTGCATTTATTAAAACTTACGTGATGCAGGTGGTTCAGAAGCAGGTTCCTTTTGACGCAGGACTCCAAAAAATGACGCATCTTCAAAGATACGTCACCTTGTAAATATGGAGTAGGTATTGCACCGCCATTGTATCCAAATATGAGGCATTCAGAAAACATTTGAGAAGAAACAAGTTCATAGGAAACTTAGGGGGTCATTATGATAGCGGGCGGATCGCCACCGCCCGTATGTCGGTGGCGATCAGCCCGCTATCTCACACCGCCCGCCTAACATTTTCCCCCCGCCATATTATGATGGCTGGGGGGTCCGCGGCGGACGGAAAGACCGTCCGCCGCTTGACTCATCGACCGGGCGGAAAACATACATAACATGGTGGCGGTGTCTGCAAGACACCGCCATCCATATTATGATGGGCGGCGGTGCAGGGCTTTCCACGGCGGAGACTCTGCCATGGAAAGCAAGGCGGATTACACTTTCGGGGGCCCGTTGTGTGCCCCCAAGATGTTGGGGGGTGGGGGGTGCCCATGGGGGGTACCTATGGTACCCCCCTGCATTGGCATGGACAAAGTGACAGGCACCGCGTGGTGCCTGTCACCTTGTGCATGTGAATGCCCAACGTGCATTCCCAGCATTGTGGCGGGCGGTGCTGTGAGCACCGCCCGCCACAATGCTGGGAATAGGGGATGCCACCGTGGCGGTGGCATCCTAATACCCATGGCGGGACCGCCGCTCCTATGGCGGATGGTCCCATTCACCGTTACGGTGGCGGGCAGACTTTGTCCGCCCGCCATCGTAATGTCCCCCTTAGTGTCATTACCAGAATTATTTTGCAAAATGTACAGTAGAGGGCGGGCTGTGTTAACTTCTAGGCAGAACTTCCCACCCTCCAAATTCCCTTAAAGAATATGCTGAAACTTGTCATCACTGAGAAAGGAATATAATATTGCACCTATATTTTGCTCAAGAGAATACCACTTAGCTTGCACTCATGGTAATGTTGCATAAGCTTGTGTTGCCTGTGTAATACTGAAGTCGATTATGAGACCAAGTGTTTCAAATTTTGAAAGATATTTGGCTACAGAAATGGCGGCAGTGAACAACTGAACAGTTTGAGAGTGAGCATGAGTTCAAAGACCTGCATATATTAGTTGCACCCATTTATTGTTGCTTTTGTGGTTCCGCCTGTACATGTGGTTCAAGGTCAGAAATAGTCTATTGACATTGTAGGTAGCCCAAGATGGCTGCCATATATTTGTGTTTTTGTGGACATGTTACCAAAAAATGATCATGCTCAATACCTCAGAAAGCCCATTATAAACACTAAGTGGTGTTACACCCCCCCACACTGCAGAATGTGTACAGTGCCCCCCGAGTTTCCAAAATGTTACAAATATTCATTTGTCTTAGGCTGAATGGGGGCACTCTGAAGGGTTGGAAGGCCCTTTAGGGTTGGATGCACCTTTCACCCTAGGGGTTGCTCGGGCCTGCTTTACACCCATGCAAACACATTTAGATCATTGACAGACAATGGACCTACTTCCCGCCCAGCCTCTAATGGTTGCTCAAGTTCAGTGGCACAATTGTTTGGTAGACTACACTATTGCATGCTGACCATGACATTTTTTAGTGGGTGTTGTGCTGCTGATCCTGGGAGCAGTCTGCCCGTGGGGTAGGTTTACTTTTTTGTTTAAGGCATCTTTTCTAGTTAGGGACTGTTCCTGGGGCTTTTTAGGACTGGAGGCTGCCAGACTTCAATATCTTGCACTGCAATGGCATTTTGTGTAATGCTTTTCCCTACTACATTAGATGTACTCCCTCTGTTTGGACTCTTCCATGGTGTATCCGTCTTAGTGCTAATAGCAAACAAGTAGTTCTTGATTTTGAGAATGTGGGTCACGGAATCACTGGGCTTTCATCCTCCAGCGAGGATAATTATATGATGGAGGACGGAACCTCTTTGCATGATACTCATGAACTTTTTGGTGTCTTCAACTGTGGTAGAAAGACTCAGTGGCAGAGTTTTGTAAGGAAATGTAACACAAGAGAAAAGCGCCAAGACACCTCTGGGTATTCGTGCGCTCAACAAGTCTCATTAACATTAACATTAACATAATTCGGGAGATGAATAAAACTTAACAGTGAAGAAAGAGACATTTTCATAAAAGGCAGGTGAGGGTCGAAGGCAGTATCATGACTCCTGAGATACAAAGTAGTAATTTCTATCAAACATCTGAACACAGCTTTTTAAAAAATATTTGTGATTTTATTTATAGATGTTTTCCAAATGTTTCAAATATTTAAGCAACTACTGAGCCTTCTTCCTCCTATCTAGTAATAAATGTACAAAAATTGGAATGTGTTTCAATAACTGTACCTATTACTTTTTTATTGCATTTTGTTTTATTATTTTTTGATGCGTGTTATCTTTCTCAAAATCTCGCCTTACCACGCTCAGGAAAGAGAAAGGACTCCTTTTCTAATATGTTTACAATAAAATATTTGCTATTTTGCACAATTCTTCACACTAATTGTCACAAAAGAGATTTGCAATAAATGTCAGATATGGTTATGTGGAGAAATCTGCTTCAAGTAAAACATATTTAGATATCTGATTGAATTAAATTGGGAAGAAAGAGGCAAAAGAGAAATGTGTGAGGCAACACGAAAGACAACATACTTTAAAGATAAAACAAATTGAGAATATGCAAGTTTACTATTTCACCACAAAGGACATGTGTGTATGTAAACAAACCCCCTTTAAATGCGGAAAAGGCAATATTTTTGTAGTCAGAACTTAATATTTTATATTGTCTCCAAGTTGCTGATTTATGAGTCAGCACAAGACCTACTGGATGGGAAGAAATTTCTAAGACAGAGAATCGCACTTTTCTACCTTTCATTGGAAGGCCAGAAGCCAAACCATACACTCATCTTATCATGATGTGATCAACACAATTTTATCAACTCTTTCTACTACTCTAAGTAATTGTAGCTTCATAAAACTCTCTAACTTCAAAACTTAACTCAGTGTACCTCAGTTTGTGGAGACCTCCTCAGACACAGTGTTGAAATAACCATCTTTGAAAGATAATGAGCTCCAGAAAAAAAGGTCCCCTGATCTGATTGGATCACAGGTTCTGAAGCAACATCTACATTTTTGACTAACACTTCAGAGGAAAGACATGCTTGCAATTGTACACATCTTCTTTACTGAGGGATAGTGACTAGAGTATGTCACTAAATGAATATATATCATGTATTTTATATCAGTAAATATATATCATGTTATACGAGAAACATGGGGGATTGGGGAAAAAGGCTTAACAACCCAGAATAAGTTGGATTTATGTATTTATTTATTTATAACCTCTGTAGAGGGCACTGTCACCTTTCAGGTATCCTGGTGCTGTTAGCCTTTACATAGACAGGAAGCAAACTGCTATCGAGAGAACTGGATCAATGACATGCAGCTATACGGGAAAGAGACAGGTTTTTAAGGCTTTTCTGAAGTGCAGTAGGTCTGTTGCACATCTTAAGGTGGCGCAAAGATTATATCAAAGCTGAACCAATCTGACCATAAAGGCTCGACCACCCTGTCTTGTTTTATGAAATTTTGCAATGCAAATGAGGTTTGCAGTTGCTGAACGAAGGCATCTCCCTGGAACATTACTTTTAATCTTCTTTGCAGGGGCAGAGGGCTCTTACTCTGAAGTGCTTTAAAAACTATGCAGAAAGATTTAAAGGCTATCCTTTGTTTTATCAGGAGCCAATTGAGTTCCTTCATAGCACTCTTGGCAGAAGATCTCCTTGGCCTGTTTAGTGCCAGCTTTGCAGCTGAAGCTTGGACTCAATACAGTCTCTTTACCAGGTATTCCCGTACTCCAAGTAATAGGGCATTACAGTAGTCAAGCCTACTTAGTATCACGCTTCGCACAATCAAGGTTTTTGCTTTGGAGGGCAGCATTGGTAGAAGTTTCCTTAAGTCTCGGAGAAGTGCAAAGCAGGTGCCTGTCACTTTATTTACATGTCTCTCCATGGATAGTTTGTTGTCAAAGGTGATCCCCAGGTTGCACACCATCTCTGATTGTTTTAGCTCATTCTCATATGTCAATGGCCAGACGTTTTGGGGGATTTTCATGTGGATTTTGGTAGCTGGACAAAACATAAACTTAGTTTTGTCCCCTTTGAATTTTAAGGATTACTGTCCAGCCAATTGACAATGTCGCTCATACAGTTGTGAAAGGAATCCAGAGCATCCGGTTCATTGCTTTCAATGGACAAAAACAATTGTGTGTCATCAGCGTAATTCACAAGCTTAATGTTGTGGGATTTGATAAGTGTTATTAGAAGCCTAATATAAATGCTAGAAAGAATTGGGCCAAGTGTTGATGTCTTTGGGACTCCATGTTCGTGGTTTAAAGTCAGAGCAGTATGGATGCACAGAGACCACTTGACACCAATCTGGCAGGTAGTAACGCATCCAATTCAGTACTGTGTCGCTGACTCTAATCTTGGCTAATCTTGCCAGTAGTGTTTTGTGATTCACTGTATTGAAAGCCGCTGATACATCAAGTAATATCAGAACTGCTCACAGGCTGCTGTCCACCCTCATCTGGAGTTCACCCATGGCTGGAAGCAGAGCAGATTCAATGGCGTGCCGTGGTCTGAATCCGAACTGCTCCTTCTCCAGGAGATTTTGATCTTCCTGATGAAGAGACACTTTTCAGCTCACAAAACGTTCTAAGATTTTCACAGGAAAGGGCAAAAATTATATTGGCCTATAGTTGCTGAGGACCAGAGGGTCCACATAAGGCTTCTTCAGTAGGGGGTGATTATAGCCTTTTTCCAGGCACGTGGGACAATACCTGATTCCAGAGATTGATTGCATATCTGTAATATTGGGGAACTAATTCATCCACCATGGCTTTCCAGACTGTGGTAAAGGATCCAGGGGTGACCCAGATTTAATGGAGAGCGCTATTACTCAAAAGCCATCCTCAGTCATAGGTTCAAAAGAATATAGCTTGCTAAAATGACTGCCACGAGTGTCCACGAAATTGGGGGCTACACTCTTAAGTGGAACCATGAGTGGAGTTTAATTTCTCGCATCTGTTTGAATATCTTCGAGGTGAAGATCTGTCAGTTGTTGAGTGTTTCCAATATCCTCAAGGATCTTATGATCTTATTCTCAAAGAATTCTGCAAGATTATCACACAGTGCTGGTGAGGCTTTAGTTTCTTGCTTCATACACTCTGGGTTACATACCTTTTTAGCACTGTTAGGGGCTTCTAGAATCGCATTTGAATTGTAGTTGGTTTTTGCCATGCAGACCTCCTTCTTATATTCATTTAAGGCACTCTTTGGGCGTTTCATGTCCTCATCTGAATAGGAACTGCACCACTTTCTTTCCAGTTTCTTACAGGCTTGTTTAGATGTTCGATTGTACTCTTAAAATGTCTGTAACCCTCTCCCTCATTGCTCATGAACTTCTTACTAGATAAACACATAGGGATGTATGTCACAGTAGAAATTGTTGTATCTATGGATTTTTCTTTTCAATATAGATCTATTGGCTATTTTATTTGTTTAATGGTCCTGCTGATATCCATTCACTGTTGGGCTACTCGTTTTTAGTTGCTTATCACCTAGTGTAATACACTGATCCTGTTTTATACATTTATATGTATTGTTTATGATTCTCTCTAGCCTTGTACACACTATATAAAAATTATATTAAATAAATAAACGCAGTATAGTCAAAAGAATTGAATGTGTGTGTGGGTTTGATACATATGTGGTTTGCTTTACCAATATTTTTCTTAACTTATATGTTTGCTTGCCAATGTTTTCTTTGTGATTCTTTGCACTATGTTTGTAATATATGGAACGTATGTAAAGTAAATTCAATTGTTTTACTAAAAATTTTATTTTCTCAAGGCTTCCACTTCTGGGAGAGTTAAATCTATATTATTCATTGCTTGGCTACACAAAAGAGCAAGGTAAAATCTTTCCACCACTTCCCCCACAAAAGACAGCATGTGTACAGTACTGGATAAGTTGTAAAGCATATTTACCAATTCTTATCCCATCAACATATATGGCAGAGTAATATGTATATTTTTTTCCCACAAAATATTTAAATGGTGGAACAGAAGTCAGGCTCTATGTGTTCTCTCTTGAAATCTCAAGTCATATGAATCTTTTGGAAATAGGAATTTAGGGGCAGATTTACTATTTTATCACGTAGTGCACTGCAGCAGCCGCAAGTGCTGTACTGTGTTACGTGAAAAGGAGAGAGGAAGAGAGCGCATTATTTACTAAAATAAGGCACTCTACTCCCCTCTCACTAGTGCCGGCTCTATTGTGCAAGGGTGTCTCCATGAGTCTAGCAGAGGTTTTGTACTGGAAGGAACCCTTCCAGTACAAAATACTATGCACAGACTCACACTAACCATGTTCCCACTTTTTCTGTGTGCTGTAAAGTGCAGCACACATACAAAGTTGGAAAAGGAAGGAGAAATGAAAGCATTTCTCCTTCCTTGCGCCTACTTGAAAAGGGTGCAGTTTTCTCACGCTAAACCCAATCTACTTTATTTAGTAAATTGGGTTTAGCATGAGAATCCTTGGTTGGTTGCATGGGAATGCCCATACACCACCCTTGGTACGCCCCCATGGCAAAAAGTAATGCAAAGCAGCGCTATACTTTTCCGTTATTTCCGGCGCTAAACAAGTTTAGCGCTGAAAAGTAAATTGGGAAAAAAAGATTTTGCGCTGATTTGCGTCACTTTTGTGACACAAACATGGCGCAAAATCTTAGTTAATCTCCCTCTTAGAATCTTTCATTAAAGCGTGTTGTTAAACTCCATTACCATGTGTTCTTTCAAGATTGACATTGGTATCATGTATTGAATGTGTATGAAATTAAATGGCTTTTTATTAAGAAGAGGTTATACTCCAAACCCTATGGCTCTTCATAAAAATAAAGATATTACTGTATCTGTAGCATCCAGTGTCATGTATATGGAGATTATGGGAAGAACAAGTACAGTATCTAACTGAGGTATCCCCCATAGATTCCAGGGACCAGCTGCCTGTGGTTAATTGTCCTCGACATGTAACCATTTTTTCATCATTCGCAGCAAGAAGCACAGCAACATCCAATAATGAATTGTAAAATATTTGTTTACATGTTTTTTTTCGAGATTTGAAGGGATTCCTGTTTACTGCAGCTCTGACCAAAGAATTGATAGGAATTAATCAGAATCATATTTTTTTCGGCTCAAAGGTTTTTTTTTATTGGATTTGATATATAAGTATTGAATACATACCACAGTTTTCTTGGATCCTTTTTGTGTGGGCTTTGAAACAATGGCTCTCTTTTCTTATTCAGTAATGTATGGAGGCATGGCAATCCAGGGCAAGCGTGGTGATGTTGCAGTAGGAACCTGGGCTTAGGTACCATCTATAGACTAGCAGTTGACGTATTGCTAGCTCTTTAACTTTCAAGCCGATCCATAACATTTTTGTTACACTAAAATCTTAACAGTGCTGAATTTACCCAAGCCAAGCACAGCCACTTCCTTGAGAAACATTCAAGATTCATACCAAGTTTGGTGTCCTTTCATCGTCTGTTTCTTCAGTGGAGAGCAAATATTCCTTTTGGAATTAGAATAGGAGAACTCACTTTTTAAACCCCCTTTGATGATGGATCATCACAAATCTTGCCAGGCCCAACCCAAATCGGGTGAACATTTTTTTAGGCAAGTTTTGTGCAGATTCGTTTTACAGTTCCAAAGTTATTAAGAAAAGAATAACTGTCCTTTCAATGAAAATCCTGAGCTAGCCATAATAGGCAACGATGTGTAGTAAGTATATATACTTTTGTTTCAAGCTGAAAGGAATCAAAAGTTACTAAACAAAAAAGTCGTACTGGTTCTGCTCAGTTACTGACCATCTGCAAATATTAACCAGTCACCTTTCAGTTGCTGATTGCTGTATTGAGGTGTTAAACTGGCACTAAGAACTACAGATTCGCCTATACAATATTAGTAGCTGTTAAAATGACAAAATAATACTGCTAGAGAATGTGCAGCACTATGCCACATAATTGCATCATCGTTTTGTCAACACTGCTGCATTATTTGGTTCTCCGACGCTGCATAATATCTGTATACATATGCATTAATTATAACAGCGCTGCTTCTGCCCTGGCACATCTGTATTAAAATCCGAATTGCTGTAGAGAATTTAAAATGTTGTACTACTCTTGAAATGACAATGTTATTTGATTTTATTATTTTAAATCTGTCCTGTGAATAAGGGATGGAAAGTCTAATTTTTTTGTACAATTCTTCAAGCTTTCGTGCACATCTGTAAATTGTGTATATCTTAAAAACGTGTTGAAATTATTCAGTTTTTAACTAAATTGATTTATTTCATTATTAGCAGCAAGACAAACAACCCACTCACTAAAGTCAGTATACATGCCTGCCGTTTAAGTGGTATTAAAGAGGCTCTCTGTGTTGATATTCCACCAGCCTAGCAGTAAAAAATCAATGTTAATTTAATAGACGACCACAAACCACATTTTGTTTTCATTGCTTTTCTTTTAAATATATTAAGATCTGCTTTACAAATAGACTCTGTAATAGCCTGACATGCATCCTGAATGCTGAAATGGTTCTACCTAATTCAATTTCATCTTTAACAGTTGAGGCAACCTATTTAGAGCTATTAACACATTAGCACACTTCCTTTCAACCCAGACGGCCTTGAATACATCATATGCCTATAGGTATGCCAAGCCAGTGTTTTTTCCATATCAGTAACAGGTTCTGTTTATGGGATATGTCATTTTATGTGACCACAGTTTAACCCCACCTATCTGATCCTGCATTACAAATGAAGTGTCACTCATTTCGGTATCACAAAAATAGTACCGCACTTTGACATGTGTGTAAAGTGCTCCCTGTGATTTATTGGTCACTTGGTCAAAGGAGAAAACATCACAAGTTGATGTGCTTCATAACACTGACATTTAACTCAAATACTCCTGAAAATGTCAGTGTCTTCTCTAAATCAAAAGCAAACAGTTACTGTTGGCATTTCAGATACAATTACAGCATGACCTAATGGTACTGGCTGTTATGTTATGCTATGCTATGTTATGTTCTTTTATGTTATGTGATATCACGCTATGCAATGCTATGTTATGTAACTTGATATGTTATTTTTAGTCGAGCCTTACATGCATACTGCAGTTCCATAGATAAAAGAAGAAGCACTACTCCAATCAAAAGTAGGCCATAATGTCCTACAAACTGAATGAATCAAAACAAATATACCAATACCAATCACATATACAAACAGACACATTTCTCTAGTGAATATGTGAGACAGTCTCAGAAACATAAGGAGGGTGGGAGTACGCTGCCTCACATCCCAGCCCTCAATTTGCCCCAATCCAACATGGTAAATGCAGTGCATGATAACACTTACTTCAGTAGTAGTCTTTAATTTGTTACCCTTGTTGGTGCAGTCTGTGCTGTGTAACTCTAGACACGTGTTTCTGAATTAATTCCTTCATCAGTGGAGAGCAACATGTCATTTTGGGGGTGCAAGAAATGCTGCCCAAAGTCTTCTCAGGTCTCTGTACCACTCACTGGGCGCAGGTACATCAACACAAGCTTGTCAGTTCAGTAGCTCAAGGTAGCCTTTTCAAACGGAAGGAGAGTGGGAGCACACTGCCTCACATCCCAGCACTCAATATGCCCTAATGCATCATGGTAAATGTAGTGCATGATACCACTTACTTCAGTAGTAGTGTTTAATTTTTCACCCTTGTTGGTGCAGCCTGTTCTGTGTAACTCTAGACATGTTTATTTGGACTCATTCCTTCATCAGTAGAGTACAACAAGTCATTTTGGGGGTGCAGGAAATACTGCCCAAAGTGGGATTAACACAATTTAGTCCAACTTCCAGCTAAGAAACTTTGAACCAGGTGACACATCGCTACAGTCCTACATTTATAATCCAAACCAAAATAAGTAGCCCATTAGTCATTGCAGAGGAAAATGCGGAACAGAGGCATGAACTAAATCTAAATGTAATCAATGATACAAGGCAGACAACAGTCCAACCAAATGCAGCTGTAAGTGAAAAAGTGAGTGAGACAGAGCAAATATATGAAATTATAATAAAAACTGGTATTGATGTTGTGATTATCTACATTTGAGAGGTCAACGTGATACAAACATGCCATAAAGAGAAATATACAATTGGATGAACGAATGTAAAATGTTACAAAGAAGCAGGAAAATCTGCTGGTGTTTCCCACCTCCAGAGTTACTAATACTGGAGGAATCGGTAACTGTGTTGGGGTGGAAAATCCGCCCCATTACAAGTTCGATCCTGAGGGTTCACTAATAAATGAAGACCTGCCGGGGAATCAGTAATTCCAAATCCAAATGCGCCTATAATTCCTAATTCCCACAAAATTTTCAATAAGAGATTTTGACTATTTTTAGCAGCTGAAATCTTTGTGGAAAAATAAAGAGATCTGTGTTGTTCCAGCTGATCTCATAATATCATAAGTTATCAGCCATATCACCATTAAACGTCCATTTAAACTGCTATAGACCTATTGCACATGAAGGACATAAGAGAGACATGTGGGAAACATACAAAGTTAGAAAACATATTCAGATAAGCAATGAGTTTTCAGAAAGTGGGTTATTAATTTGGAATAGTGGACCCTTACCAACTAAACAAACACACCCTATTTATGTCTCAAGAAGATCTACTCAACCCTTGTTGCTATGGCATAAGCAGCATGCAGTTCTCTAGAGATATTTGTGTTTAGTTCAAGCTGCCCATCAATTTCTAAGTCAAGAAAAAACACATTGTAGATCCCAAACCAAATTAGAAAAATAGATAAAAATAATGAGTTAAAAAACCAATAAAAATCATTGAAATGCAGTAAGCGAACCATAGATAATTAAAGCAAAAAATGCTAAGAAAAAGTAAAGGCCAACTGAATGGAGTATTGGATACATCAAACATGGATCCTGATGCAAGTTTTTACATTTGTACGTAGGGTTTGACATAGAGTTTAGTGTACAGGTACTCTGTCACAAACGTGACAATATATCCTGTCTGCCGTTTTACAACAGAATTAAATCCTAATAAACTTGCAATAAGGCAGATGGGATAACCGCAACATTTATGACAGAGTACCTGCCCACCAAACTCTAATTCAGGCCCCTTAGTCTTTTTTTATTATTGAAGTCAAAATACTCCAGCAGGACAAGGTTTAAGGCTGTAATTAATAAGGGTCCCTCCAAGTCAGATATGTCAGCGTTAAGTTCCGACTGAAGCCGTCAGGTTTGGTGCCAAATTCTCCAAGCAGGACCAACTAGATTTCCTAACGACTGAACCTAATTTGCTGCTGGGATAAATCTGCCCTCTCACTCCAGCTCAAGGTTTAACCTTCGGAATTAGTAATTTTTATTGTTTCTCAAGCCAGGCATTGGTCCACAAGGCAAGATATCTTCACCACCATTGTTTTCAATATCATTTTAGGGGCACAAGTCAGACACTACATCATAACCCAGAAAAGTTTGCTCCTTTGTATCATGGTACAATTTGCGCTCCCCTCAATGTTGACTGTATGGTCAACACCACAGTCAACACTAAGGGTGCTCCCCTTAGTGTTGACTGGAGTGTTGACACCGCAGTCAACACTGAGAGGAGCGCAAATTGTGAACTGCATGTACCATGATGCAAAGGAGCAAACTTTTCTGGGTTATGATGTAGTGTCTGGACATACCCTTTTCCCTGCCCAAACTATTTTTCATGACCTCCTCTACCATTTATCATACATTCCTAATGTTCCTTTTTGTAAAAATTGCATTCCAGCCCATTGATTACACTTTATCCGGCCCAAGCCGGAGATTACGGCCCTAGCCAGAGATTACGGCCCTTGCCGGAGAGTACGGTCCGTGTGTGGAGAGTACGGTCCGGATGTGGAGATTCCGGCCCAACTGTGGACGCAAAGTTAGGAGTCGTAAGTGATTTCTGTGAATACCAAAAATCGTAAGTGCCTTCTGTGAATACCAGAAGTAGTAAGTTTAGGATTTTGTCTCAGATTAGTTCTGTGAATTGGCCCCCTACTTTCTAAAAGTGGTATTTTCAAACATAGAATGTAAAAATCACCCTCACTAAAAGATGCATTTTAACATTCTGAGTTCAGGCATACTAAACTTTATTTTCCTACCTTGTTCCCAGGTGTAGTTATGTTTATAAGATGTTATAAACAAACTCCCCATTCTGTCCTATGGGAACAGGTAGCCTTGCAATAGTGAAAAACGAAATTGGCAGTAATTCACTATCAGGACAAGCCACATACACCAGGGCATGTCCTACGTTTCACATACACTGCACCCCGCCCACAGGGGTACCCTGGGCCTACCTTAGGGGTGACTGACATGTAAGAAAAGGGAAGGTTAGGGCCTGGCAAGTGGGTGCACTTGCCAGGTCGACATGGCAGTACCAGACTGCACACAGGCTCTGCAATGGCAGGCCAGAGTTACATTTACAGGCTGCTTATGTGGGTGGCACAATCAGTGCTGCAAGCCCACTAGCAGCATTTGATTTACAGGCCCCTGGCACACACAGTGCACTGTACTAGGGACTGACTAGTAAATCAAATCAGCCAATCATGGAAACACCAATCCATAACAACAATTTACAAAGGGAGCACTTGCACTTTGGCACTGAACAGCAGTGGCAAAGTGCCCAAAGCATCTAGACCAGCAAAACGGAGTCCAACACACAGCAAAAACACAAGAGGCAAAAGCAAAAAAATGCAGGGGAGACCCACACCAATGGTGTCAGGTCTAATAGAGCCTTATTGGACTTAAATACCATGAACTTCATGAAAGGACATAGCTATAAGGAGAAACCTGCTACTTTTTTTTTATAATGATCGGGATCCAATAACACTGTATGTATCCACAAAAGCCCACAACCATAACACAAATGGGTGGACACAAACTATACCACCTCAGATCTGTGTCTGTTTGAACAGCATTAATGAAGCACATACATTAGACACTGTATCACATAAAGTGAGCACTGCAGGTGCTAGTTAAATTCTCGGTCTCTGGCACAGTTATTGTCTAACTGGTGTGTTAAATAGTTGAAGACCTGGATCAGGGCTATTTTACTACTTTCCACAGAAGTCAAGGGTTTCTTGTCCTAGGAACCTTAATAGCATATGCTGCTTTTGGCTGGAAGTATAGCTATACTAATTTGTTTTTCGAAAGTTTACAACAGAACATAATACAATAACTTACACAAAGCAGCAGAACTAAACAAGTACAACATAACCAACAAGGTCAAACCAAACAGTCAAAACAGAATGCAGCACAACAATCATAGCACAACACAACATCACTTTGGAATAATGGAGCACAAAAACACAACAGGACAAAACACCCACAGAATACATCACCACCACAACATATTCAGACACAACTAGTATATACAAACATTCTTGTCAGGTGTTATCAGAATCCTGTTTTCATAACACAGTGGTAAAATGTGATTGCAGCAAGAACTACCTTAACTTACCACCAAGGATATCAAATAGCACCTGTCAAAAATGTTTTGTGATCTGATCCTAGATCCTCCAGTCCACAGTCCAAGGGGGTATAAGGAAGTACCGAAGAGTATGGCAAGGCTTTGACTAGTTGTTTGTCTTCTACAGAGTATTGCTATAGGATATACCTTGACTTTATAAAACTGAGGCGACAACTGTGATGGTCTTGCTAATACTGTTGTAAGTGTGTGTATATACAATTATTGCTAATGGCAATACATTTTGTTACTTTTGTACTGTGAACATATGATGAATCATATAAAAAGAGCATGTGTAAGGAAAAAGACTGACACACAACAGGCCAAACAATAGCAAGACCTCAAACCACAATAACCAACGAAGCATGGACGTACATGCAGGCCAAAGGCTGTACACACAATTTCACAATTTCACAAACCAGAAATCTGAATCCCACATGACTGGCAGCATCAAAGGTCATGATAACAGTTCGCAGAGCCAAGATATTGTTCTACACATTGAAATAAAAAGTTGTATTTATACAGAGAAAATAAACCATTCAAAATATAGGAGGAGATGGGCCTCACAAGGGCACAGACCACAAACACACCAAGAAGGAAATAACCTTTAGGCAGATTAAACACAAAGGGAAATGGAAAACTATCTTGTCCTACAAAAATGTGCAGGTTTTGACTGCATATAAGTACAGAATCTCAAAAAAATGCTCTTTTAACATCACAGGGGTAGGGTCACACACCTGACTCGATAGAGTAATAATTCCTAATTCTTTAAGGGATACAGCTGAAAATATCCTTAGTGAGGGCCCCAAAACAATGACCCTCTAACAGCAATTTCTTCATGACTGTTAGAAAATAAGGTACAGCAACATGTTGTAGTAACTGCAAAAATAGTTAATGATATAACCTAATCCCACTTATATTTCTGTTTCAATCTAAAGTTCTTTGGCTAGCTTTTAATAGCCATACTGGAATAGCTGCATCATTTCCTCTATAGAAAAGGTCCAGCAAGGATTTGTTAACTTATATAGTTAGTTTTCTTTCTTTCCTACTTTCTTTTTCTTAGTTTGTGGTAAAGGACTAAAACATGTCCCTATGTGGACACTTTGAAGTTTTCAAATAAAATAACCCTTGTCAGCAAGGTCAGTTACTTAAAATATAAGTAGTGTGTGTACATATTGGTTGTTCATGGATAAAATTCATCTCTCTCATTAACTCCCACAAAAATCCCAAAGTGTGAGGAATAGGTTATGTATGTATGTATATGGTATTTGTATAGTGCAAACCTGGCTATAAGGCCACGGAGTGTTCTACAGAGCCAAAGACAAGCAAAAAGTCAAAAGTGAGAGGAGAGGAGAGGTAGCTGAGTTGTGGACAGTTGATGCCCTTTGATGTAGTATTCTTTAAAGAGGCGAGTCTTCAACTTTATCCTAAATTGGAGCAACATTGGGGTGGGCCTAATAGATACAGGGGTGTTGTTGCAGATCATGGGTGTATAGAAGGAAAAGAACAACTGCCTTGTTCTTTCCTTTTTTACACAACTTAGGGGCATATCAGCAAGGACGGCGATAAATAACGCAAAGCGCGCTTAGCGCTTTTGTATTTATCGCCGTCTATCGCTGGAATTTATCGCCCTGTTAGCGCGTTATTAACAACGCGTTTCTCCAGGGCGATGTAAATTCCAGCGATAGCGGGGAAATCGCCGTTTTGCAGGGAACATCGCTGGTTTTCCAGCGCTGATCCCTGCAAAACGGCGATATGCTTGATGATACGATCCTGTGGTCGTAACACAAGAATCCACCCCCCATGTTAAACATACATGGGTCAGGATTTTAGCAGACGTTAGTTTTTGGTGAAAACAGCGGTTTTCGCCCAAAACTAACGTCTGTTAAAATACGTGGGCCTCCTTGTAAATATCGCGATGTGCACATCAGCGATGATTTACAGGGAGTACTGCCCAGTGACGCCCACTTTGCATCTCATTAGAGGTGCAAAGCGAGGCATCGGGAAAACGGGTGCTAACATGCGCTAATGCATGTTAGCATCCCCTTGTAGATAGGGCGATAATATTATCTCCGCTTTTTTGGCTTTTAAAGCCAAAAAAGCGGAGATAAGGCCCTTGTTAATATGCCCCTATGTCAGCAGCCGGTTTCTGCCCTGGATGCGGGTGTGCCAAGACCCTACAAAGATGGTGGGCTTGTCTGTATGATAAGTGGAGCTAAGGCTGGTTGTGATGGCTTTGTAAATGAGGCAGCTGGTTTTGAAGATGGTGCAGGAAGGCAACGGGAGCCAATGGAGTTCCATCAGGATAGGGATAAGGGGATAATTTTGCTTTAGCATTTGGATGAAATGTGCTGCAGCATATAAGGGTGCCAGTGTTGAGTAGTGTATGGGAGGCTATGGAGCAGGCTTTATCATCGAGCAGGAATTATCATCATCCAACTGCAAGAGCAGTTCTGAAGTAACTTTCTGGAAGAAATGGTTTGACTTTCTTTAGAAAAGAGAGCTGCTACCAGGCAATCTTTGTTTTGTAGCATTGTGTTCCTTGAGTGTGAAGTTGGTTAGGTTAGGGAAAAGTGTTACATCAGAAAGAGTTGTCCGGGGCAGACTTGTATAGAGTGAGGAAGAGCAGGGTGGAGGGGAACAGTTGGTCGAAGAACACATCGTAGAGGTTTATTTGCTCCTACTTAAGGGTGTTATATGTTGTAAATTGCCTTCATTTCAATGCAAAATTTCATCTTCATCTCTGGTCCATTGTCTTGAGTTGTCATTGCAAAGCCAATTAATTCATATTGTAGTGGCAATAATTCCTAATTGAAATCCATGGCATTGCAAACATACACTCAAAGGTCAGGAAATACACTCAAAGGTCAGGAAGTGAATCTTTGCAATTTAAGGGAGGTACTGAAACAGAATGTTTTTATGATTTTGGAGCCTGGACATCTCTTTTCATTCATACTTGAGCATGTGGAAGACTATGTGAAAGACCTAACACCATCATGGGGCCATGGCACCTAACATATTTGATGTATTTCTGATTTCCTACTTCTCACTGATTCCAGTTACCATATGTTGCACATATAATTGAAATTACAACACTTGAATTCAGGAATGTCTTTTTAAAGGAATAGTATTTAATTTCAGACTGAAACTACTACAAGATACTCCCACATTTCAACTATTCGAGTAGTTTGGGTCAAACTGTGGATTTGACTTTGTGAGATTGGAGCAGAAGTAAGTTGTGGTGCAAAGAATGTTTGTGTATGGGTGAAGTTAATTGAGTGCCGGAACCAACACCTGGACATTGGAGGGACACTCTGCTGCTCCTTATACACTGACTTCGACTGGGTCTGTAAACATTGGCCTATTCCTGGTTGATGCAGGTAGTTTTCACGCTGTCTCCTCCGCTTGTTTCCTCACCCTCCGAATGCTCAGGAAGGTCTTCAGATGGCTCCCACCTAATTCAAGATGAACAGTCATGCTAGCTTTCATCACCATCAGACTAGACTATGGCAACTCCCTCTACGTAGGAATAACAGCCTAACTCATGACGAGACTCCAGACTATCCAGAACACAGCAGCCAGACTCATCGTGGACCTCCCCAGATGGACCCACATCACCCCACACCTCAGGAAACTCCATTGGCTACCAGTCGCAAAGAGATGCCAGTTCAAGCTGCTCACCTACGCTTACAGGGCACTACACAACGACGGACCGGCATACTGCAACAATCCATTGAGCAAGGGTCGAAAGTGGAGAGCTGATTGGAGATGGGTGAAGTTCTGGTAGCATCTGTGGTATTAGGGTATTTTCTTTGAAAGCTCTATTTAACCCAACTTAGAAGACCCAAACAAACTGTGGTTGTGGACATTTATTTTGTATTAGAACCTACTCCATTGCTCACTACTCTTCGTGTGACATCAGACCGCTGTGGAAGACGAAAATGCTGCTTTGAGATAGTTCCTACCTGGGCAATGTCTACTTGGTACAATCAGAACTAGAAGGTGAGATTGCGGTCAAGTACACAGATCGCTATGGCTTTTTTATCCAACCCTGTCTGTGAAGAATTAAAATGATAAAATCAATTGACCAACCAGGAGCAACACATGCTGGAGCGGAATCACCACAAATAATGCAGCGCCTTCATGTAACCCTCCATCTAAAATAGTACCACATAAAAGTGATAACTTGCAAAAAAAATATATATATATATACTCTTAAAGCAGTAATCTCCACCCCTGTGCAGTTACTCACAGAGGCTGCAGTCACAGGGACCAGTCTAAAGACAAGAGCCTTTACTCGCTTGGGTCCCCCTATCTGAATATTATTACCAAACTATTATCACTGTATTTCTTGTTCAAGCCAGCAACACGCACCTGGAGCTATTCAAATGAGTCAGACACACCAGGTTTGCTGTTTGTAGCAGCCATATTGTGGACGAACACATTTCCAAGTGACTGCTCTGGGGGAATCTGTGATCTCTGAGATGCTGTATGAGGGAAAACTGTCTTTTTTCACACTATCAATTCATTTCATTGAAACCATTATAGTGTTAAGGTCAAAACGTAAACCTCCCCTGAGCTCGACGTATTTTTATAACATCAAAGGAAAAAAAGCGTTCCCGGGCTCCCCGTTCCCCTGACGTGCTGCACATGGGAAGAGTGTTTTTTTTTTCAAAAGACTTCCCTGACTTTTTTCTTGGCCCGCGCTTGCAATTGGTTCTTTTCCAGGTACCAGCAGGAATGTAAATATGGAATGAATCAACTTTTTTCCGCATTTTCTCCGGCAGACCGTTTATGAGGAACAGATTTTCCACAGCGGAAATTAAAAAGTACATAAAACTGAGGCACTCTGGTGTTGGCGGGAAAAGCAGCAGCGCTCCATGTCGCTTCGCAGAGTGGCATTAACGGAAAGTACAAAGTATGTTTCAATTAGCTGTGTTTTTCTTCGAGAAGATGGATGGCCGCGGATCCAGAAAACAGGGTTATTGAAAAAGTGATTTGTATTGTTACACCGGAGAGCTTTTATAGCGAGCTTTCCTTTCTTCCTCTCAGATTTTTGGGTGGGAAACCTTAGGCTACAAATGTCTGCAATAAACTAGATTTGTTTCCGGGTCTGAATAAAAAAACATTCGCATGCCATTCAAGATTCCCTCCGGCAAGGCAAAAGATATTTTTGGAACACTCAAGACTACAACGTTTTCGCCCATTTCCGTGTACCTTTTTGAAAATTTGCTTTGAATTTCTGTATGATGCTTTCCGATGTTTGTAGAAATACAAATATTCACTGTAACTTAATTTTTGGCCCATGTGGCAATGCCTGTACATTCGGCAATAAGCGTGAAATGCTAGTTGCAATAAAAGTAACATCTGGGGGGCTTATTTACAAGCCCCTTGCGCCACCCGTACGTCACTTTTCCCATGTTAAAAATAACGCAAAAGTGGCGCAAGGGGCTTGTAAATAAGCCCCTGGGTTTTCATTCGAATGTGAACAATGCGCAGGGAACACATAGGCCGTCATTAGGAGTGACTAATGAATTCCGGGGGAGCCCCAGGCAGAATTACTGGCCCTTTTGGATTCGTATATTTTCACCAAGAGATTTTTGCAGTAAAAGCAGGTGAAATCTTGGGGGCAGATTTACAAGGACTGGCGCATCTCTGCATATTAGCAGGGATGCACCAGTAAAGATGCGACACGCAAGAATATCCTTGCGCCACCACGGATGTGTCGCATTTACAATGCGGCGCACCGTGGTGCAAGGATAGACAGATGCGTGTCGCATCTGTCGGCGTAAAAATGACGCAGTGCTGG
Organism: Calotriton arnoldi; assembly: GCA_963921515.1. Lineage (NCBI taxonomy): Eukaryota > Metazoa > Chordata > Amphibia > Caudata > Salamandridae > Calotriton > Calotriton arnoldi. Next base: position 121,775 of record CAWUFW010005608.1, on the reverse strand, counting down.
AGTCGTGTCGCAAGCGCGACGCAACTCCAGTACTGCTCTTGGGTGGCCTATACTTAACGTGCTGCATCACTCCTTACGCCTGCTTCAAGCAGGCGTAAGGTTTTGACGCAGCGGCGTCGTAAAAGTGACTCAGTAGATTTCACTGCGTCACTTTTACGAGGCTTTGCGACGGAACGCCCGCCCTGCATACATTATACCTGACGCAGGTATAATGTGGCGTAGGGCTTTACAACGTGACGCATCTCCCTAGATGCGTCACATTGTAAATATGTCGCAACATGGCGCATTGTTTACAACGCCGCTGCGTCACAGAAGTGACGCAACGGCGGCGCAAATGTGTTGCAAGGGGCTTGTAAATCTGCCCCTTGGAGTTGAAGTCCCAAGGAAAATGAGGACTGCCACTGAGCAACTGTACCACCAGTACTGATAATTCACGGGGTAGTGAAATACCAGCCAATTCCCAGCCACTTGTTAAGAGGGCCATAATGTAATGCTGCACAATAACAATCATCTGCGTGCGGTTTTTATAGGTACAATTGTAAAACTTCCAAATGTTAGTAGGTTGGCAATGGAAAACCTTATTAATTTTGGAGGCAAGGCTCAATCCAGAAGATGATCTACAGAGGAATTTCTTTCTCCATAGGGATTTTGTGGTGGAGGGTTAGTGGTGGGTGCAATGGACAGTTCCACAATTTCTGTAGGGGGTGCTAAAGAGAGAGGAGATTCTGCCAGTGGAGGAAAAAGATTCTCCCTCACATGTTTTACTTCCTTCTGAAAATTGAGAATTTCCATTACCACACAGCAGTAAATCAGCCAGGAAGTCATATAGTTGGCAGAGAATCTACCATTAAGTGGTCAGGGAAAACATACTAATTTCTGGAGGAAATGCCAAATTTGTAGATGAATCCACTTGCTGATCTTTCCCATCCTACTATGCCTCTTGTGGAGGGAATTAAACCATTTAGATTTTTGCTCTAGATCTACCATTTAATCCATAATTTGGAGAAATTTCCATTAGCACCAAACTCTGAAGTGTGCCACTAGTCTTTAAAGTAGCATATATTATGGTCAATATTATGCAGAATTTCTTTCACTGTGGCATTAGAATTTAAGGGACTGATTCACAAAATAAGTTTGTATTCTGCACACACAGGTTTTACATCCCAGCATCTTGGAGATTTACCTACATCAGGAATTCATAGAGAGTGATGCTGGAAACCTTTGTTAGACACAGAATTCCGGGAGCACTTCTAAAAAAAAAGAATGTTTTAAATTTCGCAGGCTAAAATATGCATGCCGGCAGGGCATGTGCAATTTCACTTGTTAAGTTTTTTTTTCTCCACTGGAAAAAAAGGTTTTTCCCTACAGCAATACCCTTGCTCTAAAATCCCCCAGCTGTTATGGTATTGCCTTTCTTGTCCTCGAAAAAGTTATTTACTTATGCAACTTCCAGGAGAAAATATCTCACCTTTTCAATTATAGTGAAGGATCAAAGACAATTTTGTTATACATATTTATACGTTAGTGGGATTTTAGAAACTTTCTGAAAATCCCCAAACTGAAACGCCTAGTGACTGTAGCATTACCCATATGTAAAACGTTGTGTGAGTAATCACACAAAGTAGAAATTTGCTTTCACACTCATTAATAAAGGACAATGTCAGTTCATATCAAATTCCATTGTTCCACCGGTTTTCTTCCTTCCTCCCTTAGGATGAGCAGCTGTCAGGCCAGTGTTCACTGCGGAGCCCAAAGCCATCAAGAGCAGGGATGAACCTGCCTTGTTCTGATGGAGAGTACTTCTGCAGGCCAGAGAGATCCCATAAATACCTCCAGGCCAGCGGATCTGAGACATCAGTGATGGACCTCACAGAGTGCGCGAGGCCACAGAATTCAACCTACGGAGACCGGCTTGGCAGGCCCACCAGATCCAGGTACAGCAGAGCTATCAGACAAGCAGCGATGAATTTACTGCACTTACATGTACCACTTAAGCACACCACACCACTGAAAGTTTCATTGTTATTAGGGGTGTGCAAAGTTTATATTACGCAAGGTTAGTCTACCCTAGATCCCAGCTGGCCTCCGATTAGTTATTCTATTGTTATTTAAAATAGGCTATTTAAAAATAAAAAAAATATGAAAATACAGAATTGTTACAAAGTAGGGAAGATATACAGTTTTGAATTTCTAGATGAGGCTGAATCAGAATTATTTTTTATCACACTGTAAATGGCATCCTAAGTGCAAAAAAGGATGATTAATGAAAAAAAGATGATGAGGAGGAAGACTATATATCTATTAAGACCCTTTTCTTAAGAGGTGCAGGAGAATTGCATACCTAATTCTGCCCTTGGAAGTACTGATTTGACATAGATCGGTAATTGCATGATGCAGAATTGAAGGCCCATATCCCAGATCATCCCCTGAGATATGAGGAATAACCAGAGGAATCAGCGTTTCCCCATGGATTACATGCCGGTTATTGGCACATCGGGCAATACCCAATGTGGCAATAACCCAAAGCATATTTCATTAGGTTTTTCCCCTGTGAAAATGGGTTGGAGAGGAAATAATGAGTTGGTGTTCCCACACTACTTGGAATGCTTAATACAATAAATTCAACAATATAGTCCTAACTTATGTTAAGTAGTAAAAAATCAAGAATCTGGTCCAACAAAAACACAGGCGGATACCACGAAGCTGCAGCTCAGCTATCGCTTCATTACTAAAAGAATCAGCAAATGCAGGGAAGACTCGCTCTCCCTTCATCGCCTCAAAAAGCGAGTCACAGAGAAACCACAAAGAGTGAAGACTTTGAAGGGGGTACTTACATGGCATTACATGAACTTAGTATCATAAATTGAAGATCATTGCCATAAACAGTACAAAGTGCCCTGCAGACTATCCTACATTGAAACAGCATCACCAAAGGTAACCAATGGATAAGTGCAAGAAGAGGGAGACATGGCATTATCAAATCAACAAGTGCCACAAAGAAAGTGAACTGTGCAATTTTCATAAAGTTGTAGGTAATGTCCTTGATATAGTGAGTTCCCATTAAACAATGCATCCAATAACAGATGTAAGACCAGAAGTGTGCTTAACTCTATCAAAAGTGGCAGGAGTTTTGTCCAATACAAAGAGAGGAAAGATGCATGCACATAGACTGCACATTAAGTAAAATATTGATATTATGGTTGGAACCCAATTCTTTGTCAAAACTCCTTAGTACGCTACTATGTGCATAGGCTAGACAACCTAGGGTGATGCAGGTCTCTCAAAGATAATCTCCTTCTTGTTTGAATCTAATTTGAGGCACTGATAAACAAAGAAGATCCTGACCTCCTCCACTGAACATAGTAGGGGATTTGAAAATGTCTAAAATGACCACATGTCAGGGCTACCATAAAAATAGTTTTCAGCAATATGGATTTTGCATCTGGTGCTCCTTCTACAAAAGCCGTAATCACTCCACATAAATGTTATCTTATCAATCTATATCCTCAGCACCTAGCTACATGCATATTTCATGCATTTTATTGTGTGGTCATAACTCTTCAAACAACCTTCTCATATAGGCAGTATACCATCTACGACGAATTCAACATCTTCACAACCTGTTTGCATTATGCAGTGCAGTGCGTTTTTTTGCTCAGTAGGTTTGACCCTCTCACATTCAACAAAGTACTATGCATGCTACCTTCACAAGGCATCACATCACTGATAAACACAAATGGGGCCGCTCCCAGCTGACTGTTCTAGATGCTACAGTGTCTTATAATGTGAGTGTAGGCATCTCACAAAAAGTGAAGGACTGGTTTCACACACCACCTGGTGTCATGCTTCATCATAGACCAGTCCTCGCCCTCTAAAAACTTGGTTTGATAGAGAGCGGGCATACACCTGACGACAGGGATGCACTTCTAAACTAAGTGGGGGCCCATACATACAAAAAGTGAGTTAATTATGAAACCTTCTTTCTTTTGAAATTTATTGGAATACAATATTACCCACTAAGTAGCTTAGAGTCTATCTATGGTACTGGTGAAATCCCTGAACCCTTCTGGCACTTTTGGGCATTAAACATGTTGACCCTAGTGAACACAAGCAAGGGCTCATTACTGTCTTTCTTGGTTCAGCTTTGTTTCTAATCTTGACACGGTCACTCGCCATGAATAAAAATTACGAAGGCAGTACGCGTAGTTAATATAATTCTCTCATGTACCGAATCTACCTATCACAAACACCCATCTTTAGGGCATTCACCTTGAGCTCTGGCAAACACTGGGCCATGGTAGAGAAAAAAGATCGTCAAAGAGCTCCAGTTTATTGGGGCCTTCTGGGTATTGCAGAGCCAATCCAACAAGGAGCAGGTCCGATGATGAAACATGCCACCTAGGGCTAATGCATCATTAAAATAAAGATCCTGAGATCTGTGGAAAACTAGTGGACCAGAGTTTAAATTTATTCTTTGGCCATACAGCGGAATAGCATACTACTTATGGGTAGAAATTGATAGTTTGGGGAGACTGCGTGCCAGACCGCGTGAAATATTCTCTCTCCATCCCCCTAAATTGTGGTTCATTGAACATAGATGCACCACGCATCTTTGCAATACTGACACTTATTTGCTTGTCTCCACTCGAAGCAGCAATGTCTCCATTCCTCCTTGCCAAGAAACAGAAAATGTTAAGGTCAACAAATGTGTCCAAATAATTCCAGATATTAATGTCAGAAGCAACAACTCCAGGATAAATCATCAATGAACCATGCTGAAGACAGCTGGTCTCTGCACATTTGTCACCAAGACTCAGTCAGTAATGCAGCTTGTCACAGTGAAAAAAGATTGCTGTACTCCAAGGTACATTGATGACCTCAACAGAATGCTCCAGAAATGACAATGTAGCCATGCGAAATTTTGACACAAAGAAGAGAATCAAATAATGCCCAGAAATACAACCTTAGTTGTGGCAAGACATAAGGACCTACTAAACAGAAAGTAGGCAGCCAAGATACAGGGGAAAAACTGAATTCTCAACTACAAAAGTACTACATTGATTCGTATATATGTCCAAAATGAGACAGGCTAGTGGACATTTCCCTAGGATATGAAGTCAAACCTAGACATTCAGTCATATGCAAGAATACAATAACAGAGTGTAGCAGTAACAGGCACTGCTGTTTATCAGGGACTAAACGCATTCCTCTCCAACATTCAGATTCCCAGGGTAAACTATAGAAATATGGGTTAAAGGACAATCTCAGCTGATCGCCCCTGTTGCATTTATTTACAGAGTGGAAACACTAACAATTTTAGCACCTCCTACTCAGAAGAAAAAATCCTCACAGTGATGAGAGGTTCTGCTTAGCATAGTTTTCAAGGACTGCAGGATAAGTTTAGTAACTCGTTTGTTTTTTACTTCTTCATGTGTCACAAATGACTTTTAGTTGTGCAATACTTTGGGATAATCATTTGGGTAGTTGCTAGTGCCCAGCTGTCCTTTCTTCATGCTCAGGGGTGTATACACGTTGAATGCTTCAGTGATGTCCTTGTACCTTGGTGGGGCCCTGAGGATCCATTGTTGTTGTACTTTGGACGGCCTTGAGGAACCATGGTTTAAACATAGAAATCAATATTAAGCAATAAAGCCATTTGGGATATCAATAATCATATTCTTTTTTTCTGAACAGTCTTTCACAAATAAAAATCAGAGGTTATTCAATCCTGCATGTATTCAAACATCACCTATATCTGGGTTCTACATGGTTCACCAATCCTCACATGTATGTGTGACTTAATCCCTACAGTGTAGAAGGTGTACTGATCTGCCCCTGTATGGTTTTAGTGCTCTAAATGCTAAGGAGCAGACAGGTGGGTAGATGGAGGGGGAGATATGGGGTACAAAGAGATAAAGCAAGAGTCAGAAAAACATGCAGAAGTACAAAGTGTTCATGTGTGAAATAGTTTGAGCTAGTAAGAGAGGAAAAAGCATGAGGACAATTGGCCCTCTGTATTAACTTCACACCCCCACCTAAATATATAACAAAAATACCTTGGGCCACATGAATGTACCTTTTTTAAGGTTGCAAACGGCCCGGTTCGCAGAATTGGGCAGTTTGCGACAGGAAAATGGGCTTTCCTATGTACCAAACTTTGAGAAGCTGGCCTGGTTTATGATGTCCACTAATGTAAATGGCCACCTTGCACCAGTCCAGACAACCCTTATGGTGATTTAAGAGGTCTCAGACAACCTTAGAAAGCTATCCAAGTGGTAGCTGTGGAGAGCAGCCTTCAGGCTTAGTCTTGAAGGAGTGTAAAGCAGCTTGTTTTACCAGAATGCAATCTTATAGTATAGATTAAATGAAAGGAGAACCACACATAGTATTTACAAAAATATGTATTTATTATATAACACTATCTAGTACGTTACAGTATCTCCTACACGGAGATAGACACAAAGCACACAGGGGCTTATTTACAAGCCCCTTGTGCCACTTTTGCGTCATTTTTAACATGGGAAAAGTGACGTACGGGTGGAGCACGGGGCTTGTAAATAAGCCCCACAATACTTAAGCAAAGAAATCACAATAAATAGCACTAATACACAGTAGGCCCCAGGGGGGGACCGAACCATATACTAAGAAAGTGGTATAAGAACCACGACTCTAATCAGTGCAATGTCGAGAGAACGTAGAATTGCTGGGGACCCACAGAACCACCCAAGCTAAGTAGATAGGGACCCCACGGAGAGCGTGTGCAGTGTGTGAACAACCGTGTGCTCCGTACAAGTCTATGTGTAAGTCACGGTTGGATTTTTAAAAAAGAGGGACCCTTCCCAGTGGCCCCTGAGGAAACCCCATGGAAGACAGAAGGTTGGAGAGTCACCCCTCCCATGGATACCATGGTACCCAAGTTACCTATCCCATGGAAGCCGGGTGCATAGGTGTGAAATGGCGTCAGAAACCGCAGTCGAACCCAATGGAAGACTTCAGGAAAGTGCCGCTGCTGGAAGAGGAGAAAGTGTCCGGAGGGATCCAAACATGGATTCTTGAAGAGGAGTACCTGAAAGCAGAGGGGACAGTATCTATGTTACTCAGGAGTGACCAGGAGACTTGGAAGACGGATGGCCTTCGATGTCGGGTGCTTCAGGAAAGATGCCAGTGACCATGACTCTGTAGCTGCGAGGACCAGGCGACGCTGAGAATGACCAAGACCGGGATATGAGCTGTCCCACAAATAGTGTCGAGTGCTGAGGGGTCGGTGTCCGGTGGGAGCACCAACAAGCCTTGGCAAATGCAACCCCCGCAGGAAGTCAAGAAGGTGCACGGTTGGAACCAGCAAGGTCCAGGAGACTCACCACAAGCAGGGGAGTCAGGGCAGGCCCCAAGCAATCAGGGGAGCCCAAGGAAAACAAAGGTGACCCTCAAATGGACCCACAGGCCGAAGGCGCAGGAGTCGCGAGCGGACCTTAAGCAGGTCACCAAAAGATGCAGGCCATGATGCACACGATGCAGTGTGGCCAAAGATTCTGGTCACTGCAGGTGCTCGAGTTTGGGGCTACTTGGAGCCCGAAGATCTTCTTGCAAAGATGTCAACAAGCCTTTGCAACTGTAAAGGGGACGAGCTACCCAGGGGTTCAGTTATTGCAACCCCCACAAGGACTACTGGCCTCAAACTTGGTGTTGGACTTGGCCCTTTTTGTAGGGTCATCCCAGAACTTGTTGCCATCCTCCGGTATTTTTTCTGACCTGTTGTTGGTGGTTTTAGGACTCTGGGCACTTTATCACTGCTGTTCAGTGTTAAAGTGCATGTGCTCTCTATGGTAAACTTGGTAAGATTGGTCTACACCTGTTTGGTGTATTAAATTTACCTATTAGTCCTTTGTAAAGTGGTATCTCATATACCCAGGGCCAGTAAATTAAATGCTACTGGTGGGCTTGCAGCGCTGCTTGCGCCACCCACCAAAGTAGCCTTTCAAACCTGTCTCAGGCCTCTGACACTGAAGGGCCTGCACGCTCAGTTTACTGCCGCTGTGATGTGGCACATAAAGTGGTTGCCACGTCTGACTCCCCTTTTACTACATATCAGTCACCCCTAAGGTAGGCCCTAGCTAGACCTATGGGCAGGGTGCGGTGTAGGTAAAAGGTAGGACATGTGCCTTAACTGTGTGGCAGGTCCTGGTAGTGACAAACAGCCTATTTGGTTTTTCACTGCTGTGAGGCTGCCCTCTCATAGGAATGCATTGGGGATTCCCTGATATGTGTTTCAGTGCTAACTCCTGATAGGAGAGGGGAGGTGTGATCAAGTTTGGTATGTTTGGAATAGTGGCAATAAATGCTGCGTAATGGTGTTCGTAGATTTATTATCACTATTTTTAGAAATGTTAATTTTAGAAGTGGGCATTTCTGTGTGCTATGTGTCTTTGTGCGTGCCTGTTGTGTATTGCATGTCTGGCTCTGGATGACAGGGGCTGGGGAGGTGCAGTGGCTCCAGAGGGCCTGGGTGAGTCAGCGCTAGGCTGAAGAGGCCTGACTGCATTTGGAGTAGTGGGAGGAGTAGCACCTGAACCTGAATAGGACTGTGCCTGCCTTCCACAATGCTGCCCCCCCCTGTGGTGTGTCTGGGGCCAGAGCCTACACTAACAATGGGGAGTGTTGTGCCCTAGACAAGTGCCCCCCAGAACTAGTTTGGACTGGGTCCAGGGCCCTGTACCAGGGCAGAACAATGGCCTTGGTAGTATAAATATTGGGGCTGTGACCCCATGTCTGTTGCTTGCTTGGAACTTGGGAAGACACTGCACTGGCAGAGAACCACCACTGGAACTTTGCCTGGGGAGCTACTGGCAGAAGGGACTGCCCCTATGCCCAGGGACCATGTGTGCTGGCCTGCTGCCTGTGTTCATAGAACTGAATGTCCCCCTTGCTCAGAAAGGAGCCCAGAGCGACAGGAGTGCTGCTATGCCCCTTGTCCTTGAAAGGGAATAGTGTGGAGAGCACCTTATTGTTTGGGGACACCCCGATGCTTTTGATTACATGGGAAGTCCTTGACCCGTGCTGGAACTGCCGGGTGCCTCACGTCCTGGTGCCGTGCTAAAATCGAAGCTCCGCGTGCTTGGTGGGAGCTCCATCTGTTTTTTACCACTGGGGAGGCTACTTTGCACTACCTGGGGTGCTATGTGCTGGAGCTGAGTTCTGGGCTGAGCCCCCACCTAACTGAGGAGAAGGCACGAAGCGCAGCCGCTCGTCAGGAACCGAGCGCCGCAGAGAAGCCAGACGTTGCCTAGCAACCTGCTGGAGCCGGCGGCCTGCGAGGAAGAAAGCTGCAGGAGAGGCCGGAAGCCAGGCAGAGCAAAGCCTGGTTGTGGATGGGGCCAACGGAGGCTTCGCTCCGTGCCCTGTGGTCCGTGTTCATCAATTCCACGGCTGAGTGGCTGCACCACGTGGTTGCGGGCAGCCGCAGTTCAAGGAGGCGAGGCGGGAGGACCCGGCTCACCCTTGTTGGGCAGTTGCCTTGGGCAAGCGGATTTAGTTTCTTTCCAACGGAGGAAAGGAGAACAGAGAAGCGAGCCTCGCCTGCGACCAGGCCCATGAAAGGAGCGCTGGTCGGCCCTGCCTCAGGTGAGAGGCCATGTGAGAAGTGGAGATAGCGCGACTCCATTTCCCAGGAATAGCAGCTTCCCTGTGTGGCAGTGGGCAGCTGCCTTGACCAACTGGGCGAACCTGGCCAGATGCGAGGGACCCTGCATGGACGCCCCGCCGAGGGAGGTGGTCCGCCCCTCCCCCTTTCTGGCACCTATCTTGTTGGGGGCATTATTTTTTCTGCATCTGCAGCTAGGGGGCTAGTTGGAAGCCTCGTGTCGGCAGAAGGGACACGCAGTTGGGAGAGCCCTTACTTTGGAAAGGGGCATTGCGGGGAAGCTCAGGACGGGCCCCTGAGGATAAGACTGCCGCCTGATGTTCGCCCCTATGTTTTGTTTGGGCATAATGCAAGTAGGTGATGTGTGCACCTTATAAGCGATTATGGTGCCCTGTTGATGGGGTTTACACCTGATGCTTTCCCTAGGGTGTACACTGCTAGTGTTTACTATGGTGCACTGAGGCTGTATATGTGTAATATGCTATTCTATGTAATGCAATGATGTTCATGCCTCATGCTTGGTGCTAAGTGTGCCTTCTACCAGTAATTACTGGTTGTCTTCACTAACTATGAGTTGTGATGTTATGACAGTGGCCCGATTTGCCCTGTGGTGTATATAATCCCTGTAAAGTCATACCAAGTGCCAGGTGGCACAGTGTATACATGTGATTATGTTCCAAATGTGTTTTATGGATAATACAAAGGCTATTTTTACATAACCTTGTGTGGAGTTTCTTTTGTGGTGTGCCTAGTGTGTCGCTGCTGTGAGTGTGTGTTGCGCAAACGCTTTACACATTGCCTCGGGGATAAGCCTGACTGCTCTGCCAAGCTACCAAGGGGGTGAGCAGGGGTTATCTTCAGTGTGTAACTCCCTTGCCCTGACTAGAGTGGTGGTTTCTGCCTGGCTTAGGCGCTAGCCCTAGCAAACCAGAAATCCCATTTCTAACACTTGGTAAGAGGGTAGAGCAGGCCTCAGGAGCGGAGGAAAACCACCACCTGTGTTCTAGGGCCCACGGACTCCGGAGGAGCTCGGGATTTGCAGACCGGTCGACTTAGTTGTGGTACCTGCGAATGCAGGGGAGTGACTCCTTCATTCCAAGGGAGATTACTTTGGTTGTCCTTGACAGGCCTTGGAAGGTTCCTGTATGATGCACAGGCACAGACAATGCAGCAGACTGGAAGGGAGATGAAGTCAAGCCCAAACGAAGTCCAGCAAAGTCCAGAGTGCCCAGTCGGTAGAAGTGCAGTGGTTTCAGTTCTGAATCTTATCCCACGATGAATCTAGGGACCTACACCCAGGTAAGCCCTTAAGTACCCTAGGGAAAGGGTTGGGGAGATTCAGGGGACCCTCCCAGGGGAGGGTCTGGACAGGGGGAGGTTACTCCCATGTCCTTTGTCCAGTTTCGCGCCAGAGTGGGTGCCAACGGCTCCCAGGACTGGTTTGAACTGGACTATGCAGAGGGACACCAAATGTGCCCCTCATGCAGACTTTCAGGCACTGACAAGCGCACCCACCCAGCCCTAATACACTAAATCCTGTCTGGGAGGTGGTCACGCCTACCTGTGACAGGATGCCTATTGTTCTGCCTTCCCCTGCTCGAGCTTGGCTCAGCAGCAGGAGGGCAGAAATGGGTCTCTGGTCGGCAGCAACCATTTGGTGCTGTCTGGGACTAGAAGGCTGGTACCGGGGACACTGAGAGCCTAAAGGAGGGCTCTTCCAATGCTTGCAATCATACCTCCCACACCGTTTACGGTGTGGGAGTATGATTCCAACATGTTTGCTTGGAATCATACCTCCCACACCGTTTACGGTGTGGGGGTATGAGTCCAACATGTTTGATACCAAACATGATAGGATTCGTTGCAGCCGTTTTGGTGATGGTCATTGCGCGATTACACGGTGCCCCTCTATATAGTATATGGCTACTTCACTTACAACCCGGGAGAATGGACTCCGTAGGCTGCAGGGGTGTCCTGCTCATGCTGGGGCACCCTCTTACTTAGAACCAAGCACCCTGCCCTCAGGATTGTAAAGGCCTGCTATAGGGGTGACTTATAGGTTTTAAGTGCAGTGCCCCCTAGATATAGTATACCTATATCTTTAGTAAGTGGTGCATAAACCAACTTACACAGGCTGCAGTGGCAGGTTTGTAGTTCCATTTTGAATGGTCTCTCATGGGTGGCATAATACATGCTGCAGCCCATGGGAGACCTTTGAGGGTGCCTATGCCCTGGGTACATGGGTACCATATACTAGGGACTGGAAAGGGTACCCCAGTATCCAATCTGGGATGTACCTAAGTACTGAAAACAACAATTTAGGGAGAAAGCAGATAGACTGGGGTCCTGATTAGAAGGATCCCAGTCAGACTAGTCAAAACACAGCTTAGTACCAGGCAAAAAGTGGGGGTAACCATGCAGAAGGATCCTACCTTCCTACACAAACCCTATTTTGCAATCCGGTAACCTATCACTGAATCGCAAAATGGGTTAAGGGAGAGGTGTGGCGCAGCGGCCAGACCAGTTGACTCCGGAGCGCGGGGATCTTGGCTCGATTCCCGGCGGCACCTCAGCATCATGGGACTCTGGCCAGTAGCTCACTTAATTTCCCTGACGCCCCCAGCGCATTGAAACCTTAGGGGGTGATATGTTCGCGCTTTGCAAATATGGATTTGTTAACGATTCTGTATTAGGAAGGGGACTCTTAGGGTGTCCCTTTCCGAATACTGAATCGCAGCGGTATGTCAGAATGTTTTGTGACTCAAATGTTGTCACATCAAGGCGGAGAGCTATTCTGTCCTATCTTGAGAACCCCGGCGCCCACCTCTGCTTGCTGCAAGAAACTCATCTGCTGTCCGGTAATGCCCATCGGATGCGCTCCAAGGCCTTTCCACAGCAGTACTTTTCCTCCCTCCCCGTTAAAAAGGCTGGGGTTGCCATCCTTGTAGCTCGCTCGTTTCCGGGTAAGGTGGGTGCCAAGGTTTCTGAGATTAGGGGACGTGTCTTGGCCCTCTCGGAGCCAGTGGGCGGCCACGCCTTGACTATCGCTACTATTTATGCCCCGAACGAAGGACAGGAGGGATTCATACATAAGGCACTTGGGGACTTGATGTCTACACCAGATCGACAAATCCTTATTGGGGGAGACTTAAATATAGTGTTTGACACCCACCTAGACTGCTCCGCGCAGAGGCAGGGGCCGACAGGGGCCCTCTTCAACGCTTCCTGCCAGTGGTTGCAGGACATAGGGCTGGTGGACTTGTGGAGGCACTTCCACCCTCACACACTAGACTATACTTTTTACTCACATGCCCGTAAGACCTATGCCAGACTGGATTATTTCTTGGCGACCCACTCTCTCCTTCAGACTGCACAGTCTTCCAAAATCGCACCTCAGGCACTCTCAGACACATGCGGCCCTCACCGCTACCCTGTTGTTCCCTCCCACCTCCCACCCATCCTATTCCTGGTGGCTTAGGGACACACTCCTACACCGCCCTGAAGTAGTGATGCACCTCACCGACACACTGAATGATTATTTAGCTATTAATGACACTCAGGGCACATCAATTGTCACCCTCTGGGAAACTCTAAAGCTGTTAGCGCAAGGGGACTTCATCGCCACATCTGCCGCAGACAATAGAGCTCGTAGGGATAAAAGGGACGAACTCTCCCAACAAGTAATGGAACTGGAGGGTATTCATAAAAGGACGGGGGCCCCCCGCATTTGGCGGAAACTCACAGCAGCGCGGGCCCAGTTGGCCAGCCTTGATCTTGATAGGGCGGAATTTGCGGCTCTCCCGCTTCTCCTGGCGGATGGTGGTGCGGAGATCACTCGGGAACACAATATCGCCAATGCCTTCAGGGACTTTTACGCGACCCTCTACTCTGCTCAGTCTCTGCCAATCTCGCAATCTTCCACGTACTGACAGGGTTTGACACATTCTAAGCTCTTCCCTTTGACGTGCCGATACACGAGTGCGGTACGACCACCTGTTTGCGGGATCCCTTTATGGCATAAGGATAGCAATTGGGTCCCTCCTTTGAAAACATCATATTGCTGTATTGTGTGGCGGCTCAGTTCATACTATATCATCTCCATCTGGAAGTTACTGTGTTAGATACCATATTCTCTTCCCTTTAGATTCAGATTACATTAGGATACCTCATTATTTCTCGGGACTCAAGATTCCGGTCTAGGCACATAGGTTCTCACCTGTTGCCTCATGGTACTCTTCCATTGAACCACGTCATTCTGATGTCATCATGTTAGCTGAGGATACCTCTTTAGCATTTTATGTCTAAACAATTGTGTGGCTTTCCTGATGAAGGCGCAGTGTGCGCCGAAACGCGCGAAGAAGACTCTGTTTATGCCACCTGTTTATTTACATATATGTTGTCTTAATACCATGTAACTTTGTAGATGTATTGTAGGTACATGCTTGTCTTGTATTTGTTTTTGTCAATTGTTTGTTATATATTCATGTGTGTATTTTATGGTATTAGATGTATCTACCATATCATGTTCATGAATCATGGTTCATAATAATTTTTAATGATTTTGAAATAAAGAAATGAAAACTTTTTATTTAAAATGTATCTGTGTAGTTACACTAAGCTCACAATATCATGTTATTTGGTATAATGGTCTAGTCATTGCCAGACATTGCTAATTGCCTAGGGGTTTCTCTCTTCAATTGCATTCTAAGCTAACGCCTGAACAGGCTGCTACTCTGGATAGCCCTATCCGGGTCGAGGAGGTTATCTCAGCTATTGCCCGTCTTAAACTCCTTAAGTCTCCTGGACCAGACGGCTTCACTGCCATCTTCTATAAGACCTTCTGCCATATTTTAGCTCCGATATTAACCCGGCTTTTTAATGCTATAGATGATACAACTGCGTTGCCACCCACGATGCTTTTAGCATCGATAGCGGTATTGCCCAAGCCAGGGAAAGACAGCAGATACTGTGCCTCGTATAGGTCGATCTCCCTATTGAACATCGATTTCAAAATCTTTACTGGGATTCTGGCATCCAGACTGGGACCCATGATGCCGGGACTGATTGAGCCAGACCAGGCCGGATTCGTAGCAACTAGGCAGTGTAGTGACAATACCAGGCGATTGTTACATCTGTTAGACAAATTCCCACCGGCAATCAGAGGAGCGAGTCTTCCTGTCGATAGACGCTGAAAAGGCCTTCGACAGGGTTCATTGGCCTTTCTTAGAGTCCGTCCTAGGGGCTTTTGGCATTGGGAACAGATTCCGCCAATGGGTGTTTAGCGGTTATAGTCATCCTTGCGCTACTGTACGGGTGAATGGCTACACTTCCGACCCCTTTCGTATTGCCAGAGGTACTCGGCAAGGCTGCCCACTCTCCCCACTCCTCCTTGCTCTCTATATGGAGCCGTTTGCCCAGAGGGTCCGGGAAAATCAGCAGATCGAGGGGATCCTCTTTGGGGGAGAGAGACATGCCATCAGCCTGTATGCGGATGATGTCATTGCAACCCTGGAGTCCCCCCGGACTTCCGTCCCGGCTTTCTTGACTGAACTGGAGCACTTTTCCATGGCTTCTGGCTTCAAAGTCAATGTGGCTAAATCCCAAGCACTAAGCTTCTCCTTGCGGCAGCCCACTATCAACACTCTGGCCCTAGCGTGTCCCATCCCTTGGGATCAGAAGGTCATTCCATATCTGGGTATATTGCTCTCAACTTTCACGGCAGAAACGCTCTCTTTGAATTATGCCAGGTTACTCAAACAGGTCAGATCGGAGCTCCAAAGGTGACGGCCATTCGGCCTTTCCTGGTTAGGCAGGGTGGCAGCTCTGAAGATGAACGTCCTCCCCAAAATCTTGTACCTGTTTCAGACCCTCCCATTAGAACCTCAGCCGGGCGCGTTGAAGCAACTCCAGTCTGACTTCGGTGCTTTTGTCTGGACAGACAAGTGGCCACGGATAGCCAGGGATCTGAGTTTTAGACCACAAAGCGAGGGAGGTTTGGGCATCCCAGATCTTGCGCACTTTTATGCAGCAACACAACTGCGGGTCTTGCTCAAATGAGCGCAGCCAGAGTCCGAAAAGACCTGGCTGTTCATGGAGCGGGCGCTGGACCGGAAGTCTCTCTGGAAGATCCCCTTCCTGTGTAAGGCTTCCAGACCCTCGGGACTATATGGCTCCCCGGTAGCACGAGCCACATTGAAAGCCTGGGATGCTGCGGCAGTACGTCACAATCTGACAACTTTCCCATCCCCCCTCACACCTATCACTGAGAATCCGGATTTTTCTCCTGGCCTAGATTGGGAGGCCTTCACTCTTTTGGATAAAGAAGGACGCAGATCTATAGGGCATTTTTTTGACCTGGAGGGCCCCCGATCCTTCAAGGACTTTAAGTCAGACTTTGATATGCCAGAAACTGAACGCTATCACTATTTGCAGATCAGGCACTGGGCCTTGCAGCCGCAGGTGCGACCGGGGGCGGGGAGATTTCTTACTCCGTATGAGCGCTGGCTGCTCTCCAAACAAACCGCGAAGAGGCTCATTACTGAACTGTATCACATGCTGCGGCCCCCTGAACAGGTAGTCAAATCAGCGGGCCAGAGACGGCGGGAGACTGAGATCGGACGGACATTGACCCCTAAAGAAGGGGCAGATATCCATTACAGAGCTCACCACACTGCACGCAACACCTCCAGCATAGAAACAGCCACCAAGATCATGCTGTATTGGTACCTCACGCAGGCTCGATTGCATAAAAGAGATCCGGATCGCTCCCCCACTTGCTGAAAGGGTTGCGAGGCGGATGGCACACTATTACACCTGCTGTGGGAATGCCCCCATCTCAGAGCGTACTGGTCACAGGTGCTAGATGAGATTGTCATTTCGACACAACACTTTTACGATTTCCGGAGTATCTGGTACTTGGGGTCTCTGACAGGCTTACATACCCCCTCAAATCCTGCAAAGGCAAACAATTAGGCATAGCTCTAGGGGTGGCACTGCAGAATATACTTTCCCTGTGGGGCACAGACAAATTACCCACTTTCAATGGGTGGCTCCACCACCTATGGTTTGTCCTGGGGATGGAAAGCATTTCCTTCTCATTACAAGGTGATGGAGCTGTTTTTGCGGACACGTGGCAACCCTTTGTCTCACTGCTATGCTCTGAATTTCGCGAACTGTCCTGCCCTAAATATCTCTGGCTATTGCGCCTCCCCGCACTTAATCCAGACGTGCCCCATGGATCATCGCATTGAGCAACAGCGCCCAGAGCCCAATCTTCACTTGTATATTTAGTCAGCTTTCATGGGAGAGGAGACGGGAGGGGGGTGGACGGGGTGGGGGTGGGAGGGTTGGGGGTTGGTTTGTTTTGTTCTTATTTGATGCTCTGCGAAGCACCCAGATAGTTGCACCCATGATTGGGGCTCTATTAGCTATGCATCTGGTTCGCTGTCGTAACAATAAAAAAATCTTCAACCTAAAATGTTGTCACAAAGCATTTGCATTTTACCACCTACTTCAAGTAGGTGGTAATTCATTCGCAAATGGGAAGGGGTCCCCAGTGGTAGCGAAAACGTTTTTTCAGAGCAGGCAGTGGTCCCACAGACAGGTCTGCTCTTAAAAAATGAAAAGAAAACTTTTCATTTTTCTTTTTGAACGCAACTCGTTTTCCTTTAAGAAAAAAGGGCTGCATTTGAAAAAAAGATTGCTTTATTTAAAAGCAATCACTGACATGGTGATCTGCTGACCTCAGCAGGTCACCAACCCCGTGATTTTAGCGATTCCGAATGGGTTGCAAATTGCGACCTACCTCATTAATTTATCTTGAGGTAGGTTGATTTGTGACCCACTATGAATTGCTATATGAAACTCATGGAGTATCATACATTAGGAATAGCGATTACCTAATTGTGATTCACAGAAAATCGCAATTAGGTAATCTCTATTTCCAAAATTGATATATGTGGTCCTTTGTGTCTTGTCCTGGTGGATAAGTATCATCCCCAGATAAGACACCTGGGACAAAGCTGGTGTCCTGTCCCCTCTACTGCTCTCTGCTCTGCATCACCCCCTCACTCCTGTCCAAGTGTCCTGCCATGCTCTACTACTGCCCTCAACAGAACCCACCCTTCCTCCAATCAAATATATAAGAAACAGTACCTGGGGACCTGCCATCTTCTCTCTCTCTACACTTGCGCCACAGTTGTGGTAATGCACACCCTTCACTCTTCCCTATAAAGAAAATTAGGACCTGACTTCCTGCCACTCTTCCTTACAAACCTTTGTGCATTGCTCCTCCCTCGAATACTCTAAACAGTGCTCTCACATTAAGGAGAGGGAGCCAGTGCTGTTAGAATCATCTCTACTTCCATGTAGACACAGTTCTACAGTAACCTGCAGCTGACAGGGGAGACTTTGGTTGGTGGTGTTGGTGGTGCCAGAGCACCAGCTGTACTTTCCCACCTCCATCAACTTTGTAGAGACCTGGTTGATCACCGCCAAACAAAATACATTCTTTGGGGCCTACAACCACACTGCTCTGGAACCAGAGCAGCCAAAAAAGAAATTCATTTTTTCAGTGCTCTGACATCAGAGCTCTGAATAAGTGGATTTCGAAATACATGTTTAAACTAAAGGCTCTTTATGCGAGTCATAAATAACAAGTAGGGAATAAAGAGAAGATCAATAATGTTTCTTTAGAAGGATTTGGGGCTTGATGTATTAATGGACAAGTCACAATAAGTGGATGCAAATTGCGCACAGACATTTTGAGACCAGACCGGAATTTTGCAAAGAGACTGGTGTACTAAGTATCCTTCCTCCTGAGCATTCTGCTTCCCAAAATGTTAAGATTTTTTTAAAGCGGCCTGTGAGCCTTGAAGGAACAAAAGTTGCTTTTAAAATTTTTTGACATGCTGGGAAAACATTTGGGGTGCACCCAGGGTTCCAGCCGGCCAAACATGATTCCAAAAGTGGAAGCTGTCCCTTGAGAAAATGCAAATCAGTTACCAACCCAACGTGACAGTTCGCAACTGATCAAGGTTTGCTTGTGGTCGCAAAACAAAGATACATCTTTTGGCGACTTGCAAATAAGAAGGCACTCCCCTCCTTATTTGCGATTTGAAAAGACTTTCAAAAGTTCAACTATTAGATGGAAAGGCTCTTCCGACACCTAAAAGGCACTTTTTACATGATAAAAGTATTTTTACACTCACAGATCCTGTGATTTCGTTATTCCCAAGCTTAGCAACTGAAATGGACCTTTGCATATTACGCAGCTGGTGGTGTAAAGACTCTGAGTGTCCACTGGTGCTGACTGAACGGCAGTGCTTAATTTGAGCCGGTGGTTCCCGGTGCTCGGCACAGGCACTTAATTGTCAACACTGGCTCTTATGACAGTGCGCCACATGATGGTGCTGTTTGTCTAGTTTAGGGATGAGCACAACAACAGTTGTTTATTAATTTAATGCACATTAAAATGGGGCTAGGAATAGTCTGAGCTGCCACAGTTGAAGGAGTATGATGTTAAGTAGTTGTGTAGGCACCATCATTGGCAGCGCTGGCAGGGGCAACGGGTGGAGCAAGCTGTTGTGGACTCCTGACAAGGGCCCTGACACTTATTATTTTACAAATTAAGCACTGAACGGGCTAAAGGGAGAGAAAGAGACAGTTCTAAGGGTAGATGCAAGAGAACAACTGTCTACTAATAATTATTAGAACATTGGAATGTTGGGAGCTCCATTGAAGACAATGGAGTAGCTCTGGGCTTATAATGGCTTGTATAAGCCCAGCACTCCAACATTCCAATGTTTGTCTTTTTGTTTCTCCATTTTTAATTTAGAACATTCTACCCTTAGTGGGTGGAATGTTCTAATAGCCTTATAGCCCTTCTGCCTCAGGCTATACCAGTTGTTAAAGGCCCTCTCCCTCGTTATAGGCCCTCGCCTGCGGCTCGGGCCTATAACTCGGGATCAGGGCCTTTAACAACTGGTATAGCCCTTGGCAGCGGGCTACAAGGCTATATTAGAACATTGGAATGTTGGGAGCTCCACTGAAAACAATGGAGTAGCTCCGGGCTTATAATGGCTGGTATAAGCCCGGAGCTTCAACATTCCAATGTTTCTTTGTTCACAGCTGTGGCTGTGAACAAAGGCTTCAGGGAGCCTGATGGGATTTCAATCCCCTCGCGCTCCCTGAAGCCTTTGTTTTATTTGTTAGAACATTCTGCCCTATAGTGGCAGAATGTTCTAATAGCCGTATAGCCCTTCGTAGCTGGGCTATACCGGCTATTAAAGTCCCGCTCCCTTGTTAAAGGCCCTTGCCTTCGGCTCGGGCCTTTAACGCTGGAACAGGTCTTTAATAGCTGGTATAGCCCGCTACAGCGGGCTATAAGGCTATATTAAATCTAGAAAGTCGGGGGCGTGGCTAGCAGCCGTCGGATATGGCCGCACTCTGAAGCGGCTCCGCTGCCCCCGCCGTTTATCCTGACAATATCCGGCCTCGAACTTGATGATATCCCCTCGCAACCGGGGGTCCAGTTCCAGAAAACATTAAGGTGCCGGAACTGTGCAGCCCAACGTGAGGAGTGCAACAGGAACGGAGAACCGCTGTAACAATTGGAGCCCGATCGGGGAGAAAATGGCGGCCATTCTTCGTTCCGCTAGCTGAAGCGGTGAGCCAGTGGGGAAGCCTTAAATACAGTGATCATCGGAGGGACCTGGAATAGCTGACTGCTCACTCGTAAGCCCGATAGCAATTGCGGCACAACTGAACCTGTCGGTGACCCGGGAGCTCCTGAAGGGCCAGCAGTAGGAGGGGCCTGAGCGCGAGTCGCGGGACTGGCGGCAGGGAAACGCGAGTACCCGAGGCCCCGGCTTTTGAGGCATGACACAAGGAAGCACCGGAAAGTGAGATCACCCCCCAAAGAAACGCCCACTCCTCTGCTGAGAATAGTTGAGACATAGCCGAGCTTATTAATGGCCCGAGCGACACTGAAGCACCAGCAGTAGGAGGGGCCTGAGCGCCAGTCGCAGTAACGGCAGCTGGGCAACGTGAGTACCCGAGGCCCCGGCTTTGAGACCTGGTACATGAAAGCGCCGGACCGAGAGGTCACCCCCCAAGTAACCGGCCGCAGACTGCTAGAAATACAGGCGGAATAGCAAGGGGTGTGATCACGACAGCACGCCGGAGAGCAGCGGAACCAGGCGGAGGCATTCCCAGGGAGCAGAGAACCGCAATTGCAGCAGGCCAGGTAGCCATCCATAAATGAGGATCGTCCCACAGTAAGTGTCTATAGAATACGGCAGACACGAAAGTACCCACAGACACCTGGAGCGAGACAACACATCAGGGTGCAGCCCATCCACGCTGAGGGGACCCAGGGGGGCTAGAGACCACCAGTGCAGCCAGGCCCAACATCCTTCCACCGCAACAATACAACCATCACTGGCTGCGCTCCAGCGAGAGGAAAGAAAGGATTGAAGGGACTGTGAGGGGTTGACTTGGGCTACTTCAAACTCTACCCCCCTACCTCTCACTTACAGCAAAGTAACCCAGTGAGACGCCTCATCGCGACTCCCTCCCCTACAGTGCAGATCGATTGCCTGACTAGGAAACCCGACAGGCTGGCAGAGGTGGGAATCCCCCCTGCGCAGGCGGCAGCGAGTACTAGTGCCGGGCCCTGACCACCAAGCAAAATAACACTCGACATTGTGCTACAATGGCTAGCGGAAAGGGAGCCAAGACGCAGGCTCAAAATAAATTGGCCAAATTTGCTTGGGTTAAGCCGGGTGAGGAGGACAACACCACGTCCACAGGGGAAACAGGAACTCAGCAACCTTAGACTCCCCAGCAGGACGTAACCCTCCAAGACGTCATGGCGGCAATTGCCGGAGTGCGAACCTCACTAGAAAATCGCATTGAATCAGTTAATATTGAGGTCTCCCTCATCAGAGCCGACTTGCGGAAAATGGACTCCAGAGTGAGGGAGGTGGAGGAGACCACAGCAACGCTAACCTCAGACACGGCTATCCTGAAACAACAAGTGACCCAACTACAAGACCAGCAAATGAAGATGGCTGGGCTCCTTGATGAGTACGAAGGAAGAGCGCGCAGGAACAACATACGTATCCTGGGAGTTCCGGAGCGGGCAGAAGGACCAGCGGTGGACCTCTTCGTTGAGGACTTAATACTGACAAAACTCCAGCCAAAATGCTTATCCAGCTATTTTTCCATTGAACGCGCTCATCGTGTGCCCGGGGGTAGGCCAAAGCCGGGGCCCCTCCACGACCAATTATAGCAAGGGTGTTCAACTTTCGTGACTGGGACATCATACTCCAAACAGCACGAGCCAACCCGCCATTAAAATGGGAAGGCAGTGCAATCACCTTCTTCCTGGACTTCACCACCAAGGTCCAAGCACAAAGACGAAGTTTCATGGCAGTCAAAAAAGCACTGCGGGACAAGGAGGTAAAATACTCCATGCTCTTCCCGGCGAGGCTCCGTGTGGAATCCAAGGGTAAGACCTGGTTTTTTTCATCCCCAGAAGAGACATGGGAATGGCTGGAGGGTTGGCGAAGGGCTGGGAAGCCAACTGGAGGCCGAAACGACATAACCCGTACCAACAGACTGAACAACACCGCCAAACCACGAGACGATCCCACCCGGGGAGAGTTGAATTCGACACCGAATGGCTAAAGAAATAAGGCGGATTGGACTTTGAGATGTATTGACTGAGAGACACACGATGCTCCTGGGTAAAGGGTAAGAGGCTGTGCAAAGTATTGGGGTATCTCCCACCAACCTACAGCTGACAAAGTAGGCTCCATTATTGCCGAGTTAGGCGGAACAGCCAATAACGTGCTGCTTTAGAACTGACAGCATAAGAATGGACTGGAACATGTTTGAATGACATTGTGTAATATGCTTATATCCTAAATTTATGGCGGGGGAGGGAGGGCTGTAGACCAAGCACCTCACAAATGGGGGGGGGCGACAAGCACTCTGCCTTGTTGGGGAGTGGGTAGTTGGAAATCCACTGGCAGGGGGTCAGGGAGGGGGGTAGAGCGGGGGGGAAGGATGGGGTTTTTTGTTAGTTTTAATGTTGATTATCACAATGCACAGTGTCACAAACCAGATTTAGATCGTCAGGTCCTCCCTATGACGACATGGTATAGACAACCGGAGTTCACGGAGAATTCCAGATTATACGATCGCTCCATGTTTATAAAGACGAAAGCTAACTTGCTGGAGGAGGCCGTTGCCCCTCCAGTGACTTACACAGGAGTTTCACCTGTCCCCAGCGATAATCTCTCATGGGTAGCACAATAGAAACAGAGATGTCGATTTTGACGTGGAATGTAAACGGATTGGGGGACAAAATAAAGCGCGGAGTGGTGTTGCAGTACCTTAAAAGACAGGCCCCAGATTTAATATTGCTGCAGGAAACACACCTAGTGGGCAATAATTGCACGGCCCTCAACAGATGGGGATACAAACTGTTGGTTCACGCAGGGTTTACATCCGCCTCAAGAGGCACGGGTATCCTGGTGCGGAGGAACCTTGCTCTCACGCCCACTCGGACATGGGCGGATCCGCTGGGGAGGTTCGCGGTGGCAGAGGCCAGCTGGGAGGGGAAACCGATTAATGTGGTGTCAGTGTATCTCCCGCCAGCACTGGGGAAGGAGGCACTTAGTGATTTAGGCAAAATTCTGGTAGATCTCCCTGAAGGTACATTAATACTGGGAGGTGACTTCAATATGACCATGAACGACACAATAGACAGGTACCCCCGACGACCCTTAACACGCCACAGCACTCAAATGGAGGAATTTACCCAAGCCATGGGACTGACGGACATATGGCGCTCCCTGCAACCAAACATGACGTATTACACCCATTATTCTAATGCACATAGAAGTAAGTCCCGCATAGATTACTTCCTTACACACCTAGCAGACCTTGGACACCTTCAGCACCCCTGCGGGCTACCAAGGGGTATCTCGGATTATTCCCCGGTATGGCTCGAACTCACTTTCAACCAAAAAAGACAGCGTAGTTCCATAATTATTAATCCATGGCTCCTAACGGTTCCGGACATAAAGGAGGACCTCACCCAGCAAACAGACCACTATTTTACTGCAAATTTAGGCTCAGTAGACTCAGCGCAGACTATATGGGAAGCTTATAAAGTGGTGATAAAAGGGCATGCTCTGGCATTAAAAACAGGCTATATTCGACAACATAACCAACAAATACTACAACTAGAGAGTGAGCTCCTCCAACTAGAGACACAGAATAACTCCTCACCTAGAGAAGCCACCGCACACCGCTTAACAATTAAGCAACTCGAGTATAAAACTCTGGCGCGGGAAAAAGCCTGGGCGAAACTACTTCACACACGTCATAGGGTCTATGAATTGGGAGACAGAGCCGGGAAAATGCTTGCCTGGCTGGAGAAGAGGGAACAAGGAGATAGATGGGTACCTGAACTATCCGTTAGCGGGAACAAACGGATCTCCGATCCCCAAGAGGTAGCAGAGACATTTGCAGATCATCTGGAGGCGGTGTATACCTCCTCCACTACCTACACATCCAAAGACTCACGTCAACTGTTGGCAGAAATAAATCTGCCCACATTGTCAGATAAAGACAGAGCTGAGCTAGACGCCGACATAACAGACGACAAAATATGTAAAGCCATATTCAACATCCAATCAGGAAAGGCAATGGGGCCCAACGGGATTTCAATTGAGTTCCTTAAATCGATGGCCCTACGGGTGGCACCCCATCTTAAGCATATGTATATAGAGAGCTTGGAGAAAGGGATTCTGCCAGAGGATCAAAGATTGGCTTCCATAGTTGTAATCCGAAAGCCCGGGAAACCGGTGAGCAGCTGTAACTCTTATAGACCAATCTCCTTGATCAATGCAGAGGCTAAAATTCTAGCGAAACTTCTAGCGTCCCGTCTGAGTATAGTTCTCCCCTCATTGGTCCACGCAGACCAATCAGGCTTTATGCTGGGACGAAACACTGCACTCAATGTTCGCCGAGTACACAATGTTCTGGGACGTCAGCAATATATAGACGAGGACGCGGTAATACTGTCGCTGGATCCCTCTATGGCATTCAATTCTATAGAATGGCCCTATCTATTCGAGGTGCTGGTCCGCCTAGGGTTTGGTTCGCAGTTTGTAAGCTGGATCAGGCTGCTTTATACTGAGTTGCGAGGTCAGGTGAGGGTGAACAATCGCACGTCCCGTACGTTTAAGCTGAACAGAGGGACCAGACAGGGATGCCCCCTGTCCCCCCTGCTTTTCGCCCTGGTACTAGAACCACTGGCGTCTTGGGTGAGACGAGACGTGGTGCTTCGGGGACTGAAATGGGGAGAAGACAATGAGGACAGGATATCATTGTATGCAGATGACATCCTGATCTACTTAGCATCCCCACAGGCCTCAATAAATAGACTACTAAATATATTCACTAATTTCGGCAAGTATGCAGGGTATGCTATTAATTAGACTAAGTCAGTGCTATTCGTTCTGCAGGGCCCCACACCCAGATTACCCCGAGGATGTGAACTCGAAGTGGCCTATGAGGGATTCCGGTACTTGGGGATCTTCATTACACCCGACCCCCAAATTTTCTATGACAAGAACCTAGTTGCCCCTTTAAAAAGACTTCAGGAGGATGTCAAACATTGGAGATCGCTACCATTGTCATTGCTAGGTCGGGCGGCCCTCTTTAAAATGCTGGCTCTGCCGCGATTTCTTTATCTTCTCCAGAATTGCCCGTACCGGATCCCCGACTCGTATTTTAAAAGTGTAGAGGGTGAGATCCGCACCTTATTGTGGGACGGAAGTACTCCGCGCATAGCCTTAGGGAAATTGACGAAGGGATGGTACGATGGTGGAATCGCACTCCCAGATATGCAACTCTATTACTGGGCATCACAACTAGTGGTGATAAATCATTGGCTGTACGGTTTCCCGATGAACCCAGCATACAGATTAGAAACATATCAACTTGGACGAGAGGGGTATCTAGGGGCACTGTACACTAAGGTCCACAAAGGGAGGTATCTGGGTCCTATGGCTCAAACGGTAACCATCTGGCAGCAGGCAAACAAACGTCTGGGCTGGACAGGGGTGTTGACAAAAGCTACACCCCTGTGGTCCTCTCAACAACTAGGGTTGCTCGGTCACCATATGGGTTTTGACAAATGGGACACCATTGGACTGTCCACCATAGGAGATCTCATACATAAGGGTAAGGTTCTCACATTTAAGGAATTACAAGCAAAACACGAACTGGCACATAGTGAAATATTTCTCTCCCTGCAGATTCGCCATGCTCTTAAGACAGCACTCCCAGATATGACGAAATTACCGGACTCATCTCCCTTGGAAGATCGGCTGTTATCGGAGCCTATCCAAGACAAAGCCATTTCACTCACATATCGTAAGTTATGCAACAATCTATCAGACCCCTTCCACACTCTCAGGAACCACTGGCAGGCCGACTTGGGGCAGCTCGAAGATGAAGACTAGCAGACCGCATTGATGTCACCAAGAGAGGCAGCCATAAATCATCGTTTTCGATTGATTCAATACATTTTTTTACCCAGAACATACCTCACCGGAGTAACCCTAGCTAAAATAGGAACAAGGGAAGACACACTCTGTTTAGGTGGGTGTCGCCAAGAAGCAACCTTTTATCATATTTTATGGGACTGTCCCCAAATACGGCCCCTGTGGGAGAGGGCCACGGGGAAGATGCAGGACGCACTAGGGAAACAAATCACCCTAACACCATCAATGGGGATTCTAAATATTTGGGAGGCCACTGACCTAACAGAAGTAGAGCAGCAATTGGTCACCTTGGGCTACACATTGGTAAAAAGGGCAATCGCTATGAAGTGGGGGGCAACAGACCGTCCACTGACAATAGGCTGGGAGGCGGAAATGGACAAGTGCATGATTGCTGAAAAAGATGTCTACAAATCCAGGGGTTGTCCTAAGAAGTGGGACAAAAAATGGGGTGGGTGGAATGCATATAGAGGAGAATTATGTATTTCACCAATGGTGGAAATGGAAATGTCAAAACGGGGGGACCGCGGAAATGTGATGATGGACTAAAAAACTGTGCAATGTAACTGTTGAATATAAATGTCTTATTTGTAACAAAATATATGCAACTGCAATTTTGAGTTTGACCAGTTACAAAATCAATAAACAATGTTAAACCAAAAAAAAAAAAAACCTAGAAAGTCGGTGAGAATTCTGACAGATGGATCTGTGACATTACTCAAGTGGTTAATATATATTTGTTTGGAATACATTATCTTATTGGTTTGCATGAGATTGTCATGTAGTTGCTAGTAAAGTACAGACTTCTCTTTAACATTGCTTCCTTGCATCTTGAGGCAAGATACTGCTCTGCTAATTTGCTCGACATCATTGAGAAGAGGACCTGAGAGGAGATAATTTACTTTCAAACTAGCAATCAGAAAGACAAAGCTTCCTCAATATAGGAAATCTTTAATGACCGGAGTTGTGTTTAAAGGGCTCGCCTCACTTGATGCAGATGTCCTAAGTGGGATCTCAATCAATAGTGTCGTAGATGAAAGAAAGTCTTTAACTTGGCAATTTATCTGTCTTTGTTAAGCCTATTAAGCCTCCCTTTTAACCAGTCTATAAAGCAACATATTTGTCAACCAACATGTACAACATGTAGTGTCCACTGATGTGGAAAAACGTGTGCGTTGATCAAAAATAAGAAGGCCATTTCCAAAGACATACAAATAAGGGTTTCTATCCAAATCAGCTGTACTTTTATCCCATTACACCAGATGCAGATTTCTGATTTTTGCATAAGGGTAAATATATCTGGAAATGTATTTTATTGAATATTCACAATGCTGGTACACAGAAGTCTGTTAATGCATCCGCTTGTGCTCGCTACTATTCATGTGGTACTGAAATACCATTGTAAAGCGCATCACTGCAATTGTTACACTGAATATTTGGCATATTGTCAATTAACATAACATAACAGGTGTATTTGTAAAGCGCACATTTACCCGTAGGTGTCCTGGCGCTGAATGACAGATGTTTATTGTTACCCAACTCAATGGTACTCATTTTATCGACCTCAGATGGATGAAAGGCTGAGTGGACCCTCCGGGATTTGAACCTGTGACCATGAGGTCGAACACAGGCCCCTGCAGTGGCTGCTTTAGTCCACTGAGCCACCAGACCCGGCTGATGCTATTTCTCCGAAAA
Source organism: Calotriton arnoldi (assembly GCA_963921515.1). Classification (NCBI taxonomy): domain Eukaryota; kingdom Metazoa; phylum Chordata; class Amphibia; order Caudata; family Salamandridae; genus Calotriton; species Calotriton arnoldi. The sequence continues at coordinate 93,857 of CAWUFW010005608.1, read as the reverse complement.
ATATGTTTTAAGCAGTGGCGGCCAGTATGGATCTATGGTGGTGGGGCAGGGGAGCAGTGGTGAGGGGGTAAAGAGGTATAATTGCAAAAAAAAGACAAATTCACTTACCTCCTCGCCGCTCTGTCCCACGTTGTCTCTCCTCCGCCGAACAGGAAGCAGCCAGGCTCCCCTAAACCAATCACAACGCTGCAATGTAGCATTGTGATTGGTCTGAGCGCCGTGGTTCTGCGCTCATACAGGGACTGGGGGCCTGGGCATGTTCTCCGTGCAGGCTGTAATGCAGTCTGCATGGAGAACATGCTAAAGTGCGCATGACTGTTTGGCTGGCCCGAGAGGCTGTCAGCAGAGCAGCCCCGCCCTCATACTGCTGCAGCAGGGAAGAATGAAATTATAATAACAATGCATTATCATTTCAGTGGTAAATGGCAGGCTAACAAGAAGATTGCATGGCAGTAAATATGACGAAAGAACAATCCTTGTAACTCTTCCTTGTTCGCTATCTTTTTCTGGAGTATTTGCTTAATTATGAGGATGGCAGATCCCTTGAGCATGGAGTACAGGTAATGAGGCTATTAGCTTTAATGTAATTGTTAGACCTGACAGCCTTGGTGTAGTTTAACTTCATCCTCCCTGTTATCTGAATTCGTTTTTGTTCGCATTCGGACTTGCACTTTACCACTGCTAACCTGTGCTAAAGTGCATGTGGTCACTCCCTGAAACATGGTACAGTTGACTTACACCCGATTGGCACATTTACAATTTACTTATGTCTGTAGTATATGGTACTACATGGTACCCAGGGCCTGTAAATTAAAAGCTACTAGTGGGCTTGCATCACTTATTGTGCCACCCACTAAAGCAGCACTTTAAAACTTGTCTCAGGCCGGCCACTGCAGACTCTAGGACAGTTATAAACTGATATTTCGACCTGGCAGATTAAACCTTTTGTCAGGCCTAAACCAGCCCTTTTAATACATATAAGCCAACCCAAGGTAGGCCCTAAAGGCAGGGTGCATTGTATTTAAAAAGCAGGATATGTGGGATTACGTTCTACATGTCCTAGTAGTGAAAAACTCCTAAATTCGTTTTTCACTACTGTTAGAAATTGGGTTTCTATTAGGCAGAGGTATGCATCCTGTCCAAGCAGGAACCACAATCCTAGTCAGTGTATGTCAGGGTATGTCAGTATCACACTCTAAATTAACCTGTGCTCATCCTCTGGTAGCTTCCTGTTATGAGTAAAACAAGACCAAAACAACAAAAGTCCAATAAGTAGAAGTCAAGATATGAATTTTTACATAATAAACTGTTTTGTACTGCTTAGAAACAAATAGCGCCAACCAGGACTATCTGGTCGCGCTTGACCGGGGCTAATCCAAAAGTTCAGGCTGACTGCAATGGAGTGTGGTTAAGATACAGTGACCAGCCTTGGCCCGCTGAACAGTATTTTGGATGCCGGGGACGATGCGTGGAGCAAGGAAGGCGACGCATCTCTGTCGATCTCGCAGATGGGATGATGCATCGGTTCCGAGCTGCACAAAATCAAGAATGCGCCAAAAGTCAAGATACAATGAACATTGGGACGATTGGGGCTGCATTTCATATGGCTGGGTCTGAACTGGGGTGGCGAAGTGAGCTAAAGAACGATGATGGATACAGCCGAGATCTGTGACTGGAGGTGAGTGTCTAAAAAGTTTTAGCACTCCATCCATTATCTCCTTGTGTTTGCTTTATTCACCCTAAGTTGGCAGGGTATGCCCAGACGTTGGTCCCTTGCTCACGTTGCCACTGGATTCAAGCTAGCCTGGCTGATGAGGGATGTTAGCCTGAAACCTGTCCTAGGATGCTTGTTTCCAGTCCAGGGAAGACCTGGCTTAGCAGTTCGGGCTCGACTGTTCCCATGTGGAACAGGGTCAAGACTGATTTGCATATGGCTGGGTCTGAACTGTGGCGACGTAGTGAGCTATAGAACGATGATGGATTAAACCCAGATCTAATAGTGACTAGGGGTGAGTGTCTGCGAAGTTTCAGTGCTCTGTCCATTATCTCCTTGTGTTTGCATAAGATATATGCTAGCCAAGGATTCATACTTCATTGTGGTGGAAGAACAAAAAACCTATAGCTTCATCGGTTAAGTGACTTTTGTTTGCCTGGCTATTTTCAAAAAGGTCTAGTAATGAAAGTCAAGAAATAATAGCTGTGTCACCGCGATGACTTGTTGCTTTTGTTCTAAGATATTCCTTAATTGTTGCTTTTTGGCACAATTTGTGGACCCCTGGGGGTATATTTATTATAGGTTTTTCATCACCCTCCACCATGCAAATGAGATTTATCAAGCTACGCAAGGCCACCCTGCGTGGCTTGGTAAATCTAGTGTAACGCAAGGCAGCACAAGCTGCTGCCTTGAGTTACAATGCGTGGTGAAGGCATTACATGGGTGGAGCATGGGTGTTCCAAATCAGCCACCCATGTATTCTGACGAATTCCCAGATTTACCAAGAGTGATAGACCTGTGAATGCATCAGAATTGTATGCCTCCCCACCAGAGGTGCAACAAGGAGAAATACCTTTATTTCTCCTTGTTTTTTCCTCTTTCTAAGTGTCCTACATTCTGCAGGACACTTAGAAAGAGGAAAATGGCTCTGAGGATTTTTTGTGCAGGAAGGTGCCCCTTCCTGCACAAAAACATTCCTGCACCCAACACAGGCATCCTAGCACCATGGGATGCATGGGTGCTTGTGTTGGTGCTAGGCAGCACATTGTGCGCCAGCACAGGCAGAGAGCAAGTATGCACCGTATAATATTAAATACAACACATTCCTGCCCTCTCCCTTTCACGCAGATCAATGCAGCAAGGTGGCTTGCTGCAGTGTGTTGTGTGAAAGTTTGTTAAATATGTCCCCTGAGCTCTAGCGAATTTGCCAACTTGCAGAGTAGGTGCTCCTCTGAGGCACTTTGATGTGCCGTGGAATAGGAAATCTTCAATTTGTCTTCCTACTCTATAGTCTCAACATAGAAGGGCTCTTGAAGCCCTTTGCACCCTTGGCAGTTTGCCGTGTAGTTATGATTTATTGGTTGTCTAACATGGATACAGCACCTAGAATCAATCTCTAACCACCAGAGGCCCAAGATGGACTGCCAATAAAGTATACTGCTATAAAGGTAACGCGGGGTGAATCTGTCTGGCAATCACACTTCCTCTCTGTACTACCTTTTGCTTTTTCTGTGAATCATTTGTCCTTGCTGTTGTAGTGGTGATCATACACCTGGTTGGCCAGCCAAGTAGCTGGATATAGAAGGGTATGAGTGTCTTGCAAACAGCCTTTCATGCCTTTAGTCTCCTCTTCTCTCTCACTTTGCCCTAGCAGTAGTCTGAACCGCTGGTTCCCCCCTACGTGTGAAGTAGCATCATATCCATTTTGTTAGTGACCAATATCACTTATCTATGACCCAGAAGAAGGTGTACCTTTCTCAAACCGTAAATAACTCTTCAAATGTCAAGGTACTTGATCCTTCCTTTGAGGTTACCAGTATACTGTCCATCATTTGCTATTTATTTTCCTCTGTTCTTGTTCTGTGTTGATGTGTCTGGGAACAGTAGAGTTGTGAAATGAAACTAAATGAAGCTATGACAAAGTATTATTTTGGTAATAGAATTGTGTATCCTCTTTTTGTAATGTATTGATTGTGGTCGACTAGTGTTTGCAATAATCCATTCTTTTATGAATATTTTTGTACCCTTTCTACTGTTCTGTAACATATATTATCATACTATTGTACTTTACGTGCAGGGTTTGTGATTCTCTTCTCATGTGTCTAGTGATCAATAATATTATATATTGTGCTTGCTAGACCCCCTGGTTTTATTATTTTATCCCATTGTTCCATTGTACATTGTATATTAATTAGGTTAGCACTAACGTGTATAACCACATCTCTGATTGGACATTGACTTCTTTATTGCAAATGTGATAACTGTGATCTGCTATATCAAAACTCAGCCTTTATCACACTTTGATCACTTATACATGCCTAGCTAAGAGTCAAGGAAGCTGAGTGAGGTGTACTTTCCATCACAGACCCAGCACATGGACCCTCGCTTTCTAGGGACCCCTAGCGTTCTCAAAGTGTCAGTGCCATGTGGCCCCTGTAGCTGCTGGTCCCAGAGGAAAAGTCTGGCAGAAGGCAATAGACCTATAGCATTGCTTTTGGACATGGCCAAAATAAATTGTAATCCTAAAGTACAACAGATGGCTACATGCCTGGATGTAAACTTGTGGTAGCCAAGAGGCCAAGAGAAAAGAAAGTGAGGATGGATTTAAAAGCCATGTTAACTTCCTATATTTTCAACTCCTTGGGGCCGATTCACAGAACTAATCTGAGACAAAATCCTTAACTTACTACTTATGGTATTCACAGAATGCCCTTACGACTGCACTTACGACTACTAACTTTACGTCCGCACTCGGGCCGGAATTTCCGCACCCGGAGCGGAAATTCCGCACCTGGAGGGGAAATCCCGCACCTGGAGCGGAAATCCCGCAATTGTGCCGGAATTTCCACACTAGGGCCGGAATCTCTGCTTCCAGGCCGGAATACCCACATTCTGGTGTTAATTGACTATATCTGATGCATGGTGGGGATGGAAGGCACTTGGACAGGTGATTAGCATTGAGGAAATGCTCAACCGGCCAGAATGCGGGTATTCCGGCCCGGGAGCGGAGATTCGGGCACAATTGCGGGAGTTCCATTCCGGGTGTGGAATTTCCGCTCCGGGTGCGGAAATTCCGGCCTGAGTGCGGACCTAAAGTTAGTAGTAGTAAGTGCAGTCGTAAGTGCATTCTGTGAATACCATAAGTAGTAAGTTTAGGATTTTATCTCAGATTAGTTCTGTGAATCGGCCCCCTTGTGTTTACCCAATATTATTGAAGTAAATAGGAGGCGGTTGATGGGTGTCTTGTAGGACCAGAGGTCAACCCTGAAGGTCAAAGGGTGCATCATGTCACTTCTGCTGCCCTTGAAATGTTTGTGAATCAGCATTCCATGGTTACTTAAGCTCTCGTTTGATTCACCCGAGTCACAAACAGGTATAAGAGATCAGAGTGCCATTTTTTTCTGACCTTTATTGTGTCCTATTTGGGTTCCATGGCATCAAGGTTGCCATAAAACACCGAAGAGAATATCATAAATTTTAAATATTTTGCAGATTTGCCATTTTTTATGAGAATACTTTCATGCAAATGTCGAGATTCTACAAAAATGCATAATTTCTTATTCTGAAACACATTTGAGCACATATAATCAAACAACGAGTTTTAGACTAGTGGACAACAGATTACTGTATTATGCATGCTATGTAAATAATTAGCTTTTTATTTATTAGTTTATATTGCTAAAAATACTATGGCTGTTGTATGACACTGTTAGGTATGCAAACAAGTAACTGACCCTATAATTTAAGGTTTCCCATTCAAATGTCTTGTAAAAGGCCTACTGAATACCATTGCTAACTGAAATAATCAATAGTATTTCAAAAATGTATTAATTTAACATGATGTCTATGTTGTCATGGTAGCACCACTCAAACCTCCAGTCAGGCCAAAAGTTACACAAGACTCTAAAGAATTTAACTAAATGTACCAATGTCTATATGTTACAACAACTTTCATAATAACTTTAATATGTAGAAAAATATCACTAGAGCATACAATTACAAAAGTTGGGAAAGAATGTGATTATACCTAACCTATGTTAGACTCTCAGTGCGTCGCCTTACAGGAAGTACTGCAGTGAGGAGAATTTGAAAACATTTTAGAAATGAAATCTGGGGTATATCTATGTGCCACCTGCACAGAGACATTTTTTTGCCACATAGTCAATGTTTAATGGTAAAAGTGTAAGCTCTGAAACTGAGTATAAAAGTTATAATCAGTAGAGATCACACAAATAAACATGTGGACACATATCAATATTAGTCAGATTGTACAATCAACCTATGTTTAATTTCGTTTCAACCCTTTCTATTTTCTTCCAGCCTTTTACGGACTAAGCATCAATTACTTTCTATGTCAAGAAGCTGTCACACAATACCGAATGAAGCTCACGGTTAGTACTTTATACTTTGTAAAGTTCTGCTTTGTGATCTACTTCTGAAATTGCCATTAGCCAAATGTCTACAGATGTGGATTTACCTGTTGTTGGCTTAATTGACAGTGCTATGGGTTCAATGAGCTTTAATACAATTTAACTGCTTAGTCTATACATGTGTGGGGCATATTATCAAAGGCTTTATCGCCGCTTTAGCGGCAGTTTTTGCCGTTAAAGCGGCGATATTTTTATCGCCCTATTAGCAAGCTGTCGCTAACAGGCTTAACAGTCCATGCCGTGCTGGAAAGGGCCTTGACGTTCCCATTGTGCGCCTTTTTCAAAGGCATCGCTGTGGGAACGTCAAAGGACCATCTGCCAGACAACGAGAAAACTCGTAATCTGACGGGTGGCCGGCGGTCGAGTTTGGCAGCGCGGTGGCATGCCAACCCGCTCCCACACCGTCAGAATGGCGTACAGTTTGGCTCTAATGGACTTTTGCATGTCTCTGATAGCCACATACAATTTTGACCCTGTGCAGGTTTACATCTGTCTTCTTTTACCATCAGGACAAAAAAGTGTATTCTGAAGCACTTCACCCAGACTCCTACTTCAGGAACCTGAAGCCAGTGTTTCAAACTCACCTATTCTTACAGCAGCACTCTCTACTCCTAGATCCGACATTGATTACATTAGAAAAATTTATACAAATTGTGCTCCATATTGTGGCGACCATAGCACCCTCTCCTTTTATTTTATTTCATTAGACTTTTCTTTTCAATAGAGGGAAGCCTGTTGACTCCCAATTGCATTGTCAACTCCCATTACATGGCAATTCTGGGTAAAAGAACTCGGGTCATGTACTCTTGTGCAAACATGTCATTTTCTTGTTGCCTTGATTGCAGATGGCCCAGAGACACACACCAGGCCTTGACTTCCATCATTCCAGCTTCCAATATCTTCCCTTTATCCTGTGGAATTCAGTTTGCAAGTCATGGGAATCATTCTTCTGCTATGGCCTTGTGAGGTGGGCAATCAATCACACTTGGACCTAACCCATTGAGACCCCTTCCCTGTTACTAACGTACTTAAACATTTTATATTGTTTAACCATTTAATATACACAATAATTGCACCTCTTTTCGGATAGGAGCCCCAGCAAAGACAGCACCAAAGTGCTCCACCACACACAGAAAGAATAATGATCGCCATCTCTGCTTTGAGTGTTGTCATGTTGCTACTTCATTTAAGAGGGTCATCTAGTGAAAAGAAAAATATATCGTGGTCTTTGACCAATTCAGCAAGACTACCGTCACCAACAATGAAGATTCCAGAATGACCCCTGTTTGAGGATGTCTTGCTAAATTTTTTTAGATCTTGACCCAGATTTGCTAAGGCTTTGCCCCATCACAAAGTGACACAGTGTGGCACAAACTAATGCGTTGGTATTCATTTTCCAATGCAAATCATATTTTGCACTAGAAATATGCACTTTTCGCAGCACAAAAAGAGCTTTGTGCTGCTTTGAGTCACTGTGCATCAAGGAGAAGTTACGGGGGCATTACTTTGGCATATCACTGCAGAAACCCACAGATTTTGATACAAAGCCCACTCTACAAAGAGAGCCAGATCATGTGTAGCATAAAAAATTAATACCTCCTTAAAGCAGGCATTAACAATGGGAAATTGTTAGGAATGGGGTTTCTGATTGGCTAGGATATGCACCTAAGCCAGGCAGATTCTACTACGCTAGTCAGGGCAAGTCAGTTACACACCAAAGATAACCTGTGCTCACCCTCTGGTAGCTTGGCGCAGAGCATACAGGCTTATCATCAGAGGCAATGTGTAAAGAGTTTGCCCAACACACTCATACAGTAACACAATGAATACACCTCAAAAGAGATTCCACACAGGATAATATAAAAATATATAGATTATATTGTACATAAAACATAGACCGAAACAACATGAATCATAACTCCTGTGCATACTATGCAAATCCTGAGTCAGTACTCATTATCCTGACAATGCATGAATCAAAATGACATATATCATAACATCAGGGCACAAAATGCAGCAGATTAGGTTAGGGAAACCACATAAATCACCATATGTCACCACGAGTACATGAATCACACATGAGTGCGAGTAATGCAGCCTGGTTTGGAGGCAAAACGTGTGAATTGCAGTTGAAACGAATGACACAGTGCACCTGCGCTCTTATTATATGTTATATGGTACACAAGCACAAGAATATGGGGCATAGAAGAACCTGTGGGCCTATTACAATTAATATGGTAATTATGATTTCCACATGCGGCAAGTATCTTGACGCTAATCGGGACCTCCGTAGTGGTGTAACCCCGGTAACGTAATACAAGAATAAATGCCCCACTAGGTGTCTCAATGAGAAGAGGAGGGGAGCACACTGGTCGAGTGCCCCCAAATCACCGTGGTGAACCCGGAGCATTCTGTGGCCAACAAGTCGTATCTCCTGAATTAGGGCAAGCATTGCTGTGAAGTAAAGAGGGGTGCACACTCTCAAGGGTTAGGCGGGGCAAGCTCGGTCCTCCGCGTATGGAATTACCCAATGAAGCTACCGGGGATCGTGCAGGGAAGCAGCTGACTCAGCGGGATTGCTCTGGGGCTAAAGCAATGCCCCCAGTGGGAGAGCAATTCTTCACTACTCCAGCTGGTGCAGGGGAGTGGACCGTCTCACTGCCGGAACTATGCAGCAGGGGGGAGCTCCAAGAGGAGTCAGCATTAGCTGCACGAGTAGCTGCATATCTCAGCAACATGCACTGGTGGTGGGTCTCGGGAGCGGGACTCGTGTCTTTTAGAAATTCATTGCAGCTCAAATCATCAACCATGTGGGCGTGGCCCCCGGTAGGGCCATAATCCTTGTTGTCCAGGCAACAGCCCAAACAGCAGGCAGCCCGGTAAATCGTGTCAGCACTTCAGGGGCGGTGCGAAAGGGGAGCATTCACTACGCACTTGTTTTGTCCAAAAAGAGCAGTGAAAGTGAAGTGATCCCCATGTGCTACTTGTGTCAAAATCCCCTTGCCAGACTCCTCAGTTCCTGAGTCCCAAGGCAGGGGGAGGCAGGGAAGGAATCTTGAATGGCCCTGGGATTCTGTGACCTTCAAGTCAGCATGGCCTTTGAGAAAACTTGATGCGGGGCACAAAGGAAGGTGGCATGCAACAGGCCAGCACATTAGGTAGCAGTATGGCGGTTTCTCCGGGGAACACAGCAGTCCACTGGCAATGACCACATGTAGAGCCAACAGCATCTGTGTACAAGTCCCACGCAGTGTCTGGTTAGACCAGAGTCAGAGAGCAGCAGACAGCAGGGCATCAAGCAGAAAAGCAGTCCAGTTGAGTCCTTTAAGCAGCACAGCAGTAAGCAGGCAGCAGGGCAACACGCAGAAAAGCATTCCAGATGAGTCCTTTCTGCAGCGCAGCAGTCATTCTAACAGAGATTCAGTTCCAGATTCAAAAGTGCTTTCCCCAACATGGGGTCCTGAGCCTCTGTACTAGTACTCCAAAATGTCTTTGTTCAAGAGGTGACTTCAGAAGAAACCTTAGAAGTGCACAACACTCCCTTTCAATTCAGCCTTGGCTCCAGACATCAGTGGGGGGGTATTTCAGTCCTTTGTGTGAGGGCAGGGCACAGTCTATACAATTGCAAAGTGTGAACGCCCTCTCCTAGCCCAGGAAGATCATCAGTATGCAGGTGAATGCAGATGTAATCCTGTCACACCTGACCCTTCCTGTGTTATGGCTGTCTGCAAAGTGTGCACCAAGTGTAGCTGTCACCCAGGCTCAGACGTGGATTGGAGTCAAGCTGCAAAGCACAGACAAATGCCCACTTTTTAAAAGTGCTGTGCAAACAAATGATGGGCGGAATGCTGAACAAATCAAACAATCACCCCCAGTTAAGAGATCTGGATTAAATCCATTGTTCTTTTGTTCACATGCCATCACAGTTTGGATCCAGCAATATGCAAATCAGTCTTGACCCTTCTCCTCATGGGAAGAGTTTAACCTGAACTGCCATGCCAGGTCCTGCCTGGACTGGAAACAAGATCCCAGGACCGGTTTCGGGGTATCACCCCTCATCAGCCAGGCTAGCTTCAATCCAGTGGCACAGCGAGCAAAGGACCCACATCTGGGCATACCCATCCCACTTAGGGCAAAAAATGGTGTGTAAACAAAACTGTGGATGGAATGCTGAACAAATCAAACATTCACCCACCAGTCAAGAGATCTGGGTTAAATCCATCATTCTTTTGCTCACCATGCCACCCCAGTTTGGACCCAGTCATATGCAAATCAGTCTTCACCCTGCTCCTCAGGGAAACAGTCCAGTCCTCCCTGGACCAGAAACAAGCATCCCAGGACCGGTTTTGGGGTATCACCCCTCGTCAGCCAGGCTTGCTTAAATCCAGTGGCACAGCGAGCAAGGGACCCACATCTGGGCATTCCCATCCCACTTAGAGCGGAAAATGCTGCACAAACAAATGATGGACGGAATGTGGAACAAATCACGCATTCACCCCCCCCCCCAGTCAAAAGAGCTGGGTTAAATCCATCGTTCTTTTGCTCACCATGCCACCCCAGTTTGGACCCAGCCATATGCAAATCAGTCTTGACCCTGCTCCTAGTGCATTAGTAGCACCACCCTGGGAAAGATACCTTAACCAACCACCAAACTCTTCAATTGACCACATTTTGAAGATTGTTATCAATTTCATATGTCATCTAGCTATTTTGGAACTACAGGAAGCTATTTTTTAAGGTTTTATGCATCGTGCAAAGCACCGTTAAATGGCTTGAACAATTATGTCAATCAACCAATCTATCTTTATTCTGCATTTTTGCCATAAAAGCATATTAAAACATCCAAAAACATACAGTAAAAACATTTCAAACAGTCATTGGATTATTATGTCAATAAAACAATATCTTTGATAATATTCTAAAAGCTGTTCTAACACAATAGTTATAAAAAGATTAATCATAAAATACAAAATTTAGTGAAATCCATTCATTAGTGGGTTGCAAGCTCGTAGCGTCTTCTGATTTGTAACACATTCCTAAAAAATGTAAAACTGCATGACGTGTCTCAGAGCATATTTTTTGTAAAAACTCCATTGCTGTCAGATGTAGCGTAATCTCTACCTGTCGCAGCAATGGTGCTAAAATGGCAACTCTTGGACCTGAGTATAAAGGACAGAATAGTGTAAAGTGGCATGTGCTCTGTTTGTAACATTGTTGCAATGGCATGGGGCTAAATCATGCTGCTTTGTACATTGTATTGGGAAGGCAACTTTAAAATGAATGAGATTTAATCTAAAATACATTAAATATTCTGTATCCATACCAAGTATGGTTCAACATCTTTAACCATTATTGTTTGGGAATAGAGCTCAACAGTTTTCATTTTCAAAAGGCTCTGTAATCTTTCATCCAAACAATGCTCCGCATAACGACTTTTCACAATGGCCTTATCATCTGCCCTAATGTACTGGGGGGCGGAGAATCGGGGAGAGGGGGGCGGTGTTAAACATTTCTATTAGGACCAATTTTTGAAATTATGATTTTACCTACAGCAGCCACGGGATTCTATTTTCATTTTGTAGGGGTAAGCAGTCTGACATACACACTCTCGTCAGCCCTGCCTCTGGATTCTTTCAACATTTAATCCATAAAAGAAGGGGGTCAATTCTTTTCTGGTCCCCTGTAAAAGGTAAGCCCAACTCGTCATGGCAAACAAAATTTGCAGTGTTTTTAGGGACTTCAGCAGTCTGTGCGTAAATCCATTTTCTGTACATGGGAATACATCCCCATTTTGATACCCCCATGCCCATGCCCCATAGAGAGCAGCCGAGATGCATTTTGGCTTAAACAGAGCTATCATCCGTGCTAAAGGTTTATTTTTTTTAATCATGGCAAAGAGGAACATGGCTTCCGTATTCCTTCCCATTTGTTGCGATTTCATTTAGAGATGTGATTTCAATCTTAAAGAGGAGCTAAAAATGATTCCTAAATAACTAAAATTGCTTGTCCTTTTAAGAAATGTCACCCCCCCCCATTATAGAGCTTAGTTTTTGTGCGCATAGGCCCACATGTCATAGTGTAGATTTCGACAGATTCCCTTTGAGATCCAAACCCTCCACATATTCCATAAAAAAATCTAACAACTTCTGAAGGCCATTTGGCCAGTGGAGGATGCCTCAGAACAGGGGTGGTGTTGAAGGAAATGACCCAATTAGGGCCACCCGGGTCACTCTCGACCTCCTCTAGCCTTCCAAGAATGAAGAGTCGGTAACGCAGTAGAGAATTCAAGCAAACTAGTTTATTCACAAATTGCACTGCAGTGGAGTCCAATCTGACTAGCCGCCTATGATGGCTGACGAGGGACTGACTTTAACAAGCATAAAGTTACATTATGTATGTTGCGGAGTCCACAAATACCCGCCTACCATGGAAAAACACTGATGGGTGTCGTAATACAATGGGGGTACAGACCATACGTCTCGATTACGCAGCCTGGTACAAGCTATCTACATTTCAAGGTCGTCTGGCCTATCCTCCCCTCTAGACAGGTGGGAGAAGGCCTTGATTTCAGAGAAAAAGGCATGCGCTAACGAGCTAACATGAGCATTGAAGAAACAAAACTTACCAAGGACTATTTCTCGTAAAAGAGCAAACAACAGTTTCGAATGCGCAAGTAACAGTTCGATTGTAACAGAACATGGCGTCTTCTCTAACTAAAATGGTGGCACAGATGTCAACCCAACTAGTGTAACATCTGTATCAACTGATTACGTCTTACACACAGTATGTAAATAAAATGTATTTGCCATATAAAGGCTAACATAATATAGGGTAAAACACGAGTAATATAGTAGAACTACGTTTTAATTCTATCAGACCCTCCTTTTAGCATTTATATGCTAAATCATCTTTATTTGTGTGGCGGGATAATTTTTTTTTTAACTTACCTTCGCCGCCACGCCGCCTCACGCCTCTCCTCTGTCCTCTTCATGGTAGCACCAGAAGCAACCAGGCTCCCGTGCTCTCCCAGCTAATCACATGATTTGTCTGAGCAGCCTGTTTGGCCGCTCAGGCAGTACCTGGGAGCCTGGGCATGTTCTCCACTGGGTTGTGCAACACCGCCCCATGGAAAACATGCTAAGGGCGCATGACGGTTAGGCCAGCCCAAGAGGGCCGGCCAAACCATCATGCGCGCTTAGAGGAGTGCAAACCACTCCTCACTCTGCTCTGGCGTCACAGAGCCCAAACCCGCCCGACCTGGCTCCGAGTCCCGCATAAAAAAATAAAATGATAGTAACGTCCAGTTATTATTATTTTCTTTTTTCCACTGCTGAAATAGCACTGGGGCGACGCTCCTCCGCCTTAGCGGAGGAGCCGCCACTGCAATTGGCATACGGGCGATCGGTACCGCCTCATCTGCGTATAAAAGTATGGGTACTGATCGGTCACCCATCTTTGGCACGTCCGCCCCCGCCCTTGCTAGATGTTCAGTTATTCCATTTATATGGGCCAAAAACAGGAACGGGACTAAGATTCATCTTCCAATTGTTTCAATTTGCTTACCATTATAAAAGCCTGCAGGACCATTGCAACATTGTGCAGCGCTTCCCCAAATGCCCACTCAACCCTTAGTAAATTATTTCCTAGGTTTTCTGCACGTCTGATGTTACTCTAAATTTACCATCAAACAGGATTGGCAACACGTGTTGCCTCGGAATTATAAGGTCATGAAAAACATTGAAGGAGAACTTCTCTTTAGAATATTGCTTGCTTTCAAAAAGCCAACAGTTGTGTGTGAGTTTTGGGAACACAGATCGTCTTTCCATGCACATACATAGTCAGAAAACATTTCACAAGAGGTGTACCTGTTAATGAAACCTATCAAAAGAAAAGGAACAAAAGTATCATTTTCCTGGCTTGTTGAATCACGAAATAAGTTTGGTTTTCGTGCAAACTTTCCAAACCCAGAACGAGCAATATATAGTTGTTTGGCCTGGTGGCGCCACCTGTGGGTAGTCTGTAAAATTGCAGTTCTTTCTTTTAGTTAAAAATAGAATACACTATTAAGTTTGCATTCTTCAATGCTGGTAAATTCAAGTTAATGCGTATTTAAATTTTCAGCGTCGGGTGAGGTAGATTAAAGCACACAAACTTTTAAAATAAAATAGATTGCTTTAGGATTACCTACGATATTTGAATTAATTTATCTACTGGAAAATGAAGCCCATCAGAACTTCTGGACTCGAGCTTTGGCACTGCCTGCAGACATGATCTATTCTGTAAGAAATCCAATGGCCGCCTTTTTATCTCCGTACGGTGGGGGTCTGTTTCACAGGGTTCGCTGAATTTGACACCTTTGAGGTTTCTCAAATGCAAGGCTGTGGCATTTTCGTATCCAGGGACTTTGCTCCGTGTTACAGGCGATCCTTATTATAGGTAGTTGGAATTCGTGCAGTGGAAGAACGTAATTACAAAGGTGCATTCCCAATGAGCCAGCTTAATTTTTATAGCAAAAGAAATTCCTTTAACAAGTGGCTGCGCAAATACCAATCTTCATTTTAGAGATTTCCACCAGTTTTCCGATTTAGAGAAAATAAGCAAACTCTCTATACACTCATGATCTAAAAGTATATAGACCTAATTGTAGAGCTAAAGAACTATATCGCTATTGCTACTATTATTTGATATCGGAGGAAGATGCTACTGCAATGAACAAAAATCTCCATGCAGAGTAATGACCAAGCAATTCCGGGTGCAAATGGTGGACTAGAGTTCAGTTCCGGTTGTGCCGTGGAACACTAAACTCCTCGGCTTCCCTAACGAAAAGCTAAGTTCCTCTCCGGTCGAAACCTAGAGAAACAGTACCAGTATTTATCAGGCCACACAGGTGACCTGAGGTTTTAACACGGAATTAAGGTCTCCACCCCTGTGTAACCTGCTGCAATAGTGTTTGTTCTCACTGTGTGTGTTCCTGAACTCTTAAGAAACAATTATGCTGCTTACTGCAGTATTGGAACTTTCATAGATTCACATGCTTGAATCATTCCCCGTCATCGAGAGGGAGTCCCTGGTACCTTTATATTACCTAGGTTGCCTCCCCAGCATTATTTCTACTATGTTATAAGCATGCTATTTCATTATATGTAAACATAAAGTCCATATACTCACCAGACTCAGCATGCTCATGTCTTCTATATAAGCATTCAATAGATATACAAAGTGTGAACAAACATATATAATACACCAGCATTACTGAATATTTGGCTCCCAGGTATACCAGTGCATGGCCCTCTATGACTCCCAGCATGCTGTCTTGCTGCACGCTAATCTGGGGGCGGGCGTGGTCCGTTGTCGTACACCATTCCTTCTTTCTGTCGACCCGCTAGGTCTGGTCCAGTTTCTGCCCTCACACTCTTTGTTGTTGGATTTGCGCTGTGTACCAGTTCTGTGCCCTTGCTTCCAGCTTGCCCTGTACATCTTCAGGGCATGTGAACAAGTGTGTCCGTCCCCATGGTACCACTCTCAGCCTTGCAGGGAAAAGGATAATGCATCTAATGTTCAGTGTACGTTGCTTTCGTTTCACGGCCAAGAAGGATTTTCTCTGGCCTGGCCCTCCTAGGAATGGGCGGGAGACCAGCGCCCTATGGACCCTCTCAACCACGGAAAATGCAGACAGCACTCTGTGTCCCACTACATCACTGAGCCACTTCTGTGGGAACGATTCTGGAAGCCCCCTCTTGCCGCTCTGGAAAGCCCACAAAAACAGAGATTGCACCTCCTACATCTTCCAGCCTGTCATTGAACTGTTTCACCCTATCCAGCAGCATAGTGACTGTGGTATGCAATTCTTCACTTCCTTTGCCAGGCTCACCACCTTCTCCTCTGTTACTAGTGTTCGTTTGTTAACCTTGAGAAGGTCCATTCGTATGAAACTCACTTCTATGGCTAGTGTCCATGTTGTGTTTGAAAGCTTGCTAAGAGTGTTTGATGGTGGATGGAATTCATGTGGGCAAGGGTTCTGGTGTCCTGAGAGGATTTGTTCTCACTGTTGCTTGTCACATGAACTCCCTTCCTGGAACAGTTTATTGGTCCATCCATGTTTACTTCGAGGTTCTGGTGGGATTATTCTCCCCCATGGTGTCTGGTATGTATAGTGACCGGGACTGGGCTGTTCTAAGTACTAGGAGGCTACATGTCATCAAAGAGACGATATGGCCCCTCCTTACCTATTCAGGAAAACAGTTTCAGCATGTGCCCCGCCTACTGCAGCGTCTCCTTTACATGAAGCAAGGAAATAGAAAGAAGAAAACAAATTAAGAGTCTCATGGGGCCTCTGATGCACTTCAATCCTGCCAGAAAGATAGGCTTTGCAATACTTCTCCTCAGTCTTTGCCCTGCATGAGCCTGCAATGGCTCCCTCCCCCGATGTTAACAGTGTTGCACCACTAGGGTATTCACTTTATCGTTTCACACTCCATCTGCACTGCCTGGGCCGTTCGGGTCCCTTACCTTATCCACCACCGAAAGCCATCGTGCTCACCACCTGTCCCCAGTCTGCACAAACATCCGGGCCTGCCTGCTCCGGTGCAATCCGCAGCCCTGACGGCCGAATCAGTGGCACCCCAGCTCTGCAATTATATTCAGGAGCAGTGGGTAGAGGTGGGGCAGCCCAGGCAGTGAGACTGTTTAGGGCCCACAGTCCCATTCAGTGCTCGTAATGAGTCCAGTGCGGAGGTGGATTGTCCTGACAGCCCGTGGATGTGACTGTTACGGTCCCACCTGTGGCTGTATTATGGTGTAGGCGCATTTTTGTTGTTTGCGCTGGGTGAACCTTAAAAATGGTGCGCCCGGCGCAAACAATGAAAATGCACCCTATTACCATGAATATACTGCCCCCAGGGCAGCGGTGAACACGTGGTGCCTTGGGGGCAGTGCATTCACATGAAATACGAAGCGGCTCCTTTAAAGCCACTCCGTGTATCACAGTGCAGGCGGCATCCCACCTGCACCTTCAATGGGGATTAGAGATCCCCTTGCAGGCGGGTGCACTCAGTGACTGCACCCGCCTGCAGGAAGATGTCTGGGAGATCCATAGGACCCCCTTTACCTCCTGCAGAGGGCTGCACTCAGAAGGCGCACTGGCAGTGCACCATCTTTTAAATGGCGCACTGTCAGTGTGCCTTCTGAAGGCTTCTTTGCCTCTGCGCCCGCGATGGTAATACTGCGTGGGCGCAAAGGCAAAGGGATTCCCTCATTTGCATAGGGCATGCCCCCATACAAATGAGGGAACGCCCCTTTGAAGATATCGCTGGCGCTTTATGTGCTCCAGTGCTATTGGTATTACAGAGGGGGGCTGCACAAGTGTCTGCAGCCTCTTCTGTAATACCAAAGTGCCCCGGGGGCGTGCAAAGTGGGCGCAAACACTCGTTGCGCCCCCGGGGCACTTTATGTCTTCGCTCTATCTGTCTCAACTCCTTGGCCTTGCACCACATAGCTCCCAATGATGTTCATCAGGGAGTGGATGCCCTTTATAAAGATGGTCAGCAGGGGCTTGAACACCCTTCATAAACATAAACCCTGGTAAGACGTTGGCCATGTACATACCTCATAAGAATGTCTGCTAGTGGAGCATGACAACTAGGAAACAGGGTCATTTGACCCAAATAAAAATGGCTGTCAGCATGAGTGTCAACAGTAATGGCTCCAGAGTAGAGCAAGAAAATCTGTATTCGTAGGGGACACAGAAAGAGGACAGACCTGAATTTGTGTAGGATGGTAGAGAGCGAGAGTAGCTGGTGTGACAGTGGGCTGTGACCCTCTAGATATTTGTAATGTTGCCCACCTCACTTTTGAATCTCTGCTGTGAGTGAGCCCTTAATAATTGAATCTCACTCACTGTAAGGTCTGCACAGCTGGGGTAAGAGGCTCTGCTCTAGTTATACATGAACAAGTGCGCATTTTTGTTCCCACATGTGTGGGCTGAGTGAGTAGGACTACTGTGTAATGCAGGGTAGTGTCTGTACATGGGCTGACTTACACAGTTGGGTGCTTAAGTAAATTGGATATGGCCTGTGCAAGGCCTTATAATTGAGCATTCAAAAAGAACTATCCATATTTCTTTTTTACTATAGTGTGAGTCTATAGTGTGTTAATGTGAGTCAGTGGTGCTTCGCTGTATTAACTTTGTACTTGAAAGCTGCTGCAAAATAATAATGTCACTTTGACTAACATAAAAAGCTGAGCAACATAAATGTCCCAATGTTTAAAAAGGTCTTGAGCACAAATTAACCATTTTACCTATTTGTGCCCTTTCTCATACTTTGGTATTTGCAATATTAGCCTGATCCACCTTAATAATACTCAGGTGTTGAACTACCTTACTTGTCCAGGTTAATGACTCTGCTAGCCAGCCTGGCAATTCAAAGCCTCCCCAGACAGTTACCCATTTGGAGTGTATTACCCTTCACCTAGAAGAGGAGGAGTGTGAGGGTGAAATCCTCATAGGGTATTTAGCTCATACTTCTGACAAGCCTGGGCATGCCTCTCTCACAGGGACAATAGAGACATAGGCATACCTTCAGGGTCCAAATGCACCAGGAGGACCCCTTGAAGTTTGTAGTGAAGGAATAAGTCTATTGTAGCAGTTAGGGGAGAAGTGAAAAGCTCTGGAAGACCTGGTCCTCACCTACACTTGACTTGTAATCTTGGAAATCCCAGGGTGCTGTGCAGGGCGATGGACCAGGGTTGGGGGGATGATGTGGCCTCTTTGGATTGAGCTGAGGTAAGAATTCTTAGAAGAAAAGGGAACTGCAGAGGAAGAAGGACAGATAAACCTGCTGATAAACCGCTTACTGGAAAGGACTTCAGACGTGTCCGTGTACGGACTCTTCTCTATACGGCTAGTGGCACTGGCCTCCACATTTCCTCTGATAAAGAGTATGGGTTGACATGCTGGGGACCCTGAAGGAGGAGGGCTCCCCGAGACTTTCAAGGACTAGTCCTGTGGTAGATATCCCGGGTAGTGGACCCCACCAACCCTGAAAGTGGCCAGGGGTACGAGTAGGCAGTTTAACCTGCCTTGACGGCCACGGGGTGCTACTGAATGAACACCCCGGGCCAAGGAGATTACCAGGGACCAGGTCAGCTGAGCAGATCCTAAACTATTCACAGCTCCCCGCTGCTGGAAGGAGGCAGTTGGGGTTTGAGCCTTAAAAATGCCTTACAAACTAAGGCTACCATGAGATAAAGCAGCTGTAATATATGTCCCTGAGCTTTACCTAATTGGAGGAAGAACAGTTAAAAACAAGCTCCAAGAATTTTATGAAAAGTATAGAGGCCAGGAGGCCATAAGAAAACATTACTGGTGGCTATACTCAAAAGAGCCTTGAACAAAAGTGACCAAGTGCCCTATTCTTGTTGCAAAGGTGCCCAGTCTTCCAAAAAAAGAAAAAAGAATGCACAAGCAGGTGTTGGAGAAAACAGAAAAGAAATATTTACCTGAGGCATCGACAACTAGTCCAAAGAAAATGCCTGCAATTCCTGGAATGCAGTTTAAAAATGTGTATATTTGGCATGCACTGCCAAGGAGGGTGGGGGCACCACAGAAGTATGATAGTTGCATCTGGGCCGTCCAGGACCAGCGGTGAGCTCCCTCCACAAGTCCACAAACAGCGCATAGTAAATTTTGGTTTTGCCCCTTAAGTCTCCTGTGTCCCGCAAGAGTGACTACAGAGGGCATGGGGGTTCGAGTAATATGGCAGTTCCCAGATTGCTTCATCCATGATAGATCCTGCTTTAAGCTTTATCCTTCTTTTTTCTGACCCTACCTCTCACTAAGTACGTGTGTTAATATGGTCTGAAGGCTTGGTGAATAGTCAATCCCCACAGGGGGGTGCCCAAGACCAAAGACTTGTCCCAGAAGGTCATAGGACCATGCCACTCAAACTGCAGAGTCTCACTGGGAAGCCAGTGTGACACCAGCATGGCATTAACCAAAACAAAGCAGATCCTCCTCACCAGCTGGAAAACATGACAGAGTAACGCTTCAGGGCTGCTTCTACCTGCGGATGTGCTGTTGCTGCCAGACGCGGGTTGTGCCAGTAAGCCATCTCAGCACCTATACCTGGTGAGTACTATATGACTGCATTGAGTGGCTTGCATGCGCAATTGCAGACCAGCTACACCACTATCGGAACCCTTACCGACCCCAAGTGCTGCTTCCTTTATAGAGCAGTACTGCCCACTGGAGGCTCTCATTCACTTTTCTTGATTATGGTGCCCATCACAGACTGGGAAGACAGCCCCCTTTAGATATAAGGTTGTACACTGAGTGGCTCCATCTTTTTTGAGCTTTCTGTCTCTCCACTGAGAGCACTAGTCGACACAGTGCTGTGCCATTTAGTGGGGCATGGTCATAACGATGTAACTCAACTTCTGCTATAGATTGACGTAAGCCACAATTCCCTGACGCCTCCTAGTTAATTCGGAGTGCTATCATTAACTATGTAATATAAATAATGTGAAGTGAGATACAGCTTACTGATTGGAGATGCTAAAACACACCGTAGGCATGGTCTTTCATGTGCTCTTGCACCTCTTTATTCTATTTTACGCCTAGGCTGTTATAAGACAATGCAACTTTGCTTTTAATAGCAAAGCACACCATTACCCAGGCCTCTACAGAGATGTGGCTTGACAGTATATATCAGTGGGGCCCACCTCTTCCATGCTTTGTTAGCACAAGTACTAAGACCAAAACAAGCAACCAAAACCTGAGGATCTAGAAACAGCCTCAGTAACACTAGATACCCTTATGCAAGAGCAGCAATTATTAAGACCTCTATTGCAGCAGTGGAAATGGTGTCAATGGAAGCAATACATGATCTGAACAAAATATGCAGGCGGAAATGTCAAGGTTCACAGAATAACTTGGCTCCTCTGACAAGCATCTCTCAGACTTGTAGAACAAAGTGTTGGAAACACCCAACTGGGGGCAGATACTTGAACCCTCAAACAGAAAGTAACAAACCTGGAACACAGGGGAAGATGTGACAATGTACACCTGTACAGCTTGCAGGAAACAGACAAGGAGGAAAACTTACTAACCTTTTTGCCAGGGACAGCCCCTCCACTAAGGCGAAGGAGCGTCGCCCACTGCTCTCAGAGCAGTGAAAAAAGTGAAAATAAAATGATAATAACATCGTGATTTCCAGATGACACCCTTATAAAGTTTTGGTTAGTTATGTTTTACAGCACACTCCTGCTCTCTTTCTGTTTCTACTGTAATTGCGCTCTTTTCCCACTGGTTGATTCTCACACTGTTGCTAGAGCACCATCCCTCTAGTACCCGCCCGATCCACTGTTGCAATAGGAACATTATACTAGGGGTATGCAGAACTCATGTAATTTTCAAAATTATCTTAGAATTGCACAAATTTAACACGTAATTACGCAAAATGCATCTGACCCTCAACTTAAGAATATAATTTTGAGTTTATTTCTGGTCGATCACGTTCAAAACTCTGCCGCTCACATCCGGATTTGTAGTTTTGAACTCAAAAATTTCACTAAAGCTTAACAAGGGAAAAAAATCTGCCTGAAATGTGTATTGACCTCCCACTCGACTGCATTTAAAACACTGCCACTCGCATTTGAATGTGTAGTTTCGCTCTCAAAAATTACCCGAATGGTCTGCTCGGGGTAGAAAAATCTACATCAATGCAGCTCGTGTTAAAAAATTACCTGAATGGTCCATCTTGTGTTAAAATGTTCCCCCAAATTACTGGATGTGGTGTAATCACATAATCTCAGTGTAAATTACCAAAATTATGCCAATTATGCCAGCGTAGTTAATTTTTTGCCCTGGCCCTCATTATACTATGCATCCCACCACACTTCATTTTCACAGAACCGTCATCACTTGCCGTAGTCCTTCTGGAACCATCAAAATGCACAAGATGAAGCTCCTCAAGATATACTCTCTTAATATTAAATGGTCTTAACAGTTCCATCAAGAGCAAAAAAGGTCTGACATACTTAGGTTAAAAAAAACATATGTGGTCATGCTCCAGGAAACCTATCTCTCCCAGAAGGAAACTGAGAAACTAAGACGCAATTGGGTAGGATCTCTAAAAGTGGTCTTTGGCCCTGACCCTTCAGGGGACCCATTATCACCCTCTCCATTACCCTATAGGAAATATGGTGTGGCCACATGTTGTTTGCAAAACCCTACTACACAACATCTCTGAGACCTGGTGCGACCCTGAATGTAGTTATATTTTAGCAAAAGTAAACATCTAAGGTCGCTTTTATGTTTTTGGCCTGATCTATCCATGGTACACGGTCTCTTCAGTAGCCTTGCGCCTCTCGTCATCTGAAATGGTTTCCTTTTGTGACTATTTTGTGATACAAAGAGGGCTTCAAGAGGAATGCCCTCTGTCTCCTTTGCCATTTGAGCTTGCCTGGAAGTTCCTGGCTATTCCTGTACATCACTCAAAGGACACCGCTAGCTTTGACACTGGCTGGCAATCTTAGAATAATGCTCTGTACAAATGATATGCTATTCACCTTAAGAACACTGGTCTCATCAATTCCGGCTCCAATGAAGACTATCTCACATGTTTCTATGTCCAGGATACTGAATCAATTAGTCAAAGAATGAAGCTCTTCCCACAACACTGTCCTCAAGGGCTTGCTCTTTACGTGACTTGCCGTTCCAATGGGTACAAACTAAACTGAAGTACCTTGGCATCATAGTGGGCAATGACCTATCGGCAATGAAAAAGGATAACACAGATTTTTTTTTTACCAGATACTCAAGGACTTTGTGGTCTGAAACAAACTGCATCTTTCAATGTAGGGCGGATCCAGACCTTCAAGATGGTGGTTTCTCAGTATAATTAAGTTTTTAGCATGTTGAAAATCCACAGTGCCCATAAGAACACTCTGCTGTATTGACCAGGATATCAAGCAATACATTTGGCAAGGAACCACTCCCAGCTAACCAAGCGTAAAATTACATGTCATTACTACCTTTGGAGGCCTACAACACCCGAATATTGAGGTGCATAATATGGCGCAACATCGTTCCCATCCAACATACCACGGGCCAGATGTACGACCCTTTCATTTAGCGCCTCGCAATTTGCGACTCATTGCGAGTGGTATATTGCAAGGCGCTAAATCAGTGGCGGCTCGCATAAGGCGTGCTGCGGGGCAGTGGGGCGGGGTGGGGGAGGGGCATGGAGGGGGTAGTAAACTCGAACATAAGACGGAACGGAGGAAAGTAATTATTACGTTCCACCGTTCCGTCGTATGTCCGAGTTTACTCTCCCCCACCCTGCCCCTCCCCGCCCCACCGCCCCGCAGCACACCCTGTGCGAGCCGCCACTGCGCTAAATGAAATGTACAACAGTGTTATTACACTGTTTTGCGATTCCCACTGGGGTCGCAAATTGCGAGGCTCATTAATATTAATGAGCCTCTCGCAATTTGCGAGCCCATTGCGAATGCCAGCCCTCCCAGGGATGGTGGCCTGCTGGGCTCAGCAGACCACCATGTCTGGGACTGCTTTTTAATACAGCAGCTTTTTTTCTTTTAAATGCAGCCCGTTTTTCTTAAAGGAAAACGGGATGCATTTAGAAAAAAAAAGGAAACGTTTTCATTTCATTTTTTAAGGGCAGGCAGTAATCCCTGGGACCACTGCCTGCCCTTAAAAAATATTTTTAGAGACAGTCACAAAGTGGAAGGGGTCCCCTGGGGACCCCTCCCAAATTGCGACTGCATTACCACCCTCTTGAAGAGAGTGGTAATTTGAGAGTGTTGTGCGACCGCAATTGCGGTCACAAAACATTCACACATTGCATTGCGGACGCAATTAGGAAGGGAGCGCCCCTTCCTAATTGCGACTCGCAAATCCGAAATAGCGAGTCGCAAATAAATTGCGACTCGCTATTTAGGAATTGTACATGGCCAACAGTGATTTTGCATGCGCAAACGGGTTCGCAAACCCGTTTGCGCATGCGAAATCACGTCGTACATCTGGCCCCACTTCTTTTACAAAGTGGAATGCCATGCATGTGCATACTACTGCAACATCATCTGCTAGGCAGCACAATAGGAGCCTCAGTTTTCTAAAGCAAACTTACTGCTGCCCATGTGGATCCCAATACAAACTTGCATTGGTCACAGAAGATATGGGCTGCTTCTCATAAGTCCTTAAAGAAGCACCATTTCCTGCAACTTACAAGCCCTCTTAGGAAGATTCAACTGTCCGGGAAGCCATTGTATTGGCTGAAATGGATTCACAGTGGGAATCATAGAGTAGCTCAAGTTCTTCCAGAGGGAACTGTGCAACCCTTTGACGATTTCAATTCAGGTTTTCCAATTAGACTCATCCCATTTTCTGACTATTCACAATTAAAAGCCTGCCTTACCTGCAAATTTAAAAATTCATCCGACGCCCTCGGCAGATCCACTATATATGACTACTTGGTCAAGTGGGGCACATACAAGAAACTAGTGTTGGGAACAATACAAGACCCTGATAGGTATCCTATACTCCAAGCTGACTCTGAAGCACTTTCAGAGGATTTGGCAGTCAGATTTGGACAAGACAAATATGAAAGCTAATAGGCAAGGGTTGATACATCAGCACTGCACAAGCCTACAGGAAGCAAAAATGAAACTTAGCTTATACAAGATTCTACATGATTGTAGTTGATTGCTGCACACACTCTACAGAGCCAAACTGGCGCAAAATGTACAATGCTGGAGATGTCACCATCCTTGAGCTGGTATAGTGCATGTCCCATGGTCATGCTTGTGCTTTCAGCTCTACTGGAACCCAGTTTGGCCACAACTGCAAGCAACCAGTGACCACGCCATGTCTCCCAGTCGAACTTGTATTTCTACATGACGCACATCACCAATCACAATAAAAGATAGCTGGACATGGCTCTGGGGTAGCCAAACTCTGTAATTTGGCCACAGCAAGTCTCCCACCCTGCTGACCACAGGTGAGTGGCAAGATGCCATAGCAACAGGGACCTCCCACAAATGTTTAATCTATAGCCTCACTGCAAAATTTGAAGAGATCTGGGATACGTATCTAACGTGATACTGTGCACCTCACAGACAATAATGTGCTATGGATGAATACTGAAACTGGGCTTAGACCAAGAAAACAATGTCAGAAAAAGAACTTAGAACGTCCAGGTTTTCACCAATAGGGTTATTCCACAAGAAAGGACTTTTTTAGAGAGCAATGGTCACTTTGTCCTACTTTTGATATTGTCTCTTGCAACATTTTCTACTTCTGTTCTGAACAATGCTAATAATAGCTTTACCATATATATACTTTGTGTACCTGCTTGATAAAGTACCTCTAAAAGCCTTATAAAGATATTCAACCACAAGAGTGACCACAGAGCAAACATTACTGAAGCTGTGGATATTGTCTAAGGTCCATTGGGTTAATAGACCTTTATTACCATCTCCTTTGCTGGCGCAATGCTAACAAACATAAGCTAAAGACCCAATCACAAAAACTGTGGAAAACTTTAATAATATGGGCAGGTTGACAGTAAATCATTTAATCTGCTTTCTTACGTTAATGAAAGCAAGAAGAAACATGACAGTGTTTTATTTTTACAAAATTCATCAGTTTATATTTTGTCTTTGATTCTGACACGCTGACAAAGCCAGTAGGCCTGACTTTTAATTAATGCACTTCTTATGAAGTTGTAGGTACATAGTGGGGTATAGTGATTTAGGAGTTAGCACTTGCTGGTCCTCAGATGGTTAGATGTTCCTCAAGCGCAAGAGATATAGGGTATATTTAAGAGGGTACCTTACCTGTTTGACCTTTCTTTGCTGTAATTCCCCTGTTGGTTGGGAAGTCTTTTAAGGCTGTCACTATAGGCATTTTCCCCTACAGACTGTATATATGAGTTAATTTGTACATGCCAGAGTAGGGGCCTCGGTGAAGTCTCTGTTGATTACTCTGTGAGAGTGCCAATAGTAGACCACTGGCAGCAGTCTAGATGAGAGAGGAAACAAGTTTCTTCCACTGCTGAGTCCAAAGTTCATGGTAGAAAAGGGGGAAGTCTTACATTAGAGTTTGAACTATAAGAACCTGCCTTTCACACCTTTTGCACCTTCTTGTCAAAAGTGAGATTGTTATCAGTGGGTTTTGGAAGAGGTCCCAGCTGAAAGCAACATACCTCTGCTGTCCAGCAGGACGTGCACTTTTCTCCTACCAGGATCTCAGGCAGTTGATTGTCACCCAGAGTTTTATGTCATTTAGGGAGCCCCAAAGTGACTGATGCTACGCCATGTTATGTCTGTGACGTCAGCCTAGGAGAGTGTCTGGAAACTGAGGACTAAATCAGAATCCCCGGTGACTGAACACAAAGACAGAGAAACAATGGGAAGATAGCCCACACCTCAGTGCAATTTCCTGGCACTGGATTTTTGACTGCTTCCCAGGTTTTAGAAAGCAGGTGAGGTGAGCACACATGCTGTTTTGCACGTACTGTGTGGGTGTATAGGCCCCTGTCTCCTCCAACACCAGGGATATATTATAAAAAGTGCACTGGAGGTGCAACAACCATGTCCACCTGCTTCTTTCTCCCACGTGTTACTTTGATATTATTGAGGGGGGGTGCAGATACTTGACATTTCCTTCTGTAACACAGATGACATCATAGTTAAATGGGCACCAGCGTGATCTCAAGTGGGCGTACCCTAATTTACATGGGGAAATGGCCCCATTCAAATGAGGGTACTCTTTGCGCTAGTGTCATATTACAGACATGGAAACGGAGGCAGAGTCCTTCAAAAGGTGCCCTATCCCTACACCACATAGAGGATGTGCACATTTAGCTTGCACTCAATGGCACCACATGGAAGGGGGGAAATGGGCTGCAATGCCCCCCCCCAGACTTCCCCATGCAAGCATGTCTGCTGGAGATCTCTGACCCCCTTTGAAATGTATGCTGGGTTGACTTCTGCACGGTGAAAGGTGGACCGCCGTCTTCAAACAAGTGGCCTGCCTTTCACTAATGAGCTGTTTCCAGTATTTCATGGTTCTCATCTGTATGGGGAAGAGAGCATTTGCTTTTGCATTGCAGGATCGTTTGTTGTGCACAGTCCTAAGTGTGTGTCACAGCCCAGAGTGGGACAGTTTGCTGTGCGGGTTAATGCATTGAGTAGGACACGGCTCCCTGAGGCTAAAAGGGTGACTCACAGACAGGGTGACCTAACTCAGTATCTGAAAAAAAGAAAGTATCCTTGCTGGGTATTGGCAAGTGAATAGGGGGAGCATGTACACTACGGTGAACTTGCTGTGAATACAATGGCACATTGTCTCCTTCAATGCACCAATTATAAGTGGATACAGTATGGCCTCAATGGAGGCAGCAGACAGTGCATGCGTAGCATTTGTATGATAGTGTACATGCTCTTTCTGAAACTATTGTCCCCAGGTTTCAGAAAATAGGTCAAGGGAGCATTCTCACTATTGTACATGTGCTACCTATTAACAGGCCTCTATCTCCTTTGAGCCCATCTGTGAGGAAGAAAAGAACAACAGATACCAGTATACATACACAACAAGTGTACTCTAAGATACATGCTTAAACTACTCTGTCCAAATACAGGACAGGAAAGTTGCTCTGATGTCCCTATCTTAGAGAGAGAGTTGGATAATCATGACTACTAGTGGACTTCTGCATGTGCATTTGCTTTGGTCACTTTCTAATACTTAACTACCGCAAAATAAAACTGTTGGAAACGGCCCTTTTTGCAGGGTTATCCCCAAACTCTTTGCTTCTTCCTCCTTTATTTTTCCTGACCTGTGGTTGTTGGCTATAGGACTCTGGGCACTTTACCACTGCTGATCAGTGCTAAAGTGCATATGCTCTCTTGTAAATTGTTATTGTGATTGGTTATCCATGATTGGTATATTTGCTTTACCAGTAGGTTCCTAGTAAAGTGCACTGAGTGTGCCAGGGCTGGTGATTCAAATGCTACTAGTGGGCCTGCAGCACTGATTGTGCCACACACAGGAGTAGCCCTAAGATGGTGTCTCAGACCTGCCACTGCAGTGCCTGTGCGCAGTTTGTGAACTGCCATGTTGTCCTGGCCAGTGTACACACTAGCCAGGCCTAACCCTTCCCTTTTCTTACACATTGGACACCCCTATGGTAGGCCCAAGGTACCCCCCTGGGCAGGGTGCAGTGTATGTGAAAGGTAGGACATGTACTAGTGTGGGTAACATGTCCTGATAGTGAAATACTGCCAATTTCGTTTTCACTATTGAAAGGCTATCTTGCCCATAGGATAACATGGGGAATGCTGTGTAACATGGTTACCTGCATTTCTTCCCATAGCAGCAAGATAGAAAGTTGGAATCTGGTACCCCTGAACTCAGAATTTAATTACACATCTTTTAGTGAAGATGGTTTAGAGAAGCGCGTCTGCTTCTGCGCTTTTCACTCGCTTTTCCCCTGAGTCGGGCACCGGCATCCCGGTCCACCACGGGGTTTCCCCGCTTGTTGTGGAGGGTGCCGGCGCCTCTGATTCTTCACACCAGGCAGCTGGGAGTTGTCAGGGGCGGAGCCACTGGTCAGTGCTCTAGCTCCCCCTGCACTATTAAACTGACATGCGTTTCCTCTCGCGCAGCGGACGCGCGCAGCGGGCGTGCCGCCGGCGCGCCGAAGGCGCACCAAAGGCAAGCCCGTCTGCGCCCGTCCGCGGCCGGGCGGGGCGAGGGGCCAAGCACTATGCCCATTCATTTACCTACACAGCATCTGAGCTGAGACACTTACATGGAAACTGGCCTATCAGCACCAGTGCCAGGGATCTTATTAACAATACTGGGATCCTCAACCCCAGAGATGCCCTTTCAGAGCTCCCCGCTCCTTCTGTTGAGCAGGGATCTCTTGTCACCCATAAGGACCCTCCAGTATTTACTATTTCCAAGCACCAGGCAGAAGGGACCTTAGTAATTAGCTACTTAAACACCCGCTCTCTGGTGAAGCATCAACTTGAAATTTTTCAGCTCCTCGATTCTGACAAACCGGATATCCTTCTCTTATCCGAAACTTGGCTCACTACCGAGTCGGCCCCTGACATCCTTGCGGCAGTTCCCAAAGGCTATTACATACTTCAAGCCAACAGGCCCTCGGGTAAGCCCGGGGGTGGGGTTGCAGCAATTATTCATCATAAACTTAGGTTTACTGCTTTAGGGATCGCTGGTATACCCTCGGTCGACAGCCTTATTTTGAAATTCAAATCGCCCCATTTCTCCTTTGTTTGTGCTCTTTTTTATCGACCTCCCCACCACATGCCTTCATTTCCTCAATTGTTAGGTGAAATGATTTCCCAACTAGTCATTAACCATGCTAGGATTATTATTATCGGTGATTTTAATTACTGGCCCACCGATGTACAGGAGAGAGCCAGCTCCGTAGAATTCACGGATCTCCTATCAGCTATGAACTGTATCCAACATGTATACAACGCCACCCATATCAAGGGACATATCCTGGACCAAATTTGGACTTCCAACTTGGAAATTACACAACCATCCATCTCCCCATGTACATGGTCAGATCATTATCACATTATATTTACCATGGCCTGTACTCCCCTCACTAAACCCTCCTTGATGGGTAATCATTTGGCTAGAAACTGGAATCGGCCAATATTGGCGATTTCTGTACACTTTAAAAGCCACTTCACCAACCGAACAAGATTCCCTCTGTGATCAGGTATCAAGCATTGAGCAATGGCTTGTCTCAGCCAGTGACAGTGTTGCTCCCTTTAAGAAAACTAAACTTAAACGCCCTCATGACGCTCAACGCTGGTTCTCTAACGATCTGAAAATAAAAAAACTGGCACTTAGGCAAGCCGAGCGCAGCTGGAGACGAGATTATGCTCCTGAAAAAAAAGCCACTTATGTTACCTTGCTAAAAGACTATAAAAACTCTATCCTCCAGACCAAGGCAATTTACTTCTCCTCGAAAATTACAAACTCAGCCACTAAGACCAAGGATATTTTTTCAATAGTCGATGAACTTACACAACCTGACAGAGTGATAGCTAAACCTGTCCCCTCACAATCATTATGTGACTCCCTTAACTCGTATTTTATTGAGAAAATTGCCACCATCAAAAGCAGTATTCCGCCTTCCACACTATCAACTGCTCCCTCTATCACATGTAATAATCCCCTGGTGTTGGATTTAATCCCCCTGATTTTTTTGTCCTTCTAAAAAAAATTGGATCAGCCTCCCCCACCGACTGCTGCCCCCCTCATATCCTACAAGAGGCTTTCCTTACCTGCCCAGATCCGCCCCTCTTACTCCTCAATAACTTTCTTAAACAAGGTATTGTCCCAGACACCTTTAAACATGCGGAAATCGTCCCTATTTTGAAGAAACCTAACGCTGACCCCCTGGTCCTGAGTAACTTCCGCCCAATCTCCTTACTTCCTTACCTTAGTAAGATCTTAGAAGCTCACGTAG
This sequence comes from Calotriton arnoldi, assembly GCA_963921515.1. Taxonomy (NCBI): domain Eukaryota; kingdom Metazoa; phylum Chordata; class Amphibia; order Caudata; family Salamandridae; genus Calotriton; species Calotriton arnoldi. The sequence continues at coordinate 63,183 of CAWUFW010005608.1, read as the reverse complement.
CAAACTGTCTGAGCTCATTTATTGAACATTCTCAGTTTCTCGACCCCCATCAGGCAGGATTTAGACCTGCACACTCTACGGAGTCAGTCATCCTTGCAGTTATGGACGAACTTAGGAGAGGGGCCGATAAAAACATCACCCAGGCCCTGGTGCTCTTGGATTTATCAGCCGCTTTTGACACGGTCGACCATGACCTCCTGATCGATCGTGTCAGTAATGCTGGCATCCAGGGCCTGGCCCTGAAGTGGATCTCCTCTTTCCTTCACAACCGATCTCAGGCAGTCCATCTCGCTAATTTCTCAGCCAAGAAAGCTAGGCTGACTTGCGGGGTCCCCCAGGGTTCCTCCCTTTCACCCCTTCTGTTTAATCTGTACATGCTTCCTCTGATTCGGTCCTTACGCAAAAGAGAGCTGTCACTTTTAACTATGCTGATGACCTCCAGCTGGTGTTTGAAATTGATTCTTCTAACACCACAGTATCCAATTTCCAGTCCACCATGAGTTATATTAGCGAATGGATGTACGCTAACCAACTAAAACTTAACCCTGATAAAACTGAGCTGGTCCTGACGGGAGGTACTGCCAACCCTTGGAATTCTAATTTTTGGCCCCCTCTCTTAGGTAGTCCGCCTCGCCCAGCAGAATCTGTAAAAAGTCTAGGGGTCATAATCAGTAATGATTTGTCCATGAAACCTCAGATTAGTGCAGTGGTTTCTACCTGCTTCTTCCACCTACGCAGAATTCGGAAGATCTGTAGATTTCTGACCACCGAGGCCTTGACCTTAGTAATCCTGGCCTTGGTTATCTCTCGTATTGATTATGCCAATTCACTTTATGTTGGCATTCCGGCATACCAACTCCACCGTTTGCAACTGGTACAAAATCAAGCAGCCAGGCTCATCTTTCATCAATCCAGATAGCAACACGTCCGCCCCCTGATGAAGAGCCTTCATTGGCTCCCGGTCGCTAAACGGTGTGTATTTAAACTGGGCTGCACCATCTTTAAAGCCCTTGCCGGCCTTGGCCCAGTATTCATCTCATCTAGGATCCATCGTTATGTCCCCTATCGTGAACTTCGCTCCTCCCATCTGAATTTGCTCACCATCCCCACTTTCAAACGCAAAAAACATGGTGGCCTTGGATTCTCTTTTTTAGCCCCTCAATTTTGGAACTCTCTCCCCATTGGACTGAGGTTAGCTACCTCCTACGCCCAATTCAGAACACTTCTTAAGACTCTTTTGTTCTCTCAGGCATACGAGTAAAGCTTCTGTTCATCATAACATTGTCGCTCCTCTGCTCTCAGCGCCATGAAACCGTTTGGTGTTAGTGCGCTCTATAAATACTTTTAACATAACATAACATGGTTTTTAAATTCTAAGTTTTGAAATAGCACTTTTAGAAAGGGGCTATTTTCTTGTTCAACCTTTCTGTGTGCCTCTGCCAGTTTGTGAATTGACTGTCTGGTTTGTGAGTGACAGGGGCTGGGGGTGGCTGCAGGAGGCTGGGTGAGTCAGCACTAGGCTGAATAGACCTATCTGCATGTAGAGTGGTGGGAGGAGTAGCACCTGGGTCTGAATAGGGCAGTGCCTGCCTTCCACAATGCTGGCTCCACCTCCTGCGGTGTGTCTGATGACCCTGGCCCACATTCACAAAGGAAGGAGAGGTGCCCTGGCAGAATGCACCCTGAACTGGTTTGGACTGGGTCCAGGACCCCTCACACATGGAGAACAAACACTTTTGGGGTATAAATACTAGAGCTGAAACCCCTGAACTTTAGACTACTTTTGGAATCAAGAGGAATCCCTGTCAAAGAAGATCAGCTGAATAGACTGAGGAGAAGTACTGCCCAAGTGTGTCTAGGGCTGGCCTGCAGTTTGCTGTTTCTACTGAGGAGAGATCTAAAGGACTTTGCTGTGTGCTGTGTCCCCTGCTTGAAGAAAGACATTGCTGAGTGCTGTGTCCATCTGAAGAAAAGTCTCCAAGGGCCTGAGAAGAGCTGGCCTCCTGTTTCTGAAGTCCCAGGCACAAAAGGACTTCACCCCCAGCCTCCCTGAACTTCCTTGCTGGGAGTTCCAGTCTGCCAGGAGGGCCTGTAACTGTGTGTGAGGCCTCTCTTGCTGTTGGGAGCTGGAAGCGCGATGCAACGAGAGAAGCGTGACGCCGCTGCAGCAGCCGCTGTCGCATCATCGAGAAGCGTGTCGCCGTAGCCGCTGTTCGCCGCCGCAACACCGGAGAAGCGTGTCGCCGTCACCGAGGGTGTCGTCGTATTACCGGAGAAGCGTGTCGCAGGGCCGTCGCATCGCTGAGGAAGCGCACCGCCGCTGCATCACCGGAGAAGCGTGTCTCCGTCACCGAGGGTGTCGTCGCAACACCGGAGAAGCATGTCGCAGGGCCTGTCGCGGCTCAGAAGTTCACCGAGTTCACCGCACGGCCGTCAGGCGTGCACGCATCGCATCTGCAGTGTTGCATCGCAACAAAGACGCCATTTCATCGCATCGCACCGGATCAGCGCAACACATCAAGGCGCCATTTTGTCGCACCGGAGCGCAGGAAGAACCAACGCATCGCCTTCACTACGCCCCTTTTGCTTGTTTTGCGTTACGCATCCCAGGTACTTTGAGACTGAAAGTGTTGCATTTAAGATCTACAAGTTTATTTTTGCAACAACCCTTTTTAAAGACATTCTACTGAGTTTTGTATGTTGGATTTTTGTCGTTATGGTCTTGTGTAGTTTAGATAAAGATACTTTATTTTTATAAACTGGTGTAGTGTCCATTTGTGGTGTTTTCACTGTGTTACTGTGAGTGTTGGTACAAATACTTTACACATTGCCTTTGGGATAAGCCTGTCTGCTCGTGCCAAGCTACCAAGGGGGTGAGCAGGGGTTATCTAAAGTGTGTATCCCTCTTACCCTGACTAGAAGCAAGGGTCCCTATTTGGACAAAGGTACCTACCTCTGCCAACTAGAGACCCCCAGTTCTAACAAAAACACTGTGTGATATTGCCTACTAGCATATAACTACGTCCATTGGCTGTGGAGGCTGCAATGAGAATGTTTGTGCACATAATGTCATAAAGATAATGTCATAAATAGGAAATTCAGAATTGGAAAGTGCTTACAATTAAAACACTGTAGAAAACCATAGAAAACACTCACCATAAGTGTTCACCAGGTTAATAACTGAGCCGATGAGTACCAACTGTCGGAATCAATTACATCTGACCAAGCACTTTAAACGCGAGTAAAACAATTACTCAGTCATATAATAGTATATGTGCTTTCAAGATGGTGCTTACACCGGTCATGCCACATGGCCTTAGAATGTGACAAGCGCAAGAACTGTGGGGTAAGACTGCCAATGTCAGCAACACAGCTGCATCGCGCTTGGAATCTCTAAGGTGAGTGCACTCCATACAACCATTAACTGCTTTACTTGAAGGCGACTCCCCAAATGCCGACAAAAGTGTCTTTGCCAGTCAAAGTTCACAGCTCCAACTAGTGATCACACGTACCGTGAGTCAGTAGTAGAAGGAAATGCCACCGTTGAAGACTCGGATTCCCAAAAGTAATCCACACACGCCATGTCTGTAGTGGAAGACGCTTCCACTTAGTTGTTGTTGAAACCTTTTATTCAAATGACTCCATGTGCAAGGTTGCAGCTCCATTGTAACCGCCTTTCCTCATCTCCGCCAACCGCCCATCTGCTCACCCTTCACCATTGAACTCCATGACAACTCGGCGAAGCACATTCCAAATCCCCACCACTTCCAATTCCACATACAACACAAGGTGTCAGTCCTTAGGGTGATTTTCTTGATAAAAATGCCTACTAGTACTGGGAAGCTTTTCGTAACTCTGAGGCAGGAGCTTTTAGCATAAGTCTATAAATTCAAACCCTGGACATAAACTTTGAGCAAAAGTAACCTGCACTTTGTTGACCAGCATATCGAAGAAGCTGTCAATCTTTGTCTGTAAATTTGCGTCTCCTTACTCATCATCAGTCGTATCTTTAAATCTATGGTCCAGATTGATGAACCTGTCACACAACATAGAGCAGCACCCAAAGTTGCTGTGCTGGATGCCTGGGAGAGATCAGAAAGTGCAATATATACATAGATATGACACTATAATGTTTTCTCCTTAGCGCTGGTGCACAATCAGGCTGCCAAGCACCACGTACACACTTTTGCACCACAGTGCAAGGGTTTGTGCGTGATGTCTAGCATTTGTTTTGTGTTGGAACGCTACTCTTCTAGTACAAAATACTATCCCTAGGCAATTTCCTTTTGTGTTTGATCAGCTTTATTAAGAGTAAACAATCATAAAAGTGAATGACAATGACAATAAATGCATATAATAAAACAGAAATGGTTGTACAATAACAATAAGAATAGAATCTGTTTAGGATTTTGTGTGGGAAAACAGGGGAGGGTGAGGGAATGGGGAGGAGAAATGATCAATACTGAAGACAGAGTAATAATAATAAATATGCAATATAAAATAAAAACATTTGAGATGAATGGTTGTTAAAGTAAAATAGAGCTAGAAGTATGCAGAGAATGCAACAACTTACCGTGGTTTAACATTTTCTGAAGATCTATAGTTTATTTCTGTACGACAGACTCCCCCCTCCTTCTGCAGACCATTGTGAAATGTTTGCAAATGCCTTCACTAATAAAGAAAAACACATCCTAAATTTCTTGCCAATAACTGTAGCACTAAGTTCCACCGTCCCAACTTAGTGGCCACAGCTCAATTAGATACATTTCCTACATCAAACAATAAAGACATTGAAGAGATTCTAGCCACTACAAAATCAGGCTCGCTGCTAGACCCAGTTGCATGAGATATTCTGTTAAAAGCAGGTAACACTAACCTACCAATTTTAATGGGCAGACAACTATAGGCCAGTCTCCCTACTCCCCAGAGCAAGAAATGTTTTGGAGAAACACGTCAATAAGCACCTTTGGAGCTTCTTAGAAAAGTATTCAATCCTCCATCCCACACAAACGGAATTCAGACCAGGAAGCAGCACTGAAACTACTCTGCTGATAGCCACAGAAGAACTTTGGGCCATTTTGGATTGTGGTGGCTCAGCAGCCATGATTATGCTAGAACTCAGTGCAGCTTTTGACACTGTCTCACATCCTATTCTCATTCAAAGGGTGAGTGAAGCCGGTATCCCAGGTGCTGTCCATAATTGGCTTGCAGCTTTTCTAGAAAAAAGAAACTTCCAGGTCTATGAAGAACCATTCTTTTCTGCCACTTACCCCCATCAGCTGTGGTGTTCCACAGGGCTCTTCTCTAAGCCCCACACTTTTTACTTTATATGTTCTCTCCCTAGCAGAGATAGTGCAGGCACACAAACTCGCCCTAGTGTCATATGCGGATGACACACAGCTTATCATAGCGCTCACTCCAGAACAGAGCAGACATCCTTTCAACTGCATTCATGCCTAAAGCAGGTTAAGGACTGGATGTCAGACAGCAGCCTCAAGGTTAATGTTGGGAAAACGGAGGTGTTGGTTGTTGGTAATAACCTCTCAAGATGGAACTAACTAGTGTGGCCTGAATGCCGTTGAGAGTGTCCACAACCCTCCCAGGCAGTAAAAGGTTTAGGTTTCTGACTGGACAATAAATTGTCAATGGAAACTCAAGCCAAGACGTTGTCAACAACATGCTTCGGACTCTTGAGAACTTTAAGGAAAGTCATTCAATGCCTCCCACCAACATCGAGGAGAGTGGTCATACTGGGATTGATTAACTCCTGTCTCTACTATGGCAAATTCCTCTTCTTGGGAAGTCCTAAGTATGTTATAAGACAACTGCAGGTCATCCAGAACGCTGCTGGGCGAACCTTTCATAAACTTCCAAAATATCACTCAGCTGCCCTGCACTGGCTTCCGGTGCAAACAAGGATCTACTTCAAAGTTCTGTGCATGGCCCATCAGGCAATGCACGGAAAAGGTCCTCCCCTCATTCAGCAACTTCTTAACCCCAACACCTCTAGGAGGCCATTATGATCTGGGAACTTAAAGTTGCTGACTGTACCTGTTGGACTTGGCCCTTTTTGCAGGGTCATCCCAGAACTTTTTGCCTTCCTCCGGTATTTTTTCTGACCTATTGTTAGTGGTTTCATGACTCTGGGCACTTTATCACTGCTGATCAGTGATAAAGTGCATGTGCTCTCTATGGTAAACTTGGTACGATTGGTCTACACCAGTTTGGCATACATAATTTACCTGTCAGTCCCTTGTACAGTGGCACCTCATATACCCAGGGCCAGTAAATTAAATGCTACTGGTGGGCTTGCAGCGCTGCTTGCACCACCCACCAAAGTAGCCTTTCAAACCTGTCTCAGGCCTCTGCCTCTGCAGGGCCTGTGCGCGCAGTTTACTACCGCTGTGACGTGGCACATTAAGTGGTTGCCATGTCCGTGACTCCCCTTTTACTACATATCAGTCACCCCTAAGGTAGACCCTAGCTAGCCCTATGGGCAGGGTGCGGTGTAGGTAAAAGGTAAGACATGTGCCTTAACTGTGTGACATGACCTGGTAGTGACAAACCGCCTATTTGGTTTCTCACTGCTGTGAGGCTGCCTTCTCATAGGGATGCATTGGGGATTCCCTGATATATGCTTCAGTGGTAATTCCTGACATGAGAGGGGTAGCGGGATCAAGTTTGGTATGTTTGGAATAGTGGTGATAAATGCTGCTTACTGGTTTAGGCGGATTTATTATTACTATTTTAGAAATGCCACTTTTAGAAGTGGGCATTTCTTTGTGCTATTTGTCTTTGTGCCTGCCTGTTGTGTATTGACTGTCTGGCTTTGGAGTGACTGGGGCTGGGGAGGTGCAGTGACTCCAGAGAGTCTGGATGAGTCAGTGCTAGGCTGAATAGGCCTGGTCTGCATTTGGAGTGGTGGGAGGAGTAGCACCTGCACCTGAATAGGGATGTGCCTGCCTTCCACAATGATGGCTCCACCCCCCCCCCCCATGGCGTGTCTGGGGCCAGGGCTTACACTTACAATAGGGAGTGTTGTGCACTTGCAAAGTGCCCCCCGGAACTGGTTTGGACGGGGCTCAGAACCCTGGGCCAGGGGAGGACAAAGACAGTTACTGGTATAAGTACTGGGGCTGTGACCCCTGTCTTCTGAGCTTACTTTGGAACTTCTGGAACTGAGGATAGCACACTGCATAGACTGCAGTGTGCCAGGAGAAACCACCACTGGGGACTGACTTGCTGCCCGCGGGGCAGTGGAAGGGACTGCTGCTCTTCTAAGGGACCCTGTGTGCTGGCCTGCCTGTGCCCAGCTCTGCCTTGGCAATCCCTGGAGAAGAGCGCTGCCTGCTCCCTGTTTGTTTCAGGTGGGAGACAGGCTGAGCGCTGGATTTTCTTTTTATGCTTCCTCTAAAAAGGCCAGCGCGTGGTGAGCGCTCTACTACTGGTGGGTCCTGAAACCTGTGTGGGGCGCGCTGTGCCCTGTGCATTTGAGCCCCTGACGTGGGCTCATGCTTCAAAGAGGCACTTGGTGAGCGCTGCCCCCGCGAAGTGTCAGAGGAGTGCTTTCGGTGTCCCGCAGGTGTGGGCAGTACTGCACCCTCTCGAGAAGGTCTGGGAGTGTTGGACTTGGCCCTTTTTGCAGGGTCATCCCTGAACTTTTTGCCTTCCTCCTGTATTGTTTCTGACCTGTTTTTGTTGATTTAGGACTCTGGGCACTTTACTACTGCTGATCAGTGCTAAAGTGCATATGCTCTCTGTATAAAGTGTTATGGTAATTGGTTGTCCATAATTGGTATGTTTGCCTTACTAGTGAAGTCCCTAGTAAAGTGCACTATGTGTGCCAGGGCTGGTAATGCAAATGCTACTGGTGGGCCTGCAGCACTAATTGTGCCACCCACACAAGTAGCCCTAAAGAGAGAACTCAGCCCTGCCACTGCAGTGCCTGCGCATAGTTTGCTAACTGCCATGTTGTCCTGACAAGTGCACCCACTTGCCAGGCCTTACCCTTCCCTTTCCATGCACATCAGACACTCCTATAGTAGGCCCAAGGTACCCCCCTGGGCAGGGTGCAGTGTCTGTGAAAGGTAGGACATGTACTTAAGTGTGTACCATGTCCTAACAGTGAAATACTCTCCATTTCGTTTTTCACTGTTGCAAGGCCATCTTGCCCATAGGACAGAATGGGGAAGGCTATGTAGTATGTTTCCAGCCTATCTTCCCATAGGCTTAAGATGGAGAGGTGAAGTTTAGTGTGCCTGAACTCACAATTTAATAACACATCTTTTTGTGAAGGTGGTTTTCGAATTGTGTGTTTAGAAACCACGCTTTTAGAAGTGGCTGTGTTTTTTTGTTCTAACAATTCTGTGTGTCTCTGCCTGGTTGTGGATTGACTGTCTGGATTTGAATGTGATAGGATCTGGGAAATGTCTTGACCCAGGGGAGGAGTAGGTGAGACAGCAACAGGCTGACCTGCATCTGGAGTGTAGGGGGGAGGAGTAGCCCCCTGAAGGTGAAGAGGCCTGGGCTGCTGCCATAAAAGAATGGCTCCCCCTCCTGCTGAGTGATTGAGGAACCAGACCCCCACTATCAAAGGAAGAAGGTGCCGCTGGCAGGAAGACACGCAGAACTGGTTTGGACAGCGGTCAGTGCCCCCTGAACACAAAGACATTTAGGGGTATAACTATGAGAGCTGAACCCCCTGAACGTTGGACTGATCAAGACTGAAAAGGATTGAAACTACTTCGTGGTCAAGAGGAACCTCTGCCAAGGAAGAACAGCTGAAGAGACTGAAGAGAAGAACTGACCCTTGCTGTGTGTTCTGGGGCTCGCCTGCAGTTTGCTGATTTAACTAAGGAGAGGCTAAGGGACTTTGCTGTGTGCTGTGTCCCCCTGCTTGAAAGGACTTTGCTGTGTGCTGTGTCCCGAAGTAACTTGTCCCCAAGGGCCCGAGGAGAGCTGGCTCCCTGTTGTGGAAACTCAGGAACATCAAAGTTTCCAAGAGTGTCTCAGCGGCGCTGTGTGCGTGTGCTTTTTGCAGCCTGAGACCTTCGTAAGCATTGCACCGGGACTGTGTGGCCCGAAACCCAACCGAGTCTCAGCGACGCTTTCTGCGTGTGCGTGTGCAGCCTGAGACTACTGTGGGGTCCGAGGTACTGGTTGGAAAGTGCCCCATGACTGCAGTGCCCCCGCAGCGTGAATCATCGTCCACGCTGCTGTGTAGCTGTTTGTGGCCCGAGCCGTCATCGTAACTGAGGCTGCGGATCAAGATCGCCGCCGCCGGCCCGAGCCGCAACGTGCTGAAGGACTTTGTAAAGTTGAGGAAGTTGTGAGGTAATCTTGATCGTTGTTCGCAAGAGGAATCTGCCCAAGATCGTCAGCAACGGAGGAGGCAGCACCGTAACCTGTCCGGCTACAGCGTCGCCTGGCATCGGAGCTGCGTCGTCATCAGGAGTGCCCAGCAGGACGTCCGACGAGCGGGGAGATAGAGAGAGTGAGGCAGCGCATCCCCCAGGTAAGGCTTGGACTCCGGTCGGGAGCCGCAAGCGTGTGTGGCCTGGGGAGGCGCAGGAGGATTACCGGAGTGCTCCCGTCTCTCTCCCGCTGCATCGCGTAAGACGCGCTGAGTCCTCGAGCGGCCCGGACCTGCCCGGCAGTACCGGGGCCGCCCTCGGAAGTTCAGGACTGTTGTCTGTGGTTGGGGCCTAGTGGTGCCCGCGCTAATCGCGGCGATTGGCCTGGTATTATTCCTGCATTACGAACTGCCTTATTACGTGCATTAGGGATTGTATTATTCCTGCATTACGAACTGCCTTATTACGTGCATTAGGGATTGTATTATTCCTGCATTACGAACTGCCTTATTACTTGCATTAAGGAGTGCGTTATACTTGCATTACGAACTGCCTGACTACTTGCATTGAGGATTGCATTATTCTTGCATTACGAACTGCCTTATTACGTGCATTAGGGATTGTATTATTCCTGCATTACGAACTGCCTTTTTACTTGCATTAAGGAGTGCGTTATACTTGCATTACGAACTGCCTGATTACTTGCATTGAAGATTGCATTATTCTTGCATTACGAACTGCCTGATTACGTGCATTGAGGATTGCATTATTCTTGCATTACGAACTGCCTGATTACTTGCATTGAGGATTGCATTATTCTTGCATGACGAACTGCATTAGTCCGATAATACGAACTGCAGTACGAACTGCATAGCATTGCATTAGGACTGCATTTGAACATTGTGAACTGCTCATTAATACCGCAAGAACCTACAAGTGTTTGTTGGCCTAATAACCGGCAAAGTGAGATATTACGAATACGCATATGTTGGATTTTTATCGTTTGGTCTTACCGTATTTTTCTGCTTGATAAAGATACCGCTATTTTCATACATCAGTGTGGTGTTCATTTGTGGTGTTATCACTGTGTCACTGGGTGTGTGGTTGCAAATACTTTACACCTTGCCTTGAAGATAAGCCTGGCTGCTCGTGCCAAGCTACCAGGGGGTGAGCAGGGGTTATCAACGAGGGTGTCCCTCCTTTCCCTGACTAGAAGCAAGGGTCCCTATTTGGACTAAGGTAACTGTCTCAGCCAACTAGAGACCCCCAGTTCTAACAGGGAGGAATAGGAGGGGAGAGCTGAGGGAAAGAAACGCTCTCCCTCTCCCTGCTGGTGGTGGTTGTGGCGAGGAAGCAGACGGAGACTCCGCTCCGTAGCCAGAAGAAGAAACAGGAAGTCAGGCGAAGGACGCCTGGTTGTGGGTGGGGCTCCCGTAAGGGAGAGGGGAGCCCTGCATGTTTGATGAGCCTGGTGATAGGCAGGGCCGGAGGTGAGATCGAGCTGGAGCCTCACGGGCTCTGTGGATACCCAGGGAGGGGTCTTCCCCGCAAAGAGAGTAGGGGAGCACAGGGTGAGACCTCGATGGAGGCCCCCGAGTCCGGATCGCTTTTCCTCTCCTGGCGTTGTCAGGGCTGCGCTGCCTGATTGCGGGCAGCCGCTGCTTCACTCACAGCATCAGGGCATTATTTGGCCAAGTAGAGCAGCTACCCCATGTGGTAGTGGGCAGCTGCCATTGCAAGAGTCACTGTCGCAGGGGGACCATGTGAGGTATCACTGCCCTCGGGGGCATTCTCTTGAGGAGAGTACGGCATTGCTTTTGCTACATGCATGGCCGGCCACATTTGCATAAGCCCTCACGTTTGGAAAGGGCATTGCGGGGCGAGCCCAGGATGGAGCCCCGAGTACATTACCACATTTCCCCAAAGGTGGGGGGGGAGCAGAGGCTCCTGTGCTCCGCACTGAGGGGAGATTTACTGCCTCACAAGAAAAGGTGGGCACTCTGCAAGTGTTACCGACAGGTTATGGTGACCTTTATCGTGTGGCTTGTATTGCCAACTGTGATGCTGGCTGAGGGAGGTTATTACTGCATGTCAGTCCCTGAATGACCTAATGTGTATTGTTGGGGTGTTTTCACACTGTATACAACCAGTCTGCATTTACTTGGTTTCACTGCTTGTGTTGCCATGACCGTGGCCCGATTGGCCAAGTGATTCATGAGCCTTGTGATGTGATGACAGTGGCCCGATTGGCCTATTGATTTATGTAATCCCTGTAAAGTCATGGCAAGTGTCTGGTGGCACAGTGTATATTGTGATGGTGTTCTAATGTGTTTTATGGATAATACAATGGCTATTTTTTTTATAACCTTGTGTGGAGTTTATTTTGTGATGTGCCTAGTGTGTCGCTGCTGTGTGAGTGTGTTGCGCAAACGCTTCACACATTGCCTCTGAGATAAGCCTGACTGCTCTGCCAAGCTACCAAGGGGGTGAGCAGGGGTTATCTTGGGTGTGTAACTCCCTTGCCCTGACTAGAGTGGTGGTTTCTGCATGGCTTAGGCGCACGCCCTAGCCAACCAGAAACCCCATTTCTAACAGTACCCAAGGTCAAAAAGGCAAGATGTTGTGGACGATCCTTTTACGTATTTGACCTCCAAGCTATGCAATGATCTCCGTACCAACCTTAGAATGGATCTACTACAAACCACCTTCAGAAAAGTCTTAAAGACACTTCTCTTCTACTTTTTGTCATGTCACTTCCTATAAATAAGTTAGAAACCAGCAGGTGTGCCTGTCTCAGTGCTGGAAGGCCCAAAAGGGTATCTGTGCACTATACAGAAACACTTCAACAGACCTGAGTTGTTTCTGAACAGTATTATCTGGAAAAGTTGTTAGTGGCAACCAACACAAATCGCTATTAACACATGGGAGAGACAATGAGGCAAAAGCTGTATCTAATCTATGATAATGACTAACATTATACCACAAAGCTTTATATGAGCTATTAGAAGAACATTTCAAATGAATTTTAACTTGTTGAAAGACTAAGGCCAACATAAAATACAACAATTTATTATTATGAATACCTAAAATAGTGCCATCAGAGAGACCTCCTAAAAAAAGAATTAAAGGGGTATAAGAAAATTGTATGTTAAAAACCTACGTTAGTTGAGACCAAACTTTCCCCAAAAATATGCAGTGGGTGGACATTGAAGAAAGAAGGTGCTTAAGATTCCCATTAGAATGACCACGTGACCAGCAAGCACCATCAGTGGTCTTTGAGAATTTGGCTATAGAAATGGGAGTATGATACAAAAAAATTATGATTGAGTAGTGGTAGCTGCTCTGGAAACTTTGTGAATTCTAAACCATATTTTATTCCAGAAGGAGATGGACCAAGTACATCCCAAATCTGATTCCCCACTAAGTTCTACCTTAGTTTTAACTCAAGACATGTCAGGAGAGAAAAAATATTTGTAAATAGGGGTTGCTTTAGGAGTACAATTTAAAATAGTATATAAGGAAGACTCAGGCAGAGAAAGAGTAGGATCTATCGGTAATGAATTAAAAATATCCAAGATGATATTTATGAGAAGATAACGTTTATACAAGAATGTGAAGGGGCAATTAAATGATGCCTAGAATTGCGGGAATGAGGGTGGTGTAACATCATCAAATAAATCATGAACCCATATTATACCCTTTTGCCACCAAGACTTCCAGAACAGGGATTTATTGTTAACAGTAATAATATGCATAAGGAAGACTGTAAAAAAGAATCTTGAGATAGAACTTGTAGTTTATGATACAGCTTCAACAGGCTGCAAGTATGTTCGAACAACAGTGAAGATGTGATGTATTCTTTGAGGAGAAAGAGAGAACTTCTCTGGGAGAAAAAGGAGCAAATAGGGAATATTCGATAGCGAGCCATAAGGGTGTAAATGAGGAAGGTAACGTGGAAAGTCACTTTGAAGCTTGTCTCAAACAGAAGGCTTTATGATAAACCTGAAAGTTCGGAACGTTAGTGTCACCCTCCAGCTTAGTCTTCTTGAACTGTATAAAGAAGAGTCTGGATTTTTTATTACACCATAGAAATTTGGAAAGTGTAGAATTTGTCTATTCTATTAAATCATTCTTTCAGATTTATTGCTAGGGACACTTTAATAGAGTTGGTGAACCAAATACCAAATCTTAGAAGTATTCCGGTGAAAACAGGTAGAGTCAAAAGAATGTTTAAGACAAAATTTGGTGAGAAGCAGAATTTCAGTTTTACCCAAATTAATCTTATATTCCAACACGAAAGAGATCTCAGAAATTTTATGAAGTAAAGCTGGAATAGTGTGATTGGGATTAAAAAGAAAAAGAAGAATGTCATCAGCATAAGCAGAAAGTTTCAAGTGTTTATCCCCATAATTGAAATCTGTTATAAATGTGTTGTTACGAAGTCAGGAGAGGAAGGGTTCAAGAGATAAAACAAATAAGAGGGGAGATAGAGGCATTCCTTTCGAACTTCAGGTTTTAATTAAAAATATTGGGAAACCCTCCCGTTAACCAAGGCAGAAGCTTTTGGAGAATTATAAAGAAGAGAAATAAGTGAGATTTTATTGGGACTGAATCCATGCCAGGTAAAGGATTTTAGCAAAAAGGTCCAATCAATCCTATCAAATGTCTGTTCCACATCGATAGCTACGGCCACTAAGAAATACAATAAAGAAGAAGTTTTGTTTAATACTTTAAAGAATAATCTAACATTATCAGATGCAAGCCTAACCTTGGCAAAACCAGACTGTGCCTTACCTATCAATTTGGGTAAAAGGGATTGAGTTGCAGAGCCAGTAATTAGGTGAAAAGTTTATAATCCACCTTTACAAGAGAAATAGGGCACTAATTTTTGCATTGCGTGGCATCTTGACCTCCCTTATGAATGAGACAAATGGTTGCTTCCTGAAAAGTGTCTCTAGGGGTACCAGGGCAAGTGAATGTTTTTACAAGATGCAATAGTTTAGGAAGCAGTATATTAGAAACATGTAAGAAAAACTCTGATTGAAGCCGTCAGGCTCTGGAGTCTTGCCGTTCTTAAGAGACTGGAGTACCTGAGAGGGATATGTCATTCTCAAGAGGGGCGAAATTAAGATCATCATGAATGGGAGGAATGGTGTCTTTCAAATAGGCATCAATATGAGAAGGATTTGCATGAGATTCAGGAGTATAAAGAGTTTGGTGGAACTTCAGAATTTCAACCAAAATATCATGATCTTTAAGCACATGCCTTCCCATGGAAGAATCTATAGATTCGATAGTAGTACGTTGTTTTCGGACCTTCAAATAGTTAGCGAGAAGCTTTCCCATTTTATTATGGCCTACATACCAGCGAGCACTACTACAGAGTAAAATGAATGAAGCATTGTCTGTAGTTATTTTATCAAAATTGAATTTAGCCCGAATGAGTTCTTGTAAATCAGTTTCAGAGCCCAAAGAATAATATTGATGTTCTAGGTGTTTTATAGTAGAGTAATGATTTGTGATGTTTGGCAAATTGTCTCTTTTTTGGAAACAAAGTCAATGATATGACCACGAGCTGCAGCTTGTCCCATAATAATTGGGGAGAGGTATCAGAGTCTGCTTGAATCACAAAAAAATCCTAGGCAAAAGAAATAAAGGAGGAGGAAAACGCTGAATCTAGTAAGAAAGAGTTATTGAATCGCCATCTGCTGGATATGGTGTCTTGTGGATTGTTACCTGCCTTGTTATGTTGGCCTAGGCCTGGCTGCCATGCTGCTTTTCTTTGCGCACGTTACACTGAGCCGGGCCTCCCCCGCCCTTTGCTCGTGCCAAGTTCTTTTGCACTGTCTGCATTTTCTGTTGTTCACCTTTTTGGGCTCAGTCTGCACAAACATGTACAAGGTCGCATAACAATGTATTTTGGTTCTTCCTGATATGGCCAGTCTCGCGCACCCAGACATAACATTAGGTGCAATTGCCATGAAGAATTTGGTGTGCTTTTAATACTGTGGTTTACTAGCGCTTAAGGCACTTGGAGAAATCCCTTTCAGGGAGAAGAGCTATGATGTCCTGCTGATGTAATTCTGCATCTAGAGACTGAGGTATGGGGGTTCGCTAGTCAAAGCCCAGAGGTCTTCTATTATTATAATAAACTATCTTACTGCAAGGGGAGGGTGGTAATGTTATTTATACGTTTATCCACTGAGCTCTGAGATGCTTTCCCCGTTTGTATTCTATGGAATTGTAACCATGCTGCTTATATTAGTCATATGCATTATGCTATTAGTACTGACACGTGTACTGTACATTAGAGCACGTAAGTTGGAATAAACATTTTAACCTATCCAGTGTCTCTTCCTACGCACCTTGTGGACAAGTACGAGTGAGTGACGAAAGAGTGTTCTTGCTTCTGCGAGTCCTGAGATAAAGATACCGTGTTCTGGGTTGTCTAATCATTGGTACTTGGGTGCTAATGGGATGCTAAGCTAGTTGGGTTGGGGTTTTTGGGTGCTACGGTATATGGTGGCAAACCACTGTATTTCGGGGTCCCATTTTCCTGTGCATAGCTCTGTGTATGTGCAGAAACCTTATGACATGGCGCGACCACCGTGGGGCAGCTTATCTGCGAGACGCTTGAGTAGTACTTGTGCTTGTCCACAAACCCCTCGCGTACGCTTCCGGAGGCGTATGTGATGGTGATACCTCCTATATTGAATGTTTTAAAGGTTCTTTCAAGCTTGAAGTTATTAAAAAGGTTAGTTAGCAGACCCATTTTTGTGCTCCCTGTTAGGTTGTCGAATATAATTGTTTAGTCATGGCTGGTGTGGCGATAGCTGCACATAGTCGAGGAGCACTCCGAGACCACTTAGCTGTGTATGGAGTGCCCGATGCAGGGGTCGAGTTGGTCTTTGTGGTTCAAGCCGATCCGGCTTATCACTTTGAAGTGTTTTACACTTGGATCACTTTTGAAGCGGTGGATGCAGGTGATAAGCTGTTTCATGAATATAAACCCACCGCTGTTCCTGCTGCCTATCGACCCTATACTGCTCTTGAAGTGCCTCTCACGGCTTGGCAGCACCGTGTTTGGTTTAATGGCGCCCTACCACAACCAACTACCGCAGTTCGTTTAGGCCCCTTGTCAATTCAGGGGGCCACTTGGCCTGTATTGGCCGGGTATACCCCGCATCCAAATTATCTGGCATTACCGCTTGCGGAACTGCGCACTATGCATACCGAATTGGTGCGAGTGCATCGAGCCTTGGTGACATACGTTACAGGTAGCCTCCATGGAGCTGCTCCTGTAGTCGCAGGCCAACCAGCTATTGCAGCTGGAGTGACTATAAGTCCTGTCATGGTAAATTCTGTGATGGGCAAACGTCCACAAAATAAGGACGACTATCCTTACTGGCTTGCAGAAAAGTTCGATCAGATAGAAGCAGTGTTTCCACATACATCCCCAGTAGATAAACACCGCATCCTCACGATAAGTTTGCCAAAAGACATAATCCCCGATTTGACATCATGTGAAAACTGGGGTAAGGTATTCGCAGCAGTTTATTCAAAATGTTTTGGAACTCCTTCCATGACGGTTCTACCCTCTGTAATTAAAAAAGTACAGGATGAACATGGCCCTGAAGCGGCTGTGGAATTAGGGATGAGACTAGTGGGAGTGTTTGATGTAGTAGCTGAGCTGATCCTTGGAAATGTCAAGGGCGATGCTATGAACTTTCAAGTAGCGAATGCTTTGGCTTTGGTCCCAGAGTTGGACAGGCCTCGCGAATTACCGAAAATTATTGCCCGGGCTTATAAAACAATTGGAAGAAATAGCCTGGGCAACAAGCCTTTTGTAAAAATGCAAACTCAATCGCAAACACAAGTTACACAAACAAAAAGTGCATCTGAGAAAGATGATAGACCAGTCTTCACTAAAAAGAGTTGGAGACAGAAAAAACAGGGTAAGCAACAAAAGAAGCCGGGGTCGAGAGGAGCTTCCCCAGTTTCGGTTTCTTCTGAACGTACTTATGATTTACGTGATAGGTCAAGGATTAAATCACCAGAAAGGTTTCAGAGCTCTGATACGCGTTCTCCTCGTTCTTCACAGGCCCAGACGTCGTCACAGGCTGGTGGAGGAGGACGGCAAGATAGAGGAAGGGGCCGAGAGGCTCCCCAGGAGCGAGACCAACCTCGACAACAAGTCAGAGGGAAAGCAGAAGACTTTCACCTTCCTCGACCGCAATTTCAGAAGAAAAAAGTTGCCGCTGTCACAGCGAAATATGCCTCAGACCGTGAGAACGAGACTCCAGAATTGGACGTGGGCAGTGACCCTCCTAGACAGCGCCGCGGAAGTTACCATAGTGCGGGAGGCGCTACGTCCTCATATGGAGGCGACAGCAACTGAAACATTCGTTACTGTAGAGACAGCTGACACGAGAGTGGCACCCCCTGACAGACTATATAATATAGTCATACAAATTGAAGGTGACATACCGCGTGAAATAAAAGGGATTTTTTGGGAAAATCTAACCTCTTCATATGACATTTTGTTAGCAGAGGTGGATTGGCCACCCCCATTCGTTTTAGCTGCACATAAAGGAGAGGAGGTAATCCTTCCAAGCTTTTCACGGCATGTCCCAAAAGACAAAGCTGAAGCACTTGCAGCTGAGTGGGCTGTGTACCTGGCACCAGCGTTATACCGCAACCATGTGGGATGGGATGAAGAATCACCTCCTCATGCAATACCTTTGCGGTCACTACCGCAGCCACAACCCCAATATCCCATCAAACGGCAGGCAAAAGGCCCCGTCTCCGAAATTCTGACACAGTTGGAATATCAGGGAGTAATTGAACCATGCGTATCACCTATGAACAATCCCCTTTTCGTGGTTTCTAAACCCGATGGATCGTACCGCTTAGTTTTGGATTACCGGCATTTAAATACTCATTGTCGGAACTTTGCGGTGCAAAATACACACAGTTCTGCGCTTGTAGACAGTCTTGTTCGTAAAAAATACAAAACGACACTTGACCTTTCAAACGGTTTCTACACGCACAACCTGGCCCCGGAGAGTGGTCAATGGACCGCATTCACATCCGGTGGTAAATTATTCCAGTTCCGGCGTTTACCCATGGGCTACAAAAATAGTCCGGGTATATTCGCCGCCCGTGTTGTTTCTTTGTTAAATGACATTGATCAAGACGCATGTTCGTACGTAGATGACATCTATCTGACGGACGACAAATTATTTCAGCATTTGTCCCGTGTGGACCGCATTATTCTTGAATTTGCGGAGCAGGGTTACAAATTTAACTTTGCTAAATCACACATTGCTGAATTTACAGTTCTGTTCTTGGGCTATGAGCTCAACAACGAAGGTAAGGGCTTAGCCCCCATTTCTTGGAAAAATGTGCACATTTGTGCCCCCCAAATACTCTGAAGAAACTTCAGTCTTTGCTGGGTTTCTTGAATTTCGGGCGTACTTACATTCCCGAATATGCCCAGCGTATCAAGCCTTTGTATGCTTTGATACAACCTACTTATTCAAGGTCTTGCTGGCTGCCTGAGCATACCTCAATTCTGCAGTCTTTGCAGACAGACCTTTTGGAGTCTAAATATCTTTTGACTCGTGATAACCACACAAACCTGGTGATTAGAATAATTCCGGGGCGGTGGGATTCACCTATTTAACCTTTAATGAAGGTGATACAGTACCCATCGCATACAAGTCACATCTGTACACTTCCGCTGAATTGCGCTTTACATCTGTCGAAAAAGTTCTAACTGCAGTGCAAATGGCGATTCTGAAAGAACGCGCACTAGCACAGGGAAAGCGGATTCTGGTGGTAACACCCTGTCCTGCCCTGGAGGCAGTAACAAAGGCAAGTGTACCGAACTCAAAAGCAATGCATCCCCGTTGGATACAATGGGCTACATCTTTGACGTCTTCGGACGTCACTTTTGTTTTTGATTCTTCTCTTCAGACACAGGAGTTTTTGCAGTATGAATTCGTTCATCCTCCTCCTTTGTTTTTACTACCGCTTGAGGATTACAAATGTGTGATCTACACCGATGGTTCGGCGCAACCGGCCACTGGGTCCAAGCACGCTTATTCAGCTGCATGTGCAATTGTTGCGGGTTCCTTTGTAGATGGAAAGTTCAAATCCTCTGTAGTGCATACTCGCACACTTGGAGATAGTACCGCACAATTGGCCGAGCTGCATGCATTGCTACTTGCGCTTGAGTTCGCTTCACAGGATGAGACCACTCTTATTGTATGTGATTCTTTTTACTGTGTACAATCTTACAATGACAATCTGTTTTTCTGGTCGAAAAACGACTACAAGGACGCAAAAGGGAGCACAATTAAGCATAAAATGCTTTGGGTTCGAGTGGCAGAATTGCAACAACGTCTGCCCCTCACACAGGTGGTTCACACCTTAGGCCATCAGCGGGTGGGCGCACACGCTATTGGTAACGATCTGGCAGATGAAGCTGCCCGTTCAGCAGTAGTCACGTGTTCAGTAGCAGCGGTTACCAGGTCCATGTCTAAAATAGACCCTGTTATATTAGCAGCTATTGCTGCAACCAAGGAAGGTAATAATTACCCTACAGGTTTCCCTTCCAAGTATTCTTACACATTAAGTCCCGATCAGGTTCCTTATGTAACTATACCTGACGTTGGAGATCGGCTGATCCCCAACGCGGACCGCAGGAGTGCCTTGATATCAGCTGCACACGAAGGCATGGCTTCTGCTCATGCAGGTGTGTCAGCTACGGTTTCCATCTTGCAGCAGCGTTATTGGTGGCGTGGGTTATATAAAGACACTCGTGCTTTTGTGCTTTCTTGCGACGTTTGTCAACAGATTAAGCCTTCCACGGTAACACGTCCACCACAAACACCGCTCTGCATTGCTAACAGACCCTTTGGGTGTGTTTACTTGGATCACTGCGGTCCATTCTCATCAGACACTGCCTATAAATACATCTTAGTGGCAGTGGACTCGTGCACACGGTTTCTCTGGGTCTGGCCACAACGGAGTGCTGACGCCCGAAATGTAATCAGGGATTTGCGTGTCTTTGTGGGAATTTTCGCATGCGGCACCTTCCATTCGGACCAAGGTCCAGCGTTTGCCTCTAGGGCTTACAAGGATGCAATGGCTTCGCTTGGGGTGCGGGTGAAATTTTCGTCTCCGTATAGGCCTGAGGGCAACTCTATCGTTGAACGAATGAACCGTGACTTAAAGCAATCCTTAACAGCTAGGGTTATAGGTACTGGCAGGAACTGGCTGGCCCATTTGTATACCGTTCAGCGTGCACTTAATAATCTCCCTAGAAGACCTCTGGGTGGGCGGACCCCATACGAAATGCTCTTTGGCATAAGAATGTTTGTGCCTGACCTTGAGGGTCCAGACATCGCGGCGCAATCCGCCAAGTTTGATGTAGATAACCATTCTGCTATGTTACAGGACTTACAAGAAGCCCGAGACAAACTTGCAACTACACATTTGCCTTCAGCCACAGATCCTGCGTTGCAGATTCCGGTAGCCGGCTGGCTTCCGAAAGTTGGAGAACTGGTTCGAGAGAAGGTTGAAAACAAAAAAGAATTTGGCCCCTCTTTTCGTGCACCGGTTCCAGTTCTTGGCCTGAAGGGAACACGTACAGTCATTTTACCACCGCTTCCTGGTCGCAAAGAGAACAGATACATCTCAGTTGAAAATGTCAAGCTACAGCGCCTGGCCGATCCTGAATAGTGTCACACCAGCGGTCTCTTGTCCTGCCATTTATCGGACATATGTTCGTGGCCCATCTACACGAACGGTCGCTGATGCTGTAATTGAGATGGTCGATTTGCCTGAATCCTCTATTTTGCCTGAAACTATAATTGATCCCCAACTCTCCACCAACATCGACGAGGACGAGTATACTTATCCTGCATCTGAATCGGTGGCACATCAACCAACAACGCCACTAAGCCCGACTCGTTATTCCTTTGATTCGGATTCCACATCTTCAAAAGTTCCATCCAAGTTCAGTATTTTTATATCCTGGTTTAGAGACAATTTTTTGATTCCCCCTGGACATACATCTGGTTGGTACTTTTCTTGATATTTTTGTTCATGTCCATTGGCTTTGTCACAGTGTTTTTTCTACTAATTAATGGTCACTATTTACCTGAACGCTCTGCTGTAGACTATGTTTCTGGAACTTTGGCTCCTCATTCCTCGTCTCACATCATGAAGCGTGACCACACATTTGTGAACATTTCAGCTTTCCCAGTTGCTGATGGCATCGTATGGGATGCAGTGAACTATCAAATCCATGGTCCGACGGAAATTATTAATGTACCTAATGTCCTTCGTGTTTCAATGGGTGATGTAGTACAAAATAATATTCATTCTGATGATTGGGATGTGCATGCCGTTGAAGCATTGTTTGCCGATTTAAAATATTATGCATCTTTTAATGCTGAAGATCTATATATGAATTCTGCTAATTATGCCGATTTGTATTGTTACCAACATTGGGGTAATCATTTTCTCCATAAGCCCAGTGCCCTGCGTAGTTCTGTTAACTATACCCAATGGGAACATTGTCCAAACCCCTTGCCAGGTAGCTCTCAAACTTTACGAAATAAGTTTAATTATTTTACTGATTTTAATCGGTCGAACCCTGCATCCTATTATTTTAGACTAAATAACACATCAACTCAGAAAATTATGTTAACACACACCAAATTGCTTTATTCAGGTTCCTTTCTAAGTGCCCTAGCTGTAGGTGGTTATGAGTACTGGGATAATACAGTGGATTTAAAATCTATTTGGGGCTCCAAGCCATGGCAGGTACAGGGAACCGAGGCATTACACCGTGCTTGCCTCATCCCTACACAAATTATGTTCCTCAATGTCTCCATCTATCAGACTACATGTTGGGGCTTAGCAACCACTAAACAATTGAATACTCCATCAATACCATCCCTGTCGAGTTTTCCCAATGAAAGCTCACGATTCAATATGTCCCTCGTGTCCCTGCAGGCTCTGTTACAAAATAATTCGTTCAATGTTTCTGAGCTAGTTCAGTCACCCTGGTTGGTATGGCCTACATCATCAAATGCATGTCAAATGCGTTTTCACGATTCTGGTGCTAGCTACACACAGAATAGGCCTGATCCGAGGTTTACTGATGCCCGTACTGTCACTACATACTCTGTTGGTAAATTATGCAAACAATGGCTGCAACATTCGTCCCTTGATTCTGTTAAACAACATTTGTCCCTCCTTACAGGCAATATTGATCTGTCCGACTTTGTTTTGGGACCTCGTGGTCCCCGACCTAAAAGATTCATTTATGAGACATATAATGAACTCTGGAAGCTATCACAAATGGAAGCTGCTTCCCGTCTTCGGGAAATAGATCAAGCAAATTTGGAAAAGGTGCTTGCTGTTGTTGACAATAGTATTAATACCCTGTCTTCTCGCATTTATACTTTAGAGAATATTGTGTCCTCTGTTGTCGATATTGTACAAGATGATGTTTCTGTGTTATATCATGGTCAGAATCAATTGCGCTCAGTTATGCAGTTTGCATGGACTTTACAAACACTTAAGTTAGGTAAAGTGCCTTGGCATTTTTTGAACACCTCTGCCTTGTTTCTACCTTTTAACTTAACTGACAAACAGCAATTTATGTCCATGAAAGATGCAACTTACACTCTATTACATATCGAGAAGATGGATCCTTTGCCGTTCTCTGTTGCAGAACTCGATTCTGCTGTATGGCTAGTTCATGGGGTTATCGTTTTACCTTTTTCCTTGTTTGAATTTGACTCGTGCATGAAACATTATCCTGTGGGCCGTTACCGGCCATTGGGCAGTGCTTTCCTGCATGAACTCTGGTCCTTGCCTTTCATGTATAAATGCCTTCGGGACGGCAAGGAAGTCTTTCTCACGGGGGAGTACTGCGACTCGACTATGGGTCATTCGCTTATTTGTAAACACATTAAATTGCATGGCTCATGTAGCGTTTCCTCTCCTAATCTTGCTTGTGTGCTGAAAGGTATTCCTGCTCCTGTTATTTCACCTACTTTCACTCTCCTTTCCAATGGTAGTTATTTACTTTTAAATAACGAAAACTGTTGTGGCCTGCAGGCTGGCATTCCTTACATTGTAACAGTTTCGCACAGGGTTGTCTGCTGCAAAAATGTGCTTTTTCCTCCCCCTCATGGCAAGGTTGATATCTCTATTTGGCCTTCCATCCCTACCATGGAAGCAGATTTCAATAGACTGAGCAGAATAAAGGCACTATTATTAAACGAGGAAGTTATGCTCACGTCCGCCCGGGAGACATTCATTCTCCAGGTGGCGAGTACCCACAGTGAAATACAGGCCCTTTTGAACACTAATCTCCCCCAACATTTTGGGGAGTTAATTCATCGTATTTTTAACGCATCTAACACTGAAGGCCTAGTACACTTTTTTAAGGTCGTGGGGTCGGGTTTGGTGTCCTCCTTCCAAACTATTTTTGGTGCCATCCCGGCTTTCATACATTCTATTTTTTCCAGTGTCTTTGGCGGTTTCCCATTGATCCTCGCTTTAGCGGCTGGTGTCTTGCTCTTAATTTGCTTTCTGCGCAATGGCTGCTCCCCGATGGGACCTGCTCGATCCAGAACGCCTCCAGCTGCTCCGTGAGCGCCTTTTGGCCGGTTTTGGTGTCTTGCCATTGGCGACACTGAGTGTGTCATATACTCTTTCATTTCGCTTTGCGTATTTCACTTGCGTGCAACCTGTGATGACTTGTGTCCGCTGTCCTTTCACCTGGACTCTGGATTATTGCCTCTCCAATTCGTCATTGTCTGTTCCGGATTTTGTTCAGTTGATGGGTCCCTTAGAGGCCCATGAGCAGGACTGTTCCGTCGCTGGCTGTATGGCGCGTGCGGCTGCACTGGGGATTTTGGCGCAATGGGATATCTGGGCGGCTGCCCAGGATCTCCTACAACGAAGCTGTTTCAATTATCACGCAAGCTGTCCCGCATTGCTTCTGGATGCTCCCTTTGCTGAGGAGCATTCCTGCTCTTTTGATCTCATGGATTGGATGGCATCTATGTTTTTTGACGATTCCAATGATGAACTCTTGGAGGGTATGGCTTTTTTCTGCACTTTCACTTTCATGGATTGACCTGCCCTTCGCCGTTTGGGCGCTCCCTGTGCTCCAACGGCTATGTTTTTCCTCTGATGGGCCTCTGTCCTGGCCGCCGGACTGTCCAGGGGAGGGTGTCTTGTGGATTGTTACCTGCCTTGTTATGTTGGCCTAGGCCTGGCTGCCATGCTGCTTTTCTTTGCGCACGTTACACTGAGCCGGGCCTCCCTCGCCCTTTGCTCGTGCCAAGTTCTTTTGCACTGTCTGCATTTTCTGTTGTTCACCTTTTTGGGCTCAGTCTGCACAAACATGTACAAGGTCGCATAACAATGTATTTTGGTTCTTCCTGATATGGCCAGTCTCGCGCACCCAGACATAACATTAGGTGCAATTGCCATGAAGAATTTGGTGTGCTTTTAATACTGTGGTTTACTAGCGCTTAAGGCACTTGGAGAAATCCCTTTCAGGGAGAAGAGCTATGATGTCCTGCTGATGTAATTCTGCATCTAGAGACTGAGGTATGGGGGTTCGCTAGTCAAAGCCCAGAGGTCTTCTATTATTATAATAAACTATCTTACTGCAAGGGGAGGGTGGTAATGTTATTTATACGTTTATCCACTGAGCTCTGAGATGCTTTCCCCGTTTGTATTCTATGGAATTGTAACCATGCTGCTTATATTAGTCATATGCATTATGCTATTAGTACTGACACGTGTACTGTACATTAGAGCACGTAAGTTGGAATAAACATTTTAACCTATCCAGTGTCTCTTCCTACGCACCTTGTGGACAAGTACGAGTGAGTGACGAAAGAGTGTTCTTGCTTCTGCGAGTCCTGAGATAAAGATACCGTGTTCTGGGTTGTCTAATCATTGGTACTTGGGTGCTAATGGGATGCTAAGCTAGTTGGGTTGGGGTTTTTGGGTGCTACGGTATATGGTGGCAAACCACTGTATTCCGGGGTCCCATTTTCCTGTGCATAGCTCTGTGTATGTGCAGAAACCTTATGACAATGGAATGTACTGGGAGCAAGTCTAGATCTACAATAACTGGGGCACGGTCAGAAATCACAATGGGTTCAATAATAGAGTTAATAAGATTTTGGGATTTTAATTTGCTAACAAAAATATGATCAAGTCTAGTGAGAGACCCTTGAGATGGAGAGAAAAAAGAGAACTCTCTAGTCTCCATGAATCTACCAGGTGTCTTTGGCAGATTATAGAGTGGAATTGTTTATGAGTTTTATGGGGAATACATGTAACTTGAGATTGCTGGTCTACAAAAGGATCCATCATTTGAATAGGATCACCTCACAAAAGGAAAAAGTCATCGTCATATTGAAGACATTTCTAAGAAAGGTTAGGCCAAAAAGAATAGTTTGATTGGGTAGGCCCATATACATTAAGGACAGTTAAAGGAATGTCATTAATAAGCAATTTAACAATATCAATATCTGGGAAACACTTATACATTGCATTTTTTTGTGCCGTAAGAAAATTACGCAATTTTTCTTATTAGAAGTTGGTGATATAAAAACAGAACACACCCAACTACGCTTAAGCTTTAAGGCCTCCAACTTTGTGAGGTGAGTTTCTTGAAGGATGACTAAGTCCTGATCCTAGTTGGCCAGGTGAGATCAAATTCTCTGCCTTCTTATAGGATTAATAAAACCTTTTACATTTCAGTAAATAACTCTGAATGTTATGAAAGACAAAAATATATGTAGCTGTACAGTCTACAATAACAACAAAATCCAAATCAAGCAAGATCCCCAAAGTGCGTAGACGAAGGTTGAGGAATTCTTTCCATCGGTTGGCTGTAGCGATCTTGCGAGATAGAAATCTTCCTGCCCGACCAAATGACTTATTTCTTAGATTTAGCTGCATTTAAGACTTTCAAAAGGTCTGTGAACTCCAGAAATAAAATAATCACTCCTCGATACTTGGCAGATGGGACAGAAGTAGAGAGACGATGACCCGGTCTATGTGCTCTTTGGATGTTCAGGTTAGCGGAGGGAAGTAAATCTACTAATTGTGGCAGAAATGAAGTAAAGAGGGCTACAGGATCTTCCCCCTCTATATGCGAAGATTATTCTGCCTATTTCTGCCTATTTATGTTCTCTAAGTCTGCTGAGTTTTTTCTTAACAGAAGATTCTCTTTTCCAAAACAGCAATATAATTTGTGCCTCTTGTATATCACTGACACGCTGCTCTACCGAGATCACTCTTGTCTCTATAATCGACCATTTGTCATCAAAATTTTGAATTTGCTTATTCGTTTCCTCAACAAATGGGCATAGGGCTAGAATTTCCTCCAGTAAAGTCTCTAAAGAAATAGAGGAGAGTGACTGCTCAGAAGATGGAGGTTCCTGTTTAAGTCTTTTATTTGTAGAAGAGGGTGAATGCATTTCTAATGAGGTAACTGATGTACTTGCAGAACAAGTAGTAAACGAATGTGCCATGCCAATAGAGGAGAATGAACCATCCATTAAAGTCTCCCCAGAAGACAGGCCTGAATCTGTTATGGTAATAGGCTACACCTTGTTGGTAAAACGAGGCTTCTTTAGCCTACCCATACACTAATTGGAAGCAATGTCACTCAGAAAAATAACAGCAAATCGGTTAATGAGTTAAAATGGCGGCTGCGATATCTCTATCGGGGCAACGAGCAGCCAATGAGGATTGCGGATGTCTCCAATGTGTTCGTCAAAGGGCAACTAACCTCTACCTGGTGGCCGCTTTATGGTGGAGTTGAGCGACCTTTGTTAAAAGAAATTCATTAAAGCCGCACTATGAGGCGAGTAAATAACTCATGTCAGAGGCAGGTACCAGGTTTGAAGAGAAAAGATGCCACCATTTGTTTAGGAGAAGTGAGGGTACTTGTGTGACAGGACTTAATGATGCGCTGGCCTCGGCTACTGTGGTTAATACTTAAGATGGCGGCCACGCGTTTCCATGCGGCACCGTCAGCAACAGAGAAGGAATGCGGCTGTCTCCAGGCATCAGCCGAGGAGCTGCACTGCTCTTGCTGGTGTCCGCTGCATAGGGGAACAAAGTTTTCAGTACTGAAAGAGGTCAGAACCACATTTTTGTTGACAGATGTTCCGGTGAGGCACGGAGCTCCTCGTCTAGATGGCCTTCTTGAGTGGCATTTAAGCCACTCCCCGATCCCTAGACAAATTTTAAAACTTTTCCCAATTTGGGTGCGTGCTGTACAGTGCAGCACACGCACAAAGTGGAATAAGTTAGAGAAATAAAAGCATTTCTCCTTTTTACTATTGTTCGTGGATAGGGTTTTTGAGTCAAAACCATGGATAGTTGCACAGGAACACCCATGTACCATCCATAGAACACCCTATTGACACAGAGTAACGCAAAGCAGTGCTGCTTTTTCTTACTTTGCGTTAATTTTACTTACAAACCAATGCAAATACCGATTTGAATTAGTTTGTAAATCCAGAAAGGAATTTTGTGTCTGGTCTGTGTTATAATACAAGCCTTACGAAAAACCTTGATAAATCTCGCCTTATATTTTTTGAGTAGAAAAGAGTTGGTATAAGTTTTGTCCTTCTTAAGGGGGCTTCATGTCTACCTCCCAGTTTAATATAAATAATACTTTAGGTACTCTATGTAACCAATATGCAATGATGGCAAGAAAGATTTGTTTAAGGTTCCCATTGGCATTTAGTCTTTATTTACAAATATCATGTATCACAAAGTTATTATGTTCCGCTGAAGCTCTGAAGAGATCTTAAATCCTTTTTGCCAACCAAAGGCGAAACCTTTTATGTACAACCAAAGGGGATTCTGTGACTGATTTCTGCATTTTGGGAAAGTAATCAAATGTACCACACTGCTGTTCATCCCAGTAATATTACATCACCAGACTACCCATCATCATAGTGATACCAACCCACCAAAAGGCACTGCTTCATGTGAAAATTAAGCTGTTCTACTCCACTGCCATTGGAAGCTCTCATATCTGTTGCTGCTAAAATTCATTTGTCAAACACAATGCCATATTTTTCTGAGGGAGGGGTCCCAAAGATTATTGAGATCTTAGAAAAAAGACATGTCATCCTGTGTTACATCAGGACCTGAGAAGGTATGAAGTCATTAGAAAGTGACGAGGATCTCTTGTGAAATATAGCCCTTGAAGCAGCCTCCTACCCTTCAGCCTACAAAAGTCTTAACTGTGTCTTAGATGACTTAAGTGGCTGACCAAAGGTAGGCAGGCATAAACCCTTCACAACAGTCACAGAAGTACTACAAAGTGGGCAAGATTTCAACCTCTAGTGGGCTGGGCCGGCAGAGAGGAGGAGTGTGCTAAGCACCTGTTCAAATCCAGATATGAAAGCACAGGTACGTGCATAGGTACATTCTAAAAACACTTTTAGTAATAGTTATACTGCAGTTTAAAAAAAATATACTAATTGAACTGAGTCCTCTGTAAATTTGTGTGGTAGTTTATGGCTCTTTGTATACATTGATAATTTTCGAAATAACCCCAAATAGATTCCCAGAGCCCTGCAGATGCCATTATGCTTCCCACAAGCCGACTCCCTGTCCTTTTTCGGTGGCGTTACCACTTTGCCTGTTGGGAAGTCTCAGGCTAGCACCCCTTTTAATGTTGACTAAGATACGACACTGGCGAGGATAGCTCTAGTAGGGATACATGGTTGTTGGAAGTCTTTACAGCAAAAAGGGAACTAGTGTTGGGTTGAGGCTTACAGTACAGGTTGGGCAGTGAGAGGATTAGTAGAGATTTGGGTGTGGGACAAAGAGTATTTGGGAATGGGTGAGAATGAGGACCCTTCAGGATGATCTCTACATTTGACTAGTTACTCTGAGACAAAGTGCTTGAAGAGATGTGTATTAGTTGCATGCAAAAGTTGTGAGAGGCTTTCTTTCAGAGGCAATCATTTTGCCTTGTAGAAATGGCCCAAGTGATTGAGCCTCTGTTTGCCATTATTGCATGATTAAAATGTAATGATGACATAGTCATACATATATTATAAATGCTGTTTAAACTAGGCTTGGGCAGGACTAGCAGAATTTCACTCCACTGAGTTCCGCGGAATTACCCAAAAACTCAGCAAGATTCCACGGAGTTCAGCAAGCAGCAGAGTTGTGGTACGTCGCACTGTTTGCACTGATTTTTAGTGCTGGGAGCTTGCCTCGCTGTAAAATCAGTGCGAATGGCACCACACGGCACACAAAACTGCAAAAAAACAAGCATTGGCACAGCCAATCAGTCGGTGTTGGCTGGCAACCTTTTGGCTTTGTCAGCGCTTGTATTGTTTTCCATGCTTTTTATGAAATATTGTAGGGGCTACCAGGCTTTTACAAAAAAATGGGGAAAAGCACAAATATTTTTTGGGTCCCTGAAAGCGTGCAGTGCTGAAGCAGCCCTGGAAATGTAGGGAGCAATGCAACTTTGTCTGCATGTGCTCCTTGTGAAAGGGTAGAATGCCGTCACTCACAGTGAATTAGCAAACGGCTGCAGCATCTGAATCATTGCCCTCTACAGTATGCTGCAGTAGGCGTAAGAAAATATGTTAATGACGCAACAACTGACCAATGAAAAAAGAGGGCTGGTTGAAAGCCTGTAGTTAGTAGTTAGTGTGTGTATATATATATATTACTAAAAACAAAGGGTTTTGGCTACTGCCAGACCTAAAATTATAAATAATGTGTGTGCTGTGGAATGTTTTGTGTACTTGTGCAGTACATGGAACAAAGTTGTGCAACAAGTTTATGAGGCTAGTTACGAATAAATACCTCTGATCTGTTAATGCTGCCGGGTTCTTGTCGCTCTGCTTCTTCCCTGGTTTCCCACCACTGTAAGCGAAAGCCCAGCACATCATTATAATGCAAAGCAGCGTCCCCAGCCTTATTAATGCATTTCACAACTGAAGCTCCTTGAAGTGCGAAGGAGTGTAAAATATTGATGTTCATTAGTGGCGCGGATCCTGTGGCACAAATGCGCGTTGCATTCCATAATGTTTTACAAACAAACAGCAATGTCATGTCAAAAGTGTTTACAAAGCTGTTTGCGAAACGCGCCGCAATGCTAATATATGTCTGTTTTTTAAATTCTGTTAGCAATTGTCAGGCAGTCAGAGGCCACCTCTGGGATCTGGTGCCCTCATAACGCACAATTACAATGAGAATATCTCATTATCTCATTGGCTTTAGCTTACTCTTCTGTTGCCATGGTTTCAAATACACAGAGGAGTCTGAAAGGGAGAGTGCTGCTAACAAAGAGCATCTCCTTGTACAGCGACATCAGATCATGTTAGACAGAATAGGCTTAATTAAATGCCCCCATGCAAGGCCCGCCTTTAACCACAGACTGGCCTATTGCATTGCTGCCTTACACTTTTAAGATGTAAACCTTTGACGATGTGCTAAGTTGTTCAATATGCAAATTAGGCACTATAAGAAATGCATTGATAATTAAGCAAACCTGTCCTTGAAACAAAGCGCTTATGGTTCTTAAGCGCTTCGACGCTTGTCAGGGGTAGTAAGCGATATACAGATGCAATTACAATTAAATACATTGTTCGACACAGTCTCATAGCACAAGTTACCATGTAACATCAGGCATGTCACAACCTATGCAAAGTAGCACTTCATGTCTATCGAAGTGTGTTCTGTGTGCTAAAGTTATTACACTACAGTTTATTGCGTGTGTGTTTAAGAAGGACACAGGGTTTACTAAAAAAAAAAAAGACATTGTTTTTGAAATCTAAAGAACTATTTTTATAATTGTTTGCAATAGGAAAACCATATCATTCATTAACACACAAAAGTATGAAAGTGGTAATCACACTACGTTTGCTCTACATTACAAGTGTCTGAATGCTGCACCTTGCACAAAATATAATTTGAGATTTAGTATGAAAGGTGTACAAACTAGGGATGTTAGCTATTTCCTCAGAATGTACATACTTATAGCATTTGATTGGATGCAGTAATACTTTTAAAAATGCAAATGCAGCTTGTTATCAAAGTTGTTTGAGATGGCTGAGTTCAGTTGCACTGCTCCTAATATTTTAACCAACAAATCACCTAGGGTGGGACGTTTAATCTTCGAATCATAGCTGTAGAAACTCCATAAATCGAGTCCCTGCCCTTGAGGGTTTCAGGTTGCCTAATGTGACAATAATGACATCCCCAGTGGTGTTAATTGATTTTGTCCAAGCAGAGAGAGTAATTTGGCGCCCAAAGCGGCTTTCAGATCATGGGCTTACTGACTGCCTGCCTAGGTAGTATTACTCTTAATGAAGAGCAAACACACCGTCCTCTTTAAAAGACTCTATGCTAATTATGACAAACAGACAATGGAGGGAAGGAGGTCATTTAGATTAAATAAAAAACAGCACAGGCGAGCACAATGACAAGAGCTTAATTCATAGCCGCCCCACCTTCCAAAACACAATGTTGATTTACATTAAAAGGGTAAAGTTAATGTAACATTTTTGCAGTCCCACAACATACATTTGTTACCATTACTACAAAAAATAGTTAGGGTGGGCTTTGGGTCTACCCTTACTCATAATTAGATGGCTTGCTTGTCAATTTCAATTCCTGGCTCCTGATTCGATGGCTTTCCTCCCTATTCTTGTGTTTGTCCTGCTCCTGTAACATTTTGGTTTCACATTGTTTTTATTGGTTCAGTGTATCCTTCCGCTGCTGATGCCGATGTCAGGGAGCAGCTTCTACTTTTTTCCTATAGCATTTATGATGTAGCTCTTCATTGAAGTGCATGCTCTGCTCTATCCTCCCTCACTTTCTCTCATTTTTTTCATTCTCCCTTTCACTTACACGCTTGTGCTTTATCTTTCTCTTGGCCCTGTGTTCTTTTTCTCCCCACCCCCAGTCATCCTCTACCCTGGAACATCCAGGTTTCACACTTAGTTTTTGAGGAGCTCAGTGTGTCCTTACATTGCTGATGTCAGGCAACTTTTCAGGTTTAGGCATTAGTCAAGACCTTTTTAAAAAAAATAAAACAATTATATATATATATATATATCAATACCACAACGGTTCGCTTTTCCCGGATGTCCCGGCGCTCAAAAGGTGCGTAACCAACGCGGTTGAACCAAACCGCAATTTCTGTATTCAAAACCTCTATATAGAAGTAAGAGGTCGCACTCCAGCAGTTTTCCTCCAAAACGTAATTTATTCTTAAATCATTTGTTTCAATAGTCCGCACAGATCAACCAACGCGTTTCGGTATCTCCATATACCTTGATCACGGTTGATTAGTCACATGATTATTCACATTTAAAAAGGCCCCCTTCAAGGAAACACTATGACATCATTTCCTGTTTGGTACCAGGACTACTCCATTGGTTTCTGGGAGATGTAGTCCTGTATTTAACAACCAAAATATTTACAAATTATTTACAAAAAGTGCATTCAGGGGACGTTTTTAAAAAGCTACATAAAAGTCATCTTACTCTATTACTTTTGTTTCGCTTTAGTCATCAGTCTTATAGCTTATCGCCTGTTATTATCCAAAATACTTCAAAAGTTCGTACCAGGGGCAATTAGCATTTCCTTCGCCTCCTGTATATTCACTACTGCTAGTGATTTGGGAACGGTTGTCACAACGAAGAATCATACCATCTTATCACACCCTCAAGTGGGTATAATTTTGTTGGAAAATACCGCCTTCCATGCTTTTCTGATTTCCAAAATGTATTCTTTTCTTCCCTTCAATAGGTTTTTCAAATTCTGACATGCCGTAACCCGAAATTCATGCACTCCAAGACAAAAGACTTTGTGACTATAAACGTATTTCTTCCTGTTACTTTGTTGAGGGAGGTTTTTTCCTTTCACAGATGTATATAAAGTTCCTCTGACTGATTCAAACCAAAAGGTGTCATGGTTCTGAAATTTAAGATATGCCGGGACTCTTTTTGTCGCAATCTTTTCTCCCGGTTGCCGCCTCGTGCATTAACCGGTACAGTTTCGATCCCATAAAATTTCAAGGATTTCCAGTTTGCATTATGATGTGTCTCCATATGTTTGGCCACTGCGTTGTTCCTATCTCTGTTCTTAGTGGCACGTACATGCTCCAGTATGCGTTTTTTTAAGTCACAAATGGTGCTGCCCACATACTTTAACATACACGGGCACTCAATTACGTACACCGTGTATTGGCTTTTGCACGTTATCAAATCTCTGATTTGCCAGACTTTTTTATTTGCCATTGTGACTTCCGTTGCTGGTTTCGCAATTTCGCACACTTTACAATTGTGGCACTTAACAAAACCCTTTGTGTTTAGCCATGTCTCTTGTTGTTTCTTGGCTTTAAAATGGCTATGCACCAACCGGTCTTTCAAATTCTTAGCTCTTCGATACGTCATAAATAAATGTTGGAATAGAGCAAATGAAAGAACAAGAAAAGAATGTTTAACACCAAGAAGTGAAGAACCAACTATTGGGGAACCCATAAGATTCATTACGGACTTTAGTCAAGAATCCAAGGAAATAGCTGGCATAATAAAAAAGAATTGGAAAATTCTACAGCTGGATGGAACCATTGGCGAAAAAATGGGCCCCCACCCAATAATAACGTATCGAAGAGCTAAGAATTTGAAAGACCGGTTGGTGCATAAAACCTCCCTCAACAAAGTAACAGGAAGAAATACGTTTATAGTCACAAAGTCTTTTGTCTTGGAGTGCATGAATTTCGGGTTACGGCATGTCAGAATTTGAAAAACCTATTGAAGGGAAGAAAAGAATACATTTTGGAAATCAGAAAAGCATGGAATGCGGTATTTTCCAACAAAATTATACCCACTTGAGGGTGTGATAAGATGGTATGATTCTTTGTTGTGACAACCGTTCCCAAATCACTAGCAGTAGTGAATATACAGGAGGCGAAGGAAATGCTAATTGCCCCTGGTACGAACTTTTGAAGTATTTTGGATAATAACAGGCGATAAGCTATAAGACTGATGACTAAAGCGAAACAAAAGTAATAGAGTAAGATGACTTTTATGTAGCTTTTTAAAAACGTCCCCTGAATGCACTTTTTGTAAATAATTTGTAAATATTTTGGTTGTTAAATACAGGACTACATCTCCCAGAAACCAATGGAGTAGTCCTGGTACCAAACAGGAAATGATGTCATAGTGTTTCCTTGAAGGGGGCCTTTTTAAATGTGAATAATCATGTGACTAATCAACCGTGATCAAGGTATATGGAGATACCGAAACGCGTTGGTTGATCTGTGCGGACTATTGAAACAAATGATTTAAGAATAAATTACGTTTTGGAGGAAAACTGCTGGAGTGCGACCTCTTACTTCTATATAGAGGTTTTGAATACATACATATATATATATATATATATATTCACTGAAAAAACCACAGATTTCAGGGACGTTATAGTTAGTTGGACATTTCACTCGTAGAAAACCAGAGAAATTCGGCCGTTATAGTTAGTTCAACCCTGGGGACCCCATCCGCCAGGGCCTGACCCCCTTTTAAAAAAAAAAAACGGGAAGGGGGCCGCGCGGCCCCCCTCCCGAGGCCAATTTCGCCCCGGGGACCCCATCCACCGGGGCATGCCCAGAAACACTTTTTTATATATTTTAATGGAGGGGGGCCGCGTGGCCCCCTCCTGATGCTTTTATCTGCCCCGGGGACCCCATCCCCCGGGGCATTGCCTCTTTTTTTTAAATCACGGGAAGGGGGCCGCGTGGCCCCCATCCCGGGCCACTTCTGGCCCCGGGGACCCCATCCCCTGGGGCCTGGCCTCTTTGATGGGGACCGTGGGGGGAGCCCCAATGCCCCCACGGTCCCTGCCGGCTCCCCGCCTACTGCGGGAGCCGGCATTGCTTTTGCACAAGGGGAGCTGCTGACATGCAGCTTCCCTTTTGCAAAAGCAATTCTGCTTTGGTTTTTTTGAAGTGAGAGCAGGTTTCCTGCTCTCGCTTCCAAAAACCAAAGCAGTGTTTGCTATGGCAGGGCGAGAGCCGCACGGCTCCTGCCCTGCCATAGCAAACGGCAATGTCCTGGGGTAGGCACTCCGGGACATTGCAGGAGCCATCCCTGGGGGGGGTAACAGTCCCCAGGGCCATCAAGGCTCCAGGAGGGGGGCCGCGCGGCCCCCCTCCCTTCATTTTCAAAGCCCCGGGGAGGTGGTGGTCCCCGGGGCTTGGCGGTCCGTAACGGACCCCCCAATTTCAATATTTAGTGCCCCGGGGAGGTGGTGGTCCCCGGGATGTGTAGGGGGCCGCGTGCCCCCCGCACATCATAAATAAAGCCCCGGGGAGGTGGCGGCCCCAACAACATAATTTAGCATGCCCCTGGGACCTGGCCCACCCGGGGGTTTAAATTCAATGAAGTGCAGAGCCCGCGCTTCGTTTTTTTTTTTTTACTCGGCCGGATTCGTGACCCCAGTGCGAATTTGGCCATTTAAAAAAAAAAATGCTTTCTTTGGCCCTGGGGGTCCTTGTGGGACCCCCTGAGTAGGCCTAGGGGGTCAGGGTGTTTGTACCCTGCCCCCTTTTCTTGTTTATTACCTTTTTTTTACTCTTTTCTTCTGACTCGGTTACCGAGTTACAAGATGGCTGCCAACACATTCTGGTTTAGAGTGTTGGCAGCCAATCAGAGTGAAGCTCGTGCCCGGGAGGAGTCGCGACTCCTCCTCGGTGCTCAGATATCGATATTTTTCTTTTTTTAATTTCTCTTTCTGAACCAAGACCTACCTTTTTGCCAAATTTGGTGTAATTCCATTCAGCAGTTCGGGTTGTAGCTTTGTCTAAAGTTTCCTATAAAAATTAACATGGGGGAAACGTGTTTTGGGACCCCCCTTTTCTGTCGGCCCCCGCTGGACGAATTACCCCAAAACTTTCAAGACAGAAGCTGACCGGAGCGGGCCACTAGTTTTGAAAAGTTCGCGAAGATTCGTCAAAGGGCGCCAAAGATATTGGCAAAAGAAAAATGCTATTTGAATAGAAACAAGGTCCTAACTATAACTACCTACTGGCGACCGCCAGTAGGTAATATATATATATATATATATATATATATATATATATATATATATATATATATATATATATATATATATATATATAAACGCTCCAATGCTCCTGTATACCAGAACACAAGCCAGCACTCGCGGGACAAATTCCAAAGAAACTTTATTTTCTTATCAGCAACAACAAACGCGTTTCGGCATTCGCGCCTTCGTCGACACCGACGAAGGCGCGAATGCCGCGCGTTTGTTGTTGCTGATAAAAAATAAAGTTTCTTTGGAATTTGCCGCAGTGCTGGCTTATGTTCTGGTATACAGGAGCATTGGAGCGTTTATGTTGACACGGACCACCACCGTGTTGCCGGCATCCGCTGCCGAGTGCTCCGTATCTATGGTGGGAGTGGAGCGAGAAGTGAGTGATCAAGGCCCAGGTGGGGCTGAAACGCGTCATGGCGGAGATGCAGGGCACAAAATAAACATATTGCACAAAGAACTTTGGGTCCGCGTTCGTCTGTCCGAGTGCAGTGGATGTTTGGAGACGGAGCCTGCAATATATATATATATATATATATATTATCTACTGGCGGTCGCCAGTAGATAGTTATAGTTAGGACCTAGTTTCCATAGGAAACTCGTTTTTTGTTTTCTCAATATCTTTGGCGCCGGTTGACGAATCTTCGCAAAATTATCAAAACTCGTTGCCCCTTCTGGTCAGCTCCTGTCTTGAAAGTTTCGGGGTGATTCGGCAAGCGGGGGCCGAGAAAAAAGGGGGGTCCCAAAACATGTTATCTCCATGTTAATTTCCATAGGAAACTTTAGACACGGCTACAGCCCGAACTGCTGAACGGAATTACACCAAATTTGGCAAAAAGGTAGCCCCTGTTTCAGAAAGAGACCTTTTTGTTAAATGGTGTAAATCCGTTCAGTAGTTCCTGAGAAATTTAAAAAAAGAGGTCGAAAAATGCATTTCCCATAGGAAACTTTAGACACGGCTACAGCTCGAACTGCTGAACGGAATTACACCAAATTTGGAAAAAAGGTAGTGCTTGGTTCAAAAGCACCCTTTTTTTAAATGGTGTAAATCCGTTCAGTAGTTGCTGAGTAAATCAAAAAATAAAAGTTTTGATATATAGAGGCACAGAGGATCCGCACACCCTCCGGACCACGAGCTTTATTGTAATTGGCTGTCAACACTCCAAACCAGGAAGTGTTGGCAGCCATAACGGACCCCCGAGCCCCGGGGAATACCACCTCTCCGGGGCTGTGCAATAGGTGGGAGGAGGGCCGCGCGGCCCCCCTCCTGGAGCCCGTGATGGCCCTGGGGACCGCCACCCCCCAGGGCCGGCTCCTGCAGTGTCCCAGGGTGCCCACCCCCGGGACACTGCTGTTTGCAATGACAGGGCGGGAGCCGCGCGGCTCTCGCTTCAATGAAGCAAAGCAGATTGCTTTTCCACACGGGGAGCTGCATGTTAGCAGCTCCCCATGTGGAAAAACAATGCCGGCTCCCGCAGGACGCGGGGAGCCGGCGGGACCGTGGGGGCATTGGGGCTCCCCCCACGGTCCCCAACGGATAGGGCCTGCCCCGGGGGATAGGGTCCCCGGGGCTAGAAGTGGCCCGGGAGGGGTGCCACGCAGCCCCCCTCCCCAAAAATTAAAGAAAAAAAATAAAGGCCGGCCTTGGGGGATGGGGTCCCCGAGGCCATTAGAGGGCTCAGGAGGGGGGCCACGCAGCCCCCTCCATAAAAAAAAATATATTAGGCCATTCCCCGGGGGATGGGGTCCCCGGGGCCAGAATTGGCCACGGGAGGGAGGCCCACGCGGCCCCCTTCCCATTAATATATATTTTTTTTAAATGGGGGTCAGGCCCTGGGGGATGGGGTCCCCAGGGCCCAAAAAAAGTAAAAAGAAGGGGGGCCACATCCCCCCTTCTAAAAAAAATACGCGATCGTGCCGGAGGCCCCGCCCCCTCCCAGCAACACTCTGCAAATGCGCTCTGTGGTGCGTTTTAAGTTGGGGAATTAATTCCCCTTCAATACTGGGGGTCCCTGAGGCCAACTAGCCGACCAGGTACCTCCAGTAAGCGCCACAGGGCTGCGTTGCAGAGAGGTGGTCCAGGCCACACCCCTTTTTACACCTCTCTGCAACGCAGCTCTGTGGCACTTACTGGAGGTACCTGGTGGGCTAGTTGGACCCCAGGTACCCTCAGGATTCAAGGGGACTTTATCCCCCAACTTAAAACTCACCACAGGGCGCGTTTGCACAGTGTTGAAGGGAGGGGGCGGGGCCTGAGGTGATATATGTGCAAACATGCCCTGTGGCGCATTTTAAGTTCGGGAATTAATTCCCCTTCAATCCTGAGGGCCCCTGGCGGCCAACTAGCCCACCAGGTACCTCCAGTAAGCGCCACAGGCCTGCGTTGCAGAGAGGTGGTCCAGGCCACGCCCCTTTTTACACCTCTCTGCAACGCAGCTCTGTGGCGCTTACTGGAGGTACCTCGTGGGCTAGTTGGACCCCAGGGACCCTCAGGATTCAAGGGGACTTTATCCCCCAACTTAAAACGCGCCACGGGGCGCGTTTGCACAGTGGTGAAGGGAGGGGGCGGGACCTGAGGTGACATGTGTGCAAACACACCCTGTGGCGCGTTTTAAGTTGGGGAATTAATTCCCCTTCAATCCTGAGGGTCCCTGGGGGCCAACTAGCCCACCAGGTACCTCCAGTAAGCGCCACAGGGCTGCGTTGCAGAGAGGTGGTCCAGGCCACGCCCCTTTTTACACCTCTCTGCAATGCAGCTCTGTGGCGCTTACTGGGGGTACCTGGTGGGCGAGTTGGACCCCAACTTAAAACTCGCCACAGGGCGCGTTTGCACAGTGGTGAAGGGAGGGGGCGGGGCCTGAGGTGATATGTGTGCAAACATGCCCTGTGGCGCATTTTAAGTTGGGGAATTAATTCCCCTTCAATCCTGAGGGCCCCTGGGGGCCAACTAGCCCACCAGGTACCTCCAGTAAACGCCACAGGCCTGCGTTGCAGAGAGGTGGTCCAGGCCACGCCCCTTTTTACACCTCTCTGCAACGCAGCTCTGTGGCGCTTACTGGAGGTACCTCGTGGGCTAGTTGGACCCCAGGGACCCTCAGGATTCAAGGGGACTTTATCCCGCAACTTAAAACGTGCCACGGGGCGTGTTTGCACAGTAATGAAGGGAGGGGGCGGGGCCTGAGGTGACATGTGTGGAAACACGCCCTGTGGCGCCTTTTAAGTTGGGGAATTAATTCCCTTTCAATCCTGAGGGCCCCTGGGGGCCAACTAGCCCACCAGGTGCTTCCAGTAAGCGCCACTGCGCTGCGTTGCAGAGAGGTGGTCCAGGTCACGCCCTTTTTACTTCTCTCTGCAATGCAGGTCTGTGGCGCTTACTGGAGGTACCTGGTGGGCTAGTTGGACCCCAGGGACCCTCAGGATTCAAGGGGACTTAATCCCCCATCTTACAACGCGCCAGGGGGCGCATTTGCAGAGTGGTGGAGAAAGGGGGCATGGCCTTTGTCTACCTCTCACCAATCCCACTGCGTGGGGCTTACTGGAGGTAAAAGGTAGGCTAGTTGGCCCATAAAGGACCCCCAGCAGTGAAGGGGACTTCAATCCCCATCCAAGAGCGCGACAGGGAGCGCGTTTGTAGAGTGGTGGTCAAAGTGGGCGTGGCCTGGTACAAGTACTTACCAGTGCTGCTGTGTGGGACTGACTGGAGGTAATAGTTTGGGAAGTTGGCCCCCAAGGATGTCCTTGGGGGCCAACTACCCCTCTTGTTACCTCTAGTAAGTCCCACACAGTGGGATTGCTAAGACGTCTTCGGAGGCCATGGCCCCCTTTCTCTACCACTCTGCAAACGTGCCTCGTGGCAGACTACGGGATGGGGGATGAAGTCCAATTTTGTCCTGAGGGAGTTTGGTGGCCAAGAATCCCTCCTGGTACCTCCTGTAAGTCCTACGCAGCGGAATTCCTGAGCGTTGGTTGGACGCCCTGCACCCTTTCTCCACCACTCTGCAAACGCGACTACTAGCTAAAGTAGCATATTTCTGCACCTCTGACTTAGAGGTAGTTTTAATCCCCCTGCCCTATTATGTACTAGGGCCTTACAGAGGAGGTCATGGTAATCACAGGGGTACCCCAACGCATAGTGTTCCCTAGTGTATGTAGGTGTTTTCACTGTATTCTAAGTGTCTTTTAGCATAGCACTGGCTCTAGGCCTGGTTAAACCAAAGGGGATGATGGACGGAGTGTTGAACACTGCAAGCACTCACCCCCAGTCAACTGATCTGGGTTTAATCCATCATCATTCTTTAGCTCACTCCGCCACCCCAGTTCAGACATGGCCATATGCAAATCAGTCTGACCCTGTGCCTCATGGGAACAGTCTAGGCCTGGTTAGTCAGACTCAGTTACCACCAGTACCCGTCTGAAAAAGTTGTGGGCACAGGATGATTTTGCAACAAGGCCTCTTTCTGCTCCTCTGTTGGTTCTTTCTGCACATGTCTTGCTTCTTCCTGCACTTTTCTTCATTTTTGTGGACTCCTGTTGCTTCTTTCTGCATTTCTTTTGTTTCTTTCTGTGCGTTTTTTCTTCTTTCTTCACATGTCCTACCTCTGTAGGCATAGTTAGAAACTGGCATTTAAAAAACCTTTGAAATTCACTTAAAAAAACCATAGGTTTCAGGCACGTTATAGTTAGAAATTAGCATTTAAAAAACCATTGAAATTCACTGAAAAAACCATAGATTTTAGGGGCGTTATAGTTAGTTGGACATTTCACTCGTACAAAACCAGAGAAATTTCCCCGTTATAGTTAGTTCAGCTAACTATAACTCGCGCCCCCGCAATGCACTGCTGATGACGTCACATATTACATCACTCATGACATGGTCAGTGACATCACTGATGACATCACTGATGACATCTCAAATGACATCACTGATGACATCATCCAGTGACTGTGTGTTTCTGTAAAGTTTAAATATGCTAATTTCTAACTATAACGTGCCTGAAACCTATGGTTTTTCAGTGAATATATATATATATATATATATATATATATGCATTATCTACTGGCGGTCACCAGTAGATAGTTATAGTTAGGACCTAGTTTCCATAGGAAAAGCGTTTTTTCTTTTCCCAATAACTTTGGCGCCAAATGACCAATCTTCGCGAAATTTTCAAAACTAGTGGGGCGCTCCGGTCAGCTCCTGTCATGAAAGTTTCAGGGTGATTCGCCAAGCGGGGGCCGAGAAAAAAGGGGGGTCCCAAAACGTGTTTTCTCCATGTTATTTTCCATAGGAAACTTTAGACACGGCTACAGCTCGAACTGCTGAACGGAATTACACCAAATTTGGCAAAAAGGTAGCCCTTGGTTCAGAAAGAGCCCTTTTTGTTAAATGGTGTAAATCCGTTCAGTAGTTCTTGAGAAATTAAAAAAAAAGAGGTCGGAAAATCAATTTCCCATAGGAAACTTTAGACACGGCTACAGCTCTAACTGCTGAACGCAATTACACCAAATTTGGCAAAAAGGTAGCCCTTGGTTCAGAAAGAGCCCTTTTTTTAAATGGTGTAAATTCGTTCAGTAGTTGCTGAGAAAATCAAAAAATAAAAGGTTCGATATCTAGAGGCGCGACCGCCAGTAGATAATATATATATACACCTATGTATTGGTGCCTTCAGTCTGCCCTCTTTATCCATTGTTCAGCTGCAGTGTATGGGACACTGGGTCAGCCCACTTCAGCCAATGGCTTACCTTGCTGTGGGTAACGTCATCCTGCTCTTGCACAATGTCCATATATGCACACATTGCACCAGTAGTCAGTGCCATGGACTACTGGTGCAATGAGTGCTTTTACGTCACAAAAAAGTTGGCATTTATACAATGTTTTAATTATTTGGGTGAAGGCCCAGCAGCTCTCCTAATACTGCTGCTGGGCCACTCAGTTTTCATGTCTTCATACAAAAAAACCCATTCATAAACAAATTAGGAGTGGCCAAGCCAAAGAGTCAGCAGCCAAAGCCGGGACTATTAGCTTTGCCAATGCTTGTTTTCCTATTACACTGGTGATTAAACACTCCATAGAAATGCATGTTCTGCTCCTTCCTCCATTGTGCTCTCTCTCTCTCTCTCTCTCTTTCTCTCATTTTTTTTCTTTTTTTTCTCCAATTTAGTTATGCCCTGTGCTTTCTCTTTCCCTTCACACCCCTCCTTTTTTTCTCCACCCTCAGTCATTCTCTACCCCCACTGTCTACTTATTCCTTTGACACTGAGCACTGTCCATCACCACTCCCTATTCACCACTGTTGTCTTTGTCAATGTTTGTAAAATTGTGGCAAACCCAATAGGTAGCCAACCATCTTGAAATGATAGATACACTTTATGATTCGAAGATGGCCATCTCTTTGTGTATTGACAAAACATTGTGGTCATCTTGCAAGTACAGAAAATAACATTCAGCCTTCTAGGAATGCTTTTTTCCAAAGTTCCAAGATGGTCACCATGGTCCATCTTGATGCAACAAGGTGCAGCTTTTAGAACTATATTTGTTATATTTACAAGATGGCTGCTTCATTGTGAATAGACGCAATGTGATAGCCATTATAGAACAATAGAAAATAACATTCCAAGATGGTAAAATGATTGTTCTATACATCCAAGATGGCTGCACAGTTGTGTCTACATAGCATCATTGCAAACACAAGGAGATGATGGACGGAGCGCTGAAACTTTTCAGACACTCACCCCCAGTCACAGATCTGGGTTAAACTCACCCCCAGTCACAGATCTGGGTTAAATCCATCATCATTCTTTAGCTCTCTTCACCACCTCAGTTCAGACCCAGCTGTATGCAAATCAGTCTTGACCCT
The DNA here is from genome assembly GCA_963921515.1 of Calotriton arnoldi. NCBI lineage: Eukaryota > Metazoa > Chordata > Amphibia > Caudata > Salamandridae > Calotriton > Calotriton arnoldi. The sequence goes on along the minus strand of CAWUFW010005608.1, from coordinate 19,811 downwards.
GTGCTTCATGGGATCAGTCCATTCCAAACTGCCAAGCCAGGTCTTCCCTGAACCAGAAACAAGCATCCTGGGACCGGTTTCAGGGTAACGCTCCTCATCAGCCAGGCTAGCTTGAATCCAGTGGCAAAGTGAGCAAGGGAATGTCTGGGCATACCCTGCCAACTTAGGGCAAACAAAGCAAACACAAGGAGATGATGGACGGAGCGCTGAAACTTTTCAGACACTCACACCCAGTCACAGATCTGGGATAAATCCATCATCATTCTTTAGCTCACTTCGCCACCTCAGTTCAGACCCAGCTATATGCAAATCAGCCTTGACCCTGTGCCTCATGGGAACAGTCCAGCCCGAACTACCAATCCAGGTCTTCCCTAAACCGGAAACAAGCATCCTGGGACCGGTTTCGGGGTAACACCCCTCATCAGCCAGGCTAGCTTGAATCCAGTGGCAAAGTGAGCAAGGAACCCACGTCTGGGCATACCCTGTCAACTTAGGGCGAACAAAGCAAACACAAGGAGATGATGGACGGAGCGTTGAAACTTTGTAGACACTCACCCCCAGTCACAGATCTGGGTTAAATCCATCATCATTCTTTAGCTCATTTCGCCACCTCAGTTCAGACCCAGCTATATGCAAATCAGTCTTGACCCTGTGCCTCATGGGAACAGTCCAGCCTGAACTGCCAAGCCAGGTCTTCCATGAACCGGAAACAAGCATCCTGGGACCGGTTTCGGGGTAACACCCCTCATCAGCCAGGCTAGCTTGATTCCAGTGGCAAAGTGAACAACGGACCCACGTCTGGGCATACCCTGCCAACTTAGTGCGAACAAAGTAAACACAAGGAGATGATGGACGGAGAGCTGAAACTTTTCAGACACTCACCCCCAGTCACAGATCTGGGTTAAATCCATCATCATTCTTTAACTCACATCGCTTCCTTAGTTCAGACCCAGCTATATGCAAATCAGTCTTGACCCTGTGCCTCATGGGAACAGTCCAGCCCAAACTGCCAAACCAGGTCTTCCCTGAACTGGAAACAAGCATCCTGGGACCGGTTTCAGGGTAACACCCCTCATCAGCCAGGCTAGCTTGAATCCAGTGGCAAAGAGAGCAAGGGACCCACGTCTGGGCATACCCTGTCAACTTAGGGCGAACAAAGCAAACACAAGGAGATGATGGATGGAGCGCTGAAACTTTTTGGACACTCACCCCCAGTCACAGATCTAGGTTAAATCCATCATCATTCTTTAGCTCACTTCACCACCTCAGTTCACAACCAGCTATATGCAAATCAGTCTTGACCCTGTGCCTCATGGGAACAGTCTAGCCCAAACTGCCAAGCCAGGTCTTCCCTGAACCAGAAACAAGCATCCTGGGACTGGTTTTGGGGTAACACCCCTCATCAGCCAGGCTAGCTTGAATCCAGTGGGAAATTGAGCAAGGGACCCACGTCTGGGCATATCCTGCCAACTTAGGGCGAACAAAGCAAACACAAGGAGATGATGGACGGAGCGCTGAAACTTTTCAGACAGGCACCCTCAGTCACAGATCTGGGTTAAATCCATCATCATTCTTTAGCTCACTTCGCCACCTCAGTTCAGACCCAGCTATATGCAAATCAGTCTTGACTGATGCAACTGGTAAGCAAGTTTATACTGATTGAAAGGTATCGGGGTGGCATTAGAAGGCTTAGAGCCACAGAAATACTGCAATTGGTTCAAAAAAATGGCACTCTGAGAAAAGAGGTTGGTGTTGTGACATTAGAATGTGCACGTCACGTGGTCCAGACGCGTTGCTAGGGAATTTTCTCTATCTGGAACTAATCACTACCAACAAGCTCCACTTATTGCACTTTAAAAAAATTTTTTTTAATTGACACAGCTAAATATACCATCAGGGTCTAAGTTTTGCTGTTTACAATATTTGTCTGGTTCAACTCTTGCTTTCCACAAAGCTGCCTCCCTTCTCGCTCCCTGTACTTAGATTACAAGGGGGCACCGGAGTGTCCTGCATGCGACACGAGAAACATAATGTGTCGTTACAATGTGCTTGTCACGTGGTGTAGATGCAGCTCTTGTCTTTTTATTGTAATGTGATGAGAATCTCTGCTTTATTGGTTGCGATGGAGATTGAAGCCCCTCTAGAGTCCCTGAAGGGTAGCGGGAGAGAGTACTAGGCTATCACAGCCTGACAGGCATCATAGCCAACGGAAGCGGAGGCTATAAAAAAACAATTTACCTAAAGACTAACTGCTCATATATGCAAAGGGAATCTCAGCTCTGACAATGCGTGAAAAATGTAACAGTGTTCTAAGCGGCTGGACGGTGGCAGTGACAGGAACACCACAGGAGGGCAAGCAGAAGAGTAGGTGGAATAATAGTTAGGGGTAAACTTAATTGATTAATTGTTTAAAATTATTGTGTTATTTATTCATCTATTATACATCTACATCTACACAAACACAAGGGCTGGGCGGAACTCCGTGGAATTTTGCGGAGTTTTTATGTAACTCAGCGGAATTCTACAGAGTAAAACTTCACAAGTTCCGCCCACCCCTATAGAAATCTTGACCAGTTGAAGATCCAAAACCTATACGACCGGTGGAAGGACTTCTGCAGGTGCAAAATTTGAATTCTCCCTCCCTCAGCTTTTCCTACCAAAACAAACGGCTTCAGCAGGACCTCATCTAACAGCTGTCCGACTTTAAGAGGACTTTACTGGATGCACCTTTTTTTCCTTGCACTGCTGAAGGATCTTGACTTCAAATTCAGAGACTAAGTTAGAAGGTAAAATGTGCAACCAGCATGACCCAGTTGATGTCTCCAACCTTCACTCCAGATTGGTTGGCCTGAAATCATGCCAAGGTCCCGGTCAACCATGAACAATGACTTCAGATTGACTCTTTACTTTTTCTTGGTGCGTCCAGTCCTAAAACATTCAAAATTCACACCTCTGGTACCCCTTATTGGATTTTTATCATTTTTCTAATTTAAACAATACTATATTTTTTTAGAAATTGGTTGTGGGATTTTTACTGTGTTGTGTTTTTTACTTTTCAATTGCTTTGGTACCGCAAAATACTCTACACACGTTTTAAAAGCTAAGCCTGTCTCCTGTGTGCCATAGCTAACTGGATTTGAGAACAGTTGTATTTATTGAACCTATGTGTTGGACCAGATAGGATATTGGACTTACTACTTGGAAGGGACTCACATCCCCCTCAACTAATAACACATTTTCTCACATATGGGACCAACAGTGGGGTATAGGACTATTGTTTAGCAGTTGCTAGACAGTTTTAAAAGTCAAAATTAAATCAGTTTCCCGAATTTATAGCACAAATTGTTTTTTGATTTTTAATAGACATAAAGTCTTTTATTGGGTCATTTATTTCATATTCATTTTTGATTCCAATTCTTTCACCTTAAACGTTTGGGAACATGGAGGTGGATCTGCTGCAATGGAGAGCCCCAGCATCGGAGAGATGAGAAGCTTGGTCAAACAGAAAGGCTGAAATTCAGCAGGAAATTCAGGAAGGAGGATTTCCACAAAGTCCTTAGGGCCAAGGAAGAGGTTCATCATCTACAGACCACCTCAGAGGAGAACGAGGAAAATGCGGGGCCCAAGAAGAAGAGGTAGCAACAACAATCCATCTCAAAGAAGCTTCTCATGTGCACCTTTCAGGGCAGGGAGTGAGGGTGCCCATGTCCTGAGTCCCTAAGACAGGCACTAAGATAGGCACTATAAGGCCAAGCTGGCTTCTATTGCCCTGGGGAAGAAACTGGCCTTGGAAGAGAAAGTCTATAGGAGATGGTGGCAACAAGGGTGAGATCTTCACAGGGAAGTCTTCACTTCCTAGATTGCCTAAAGATGTTGTGCCTAGTTCTTTAGTGAGGGGTGATAATGACAAATAATTTGCCTCTTATGAGAGGGTATTTAGAATGCACAAGGGAGACAAACAACACTGGGGAGCAGTGTTCTGGGCATTGCTGCCTACACAGGGGAGGGATACACCCCTAACTCTAGATGAGGGGATAGCAGAAGCCTACACCCATATGAAAGGTTCATAAGTTTGGGCTCATGCCTGATGAATACTGTATGGAGTTGAGAGACACCCACAAAGGTTCGCAGCAATCTTGGAATTATTTCATAGATATCTCATTGAACGCACTGGAGAGCTGGGTAAAGCACAGTGAGGTGAATGCTTATTACGGCTGTATTACATTTGGTTTAGTCAGTGTGATTTGCAATATTCAGTGAGGCCAGATAACAGAAGGTAGGATGCAAGAAGGAGAAGTTAATGAGAAAGGCAACAGGGAAAGTTTTCACTGCAATTAGTTTTATATAAGACAATGCAGGGACAGTTCAGGTCATTTGTGGAGAAAGAAACTTTTTTTCTGGTCAAGCAGCCAATTAAGTGTGACAAACCAATAATTTGATACACAAAGCTTTTCTAAATTGCATATTAATTGGTAACAGATTTGTGAATTCAAAAAGATGTGCAGAGTTGTATGAAATATGAAATGGCATATTGAAAAAAGTTTCTGAAAGTACAGAAGAAAGAAGAAACTTACAAATTTAGAGGGTCCGATGTGTTTCCCAAATGACGATTCCCAGCTAGTGACAGTAATTGTGTGTTTACAAATATCGAGTATGAGATACTTTGGTTGTTGGTTGAGGAGGGGTGTGAGCCTTTCTCAAGCAACAGCCACAATCCTTGTCAGTTTGAACCACAAAAGTTGCCAGATCAATCTGTGCTTAACCCTGTGGTAGCTTGGCAAATAAGCAGTGTGGCTTACCTTAGAGGCCATGTGTAAGTATTTATGCAGCACACAAACAGTAATAAAGTAAAAACAAAACACAAGAAAAATACCACACCAATTTAGAAAAATAGAGTAAAATTTTATAAAAACATTTTGAGACTAAAATGACAAAAGTCTAATCAGTAAAACCTGAGATGTGCAATTCAAAGATTTAAGTATGTGTGATTCCTAAAAGCAAAAAGGGCCACTTGCAGTTATCTTGTGGTGCTAGACCAGGGTAAAGCCACAATTTCAAGCTGACCATGATGGAACACGGGCCAGATATAGGGAGCAGGTCAGTCCCACTGAAAAAGTTACCTTCCTAAAGTCTGACGTGAAGAGTCTAGTTCGCGGGGGAGGAGGCTGCAAGGATAGTGTCATGGACAGTTGTTGCTGTATCGCGAAGATCCTGTTGGCATCACGGACGGTCGTTGCTGGATCTTCCCATTGGTGGTCATCGTAGGCTGTTGTTGTAGCGCAAAGTGCAGAGCCCATGTTTCCAGTCGTCTCTGGCGGTCTTTGTAGCAAGAAGAGTCGGGTCCATCGGAGCTTCGCATTGTTGGTTGTTGCAGGTAGCAAGATCTCTGTGCAAATGAGTCCACTCATGTTTGGAACAGCTCAACAGGATTTCTCTCTTTTTCTTCACTCTAATGCCAACCAAGGGCTCAGGACCTAGGGAGGCACCTCTTGGGGATCAGGGACTCATTCTAGCCGAGCCCAGCAGGGCTCAGACAGGTTCAGTTGCAGGCTCAGACGGGCCCAGTTGCAGCAGATCAGCGGGACAGTTGCAGCGAGGCCTCTGGAATGTGTTGTGTCCCTGCAGATAAGGAAAGGAGATCAACCAGCTGACCCTTGTAGTCACTCTTCCTGGGATGAAGAAGCAGGACCAGTCTTCCTTCACAGAGAGCAGGGCAGGCCACAAGCAGCTGGGCAGTCCTCTAGCAGCAAGATAGACATTCTTCTGTGGTATCCACAGGTCCAGGAGTGTACCAAAGAGTTCGTCTGAGGGTCCTATTTTCGTACCTGGTGCCAGCTTTGAAGTGAGAGAAACTTCTGGATTTTTCTCCCCACAGATGGTTCTGGAATTTCTTTTCTCCCTGCCCTAGTCCCAGAATGTCTGGGGTGACAAAAGGAGAGTGTGATGTCCTTTGTGTGTGGGCTGAGGCAGCTCCTTTGAAAAGTAAGTGGGGCTTTGCACAGCTTCACCCCTCCCATCCTGGCAGGATGGCCCATCCTGCCAACACCTAGTCCCCCGTTAGTGTTACAGTCTAGGAGGAATACACAAAGGCCAACTGCCAACTACACCTAGTCATGTGATCCAGAATACAGGCTGTAGGGAGCAAAGGGTTTGGACAAGAAAATGCCAACTTTCTAAATGTTTATAGAAAACATATTACCCTAGCTGTAATTATTCAAAGAAAACTTTATATTCTCAATCCAGTAAATACATTTTCTTGACCTGTGTGTTTATTCACAATTATTTCATGATCTTCAATGCAATTTTCTCCACTTAAACATATTCGTTAAGCCACATTCAGCTAATCAAAAAGACACATTTTTACACTATACAACACTGTACAAAACTCTTGCATTACTTATACCAAATTGACATATATTGACACTTACTCATTTGACCAGTCTGATAATGAACAAAATGCTGAGATTGTAGTTGCTATGATTATTTATACAACCCCTCTTGCTACTCGTGTCCCTTGGGGGTTCTAAGTCAGTTCTGTTACAGTAGACTTTATCAGTTCTTAAGTCTTTTTTGTATGTGAATAAACACACAGGTCATAAAAAATGTTTTTACTTGACAGAGAATATAAAGATTTCTTTGAATAATTACCGCTAGGGTAATCTGTTTTCTATATGTTTTAGGGAGGCGCAACCCAGCTGTTCAAAAGGGCCCAACCCCCAAATACGTAACTTTATAAAAGTGGCATTTTGAGAATTGTGACTTAAGATCTGACTTTACCATTAAGAAGGATTTAAAATAACAATTGTTTAGACACCAAACTGGACATTTCTACCTGTTCCCAAACTAAAGATATAACTTATTAAATATAATAAGGAAACCCAATGTTATACTATGGGAGCTGTAGGCCGCACAGTAGTGAAAAACAAATTTGTGAGTTTTTCACTACTCGGACATAAAAAACCTAAAAGTACATGTCCAACTTTTTTAATACAATGGGGCCTGCGCTATGGGCAGTTTACGGCCTACCCTACAGGTGACATATATGTATTAAAAATTGAGTATTAGGCTTGGCAAAAGGTTTATTTTGCTAAGTCAGGACCTATAAGTAAATTAAATATGCCAATCAGATTTAAGGAAATTTTACCATGTTTTAAAGAGTGACCGCAAACACTTTAGCACTGGTTAGCAGTGGTAAAGTGGACAGAGTCCTAGGGCCAACAAAAACAAATTCAGCAAAACAGGAGGGGGGAGGAGAGGAGGTAAAATGTTTGGAGAAAGACCACCCTAAGGCTGACTGATCAAACTGCGAGCAATTATAGAAACTGTAAATTTCACTCACAAATTTCCTTGAAGTGGAAGCAGGTGGTACCAAGGGACAAATATGAATGGAGAACCCAAAATGTACCACCATCTTTCGAGTGGTAACACTCAAGGCAATAGAAAAACAGATGTGAATCTTGGGAGCCTAAAAGAGAAGGAAGAAAAGAGAGAAGTTTCAGGCAAAAGAGAGAAGGCAAGTCCCTTTCGACTTCATTAAACAACTACAGACAGTGTTAGGCATATAAACACTAAGCAGCCATGAAATCCACATACATGGTCAGGCCCTGTGTGCTCTACCCCAAATAGCTTACTAATGCTACCAATCCACAAGAGCTGTGGCTGATGGCATATCCAAATGAACCTAATCAAGAGCCTTTAGGAAATATTTGAATGCTATGTTGTCTAGAATATACATACACCTACCCTTTCCCAGCATGTTAGCTGAATTGCAGAATGCCAAAGTGCAATCTAATAGGATTGCAAACTTCTTTCATGCCGTAGGATGTGTAGGTGGCCCACACATTTTTATTTGTCACCTCTCAGTAACTAAGTTCATCTACAGCAACAGAAAGAGCTAGCTCTCCCTGAACAACCAAGTGGTGTACAATGCTGAGAGCCTCATTGACCTCATGGCACAATATTCAGAGGCCCACACATCTCAACAATGTTCCACCAACCTTCAAACATGTTGAGTACTGTTGTAACCTGTTATTTTCCTGTTGTACGTGACATTATGTAAGACATGCAAACATGGAACACACAAACAGGCCAGATCTGTGGTGGAGCATGTGTTTGGAATAATAATTCACAGATTCTGTTGCTAACACCAACGTGAGGAGGAACTAGATAACGACATAGAAACATATTGAAAAATCATTGTCACATATGCATTGATTCTTAACATTGCAACTAGGAAGGGTCTGCCACTTGTAATAGATGATAGGAACCCCCACAATGAGAAGCTCTCTCTCATATTATACCCCTGGACTGAATGCAGCAAGAGCCTCAGAAGGTTGGTCCTTAGGACAGAGAAGTATTTCTGAGATAAGCAACACATGATGGAATAATAAATGATTTTTACAATGGACAGCATTGCCAACAACATGCACCTATTTATTCACAGTGGGAGCAAAGCAAATACATGACCATGGGCCACTTTTGAATTGTACTCAATGACAGCTTTGGTGACGAATATTAACAATTTTAACTGAATACAAATGTAGCATGAAACCAATCACACATCTTAACTGTATAAAATCATAGCATTAGTCTACCTCCTCCTCCCTCTTGACCCACACCACTCGTCTCACTTGGACACCCTTTGGCTATGTTTGCACTTTCCCTACCCTGACTATGGGGCACCTTCCCCATCCTGACACCCTTTGCCATAAGTATTCTGCTTATGCTCGAGACCTCCTAACTCTACACTAATGGCAGAGCAGATCTACTTTCAGAATTGGATATCCGGATGTCTTGAGGAGCAAATGTGACCTGCGTATAGTCTTTTGACACACCTCCATTATAGTGCATTTTTACATTGCAGTTTGTCTGCACATGTTGGAGATAGTAATACAAATCTGTTGCCAGGTCAAAAAGAGTTCTGTAGGCAAGCCTGTGTGCACCAGAGCCAACCATCACAGCCAACAAAGTGCAGTGACTGGTGGACATATTTCAGCCACACTTCGTTTCAGGGTTTCAAAACTAATGCTTATGTTGGTGTTGAAAACACTTACCCTCCTATCCAACAGTTGAATTGCTGTCACTTGCCTTCGTTTCTTTCACAACATTGTCATCTCTAGCTTCATCAGCTGACATTGGTTCCTGTCCCCGCATTTTGGCCTTAAATCACCAACGTAATGGCTGGTAGTGTTGGGTTGGTCTTATGTCTGAGTTAGTGGTCTAAGGGATTGGGGGAACTGGTACCAATGGCAGTAGCACACAAGCAGGTACTCTTACCTGGTCACTTGTCCCTCCGTTTGACCGTACTTCAGTTGACTTGGCATTACATCTGTGTTTTTGGTCTGCTAAGCTTACTGTACCCACACAAAGTGAAATTGAATGTATGTCAGGGAGCAGTGAAACACACTTTGCTAAGTATACATACCATATGTGTTTAGATGACACAGGCTGTTTTTTTGCTGTTGTCACATAATTCACACTTGTTTGCGATAACCTGGACATGTAGCCAGGGTACATATAGTTGGAGTACATGTTCCACGGTGCAATGTGTGCTAAGACATGTACTGAAATGGGATAGTTGGTACATGGCCATTGTAAGTGCTTGTTGTGTGGGGCAATGTTGAGCTGGACATCTTTCATTGAGTTTTTGTAATTCTTTTTTACATGTATATTTCTCTAGTTACATTAATGAGAGAGGCTGGCCTAGCATTGTGGGTTCAGCTGCAGATGTATAGATATTATTTAATAATTCGAATGTCTCTGGTTGAAAGGTGCTTTTTTTAAGTCCCTCAATGTCTTTGCATGGAGGTTGTGTGTCTGTCTGCCCACCTACTGCTGTCACCTCCTGTCTTCAGGTGGCTAGACTCTCTTTCATGCATGACCATAGGGTATACAACCTTTTCCAGATCTCAGATACTGTGCAGTTTGTCACCCTAGCAGTGTCATTAATTATTGTATGAGTCCAAATGTCCGTTTTTGATGCTTCTTGGGCAGTTAGAGGGGTTTTTCCCAAACACCATGCACTTTTCAGCCACAAATTGTTCCACTAGTATCTTTAGTTCTGTGTCACCCAACTACTTGTTACACCAATTGCCCGAGTCTTCTTTGTCCTGTGGCTCCTGACTTACCTCGATGCCACACAAAAATGTTTTGCACAGGGGCGGCTCCTCCGCAATGACGTAGGAGCGTCGCCCCACTCATCAGTCACAAAAAATAAAATGATAAAACATCTTTTTATTTTTCTGAGACTGCCTTGCACATGAGTGTAGTGTGGAGGGCGGGCCGTGAGGAGTGGTGGGCACTTAGAAGCAGGGCCGGACTGGCAACCGAAACCGGCCCTGGCAAACTGCTCGGCCGGCCCCCCCTGGGGTGAGGGGGGGTGCAGCCGAGCAGTTTGCGATTGCCGGTTTCGGCCGATTTTGTTACAGGGGGCCGATATTGCCGACCCCTGGTAACAGAAACGGCCCCCCGAGGGGCCCAAAACCGTTACCCACCCTAGCGGCCCACCGGGGAAATGCCCGGTGCCCGCTACTGCCAGTCCGGCCCTGCTTAGAAGTGCGCATGTATGTTTGGCCGGCCGTCCTAGGCCGGCCAAACATACATGCACATTTCTATTTCTCCAACCCGGTTCTGTGCTCACAGCTAGGTTGAAAAAACGCTGCAGGCTCCCAGGGACTGTCTGAGCGGCAGAGCAGGCATAGCACTGCTCTCATAGTGAGAGCAGCGTCTGGTTTGGGTAGGGAGCTTGCTTTCCCAGAGACTGCTGGGAAAGCCCCGAGGTGGACGTCAGAGGCAGCAGCTGCGGTAGCGGTAGCAGAAGAAAAGGGAAGTTTTTAAAAATTATTTACTTCCCCCTCTTGCCGCTCCTCCACCCCGTCCGTGAATCCCCTGCTCCCCCCAACCCACCCCCACCCCCTCCAGTTTCCATTACTGGCGGCCACTACTGGTTTTGCAGCTATACTCCTCTCTGCTCCTCTGGGCATCTGGTCCCTACTGCAAGAGCAGTTCGTAGTTCATTGACATCATCAGCAACCGCTGATAAAACTGTCACTATCTGCAACTTGGTCGGTATTGCTGTTTGCATTTTTTTTATTTTTAAATACTCTGCACACCTGTCCAGTGCTTATTATGCGTTTTGTAAGTCTTAATTTTTGAGTCAATGTGATTTGCAAATTGGGAATCACAATTTATGATGTTCGTACATCAGGCCCTAAACGCCATGGTGTAACGCCAGCACTTCACCACCCTTTGGTTGAATTCTGATGAAAAAACAAAAGTTATTTAAAGTGCTAATTAATTAGGGTAGACACAATGGTGCTTTACAGTCTTGTAGTAAGTAAAATGGTAATTTTTATGAACGACTGTTTCAAATTTTTCATAGATATGTTTTCGTAAAAAAAAACAGATTCTTTAATAAAAAGCATCAGTCACTTTATAGTATAACTGCAGTAGGGTGGTTAAATGCCCGTTAAAAAAATCTCACAGGAGCTAGGAAAAAGTAATTATTGCAACAACATTTAACTTGCACATCTTTCAAGATGGGTGGGGTTTTTGAGGATTAGTTGTAGGGTCTTGCACAAGCCACTGCCGAGGAATTTCGTTTCAGGCATGCCAGGAAATGGAGCCCTCCTGACAAAAAGACAATTTCCTTTTCTAATTAGTAAAAGAACCTCTCTGGGACATCAATAGTAGAGTGACATCATTCTAACTAATAGGTGTCTGTGCTGAATGGGATTTTTTCATTCAGCATGCTAAATATTAATGACAAGGAACTCGGCTTTAAAAAGAAAAGCCTTATTAAAAGCCTGTGGTTCTGCTGAGCTGAGTGGTCTTGAAATCTGAACCCAGTCCCTACCCACATTTTGATTCACTATGTCGTTTGCAGCATAATGCGCATACACACACTCACACACACACTATGGGGTCGATTCCGATTCGGGCCGGAAAAAGCACCGACCGACTCGGAGCCGGAATTTATTCCGACCGACACGTACCTGTGGCGCCCGACACGCCAAGTACGATGCAAGGCGTGCAAAATCCGACCGACACGTACGGAACCCAAGCCGAACGACCGAGCCGCACGGAAAACAGCAATCCGGCCGGAAAAACACACGAATCGAACCGACCGACACGCACCCGGAACAAATCCGACCGAAACGTACACGCGAACTCCAAACCGCAAAGTACGATGCAAGGCGCGAAAACCACGACCGAGTCGTACGGAGGACAAGCCGTACGACCGACACGCATACAAAACCGAGCCGAAGTAACACAAAACACCTCGACCGACGCGTACGCAGCATAGAAAACTGCACAAACACAGCGTGAACGAAACGAAGAAGACCGTACGAGACAACTGCAGGGTCCGACTCGGTCACAAGAACGTTTACAACATGCACAGACAGTACAAAGGAAAAATTACACAAAAAAAGGCCAAACAAGCAATTACAAAGCCAATAAATACTGGGGGGTGGGGACAGAGAACAAAGACACACCCACAACTCCACCCATATAAAGGACACAAATCCCAACCATGATCCTTTGCAAATGCCATTCTACTGCCAGCACCCAACAGACAGCAACCACACACCCACAGCTCATCCCTCACACAAGCCACACACCATCAGCACACCAACAAATACCTACCTCACATACACCCAGCAAAACACACACTCACACACCCTCACCTGCACACCAACACACACATCACTCACCATCACCACCCATCACCATGCCCCCAAGAAGAATCACAAGTTCCTAGATTGTGAATTGGAAGTCATGGTAGACGAGATCCTCAGGGTAGAGCCACAGCTGTTTGGCACACTGGTCCAACAGACCCCCATCTCCCAGAAAACCAAGATGTGGGAGAGGATCATCAACAGGGTGAACGCACAATCACCATGTCTGCGCACAAAGACCGACATCCAGAACAGGTGGTATGACGTTCGCAGGAGGGTACGGGACCTGCTCAAGAAAGACTACCTCCTGAGCCAATACACCGGCAGTGGCCCTCCTGCCAAGCCAGTATACCTCAGGCCCTGGGAGGAGAAGGTGCGGGCCATCCTTCCGCCAGTGAGCGTATATGGACTAGAGAACATCCCAGAGCCTGGTGAGTACACAACAAATGTACACAATATTCTGCCACAATACACACACACATCACTGTCAAGGGGAGAGTCAAACCATGCACTCATAGCAATTACACAGCAACCAGAACAGAATCATCCCAAAATGTGTATGTCAGTCAGATAAACACAACACATGCCATCTCAAAGTTACATTTAACCGTGTCATCACATGTACAAACACAACTACAACTACAGCTAGGTAGTGGCACAAATAGAACTAACAAACACATCCAGACATGTAGCCACCACTACAACACCAACACACAGTGAAGACCACTGAAAGAAAGGAATTCTGTGTATGCTGGGCAAGTCAGTGTAGCCAATAGCATCATGGGAGTCGTAGTCACACATATTGCCCCCCCACAACTGTCCCATCAACACCACCATGAACCATGCGCACATCACAGGGAGTGGAAAAGGACTCACAAGATGGCTGACACTGGCTACTGCTGTGGGGAGCACAAGGCCCTGCTGGCAACTGTGCAACAACCAACAGCAGGACACCACTGACTGACATCCTGAGAGACAACTTCCACTCCCTGCAATGGAAGCACGTTCCATGGTGGGATATCTGGCTGGGTGGGAAGGAGGACTCGCAGCACTGACCATAGTCACAAGCACCTCCCCTCACACACACCCTCAACACATACTCCACATAACCCACCTGGGAGAATGCAATGCCACACATCCTAACTCAAGATCCCACAAAGAACCTCCACCCTGGGTTATGTCGTTTGAAGCACAGGGACACTCTTGGGACTTTCAGCCAAACAACTGCCAGGACAACACTCCCAGCCATCCTGTCAGCACAGGCAGCCCACCCCACAGGGAAGCAGAGTCAAAAGGAAGGAAGGAAGGATGGGCATGCTGGGAAGGGGGGTGGAGGCAATAGCATGATGGGAGTCGTAGTCACAGCTCTACATCCCCCACCACATGGCCCAGCAAGCTCACACTCACGCATGCACATCCCACAGAGAGTGGAAAGGCCCATCAAAGATGTCTGACACTGTTGCTGTGTCGTGGGGATCACAAGGGCATGCTGGGAACTGCACACCAACCAACAGCAGGACACCACTGTCAGCCATCTTGCCATTGCTCTCACACCACACACACTGAACTCCCCACAAAAGCAAGTAAGTATGGGAATGCTGGGAAGTGGGGTGGAGGCAATAGCATGATGGGAGTCATAGTCACAGACATAGCTCACCCCCACAACTGTCCCATCAACACCACCCTGAACCATGCTCACATCACAGGGAGTGGAAAACGACTGACAAGATGGCTGACACTGGCTACTGCTGTGGGGAGCACAAGGCCCTGCTGGGAACTGTGCACCAACAAACAGCAGGACACCACTGACTGACATCCTGAAAGACAACTTCCACTCCCTGCAATGGAAGCACGTTCCATGGTGGGATATCTGGCTGGGTGGGAAGGAGGACTCGCAGCACTGACCATAGTCGCAAGCACCTCCCCTCACACACCCCCTCAACACATACTCCACATAACCCACCTGGGAGAATGCAATGCCACACATCCTAACTCAAGATCCCACAAAGAACCACCACCCTGGGTTATGTTGTGTGAAGCACAGGGACACTCTTGGGACTTTTAGCCAAACAACTGCCAGGACAACACTCCCAGCCATCCTGTCAGCACAGCCAGCCCACCCCACAGGGAAGCAGAGTCAAAAGGAAGGAAGCATGGGCATGCTGGGAAGGGGGTGGAGGCAATAGCATGATGGGAGTCATAGTCACAGACATAGCTCACCCCCACAACTGTCCCATCAACACCACCCTGAACCATGCTCACATCACAGGGAGTGGAGAAGGACTCACAAGATGGCTGACACTGGCTACTGCTGTGGGGAGCACAAGGGCATGCTGGGAACTGCACACCAACCAATAGCAGGACACCACTGTCAGCCATCTTGCCATTGCTCTCACACCCACACACACTGAACTCCCCACAAAAGCATTTAAGTATGGGAATGCTGGGAAGTGGGGTGGAGGCAATAGCATGATGGGAGTCATAGTCACAGACATAGCTCACCCCCACAACTGTCCCATCACCACCACCCTGAACCATGCTCACATCACAGGGAGTGGATAAGGACTCACAAGATGGCTGACACTGGCTACTGCTGTGGGGAGCACAAGGCCCTGCTGGCAACTGTGCACCAACAAACAGCACAACACCACTGACTGACATCCTGAGAGACAACATCCACTCCCTGCAATGCAAGCACAGTCCATGGTGGGATAACTGACTGGCTGGGTGGGAAGGAGGGCCGGCTGTCAACCAAATACAACCAATGCAGACCATGTTCACACCCCAACAAATACATAGAAATGCCCAAATAATGCAGGACAATGTGCCACACCAATATCAACCCCTGACTGTGACGACTTAGGACAATGCAATGTACAGGCCCGCACCCAGAGGCACAGTCACAACTGTCAGGTGTGTCAACCATTGATGCCTGCAGAAACATAACATACATTGTGTGTGTCTCCCAAAAACAGGTGATGATGGGGACACAGCAGCAGACGCTGAGGAGTCCCAGTCCCAGGCTCAAGAGGATGCGGAGCTCACTGGTGTCGTACAGCCTCTGCCCTCCTCGGACGAAGAAGACCAACCTGGCACATCCGGTGCAAGTCAACATGCAGCACCAGCAGGACCACCAGCTGCAGCACCAGCAGGACCACCAGCTGCACCCCCTGCACCCACCCCCTCCAACGACTGTCACCACAAATACCATCCCTGCCGACATGGACAGAACAAGGAGCAACACCAGCACAGGGACCCTGGACCAACGTGGGGCCATGGACACCACCACCACCACCAACCCCCAAGGGGGACCAGGGTCATCTGTGCGTGCCACTGCACGCACTGCACATGTCGGCAGGGGTGGTGGGAGGGGTGGGAGACAGAGGTCGCTGCTTGCAGAGGTTGCTGGTGTGCATGATGACCCACAACTGGTACGCATAGCCGATGCATACCAGTCCAGCACCGGAGATCTCAGCCAGGTAGTGGGGCTCCTCAGAGACATGAAACAGCAGCAGGCTGCCCATCATGCCCGCTTGGACTCACACATGTCCCGCGTGGAGTCCAAGTGGGTCGCACTGCAAGAGATGACGGCGGTGCACAGGGACATTTTACAATGCCTCCGCCAGATGAACAGCAACCAGTCCACACCTCCCTGTGTGCCAACAACATCTGGTGCTGAACAAACTGCAACTGCCACAGGGAGGGAGGATGACTCTGGCGGAGAGTCCCCTGCACCGCAGCAGCCTGTACTTGAGGGGTCCCACCCAAAGAAGAGGGTTCGTCCGAGGAGGGGCAAGTGAGAGGCCGATGGCCAAGCGCAACTCCCAGGAAGCCTGAACCTGTTCTGGATGTTCACCTTTGTGCACAGACTGTTCACCCTGTTGACGGCAACACAACTCCCACACATTACATGGGGAGTACAAGTTGGACCAATGTCTCAGACAACTGTGGCCCCGATACTGAGGATTTTGTCTACCAGTACTTTCAATTCACCTAGGAACTTCTGATTGCAAGATATATGTACAGCACTACCCATCCTATGCACTATTCACACAAATGTATCACAATAAACACACTAATACACCATACTTGCCTCTGTTGTGATTCCAACGTGGGTGCTGTTATGGGGATGATGAACTGCAAAATTACACTGTGTATGCGAACTGCAACAGCAAGTACAACACAGGCATGTGAGTAAAGGCAACGTGACACATATGAGGGAGACACACCACCAGGGCTACACAACACATACACACCTAGGCCATCTGACTCATTGCCTACACTGATGTTGCCAGGAAGACGGTGCAATGCACAGACACCACACCTATTCCCAGTTGTAGTCAAGTAGCCCACAGGTGCAGTAAGCAAATGGCAGTCAAATGTGTGACCACAGACAACGCACATCACAAAGTGAAGCACAGGTTTATTACACAGTTGCAACATGTCGTAACCACTACAGATGCAAGGTAATCCCACCTGGCAGCGGGCACACAGTCAACAACTGTAGAAGGAAGGAAGTCCAAGGGTGTGGCGCACATCACCGGTAGGGACACAACAGCTACCACCCTGGAAGTACAATCACGTCATCGGTGGACACAGTTGACCAAACGAATCTGAAAGTACCCTGTGAAGGACAGAAATGACACACAGTCAAAAGCAATGGAGAACAGGACAGAACAGCAAAACTCATGCACAATACATGTTACAAGATACCCACCCAGAACCAAGTTAGCATGTCAACACTGTTGGGGAGTACAGACCACCTGTAAGCACACATCGCTACACACATCCAGTCAAGTAGCCCATGGACACACTCCAACAGCACCAGAGCACCACCTACACATATCATGCCAACTCACATCATTGACATGACACCTCAGGATACTCATATTCAGCTAAAGAAGTTGGTGATGAGCTGTGTGCGGACATCACCCTCATCATCATCATCATCACTGGCATCGTGGTCCAGGCCAGGATCCTCCACAGGTGGCGGATGTTGGTCATTGTCATCCTGGATGAGAGGCAACTCCTTCCGCACTGCCAGGTTGTGGAGCATGCAGCAAACGATGATAATCTTGCACACTTCGCAGGGGCATATGGGAGGCACCCTCCTGTCTTGTCCAGGCAGCGGAAGCGGCTCTTCAGGAGACCAAATGTCCGCTCAATCACTCTCCTGGTCCGACCATGTGCCTCATTGTAGCGCATCTGGGCTGGTGTCACAGGGTTCCTGAGGGGTGTCAGCAACCACGGCATGTTGGGGTATCCCGAGTCACCTACGGACAGACAAGTGCACATTAGCTGACTTGGAAAAGTGGGCGGAATACTACAGATCAGATCACACACAATGGCACAAAGTCAGTACACACCGACAAGCCAGGCACGCTGGTTCTGCATCTGTGCCATCATCCTGGGGATGCGACTACTCCTCATCACAAAGGCATCGTGTGCTGAACCAGGGAAACGGGCACACACGTGTGTGATGAGTCATATCTGCAAGACACACCACCAGTGCATTGACCGAGTGGTAGTGCTTGCGGTTACGGTAGGCCTGCTCCTGGGCCTGTGGTGGTACCAAAGCCACATGTGTCCCATCAATGGAGCCAATGACATGCGGCATCCTCCCCAGGGCATAGAAGTCACTCTTCACGTCAGTGAGTCGTTGCAGTCTAGGGAAATAGATGTACCGGTTCAGGAATAGCAACATTGCCACCAAAACATCGCGGAGCACACGGCTCAACATGGTCTGTGACATCCCACCAGCAGTCGCCACAGTATGTTGGAAGGTACCGGTGGCAAAGAAGTGTAGGGCTGCCATCACCTTCACCTTGGGGGTCAGCGCTGTAGGATACGGCCGGCCAGGCTGCAAATGTGGGGCCAACTGCACTGCCAAATCCTCAATCAGCTGCCTGGTGAAGCGGTACCGTCGGATGCTGTCCCGCTCCACCATCGTTGCCAGGTCTGGGAATGGTCGATGGACAGCAGGAGCCCCTGCAGTGCAGAGGAGAAGAAAGCAAGATTGTCAGTCAGCCCACATATGCGGCATTGAACACACTCAATATCCCAACATACATCATTATGAGGCACAACTACATGAAGTGTGCAGTTCCGTAAGGACATGTATGGTACATACATGGCCAACATCTGTCATCACGGTTCAACAAGTGGCATCAATAAGTCCCAGGTTGGCCCATTGGATATCATGAGGCCGTGTCACAGTTCCCATCTCCTGCTGCCATGTCACAATCACCCCCCACAGTGACATGTGAGGACAGATGTGCCCCAGGCATCACAACTCAATGACAGGTACATTCCCAGGGACCCTGTATTGCCACATGGACACTGGCATTACATGGAGTATCATGTATACACCACAGCAAAACAACTATGACCCCCACAGGTAGTGGTCCCACTTGCCACTGCAGGACAGACATGGATGTCTGTGACACACACACGCACAACATCAAAGTCCATGCACACACAACGTGGATGTGGAGACTGTCTCCCATTGTGCACATGAAATCAGAGACATTGTAAACACTACATGCACACAGACTGTGGAGGACCATCACTATTGTGCCACTGGGACACCCTGGCTCAAACATACCGTCCCACATGGGACTCACGGGGTATGTGACATGACATACACATACACCACCGTGAAATGTGACCATGGCACATGCACAGATATGAACAGTTGCACATCACAGTGGTCATGTACACGTAACACCCAGGATCCTGTCCCCATGAACACGTGCACAGCCTGGGGGTGGCTGCCCCCAGGTGACACCCACAGGACAACATGTACACCAACATACACACAATAGGAAATGCAGCCTTACATGCCTTATCATACAGTTTGGACAGGCTGTCGTGTTGTAGGTGTGCCCCTCACTCCCTGGGAGCTATCTGTGGCTGGCATATGTCCATCTGAGACAGGCATGGTGACAAATGCCAGTCACTTGTACAGGGATGCGTTGAACAGCAATGGACCGATCGGTGCACCCAGCCGGCCCATTGCATTCAATGTGTGCGGGTACGCGTTGTACCCCTGTACGCGTTGATCAGCAATGGACCGATCGGTGCCCCCGGCCGGCCCATTGCATTCAATGTGTCGGGTGCAGCGTTGTACCCTGT